>AP025380.1:4800000-6175864 GCA_030295005.1 Cephonodes hylas | reverse complement strand
AACGCATTATCGATGAGTAATTGTCGTGTGCCGAACTTTAATTACTTTCTCTATAAATAAAAATATAAATAACGACTACAATAAACTACCGCATCTCGCCTCAAAAACACTTGTTTGAGTATTAACTAACAAACCTTTACATCAGGAATTAATTTGTTAGAATTAATTCTCAGATAATATAAGTCATTTTCAGCTAATAAATAAAATGGAGGTGCAATACATATGCTTACCTCTTGGGTCTTTTGTCTTAAAATGTGAGTTTAAAAAATATAAGTAACTAAACCGAGGGACTTATTTTAACAGTAAAGCATTTTCTCCAATGGTCAGAGAACCAAACAATGTCAAGGGAAGGCTTCAAACAGTAAAGTTATGAGTTGAAGTCAATGTGATTCGAAACAATAACAACTTCGCAACTGAGGCAGACAATTGACCCCTAGTAAATCAAAGGTAGCTTGTGCCAGTGGCGATTATAATCTTCCGGGAACTGTTACTGTTACTAAGCATTTCAAAATTAAATTCTAAACTATTAGTTTCTAATTTATTATTGATTTTGTTATAGAGACCAAACCCCCTTAATCATGCTAAGATCGCAAATATTTGCTGTTTCAAGGTACATAACATTATAACTAAGTTGGAGATCTCTTCGAGGAATGTAAGGCCCTAGTACCGTAATGATCTGAGCAGTATATCTATTCATCCGCATTAGTAGGCTTTAACGCTACACGAAGCATATACAAAGCTGATTCATGCAATCAATATGCAGATTGAGGGTATATTCTGATTACTGAGAAGGAATCTCTGTCAACAATACGCAATTAAGTCGATTATATCCTCATACGCTGAGATATAAACCTCGGCACACACATATACAAGTATCCATAGATAAGATATAGCAAACCTTTTTAATATTGCGATTTTTTTGTAATGAACATGTATAAAGTATGTGTTTATTTTTTTCTCTTTTACTATCCATCCTAAGGTTGCCTCTAAAATACTGCCTAGTGCGATAAGGCCGCCTCTTGTTTTATATCTTGTTAATTAAGTATCGTTATTTTATTCAGTGTATGTGCAAGAAAGTTTTTAAATAAAATAAATTATTTTAGTCTCATCTCTAGTATAATATGATAAGTCTATAGATAAAACCTCTTTATCTTAAAAAAAATAATGTGTAGTGAAAGAAACGTCTGTAGAAGAAAACAGTGACTAGTGATCTGCAAACCATTGATGCCCTTTATTTCAACGAATATAGAATCAGAATTTATTGCAACACATAATTTAAAATATATTATGCATGTTTAAAATTACCATGTGTAACTTGGTTCGCTGTTAAATATTAAGGCAGAGAGACGAAGTAAACCTTAAATATTTACACATCATTTTGTAAATAAAACAACTTCGGTAACTTTCTTGGAGGTAAACATAATGTTGCTAAATTACTTTACGAGAGGGATTTACGAGGCCTTCACATAATCCCGGAATCGGGGGTACGATAGATAGTTTTTGATTTAATTCGGTCAATAAAATATACTTCTTTGAAGTTATGTCTGTATATTAACATCGGCTGTACTCCAATAGAGAGTTCGAGAGATTCTTCTTCTAGGTGTTTTGGACTAATAGTTCGTTCTAGTTCATTATCTAATTTCATAGTACCTAGAGATATTTACATCAGTGTAACAAAATCATCTACATTTTTATTTAAAAAAATATTAAACTACACTATCTGTTTTCACCTCTCAGTTGATTTAGGTTCGGCTTTTACTACTAAAAGTCCACGTAGATACCACAAGATTCTACCAGCGCATCATTTATAGGACATGCATCCTGGATACTGGCGTTATATAAAGGGAGTCTTAAAAATAATTGGATGAATTTAAATAAAATCACCAGCAAAACGTCCCAACTTGCTCACACTATAGGCGAGTAAGTGCTGAAACCAATGCATCGTAACAACAATCCGAATGCGTCCATTAACGCTTTATTGTTCCACATCAGTTGCTCTCGGGCTCACAACAACCTCGGCCACTCAATTTACAAGTCAGTTTGCAATTTCCAGCTCTTTAGTTAGTCGGAGTAGTCAAATCTTTATACGTTATTATTAGCAACTGTTGGAAATAAGAATTATTTTTAGGGCGTTGGAAGAAATTTAAACGTTTTTATGTTTATTTTTAAATCACTGCATCGGTTGTAACGATTTTGGTACAATATAAAAAGTTCTCATAATATTGTGACTGTCAAGTAATTTGTTACTATAAATATTTTTTTATTTAATTTATTTCGTCATATTAAAGCCAATGCAATTGAAATATGCCGACATATAATTATACAAATCTTCCTTAATAAAAATCATACAAACCGAATGTGCCCTCACATCGTAAAAGTTTTTTATTCTCTACAAAAACATCATAAGAAGAAGACGGGACAATCGCAAAATGTGAAAAATAAAAAAACGACCCGAGAATGTTAATTTCCGGGATGAGCAGTATCTCCGAGAAACTGAAATCACCTCGGCAATAGACGGACGTACTGAAATGATTGCAATTATGAAGATCGATGTAGTTAAGACTAAATCTTTGGTAGCACGGTATCAGTGTGCGGCGTACGATCGAGACTGCGGAACAAAAAAAGTTTGATTGGAATTTTCCACTAGGAGGTTCTTAGTTGCAGCGCTGAGTATGGAAATGTACCCAGTAAAGTGACAATGACAATAAGCATGCTCCTTATTACGTGTGATATAATGAATGGCGATAAGTGAATATTTTGTCTGCCTCCCCCGTTACTGCCGAGAATACGGGTGTGAGTACATGTTTTTATAATCTGTTTACAGGGTTCAATGGCCGTGGAATTTCATTAAAATCAACTCATGATCACTTCGTTGAACTCCTGAAAACTTTTCCATCGCATATTCATTATTGGTACGATCTTAATTGTTAAATTATACGAACATGGGTTGGTTGAGATTTCCCATGGGTGAAATAAATAATGTTTTGAAAACAGAGTTTAACAAACTCGCGTATGATGTGTAAAATACCGCAGTTTGGTGCTAGAAGTGGAATTTTTCGTATTATTAAACGTTATTCTTGAGTGTTCAAATTTTCATACATGCAGATAATACAAGTATAACGACAGGTATATTCACAGTATCATTTCGCTACTATGTTGTAATTGGGCTTTATATATAGCAAGACCGGGATGGTTGGCGCTTTCTTGGGGAGGCCTACGTTCAGCAGTGGACGGCGATAGGCTGATTGATTGACACTATATAGCGCTACTGAGAACTACATAGCCTAAAATGCCAATAACGCTTTACCTGATTCGAAAATCGAAGCTAGGATCGACAAATGCTACGAGAACTATGAAATAAATCCTAAGGATTGATACAATTTAGCTAGAAGTACTATGTATATGTTACAGTTACCAAACTCAAGTGAAGCATTTCCGATAAGACACAAGAAGTTGTGAGCTCCGATAGTGTGCGCAGTTCACGAACATGAATAAGTAATTGCTGTACGGTAATTTGTAACAGACAGGGCGTTTAACGACTAACTTGTTTCACTTCTCATCGTGCGTGGTGTTGCCGCATGCGATACAAATTCATTTTCAATCATTATTCAACATTTTTATACGACGCTTGATTTTTACTTGGCGATAGTTTCGTTGCTGATGATTAATGAAAAGACGTTTAAGTCTTGTTAATGCATTTATTTGTGTAATATCCCTGAAAGCCTAACCATCAATCCTGAGTAAAATAAATTTACGGGTGGTGAATGAGGTACTTATATGTTCTCAGCTTATCGCCGTCCACTGCTGAACGAAAGCCTTCCTAAATAGGCGCTAACCATCCCGGTCTAGAGCAGACCTCGTCCATCCACTACCCACCACCTTTATCAAGTCGTCAGACCATCGTGTTACTGGATGTAGTATTAATCTGCATAATGATTTATAACTTTACGCCTCTATCAAATTCTAACATAGAACCAACAACAAATAAAATCCACCTATTGCAATACAAAGCTTCGAGTGAAAATATGACGGCGTCTTCAAACATTGCCAGCCGGGCATACTCTTTGTTCAGAAAAATGGACCATCATTATTATTAAGTTTGACAAGTTAGCTTTTTAGGGTTCCGTAGTTCACACTCGAAATTCTTACACTTTCGTCATATCTCCGTCAGTCCATTTCGTCCGTCTTCTCCTTTATAGTAGAGTGGGAAAAAAAGATTTCACCCTACCATTTGTCCTTAAGGAAAAATCCCATTAATACCTTTAATATTTGATTGTAATACCTTATACTACAACGAATATTACCAATATTATACACATTTCATCTCCCAAATAGAAACTTAAAAATTGTATTCAATTTTTTTTGCTATCGCATTATAATCTGGCAACACTAAGTACGGTCACACACGCGCCACTATGTTACACAAAATCGATAACCGTCGCACACTGCACCACGTGTGAGCTGAATATTCAACGCGCAGATAATACTCTGCCCGTATTTTGTTAATTACTCCGTAAGCTGTTGTCTTCAATTAAAGTGCAGTATAGATTTTAATTTATAATATTAACATACATACACATCAAACTAGTGTTCAGGAAGGACTAGTGCAAAGGAGCATTTCTCATCGGCATATTACGAATTATATTTTTTAAATCACATGTTATAGAAGACTCTGTAGAGGTACTGAACATTTTTCTTAATGGACAAACCCAATAACAATTCGTCCCGTGAAACGATTTCAAGTTCTCTAAATCAGGAATAATCACACAGCACATACCAGTACCGCGTGACTACAAGTTTGTCACAACAATGTACCTACAGTATATACCTATTGTACATCCTATCACAAAACAAGGATTTTTTGACGGTCTTTGTCGTACCCATTCACGGTTTTTTATATCTCTCTTTTCTATATCGATTGGTTGAAGTGTATTTAGATTCTTCTTATATATACTCGTATATGTTTGGCTCAAACTAATATTTGTGTAATATCTCAACAAACTGTTAAATAAATAATGAAATTAAGTATTCGAAATCGTGCACCTTCTTGTTATTAAAACGAAAGACAAGGAGATGGGTCAGAAACGCGTTCAGAAAGTACTATCTAGACGAGAGGTTATAAAAGCTTAGATTGAGCTCTGCCGTAAGTACACGTACATCTTAAAGCCCATCAAACCTTTTTATTGTTCCCTTGGGAGTAGGCGTTGTAGGTCACAACACTTCGTATGTCTGTATTAGTAGATCGAGCAGAATTATATATTTATGCGTTGTTTTGACTGAAAGCAGACATCAGACAGTGGAACCAAAAGCTGAGGGTTCGATCTTAGCATTTGAATATTGATTCGGTTTAGATGACAATGAGACGGATCTAAAATCTGTTTTAAATGGATGAAAATTTGTAACGTCATAAGCTGGCTTTCATTTTATATCTTATGACAAAAAAACATTTATAATAAACGATGAAAAAGCAATTTAATAATATAAAAAATAATTACGAACATTAATTACCTGTTACAATTTCGTTAACATGATATTGCTGTTATTACCCATTGGGCGGACGAAATTAATTAAATAAGATACACACCGGCAACAGAAATTAATTTTCCGGGCACGGTCCACGCCATTATAACGCCAACTATGCCTTCGATGTGCCGCGCAAAGAAAACGTTGTGAAGTGTTCAAATATTTGCTACAACTCGAGAACTACGGCAAAGCTGAACTTCGTTGAATGAAATGTCAAAGGAATACATACGAATTGTTTGAACGTGTACATTTTTCAGCATTTAAAATTAAATATAACCATAGACGTGGTAAGAATATTTAAATTGAATCATGTGTATTTTAGACCACAATATGTTAAAGATGTGCCAGGTTTGTATCAGCCAGCTTTAGGCAATTTCATAAGTAAGATTACCGAAGCTCTCTCTTATTGTTCAAGCTGATCGATCCCTCCTCTAATCCTCCCGTCCTCTATCGATTTTATTCAACCCTTTTATCTTACGAGCAGCTTACTCGCTTCGAAACTTAAAACAATATTTTACCTAAGACTTAAAAATATTTAATGCATTTCACAATCTTAAACATTATGTGGCATCTTCTACCCAGTTATTACACCAACATGACTCCGTAGAGGAATAATCCAAGATTGAACGGACAAAATCTCCGTTCGCGTCGTACCACTCTCAAACAATGGATGCTTTAATTTCGTCTGCATCCAGTTACATAGCTCTCGAGAGATCGACACAATATGAGGTGATGCGCGACGAAACAACATCTCGTTACATATAAACAAGATTTTGAACCGCCAACGAAGTATACATAAGTTACAAGAGCTATAAATTATGGCTTACCGCATAAGCTCGCAACTACTATACCCAGACCTTCGAATTAATCCTTTTTCATTTTATATTAGTAACCGCAGAACCACAATAATATCTGATAAGTTTCGTGCGGTTAGTGTTGCCTTGAGAGACCATGTTGGTTCAATTTTCTCGTAACCGAATACACATAGCAGATAACAAGACAATTAAAAGGAGGTCGATGCGTAAAATCATCAGCAAATTGTACCTTCCTTGAATGACATTCGTTGAATGGAATACAAGAGTGTTACTCAACGTAGATTTTTCATGAAACTCAGGATCATCCTGGGCTGTATGTTATTAGAACCTTAATTATTTCGTAAAACTGGTAGAAGCTTACTCCGAGCCTTCCTATAAGGCCCATTTTCAATTACCAAGTTACTACTTCAATGTATTTACTCGTAGCAAAGGGCAAAAGATTTATAAAAATAAGGCATAAGGCGCGTGACTACGAAAGGTCGCAGCTGGGTATCCTAATTAAGTAACAAAGGTTCATATTTTGTATATAAATATAGCTTTAACTTCAACCATTCATATCGTAATCGGATTGTCTAACAAAATCCTCTTTTCATCATAAATAAAACCTATCATAAAAATTTCAAATCACAAACATATAATCAATTTTTTGCATCGAAAAGCATATTTCTACACGCATATGTAGCTTATTAGGTAATTCCATGAGACTACATTCATCTTTGAGATATGATAGCATACAAAATACTAAGCGGTTTGCCTACACTATAACTTCGAATTTTAAAATGGAATAAGAAATTGGAAGATGAGAAATTTCTGAAATTCCGTCCTATTTGTTTCTCTATAAGAACGAACTGGCATTAAAAGATTACACAACACACCGCTGCAATAAACCTTTTATTCCAACCAGGAACGTCCTACATGCTTATCCACTTACCTTAGCAATCTTGTGCAACAAAGCGGTAGTGGAGCTGGTCTTGAAAAGGCCGAGCGCCCGGCGTCGCAGCCCTTGCCCGAGGCATGCCTCCACAGCGCCACACAGAGCCGTCACCCCTCCGCTCTCCTCGTGAACGAACTTTCTGGTAACCGCCTGAACGGAAAAAATACATATCCTCTAAACTTGTATATTGAAAACAGATTAAAAACGTACGGACAGTTATTCGTAGCAGCTACGATTATGCAATTCCTGTAGTACTAATATTTTAAAAGTTATTGTATGTTACATGTAGCAAATGTCCTCAACGTCGACTCAATTTCATACAGAATTGTATAATAGTTTTTCAAAACGTCTTAAAATTTGCACATGTCGCCATAATTGGGAGAGAAATTTCACAAGAGCTTGTGTCAGTGTTCACTTAAGTTATTTAAGGCACTCTGCAGCAAAATTCATGTTTTGGAAACTTTCCTTCTTGCACTACAATGTATTTTACATGCACTTACATGTGTCCTCCCAAGGGGGTAACCAGAAGTATTTTTACGTCTAAATGTACTTAATTGACTTTTTAATGCACTTGTTTTTAATTCTAAAAATACATGGCAAAAACTGTTTCCTGTCCGGTATTTGAGCTCAAGACCTTCTGAATAAAAGTAATATCATTCGGGGTACTACATACCTCTTCCATTAACTGCTTGACTTCTTTCTTGACGGCTGCAATGAGCCGCTCCTTCTGTTCGGCGCTCGGGTCATTTGTCGTCGCCGCTGGCATCTCCTCCGATGATTCGTTATCAACTAATACAAAATACAATTACATATTAAATTACGCAGAAAGTTAACCCCATATTTCTTTAAATTTAAAGTATTAAAAGGCATATTCAATAACCAACAAATGAAGGAAAAACTATTTCCAAAACGTAATATTTCACAAAACACATGCCATTACCTATAACGAACAAATGAAATATAATCAAAATGTTCTCTTAGTTGTGTGCTCCTTTCTATGATGTAAGTAAAAGAATTTTCACTCGGATATACGAGCCAAGGAAATTACGAGCGCTGCAATCCCGAGGGGACAATGGTAGGGACGTCTGCGCCGAATGATGAATATAATGGACTTCATATAACCTTAGGGTAAATTGAATGGGTATTAATAAATTTAACAAAAGAACCAATCGGAATAGTTGATAGGTTTCCTTAGAACGATTCCACAGATCTCACGGATAAAAATGTTCGAATTTATACGTTTCAGTTGAAGTGAAATTAATGAATTAGATTGCTTTAAAGTGCCGTTGTTATAAGTTAATTCTCAATTATTTTTTCATTAAATTTTGTTTTTTACATTTCTTAATAAAAGTTTTAGCAATAAATACACTGTAAGCGTCATGTAAAATGAAAATTTACGACCTGCAACGTAACTAGAAAACATTGTAAGAAATCTTCGACATTAAAGTCCACTTATGATATATCATCTTTTTTTGTGTTACTCCTTATGATTTTAGATTTCAAAATATACCTCCAAAAATTCATAAATATTAATTTCCTGACTGAAGTTTGGTAGTAGCCAAACATACAAATGGAGCATTTCTTATTATTTAAAAGACAACAGATAATCTGGACTTAATACCAAAGCAAAAATTACCAATGAGACATAACCATGAAATGGTTTTTCATTAAACTATATGCGCTAATAAATCAGACCACAATTTGATAATAGCAGAATGTCATCACCTTTTAGCAGATTGCTGAGTTGAGTAATCACCACAATGATCGGCATCCAGTGTAATAATATAACTAATGAGGTTAAATAAATTCATGAAAGCAATAATTGTAAAAAGTTGTACATATTTTCTAAATACTTACTAAACGTGTTAATTACGCTATGTAATGTTCAATACAATATTTTAAAATCTGTACCTGGGAATATAAATCGAAAAATATCATCTTTTATGTAACGGCAAAGAGCTAGAAGATTATATGAATTCAAATAATGTTTAGGTAGGTATACAAATGAAAGGGACGCATGAAATCGTATTTAGGATGTTATTGGAACATTTACGATAGTTATAAAAGATAACCATTTGCACTTAGATATTTTCCGTCACAATTTAATCCAATGCGAAATATAGTGGCACATTGTCGTCAGAACAAATGCTGATAGATTCGATTCATATTGAAAAATGACAATGTTTACTTAATGGACATACGAAAAGGTCAAAGCTGTTACAATCTTCAATAGCACGATAAATCTTATTGTAAAATTTGGTAATATCGCACTGGGTTTTTAGAACTAAAATTGATTGGTGAATTGAAATTGCTATGGAAAATTAGACAAATTAAAAGAAAGGCATTACAACATTTATTTATATACGAGTGCTAGAAGTTGTTTGTTTAACAATAAAAAAATATATACATACCTACAAACAAAAAATAAAATGTATCTTTGCGGCAGGTTTTTACAAAACAGTTCTTAATTCATTCCATTAAAATTTTTACACCACTGCTACTATTAGAACTTCCATAAACAACACAATTAATTTTAGCAATAATGAAAACAACAGCATAAGTTATTTAGCTCCCAACATATTCCAAAGTTTAATACGGTGCGTCATAGATTTGACAAGTGAAGTTAACTGGGAATATTTTAAAAGCTGTAAATTAAATGAAAGAAGCCGTAAATCTAATAATTTTACTGATATCCCAACAAAATTGGAACGAAACAAATTAAGAATACAATAACATCTATAAAAATAAACTCTGAAATTCTGCCATTTCGAAACAATATCCCATGGAATGAAGATCTCGTCTCATGAGACGAGTTCATCTCATTACTGATTTTCTTTTGCATTTATTTGACGTTGAATCCTAATGTAATTTATCCGCCCAACGTTTCCTTAACGAATTGTAAAAGATGTTTTACGTATGTCGACTTATTTCAAATTCTCTTACGATTTCGTATTGATTGGGATAAATCTGAAGACGAACGGAACCAATATTGTCATAATATCATTTACAAATGTCACGTATTGGAACGAAAATTCATTTGCCATGATTTCACTAAAGTTTATGCACAATATGTTTACCTACTTAATATTTTTCCTTTAAAAAAGAATAATTTACCTATGTTATTGTTTCATCCTTTTTTTATTTTAGTCCTAAATGCGAATCACAAATTGGAAGTACAACAATTGCTTAAAATCTTCAAAAAATCATACCAATAGAATTATTTTTAAGTCACCCCAGTAATGGGATTACGCAAATACTTTGCATAAAACTTTGCAAAAAGTCGTCTATCCTAAAATACAGAAATTCGCAAAGTGCCAAACTGACGGCGCGATACCAAAATGAAATTAATTTTAAAAGATTGTTTCTTACATATCTCTTTAATCGTAGATATGTCCATGGTAAATTACGCGGATTATGAGAATAAAAATATATTTATATATAAATTTGAAACAAATTTGGTATAAATCGTTTGAATGTAATGTATGTATGTCAAATAATGAAACCTATTGATTGTTATTAAATATGAACTGAGACAAAACGACAGTATTTCTGTGAATAATCACAATTTTTACTTTAGAACTCTATAAGCTGCGGTCGTACGTATAGACCAAACTTAACTTTCGATTACTTTATTTCCAATCAAACCTAATTGAACTTGGTGTTTATTTTCTTGGTTGTCAAGAACTTGAATGTATTGTTTGCCGTTTTGCTCAACTCTGTCACAATACTAACATGGCTTAGCATTCTCCAAGGATTAAAAACTCATTACGCAATAAAGCTTTTAGCCGCAACACAATCCAATTATTCTTTTCTAACTAAAGCTTTTCTGGTCAATCTCCAAACAAAGTTGTTTCCTTCGGAAAGACTTCACATAAACAAAGTTTGTCAATCGTGTAATCTTAAATGACTATTGTCCTTTACTCTCAAATATAGTTTGAGCTTGTAATTTACATATCTTAATTACAGTTTGATAGCAAAATCATCTAATTTCCGGTTGGTAATAACATACTGGGTATCTCTGATCTTAATACAAAAAGCTTGTATTTGCTCAACTCGAGCTTAAAAAACTAAGATTAATTACTTTCACTCCGTATTCCGCTGACTGTTCATTTTTTTGGTAGAAAAAATTTCGCTGCGAGAGCTCCGAATGTCGTTAAGTATGGGTTGGACTATCAATCACGTCGTACCTATATTTTCAGGATTACCTACGTCAACATGAAACCCTATTAGCGAACTTCAACAAGGCCGGCTGTGTTTGGGCTGTTCGAATACATACATAATATGAGACATTAGAAGCGAGCGTGATGCTACAACTATGGGCTGACTCTACATAACATCTTTCGGGAATGGCCTTTAAGCATACAGGACACCGTTGACTATATATTCTTTTAGTAAAAACATTAGAACTTATTATTAGATACGTAAAGATCTTATGTGTCTCTTCTAAAGTATTAATTACAAACCGTTGTTCATCGATTTTTACACTTACTGTAATTGAAATTTGCTAGTGATTGATTTGATTTGAGGGGACATCCCTACTCGAATATGCAACTTTTGATTTATTAACTAAGATTGGATGACAAAATGTATATTAAAGCGAGCAAGGCTGCGAGTGGCATTTCGTACAAAATACTACATGAAGTTGTAATAAGGGTGTGTTATTTATGAAAATTTTATAGCTTCGTCCATTGAATTAAAATTTGAAACAAATATCAATGTTTACATATAAAATCAAAGCAACTAAACTAATTTAAATATAATTTATATGCTTAAAATTCCAGTATTTTTCGGTAAAGAAGTGTTGATATACATAATTACATGAAAACTGACAAATGCAAAACATAAATGACTATTTTTTTTATTTATATTTACTTTAAAAGAAACGAAAGTAAGCAGAAATAATAATTATTTTTTATGCTCGTTAAGGAGAATATAGTTTACAGCTGCTGTTATAGCGCTCTTTGTAATTCTAAAGCTAATATAATTATGCATAAATTTAAGTAACGAGCACAAACTAACAAGTCAAAACAAGTAAAAAATAGCAAACAGGTCACAGGGCAGTTATGCTTGTTATGATGACACTGAAGAATGCTAACTATGAAAGCAAGATGAATGCGTAGAAATGAGATCTTAGGGGTTGCACTGGGTTGTGTAACTTTAACCGCTTGTAGCACAAAGTGAATACGTAGCTAGGAAACTGAGAAATATTATTAGTACAATAAAATTACTAAATGAAGCATGATCTCTCTTGAGCTATTTAAATACTATTTCAAATATTATATATGTATGTATTATGATATCATTTACGTAAAGTTATATGTGCAGCATTTAATGTCCACAAGATGATGATCACGTCGAGATCGCAAGAAGTTGAATGCAGGTCTGTTCTAATAGAGCACTTTGGAAGTCTTAGGGTAAAGCCTGTCTGTATTCAGCAGCGGACCTGTTTCGGCTGACGATAGGTAAAGAGGCAATGCTTCAAATAGTTACAAATTCGTATTGTGATTTATATGTAACTATGTTTTGTCTTAAACTCGGCTATCGCTCCCTTCATATTTCGTAGTTGTTTATCCCTATTGTCTTTCTGCATGTATGACATTTCTTACCTTTAACAAAGTTACTTAAATACACTGTGAATAAGTTTATAAACTTACTCTCCCAACTACAAAATTGTTAAAATCAGAAGTTGGCGACAAGCAAAAGCTTTTAACGAAAAACTAAAGAACTCTCTTTACAACCATTGTGCGGTGCCCTATGTGAACTGACCCCGAAGGAATTGTTTTTAATACACTTTAAATCTAAGTAAGATAGTAGATACTATTAAGTCTAAAATTTTCTTTTTTAAATTAAAAAATCTAGAAAATTTTCAGGATCAAAGAAGTTAATTTGGCTCCTTGTATGTACATGATTTTAAGGTCAAAACATTAAGAAGTACCTACTTGGACAGGACAACAGTTCATTTCACCAGAACGCCTTAAAAAAACGATCAAATGTTTTAGCTCGATTATTTTGATAACAAAAGATTTAATTTTAACAACGAGAAAATTAAATTGCTTTCCTTCTTTCCTTGCAAATCCAAAAATGGAGCAGATTTACACGAAAGAGTAGAAAGTAAAGTAAGAATCTCATTCTCTTATGATAAATATAAACCGGAACGTTGCATTAGACTACCTTTTATCACGAAGAATTAATTACATAGAGGTTCGAAAGGGATTGTAAACATGGAACCAAAAAAGTCAGTTGCCATTTTAAATTATCTTTTTATATAAAGATTTACATATATTCTTTATTGGAATCATCCCCCTGCCCTGGTCCCAATTTAATCCTTGGGGTCGGCGCAGTATGTTTTCTCCTTCCACACATCCCTGTCAGCCGTCATGTCTTCATTCACCCCTTTCTTTTTCATATCTTCAGCCACGCACTCCATCCATCTCTTCTTTGGCCTTCCTCGGCCCGCCCATCCATCCACTTTCATATTCATCACCTTTTTTCCTACATATGATTCATCTCTTCTCATAATGTGCCCATACCACGACAGACGGTTTCCTTTCATCTTTTCTATCACAGGAGCTACTTTCAGACTTCCCCTAACGTATTCATTCCTCACTCTGTCACACCGTGTTATACCACACATCCATCGCAACATTCGCATTTCTGCTGCATGCAGTCGTCTTTCATCCGTCTTCTTCGTTGCCCAACACTCTGATCCATACAGTACGACAGGTCTTATAATGGACTTATATATTCTGCCCTTCAATTTGAGGGGCATTCTGGGGTCACATATTGTGGATGAGACCTGCCGCCATTTCATCCAACCTGAGTTGATTCTCTGCCTTACGTCCTGGTCGATGTCTCCGTCGCTTTGCAAAAGTGACCCGAGGTAGCGAAATTCGGAACAGACTGGTACCGGTATTCCACCCAGTGTGACGGACACAGAACTTGAAAGACCGCCGTAGTCGCAAAACATATATTGTGTTTTGGTTTTGCTGACTTTAAGGCCAACATTTTCAAGTCTATGCCGCCACACCTCCAGTCTGTTCTGCACCTCGTGGCCACTTTCTGACACCAGCACGATGTCGTCAGCAAATAGCATGCACCAGGGTGCCTCTTCCTGTATACCTGCCGTAACGGCATCCATAATCAACAGGAAGAGGTAAGGGCTAAGAGCCGACCCTTGGTGCACACCAACAGCGACATCGAAACTGGCCGTAAGACCGACCGCAGTTCGGACTTGTGTACTGCATCTGCGGTACATGGCCCGAATCAACTGCAGGTACTTCTCAGGCACACATTTCTTCTTAAGGGCCCACCATACAACTTCACGCGGAACCCGATCGTAAGCCTTTTCGAGGTCAATGAATGCCATATGCAAGTTTTTGTGTGCTCTTCTGTATTTTTCGCACAGCTGGCGAATTGCAAAAATGGCATCCATTGTCCTACGGCCAGGCATAAAACCGAACTGGTTCCGTGAAACCTCACACTCCTCTCGCAGGCGTCGCTCAATTATTCTTTCCCATACTTTCATAGTGTGTGACATTAACTTTATCCCTCGATAATTGTTGCAATCTTGCACGTCCCCCTTATTTTTAAAAATAGGCACCAAATAGCTGGCGCACCACTCATCGGGTATCGTGCCGTCCTGCAACAACTTATTAAAGAACAAAGTCAGCCACTTCCACCCAACCACTTGTAAGACCTTCCATACTTCAACTGGTATTCCATCTGGTCCAACCGCCTTTCCATTCTTCATCCCATTCACAGCATTCTTAACTTCATCCATCTTAATTTCTCTCACTAATCCCATGTTTACCGGTATGTCCTCAAGCAAACCATTCCAATCATTCTCTTCATTCATTAGTCTCTCAAAATATGTTTTCCATCTGTTCTTGATTCTTTCATCTTCTGTCAATATTCCTCCCACTTCGTCTCTTATACACTTTATATGTGTAACGTCCTTCGCCTTTCGTTCCCTCGCTCTAGCCAGCCGGTAAATTTGTTTCTGTCCCTCAGGGCTCTCCAGTGACTCATATAGTATGTCCTGTGCCTTTGCCCTGGCGACAGCCACGGCTTTCTTAGCTTTTTTCTTACACTCATCATACTCAATTTTCTTTCGCTCTTTCACACTAACATTTCCCACTTCTTCACGCTGCCATTCCTTAAATTTTTGTTTTTTCTCCTTAAGCACACTCTGTACATCATTCGTCCACCACCATGTATCCTTCTCTCTCATGTATTTCCCTTTCGACTCTCCTAACACTTCCCTTCCCACCTTTCTTATGCAATTACTCATTTCCTTCCAACAATCATTCACACTTCTGGGCTGTATATCGCCCATTGTAATTAAATCTTCTTCCATGCGTCTCTTAAATTCTTCTACACAATCATTCTTCTTCAACAAATGCCATTTAATTTTGGAGGGGGGTCGCGCCTGGGATTTACCTACTTTGACCACAATTTTGGTGTCCAATACTAGCAGGCGATGCTGAGACACTAATTCCTCACCAGGACACACTTTACAATCCTTCACGCACTTGAGGCTTTTGCGTCTAAGGAGGAAGTAGTCAATTTGGGTGTTATGGTGGCCACTTTTGTAGGTAATAAGATGTTCGTCTTTCTTTTGAAACCACGTATTGGCAATCACCAGGTCCAAGGCCGAAGCCGCTTGGAGTATGGTTTCCCCATCCTTGTTCCGGCTCCCAAATCCCCATCCTCCGTGTACTCTTTCATACTCCTGTCTTACTTTCCCAACATGTCCATTAAAATCACCTCCTATGATAATCTCTTCATTCGTATCTACATCCATCATCGCGCAGTCAAAGTCCTCCCAAAATCTTTCTTTCTCTAGGTCATCACATCCTGCCTGAGGACAATACACACTCACTACACTAAACATCAAGTTTTCTACCATAATCCTAACAACCATCAATCTATCACTTATTCTTTTCACATCTATCACACAGTCTTTCAAATTCGCATCCAGAACAACACCCACCCCATTCTTTTTTCCATCACTTCCACAATAATAGAACTTATACCCTTCTCCAATCTCTCTAGCTTTCGTGCCTCTCCACTTTGTCTCTTGCACACAAGCCACATTTATTCTTCTCTTTTTCAACACAGCCGCTAGCTCCCTTGACCTACCAGTCATCGTACCTACATTCCAACTTGCATACCTCAATCTCATTTCCCGGGCTTGCGTCTTACGTTGCCCCCGCCCGGGCTGGTGCAACAACCCTTGCCCATTTCGCACAGGGACCGGGTGCTGCCCCTGCGCGTCGCCTATGGGGGACGCCCTAGCCCTGTCGCCTTTCTTCTTATACATACTGCATACAAAAGTTTTGGCTAAATGTTTTACGGCCGGCCGCCTGCCTGACGCCAACCCTCCTCAGGAATTTCTTTGTTTAAAGGGAATGGTGTAGGGATAGCGTGTGTTTGGGTACAGGATATTGCGGGAAAGGATATTTGGCCTGATGGTAAGGATGCTACAGTCCCGGATAAGGAAGTATTAGGAGACTGTAACAGCTCGGGGGGCCGAGCGCGCGTACTCGTAGCCCTGTTCCATGACTGGCTAGATCAATGGAAAGGCATCCCCTGACCATATTCTTTATTGGAATAAATAAATTATATTATTATAAGGAGACTTTAGTTCTCACGTCACCATTTTATTGAATAAATCGAAAATCTGAAAGTAATTTTAACAAAGCTGGAGAAAATTATATTATGTTGACATTTTGCTTTTAAAGTAATTACTATTCCGAGTAATTCTAAAGCCTATGTAATGCGAGATTAAGTTAGTAAAATTATTCGATTCGTTAGACTAATATTTCGAAAACATCTTTCGGACGCCAATCTTAGAAAGTTACAGAATAAATTTTCAAGTTCTCATTAAAGTTATTAACGAATTGAAATATAAAGCCATGGATATTTCAGAGATATCTCATCTTAAAATTTCTCACTTATTAGATACTTGAAGTAGGTACTTTAAAGTAATTTGATATTGAAAACTGACAATTTCAAAATAATTCCTAACAAAATTCTTAATTTATAAACATAAAGCTCACACCCGTTTCAGCGTTAATGTAATTATTTCTAGTCGTTTTATTTCAGACTAGCTGTTGCCCGCGACTTCGTCCGCGTAGACTACAGGGTTGAGTTCAGTAAGAAAATAACTTATAATCTAATTTACTTCTCAGAGTCCTATTTATGCCCATACCAAAAATCATACAAATCGGTCAAATCATGTGAAAGCGTAACGCGCCGGTCGGCGCCTTGTAGTACATAATTATTGCGCTCTTGATGACTATTTTGAAACTGCGATAGATCTTCTTAGATACTCATTGAAATCAAATGATGTCAAATTAAAGGGAAAAATTCTTTTAAATTAAATACTTACACTAAATAACGCATTTATTTTCCTAAGGATTAATATAATCTTAATAAAAAATACCTTCACAAACAATGCTTAATTTTATAACAAATTTAGTTAGCATAAAAGAGGTTATAGTGAACCAACCCTAAAAGTTAGACATATGCTACTGCTGACTTTTTTGTAGACATTATCAAGCTCTACAACTTTTCTCTAGGACTCAACTATATATCTCCCATGGGTAAGGCAGCGTTTGCAAAAAACGGTTTCGTTCGCCCGTTTTTTCTACGACTTACTTCACAAATCCTGCTGCAACGAAAAAGTCTTATCATTTTTCGGACTAAAATATAGCCTATGACACTAACAAAGAACGTAACTTTCTATTAGTAAAAGAATTTTCAAAATTGGTTCAGTAGATCCCGAGTTTACTTTCTACAACGTCACAAGCATACAAACACACAAACATACAAACATTCAAACATACAAACTCACAAACCTTACCTCTTTATAATATTAGTATAGATCAGGGGTGGCCAAATGGTCGATCGCGGCTGTTAGTCCAGTAGATCGTGGCAAAAAATATAATATAGGTTCATAGAAAATAGAAATAACTACCTAGTCAAAAAAATAAATTTAAATACTACATGATTGTGTACTGAACTATGCGGTTCATTTAAGATTTCAAAAAGTATGTAATTGGTAGATCGCACAGGGTTTCAATAGTAAACAGGAGATCTTGGGCCTAATCAAGTTGGCCACCCCTGGTATAGATAGTATAGATTTTCACTCTTCAAAATTTACTGACATGGGCAAAAAATGGCAAGAACAATCATTGCAACCTGTGCTAGTAGGTTAGCATAAGGCTATAACAACAATGATAATAAAAATGGAAGATATATTCAATTTTCGAAAATTCAATCTTACTCAATAGCTTACACGATACGAGATAAATATGACGTGCTTTAGTATAATAATAAAAAAGGAATACAGGTGTCGGGTTAAACTAAAACCAAGGGGTTTTTCTAGCAATATAAATCATGCGTGATATAAGCGTAAACTTATAAAAGGATTTGATTTCTGAGTCCCAAGGAAAATATTATTAGATTTTCTCTTAGGAAATTCTTAGTAATTGCACGGAGTTTAACCTAACACTTCTACAATACGTGTAAGCTGTACAGACTGTCATGTGCAGACTTCTTGATTTATTTAATCTTAATTATACACTACAATAAAAACAACATTGGTATAAGTAAATGTACATAATGTATTTCAAATTGCACTTATCGACTACTTTCAATATTGATATCTGCAATATATTCTCATGGTCAATTCAATATTCTGAAATTGTATTAATGAACTGCTCATATTCGAGAAATTTAGTCTTTGTATTAATTTTGTATACAATCTCTTGATTGGAAAAAAGCAACACTAGAGTTACACAGAATGTTAGTGGTGATTGAAATGGCTTGTCCCCTAGTACAACACTTTCTAGTTAACCAGTTCAATAAACAGCAGGCGAACAGAAATCAAGAGATGATTCCCCTCTGATTATTATTATTTAAGTTCACAAAATCCTAAGCAACCACAATGAGCTTCACTGAATGCACCACAATATAATACGCATAAATCAAGTAACACAAATCACAATATAGTTATAACCATATCTACAGAAACCGTACCAGCGGGAATAGATTTCCATCTCTTCGTAAACTGAATGATTGCTCTCATCGACGAAGGATTTACCAGTTGATTGTTTCTCACAGGAAATTGTGTGGTAAGCCTTCAATCAACTGTATGTCACTACACATCACATCTTTTGTGATTTAGGTTTATGCAATACTAAATGGATTATGGAGTTACCCTTTATTTAGGGACATTTTTTCTTAACACGAATTATATTCATAAAAGATTTATTACGGAACAAAACCTTTTAGGGAAAACATGTTTAATTTTGAAAATTTGAAAACATGGTTAAATGTAGCTAGAAAATTTTGATATGTAAAAATTTATAGCCACCGACTGTTATCATTAATTTCGCCGATATGCAGTATCTTCATTTGGCGTGGAGAATTTTCTATCTAATATTAAGCTTTCCTACAAAAACCGATAAATTACTAACAGCATCACACGTTCAAACCACAATACTACGAGTATATAAGCGATTATACATATTGCGCGAAACAATAAGCTCTCGCGGCGATTATCATCTTTGCCTACGACAGACGTGCATTATACAGACACAGGAGCTGCCATTAAACATCCATTAGAACTAAGGTAATATGACACGCGTTCAAGTTTGTAACTATTCATGCATGCAACAATGAAACTTCCATTATACTGACAGGCTCCATGGACCAAGTTCATGATTCAACAAACTACTTAGTTTATTACATACAAAATGGCTCGCAATACGAGTATTAAATTGCATTAGAGATTAGATAGACATTATCGAACGGGAATTTTATGACTAACTTATATTTTATATTCTGCGCTGGGATGATGAATAACGAATAGTTAATAAACTACCGATATTCATATCGAACGCTTTCTATAATTTATAAAATGCAGAGCTTTCTTTCAGCTGAAGAAAATTGTTCGTTACAAGTAATTGTAATACTCTAGTATTAATCCTCTATGAATGACCATTTTAAAAACATAAGAAGTAACACTCATTATATAATCACAGGTATGATATACTTTAATTTAATAAGTATATTATTGTTCCATTAAATATAATGGACAATGGCAAAGACCCAGGTCACCGTCAAAAACCCAGAGTGAGGAACCGTCTTATGAAAATGTACGAGACAAATACGAGTAAAACCGACATCTAAATTATTGATGGCATAATTATAGCATTCCTTTTAAACCGAAATTTAATCAAACTTTTTAGATTTAAATTTCAGTTGAAGTTCCGAAACGCCTAAAAACACGAAGCAGAAAAAACATTTCTCAATGTCTCCAAACTAAGAGCTCAACGTTTTTATCGGTAACACACTCGACTTTGTAAAGATAATTTACAATAGGTACACGCTGAAACAACCTGTTGATGCGAATGAATATCAAAGAATCAACTCAGAACGTCTTTATAAAAGCAACTCGTTCATTATTTAAGGCCTAACACATTAACAACTTCTATACTTGATGAGACAATTAATATGAAACGGTGATAGAAATAGGTAGGATAACAATTGAGTAAGTGGTATAACCGCCTCCCAGGAGACAAGACGACTGTTTCCAGTAGTTCTCACTACTATATGATAAAGTAACAAAAAGCTTTTATAAATGTCAACCTCTAGGCAGTAAAAGCTTTAGCTTAGTTTTCTGTTCGTCATGACGAACATTGAAATATTTATCGTTAAAATCTGTTTTATGCGTCAGATACATTAATAAGATGAAGCTTATGCATTATGTGTTAAATACATTATAGTATGTTATACGTTAATAAATATAAATGCTAAGTCGATAAAACACTTGTAAATATTCAAGTAGATAAAGCTTTTCAATTAGCCATTATTAAATTATTGAACGTATACTTTAAGGCTTTTAGGTTTACCACGAAAGATAAACATGCGTCGTAGCATCCTAAACTATTAGCGGCTCTAGCAAATAAATTCAGGTTGGGGCGAGAAAATAAACAATATGTGGGTAATTGAGGTCGAGTGAGCTTGGAAGCAAATTGCCTACAGTACAGTTCGCAGCAAAGTACGTGATCTTTTTCTAAATTTTACTAGATCCAGCTAGATCATATCGCGTAAACCATGTTACAGTCTTTAGGTCAAGGTCTGTGATCATTATTGCAATATCGTTTGCGAGAAAACGTTTATTTTTCGTTTTACGAGAGAATTCGACTCGAAGTTTAGCTACAAAGGTAACTGAAAATAAGAATAATTTTGTAATAGAAACTTAAACCAGAATTCAAAATACTAGTCAATTAATTAAAATTTTATTAAACGGTAAAAAGTTGAGGTACCTTTCAGGTACATATTATTTATTCTGTATGTATTTCTACATATTGAAAAACATTATTGGGTTATTGTACTAAAGACTTACGACGTGGTTACCATGCGCGTATATTTTTATAGGTCGAGCTACGCTTTACACAAGTTTGCGTATTCCCTCATAACAACATGTAATTTATTGATTCATATACCTATATATTAGAACACAACATAACGCCATAATTTTCGTTGAATGACATAATAGGTTTGAAAAGCGTTGTTTGTTGTTGTAAATGCTTTCAAAAAAAGCTACCGGCAGCAAATAATTATCAGCCGGCTTGATTCGAATCTATGTCGGATTCAGATTTGTATTACAATAATTGTATAATAATTTCCAATCTAATTTTATGTCTTATAGTACTATTGTTTATAAAAGCTTATACCCAAATACAAATCTAACAAAATAATTAAAAACTTTGCATCTCTGCATTTATAGTAATAAATTGTTTTTCCGTAGGAAAATTTACCCGGAAATGCTTACTGATCATTATAATTACATACGTCGTAATGCATGGAATTAAACCAGAAAGCCACCCTTATCATGCAATGCCATAAAAACAAGGTTGCAAACATCATTCACATGGCCGATCTTCGCCCACGCTGCTTGTTATCATAACGTCAAAACGATAATACAACGCGAATATATTTACAGCGCCCTACAAACACTTAACACCAATATATATTCTGAAAGCACAACAAAAATTAGGCAAAAAAAACAATATTGAAAAAGTGCCGAAAAAATACCTTTATTTTGGGCGGCCATTATCCTCTCGTGAAGGCGGGGAGTGGCGCATAATTTACCCGGGAAATATTTCACATTTCACACAGCTTGCTGTGTGCGCGTAGAACACTTATTTTGGCCGTTCAAAACGTGTTTGTGGTGCGAACTGATGGTTTCAAATGGGTTGTTGTGTGGAAAAATCGATGTGGCGCCGCGCGCAGTGAACCGCTACGGGCGAGTGATAAGCGTATGCCGCCGCCAGCCTGAGTGCCGGAGCTATCCTGCGTACGTACATACCTACCAACCTCCATTACTAGCCAGCTGATGGGTACATACGATTGATTCGTAGTCTGCCACGTTTTTTGCACGGTATTCTTCCGTAGTAACAGCGTAGTAGCGACAAATCACATATATTAGGTACATAAGATAATACAACCCAAAATGAGCGTGATATGAAAAGACTATATTGTTCAGGGTTAAGGGAATCCGGGCAAGCGGACAGGTTTATAGGTTTATTAAATTTGAAATCACAATAAGTGCATGTTAATGTATTCATGTATGTATTTATTACACGATTAATGCTAAATGCATATCATACCTTACTAATCATTACCATTCCAGGATCTCCTCTCTATATTAATGCATATCGCTTTATTGAAGAACTACCTGATTTATACTTATTTTTTATTTAACTTTTCACGACATTAGAAAAACATTTTTTAACACAAAAATAAAAAAAGTTATCTCAAATAGGAAACGAAATAATAGAACAAAAAATCTATGTACGGAAAAATATTATTAAAACCCGCTTACCGCTTGTATACCTGTTGATTATAATTTAGAAAAATGTAAGAAAGTAATAGATTGTAAATAATAAATCCTTTATAAAAATTTAAATGTGGTGGCAAATTTAACCTTCTCGTAATTTAACATAACATGCAAAGACTTTTGCATACATACAGCCGCTAATAAATTTAGCATTTTGAATTTAAGTCCAGTTTAACATTTCAATTTTCATTGGAAACATTTTATTTGATTGCCTTATATACAATGTTTCATTCTAATCCATTTCAGCTGAATTAATTTCATTAATAAAATAATGTAAAATAATAATTAAATGTTTTATTTATTTCACTTTTTAAGTTTACAGCAGTAGGGTACGGCTGGTTCTTATAATAGGGAAACCCTGAGCTATAAGAACCAAAAAAAATAGTGATGCTGATTTTGTTGTTATGATCGATACCATTATAATTGAATTTATTATAATGAATTTATTAAAATAATTATATTAAAAACATCAAAATTATATTTTGTTCTAACTTTTGTTAATTGTCAATTTCAGATGTAGCTTGATAGATCTGTCTTTCGCCTGTATATAATAAAAAAAAATATTACAACAACCTATACGTCAATTGAAGTTGACACTTGACATTGACTTTCAAATATAAAAATATTGATTGTAATTTTCATCGTGAAGTAGTGTTGTTTTGTGATAGTTATTAATTTTTAGAAGAAAACAAATAACTTACACTAAATATGAGGGAAACAAAAATGAGTAGCCACCTTTCTGGAGGTAGACTAAATGTTGCTTTACTGCAAGAAACAACCAGAACAGAATTATTAAACTTGCTCCAACAATATAAAGGGCCCAAGGTAAATTTTTATCAGTTTTTTTGCCTCATTTTTACATATTGACGAAAGTTTATTAGCTCATTGATTTATAATCCGTATTCAACACTAAACTTACTCGGATTTTATAAAATGACACTATTATATTTATATTTATTACCATCGAACCAACAAAACTATCCTGACTCCTCTTACTGTCCAAGAACTACCCCAAAATTTCATAGGATTTTAAGAAAGTATAATGTTGAAACTAATAAAATTTAACATTTAGAGAAAACCTTTTGGCCTTTTCACATGGCTAATGCAACAATCTGTTCCTATTATTTAAAAATAAATAAATTTGCCACAGTTGATAAATTATGAAAGTAAAAATTTACCCATTTGTTACAAAGTTTAACAATATTAATGTTGTAGGTGGCAATATGGGATGAATGGCTATCAGGGCCAGTTGGACTTGTTGCCCAGTACTCATTCTTAGAAGACCATGAAGTTAAGAACATGTTTCCACTGAAACCAGGAAACCTTCCTAGTATTTCTGTCAAGCACATCATATTTATAGCTAGACCAAAGCTAGCTTTAATGGATCTTGTTGCTGACTATATCCTCTCTATTAGGTAAAATTTATAATTGCTTATTGAAATTAAAATTGGAAAATCATACTCTAAAATATAGAAATGGCTCTCTATATGAATGGAGATGCATTTAATACTGATGATTGTATGATATAAATTTTAATTTTTGTTGGGATTTTTTAGAAACCCAATGGATTTGTTATCACTCTAGCTATAACTTGCCTTAGTTTCCAATTAAAGTCTGAATACATCCTTTATATATTGTTAATTTGCAGATCTAAACAAACAACACCAATTGAATTCCATCTGTTTTTTGTACCAAGAAAGAGTGAACTGTGCAAGATACACCTAACTAATAAAGGTGTGCTTGGAAATCTCACTATTGAGGAGTTCAAATGTGATATTATTCCATTTGATAATGATGTTATGTCATTGGAACTTCAAAATGATTTTAGGTATGTGAAAATAAATAGTATAATAGTTGAATATTTTCCTTCATATAAATTATATTAAACCACAAACTTATTTGAATGATGATTTTTTTTTTTGATGATAGGTTTTATTTGTTGCTTAATATTATTTAAAATTGCTAATTTCCAAGACAAAAAAGAAAATTGATTAATAATAATAATTATGTTTCTTATGTCCAGAGAAAATTATTTAGAAGGAGACACAACATGCATATACAATGCGGCTCAGGCACTCCGCACAATACAACAATTGTATGGGACCATACCCCGTGTATTTGGCAAGGGACAAGCAGCTAAACAGGTAAAACTGCTAAAAATATGTTTTTTTGGTTTAAAATAACTTGTTACTTATATTACTATTTATCCAAATAATGTAGATAAATACAAGACCAAATATTTTATATCCTCTAAGTAAAGAGGTAATATTAATAATTCACATGTTAGCCTTTTTGAATGTAAAGTCTGTGATAAGTCTTTTGGTCAAAGGGCAGTTATATCCGACATAGAAGGCTTCTTAGAAGAGAGACATCGGTCATAAAAGGCAACAGGCGTATGTTGCCTGGGGTAGCGCGCTTTCAAAACAAATGACTGCGAGCACCAAAAACCCTCTAGAAAAAATATCAAGGGCACAAACATTTTCACTTATACTTTAGTGACGTTATGGGGGCTATGAGAATTATGCTATTTATCACGACCAATGATGTTTATAATTAAAAAAACCAGCATAAATAAAAATCCAGGCCGAAAAATGAAAAATTTATACCTATATCTTACAGGTGTGGGACCACTTATGTCGACTGAACAAAGAGGAACAAGGCTCTGGTAATAAAGGCGCTCCCACATCGTGCATAGACCAACTGCTGCTTCTCGACAGGGCTATAGACTTCACCAGCGTGATGGCTACGCAGCTCACTTATGAAGGACTTATAGGTAAGAAATACCAGAAGCTTCTACAATTTTTCACTTCTACTATGAGTATATAGAAATGTACATATATTGAGTGCATCATATAGAAGTATATGTAGAATGCTAAACTAAAATAGAACCGAGTAGTTTCTATTTTGCGGTATGAATAAAAACTAATAATAAGAAGTATTACTTAACATTACTAAATAAAATAATCCGACAGCTAAAGCGTGGAATCCGAACGCGTTGTTATTATGCTTCAACTCCACATATGTGTTTTAATATTAAAAGTTTCAAAACAAATTTAAAAGCGTAATAATTATTTTTGTTACTAATCGCAAACCGACAATTAGTTTGATGATAAAATGAAAATTTTGCTGGTGATAACATCGGTCAACGTCCAAATAGTCAAACCCATAAATACCATATTATTTAATTCATACTAGTAACATATTACAATCTTGCGTTTCAGGGCCATGGTTTGTTTTGTTCGCAAATATGTATGCGAGGTTTGGGTACGCGGTAGCAACAACGTCTCTAATCACTATTTCAGAAATAAAAAAATATTTACGTCTATCGTTACAGATAAACCAAAAACCTTAATTATAATGTTTCTAGGCACACACTAAACATTTATTAAAACTAGTTAAAGTCCCCGTGAACTTAAAAAAACCCCTTGCAAAAACACAACAATAAGGATTTTATTATCTATTCAAACCTTATTTAATTTTCTATAAATAATGTATCATTGTACAGACGAAATCTACGGTATAAAAAGCGGCACCGCAACATTTCCGGGACAGAAGTTCGTGAGCCCCGACGACCCCAATCCTGAAGTGACGGCGCGCGAGAAGAAACGCGTCATACTCAACTCGAGCGAGGAACTGTTCACGGACCTACGAGACTGCACTTTCACATCGGTGAGTTCAATGTATTAACTGCAATGGCACATCGACTCAGAGTAAGTCTTGGGCTCCGACAAAAATGTTCTATACTACGATCTGTCCTGCGCCATCTCCCGCTAATCCTCGACCTGACGATCCCCCAGGACCTTTGCGACAGCAATCTTCCTTCGGAACCTGAATCGTCCAACCGGATCACGACTACACGATCGAAATCCATTCAAGGAAAAATTATGTTAGTCATCGTTATTGCCATCCACTATGTATAAAGCCGTATGTATAACTAGCAGTGCCTTTGTTTATAAATGAGGTATAGAGTAAATAGGTATAGAGGTGAAGTGGTGATACGAAATAGTGCCCGAAATACAGTGCTGGTCCTCTATTGCAAGCATCGTTACTTATTACACAAACTACTTATTCACTTACATGTTTAATTAAGGTCTTCAGATTTTATATCCAAATAGTTATTACTCATCAATAAATAGATGCCAGTAATAGTTTTATTATGAAACTGTGTTCTTACCAGGTTGGAGCAATTTTATCTAAAAAAGCTCGTGTGATCAAGACTCAGTTGGATGAGCGACACAAAGACAAATCAGTACAGGAGATCAGACATTTTGTGGACCGCCTCCCGCAACTGCTGGCCAACAAACAGTCGCTAGCCACGCACACAGCCATCGCAGAGTATATTAAAGAGGTATGTTTCAATAAATGTTCAAATGTGTACTTGTGAACCTTATTTTTCAGATTCTATTCAAATCATGGTAGATGATAGTTCTTATAACGGAAAATGTAACGATCAAAACCTCTAAGGGTCCGACATCATAGAGTGGGGATAGCTCGTGAAAATATCTGTACATATATTTATGGAGTCTGAAAAAATTTATGTTTTACATTTTGGAAAATAATAAGTGCAATGTGGTAATATGAAGTGATCTGTACACATAAGATAAAAGAAATTATTATATTATTATGAAAAACAAAATACTATGTAACAAGTCCTTAAAGTGTGATAAGTATAATCTAATTGTTTTGATAGCAAACGTCGGACAGTTTCGATTTCCATGACACCATTCAGTGCGAAGAGGACTTCCTGAACTGCATAGATAACGAAAAGGCATGTCCATACATCGAAGACCTCATCGCTCAGAAGGAACCTCTTACAAAGGTTGGTAATTATTTATTATCGTACTATGATATAAAATGTACTCCGATGTTGAAAGGTCCTTGGTTTTAACAACTACCTATTCATTATGGACAAGTGAATTAGAACACGAAAAGAACTTTTCGTAAGCCTGGAAATTCAGGTCCAAAAGCAAAATATTTATCGAACTAGCTAAATTATATATGTCTCGATGGGAAATTGAGTTGGAGCCTGGAGGCTATTCAATAAAAGTCAGTTTCATTTCAATGACAATTTGTATCTACCTGTAATTCCATTGGTCATTTGTCCCAATTGATTTGATCTTTACATTATTCAGGTCCTTCGGCTGATTTGTCTGCAATGCGCAACGGGATCCGGTCTCAAGCCGAAAGTACTGGAGTACTACAAGAGAGAACTGGTTCAAGTTTACGGATTAAAAACTTGGCTCACGATATGTAACTTGGAGAAATGCGGTTTGTTGAGAGCTCAGCAGGGTACACGTCAATACGCGGTCTTAAGGAAGGTATGACATAAATCATAAACTATATATTTTACTGTATATCATAAGAACAAAGTTTTCATAGTGTCAGTGAACATTATGGGACTATTTGCAATGATAGTAGATCTATGTTTTTTACTAATGTGTGTGTGTGATTTATGATATACATAAATATTTATAACATCTACGTAAACCATATCGAAGTCGTTTTTTTTTTTTTCAAAGAAATAAGTATAAATACTTTGCAGGAACTGATAGGATACAAGTTCGATTCCCATACGCAGAAATCCTTCCGTTGACTACAAATATTCTAATGTGTTACATCTCCTAAAAACTATTTTTATGACATAATTTCAGACTCTACATTTGACAATGGAAGAATCAGAGGCAAATGCAAACGAGAAAAGTTATTTACAATGCAAATACACGCCGCTGACAGTTCGACTTAGCGAGCACATCGCTAAAAACAAAGGTTGGACCGGTGAGTCACGCCTGTATATAAATAACGTAATGATAACAATGTACTGTTAATTTATACAAACGAGGCTAACTATCGTATCATGTTGTAATTGCGATAACGAATGCGTTGAAAACCTGAAACTTGCGATTTTTTCTCATTCACAAAATAATAATTCAATCACGCTGAATATTTATACGGGTATATGTTTACTTTCTTATTTTACGGCATTGTATCTGATGGTTTGAATATGGGGCAGCGCGATATCGGAATTATATATATTTTTGATCCATTGTTATTGGCCAAAATACAAATATCCTGTTACCAGATACTATCAGTAGCTATGCAAAGACTATGATTTATCTATTTTAATACAGATCACAATTGTGTTCTTAAAAGATTTGACCTAGTTTAAAACATTTTGTGAGGTACTAATTAACACATTCATTATACCATATGGAAACGATAATAACAAAAGTACCTTAATTTAAATTATCCTGAGTACGAAGTTTCTACTACTGTATGCCTATATATAAATAGCAATGATGTCAAATTATACCAACTGTATGTATCATTGACACATAAATTAAAGAGTTCAGTCTTTATCGGCCTTTGTGCGGCCTTAATAGCTAACTCTGAAGAATTTGCTGAAAATGATGTAATGACCCATTCATATTATTTAATCTTTATATTCTTAACCAAGAACTTTGGTATATTTCCAAAACCACCATTTAAACCCCTTTTAACATTATTTTTAGGGCCAACGGAATCACGCAACAGAATTTATCTTTCTTTTCCCTTGTTTCCTTTAAATCCTACATCCTCATTTTTTAAGTTTTGTGAAATAAAAACAATTTATGTAACTGTTTTCTATTTTTAGGTATACAAGATATGCTTGGTCTGCTCCCGGGCCCTACATTGGACGAACTGCAAACATTCCAGACTCGCATGGTGCGGCGAAACTCAGGGTCTAGCGAGACTTCATCCTCTATAGAAACTCCTCGCGTTATTCTAGTATTCTTTATAGGCGGATGCACATACCAAGAAATATCTGCCCTGAGAACCATCAGCCAACAAGAAGATTCCAATGTAGAATTTGTCATAATAACCACTAAAATGATCAATGGAACTACATTTATTGAATCATTAATGGAGTCTGACTAGGTTAATTTATTTATATTAGTTGTTATTTATAATGTTACACTTTTAAATGTATATCTTGCGCTTAATGTTGTTTGACATTCCCTTTATAACATCAAATAAAAAATATGATATGGCTTGCCCATCCAAATTGTTTATACATAAATAATCTGATTAATTTCATCAAAAATATAAATGTGTAATTTATATTACAAAAGTCATGATGTATATCATAAGATGCTTGTATAGTCCTAAAATGTATACACATTGATTCCTCATATTCAATAAAAGAAATATATTATTTCAAATATAATTTTAATTCTGTGTTCACATTTTTCAAGATACCAAATGAAATTAAACCGTGAACCACCAATCTTGGTTTGTTAAAATTTCATAATCATAACTTGCATATAATATAAACTTTAATTTGATCAGTTTTTAAATAAACTTACAAAAATCCTGCATGCTTACTATCTATATATTACAAGTTTAAAGCTTTAGCATAATAAAAATAATTTCATACAGCAACACTGCCTGTAAGGTAATGACTATTTTCATAAGTATTCATTACTTGTATACTTTGTGATGTTGGACTTCTTTGGTGGCGCAACAGTAACACCAAACTTTTTGGCCAAAGCCACCAGTTTTTCATTATCATAACCAACTTCTTCCTTGTAACATCTGAGCATTAGAGGCAACACTGTATCTAAAATAAATTTGAAATTTTTCTGAGCATAACTAGAGTCATTGCCCAAAGAGAGCATCAGACGAGAGTTAAATATAGCATGAATGCACTCATCTAACACATCCATCATATCTTTAGTAACAAGTTTAAGACCAATTTTCTGCACAGTTATCACTGACTGTACAAACCAAATTGTACTACTAGATAAGTCAACCCATGTTTCATTAATTATGTACTTAGCTAAGATAAGGCCCAAAGATTCCATTTGGAATAAAAATTTATTTACTCCAGCTTTAGTATGCATATTCACAGGAGTCCATTTGTCTTCTGACACTTTGGTTTTCATTGAGTCCACAATTTTTTCTTTATACTCCTTTAATGCTTTGATTATAGGAGTTCGTAAACAGCTGTTCAGTTGAAATCTCAAATCCAAACCAAATTCACAAAATAGTTGGCATTGATCTCTCAAACTTTGTACACAATCTAACACAGAGTCTAATGCACATTGTGGAGTAAAAACTTGTTTTATAATTTGACTCATTAATATTCTAAGTTGCAAACTAGCCCATACTACAAAAGCACTTATTTTATTCTTAGGGAACAATGCTATGAACTCTGTTAAGGCATCACTCAGTGAGCAAAAGAATACTTCTCCCACTTGCTTTACATAAGTATTAATAGAGCCCTCTAATTGGACCCCTTTTACATGTACTTTAACAGTGTGACTACATATAGCTAAAAAGAGTTCACACGCTTGACTTGTCATATTAAATTTATTAAGTATCAATATGGGTTGTCGAGTAGATTGCAGCCCACCTCTTGGACTCCAGTTATGGGTAACATCGAGTTCCTTCAACAATATTTCCATCAACACCTTTTGTTTTTGTTCAATTTTCTTTAATATATCTGATTTCTGTGGGTGGGTTTTAAATTCATCTGTATTTAATGTTTTCTGTGCCGACACCATGAGTTCATATGTTTTCTGAAAATGTCTTTCAACAATAAGCACATCTAATTCTTCTGTGACATCAGCCAACCACTCTGGCAGTGGGGGCACTTGTGGAGAAGGTAATTCTTCAACAGATAAACTGGGTGATTCTAACATTTCAGCTTTAGGTTTCTCTTGACTATCTTTTTTCTTCTGCTTTGAATTTTCTTTTTCAATATACATCTTCTTAGCTAATTCAAACTTATCAAGCCAGTCTTTTTTTATTGCAAAACTGTTACACTGAAACACTCTTGTATCTGGAAAGGCTAAAACTTTAAATGCTTGCTTCACTGTACCCAAATCCCTCACATTCACTACAGCAAGAGTACTTATAGGATAACTGACCTGAAATTTGTACCTCATAGGTCCACGTCGGTTTGATATCCATGAGGTCAACATTAAACTGTCATTAAATAAATAAACATGCATTCTTTGTAAGGCAGTGTTCTCTTCGGCGTCTATTTCCAATAAATCTCCTTCGTGAAGCAGAGTTCTCTCTGGCACCTCTAACAAATTGATGCAAGAGTCAACTTTTTCCATGATAAGGTTGAGTTTGTTTTTGCGCTGCTCCTCCGCTCTCTCTGCTTCCATGTCGTGGTTATCGAGCGATTCGCGTGATAAAGCATTTTCGTTACCTAGAATTGACGCGTGGGACAGAGTGGTGAGCACCGAACGCTGCTCGCTTAATAAATGCGAGAGCTTATGCATTTCAGCCTCCAGGTGGGATATTTCCGTCGCCGTCTCGATGAACTGCATATAGTTCTCGTAAACATTTTTTTTGAGGGCACTTGCGGTCTCGTCTGCCAGACTTTGGATCTTCTCTTTCTGCTGTTGGAGCTCCTCCCCTCCGACGCAGGATTTAGCCAACTCCTTTACGTAACGCTCAGGAACAAAGTCTGGCACGGCGAACTTTTCCATGTTCACGTCCGACATCGTTACACATAAAAATATAATTTTAACCGATAAAATTATTAGGCTCACTCATCATTCGATAAATCGAACGACAGGACATATTCTATCAAATTGAAATGTCAAAATAGCGTTTAGTTACACCTATCCGCTATAAGTAGGCGTTAACGGTAAAACGTTTTATTGTATCTCGCATACATAATATGGTATGCTGATCATTTTTGTACATTCATGACTGTGTAAGCAGTCAACTTTTTAATCGACACCATTCATGTTGCCTTTAAAAGTTTTATAGCGATTTGACGTGTATTCGTATATGGTTTAACATACTTCTGAAAATGAAACTGTGTATAATTCCAAATATACATAAGAACATGTTTTCTATTGTCTTGTAAAGTAGACGCACACACATTATTTACTTTAACTTTATTTACTTTATGGTAAACAATTATCAGTACTGCTTACTAGCCCCCATAATTATTACATTTTTATTATCAGTAAGGTATACTTATAGTACTAGTAGTCAATTACTTACTATGGCCGATTTAATCATTTTTAAGTCACTATCAGAGCGGATATGAATATAACACAACCTGCAACTTTATTAAACAGTTTTAGACGAATTTGAGATCGGTTTTCGGATAGAAATTATAACATCAGTCTGAGAATTTATTGGTTCTACCATTTCCTACTTCTTCCGGCCAATTAAGTTCCCTATAATAAAATTTAAGTATGATGGACTGTGGTGCTGTAACATAATAAGGGAACTATTAGGTAAGAGACGATATAAATTCGCTTTAGTACCTTTTTATGAAAAAAATAGACTATCGTAATCGATCAGGCCCTTTTTTTATTTTTGGTGCTATTCTTTTACTCAATTATAAACTGTTGCATTTAGAAGTAAGTGTGCATTTATGTTAAATCATATAAATTTTAACTTTCTATTTTGTGAAGCCGGAACTAACTAACTACTACTAACTGACTTACGACATTAGTTTGTAGTTTCTGATCAGAAATCGCTGAAGGCCTCGAGGTATAGGCACACAATCGAGTATCAGCGGTCGCGGGTTCGAACCCCAGTCACAATCCTCTGACTTCTCGTAGCTACGTGTATATACATACACAATGAATTATCACCTGCTTTAACGGTGAAGCTTAACTTAGTGATTCCTCACGATGTTAAGGCTTCTGTCTGCACACCTAGAAGTTTTTAAGAAACTCTTAAACTCTGTCAAAAGTTGAAGAAGCTCGTGCACAGCAGTAGACCAAAAATGGGCTTATGATGATGATGATGATCTTAATGAATCCCTAGTTAGTACCCTGGGTCGAGCAAACTGTTATGGGGTTTTATCATCAAGAAATACTAATTAGTTTAAGCATACCGTCGACCACTTCAAAAACGGCGGTTGGTTTTAACTTCAAGGCTACAATCTTGAGTATACGTGAGTGCACGCATGAATAACATTTTCAATGAATCTCAATAATTTAATTTTATAGACTATTTTACGGTAAAGCTCGCTTATATTTTGTTTATGTTTAAAACTGAAAAAGTAAGTTAACAATAGATTGCTTTTTATGGCGTCAACGGCAACAAAGGTAATCTTAAAAATTACACGACATAAAAAGGTAGAGATAAAATAAAAAATGCGTATTTGGTTAATAAATAAAAGTGACACAATTTAACATGTTCATTATTTATTAAAAAGTTACAATCATCGAAAAAGCTTTAATATAAACGTTCGACATCTTTTTGACATTAAATTGGCAGTATAAAAGAAAATCACACACATAAAGTATGTGATAAATTCGTATAAATGTTTATGAAGATTTTTAAAAAAAAAGGTAAGTAAAAGCCAATGGAAATTTTATTTTCAATGACCGAGTTATTTATTCATCTCGTCCTCTAAGCAAAAATAAAATAGAGAGAATACGAAGGCGCTATTTGTAGAAACTTGAATAATTACAATGTCTCTATAGAGAGCTTGAGATACATTTCTATTAAGGAAATGTACCTGTTTCATCGCACTTTATAGGTGATATCGGTCAGAAAATATAAAATTAGCAACATTGACTTAAATATATCGATATCCAACAATCTTAAATCAAATGTAATCGTCTATGATCGATTATTCCTTTTTATCTTCGGCTACTTTAGAAGGAGGTTGAACAGTTGAAGGTTTGTCGCCAGGACTGGCCACTTCGGGTTCGGGTTCGGTGAAGTTGCCGTTCCTCTTGAATCGGTAGTAACGGGCTGAGGCAACCACAGATTGTGATTCATAGCAGTTTACAAGGGCATCTCCATTGCGCCCTAGAACAAAATAAGCATAATATAATTGAAAATCCCACGTCAGAATTATATCAGCTGATATACCTCTGTGATATCTATATTATTGTACTTTAGTGTATGTAGTATATTAAATCTCATGTAATAGCAAATTTCCAGAATCCTGTTATTGAGAAATAACTTTGTCCAACACGGGAACCAACTCAACTATTACGTAGTAGGATTTGTTCAATTAAGACTAACCTGAGGGACAAGTGCAGACAGCCAAGTGACGTCTGGCCATACAGACAGCTCCGGATCCGCATTGAGTGTTGCCGAGGCACGGGTCGACGCATTTGTAGCCAACGCACGCGAGGTGGTCGGGGCACTGAGAGTCCAGCTCACATTCTCCCTGCACATACAAAGAGAATGTTAAACATTGTTCACAATACTAAAGCATTTACTTCAATATATCATTAGTATAATTCTGAGTAAGCACTTTGCACCGGCGACTCTTTCAACTTGTTCTTGTTCAATCGTTACCTTTTCGTAGACTTTTTATCAAAATGTGTAAACAAATTACGTATTATCGTATTTATTATTTCTCATGGGCTTAATTCGATATAAGTTTAAGTTACTCACGCGTTCACAAGAGACGAGTGCGTTTCCGATGTATCCAGTGGGGCAGGTGCAGACGGGGCGCTCGGCACCGGTGCGGTCGTGTCCGGGAGTGCACTTGGCGTTGGCGCCACAAGGGTTGGGCTCGCAGAGGTCACCTTACAATAAATGTTTATTTAAATGCAATCTATATCAATTGTATACTTCACCTCAGTACAATTAGGTACGCTCTGGCGTTAGGTAAATGCTTCCTATTAAAATGAGTAGGATTCGGCATTAGTCTATCAAACTGACTATCGTAGTATCAACAATTTCTGCATAGCTCGAACAGTTTTGCATACCTTTGATACAAGATGTAGGGCCAAGTTTTGCCGCAACAATGTACAACTGTTAGCTCTTAATTTCTAAATCAGCCGTTAAATAATTTAATTGAACCATATTATATATTGAAATCATTTTCTCACGAAAAATTCTATCGTTTATTAAATTTTCCATTTAAATTTTATATTTATTTCTAACTCGTATTAATTATAATTTAGTTTCCTTACGGGCTTCAAAAGGTCTGCAGAAGGAGAAGGGGTCTCCAGTCATGTTCCTGGGGCAGGAGCACACGGGGGTAAGACCGCGGAGGTGGCATTCTGCGTTGACGCCGCAAGCACCAACACAAGGGTCGACACACGCGTTGTAAATACAGGCGGGCTTGTAGCTCGGGCACTGGCCGTCAGACTCACACTCTGCGCTGCAGATTTTGTAGGGGTCGCCGTGGTATCCCTGTAGAAATAGTTTTATTGAAAACATAGTAATTTAATCATCGTATTTCGTAGAGAATTCTTACATAGAACGGAAATATCTGGTAACTTTATTACGAGAAGATCCATGTACAAAAAGCTACAATTCTATAAAGGATAATTAAGTGTGCTAAGCGTTGCGCCACTTCACAATTATTTAGACGAATTTTCAATGGCTAAATACATCTTTTTTTTTTCAAATTATATTTTTAGTTATTTAACTTACTCTGGGGCACTTGCAGATGGCGCGGTGAGCGGCGACAGTCTCGCAATCGGCGTTGACACCGCAGTCTCCGCAGGGGCTGATACACTTGAAGTCGCGACACGACTGCTGAGCTCCACACTCGCCGTCGGACTCGCACTCGTGACGACATCCGGTCAAAGGACTACCCTGTGACACAAGAATTCCAATTTCAAATTTTAATGCATAAAATTTGCTCTAGATAGTAATGTCACTTACAAAACCCTTGAGTAAAAGATAAAGAATAGATTAGCGTGGTTGACTAAGGCCGAGACCCTCTCAATGCAGGAGGAGGTCCATCTCCAGCAATGGTACGTATATGGGCTAATGATGATAAACAAATTTAAATTAACTTACCCTGTATCCAGGAAGGCAAGTACAAATAGCTTGGTTGTTGGCGACGTGGCATTTAGTGTTGGGTCCACAAGGAGATGGGTGGCAAGCTTCCTCTGAAAGATCACAAGTTTCTTTTAATAAATTATTATATAAAATAAATAAATATAAATACAACCAAGAGTCACATACATAGTTGTGACCCGAAACTAAGACACGGGCCTTGTGTCCTAGGTATCAGAAACCAGGAGAGACTTTTCAGACTCACGAACACCCAGAACCGAAACAAATACTTGTGGGTCGAACAAAATTTGTTTGGATGCGATGATCATACTCACCGCGTTCATTGCAGGCTGGGGTTTAGCCAAATACGCCACAGTCGCTGTTTTCTTAAGAAAATGGTTTGTCGCGTAGATAGATATAACATGGAATAAATTTGATTGAAATCTTACAGCTGTTAACATCTAAACGCATCTTTAATTCTTTTTTTACCTGGGTCAGCAATTCTGCATGAGGAGAAGGGATTGCCAGTATAGCCGGCGGGGCAGGTGCACACAGGAACGTGGTTGCGGACCTGCAATCAATTATGTTAATTATAACAAACATATGTATAAGACGCTCAGAATATTTTATTATTATCACAAAACAGATATTCGAAACGAATATTTGGGTTTTAAACAAACGTATATCTCATTGTAGTCCCGGAAAACTTGTTTCTTTTGTTTCATTCCCGAAATTATTGCTTTCTTAATTTAATTTTCAAATACAGAACTTTTAATTTTAATGAAGTACTCACATCACAGTTAGCGTTGACGCCACAAGCGCCATCACAGGGGTTAACGCAGTGTTGGTTCACGCAAGTCTGGTGGCTACGACACTCGCTGTTATCTGTGTATTTTAAGGATACATGTTTTTTTAGTAGTAATAAAGGTTTTTGCTTTTAGACTTAAATTTTTATGTGCGTAGCTGTCATTATGGCAAAATTAAATTGTTTCTCTTTGAGGATTTCATTTATTTCGCACCTTAACCTCAAATCAATATTTCCAAGTACAAAACATATAATACTCACTTTATATTGATTGAACATACGATTAACTTGAGCTAATGTTGTCTTAAGACAACATTACTTACCAACGCATTCAATCTTCACGCACTGCGAGAGAGGATCTCCGGAGTAGCTCGGCAGGCAAGCGCAGACGGGGCGGACGCTGCCGTGAATGCAGTGGGCACCGACGCCGCAAGTGTGGGGACCGCATGTCACTAAGTTGTCGGAGATAGACCGACCATGCTCGTACAAATCGCGACCAAGGTAGTTGCGACCATAGTAGTTATTGTAGTATCGTTGAGCTGGGGAAAATGGGTTGGAGTTATCAATGAAATACGATTATTATTTTTATTTTTTTCATAACTGTATTGAAATAGAAAAAAGAGAGGGTTCCCGTGGCGATTTAAGCTCCGCAGTGATCGTCACGCGCATTTAAAGCAGTATGTGATATCAAAGATAAAAACCAGCGCAATATCTAATGGTGGAGTGCACAAAATTCGAGAGATTGATTGATTTTTCCGAGGGACATCATGTGTGCGACCTTCGTCATAAAATATGTCCCATATCCAACTAAGGTATTGGTCGACAAAAACAGAAGTTACAATTCGATACAATTCTAATCAGCGTTAGGAGAACACCAACAAAAGCTCTTCACACACCTACACGGCAAGATCAACATAATCTAAATACATAATGATGATCACACAAAAACGTCATTAAAGACAAAGAACTATAAACTAGACCTTGGCAACTGCGAACGTAAACAACGTATCGCCCACTTGGTACATAAGATGTTTAGCAAATGGACGGAGCTTCGTTTTGTTGTAATAATTAAAACACAAAATTATAAATTCATAAATGATTGAACGTGGGATGATTCCGCGTGGTCATATGTAACGCCCCATGTATGGAGTAGATGATGTTAAGGAAAGTCAAATTGCAATAATAACATCAAAATTCAATCGGAACAGGTTTACTTATAACTAAACCTCGAATTAATACCTATTACTATTTCGGGAATATTAAACAAGTTAAACCAAAGTAAATAATAGATTACTGAGAACGATGTCTTGAAATTATGTTTACTCTAGCTGTAGCTTTTAAAATAGGTCATGCAGTATGTTTTATCTGGTCTATCTGACTGTAAAAACCCTATAAAAATGCATTAAATAATATCAGAGATGACAGACATTATTATTTGACTAATCGACCACTCTAGATTGTTGACACATACCTGATATGTACGGACACACCAGGATCTACTCTTTCGACATACCTAGGTACAGATAAACTAGGTGGGTGGTGCATATAAAAAGCAAAACTGATAGCAGCTGACAATTTTTAAACATATACCAGGAACCGGATAACAAAATACATGAATAACCTTAACGACTCAAAAAAGTTTTTTCCATTGCTGATATTGATTTATATAGGACTTGCAGACCGAACGGCGTCTATTTAGTCTAGTATCTGTATTATTAATATGGATATATGGACGCAATAATTTTTACTACATTTAAAAGCAGTGATGGCCTCGAAGTTTAGGTGCGCGGTCGAGAATCTCGGCGGTCGCGGGTTCGAAACCCAGGAACGTTAGAAATGGTACGGTTCAATGGTAGAGGAGAGTGGAGACCTGTACTCAATAGTGGGACGTATATGGGTTGATAATGATGATGAAATAATTACATTGACTGTATTGATTTTACAGAATTAATTATTTATTTAACAAAATAAACAATTGCAATAAATCTTCCTACTACGTGTCTATAAGTGGACCTCACCCACATATCTATCGTAAAAGGCAATCTGGGAGTCTCAAGTGACCTCGTAGGTTACTAATGTAACTTAAATGTAAGGGTCTCGATTGAGTGACGAAATGTAACAATTATTTTGCAGGCATGACACCAACATACGCCTATGCTCTCACACAGTTAAAATGTGCGCCTTGCGACCTGGCTGTCTCAAGTTCGAAACCCGGTTTGAAATTATTACGTTTTTACATTAGATAATTTTCATTGAAATTTCATCAAACGATTGACATCAGGAAATCCCTTAAAACATTGAAAAAGAAGACGCCCTTTATTACGTTTTATTTCAAAATTATTTTGGAACTAAAAGCGAGCTGTGCGGAACTAGTAACTACCCTTTCGAAGACACAGGCGCTTATGCGTGTGAGTGAGATATAAGTAATTTTTTGTTGAGAATAAATATATATTCGTCCAAAATAACTTAAAATTCTTTATTAACCCATTAGGTACCAACTTTTTTCTGTATTGTTTGACATATTTTTCAAAGAGTATATATAATAAGGAGCACATAAAAAAAAATATAAAAAAAAAATAACAAAATAAATTTTTAGTCCATCAGTCCAATGTTCCCATTTGGGAACATATTTAAATAAAGAAATTCAATAAGTACTGCCATCCATTGAATCAAATTACTAGTTACAAGCTATTATTTAGATATATTTGATATTATTTTACAATAATTATAAAATACTTACATCGAATTACAGAATAATCAAAATGGAAACAATTGAAAATTTCGAAACTCGTAAAAACTACGTTCTTTGATCAACAACACATAAATGACAATAATTTCAAGTGAATAATTGGCTTGATATTTAGCACCACACAGTGTAGAAACTAATGACCTGAATAATTATTAAAACATTGCAGGTAGTTATGAATGAATCGACAAAAAGTGAGATGTCCCAAATGGGAACATTGGTACCTAATGGGTTAAAAAGAAATACGAGTATATGATTTTATAGTATAGATATAAAGTCTTTGAAGAAGCAATGATGACACCAAAAGGTTAACAGTGTCTATTATCCAATGACCCCGATTTCGATAGATTACGCATTTTCGTACCATAGTGACTGCCTACATGGCGCAATGTTTTTGCAAAATCTAGTCAAATGTTGTTAGCTTGTTTAAAGTCTCATAACATACTTATAAACATATTAAAAGAATTAAAACATGCAGCTACATTTTACCAGAAAAAACAATCGCAGAAAGCGAAAAAATAAAATTCTATTGTTTCCTGATTTTCATGTTCAAAAAAGTAAATAAAAATTTTGAACGCGAAAAAATCTTCATTTTGAATCCAAAAAATCCACTCAATCACTAAGAAACAAGATAGAAAAAATACTTACCGTCGACGCCTACTTGCAACGCCAAGAATATCACTGGCGCCAAAAGCATCCACTTTTCGGCCATCTAGAAACCAAAAAAATATACTTATAAGTTTTATAACGTCAATTTTAAACCTTATAGAAGCGATTGAAAAATACTAGTGGCAGACTCAAATACTTCGGACAAAATATAGACACCAAATATTACGCGAGGTTCTGTGGCCACTACTTTTTTGTTGAAGCGTATCGTAATTATTTGAGCATATAATACAAGTGCCTAAGACCTAAGTCACCACATTCTAAGCGATGTGCGAAATGTTTATACATTCGTCTGTCTGGCATCTATCGGGTTTCGTTTGCAGTTCAGTGACAACCTCGACCCTTTATTCAAGAGTTGAATCATAAATCTATACCTATCTCTTGTATTAATCAATCCAATCAAGTTGTCCAAACTCCAATGTTACTATTAACGGTGGTTTTCCATTATAGTTAAATTTTCCTTCACTGTAACTTTTTAGTTTGAATTTACAAGAAAATTATTAGGAAATTGTGTGGTTATGCTTCCACGCAAAAGATATATAATATAAACTAACCGTAATTAAAACCTAATAGTTAATTTAAATCTTAATTTTTCGTTTATTTTATGTATTTAAGTAAGGAAACAGCAGAATATGTATGTACATTGTACACATATAAAATCAGGTTACTTGAAAATTGGAGATCAGCTGTTCACAAACTAACTTGTATGTTTAAATAAGGTTTAAACCGGATACAAGTCAAACAGTGCCACACACCTACATATGTGTCGTTTTAAGTCTATATCCGAGAATTGTTTCCGGATCCACTAATAGTTACTGGGGTTTTCATATTACATTTCGGACTATATCAAGTGCCAGTGCGATGTGTTCGATACTGTAAAAAACTTATAAATATCTGTGAAACAATATTTGCAGTTCACTTTATTTTTTTTAACATAATTTGATTTGCCAAAGACTTTATATATTTTTTAATTACTTAGGTACAAACAATTGAGTGTTATAACACTATTACATCTATGTAGTACATATTTATATTATACGTCTAATACACTGTGTGCAAATTTCAATGGATTAAGTTGACAATGTTAAGCGACCCATTACCACAGTGAGCACTATGAATCAATAGTCTGTACGGTCAATTCATTACAATAGTGAAGGTTACATTCTTTAATCCGTATAAACATTGTATAAATTGAAATTAGTATAGATAATAATAGTGATTCGATTTTTAAAAGCACTCAAGCAAGGAAGCACACAAGATAAAACACGTAAAAAACGTATCCACACATTTAAATAGTTTTGATATCATAACAACCCTAAAGACTTTAGTAAAAATTTTCATAGAATTAAAATTGATATTAATATCGTAAATAAATACATGGTTTAATAACCGTCGAAAATATTCTATAGAATGCAATAAATAAACAAAAGATACCGAAAACTATTTTAAAAAATATATTCCGCAGCACAACACTTACGTTTGTTCGTCTGTCTGTGTCGCGATGAGGAAACAACTCAACGGGCAACCCGCTGCGTCCTTATACCTTCTTTAGCGCCTACGCTCCAAGCCTATAAATTCTTAAACAACATTGTTATATTAAATTTATATAAAATGATTTATAAATCAAATCCATTAATAAGAATTTTTTAGCAACTCTTTATTCTTTAATGAAAATATTGTTCCATATTTACTTTCGCATGTCCTATAAAGCATTAAACCGCTTTGAAAGCATAAGGTTTAATTATATGGTTAGTTAAAGTAATGACATCATATTTCATTTATGGACTATTAAGTACATTGGGGTTTTGATACATATTAGTCACTGTTTAATTTAAGTACACTTTGTAACATGCGAAATGGAAAGTAAATTTTTATTATGCAGCCATATACAATCGATTAGATTTATAACATGCTTGTTTATAACTATGTCCTTTTGTTGCTAGTAAAATAACAGATCTTCAGGAAATCGGCAGTTAGTTGAATTTTCCTTTGGTTAACTAATTTTTTTAATGAAATATTGTGAAGTGTTGATTAAAATAAGCACATTGCAAACATCGACAATGGTTCAGAAGGGTGTTAATGTGAAAAAGTGCGTGATGATATGATAGTTGTTACCATCTTTATCATCATCAGTAATTCGTTATGTTAAAGAGCGTTTTGCGATCGTCTGAAACATGAAAAGTATGTCTTTTTCCTGGCATAAATAATATCGATTGACCAAATATCCATCCACAATTTCTTAAGGTTGTAGCTAAAGCCACAAATCAAACTGCAAGGTCTGCGATGTGTACCAGTGTCTCACAGAAAGTCGACGTGTATTTTTTCTGGTCGAGCCTGTCGCAAGGAGGCGTGCAAAGCGTGAATCGCCAGCAGCCAGCAGGTGCCACGTCCAGGAGCGCGACAAATGGAACAATTTACAATGTAACTCATGTCATTGTCACCATACCCATCCCACCTTAAGTATAAGGAACAAGATAGTTGCTCCTTCTTTTTTTAGTTGTTACATGTAGAGCAGTGTTTCCCAAAGTGGCGTTATCGCGCCCCCTTGTGGGCGCTGGAGGTCTCAAGGGGGGCGGTAAGAGACCCAGAAAGAAAATGGGGGCGTTGTGTAGAGCCTAGAGGCCTGGGGGGGTGATTTGTAATTTTATTTAGCTAGGAGCGACAAAAATCGGTAGATACGCGCCCAAAATCAGTATTAGATCGCAATATACATGACCATACTATGCAGTTCTTGTTTTTTTTTTTAGAAGAATCTTGGGTAATAGTGGTGAAAAGTGGCCACTATTGTCCAGAGTGGCTATTGATTTTTTTTTTTTTTAGGATGACGGTTAAATAAATAATTTATTTTATTTTCATTTGAGGTTTCGCGCGTTTTAATGGGGGCGCTAAAAAATGTTTTATTCTCAAAGTGGGCAGTAGACAAAATAAGTTTAGGTACCACTGATGTAGAGGTAGTATAATTGCGTTTGCATGCGGGCAATAAAAATGCTAGTGGTAACCCTGCTTCTGATGATAGGTTGTTAATATTAATCCGCATTGTAGTAACACATGTAGGAGATAACCGAATAATGTCGACTAATGGAGGATTAGTCAATTTTCTCATAAAGTAGAATCTATTTTCCTTCAGCGAAGTAAGTCTTACTTTCTTATCTACAAAAAATTATAATAATTTATTTCTTTCTCCATAGGTAGAAATAATACCAAGTTCACCCTTTGGCCGATTGCCTAAATCCGCGATTTTTGCTATTTAATTCGCAGTCTGGGTTTTAGTTTGGAGTGACAGACCTGTACATACTATCATTGTGGGTGGCATGATATTCCATCCATCCATCCATCCATCCATACATCAGCCAATGGAAATCCACTGCTGGACACAGGGCCGCGCCGCCCCTATGTGCGAAGTGTGCAGCGCACACAGGCGCCAAGACAGTAGGGGCGCCGCGCCGCCACTGCCTCCTAAATTATTGTGTTTTTTGTAGTGTATCGATATGTAAGTAGGTACAATAGGCGCAACATAGGCCTTGTAAACAACAAAACATAATATATTACGCTTATTGAACAAGTCTCTCAATATTTATATATTTATTAATATCCACGTTTATGGTTTCATTTTACGCTTAGAGGTTTAGTTTACATTACTTACGAGAATGAGTGAGTTTGTGAACGCAACCTGATGCGATGAGTGCGACACAAGCGGGGTGGGGTCATGGGGAATCCCTATCTCATCAATAGCGAAAATAAAACAATCGAAAAAGAAATTTGATTGAAAGTGCTCGTAAGGTGCGCATTGAATTTTTATAATAAATAGTTTGTGTGTTACTGATTGTTTTAACGTGTTTTTACGATGAGTGATAGTAAACATGATAAAAAAAAGAAATGATCTGGTTACCAGAATTTAATAAGGAAAAGAAAACAAAAAGAAGAACGTGATAAAAATGCAACTAAAATAAGTAAATATTTTACGGCTCTACCTCAACCATCCACTTCCACACAATCATATATTATATAAAATTATTATTATTAGAAAAAAGTCAGCTTCTTTGTTATTGATATAATTTAAAGATAAAATTCATTGTATAAAGAAAATATGTAAAAATTTTGTTCGAGTTTTATTTTTCGCAGTAATTGGCAAGCAGAAGCGAACGAGATTTACCTATTTACTATAGTATCTTAATTCCCAAATGTTCTCCAGTTTTGTACACTTAGATATTAGTGATAATATTATCTAAGTTCTGTAAAACAGGATAACATATATTTCGGTCAAAATGAACAATTAATAATAATCGTAAAAAAAAAAAATAGGTTTTTATGAAGATTCGTTAAAAAAGAGGCGCTGCATAAGTTTCGCACACAGGCGCTGTCTGGTGTTGGCGCGCCTCTAGCTGGACATAGGCTTCTCCCATGACCATAGGCATTGGCATGATATTCACAATCGCCTGAATGGTAACCCCGAGAATGTGCCTTTTGTGATGACCTTATATTAGATTCCGATTAGAAACCATGAGAACCAATAGTTCTCGGCAAAGGGTGATATGCTCGTCATGGAACGTAAAGCAGCTGACGATACTAGGTGGAAACGCCTCTGGCTGTCTGTTCAGTAAAAAAGGCTTGAGTATAGGAACATAACATAAAAACTGTCTTTTGTTATTTATTACAATAAGACCATTAAAGGAAAACGATTAGTTAATCAATAAAAAAACCATGAAAGCTAATTTACAATCGTGTAAACGTAACAAAATACTTAGATGCAATAAAAACCGCCTAACATAGCGCACAACAACAGCCTCTGTTAATTATTCCAATATCCTGAACATCGTCGAGAAAAATATGTTTTAAATACCAAATTTTACATTTGTTTATGGGCATGCACTGAAGAATTAATGTATTTTGATGACTGATTCATACGACCCACATATGATTACGTAATATACGTATGGTGCTTTATTAGATCGTTATGGCTTTATGGTATTTATTTATTTATTTATTTAAAACTTTATTGTACACGTAAACAGAAGAAAATAAAATGAGACACAGTACAGTAGTAGTGATGGTATTTTGAAAATAAATAGAAATCAGATGTGCCAAACAACAAAAGACGAGATATTTTTAACTTTTTTATTAAAATTTTAATAGGAGATTGTTTGTTACGTACTTCTTCAAGAAGTAATGTGAGTTGTAACTACGCTAAACGAACGCGACTTTTGAGTGGTATGCACTTCAACAAGATTAAATCTGGACTTAATCTTAACCGAAATAATCTCGGGATAACGACATAAATCCCTTGATAAAACTATACGCAATCCAGAAGCGCCCACAATGTTTCCATAGCTACCCTGTTCCTGACAAGACAGCCAAAGCTGTCTCAGAATTAGGATACGATAAGGTAACTGCACTAACCCTGTCTTTCTTCAGTAACCTTTCTATATCCGGCAACGCACCTACAATCTTTAGAGCGTTGTGGGTGTTCCTAGGCTGCTGAGGTAATTCTTGTCCGCAGGACCAATGCTGCAAAAAGTGCTTACACGTGTTCGATAACTATTTTTTTAAGCTGTAGAAAATTCTTGCAATCTTGTCGATACTTTTCTTTCTTTCCTGAAATGTGGGAGCCCACGTTTGATTTTGGTATCGACGCAAACTTATGTATAGTCATAATTATATTGGAAAAATACCCATAATTTCTAATATGAAATAAATGAAGAAACTTGTACAAAATATTTCTTGACTTTCTCTATTCATAATGTAAAAAAGAGTACCTAAACTATTCCTCATTCCTAAAATTAAATAATAATGAAGTACCGACGAGGATAAAAATTCACTTTTTAGTTATGTAACAAAAACATGTGTTACATAAAATATATTATGATCCTTCCATGAGGGCAGTGTTGGGCATCAATCAATTAAGTTTTAATTAAACTAATCAATTGACTAAAAAATTAATTGCAATTAAATTAATTGAATTTGAATCAATTGCAATTAACCATTAATCGCGCGTTACAATTGAATTATTTAAACTAATGTACATCAATTGCAGCTCGCGATTAAATTATTGCAATTATTTTTTTCAATCGATTGATGAAAAAATTAAAACTAACAATTAAATTTTGCTATTTTGTACGGAAAGGTGGTCCGCAAACCTTGTAGATGTTTAACGTTAATTATCTCATATACTCTTTATGACTAGGTAGGGACACTAAACTTAACAAATCCGCACACGCATGTACCCAATATTTAAACTAATACTTGGTAAAAAAATTAATTGTTAATCGTTAATTGTCAATTTTTTTTTGGCAAAATAACTAAAAATTGATCAATTGTTAATTGTATAAAACTTTGATTAACAATTAATCAGTTGTTAGTTGCTGTCACTGCAAATACAATTAATTAATTGTTAATTTTTAATTGTTAGTTCAATTAACATTTGCCCAACACTGCATGAGGGTTTCTCCCAAAACTTATACGATCATTAATAATATCGAAGGCTTGTCTACCATATATTTTTTAAATTATAAATTGTTACACATTTCCATATAAAAGCGCTATCTATCATTAGACGGGTTTGGATTCCACCTACTTAAATATTACCATATTAATGACCTATCTACTGTCGCTAAGGAATACAGGATCATCTTTATGAACTGTTTTAGGCTTCAACGACATTAATGAAACGATTTTTGGATTTTTATTGCTTACACTTTTGTTTTTATTGTTCGTACAGGTGAATGGAGGTCTTTAATTCATACTACTTGTCTTTGAAAACGGAGCTTAGATGCGATAAGCAAATTTTAAGACAATTTACTTATTTTAGGTATCGGTATTGCTTGATGATTGACTTCCGAACAGGGTGGTAAACCATATTATGATATGACTGAATCTATGGTCGTATTAGACATTTTATAGATTCATTAAATATAATTTCATTTCATTAAATAAAACGATGTGAATTTGATATAAATATTGAATATATTTACAAAATATATCGTCTAATATAAACGTTACAAGGCACATACATACGGTACACGTGTTGGTACTTATCACATAGCAACCGAGCGGCGGCGACACGCTCATGTACTTATATTTATTGTCCCTTATAATCTAATAAACAGTGCTAAAAGCAGCCAAGCACTTAGAAGGAGTCCCTCATACTCAGGCGTTCCGTGTAATTCGCAAATATTTCAAGGCTTATTTTAGTGAGAGGATAAAATCCCTCCTCGGTCAACAAAAAGACTATAATATATTAGTATGGTGTCAAGATAGTATATTTTGTGACTGTGATCTTATATATGTGTAGTGAAAAAAAAAATCCCTCCCACCAAATATAAACCGTCTTGGAACACCGCTATCTGACTCCTGACTGTTGAAATTTGTACTATTTTAAGAAAAATAAAATTATATTATGTAAAATTTATTTTCACGAATTCATTTAACTCTAATACTTTCTATTTTTATATTTAATTTATTAAACTGTACATAGTCCAATATGCAATGGTATAGTATTTGTATTCATATTGCTAAACCAGTTTCTTTTATTATAACAAAAATTTAAATCTTCTAAGTACACATTGACTGCTTTTATAACCGTTTAATTTCATCACGTACAAGACATGTTCATTTTGCAATATAAAAAAATAATATTACATTTTTAAAGTCACTTTTTAAAAATCGATTAATGTTATAACTTGAAATTATCAAAGCACAACGTAGTAATAAAGTACTTTACTAGACTACAATTGTATCAATAGCGTATTATATAGGCCCTTTTATTTGGGGTTTATTATACCTTTTCTTTTCCGTAAAGCTAGTAATTGCACTTTATGTCATGAAAATACTATTTGAAATAATTTCAAATCATAACATTATTCGACGGGAGATAAGACGCTGATTCAAGGCCTACGAAGGATCATGACCCCTGCAGAACAAAAGTTCTTCGTTATTATGTGAAACAAGAGCTATTTATGTGACCATAAAACCAGTGACATTAATATCCACATTTTTAGTTTAATCGTGTACAGGAAAATGCCAATATTTTTTCTGTACATGATGAAAACAAAGTCGATTGCACTACATGAGATGTGCCATCAACTATTAAAAAGAGGGTATAATTCTGACTAACTAAAAAGCTGATATAAATATGTATAAAACTAGAAATTAAAGGTACATTGCAGAATGGTCGGGTAGTAATTGGACATTGAGATACAGACTTTTGTTACTTATTATTGAATAAAAAAAAATTAGTGTTATAAATATATCGATAACTTTATAGTGATGTTAAACAATGTAAGAATTCCAATACATTTAACGTGAGAAATATTCCAATATAAATAATTAATATCACAAGACATTAAATGAAATTGAACAATAACTTTTAGGTCGCAGGACTATTTTCACCCAAAACAAATTCATGTGATGCTAAAACAAAATTTTGATTTGTTACAAACTTCACCATTATTGATCCTAGTCTGATTATATTTAATAACTCTCCTATTATGCAACTGTTTGGTATTATTTTTTTTTGTTCGACATACATTAGCGCAACTAGTCAGTATCTCATTCCGCACAACAAAAAACAAAATAAAAAACGACTTACACTATTCGTACAATTGGAAAAGTCACCTGTGCAGATCATACATTACAACATAGTTATTTGTCGTGCTATAATGAGAATGTAGTTGTCGTCATTACAATGCTAATTTATTCATTACAGTCCTATTGAATATGAGTAGCTGAATGCCGAGTCATGTAATATATTTTTTATTAATTGATTTTTGGTATAAAAAAATATGTAAAACTGAATAAATCGAGTATTGTACCTGACTCGGGAGCATTTTTTACGACTCCAGTTTAGGAATCTGAGTCCGCACTAGAAGGGAAATATTTATTCAATTTTTTTTTACTTTTACATAAATAAACCCTTTGACAGGAGTTAGATCTCTAACTAACCCAGTGTGAGTTCATATAACCAACATAGCTATGTTATTAAACGTTGAAAACCCCAATGCCGCGTGGATCTCTCAGATTCCTAAAGATGTTTTCATTCAATATTCAAATAGGTGATGATTTATTATTGCTTTTTACATTGACATCTATAAATATAAAACGGGACCATTTATTTTCCTACACATTTTTTGTATTCTGACTTATTTTTATCGAATATCGATATCATATTAATATCATAAAGGTTGGATAAAAACCTATTGAAAATTATTACGTAAATACATGAATATGAGAGTCGTAATAAATCATCGTATAAACAAAGACAATTATTTTATAAGCCATCATCTTTTGTTGTAAAATATATTCCTAAAATATTATTCCATATATGACTCTATGATTATAAGGCACCATATGTTTTAATAGGAACATATCAAAAACACGACTATTAAAGTTTTTCCAAATCAATATTTAACAATTTATTAATAATGTATAATATAATGAATTTTCTTTTCTAGATGAGAATTTTTTGTCTACCATTTAAAATCGCATAGTATTTCATTACATATTGTTAATTTAGTATATATTTCTTCCTTTAAATCATGTGACAAAAAATAAAAAAATATTGAAAAGAAAAGATAATTTTTACAAAACTTTAGATCTTAATAAAGCTTTTAGAGATGTGCTGGTCTTAAGTCTTAGATTAGTCTTATTTGTGTTAAGATCTAATGTCATAAAGATGGACTAACGTTAACCTATACTCAATGACGGACATTCCTTGACATTGGACTAACTTCACGCCAGTGTACGACTAAAATTGTGCGTCTCTGTATCGAGTGTATTTATCGATTCCACTCTCGTCGCGCGAGTCCCTATACAATTGAGAACACAACGGTGTCGAAATAAGCTAACAGTTTGCATTAAATAATTCATAGTTCTTCGTAGAATGCGACTCTAGTATGTGTGGAGCCCTGCTTGAGTCTGCGCAGCGTGGAGTACTTGTTGTCCCCGGCCGAGTGCTGCGCGCGGTGCAGGCGCTCCAGCCGCTCCAGCGTGGCCCCGCCCCCCGCCGAGACACCGCCCCCCGCGGCCCCGCCCCCCGACACGGACTCCACGCGCAGCGACGTGAACTCGCACCGCAACTCGTCTAGTTGCTGCTGCAGATGCTTCGACTTCGCCAGGTATTCCACTCTGGGTGCAAATATTGATTCGATATTGTAATTTTGTTTGACATTATAAGATTATATTTGATTTAAGCATGCTGTTGACATAAATAAGACCAGATTAAGACTTACAAAAGAAAAATCTGAGAATCCTGAGATAATTAGAAATAGATTCGGTTATTTAAACAATTACACTAACTACCAGAATCGTGTCGAGTAACGCAAAATAATCTACTAAATTCGACATTCTGTCGCAGTCAACTAGAAAAAAAATAGCACTACTGACCTCTCCTTCTCGATCTCCAGCGAGAGCCTGTGTATGTGCGGGTCGGAATCGTCGGGCACGAGTTGGTAGGAGTTGAGGTCGGTGTCGGCGGCGGCGCCGTTGAGGTCGGGCCGCAGCTCGGGCCGCAGCTCGCTCGCCTCCGCGCCCAGCTCCGCCGGCAGGGAGCACGTCGACGGGAACGGACTCGACGACGCGCCCGAGCACTGTATAGAGGTAACAACAAGGTATTGTAACAACAAGAGGAATATTGGTGATTTTAGCGGGTGTTGTCATATCGAAAAAAAAACTTTAATTTACTTTGACAACACGGAAATTACTTTGATTAAATTTTAATTTACTTTAATTAAATAATGTCAATTAGGGGAGGCCTATGTCCAGCAGTGGACCAAAATTGGCTGATGATGAATATGTTGACAACAAAATTTGAACTGAAAAAATATGCACATATTATCGCCTTAAATAAATATAGTAAAAAAATACCCAACACAAAATAATACTGTTACTACTTTATCCATGCTGTTTTGCATGTAAAGCTTAAACCATAAGTTTATTAATAAAACTCTACGGATAAGTAATACACTTACAGGAGGCAATGAGCCCGTAGAAGTCCTACTGAGGAAGTTAAGCAGCTTCTCCTTGGCTTGTTTCTCGGCGACTTTGGCAGCGACCAGCTCCGCTTTCAGTCTCTCCGCCTCCGCCGCGCGCTTCTCGGACTCCTCCACCAGCCGCGCCGTCAGATACTCCGCCTCACGAGTCTTTCGCTCTAAGTGCACCTGCAAACACCAACAAAACCTCATTGGACTAAACATATAGACATGCAGATGATATGGGGAAATTGATCACTTTTTAAGTTTTTTTTTTTTTACAAAAAAAAAGCAAAAACGAAGTTGGAACATTAAAGCCAAAAAAATTTACACTTAAAATATGAAACGCTAAAATTAATTAAATATTAATAAAATGTGGAAATTTATGCGAAGTATACCTTTTCCTCCTCCGTCCTGATGGCGGAGAGCCTGAGACGCGCGTTCTCCCGCTCGGCGTCGGCCGCCTTCTGCGCCAGCAGGGACGCCTCCTCCTCCGCCACGCGACCCTTCTCCGCCAACAACTCCGCGGTCTCCTCTGAGCGCCGCTGGAAACAAGTTTTTATTTAATATTAGACATTATTTATTATACGAGGTTTAGGCACGTAAGTCCAGGCACACACACCTATGACTTTTCGAAGTTATGTGCGTATTCACAATGATTTATCACTAGCTTAGACGGAGAAGGTAAACATCGTGCTAAAACCTGCACTGCTAAAATTAAGAATTTCTTAGGTGTGTAGACCACCAAACAGCACTAGGTCGGCATGGTTGATTAAGGTCTAAACCCTCATAAAAGCAGCGTAGACTTAAGCCTAGCAGTGGGTCGTATATGGGCTGATGATAATATAAAACGATATCGTGTCATGAATAGAAAATGAGCATGAACACCATTTTTCAGTCACACGAGAATTGGTGAATCAGGTGGTATATCTAATGGGAGCTCAAGACAAGTAGCCAAATTGGAATCTTCTTCTTCATCATCAACCCATATACGCCCACTGCTGAGCACGGGTCTCCTCTACCATTGAGAGGGTTTAGGCCATAGTCCGCCACGCTGGCCTAGTGCGGGTTGGCGGACTACACACCTAAGAAATTCCTAAGAACTTTTAGGTATGCAGGTTTTATCAGGGTATTTTCCTTCACCGTTAAACAAGTGATAATTCAATTTGAATACACACATAACTTTCGAAAAGTCAGAGGTGTGTGCCTGGGGTTTGAACCCGCGACCGCTGAGATTCTCGACCGCGCGCCTAAAACTCGAGGCCATCACTGCTTACTATTCAATTGGTCAAATTGGAATGGAACTTTAAAAAAAATGTATGTATAGTACTAACGAGCGCTTCGTTGGCGAGTCGTATCTCCTCCTGGTACTGCAGCAGGCGCTGCTCCATGGCCGCGCGCTCGCGCTCCGCCGCCTCGCGCAGCTGCTTCTCGCGGGACAACTTGTTGCGCTCCACCTGCCGGCGCTGGGACAACACTACTGTTACTACACATACATACAATTCATCTTTATATTGGTTTCAGTATCAGCGGAGTAAGGTGATAGAAGGTTTAAAGCACAAAAAAAGATCTTGATTTGCAAACGTTTTTTTTAGAATCGTTGGCGACGTCGTAGATCAATTATTATTTATGTTCAATTACAAACTCATTACATCTAAGACTTAAAATAAATCAATTCTACTTTTGGATTTTAAAATAAATAAGGATATTTTTTTTCCAACAAAATATAAATTGTACATTTTGAGAAACCTTAATATAATATTGGTGGTAATAGAGTGAATTTGAGTTACCTGTTTCTCTTCCTTAGCTTGCGTTTTCATCTGCTGAACTTCCATGGTATCTGGTTTCCGTCTTCTCATGTACAAATCATGGTTACCGATGCACAGGTCTAGTATCTAAAATATCATAACAAGTATAATAAAACACTTTACTTAAAAAATATATATTTTAGATCTGCATAGTACAATCATTCATAATTAACGTATGAAACACATAATATGGCTATTACGACGATTTGATATTATAGGGCATTATTATAAAAGTTTCATAGGACCAAAATCTTGAATCACAACTTATTTTATTATTGGGGTTTTCTATTTAAGTTAGATTATGTACATCATGCTCAAAATATTTACACACTACAAAATCCTTACCAACTTGTTCATACCCTTGGGCGAGAAGAATATAAAGTTATTAACGGACTTGTCGACGAACTTAATGACGAACTTCTTGTCGTCGAACGATATGTGCTTAATCTCAGACCACGGGAATGTCGTCTTTGGTGTCAACTTGTTGTCTTTCTCGTATATATTCAGACCGAGCGCAGTAACTCCGAGGTACAAATCGGTGTCTTTTTTATTCTGAAACAAACATTTCTTGTTAGTAATTTATTTAGCTAGCCTCGTAAAATTAGAAGTAGTTCAAACATGTCCCGATAGATGGCGCTATAACTGAGTTTGAACTGCACCTAAATGTAAAGAAATCTTATTTGGTAGGAATCGTAAAATTGCTAGTGCCTCATACTTTAATGGCAAAGTAGTTGACTCCGTACATGTCCAAATCCTGGGCAATCTTCAGGTATTCCATCTCAGCTTCGTCTCTCGACATGCCTTTGTGATCTGCATACCTGAAATATAAATCAAAAAGTTTAAGATTACATAATCTATACTAATATTATAAAGAGGTAAGGTTTGTGAGTTTGTATGTTTGTGACGTTGTAGAAAGTAAACTCGGGATCTACTGAACAGATTTTGAAAATTCTTTTACTAATAGAAAGTTACGTTCTTTGTGAGTGTCATACGCTATATTTTAGTCCGAAAAATGATAAGACTTTTTCGTTGTAGCAGGATTTGTGAAGTAAGTCGGAGAAAAAACGGGCGAACGAAACCGTTTTTTGCAAACGCTGCCTTACCCATGGGAGATATATAGTTGAGTCCTAGAGAAAAAGTTGTAGAGCTTGATAATGTCTACAAAAAAGTCAGCAGTAGCATATGTCTAACTTTTAGGGTTGGTTCACTATAACCTCTTTTTCGGTAACTAAATTTGTTATAAAATAAGGCATTGTTTGTGAAGGTATTTTTATAAAGATTATATTAATCCTTATCCAAATAAATGCGTTATTTAGTATAAGTATTTAATTTAAAAGAAATTTACCCTTCACATCATTTGATTTCAATGAGTATCTTAGAAGATATCGCAGTTTCAAAATAATCATCAAGCGCGCAATAATTATGTACAAGGCGCCGACCGGCGCGTTACGGTTTCACGTTTAAATAATTTTACCGATAGGTATGATTTTTGGTATGGGCATAATTAGGACTCTAAGGAATAAAATAGACTATAACTTATTTCCTTTCTGAACTCAACCCTGTAGTCTATGCGGACGAAGTCGCGGGCAACAGCTAGTAACTACTAAATGTAAACTGTAATCTGCTTCCATGATAAGACGTCAGACGACACAGAGATACATATTACTAATGAGCATAAGTTTGTTCTGTAACCTTGTAAAAGAATTTACCTTTCGTTCTATGAGAAGCGCGAATTATTTTCGGTGTTTTCTTTAACCGTTAAAGTATTATGATAATCAATTTTAAATTCATCTTTAAAACACCCGGAATTTTAATCCGTAACCACTGACTTAATCCCGTTCGCGCTTTGACTTTATCACGTTTTATTGACGAGGTCATATAAGTCTTAAAATACATAAATAGTACTAAAGATACAATACCATATCTTGATGCGCTCCTCCCACATCTCGGGTGTCATTTGGTACTGGTCTATGACTCGCTGCGGCAGCAGATCTTCGCTCGCCAGCATGCCCGGCTTGTACGCGCTCTCGTCATAGTCGCCGTACTGAAAAATACATAGGTTTCAAATAATACAACTCATCTAAGAGGCATACTGATATTACATACTGATAGTCGGCATAAATTTGTGCTTCTTACATAGAAGCAAATATGCGTTTCGTCTGTAACTTCACACATATGGTACAGCTTTAAGGAAGTGAGTAAATAAATAAAACCAAGTCATACACATTATTATGAACCATAGAGTAAAATATTAGTATGAAAGTAGTACTAGACTCTGCTAAGGATATACCAATCTCATAAACACCTATAATATAAAAAAATATCTAGATACTTGACTATTATGAGATTCTCTTGAATTACAAGACCACTATTTAAGCACAGAGGCTTTCAAAAGAAAATTACCTTAGCTTGGACTGCATAGCTGGCCAAGAGAACAGAAGCTTCAGGTGGGCAGTAGATATCCATGCTCAGTATGGCTTGCTTCACTTGTAGGAAAAGCAAGTGTTGTGTAACCTCCTGGATTAGTTCCTCCGCCACATCCTCTGGATACAGCTTGCAGAGCAGCATGAATGGGGTTCCCGGCATTTGAGACACACATTGATCTTGCACTACCATGAAACAATTTTAAAAGTAAAATGACAATCACAAATTACATCTGAAACCACTACCTAACCATTATTTCACACATTAAAATATTTTTTTTCTTTTCCAATATAATTTAATCAACATCTAAATTTTTTCAGACTGATTTACACCAATCAACACAATATTAAAGAAATATAAAGAATACAAATTCCAAAAATATAACCATACTATCATATTGTTTTGTGTAATCAAATATATTTGCATAAAAATATTCATTATTACCTCTTTTATCCAACTTCAGCCAGCTTATAAAGTGTTTTGTGTCTTCGAATTGTAATCCAAAGAACCATGTTTCCCGCAAGCCAATAGTTCTGCATACTAGGTCAAATAGGTCACGGCCAGTCGCTCGCCACTAATAACAATTTCATACATTAATTAATTTCACTACATACCTCAGTAAGGAATTTTATACATGTAATTTACATTTTTCTATGCTATTTATTTACACATACAGATGAATGTCCTAGGTAAGAAATATATTGCTTTGACAATCATCATATTTATATCACAATCTCAAATCTTCTGTCTACTCTATGGCATTTTAAATTTATGAATTCTTGAATAATATTTACAATAGTGGGTACAGTAAAGAAAAATTATTAGCATCCAATTAAATTTAAGCATACAAATTGAGTTGGTAATTGTTTTCTTTAAATTAATAGCAAAGCCTCTGCAATTACAGATTTTTAGAGCACTTCATATACATATGTTATATGTTATGTTTAATATTGTGCTCTAAATAGTTTTGTACTTTGAGCTTTTTAAGTTAGTAGTAAGTAAACAGTGATGGCCTCGAGGTTAAGGCTCATGGTCGAGAATCTCGGCGGTTGCGGGTTCGAACCCCAGGCATACACCTCTGACTTTTCTTAGTTATATGTGTATTCAAATTGAATTTTCACTTGCTTTAACAGTAAAGAAAAACATCGTGATGAAACCTACACACCTATAAGATCTTAGGAATTTCTTAGGTGTGTAGTCCGCCAACCCGCACTAGGTCAGCGTGGTGGACTATGGCCTAATCCCTCTCAATGGTAGAGGAGACCCGTGCTCAGCTCAGGTGTATATGGGTTGATGAAGAGCCTTTCAATAACTACTGGTAATATAAAATCCACTTACAAAATACATTCATGATTTTTATATTAGGTACCACTAATACTACATAATGGTTATATTATGTACTATTAATTGGATATCATACTCATGTTAATTACACAAGTTGATTAATTTTATACAATGTAACCACAAAGATACCAAATGCACTCACAGCATTTTGATAGAGCCAACAGCGGATGCTACTGATATCATTTTATATATTTGGTTGTATTTGCAATTTGCAAACAACAACATAACAAGCTCTAACAATATCATTTTTTGGTGAAATGTGTAAACAATCAACATTTTAGAACTTATTTATTTTATAAGTAAATGATATTTATTTCTCTCCCAAAGACCAATAAATGTTGCTGGTGACTATCAGAAAAATCATTTAATATACATTCAATGACAATTATAATTTTAATTCTGTGTATAAAACAAAAAAAGACTTATTTTTTATTAAAAACCAAATCAATAAACTATAAAAAATGCACTTCCTGACATCAATAAATTGAAGAAGTTTAACTATCACCTCATACTACTAGGTAAAAAAGTATAGCTTTGGTATGGTGACATATTTGTTTGCATGTTTACTCATGCAGTACTTGCTTCGATAATTCACGCACAGACAAATATACGAGCTAAATGTGTACTATTTTCATTATGACCACCAATTTACGAGCGTTAAGTAGTTGCACTGGGTACATGACTCACAATAGGCCCGTTGTTACTTCGTACATTGCGGACCGTAAACAAAACAATTCATACTTAATACACTTAAAAAAATACATTTTTTTACCTCAAGGTTGAACTCCAATTCCGCATCTAATGTGCACACTTTAACCGGGAATGATTTCGCAGCCTTTTTCCTTCTGAAAGGCGGCATTATTTTATCTCATAGCTCAATTACAAGGATCGCATTAAGACAAAACGATAGGTTATGATTTTTCCAATGCTATTTAATTAATAACACAGCAACGTCTGGTGTTTACGTAATGTGCACTCGATAGAGGAATGCGTGTAATTTCACATTGCGTACTATTTTCAGCGGTTATTATTTACAAACAAGAAAAACGTCAATGAAACAAGCGATATGAAGGTGAATGAAGAAAAATTTATTGGAAATATTACGTTTCGTTACCCGTAATAGAGTGTTTTTATAAGATTCTAATTAAAATGCTTCAAGGATGCGTGCAATGGAACGTGATAAAACGCTGTCAAACAACCATTGTCTATGAAGAAAAGAGTGAATGATATAAGTGTTACTAGAACTAAAAGTAAATTTGAAAATATTGTTTTAGAATGTTGGTCAACTTGTATATAACTACTCACAAATGACAACCGATTGCAGCTATATTCATTTATATTGAAAATTCGCCACCACGTGTGTGTATTTTTATTGAAACTCGTGTTATGAAATAGAAAAAAATGGGAAAATTCAGATCTAAAATAAAAGGAACGACAAAGGGAAAAAGATGGCAAAAAGGACAGTCATCTAATTCGAACCCCAAAACTCAAAAGTACAGAGAGATGGCGAAATCCCGGTTTTTTCAGGAAAACTTAGGTATGTGAATAATCGTGTTATTTGATTTAGTTTCAAGTAAATATACAGCTCGAAACCCAGATTTAAGTTCTTTTCAACCATAAAATACTAATTATGACTATTGTAACATGTTTATAACCTACTACTAAACTATCAAAAAGAAATATTACCCTCATATGTATTGGATTAGTAAATAATATTTAAAAGATATTCTCATAACAAAAGATATAAATAAAAGAAATTGTTTTGACGATATTTTTTAAACTTAAATGCACATTCATAGATTTTGAAACAATATAAACTCGATTACTATTGGCATAGTAACTAGTATGGAACATAATGCAAATATTTGGAGCTTCTACAAATGTCAAATGAGATAAATATTAGATATGCTGATAAATTATCATCAAGAATTGCATAGAAACATTACATTTATGATGATCTTCCAGAGATTATCATGCTTTACATATTATAGATGGCCATTCATAGCTATTTATTCATAGTATGTTAATTGCTATTTAATTAAATCAATAATGCCTAATTTTCAGGTAGTACTGGATTAACACAACAAGCTGTCAACAAACATGAAGCCATGATGACCTATGGACACAGTCTTGGAAAAAAAGACAAAATAAACGAGAATACAATTGCTGAGGAATTGGAGAATATGTCAATGAAATCTGGAGAAGATGGCTCTGAATCAGAAGTCTCTTGGGGTAGGAGATCAGGAACATTTAAGACATTTCAGACTTTTGCATCAGATTGGAGTCAATGTTCAAATGTCAGTTTTAGCAAGTAAGTCATTTTTTCTGGATAAGAAAGAATAAGATAGAACATATAAATTTATAAGTAGGTATAATATATATAGTTTAGACTTTTTGTGTATTTGGATACATAAAATTGTTTCAATATTACCTTACATTAATAAATTAAAAAAAGGATATTTATATATAACCAACATACAAATTTATTTAAATAAAACCATTTGTTGCAGACTGCTTCACAGGTTTGATTCAAACAATGCCCTACACAAAGAGATGCTTGCTGTTTTGGCTGCAGTGACTGAAGTTATCAAAGAACAAGGTGGAAAAGAAACTAGCACTGAGTATTTTGCAGCACTGGTAAGATATTTTCTTTATATTATGACTCAATTCAATGGTAACAGATGGGTTTGAGTTAATTTCTTTTTTGTTTAATGAATAAAGATTTGTGCTTGTTCCCTTCCAATGTGACAAGGCTTATCCTCAAGAAAAGCACATTTAAACCTAATACAAAGAATTATATATTCCATGGTATTTGCTCTATTACTATATGAATTTTATATGATTATGATTTTTAATAATGATGTAAAGCTCCTCCAACAAATGTGTTTGACTAAATATCCCTTTTGTATATAAAAATGTAGAATAGAACCTATCTATTCAGTCATTCAACATTCCCATTTAAATTGCTTTTTACTTCCAAATTGTATTTAAATATTAGCTCTAAATAAATGAAACCAGTTACAAAATTAAATTAACTGGATACAACAAATCATTGTATCTATGAACAGACAGATGTGAGACTAGACTAGAGAAATTTATACCATACATGTTTTCAGATGGAAACACTCAAAGCTTCTGAAATTGAAGAGAGTCTAGTAGCCACTTTGACTTTATTGTCAATGGGTATTAAGTCAGTACCTCAAGCTGTACTTAGAAAACAATTCTCAGACTCAGCAACTATATTCACTGACATACTGGAGAAGAATGCTCAATCTGAGAATGGTGCATTACTGCGCGGCGTTATAGGTTGTCTATCTGTGTTACTGAGGGCGCAGGAATATGCATTATGGAGTAACTCATCAACATTAAGAGTGTTTGAATTCCTACTGGCTTTCACACTACATTCAAAACCTAAGGTAAGTTTTATCATTTACTATTTAAACAAAGATAGTTTTGATGTTTCATTACCTTGTGCTGTCTAGACTGATGCACATAGATTATAGACCTCAGTGTTTCATTTTTTTAAAGGCTCAGATGGCTGTAATTTGTCTTAATATAGACTTACTAACACAAATATAATTTTAACCCTACAAGGCACCCAGTACCATATGTGGAACATCGTTTTCTATCGTTCCTACAGCTATAATATATTAATATCGCCATTTCTTGAGATGGTTATAGATGCTTTAGATATGTAGCAACGTAGTAAAACTACCCAATACGCATAAATGTCGTGACTGTTGTTGTTATTGTAAACCTAGTGTGAAATTTGAAGCAAAGTGTTATTTTCGTCGTTCGTGTGAATTAAAAAATCTATAAAAATACTTACTGAATAGTTCTGAGTTGGTAAAAAATTGTGTGTGTTGCAACGAAGTGTATACTTTGCAGAGGTAAGTTGCGCTTTTATATTATTGTCGTAATCATGATCAAAAATCATAATTTTATCGTTGTTCCATTTACGGTACGCCGAGCTTTGACGCTCATTTTACAAGTACGTACTTACGGCAACTTATCTAATGAATACTTAGATTTTATTGCAGATTATGTCGCGAAAAATATTGGGTGATGGAGAAATTGAAGGTGTCTTGAATATACCCTTCTAGGAGTGAAGATGAAGAAGATTTTTCTGATCTTGAAAGTGATGAAGACATAGAAAAAATTCTGTCTATCCGACATTTTTTGTCTGAATTACTTAGCGAAGTGGAAACTTTATCATCGCCACTGAGACATCAGTTTTCGTCTTCCGCCAATGAGGTTGGTATGAACATTGATAATCGTCAGTCAGAAGCACCAGACCCTCAGCCTAGTACATCAGGAGTGAATTCAGGTACTATAAGACAATCTCGAGCACCTAGACGATCATCGACTATGAGTAACGCATTACCTCGTAGAACTAGAATCACTGACTCTGTGACTGTCACTAAAAGGAAAAAAAGAAGGTTTGTTTGGAAGAAAACATCTTTTCAATCACCTCATTTTCCATTTACTGGAAACACAAACTTACAGTCACCTATTATAGACTTTGGAACTCCCCTTCAACCCCTTTTTTGATGACGAGTTGCTTCAGCATATTGTACATACAAGAAATGCATAAATTAAGTGTGCAAAGAAATCCCTCAAAGCCATATACAATTTCAGTTGTTGAATTGAAAAAAATTATAAGTGTCTGTGTAATTATGAGCTTGGCACCACTGCCAAATATTAGAATGTATTGGGCAGTTGAATTGGGTATTCCTCTGTTTATGGAAACAATGTCGCTAAATCATTTTAAAAAGATCTGCCAGTTACCACATTTTAATGACAACTCCATGCAACCGCCAGCAAATAGTCCTGGATATGATCGTTTGTATAAAATCAGGCATATCCTAGAAAGAAGAAAGAAGCCTAATAAAGCAGTCCTGCCTCCTCGTGTCAGATGTGATGGATTCGAAAATTTTCCTGTTTGGGGTGAAAAAAGACAGCGATACAAATATCCCGGTTGCAAAGGAAAAACTTTCATATCTTGCGAAAAATGTCGAGTGGAACTATGCCTGAATAAAGTTAATAATTGTTTTAGGAATTTTCATCGACAGGTACTTTAATAGAAATTTACATTTTTTATTTTGTTTAAAATTATAAGTCGAATTCAAATTATTCAAACAGGAAATGTTTCCAAAACAATTGTTTTAGTTTATTACCAAAAAGTTAAGTTAAGGCTCAGTGTACCATATATGGAACGGAAATAAAAACTTGATTTATTTGTTAATTATTGCATATTTCTTTTTTTTATTATTTTTCCCTTACTACTAATCACTAACTTTATCATATATATTTTTGTCACCCCTAAAAAAAAAATTGAGCCTTGTAGGGTTAAATTTGGCCAAAGTCAAATGTTTGTGTGAAATTCTGCTGTGGACTAAAGGACCTGGCATTGGATTAGCTTATATGCACATGGAATTAAAGAAGGTTAAACTTCATATTTTGGCCCGGAGATATTTTTGCCCAACTTTATTTCTTGTAATTCAATCAGCTGTGTTTATTAGTATTGTCATCAGCCTATATACATCCCAGTGCTGGACATGAGCCTCCTTTAGAGATAGAGATGGTTAAAGCCTTATACAATGTGAATAAAATGCAGGTTTTTATATAAATTAAATTAATTGTAGGTTCGCAAGGCGGCACAACACGCCGTCACTTCCATACTTCGCGGCAGCTGCTTCATGATACCATCTGAAGAAAATAAGAATAAGGTAATACATACTATATTCCTTTATTCTATCATATTAAATAATATTTACAATAAGTTCCAGCTGTGATATGCTTTAAGGTGTATATAAAATGGTGACACATTTTCCACTTTATTTTCTACTAGCGACCCGCCCCGGCTTCGCACGGGTGCAATGCTGATATTTAATGGATGTTATCATACATATAAACCTTCCTCTTCAATCACTCTATCTATTAAAAAAACCGCATCAAAATCCGTTGCGTAGTTTCAAAGATTTAAGCATACAAAGGGAAATAGGGACAGAGAAAGCGACTTTGTTTTATACTATAAATAAATAAATACACTTGGGTGTATTTATTGACTGTTGGAGTCACACACATAGTCCTGAACCCACATTAAGATAAGATAAGTCTTGTGTCGTGGGTATCAGAAACTACGAGAGACTTTTCGGTCTCACAAACACCCAGACCCAAAACAAATATTTGTGGATCACACAAACATTTGTCTCGGTGCGGGGAACGAACCCGCGGCCGCTTGTTTCGCAAGCTGGTGTCTAGCCAACTGCGCCACGGGGCTGTCAAAATGCACTATGTAGTGATACTGAGGTTTCCGGTCCGATTTCAGGATCCGACAAACGATATTGTTTTTTTTTCTATTAAAAAATGTTCATTAGCATGTAAAGTATAGAATTATCCTTGAAAAAATACGCTATTGATCATATTTGATTTTAAGTACAGCCAGTGAAGCATATGTTACAATACACCTCTGACTGTTAAGTGTAGGTATCTATTTATTATTTTTTTCAGGTGCCCAAACTACATCCGGCCGCCAATCGTATCGCTGAGTACTGTCTTTCTCAAATAAAGGCAGAAGCGTTACTCTCCGGCCACAGGACCGTCCTACATACTCTCACCATGCTTAGAGATATTCTACCTGTTTTCAGTAAAGATTATATAAAGGTAAGTTTGTAGATATACATACATACTAATCAGTGGCGGTACCTTCATAGAAGTCTGAAAGCCTTAAATTGTGTGATGTCTAGTTTAAATATCTTATTTATTTGTCAAATGCTTTTATTATATGAAGGTATAAAGCTTGAAGATGAATACCCGGAATTTTTAAAGTGAGCTCAGCTTTGTCTTCTTTGGAAATATCGCCACTAATATCTAGATGCCATTTATATCAATTATTGTATCAACGCTAACAGGTTTTCAATGAGATATTTTAGCAAATTTTCTAATAGTTAATATACGGTAAGGGGTGACAGCTGTATTAAGTTAAAAATGTCTCATGTCTATAGGTATGACCTGCCATTGCTTAACTTCGATTTTCATAATTCTCATATCCCTCTATTTTCGGTTTTCATACCGTTTGTATCACCTAAATAGGTTTTGTATTAGAATTCCAACCAGGCATGATATTCCAGACGACGTGCGAGGCGATCCTGTCCCTGATGACGCACAACAACGTGTACATAAAGACGTGCTGCCTGCACACGCTGCACGCGCTGGTGTCGGCGCCCGCGCACGGCTGCAACCTGTCGAGCGCGCTGGCGGTGCAGCTGACCCGCGCGCTGCTCGCGTCGCGCCCGCCCGCCAACGACAAGGGACAGGTGCTCGCCTGGGCCGCCGTGCTGCAACAGGCCTACTGCTGCCTCGCCGGGTGAGTTGGATGGATGGTTGGATGGTTGGATGGATGGAAGACATCGCTTGAGTAATGGCTTAATGATAATAATTCATTCGAATTAGGGAATGCAAATTTCGCGAGATTGGGCTCAAGCGAGATCTCGCGAGTTTATGAAAATCAATCTCGCGAGATCGACAATTGCGAGATCTCGCGAGATTAGCAGTATTGTGTTTGTTTTTATCAAATAATAACAATATTTGAATACATGAGGTACATAATAATAAAAAATAGAAATATGTATTATAAAAATATTTATTATCACAATTTTTTTCAAGACTTTTTCATGCATTACAATCATAGATGACGTAACGTAACTTTCTAAATTATTTAAATAAACTTTTATGTAGTATGCTCTTACGCTTCTACGTATGTATCTATCAAAAAACAATAAAATAAATTACATCAAACAAAACTTGAGTTGACTATTAAACTGAGATATTATTATTAACAATTAAATAACAAACTATACTATTCAGAACAGTAGAACATCGAAAATTACAGATAACAAAATATACCAATTATATGAAATAATTGTTCAATTAAAACCACAATTTATTACAATTTAAGAATTATTTTGAAAATAGCTCCTTAAGAAGCACAAAATGTCCAAAGTGTCATCTGCTAAACGGCTTCTTATTTCGTTGGCCAGATAACCAGCTGCTGAAAAGGCCCTTTCGCTTCGAATAAGCCGTTTTTGTACTCCAGTACAATCTCGTTAATCTCGCGAGATCTCGCCCTTTTTTCGACCGAGATTAATCTCGCCCAAAAACGCCGAGATCTCGCGAAAACGAGATCTCGCGAGAACGAGATTGCATTCCTTAATTCGAATGCATGACTAGTGTTTAAGTATATGTATTTATTATGAGATATAGAAAATATGTATATATTGAGTTTATTTATTTAAAAAAAACTTTGTTTTTTACATTGAACTTTTTATTTCATAAAAGGTCATAATTTTTATTATAGCACTAAAATTTAGCACACAGGATTTTTGGGTTTATCTTACCGTGTATGATTTTTTTTGTAGATCGTAATATTCGTTTGTGCTTTACAGATTGGATTTGAATCTGTGCATGTCAAATTTGCCGCAGTTTGTTACCATTTGCGTCTCCGAACTGTGGCTGTCTGATGTCGCCGATATTAACTCGGCATCCACTAATGCTCTAAAGGTATTTTTTATCTTTACCGAATACAAAAGAAGAGTTGTAAAAAGTTGTCAAGTAATAGATTTCTTTAAATCGTTTCATCAATTATAAAGCAGAAAGGCTTACATAATTCAAGATATTTAACCATAACACAAGGAACGAATCTATTAGACTTTATATAACTTAAAAAATCCAAGACATTCTCACAATGTTTTCCATCACTTTCCACAATTTAGTATGCATTGCGAATAAATTAACTAACAGTAATGAGCAAAGACAAATAGATCTACCTTATCTCCTTGATTCCATAAACAGCTTCCTACTAATAATAATTAATTCCAAACAGGCTGTTCTAATAGACTGCGTGAAGCCAGCCTTGGAAGACGAAGCGATATTCGTGAAGCACAAGGCCCACATAGAGAATATACTGAAGGCGATTGGCACCGGGCTAGACAACCCGTTCAATCAGGCCATACGACATGTTATATTGACCATTGCTGTTTGTTTTGAGGTGAGATATCGATGTTTTGTTTGAATGTTGTTATCATAGATGATTGGATATGATGTAAATGTTTCTGTGGCATTGCTGGTGAAAGCTTGAAGTTTGTAATAAATTGAGAAATAAAACTATGTGATATGGCCCTACAGTTAAATTAATGTATCACAAGATGGCGCTGATAGAAATTACTTTTTGCGGTTATAACGTCAATTGATTTGTGTTTTTAAATCTGTATTAGTTAGCTTTCATGTATGACTATGTATTCGCTTTTCATCAAGATCCAAAATCTGTCCATGATTTATTATATCATTACTTCATTGTACAGATTGCTAACGAAAGAATATCGTACGCCCTATCACCATTGCTGAGGAAACTGAACGACCGTCGCGAGAGTCACAACTTTCACAACGACAAAGAAGTGGAGTACGCCACCGGTTGCGCAGTCAAAGCTTTAGGACCGGAGTTTGTTCTCAAGACTATACCTCTTCGCGAAGGACCGGAAAGCATCAACTTGGACCGAAGTTGGCTACTCCCAGTACTGAAGGAGAAGATAACCAATTCCAATTTGAAGTTCTTCGCAACGGAGATTCTGGAGATGGCAACGTTCTGCAGGAAGAAATCGAGGGAATTAACCCAAGCTCAAGATGTACCAGGATCTCATACATATGAGCTCCTTTGTAATCAGTTCTGGTCTCTGTTGCCCAGCTTTTGCAACAATCCCAAGGATGTGAAGGAAAGCTTCAAATTCGTCGCGAGAGTTTTGGGTGGGTATCCTGATATTGTTAGATACAGTATAAAGATATTTTAGATTATCATTTTAATTACTTGTTGATTATATTCTACTTAAATGAGAAGGAAACAATTACAAATTTTATAAAATAAATAAGGCCGTAGTGAAGTAATCCCCTAAACTTTATAGGAGTGTACTATTAATTTACGACAGAATACTTACTATTGAATGCATTCTAAGTAGTTATCTGTGCGACAAATAAATTTCGTAACAAAATAATGTATCTTATCCTTTGCAATTTTGATGAGATTTCTTAATGATATAATATAATCAAATTATTATGATAATATCTACTCATCATACCTAGACCTAGTATATCAAAATAGAATATTAGGACTGCCTCGTGGTCTCACGGTACAAGTATGTGCCCTGCGATCTAGAGGTCCTGGGTTCGATTCCCGGGTCGGGCAAAGTGTTATTGGGTTTTTCCATTAGGAAATTCTCAGTAGCAGCACGGAGTCTGGAAATGTGCCCGAAAAACGGCAATAGGCTCGCCCCCTATTACTTAACACTGATAAATACCTGGCGAAATGTGGGTGAAGAAATGCATCTCTGCCTACCCCTTCGAGGAATATAGGCGTGAGGTATGTTTGTTTGTTTAATATTAGGTACTGAATTGAATCGATCGTTACCTCTTTGTAAAATGTTATCGAATTCGACAATGAGACAAATTCCAAATTGAAATATTCCTCTCTCGTACAATCGATACTGATTGGTCTAACTGGACGCTGAATTTGCTCGACACGAATTACTTGACTGACCGTGACATCGATAAATGATATGACTCAGTCGTGTTATCAGAATTTAATGCCATGAAAGTGACCTTGGACTTGAACTTTCCGCGATTCACCTTGACCTTGTGATAAGACATGTTATTGTGATTTATCGACAGGTAACGTGCTGAAAGACAACCCAGAGTTTCGTTTGTCAGTGATGCAAGCTTTAAGGAAGTTGATTACTTGTTCCCAAGAAGATGAAGAGGCTAAGAATGAATTGGGCAGATTCGCTAAGAATTATTTGCCGATATTGTTGAATATATACATGTCGCCTGCAAAAGGCAGTAGCGCCGAGGGACAGAGGTTGGCCGCTTTGGAGACTATTCAGGTAATTTACTTTAACCCTTCCTCTGCCGTTCGAACTTTCATTTCTGATTTCAGGATCGTAAAAAAAAAAGCTGTAGATTGTGCAATATTCGAAATGTTTATTATTTAATCATAGCCACAATTTATATATTTAGTTTTAAGTGTTGGAAATAATGTTTGATTAAACAAGAATCATATTTGTTTTTTAAAAAACGTATTGTGAAATTTATTCATAGACTTTTAAACTTTTAAATTTGTAGTAACATATTTTTTTACAGGTATATTTAACAATAAGTGATCAGTCACTAAGAGAGGAACTATTCAACAACGCACTGCAACAACTGGAGACATCCGTAGACAAACATTTCCAAAGAGAATCGATACTCGATATTATACGTCTACTAGTGTTGTACCAGAGTTGTGAACAAATGGAAAAATTATTCGAAAACTGGGTGTACCCGTTATGCAAGACTGTTTTAGAAGACCCTAAGAAATTCAAAAAAGCAAAGAAAGACAAGACTGAAGCTATGGATCAAGGCGAAGAGGGTAAACCTAGTAAGTGGAGTTGATTGTTTTAGCTACATAACATGACAAAAAAATATTATTGGCTTCATAATTTGTGGTGCCATTAAAGATATAATAGGGCATTTTTAAGATCATATTATCCTACTATATTTATTTTGATTTTAATCAACGATTTAGACTTTGAAAAGCTAACAAATAATTCCTTTCGCATTTGCAATAAATGATTAATTTTCATACTTGCATTTGGGTAAAATTTTGTAAAACAATATAATAAATTGCAGCTACACTTAGATACAAAGACAAGGCGAGGCTTATCGAGATGGAACACAAGAAGGCGTACAGGATCTTAGAGGAAATATTGAAGAGTGACAGTGAAAATTGCAAACTGTTCATTAAGTCCAACCACAATAAGATTCAGAAATTATTGATGACGTCACTCAACAAAGTGGCTGACAGCAGTAAAGCAGCTAGATTAAGGTGAGAATTATGTGTACATACCTACGTACATACATACATTACCTCACGCCTGTATCTTCGACTGGATAAACAGGGCGTAATTTTTCACCCCGATTTTATTGAGTGTGTTTTAATATCGCAAAAAGGGGAAGTTTTTCATGTATATATGTAGGTACATATTAGGTATATACTTATTGACTAATGAGGTTACTAAGAGTTCCATAATGAATGACTTAACTTCCTAGTTCAGCCCAAACTATTACCACGAGATCGTGGGACAATCAATAAATTATATTTAATGTTTTCTTTTGTCAGATGCATAGAACACTTAATAAACAACTCGCCGAGTCTGAAATCGGACAGCAAGCTGCTGAAGAGCGCCATTGCCGAAGCCGTCATCTGCACGAGAGACATCAACTCCAAGTGTCGACAGTGCGCCTTCAATCTTATTACTTTGATAGGAAAAGTTCTCTTGGAATCAGAGAAAAGTAAGCATTTTCTTAATTATAACTTTTAAAATAGAGATATCGGTTTCCTTAGTTTCGCTATAATATTTGACCCCTGCAATTCGAACACCTAGGAATAATGAATATAAATTAAGAGTTAATGAATTAAAGAATGTTTTAACGTACTAGATCTTTCAAGTGTGGATGTATTAATTTATATTTAGTGCTGTCATGAACACAAAACGCTACGTCTATTTTACAGTACCTTTTATTTAGATATTCACCACGAGAAAGTCGATATTTCATCTCGAATTATCGATACTTTACTCATCACTTTTACTAAAGCTGTTGAAGGGTACTTTATCGTTATCGATAATTTACACATCACTATTGCTACACGTGTTAAAGGATACATGGACGTTATCGATACTTTACACATCTTTATTCCTCCAGGTATGGATGGGTACGTGGAGATGTTATCGTCTGGCTTGTCCGCCGACCTGCCTCGTGTAGTGAGTGCGACACTGCGAGCCATCGCCGCCGCACTCTACAACTACTCCGAAGACATGGGGCTGGAAACTGTGCAGGGACTCATGGAGAAAGCGGCTGAGAAAATGCTGTCGAATAACAGAGAGATCGTCACCGCAGCCTTGAGCTTCGTAAAGGTGAGATTGGAGGCTTGTGTTGTTATGATAAATACTTGGATTATTGAGATGGGTTTTGGTGTGAGGGTTCGATGTGATATCGAGGATTTTGTGTCTGACTCCTGAGTGGGTATTAAAGGGTTTTTTTAGGTAATTCACTCACTGCTAAGAAATTAGTTTTATGTTAATATTTATGTACCTAATCTAAAAGTAAATGTTATCGATTTCTCATATTCAGTAATGGATCTTAAATAAATCATAATGTTACTTAACTTTAAATACATAACTATCCTTACAGGTATACACAAAAGTTATTCCCACAGAAATTCTGGCCGGTAGTGCGCCACTCATCTTCAAAACTCTTTCGGCCATGCCTGATGACTGCAAGAGGCATTCTAGACTGGAAATAGGCTATTTACTCACAAGAATGATGAGAAAATATGGTGCTGATACGATAGAGAAGTTGATACCGAGTACAGATGAAGTCATGCTGAGAAGACTTAGGAATTTGAGGAAGATTGATAACAGAAAGAAGAGAATGAAGGAGAATCAGAGGTAAGATTATTTGAAGAAGTATTTGAAGCGATGTACCTCGTTACAATTGTTAAAGGAACAGATCCTTAATCCCGCTCTATATATCCGAATATTATTTTAGTGTTGATTTATTTCGAGATTTTAACATAGCAATAAATTGGTTCAGAATGTTAAACTAGATATTTTTTACTGTAGTAGCTCATATATCTAAATTTAAATATAGATTTTGTTAAAGCGGTTAAATACAATACCTGTGCTGGTATATTTTATATTACTTATTATTTTATTTATTTTATCAGAGATGAATCGGAACAAGAAACCGATCTAGACACGCCTATCAGAGGTACTTCCAAGACATTAGAAGAGATTCTTGCCGATTCCGATTCCGAAATGGAGTTTATAGACGAGGATGAGCCCAAATCGAAGCCTAAAGCAAAGAAAGCTCGCACGCAAGCTTGGATTCAAGACGATCCGGAGAATATCGTAGACTTAGCCGACGTGTCTGCAGCTAGAAAGATTACTGGTAAGTCTATATCTAATATATATAACTCAAAGGTGACTGATTGACATTGTGATCTATCAATGCACAGCCCAAACTACTGGACAGATCGGGCTGAAATTTGGCATGTAGGTACATGTTATGACGTAGGCATCCGCTAATAAAGGGGTTTGATCAATTCTAACCCCAAGGGGATAAAATAGGGGATGAAATTTTTTATAAATCTTCATTGAATTCGACTGATTGAACTGAAATTAAAGATTGGATCTATTATGATGAAGGCGTTCGCTTAATTAATGATAATACTCGAAACGCGAGCGAAGCCGCAGGCAAAAGTTAGTTAGTAATAATAGTTTTTAGTAATACTATTAGTCCAGATTAAAAAAATTGCATCCAAAAAGACTAGTTTAATGCTTAAACTAATAAAAATACTTTTTCAACAGCAACGGACCCCGCAAAACAACAGAAGACTACAGAAGTAAAGGCGCAGAAAAAGAAGGACGGCGGTTTCAAGACCGCACCTGACGGAAGACTCATAATCACAGATGAAGACTTCGATGATGACGATGATGAAGAAGAGCCGAGACCAAGTGGTGATATTGACACCGACACTGATGATACAGGTATATTTCCCCACATAGCATGTGCCAATTATTGTAGGTAATGTAATAAGTTTTTAAGTGGATTAATTCCTATCATTTTTTACGTCTAAACTGCTGAGCCGACATTGATGCTCCAGAGCCGGATGGGAATTGGAAATAGCTGTAACATAAGTAAAGCTGGCTGACAAAAGCGTACAAAAGAAAATTTAATATTTTCTAAAAAGTTTATTTTTAGATCATAACTTAACATAGTATGTTCACCTCATCAACAAAAGAAATTAGCCAAACGCAGACTGAAGATATATTCGGTTAATATTTATTTCTGTTATATCATCTGGCTCTTTAAATTAACTAATCTCCTTTGTTTGTCAGACGACGAGGCGCCGGCCAGTAAGCCGTCAAAGTTGCTGAAGGCGGGCGGCAAGCGGCGCTACGACGACATCCTGAGCGTGAAGAGCGGCAGGTCGGCGCGCACCGGCGCCTCGGGCCGGAGCCGCGCCTCCACACTCACGCTCGCGTCCAAGTACAAGGCGGGGGGAAAGGGCATACACAGGTATGTAGGGCTTTGTTTTATATTACCATGGCGAAGTGGAACATTTCGACTCTGTATCTATGTCAATCAATATGCGTACCACGGCTAGGCACGAATGTTCTCAAGTGAGGGATAAGGGTTATGGCCATACTATTTTGCGTAGTACATTGTCGTATCATAAAAATATATGCATACATAGATACGTTTGCTTTTCCCGTTTTTCAAGCATATTTCTAAATTCTATATGCTACCGAAAAAAAAGTCGATAACACTTGTCCCCCTGTCAATCGAACCCTAAACCTCCAAATCGCAAGGCACATAGCCATAGTCCGAAAATACAATGAAGTAATAAAATATTTTATTTTCAGACCCTTGGGCTCAGCGGCGTCCGTATCGTCGGCTCTGGGTGGAGAATACAAGTCTAAGAAGGCGAAGGGAGACATCAAGAAGAAAGGCAAACACGATCCTTACGCTTATCTGCCGCTGTCGAGGACTAATCTTAACAAACGGTGAGTTCTTCATTCTTTTACATAGATAAAATTGACTGACGGACTTACTGATTGACTGACTGAATTACTGATTGAGTGAGTCACAACAAAGAGCCGACGAAACAATTTGATATAAATTATAATATAAGCATGAAATTTGGCACAAGCTTAACATAAAGGAGTAACATAAAGGAGTATTGAAGTTTTGCAAATTGTCTAAGAAGATCTTGTGTCCAAAGTCAAAGCGCTATCAAATTTGCACCATGTGAAACTGCAAAGCACTGATTGTTTTTAAATTGATATAGTGATTTAAGAATGAGTGTATGAGTGTGACGAGAATGCTGCTCAAAGCTCTATTTAAAGAACATTATTCTAGTATGAAAAAAAAAACGAATTTGAAAGCGTCTATAAATTCACATAGTATTTCCCGATTAGAATCGTCTCGCTGCACTATTTTTAACCGCACTACGTCTATTGTTAACAGGAAAAAGGCGGTAACATCGAAACAGTTCAAGGGCGTCGTCAAGTCTAAAACTAAAGGTGGTAAAATCAAAGGCAAGAGGTAATAGAAATGCTAACATTGAGTCTCAGCCGTGTGGCTTTAAAGATTTAATAATCGCTTCAAATACTATTGTCATTGTTGCGAACGCTTAAGTATACTTTTAGAAACATATTTTACTTTTGGCTCATATAGTATTGCAATTGTGTAGTACTGAATTTGTGCCACTTGAAAACGATGAAGAAAAACTGTTAAAAAAAATTAACTAAATGTCATCAAATTTTATTAGTGATTGTAATTATTTAATTCACATAATATAACCGTTCGTATGTATTACTATATTTCGATTAAACCTAAATTGAAATTATGTACTGATGAGCAAATACTATTTGCCCATTACACGGTTTTTATTGTATGTGGCAAGTATATATCTGCTATACCTTCAATTTAGATACTGGCTGTTATTTTATATAGTCAAATTATGCAGTAACGCTTTATCTTAATTATTATGGATATGTATGTTTTAGTGCAGTATTTTTTTAAATACATTACATAATAAATACAGAATGAATCCATACAATTATTGAACAAAGGACATAAGTTTGCAAATACACATTTTTCGCCTATAGCCTTACTTATTTTCAGCCTTAAGTATATATACGCCCACATCATTTAATGAGAGTTAACGTGATATAAATGTTATCGAAATCAACAAGTAAAAAAATATTTACATTCATGTTAATGTAATAAACGTATTAAAAAAAATGACAGTTTTATTTACTTTATACCCGTGCTGTAATAGATGTCTCGAGGTTTCGGCGCACGGTCGAAAATCTCGGCGGGCGCGGATTTAAACCCCAGGCATACGCCTTTAACATTTCGAAGTTATGTGTGTGTTTACAATGAATTATCACTTGCTTTTTCGGTGAACATCATAATAAAAGTTCATAGGAATTTCTGAGGTACATAGTCCGCCCAACCCGAACTAGGCCAGCGAGGAGGACTAAGGCCTAAACCCTCTCAATAGTAGAGGATACTCGTGCCCAGCAACGGGACGTAAATGGGCTGATGATGATGATGTAATTGAAGGCTACAGTTTAGACCACAATGCTAAGACTTTGTGCTTACTGCAATTGTAGCAAAGTTTTGCCCCTGGTTATGGAAAGGTGAGTATGGACAAGGTGACAAGGACGCGCTGCTAGGATGGTTCATGCACCAGCACTGATGCAAATCAGCCTAGCCAGTCCTCCACGGCAGCTAAGCGTAGGGCCTCTCTTGGCCTCTACCTTTATAAGAGCCGGTTGTTCGCCTTGACAAGATGCACTTGCCCTGGCGTCAGAAAAAACCGACCGTGGGAAATGGTGCGGCAGCCCCTGGTAATTTGCTACGAGACTGCCCGCTACGCCTGCGTCTATCCAATCTGGGCAACCGTATTTTAAGGCCATTAATGAAGACGAGCAACTAAATCTTTTAACATGTCAATAATATGCTAAATACATAAGTTATTTCAAGGGATTTAAGCGTACATTTTAGTGAGCCCGTGCGCATGTTATTAAAAAAATGATTACCTACGTATATTAGGTAACATCATATTCCGAACTGCTTGGTTGTCCTTTCGAGTTTTTAGAACGACATGAATGAATGAATGAGCTTTGTTGAATACGTGAATTTATTGTAAATGTGGACCACGTCGCAGATGCATAAAACTGCGGTACGAATATCGAAGCCACATTTTGTTAAGAGTAACCAAGAGAAGTTTGGGCATACGGTCGACAATTCTCGGCGGTCGCGGGTTCAAATCCTGGGCACACACCTCTGACTTTTCGAAGTTGAATATAAATTCAAATTGAATTATCACGATACTTTTATCGTGCTGCAGGTGAGAAAGGTGGCGGGTAACGGATGGATGAGGGCTGCAGAAAACCGGGATGGTTGGCGCTTTCTAGGGGAGGCCTACGTTCAGCAGTGGACGGCGATAGGCTGATGAGATGAGATGAGATACTTTTATCACTTTCACGATGAAGGAAAACATCGAAGTAAAGCTGCACACCCCAAAGTTCTTAGGAATTTCATAGGTTCTAGGCCAGCGTGATAGGGTAATCCTCTCAGTTGTATAACCGAGGCCTGGGACGTATGTGGGCTGATGGTGTAATCAGTGATGGAATATTCTCACCCGTTCACACATCTGTACCCAAGGGGTATTCATTACAGTTATTTAATGTTAGTTACGCAAACGTGTGACAAATGTAAAAGAATAATTAAACCAATTATTCAGAACATTCCTAAATTGTTTTTCACCAGTAGATGAACTACAGACCGTATTAGGTAGCATCCAATATAAGTAATAATATGCATATCAGGGCGTTGTATTTTGTCAGATATACGATGTAATGTAACATTGTTTACTTCTCTCTTTTAAATTTGTTTTTTTTTTTTGTTATTTCATGAGCGAGTTAAATAGACTGTCTTGACTCCGATGGTTATTCTCTAAGCTTTTCTGCTACATGCCATTTCTCGAACATTAAAATGATGGTATTCAGGAAATGCAATAGTAAACTTGTAGCGGAATTGTCTTTATTTATTTATTGACACTTTGTACATTTAGTATTGATGGACTGAATGCCTAAAGCATTCCCTTACAGTCGAACCTGAATGATGCAGACGAATTGAGGCAGGTGTTTTTATTGTTTATATCCTATTTGTAAAACAATCATCACGCTATCCGTTATAAAAAAAAGTGATTTCCAACAGTCGGTACTGAAACGAACTGAACTGTAGTGGCAATGGGCAGGCCACATCCGCGCACAACTGATGATCGTTGGAGGAAAGGGTGTTGTGAAGTAGACTACGGTTCGGCAAACGTGGCGCAGGACGCCCTGTGGCTTGGTGGAGTGACGATATTCTCAAAGTGGCTGGTAGCGGTTGGATGAGAAGGGCCGAAGATCGAACCCAATGGCGTGCCATAGGAGAGGCCTGTGTCCAACAGTGGACGCAATGAAGGCTGCTGATGATGATGTCCAGTATTGGATGTGAATGGTGAGTGTGTGGTGTGTATATGGGTCAATCAACTTTTAAATGTACCATCAATGATAGATTTTATATATCAATTTTTTTTTCTTAAATTTGTATATTTTATACGTATTTGATGTTGATAATTATTTATATTTAAGGAATTCAAATAGAGCAGAACAGTTTATGGTAAATTTTACTCAAAAATTCACATGACTGTAGTTAAGATAGTCCCTTGGACATTTAAAAATTCAGTCAAATTGTTAATTTACTTTTAAATATTAGAATCATATTTGAAAAACCTTACTGTTCTTTTAAAGTAAAAATGACGACAATCTGTCTTTAGGAGATAAGAAAAAAGTGGTTGTCCAGTGGACATAGACGTTTGTCCATAGGAAATACTCGGGTGTCCAAAGGGGACTCTATGATGAAAATCGCATGTATTTTTTCTTTTATGTAATAAAAAAACAACTATTTGAAAATAATTATCAGTATTAGAAGAGAAAATATTGAATAATTCAGACAACGATCTTGGATGTCCAAGGGACTGGTGGTGATATTTATTAGTCTTTCCGCTCCCTGGTAATAAATAATAATATTTTGAATTAGGTCTTACGCACAGTAAAAAATATACATTAAATTGAATATATTCCACTTTAATTTACTACAATATATAAAATACAAAAGTTTTTGTGCTGGTTGTCCAGTGGACACACAATAAAGCCACGCTCTTTTTCAAAATACACTCGGTCGACTTGCGCCGCGGAAAAGATGAAATCAAAATCGAGGCTGGATGAATGTTCTCACGAAATAAATCTACTTGAGTTCCAAGCAGTAGTCACGCCATAAATGTTTGGATTTTGGAACTTTTTTACCGTTGTCCGGTGGAAGTCAGAATAATAAAATATAATAGGGACTAAAATAAACATGCAAAAAGGTCGTTAAGGTTTTAAAGCAAACAAAATCTATTTACTAGCATCATAGTAGATATTGTAATTAATAATTATGTTTCATTGTAATGGATTGCCATATATAATTTTTTTGGAAAAATTAATGTTTCATTGTACTAACCTACTGGGGGACAAATTTACATAGTACTGATAGGACAGATAAAAGTTGATTGACCCATATATGAAAACAGTTTTATCATTGCGAATGTGCTTCGAAAAATAATTGCCTTGAGAAAGTAGGATAAACATAACTGATGGATCGTAAAAATAACATGTAACACTGTGAAACACAAAATTTTGATGCGATGTCAATTATGTTTTGACGGCATGGTATGGAAAATACAGCCCTGCAAAAAAAAAATACACCTATCTACTCTCTTGTAGGTTGCATATGTACAAATCTGGGCATCTAATGTATGCTTAAGATTGCAATTTGTATTTTTCCAAAATGTTATTCCATGTATCTTATCTGAGTTTATCATTCTAATAAGCTCAGAGAAACTTATCACTTAGAATGTTGAATAATTAATTGTAATATTATTCCAGGTCACCGGCGGCTTGGTATCAGAAATCATCATGTATTCTTCTTCTTCTTCATCAACCCATACACGCCCACTGCTGAGCACGGGTCTCCTCTACCATTGAGAGGGTTTTAGGCCATAGTCCACCACGCTGGCCTAGTGCGGGTTGGCGGACTACACACCTAAGAAATTCCTAAGAACTTTTAGGTGTGCATGTTTTATCACGATGTTTTCCTTCACCGTTAAAGCAAGTGATAATTCAATTTGAATACACACATAACTTTCGAAAAGTCAGAGGTGTGTGCCTGGGGTTTGAACCCGCGACCGCCGAGATTTTCGACCGCGCGCCTAAACCTCGAGGCCATCACTGCTTTCATCATTTCATCATGTATTAATTTTTGTAATTTAAAATGATTTATTGTTGTTGTGAATAAGTATTATTATGGTAGCTCCACAAATCATATGTGTTATGGATGTCATAAAGTACGAAATTTAAATCACAGTACGAAAAACACAGATTAAGTCTGAGGAGTAAAAGAGTATTTTTCTCCATGTAGAAATTATGTATTTTTCTTGTGCGTTGAATAAAAACTCGATGCAGTGTCGAAGGCTAAGTTCGTCGGAAACCAACAAAAACGCTTCCGTGTTACGCGTTTTTTAGGTATCATCTAATAATTAAAACAAGGTGGATTAGTTATTGAGGTATTTGCCTTTATTTTCAAAAGGAGGCGATTCACTATTACTGATATACTTATTTTTAATAATATTTATATTTTTACATGGAAATTTTCATCACATTAAACCATTCATTAACCTAGGCCATTTATCAATTTAGTATCAACAATGAGTAATATGTCATTTCGAAAAAATACAACCGTTCTGTAATAATCTATTTTTTAATTCTCCATTGACACTTACCGATTCACGCATCGGACGAACGATTTAAAAAAATCTTATAAATAATATACAAAATAATACAAACATTAGTTCGCGTCTCGTCAAAAAATGAGATTTAACATCATCGTGAGGCCGACACCTCGGCAGGGCCGATTCGCGGCTGTCGAACGATTCAAGGGTCCGACTTGATGTTGACAGGAAATAAATATACAATTAGAATGCGAGTACACAACCGGTGATTGCTTATGTTGAGGTGGGGCTCAGCACTTCTCGTCGGCGAGCAGCGCGGCGTCGAGCGCGAAGCCGAGGTCGAGCACGGCGGGCGCGGGCGGCGCGGGCGCGCGCTTGCCGTGCTTCAGCCCCACGTGCCCGTTGAGCGCGTGCCGCGGCGCGCCGAACAGCTCGCTCAGCGCCTGCTGCACCTCCTTGCTGCCGCCCGCGCCGCCCATCGCGCCCACGCCCCCACTACATGTCACTATCAGTTTGCGCACTTCCGGCTTGCTACATTTACTAGCGTTCATATGCACCGTTTTGGACAGAGACAGCGAGTTCTGTCCGTAGTAGTAACTGTTCGAACCGCCCGTGGACTTGCACTGAGATCGCGACAACGAGGACTTTATATTGCTTCGCACTGTCGCGAACTTTTTGCCGAGAGTCACGGCACCACCCGCGTGCGACGCGTTGAACGTGCACAGCGCCAGCGGGCGCGGACACGCCGCGTACCAGCACACGTCGGACGGAACCAGCGTGGGCGGCCCCTCGTCGACCCGTTCGTCGGGCGGCGCCGCGTGCTCCACGGGCGACATGGCGCCGTGGCCACTTATTTCCGTCGACGGTTGCACCTCTTCCGACAGAAGGAAAGGATCCGCTGGCAAGGGCGCACCCAGCAGCGACGTAATGCTAGACGCGTCGGGCAATACAGAGTTCGGGTCTTCGACTACGAGCAGGCTCTCGTAAATATCGTTAACCTGCTGTTCGGCCGTGAGACCGTTGAAGGTACTCAGGTCCAGTGACGAATTGACTAGCAGCGGTGGGAGGTTGAGCGGTGCGGCGACGGGATGGCTGACGTGCGCGGGGTGCGCAGGGTGCACGGGGTGGAGGGGCGGCGCGGGGGGCGCAGGAGGCGCAGGAGCCGCGTGCGGCGCCGCCGCGCCCGCGTCTCGCGATGCACGGTGCTCCGCCAGCAATGTGTCAAAGGGTTTCGAACGACCTTCCACAGTCCGTCGCAGCGACAGCGCATGTGCCTTGCACGTCAGCGAACGAGTGCACGGCTTGGGGTTCTCGGCGGTGACGACGCCGCAGTGCTTGTTCGGATCGTACTCGCGCAAGCTGAATTTGCTCTTGCTATTTTTAGACCGCCCCGCCGACTTTGAAGTAGGAGTGATAGGAGCAGCGGGCGGTTTAGCGACAGGAGCACTCGGTTCTGGAGCGGGAGGCAGCAGAGGCGAGGTATTCGGTGGCGCAAACTGTATGCTAGAAATTTCCGCTTCAGACATTGTGTAGGGGGGTAACTGTGCGCCTGGTAACGAGTAGAGATCCTGCGTCTGGACCGGGTCCACAGCCTGTGGAAAAGTGATCTCCTGCATGTTGCCGATGTCCCTGATAATATTTTTCCAATCGGCAGCATTGGTGATGTCATCCGCACTCTGGATACCTTCCGAGTTCATAATGTCAAAAATATCTTCAGTGATGTTCTCGCCGAGCGGCAAGTCCTCGGTGTCCTGTATACTAACGACCGGTAACTCGCCGCTCTCCATACACACTTGGACCTCACCCGTGACGGCGGCTGAAGTGCTCGGCTCTTCCATGTATAGCATCTCTGGCTGTGGCAAAACTATCCTTGAAAGAGGTGCAGTGGCAGTATGGACCGGGGAGGTCTCCATCTTAACAGGTTCTGGCGGTGGGGGAGGCGGTGTTTCCTTTTTATGCCGACTGCGACTCCGGACTGTGGGAACTGACGGTGGCGGCGGCAACAAGGGTTCGGTGCCCGAGTGAGAGTCCATCAAGTGTCTGTAGGCCGCACTGCACTTCACCACGGCACCACACATATGACACACGACCGCGTTCAGATTGTCCATCTGCGGGAAAACACCGTGCAAACTCATGGAGTCGTACTTGAGGCGGTTGAGACGAGCGCGACGCTGCCGCACGCGCTCCGGTATCTTGTACGGATGGTGGCGACAGGATTCCGCCGTCTGCGAGACGACTTCATCGTCACGACGAGGCGACTCGTAGCCGATCTCACTAGTCCACTGGTCCCACGGTTTTTCATTGCACTTCAGGGGACTCACTATTTTGTGCGGGAACTGCTGCTCACCCGACATGGTGTACCGGTTGCCGATGATACTTTCGTGAAACTCGCGCGGTCGCCTCACGGCCCGCCAGCCATAGCGTATCCAGCCTCACTCCTGTTAGGTTATTACCCCATATCTGCTTAAAGATTCCTGGCCGTCGTCAGCATATTCGGGGTCACATCGTAACGGGATTGTTTACTTCATTATTTACATGTATTCGATAAAAACGTGTTGTGATTGTTTTAGCTTTTATATTTACAGGGACAGATGATCTCTCTCATTGACAGCTGATTATGCAGATTGTAAGTTTTTCTTGAGCACGAAACACTTCCATTAATCGACGACCGTTTTTATACAGTTCTTCTCTTTCTAATCATTACAAATCCTTATTTATTTAACACTATTTAAGTGATATTATACTCGTTACACACAAATAAAATGTCTAAAATTTCTGTTTGGTTGGTTGTAATTTACTATAGAAAGCATCAACACTTTTTTGAGTATTTGTAAAGACCGATAGCTGCTCTGTATTCCATTCCCAAATCATTCATTCTTGAATGAGTATATTGTCTCAGGCGCGACATTCTCTTCGTTATGAACAATGTTAGACATATTGCTTTGCAGATTGCCATTCTAAAAAATAGGATGAACTTGACCGTTACAGACTACTCTGACATGACCTATTAGATGTCAAAATTTTTATTGCCTAACTCCGCAACGATTAGCATTAAAATGTTAATACATAAAAATAAGTAAAATCTTTGTTATGCACCGAGTATGCCGGACACCTTTCTGCTGCATCACCACAAACCGGCATATTCATGTGGTTCAGAAGCTTATGCAGGTCTGTCTTCTTGGGTTTGCCGATCGGCATAACCTTCCTGGACACCGTAGGTTATGTAGCTCGAGTCGAAGGGATCTCGATGCAACCAGCGCTCAACCCAGAGTCGGACAACACCGACTACGTATTCCTGTCGCGATGGGCAGTAAGGGATTACAATGTAAACAGAGGTGACGTGATATCATTGGTGTCACCGAAAGACCCCAACCAAAAGATAATAAAGCGAGTGGTGGCTTTACAAGGCGACGTCGTAAGCACCTTGGGCTACAAGAACCAGTATGTGAAGATTCCAGAAGGCTACTGCTGGGTGGAGGGTGATCATACAGGTCACACACTTGATAGCAATACATTTGGTCCAGTATCATTAGGTTTAATAAATGCTAAAGCTGTATGCATAGTGTGGCCTCCTGCCAGATGGCAAAATCTTGAAGGGAAGTTGCCAGAAAATAGGAAGCCAATTAGCACATCCATATAGTACAAGTTATGATGATATTAAAAATTGGTATAAGAGTATTTAGTGTTAGTATACACAGGTGAAATAATTTAAAAATAAATATATATTTTTACTGATACTGATGTAAATAATCTTGGTTCAATTTAAATTTCTCTACTTTCTTTAATCATATAAAACAATGGCTATCTATGAAACTAAGGATACTCTAAAGATCTCCTTCTACTAGTCTCATGTTCTGTGTTGTGAATTCTATCCACTGTACTTACGTTGAACTGATTGATTATATAAGATAGACAAATAGGTATTATCTAATAAATTGTTACAACAAAGCTTTGCCCCTACCTGTTTATTTATAAAAAAAAAACTTGTTGCTGTTTTAACAAATAGATGAATAAAATATATGTTAATGCAATTGTCTGTTTTAACACTGTATCAAACAACTCCTATCCTCATAAATTATTCATTAATTTGCAAAATTGGGTCTTTTTCTCTCAATAATTGATAAATAACATGCATGTTGAAATTATTTGTTGTGCTGCCTTTTATGATAATATTATTTAATTACTGTTTGCCCTTAACTCATAGGCTTCAGACTTTGAAAGAATAAACCACTTTTAAAGTTCCGTATATAAGTCCCATTTTAATATGAAAATAGTACAGTTTCATGATCTTTTAAATGGATATAGATAAGTCTCAGCTTCATTGTAATGATGATAATGATAATCAGGGAAATTTATGGAGGCCCAATAAGAAAATCCAATCTATTCTTTCTTTATTTTGTAACTATTGATAGGTTTATAACATTATTGGCAATTGTTACACCTACTAATGAATGAATGTGTATCATATACTAACCGTGGTGGAAATGAATTTGTTAAGGTATTGGTATTTATTATTGGTAACACCAATTGCAAAGATTTCTAACATAGAATTTCAAATTATTTCTCACTTGTAACAATGTACTCATAAAATCTAAATAAACATTTATTACCATTGCCATTACTTGAATTTTCAGAACATGAAATATTTCCACCAAACTGTTAGTACTGCGGCACTCCATGGTAGTGTTATACTTGTTAATCCTGATAAAAATCTAATACTGGACACTGGATTGTGTATAGGCTTCTATTCAAAATTAAAACAACAAAGAAGTAATGAATTTTCATAACAATATTGTGTTCTTTAAATTATTGTTTGCCTCTGAGTATTTTTTACTCATGTGTTTTTTTAAAAGAACAATGTTGTATGATTTCATTTAAAACTCATAATTCCTTTATGATTTATATTAATTTATTTGTTTTATTGTGCATTTCAGTCAAATTATTGAGATAATAAAAGAAGTCAAACTTTAAATGATTACTTTATTTTACTTTTAAAGTAAAATGAATTATTTATACACTGCTTTTAAGTCCAAAACTCTCAACAATTTTAATAACATTTTCATAAGAAATTCCTCTTCTTATAACTTCATAACAATCTTTTTTTGACAAGTCAATGACTGTAGATCCAGTTCTATTTTGTTCTAGGCCTTCGCTTAGTATTCCACCATCAAATACTCCACCAAGATGGTCATATAAATGTTCAAATTCCTTTATTGACAGAGTTGATGGCTCATTACTAAAATTAGCACTAGTTAGAGCCACAGGCATATTAAAGATTTTGGTCATTTTATTTATAAAGATATGATTTGGTATTCTTATACCTATTTTATTTGTTGATGGATTTAAAAATGGATTGTCTAAATTTTTAGTCTTCCTTAAAACCACTGTTACTGGACCAGGTAATAAACTATGTAACAATTTATCACTCAAATGTTCAGCTTCACCCCATTTTCTCACATCAGAAATGTATGTAACACATATAGCTACAGGTTTTGCTGAGTCTCTACCCTTTATTGTATATAACTTTTGGATTGCATCTGGACAGTTTGCACTGCAAGCTAAACCATATATTGTATCAGTAGGTACAGCTATAACTTGCCCTTTTGTTAAAAGCTCTGCAGCCTTAACACAAGACAGCTCTTCAGAGCATTGAATTGTTGGGGTCATTTTATCAATTATCATCTTTGGGGAAGTGTGTTTATATCTAATGTTATAACTAGAGCATGCAATTTTTTGTAATAATTTCATACTCTTAATACTATTAATTATTAACTAGTTATTACTACTATAAATTAATAGAAAAATTAATCCCGCCAGTTATGTGCGCACTTGTGATTACAACATCGGTAAAATGTTGTCATAGGTTCATCAGCTGACCGAGTCTGGAGCTGCATAAAAAATGCCCTGCCATGACTACACTTTGGACAAACAGCATCAGTAGAATCTACGTTCTCCCATGCAGCTGCTCCTCCCATAATATAGTCTAATTCCTGAAAAAAAATAATTTTATATTAGTTTATTATTATTCCTATAAATATTTATTTACCCTAAAGAGGATGATGCAATCACGACCAACCTTTAATTTTGGAAATGTACGAGACGACACTTTCTTCCTAATATTGTAAATATAGGGGCACGTGTTACAGGCGTACCTTAATACAGATTCTGGACCTTCTTCCACCATCAGCATATTCGCACACGTTGGACAGAACAACATTGTACTAATAGAGGATTCTTCTAACCCGCACTCTTGAATAAAGAGAAAATTTCTGCAATAGATAAATATCTAAACGATTATTGTACTTAGTTTTTACATAAATATAAATATAAACAGATCAAACAACTACATATATCAATATCCGAAATTGAGGTTATTTCATGTTTTTCACTAATTTTAATTGTCAATGTTACTGTCAGTGTCGTTATTCAAGATCTATGGAACCTATAAAAATATTATGTTTTTACATGGTGTTTTTATATGTTATGTTTAGCTATATGTGCGAAGTATTAAAAAAATATAAATACGGATTTAAAGTCGATTAAAAATACTTTCTACATTTACCTAAAATTAAAAAAATATATTTTCATCATATTAGATTTTCGTAAAGTTTAGTTTTAGTAATTATTTACTTTCTTTTAATAGGGCATTTATTTTTGAAAATAATCTAAAAATCAATATTAAAAATATGTATTTATACCAATTTTTATGACATTTGGACAGGTATAAATCAAACTCTTCTATTATTATCTGTGCACGATTCAAATCTATGTCAACTTTGTCATTTAAATCAGCAGCCGAGCGGTCGTATCGTTCGACGGCTGGGTGTGTTTATAGCGTGATTAATTAATAATTTATTGTGTTAAAAGTGGTGGTTGTACACCGCGTAAAAATATAATAAATAGTGCTAAATATGTTACGGAATATTTTGGATAAGTTTTGGGACGAAGATGTATGGTTACCGCCTAATACAACATGGAAAGATTTGGAGCCCGGGCCAGATAAAGCAGTAGTTTACAATGACTACAGGCACCTCCTGTGGCCGTTACCCTTGGCTCTGGTGCTTATAGTCTTGCGGCATGTAATGGAGAAGTAAGTGTATCCACTTTCAATACGTACTCTGTAGAGCGAGTGCCGTTAATGAGCTACAAACACGGTTGAATAAATACTCTAATGGTACGATACCGTGACTCACTGTTTATCTATTTCATGAAAGCGCCTAACGTTGTTATTATTGATTTATGAAAGAAAAGTGATGATATACAAGTTGCTAAAGAAATAAAATTCTCACTGGCACATGCTATGACACTTTTCTATGCATATAATTATTATCTAAATTTGTATATCTTGATTGTATCACTATCCTCCTGTTTCTGTTATTCATTCATTATCTTCATTGTTTATAGTTTAACGTTTTCTGAATAATGACTTACTATCCACAAAACTATCTGCATAATGATGTAAAAGAATGTCTATTTTCAAAATCTTGTAAGAAATTCTATGTTGAGAAAGAATTTCATATGTAACAATAAGACATTTATAAATATAAATTAAAAGTTTATGAACCTATGGTGATATTGTTACAGATATTGGTTTGCACCATTTGGCAAGTCATTAGGTATTAAAAACACTAGACCAAAGAAGGCTTTGAACAATACTAAATTAGAACTTGCCTACCAAACATCTCCGAAAATAAAACATAAACAGGTATGTTATTTATGGTTATTACTTTGTAAAAATCATATGTGAGATGTTGAGTTAATTTTGGAACATAATCAATAAAATCTTGTTCAGGAGTACACAGATAGAGATAGTAATGGATACTATGGGTATCTCTGATGGTGAACATTTTGTTGTCTAAACACGCTTAGAAAAGATGTTTGGTATGACAGTACCAAACCATAATGAATACATTGCAAAACAAAATTAAGTTAATCTTTAGTATTACATTACAATTTAATTGATAATAAGAAACCCTGTTCATGAGATAAGAAGCTATACCTACAATGCTTCATGTGTTAGATTTTCCTTATTAAGCTTGGCGTAAATCTTGATGTTATGAATGCATGTGATAAATTATTACTAATGAATGCAGAAATAATGTCTTACTGTAAAATCTGCATGTGGAGTAATGTGGTTAATTAAAATTAAATAGTTACTTTTGAATTTTCGATGCCAGATGTATTGTATATGTATCTTAGTAAAGTACATTATGTGTGTGTTTATTTTAATATATATAATCAACCTCTATATTAAGATATTTTATGATGAAATGTGAAAAAAATGCATGTTTAAAAATATATATTCCATAAATATTTATTTTCTACCAAATGGTAATTAATCTATCAAATCTATTAAATCCCAAGATTTAATAAAAGCTATTAAAGTTTTTGCAAGAAGTTACTAAAATGTAAAAGTGTTATTTAAGCAAATTAAACTTTCTGTAGTCTTTCTTATCTGTACTCATGAATAGAAATAATTATGCCGCTTGTACCCAATCTACAATACACAGTTGATTAGAAAATCTATATATAAATGTGTGCTCACCTGGCTATACCACAGGGCTCCCAATCCATTAAAAAGATAAGATAAAAGGTTATCTCTGTTTTTTTTTTGCTGTACTACTTATAAAAAAGACATTTTCAAAATGATCAATCCTAATAATAAATTTAAGACATATTAATAGACAGGAGTTGTGGATGAGAATATTTCCTAAGAGTTTATATTATAATATATAATCCTAGAATTTATATTTGACAATTAATTAAAATTGATTCCATGTACTCGTATTATGCTCAATCAAAAGATGGAGTAAGTTTAATATGAATTTTTATTTTTATCATTTTTGTTTATCAATGATGCATAAAGACTGTTAAATGTGGTTTTAATAAAATTATTAAATTTTATATATTAGTGGAATGCAATGTCTTGTCACAGTAGTTATGTTATGTGATTAAATTGAATGAACAAATGTTACAAATTTGTAGATAACATTTTCTGCTAACTCACTGAAATAATTAAAGTATGTTAAACACTGGATTCTTACTTTTTAATATGTTTTCTTTTATAAATAAATTAATTCTGGTCGAAATTTCATTATTACCAAATTATATGTAATAAAACAGACATTAACTTTTGTAAATGATGAAATCTGTAGAATTCAGTGTAATATGGTGTGTGTAGTGTTTGCATACATAGTTAATGTATTTATTTTATTATGATTGTTGTGTGTGAAGCTTGTTAATCCTATAACCGTGCTTCCTTTGTTTTCAGTTCTTTTTGAACAAGGACGAGGTAAAATAGCACTTTTTCTTATGCAAATATTTTTCGCTGTAGTTAGCACCAAAGCGGTGGTCCGAATTTAACGAGCGGTTCTTATTAAGATGAACAAATATACATTTAACATGTTTTATAAAATAATATTTCCCACCAAGTTAGCGTACATAAGTGATAAATACACCTTTAAATATAAACCTTTCATCTGTAGCGAAATTCGACAATAAATATAACTGCTTCAAAATTACAGAACATTCTAGATAAGACGTTTTGTGAAAGTCAATTTATTTAAATATATTTTTTAAATATTCAATTACTATATAAACAATGCCCAATGTATAATGTAACTCAATTTTAAAATACGAGACACCTAAACGTACTGTATTTTGAAATACAAAAGTAGTAATATAGCAACCAATAAATTTTTTACTGTTTATTTATATTTGTTTGACAAGATTTAATGGAATCAGTGTAATTTGTATTTGTGTGCACGGTAGGCAGCAGCGTGGCTGTGCCCCTGGCATTGCCAAGTCCATGAGCGGCGGTGACCGCTTACCATCAGGCGGGCCGTCAGCTCGTCTGCCTGCTTAGGCGATAAAAAAAAAAATTCAGAATAACTTTAAGGAAGTATATTTCGCAACGAGTATTTTAGTAAGTTGAGCAAAAATACAGATTTTATGCCACTTTATGTTGTCAAGCTGCGTGGGAAGTATAATTAAATATTAAAATCCGCGTCCATTAATCAGTGCCCTCAAGCTTTTATTGTCATTTATGATACTACCTCTTCACGTACTACTATTAATTAGTTCGCCGCTCGCTCGAAGTCTGACCCCGCCCCTCAAATTACTTCCGTAATTTACGCTTCATAGATGACCACTGGCTTACTAATTAGTAGATAAAAATATTCATTCATTAGATTGTAGACCATTAAACTATTGTTTTACTAAATGCAAAAATCACGTTTACCTACTCATTGCATTGCATATCAGTAACGTTAAGCTGTAAATTGGAATAACCTGTTTTATTTATTTTACTGCCGAGGCTTCAATGAATGTGAAATATAATAATTAAAAAGCTAATTTACTCAAACTATTTACTGTTTTAACGAAATTTGTAAAATCATCTAATAGACATTGTACTCATTTTCATAGCATTTATTTCTGTGTGGAAAGATACCACTACAAACCGAGTGGATAAACAATAAATTGGCTCTGCAGTTAATGTAGTTACTGTTCGTTTGGATATATCGTATATAATATATCCAGAAAGCGATACATAGTATTTGATTGTTGCCAACCAACATGTAGTACACAGAGCACCCGTTTAGTATAACTTAGACAACTAGGCCTCCTCTGAATTTAACTGAATTTGGAAAGTCGTAAATACTTCTCACTTTTTTCCTAAGATGGATAACCCTTTAATTTAGAACGTTTAGGTAGCCACACGAATGACATGAATAAGTTTGTCTCTACCGATTCATTCTCGTTTAAAGTGCGCCTATTACTTAATGAGTGCTCAATCTCAACTTTCGAATCTTCCCAACTGAGATTGGTTCTTAATCCTACGCCAGCATTCCGACTTAAACCTCTCGATAGCCGTCACGCACGTTGCGGTAATGTTAGATATTGTAGGGCGAGAACTACCTTGAATTGTACCAGCATGGGCTGGAGCCATTAAATTTTTTGGGTTTTTAGTCAAATGAAATCCTTGTATTTTCCTTGTTTATAGTAGCTATACAATCTCGATTACGATGCTTTTACTTATACCAGAGAAGAAATAGGGATATTTGGTGGATTACTTTAAGCGTCTTTGGATTACAGCCAGAATAAGCGCATGTTTAGTCCGTGGCGGCTTATCGAACACCTCTATCTTTGTTTACATTAGCAAACGTACGATGACTGATAGTCAACGTTTTAAATTTTTCATATTGCCTTAACGTGTCAATAAAATAAATATTGAAAGATTTATTTTAGCCAATTTTAACCTGGTGGCAAATGTAGTTACACAAAGAAGTAGAGTTTACATCTGATAATAATCTGTTTGATCATGACGTTCAATTACGCTCATTTACTTTTAGGTTATGACACTCCGACATAATTAGGCATCCCTTTTTATTATTAGGTTTCAATATTTGTACCGTGTGAAATAATCTTCGTTTTATTTATTTTTGGATGATTCATTCCCTAATTGCATTAGTTTTACATTTTTAAATGTGATAAGTATAATAACATGTGGATAATTAATGGTGTTTATCTTATTAATTTTAATTTATATCCGCTTGACGCCGCAGTTGGACGTCGTTTCAAATGGGCATAGATTTCGTGCAAAGTATTTAAACCTAAATACTTTATACATATAGCTTGGAATCGATCCATTATGTTTTAAAAATTGAAAAGGTGAAAAAAATAACAACAGAAAATTTATAAGTACATCTCTGTTTATAGTTGGATAAAACCTTTGCAGAAATTAATTCTCACGATTTTTTATTTTACCGTTAAAGTAAGTGACGATAATTCGTTGTAAATACACACATAACTTCAGAAAGTCAGAGGTTTGTGCTTAGGCTTTAAACCCATGACCGTCGAGATTTTCGACCTACGCTACGATTTTATTTGCAATGCTTTTAAAATTAATATACGGTGCATGGAAAAAGTAAGAAACGTCAAAAAGACATTTTCAAGTGTTATAATATTGCTTTACAACTATGTCTTATTTTATAAAAAAAGATAATGTTGTTATTCATTGATGTATCATTGAACTTCAAATAATAATTCGTCTTTCTACCAAGAAAAGATGATTCGTTCTTTCGATCTTATCGTTCGCGGATTTGTGCCTATTGAAAGGAATAACGTTTATTAATTAAGCGACGCGATTGATTTTCCGTCTTAGTTTTTTTATACTGTAAAGATAACGCTATTTTCTACTCAGCAATTTCATTTCATTATTAAAAGATTAAACGATGACAGGTTTAATTTAAAGCGAAAAAAGTTGATTGCCAATTACTGCCTATTATTATCTGCAATTGATTTTCCAGTAATGGAAATGTAACAGAATATTGTTTTGTTGTCGGACTATGTTGGACGGATTGAACTACAGGTTGGCGGACTATCCTAGAGTCTAGACGAATTCTTTGTTGAGAATTTTAGGTGTGTGATTTCCCTCACGATATTAATGTTTGTAGTAAGTAGTAATTAATTACAATTTGATGTATTTAAGTGATTGTCGAAAAAATATGTCCTCAAAATAATTGTATAATAAATTAGCCGAGTCGAATGTATTTATGAATAAATCAAAAAATAACCCGCGTAATTTATGCTTTATTGAGTTAAATAAAAAACTGCCCCCAAACTTCACACTAGCGTTATTCTTATAAACGGCTCTATGTATCTTATTTATTTACAATTTCTACTTTTAAAAGTGTAACAAAAGCGTAGCTTGTATCTTTTTCATTGTAAATATAACCTTTGTTCGATTCATCTCATTCGTGGATCAATTTTTAATTTATTTTCCACTGAAGTTCAATTAGTATTCTGTAGTGAATTGGGTCTCGCAAGCAGTCGGCGTACTTGCTTACGAAGCTCCCCGACAGACTGTTCATTTACGGGCTATTTGGGTCGACGGAAATGGAGATTTGATTTTTGTAAATCACTGTAGGCACTGTGCACGTCGTTTTTTGAAGGTTGATAGGTATTTGTTTAAAGAAAATGCGAATTCTAACTGCTTCATTTGTCTTGAAATAAAGTTGAAATAAATATTATTTGTGGCCATAGTAAGTTGGAAGTTATAAGAATAATTATGCAGTTTGAATAAATTTATAATTCTTTAATATTTTTGAAAAATCCCTAATTATCTCTAACAAATTTATTATTTTTTATTTGTACTAAAAAGGGCTATTAAATAGCTTTAATTGTTTAATTTAAACTTCAAGATTTTATCATGATCGCACGGCAGTGACACCAGCGCATTTGACGATAAAAGCAATTATGTTTTTAATAATCTATAACAGTATAATGATCCCAAATGGTCTAAATTATTTTAAAGTATAGCATGCACTAAATAATGATCTTAGCGTACGTTAAAAGTCAAAAAGTTCAGTGTACTTTTTAATTCTTGTAAACCCTGAATTGCTTTCTTAAGATATTAATCGCAAAATGTCACACGATGTAAATGACTATTTAATAACAGCAAGTCATGAATTGAACATACCTACAAACATTATCTCTGCATTCACATTTTGCCAGGTATGCATTAATCCAACGTATGTACATAAAAGATTGCAACTAGGGTTTGCAATCCCGCATTCCCGCATTCCCGCGGGATCCCGCATATTTTTAAGTCCTGCGGAATTCCCGCAATTGTGCGGGAATTCCGCGCGGAAATTTTATGACTCGGCAAGGTAATTCAGCTATCACTGACGGCCTATTAGCTCCATCCCAACAGTGCGGGCGTACCGGACAGTATCGATCAATCGATCGAACGAAATAAAAGATTGAAATGTGCGGCGGTTTGTTTATTCTGTTAGAAAAAAAGTAAGAGTTTCCAATTAAAGTGACACTATACAAGAGACTACTAAAAGTTTTGTCTTCTTGTATATTCGTTTATTGATTGCACAATGTAATTAGCAGAAATCGATGCAGTAAATTATCGATAAAGTAAATAACTCAACAATAGGTAACAATTAACCGGGTAACGGATGGATAAGAGTCCCTCAAGACCAGTATGGTTGACGCTTTTTTTTTAAAAGGCCTATGTTCAGCAGTAGACGGCGATAGGTTTTGCGAGGTTGTCATGGCAAAGAAAGAGGCTGCATAGAGGGATCGTGAAAAAGCCGATCCCACTCGAAGACGAAGAGGCCGACAAATTAGCGCTGTAACCTCTAATCGGTTTCGAGCAAGTTAAGACTTAAGATAATGGTTTTTTAGAAATGTATATGTGAAGACCATATAAGCAAACCGCAAGAAGGATTACCGATATGAGTCTTTCTTGAGATCTCGGTGTCCTTTGCACGTGGTGATCAAGAACCATGAGGTTTTTAATTCGTAAAAATCCGACATATCCTGCTTGTTAGTAGTAGTTTTCCCCAGAGAAAAAAAAGACGGCGATAGGCTTAGTATATAAATAACTAAATGGTAGTAACAATTATTTAGGTAAGGTTCTTCATCATCATCAGCCCATAAACATTCCACGCCAAGGCACAGGTCGCCTTTACCATCGAGAATGTAGGTCTTAACCACCACGATGGTTTGCGAAATAGGTTGGTTTAGTTTTAGTTTGATTTTGTGCAGGTTTCCGCACGATGTTTTCTTTTACCGTTAAATTGTGAATACACACATAGGTAACTTGGAAAAGTCAGTCGTGTGTGCTTGGGGTTTGGACCTGCAATCGTCCAGATTCTCGATCGCGCCTATACCTCGAGGGTTTAATTGCTGTTTAGGTTACTGTTAACTATTTAGGAATGTAGGAACGGGAAATACGGGATTGCAAACCTCCTACCTTACCTCATAATAACTATGAAAAAGTAATTTTTCTATTAGATAAATTTATGAATGTCTCTATTATTTTTTTTTAAATATAGTATAACTAATATACAGGTAATATAGAATTACTATATACATATTTTTACATTTTTGAATTTTTGCGGGAATTCCCGCGGGATCCCGCGGGAAAGGCAAGTTTCCCGCAAGTTTCCCGCGGGAAAAAAAATGGTGCGGGATTGCAAACCCTAATTGCAACCCTATTGCCGCTTTTCGGGTACATTTCCAGATTCCCTTGCCTTGATTGGCGTGATTTTAAAGTATAAACATATTTGCGCTATGTTATATATACTTGTTAATTTTTAATTACGCATAGAGCTTGCAAGCATCGCTTGTTTAATGTAATAAGTTTGTAGTGTCGGGCCACCAGGGAACGTGTTGGCGTTGCGAATTGTGTGCCAAGACTATAATGTTATACGGTATTTCATGTACTCACAATCTCAGCATTTGATCCGGAATTTATGAATTAAAAGAAATCATCTCAATTGTTTAATTTGTCAGTGAGGAAATATCTCGTCTCGAAAATAATCATTCCTCTCATAATGGCCTTAACCTCCGTTGGTCACGAGATGAAGCAGATCTCCACCAGCCTTGTGTTCGATTCGTGCGTAAAATTTCACAAGTTATTTACAATGGATTCTTTGGTCAATGCACAGGCGTTGACGAGGTCACCTGACGATGCGCCTCAATACATCGGCCTCGCTGTGGTCAGGGAATCACACTAAAATAAAAAAAAAAAAACTTTTTTTCTTCAGATCCATTTCTTCAACTGTGACGATTTTATGTCATTGTGAAATTGATTTGATATAGACTCCGAGCTGGGCTGATCGACTGAGGTTGTCAATACCCAATAACAACGTTACAACTTGTGGAACCTTGTTAACGTGTGTCTGACACGCTGTTGGCCTGTTTTAGATGAATAGTAAAGAAATTAAGAAAACGAGCTGTTGCTGTCAATACTATTTATTTCTTAGAATTACTACTCATTTTGTTTTAGTAGCTCTTACATGTACTAGATGATTTTATGGTACTGTTCCATTTGTTAGTATGGTCAACTTTAAACTATAAGTTTATATAACTTTACATTATTTAAAATTGGATGTAGTAATAATTCTTAATCTGTACAGTGTGTGTATATTGCGCTAGATTACATTGGTATAGAGTATGAGGAAGTTGTAGAAGGAAATTATAGTCAGGTTAAATTCTGCTGGCTGCCAATATACAATCGCTAAATTAATACACGTTATACCAGCTTTGTATTTTGATTGAGATTTTCAGACGTGTGGTTGTTTCGATATCTGTCAATCATTTTTTATGCTTGCTGTACAATGATGTGTGAAGGTGGACTTAGGCATTCTCTTACAGTCGATCTTAGAATGAACAATTTTTGCAATTGATCAATGAGGAAAAGTCACAAATTTGTGAACAATGTTATTAAAGTTTTAATGTTCGGAGGTAACTGGTTACGGTATACGTAAGTATAATGTATATTAAATTGTTAGTCTGTCGTTGTCAGCAACAAAATGAAGATATAGTGTTGTTACTGTAAAACAAAGTATATGTCGTAAAAGAACAAAGACCGATATCTTGCATAAGGCACTGCAGTGAACGGATGGAATGCTGCAAAAAGGGCGAGACCCGTGCTTCTATGCAGTTAATGTCAAAGACTAAGGCCGCAAATAAAATTGTTTTGTACCGAAACATACATTATGAAGTATTCGTATACCATCAACTAGTCGCCGCAGTGCTGTTATTTCAATAATTATGGCGGGAAATTGATCCTAATCATAGGAATCAATTTTTGTATGCATGTGTGCGGTGTTATTTAAATATAACGTTGATACCTTTTTTAATGATCAGGGATTTATTATAGTCTGTATTCATATTCATAAATATTCATTTCGCCAGTCGATACAACGTCGAAACTGGAATCATATAGTTTTCTGACGATTCATGGGTTATTTTAAAGACTACATAGACATGTGAATGATTTTTGAATTTGACATGGGTCAATGTTTTTGCATATATCACTCTTTAGAACCAAATTATTTATACCAAAGGTCGAATTTTTTTCTTCTCATGTGTAGTTGAATAGTTTTGCCCCAGAATGTTAAATTTGGAAACACTTATTCAATGCACGGCTCCAGTGAATTATGTCAACGTGCAAGTAACACAAAAGTTAAAAAACATTCAACTCAATGCAATGCTATGAAAATAATGTTTTTACTGTTCGAGCAACATTTTCAATGGGCCATAGTTAACTAGCCGCCGACCTCGATGTATAAAAATGTCAAATTAATAGAAAGTATTGCTGAGCCCCTATGTTCTCAAATTGTCTTAAGTGAGCCAGGAATGTACACCAATTATGTTAGAGCCTCTGAAGAGCAATTAAAGCTGGGCACGTGAATGAGGGCCGTAGGGACTCAATTGTTTAGAACCGATTAAATTATATTTTATGATTCTTTTATTGGCTTTAAAATTGCTACGCATATTATTCATAAGTAACATTGATTGTCGATGTCGTGCCTTGAAGTGCGCAACTTAAATTCCTTGCGTAAAGAGTTATAAGAAATTCTTATTGAAAATAACTATTCTATTCGGAGGTCGAAATTGGTGACCCGCATGTGATACTTAATGCAGTTAAATGAAAATTAACCCGATCGATCGTTTATTAAAATAAATTGGAATACAATGTTAACTTTCTTTGAGAATATTTTTTTTGTTTTCATTGGCATGCATGGTTTGTTTATATTAAAATGAGGATATAAAATATTAATATGTATTAAAGGATTTCGACACAAATCCGCATACAATGAATGAATCCGAAGCATGGAAGCCAGTCGGCGCGCTGATTCGTGACCCGTTTCTACAGTTAAATAAAGATCATTAAACAACGCAGGGTTGCGCACATCGAATGATTTAAGTTCATCGACTCTGATAACCCTTTGATGGGTGGACATCATTGTACGGCTATTGTCATATTCGGTCGTTAGCCGTCGCCTTATCGGGGAGTTTTGTATTTACCTTTTTTGTTCAGGTTACCCTTCCCACGAAAGTTTATCCTATTCTGTTAAAATTGTTTATACTTTATAAGGTTAGTTGAGGACAACGATTTGATGTTTGCGTCGAGTCTAGCTATTACGCGTTCAGAATTTGCAAATACTGTATAAGTGGAATCGAAATTGTACAGAATTGCAGTTTGAAAAAAAGACATCGATTTGGTATCATACATTTATCTAAAACAGGTTTATTACATCGATCGTGCATCACACAGCCCTGAGCAAGTTCACGCAATATCTACATATACAGCCAGCAATCGGCGTATATGAGACAATAAGCGTCCATTGAGTGTGCAATTAGCGCCTACGTCTGCAGCGGTCTAAAACAGGCCTTCGGTCGTCATTTGACCCAGTTTCCCGCGAGCACCTGCTTCTAGGTCCAATTTTTTTCCGCCCACCAACAGCCGTTCTGCTTAAACTCTCAAGGTCACGTGTAAATTGCGGTAGATTTTTATGTCCAGTATTGATTTCTTGCGATCGTAGCAGTGATGCAAATCTTTGCACCATTGCAGTTAGACTAATTTTTTTTCCGTCAAGAAATCAGGTAGCGCAACGGAAAGCATAAATCTCAAAGAGATAATTAAAGTGTTTATTTTAACATCAGTTTCTTTTTCAGCGTGTAGCCACATGATTCGTTATAGAAGCGTTGTTTCTGATATATTATACAAGAAAACCATAAAGCATTATCCCATGTTGTTAGTATTGATTCACGAGTTACGTTAGCGTGTTGAACAACATGAGATTAACCATGAATATTCGTTCTCGTATACTGGTAAACTATAAAGAATGTTTACACTGGTGTCCGTGGTTTATTCATTACTTTAATGGGTGTCGTAAAACGTCGCTCGGTTTGAATCATCACTTTGCGTAAGTGGTCGAGGTTCAAATTCTTGCACTGTTTTTATTATATCTACTTCCTATGTAATCATGATATTATATTTTTTAAAATGTCTGAAAATGAACAGCCTTCCTAGTTAAAATAAGTTAGTGCGCTCTATTTATTTCCACAATAGTGAAAAATGAGAGGCTTGTAGCCAATGTCTTTGCCAACTTTAGTGAACTAATACTACAAATGCTAAAAGAATATTTTATCTATTTTACCTATCTTTTTAAAGGTAAACCATTCTTGCCATCCTGAATGTAATTAAAATGCTATTTTGAAAGCGGAATTTAATCTCCACATGTGTTCATTTTCATACAAAGCGAATGACAGACGTTGGATATGCAATAAAAAGATTTACTAGGGACGATTAAAGTGGTTTTGTTGTTTAATCATTTTATCAAGTAAGAATTTATACGACATGTCGTACGATACATACATGTGCGCCGTGTAGTCATAATTATCTATTTGTAATTGTTAATATTATCTTGTATCCATGCGACATGCGTTACACGCACTTTTAAACATAGCATTTTGTTACGTAAAATTTATTACTTTCTTCGTATCAATTTTTTAACACACTGACTTAACCATGTACGTACCGTCATGTTAGAGAGTTAACTGGTGAATAACTATTTGGTAATATACCAATTAATGAATGCCGCTCGTCGTTACCAGATGTAAGCTTTTTGTAGAATGTGGCCACTGTTGCAGGTTTCGCGTTTTATGTAGTCGCGATTAGGGATAAACGCCATAAGATATAGTTTCACGTACGACCACGGCCAAAGTGACCCAATTTAGGTAAAGCCCCATCTAATCAAGGCGCGACTCTAACAACATATCGTTGGTGTAACTTTTTCAATTTAAATTTTTTATAATATTTTTATAATTGTTAAAAGTAGCTTCTTCCGAAATTAAGTACCTGTCTTTAATAGTTGTTGTAATTGTGCTAACTCGGTAAAGATTTTCTGAATTAATTAGATACCATTATAAAACAAGTTAATAGTGTCTTTGAAGATTTTATTTCTTGTGTTAAATAACATATTACAGAAGTTTATATTTGTTTATAGTGTACGTAATATGAAATAAAATAATTTAATAATTTTATGTTCAAATCGTAAGCGCATGTGATTTGAAATACGAGTTCCGGTTACGTAGTCAGTTGTCGAGTTTTACGTGTGCCAATGAACTATTTTGATAACGGTAATGCCTTATCTGATGACCAGGCGGATTCAGATATCGCCAATGGTTTATCACCCCAACAAACACCAACTAAATTTCACCTGTAAATGTAGGTGAAGGTGCAAAATAACTGTAGAATATAGGTTTAATAAGTAGAAATTAAAAGCTAATTGATATTTTTATGAAATTTTTATCAACTGCATAATTGGATATGTGCCGTAACATGAAGACGTGTTGCTTTCGGCTTTAAATATGTTATTTGTAGAAAATGTAATTCAACAGCGATACATCCAATGTTGCATTGTTACGGTCTGATACATTTTTACAGAGCTCAAGAAACTTTCTCAACAGTACGAAACATCATATTTAAAATGAAACTATGAACTGTTCTTTTATACAAAGGATTCAATAACGACATAAAAGGACTGTGCAAACTCTGCGTATATCTTACTGTAGCATCTGTAGTGCATTGCTTGTACGGCACACGGCACGCCATACAAAACCAGCTATTTGAATTGAATCGAAATATTTCACGATTGTCATAACTGAACAATATCGTTGCTATTGAACCCCGTTCACTAACCCCCAAGGACACGCAGACTGTGCATATTGATGATTGATTGTGAACTCACATGTTTTGTAAAGTGTCTGTGTATTATTTTTTGGAGTTAGAAGATAAATTGGAGGAATTAATAACGAATTAGAAGTTAAATGGGTTGTACGGGTTGCTTGTTGAACTACCGGAGTGGTTTGCTTTTATAGAAAGCGGTACTCAGATAGGTGACAACATGTAACCCTATAATTGTAGTTAATTTCTAAATGGCACATTCATTTCATACATCTATACCAAGGGGGAAATGGGCGAAACTTGGTAGTTCAGCTAAGGAAGTTTGAGAAGGCTACGTTCATATATAGCCTTCGGAGCTTAATTATAAGCTTACCACTTGTAAATAACAACATAATTGTAGCGATGAACAACAATACAAACTCCATCCCATTGTCTTATGCTATCGTAGTTATGCTAAATTAATCATACTCATGAAATTATACATGTGAAACATTGTGGTTTACTTCATAACACCTCTTTTCATACTGAAGAGCCACTGTACAATAAGTTTGATTCCAACATGAATGCTGTTTTTAATCTCTTATTTAGGATTCCTTAGGTTAGATTAACTAAAGCAAGTCAAGATTATGATGGATTCGACCTTGCTAATGTGTGAAAAGGCTTTGTACATCGTCAAGGCACATAATGTGAACAGATAAACTGTAATGTCAAATAGATTAAGGATTCATTGCCAAAAGTATTAGGCCGTGTTTGTGTTTATTAATGTTTTTATTTTCATTTTTCCTCTATTTTTAAACATGCTCTGTTGTCCTTCTCTTTCCTTCCTTCATTAATAATATTATTATATATTCTGTAAATTATAAGAAGAACGACTTTATAAATGATGTACTTGACTAAAACTTTATTTTGTTTCACTATGAAGTTACATATAACAAAGTTGACGGGACACTTGTTGCGAACATAGTCAATATAATTAGCTAATATGTCACATGCCTATTCGTAATAATACTATTATCTAGTGGCCCAAAATGGGTTTCCCAGACCGCAATAGGCATAATATTCATAAAAAGATTCCGTGTACTGAAAGTCTGCGTATTTTTACAATATTTAGGAAATTCTTTTATTGATCTCTAATAAATGTATTATACACATATCTTTCAATTACCTAAACGCTTTATGCTCACCTACTGTTAGTAATTTAAGGCTTTAGACATTTATTTATTTTTATGAACTATCACAATTTATTCACTTATTACTGTTTTCTTGTATTTATCATCTAAGTATTAGCTCTTTCACATGTTGGTAGTTTTTATTTAACGTATAAATCATGAAAAGGATTCGTATTGTAAACTTCATTATTAACATATTCTAGAGGTCAGTAGAGTTATGCTGTATTGTTGCCATCGAGAACGAAGTCGGAAATAATGGAATGGCATTTTATTTTCAGATATGTGCATTAGCAAAACAGCTGGACATGTCAGAGCGACAGGTGGAGAGGTGGTGGCGGTTGCGACGGAGTCACGACAAGCCATCCACGCTGGTGAAGTTCTGCGAGAACTGCTGGCGGTGCTCCTTCTATCTCTACAACTTTTCTTACGGCGTGTTCATACTGTGGGACAAGGAGTGGCTGTGGGACATAGACCAGTGCTACATCGGATATCCACATCAGGTGAATATTACATGCTTTGAAGAACTTTTCTATCTGTAGCTTCTTTTCTTTTGATAAGTTTGTACTTTTTTCTTCTTTTTAGTTACAATGGGCTTATTTATGGCTTATCATTTCAGGTGTCAATGACAAATGTAAAACATTCGTTTTGACAATTGCACAGATCGTGGCTCTGTGTGTGTGGCTGTTGGAATTTATTATTTATCACGAATCGTTTGGTATCATTCTATTTTTATTCTCAGAATATGCAAACGTCCGCATTACCACACGATGCGTCGGATTTCCAATAATACGTGCGTTTTTTTATCCAGCACCGATACGTTATACTATATCTCATTCACGATATGTTGATTCTTTTGGCATATCGACTAATGATGGGAAACAGAAAATATCGAGTCGTTCAAAAATATTGCGTTTTAAAATACTGCATTATGTGTGAAATTCTTTATTATTTTCGACATGTAAAACATTATGTAGATAAGCGATGGTGGGTCAAAGTTCATAATAAGTACCTATTTAATATAACAGGGTTATTTTTAGACCTTCCGCCAAATTTAAATAGGTGTTTTAGACCACGAAAGTAAACAACTACCCCAAAGAAACACGGGTTGAAAAGTGAAAAAAAAATCAGACCTTCTACACGAAATCGACCACGTGAGCAGTTTTTTATAGGAGGGTCGAATTATTTATCACGTTTCGACCCATGTTTCTTTGGAAAAGTTGTTTAGTTTCATGGTCTAAAACACCTATTTTAAGTTGACAGGAGGTCCAAAAATAGCCCTGTATGTAAAAATTAAGGTTGAAAAATATAATAATTTTATATTTAAAACAATTTTTATTAAGAAAAAGGAGCACAGCCATGATCATCATAGTGTTCAGTAAAATTATCGACGTGGTATCGATACGAACGATGTTACGTCCCTTTCCGTCCGACCGATGTAACATTATACAAACGTCAATTAGTTTCAGTGTTCCTATTTTAATTTTACTTTAAAGCAATAAAGTCTCAAAATTTTCGGATAACGCTTATATCTTTAGGGACTTTTGTGTTGTATGTATTTTTTTTATATTTATCAAATCATTAAAATAATAAAATAATAAGTTTTTTATTTCAAAGTCACGTCTCAGAAAAATTGACATCTGCCAAAAGAATCAACTTATCGTGAATGAGGTATAAGTATTAAATTTTGAAAGAATTGCTCAACGTACTTTATGATTCACACGTGCGATGAATCCGTGCTAGATATCTATTTGCACTCTCATGGTATTTAATGTAGTTTTATTGGTTATTGATCAATAAAATTATCCGGTATTATCGTTTGCCACGCTGCTTACTGTAATCTTGAGTACTTTAAGAAATACTCATCGCTGGCTTGACAATCTTCTTATCTCTACAACTTTAAGCTTTACATCCGGTGCAGCTATACTTATCAATAGCAGTACAGAGATTGAAAACAGCAATATTTAGTATGCAAAAAGAACATTAAAGGACGCGTTTGTAGCTGTAGAGCGTAAATCTCCAGAATTTACTATAATACTTGTACTTAATAGTCAGTTTTATTTCTTCTTCACAAAAGATTTAGATTTGATTCTGGAATCACTCCCAGATACCAAAAGCCACTCGATGTGCCTTTAACCACTGTCCAAACAAGTACTTTGAATCATGTGATTACGGGAGAGTAAATCTAACGAGTCGTGCCGCCTCTACAGCAAATGAAAGATTTTATTGCGCTATTGTACTTTAAGCTTTCACTATCAGCTTTTGTTCAATATTAAGTTTATATGTTTGCATTGACTAACGCCGGCATTCGGTGACCTTTAAGTTTAAAATATCAAACATAAATCGAATCGCTTTAAAGTGCCCTAACAATAACTACAATAGATTTTGTTCAAGCACATGGAAAGATTTATTCCTTATGATTATGTCTGTTAATTAATTCACAGTGGTAATCTGATATTAGACCAAGAACGGTTGTATCTTAAAAAAGTGATTGTGAATATTTTAGGATCGATGTACGATACTGTCAATAGAGAGCTACATGCAGATCCCTCTGACAGTCAATATCCACCAGTTCACAATAATAATTGTGTCAGAATATGATCATAATAAGTTGAGAGCAATATTTAATTAATTAAAAACTTTAAACAAGTAATAGTTATCTAACAGATCTAGTAATATACATGATTGAATGTCAAAATCTATTAAACATTAGCCAAAACCTATTTAATAAACGAGAAGCGAACCCTTCAAGTAAATAAATTGACACGCGTTACGAAAATTCTATTGAAAGGAGATTTTACCCTAAATCAGTACTTGATGATTTGCAGGGCCTTACAAGCGACGTATGGTGGTACTACATGATCTCGTCGGCGTTCTACTGGTCGCTGACGATCTCGCAGTTCTGGGACGTGCGGCGCAAGGACTTCTGGCAGATGTTCGTGCACCACATCGCCACCATCGCGCTGCTCTCCTTCAGCTGGGTCTGCAACCTGCACAGGATCGGCACGCTGGTCCTCCTGTTACACGACTGCGCGGACATATTCCTGGAGGCGGCGAAGGCGACGAAATACGCCAGCTATCAGAAGCTGTGTGATTTCCTATTCGCAGTGTTTACGCTGCTTTGGATCCTCACCAGAAACGGAATATATCCGTTTTATATTATTTGGAGGTAAGAATTGATCAATCAATATGAGTATTAAGACGATGTTTTTCGAACTATTAATATTGACATTGTTATTTAAGTCGTCTTAATATAATGTCTGTTGGCAATAAAAATCATCTTTCATCAGTCGTCCTGTTAAACCATATTGTAATCTCGGATAGCAACAATCTTACACGTGTCACTTTGGCGTTTTAAATAGATGTTAAAATTACATAAATTTTGAAGGAAATTATATCTTTCCACTAACTTTACTCGTTTTTTAGAGAACTTTGCAATTTCTCCCTAAATATATCTTGATTTCCCATAGGTCGTATCTAAAAGTAAACGAGGCAAAATAGTACTAAGTCAAGATAGATGAAACCAACGTTTATGAAGCATGCAATCAGCTTATATGCAATGGTTAATTGATTTACAGTACATCAATCCGCGCGCCGATGTTGCTGCCGATGTTCCCCGCGTACTACATCTTCAACTCGCTGCTGTGCCTGCTGCTGGCGCTGCACATGGTGTGGACCTGGCTCATCCTACAAGTGGCGTACAAAGCTATTAGTGCTGGACAGGTAAGATATTTTTGGATTCAGATAGGCAATCGTGGTATTAGGGTTGCCGAGCTGTCTAGAGTTTGCTGTATGTTCTGTACAGTGGGACAGTATGAAAATAATTTTTCATTGGGATATTTTTAGTCTGAAATGTGGGACCTAAAATTCCGTACTACTCTGAGTAAGGAAATATTCAGGAATTCCCTTTTCGGAAAACCCAAGAATACTGATAGCAGTGAAATTGAACACCTGATTACCCAACCTAACAAAGATTACGTGTACTGCGATAGACAAGGCAATTAATGTTACCGTGTTTTAGGTAATATATAAAAAGAACAAAAAAGATTACAACTGAACTTTTATTTGCATAGTCAGGCTGACTTGCAATACATATGTAGATTCCAATCTTTATCGATAGTAGTCATTAAATTGCTTAAGATATTATCAACGGAACATCACACATTTTTTTATATCTGTCGACCATCGCGTTTTGTATTATCACTTTAAAGCATGAATTGGTAGTTTATACGGAATTGTACTTTCAAATGTCAGGGAAAGGGCTAATTAATATTTCACTATAATTATAAATAAATAAATACACCCAACAGTCACATACATAGTTCTGACCCCACATTAAGATACAAGTCTTGTGTCGTGGGTATCAGAAACTACGAGAGACTTTTCGGTCTCACAAACACCCAGACCCGAAATAAATATTAGTGGATCACACAAATATTTGTCTCGGTGCAGGGATCGAACCCGCGGCCTCTCGTTTCGCAAGCTGGTGTCTAGCCAACTGCGCCACGGGGCACTTTTGTACAGTACTCGAAAATATTTTCTTTTCTTTCTTTTTTAATCTTTATTAGCTCATACCTTTTTCATAGCTTTAGTAACAGAGTGAAAACTGTCAGAATCCACTAAAATTTGTTTAGGAAGAAACGCGTGCTAAAATAAAATCTAATTAGATAAAAAACTTATGTTTCGTACATTATTGTATCACAAGTCTTGTTCGCGAGTCAAAAATATTAACGAAAAATACTTGAGGGCTTTGTATTTTGTAAAACATTAAAAAAGTTGGTTTTATAAAATAACTAGCCTTCTGCAGTGCTGGAGCTTGTTTCAATCCACCATCCTCATCAGCTCATACGCCCGGTACGGGCCTCCCTTACCATTGACAGGGTCTTGTATTGTCATTACACGTTAATTTTAAATTTCCAGATGGAAGGCGACATCAGGAGTTCGAGTTCAGATATAAGCGACAGTTCGCACCAGTCGAACCACAGCACGCCTAACCGCGTCAAAAGTAAGAAGTAAGTTGTTTGGTAGATGATCCATCTGCACCTAACTCTTGTAACTACACCCAACCACGTCATCTGTTTAGTGTGTTTTTGCTAGCACCTTAGCCCTTAGGCATGTAAATGGCACATCAAATGCGGTGAAGCTTGATTGAACTATTAGTTGAATGTGAAGTGTGCCCTGTGATTGATCTCTATTAAAAGAGATATAAAGATCCCATCTAGAAAATATGTTAATTACTTTAACGTAGTGTGAAGTATTTTAAACATCGAAATAAATATTTAATAAAACTGACATCAGGTTAGGAATGACCATATCGATTCACAAATCTTAACTCGATAGTTAATATATAGATCGATATTGACATAAAATATGACAGATGACTAGAACACATTTTATAGTTCTGATCCAGACAGATGTCGATTTTAAAGTTTTGATCATCGTTTTTGTAGTGCCGAATTATAAAAACGATATTTTATGAGTAAAAACGGATTAATTATATTATATTGAATTTTAAGAAACAAGTATTAGGATTACAAAATTAAAATGTAATTAATTTGAGTTACAAAGTATCAATAAGAACATTCAATAAAAGTCACGAGGTTTATCTCTACAATGTACACAATTCAATAGAGAAAATTCTTTCAATTGTCTATCAGCAATTTTATTACCATCTGTGTTCCGTCACATTATTAATATGACATTGACATAGACTCGATAAAATTTGTTTCATTAGAGATTTTGCACTATTATAAAGAAGATCTAAAACTGACATTATTAAGGTATAGTTTACGATAAATATAGAAACATGTATTTATATTAAAACAAAGTATGTTGAAATTACCCGAGACATTTATAACGACTAAAAAGAAAATCAAACAAGCCATAACGAGAAGATTTTGACATGGACTAATGTCCGTGTCAATTTTAAAATCTTAAAAGCATCATAACGTCGTAAAAGTTTCGTACACTCAGTATTTAAACATAAGTGCATACTATAGTAATAACTTGATATTTAAATTGTAGCGCTTGAGCTTCTCATAGTTACGACATCGTATTTTTGTTTGCCCCACTAATCATCGACGTCTGTTTGCCTTAAACAAGCGCTGCTATACTTTAGCGATGCTTTATTTTTTTACTCAGATTTTTGGTGATGTATAATGGAATGTTGCAAATGTACGTGTGATGTTTGTTATCGACAAAATTATATTAAGTAGTATTGCTTATGTTGATTCTTGTTCGCAGGGAGACATAGGAGCAGGGCACAGTTGGCGCCAGGCTCATATGCTCGAATCGAAACTCTTCACAACTAGTCTAAGCAATAATACTATTACCACGTGAAGCGGCATCCGGTACCATACCAATGCTACGTCGATCTGATACATCGCACAATATCGACTTGTTATATCGACATATTCCCATCACTTCTTTACATAGTCGATAACGGTTCAGTCAAAAATTTCGCCATTGCATTTGTTAGAGCGTTAGCAAATGCTTTAATAATACACAGCGATCGTAAATGCCGCATGCGAGGCATAGGTTATATTTATGAGGGATAGCAATCCCCCAATCAGGGCCGCATCCCTAACTGGCACAAATGAATCAAATATTACACAAATTTCGTGATACGAATATTTAGTGTAATTAAAAAGTTCGATTTCAATTTGAAATCCATGACATTCTTGAAGACATAATATAGACATGATCCAAATCGTAGGTTTCAAATTTATAGATTGTTAAGAAGACATGTGGCCGGGCCGCTAGAAACTTTCTCTTATTCTCAGCCTTAATTCCTTCTCTAGTGTAAGATAGTTAAGTTGTTTGTCTGTCTGAGTCTTGTATTGGCAATCAAATATTACGAAAGTAATTATATGTGAATTGTTAATGTTGTGGGTATGAGGACTTAAATAATGATTCTTAATAGAATAGTTCACAGAATATTCTAATGTGAACAAAAAAGATTCAAACGATTTATCGATTGTGATAATATACTTTATAACTGGTTACTGGAGTATATTGAGCTATATTTGTTTGCCAATGTAAGTTATTTCTTGTGTATGTCCATTCGCGTAAATGGTGCGTTTGCTTTAATTTTTTATCGATGAAAACTATCGATAAAGTCGAGAGTACATGTGTATGTACGTCGTATCATTTAATTCTTATGAAACGGTTCTATATTTAAATCGATATAGTAATGTGCTCTTAATATTGTCGAAACGTATGATGTTAATATGTCGATAAAAAGTTATCGATGTTTACCGAACTGCATTTAGAAATATTTGCATTTCGTTGCTCTCGGCAAAAGTAGGTTTTATTTAAATTATTATTGAGTACTTAGAATGCAAATAATTGTTTGGTGTTTATAGAATGCTTTATTTATTCCAGGAGAAGTCTTACATTGATTTTAGGTTCAACATGTAAAAATAGTCCTATCTTCATCTTTTATGTATTTTCGCTAGATATGTTAACCAAAGTTTATTTATATTTCTGCCATATGTTTAATAATTCGAAAAATTATTTAACTAATTTATTGGTTCCTTGGGATAACGTTGTGAATGTTTAATTAAGGAAGCATTTATACAATGCATTGGTATATTATTTTATTTATTATCAAAATGCGGAACATATCTAATGAGAGGCTAAACAATATGTTCTTTAAGTTTAAATAAATATAAGGTATCTGTTATATTGATTGGGAGTATCATAGGGACACAAAATTGTTTGCCTGTCACACTGGTGATTTAGAAACTAAATTCTATTAACAGTAGATTATATGTGGAATGATAACATAACACAAACTGTTTCGTTTGCCGTTTGTTGCAAAATTTGGCGGATCCAACTGATATGGGGAGATAAATTATGTTGCATTAAGATAATGCCAGAGGCATTAAGTCCACCTTTACAATCATTGTATTAAGTGTAAATAAATAAATAAATGTGGACGATAAAAATATTCTTCTACCTGTTTCATCGAGGGTACAAGCGTGAGTATGTGTGTGGATTCTAGTAATTGGACCCCGTCCCAATCGTCAATCTTTGCGCTGTGGACAATAATATAAAGAAGAGTGTTTTGTAATATCAAAAATGAATGCATAAAATATTTTCGGCACAAAAAAGATAATTTAAAACAATAAATGTAACAATTTTTAATATTTTGAAGATATGTGGCTATGTTAATAAATTTTTAAGATATGTTTTTTATACATAATGTTCATTGTTGCATTTTCTCCATTGGATACTGTGACACCAATTTTTATTTTATTTAATATTATTATTCGACCAAATTAAACTTACTTAATTAGGAAGCGCACTTATAGTTTATAGTTAAGATAATATTTTTATGAAAATTAAAGTTCCTTTGTCATTAATGAAAAAGAGGCACATAAGATAAATTATCCTTTAAAAGTAAACAAAGTCACAATATTTTCCTGAATAATTGGATTTTTATGTTTTACTTATTTATCGAAAGGAAAAAAATAGTTTAAAACGTTATTTATTTTTTTTAAACATGCCAAGTACATTATTTAGTTGGGGACCATATATAAGGGTTTCCATTTGATTCGTACGAATATCACAATCGTAAGGTTTTTGTTAAACTATAAGTCTCAAAGAAGCAGAAGTATTATTTTACTATTTACATTGGTTTTAAACATTTTGTACGTATTGTGGAATTATATTGTTTTGGATTATTCGCGTTGTATAATTATTTATGTAGTGATTTTAAGCTCGGACATGTAGATTTCTATGCATTAGAATCTTGGACGCCTTAGTCTCGAATTCGTTAGAATCTATGTACCAGTCATAATTTAGTACATTTGTAAAATTTAATAAAAAATAAAAAATCGTAATTATGTAGCTTGGTCTTAAACATTTATATCTTAAACACGCGTATTGATCCAAAATTGTTGTAATGTTCAATGCATAACATATATATAAGTTCGTTGTTGAAGAATGGTCACAAAGTAAAATTGTTTTATTTTTTTTAATTGGACTTTTGTCTTCTTAGTGTAGTATTTGATTATAGACGACAAAAACATTGATAAGAGTATAGATACCGCTTACGGTTGATTATTGAAATATTTTTATTTTGTGAGGTGGTCTTCATCCAGATGGTAGAAGTTACATTCAAAGTGAATCACATTAGTTTTTAATTTGAATATTATATGACATAGGGTCTGTAGTTTGTCACAATTAGTTTCAAATGATATTTGAAATATTCTCGAAAATTTATCGAGAAATCAATTGTTTAGAGCGAAATTCTGGAATTGGCTAGTTCCAACATTTTTGAAGTCCATGTTGTGTAGTAGACAAAACATTTTCTTAAATGTGAATATAAATGTACATGACGTTCAGAAACAAAAATAAAAACCTATGTAAGAGCATTGCGTTCTGGATCAATTAATCCAATAGTTGGTAGACTGTCATTTTTTTTTTCAACTTATTAAAAAAAATATTCTCAAATCCTTAACTACTCTTAATTTTAAAACAACAATAGTAGAGTGCCGTAAGGCATAAAAATGGTCAAACCTCGGAACCCAGGGCCAGTCAATGAATCTGTATATCAAGTATGAGACTGCATTATTAAGACCTCAAATAAAAAAGTTAAAAACAAAAAATTGACCGATCTCGATTTACAACAATTTTTAACAACAATTTACTGAAAAATGAGAGACGGAAGGGAGAAATTTTTTTTATAGTGAAAAATTTAGTTTTATTTGTAATAAATTATATGTGCAGAGTAACTTCAATGTAATTTATTAGATTATCGTAAAAAATAAGTTACAAAAAAAAATTATCATTAACTATTCACATTGTTACATCGTGTACATTTCACAGCTTTCACTATTGCATTCTAAGCAAGCTGCAGTGCAGTTTAATCCACTTTTCCTGCACCCACAAGATGCTCCACATCCTGTTTTGCATGAGCAAAAAATATTTTTTAATAAAGATTCTGGAGCTGGTCGTTGCGTCATTGTTTGCGGTGTCAATATTCCGCATTCCAAGCCATGTTTGAACTTGCAAAAATACTCTTTTAAGTTTTAGTACAAACGCCCAATTAATTCAATATTTCGTCAATGCGAATATTGTTGCTCGAAAATTCCTTAATCACACGAAATAGCAACAAAGGGCAATATTGGCGTTGGTGACTTGAATTTCCTCAAGTTGCCCCAAAACAACAAATCTATACAACAAAATGTGAAAAAAGCTCTTAAAAAGAATATTTCTCATTTCTTAAATTATGAGCTTTGCAGAGCAAAAACGTGATCCCTTATTTTTTCAAAAATTCTATCGAGTGAAACAAAAAAATGGCTGGATGGATTAATTTGGCACTTTGTAGGATTTTTGTGGACATATTGAACTGTAAAACGCACACTTAATATTATTGGTTTTCACAATATTTTCGATCCAGCGCTCGATTTTCCAAAACACCATCTAAAGCAAATTTTTGATGCATTTTCAAATTCATGTAACAAGAAGAATTCTTGTTTTTTCGAAAAAGTAATAGCTGGTGGTTAAAGGATATTTATTCAAATTCTTGAAACGCACCTTAAACTTGGTATACAATTATTTGTTGCTGAGATATCGATAATTAAAGACAAAAGGATCCTTTTCCATTTGTAGACTGATATCTCGGCGAGAACTAAACATATCGAGGTGTTAAAAGATAGAAATTAAAGGTAAATAAACAAAGTATCCGATCTTTATAAGGGTTAAGCAAGAACATATTTCTCCACGCCCGTATGTAAAAAAAAGAAGCATTAAACATTTTGAAATTGTTTTGTTGCTGCTTTTCCTAAGATCACTCAAAAACCACTGATGCTACAAAATTTTAATGAGTTAATCCAAAAACTAGAGACTTGGAGCTACAATTTTCTTTTTTTAAATTTCATGTACGACCATTTTTCTCGAAGTTACGGCCCAAAAATTTGGATTTATTTTTTGATCCTTTAATTTTTTCCAGTAGTGTATTTTTTTATATTCATCGGTATACCTGCAGTCCCTAAAGATCCAAGATCAAGTTTTCAAGTTTGTAATAGTTGTTATTTTTTAAAATATGACTTTCGACTAATATAAATCAATTAAAACTCCAAAAAATTAATAAATGTTTATAATAATAAAAAAAAATTGAGAGCGCGAAAAAATTTTTTTTTAACATTTTTCTATATGCTATTAAAAACATATTTTCAAGGTTTATATTAAGATTCATAGACTGGCCCTGGATTCCGAGGTATAAACCTTACGGCGCTCCACTACAAACAAAAAATCTTATTTATGATTAAAATGTTTGTCGACGGCATGAATTTTATTTTTTATTTTTTTTCAAATCGTTTGGAATGTAAAGGCTTTGGAATCACGGCGTTGTTCAATGCAAATTATATTGTACATTATATTGTGTTATCGTACCATAATATACCTGCGAATATCTTTGCAGTGATTACTATTCATTTATTTTATTATACCTGCGTTTTTCGAATAAACTAAAATATTTGGCGTAGCGAATTAGCTTATCCGCTGTTAAAATTAGTTAAGTACCTAGCAATTTTATGTTTGAGATATTATATTTGAAAATAAAATGACCTACAAATTGAATTGGTCGTTGAAACCTGACGATTTTGTAGAATACGATGAGTTTCCTTTTATAATAAACAGTTTTCAACTTTGTGTTATTCTTTCGCAAAAGTGTATCATTTCAGCTATTCGCAGATAAATGTTATAAAAGATATATAAATAATGTTATTGAAAACGACAAAAAAATCATATCAATCGTCATAAAATATATCACACGTTCGGAGTAAATATATATATTTGTTATCATAGCTTATAAAGTTCAATACACCCAAAGATGCTTATTGGAGCTTGCAATGTGATGACCGTGAGATGTGTTACTTAGTCCATCTAAAGATTTTTGTTAATTATGCTACATTCCTATGGCATGAAGCTTTTATTTCGAAAAAAGGACATTAGCCTTGGTATCCCAAAGGCTATCCTGTTGCTTATGTAACTTTGCATGAACTAAGTAACGCTATAGTCGGTCAGCCTTATAGAGAATAAGTAAATAAGTTATATGTACAGGTAGTCTTCGAACTACAATTTTCCCCTTAAAATAATTTAGTTATAAATTTAGTTAAGGTAGTTAGTTGTTGTAAATTTACCATGTTTTTAATTTAATGAACAACTTAATATTATTTGTGAATCATCTTCAAGTGACATGTGAGCATACCCATTAATGCAAATGGTAATTATTTATTCAAAATATTTGTTTAAATACATTTATTTTTAATAAAGATGAAAACTGATTATTAAAAAACATAAGATTTTATATGGTGCAGTCATACATTTTTTTTGGGTTATTTTTTTAGTATGGAGACTTCTAAAGGTTATTTTATCGTATCAATACCACCGTACAAAATTTATCTATTACCAAAAATGTAAAATAGAATTATGGTTATTTTTTTCTTCACAGATTGACATTGGAAAATATTTTTAGTTTAATACAATTCTGTATTTATTTTAAACGATTACCCGTCACTGGAGGTGTGAGCTAATGTCTTAATTTAAACTATTCGTTCTGGGATCAGCGAGTTTATTTCTTACCATTAGTCTCTTGCAGAACAATGTTTAAAATATTGATAAATGTACAATTTAACAATACATTACAATTATGTGATTATTTTTGATAAATATAATTCACAAAATCATTAATATAGATTTGAGTTTACTGTTGTGGACACATTGTAAAATTAAAGTTTTTTTTTTTTACGAACGTAATATTAAAATATTCTATAGTGAACTAATGTTCACATATAATTTAGTGCCTTTTAATCATATTTTAAAGTTGATGTTTAAGAGACTTAGAAATTCTGTACGATTCTTGAATGGTCGTGTTATGCAAAAAAATGTATGTCATTTTCTAATGTTCTGGTATTGAATGTTGTAAACTTCACTTTTTTGTTACAATAAGACGACATTTTGCATAATGCTATCCAAGTTAATTGGTGCGATATCTGAGTTATGTGCGTTGATCTCTGTCGCGAACTTAGAATGAACAATATATTTTTTATTTTAAATTCGTTTTTTTTTCTTTTTACATTGTTCTTGGGTGATTATTCTTACTCATACATGAGGATTCAAATACATACTTTTAAGCTTTTTTGGAGCATAAATCTTAATTCAGTGAAACAACTTATTTGTGAAATCTTATGTACCTGCACATTAAATCTTTCTGGAAAACTGTTTGTGTTTCATTTTAATACTTAGCTTTATGCGGATATCATTATTTATTTAATTAAAATAGAGTTCATAGAGTTTTAATTATTTAAAGCTCTATATTATTATACGCTAATGTACATTTATACTCATGCCTACGCAGGAATATAAAATGCAGAACCACGTTATGATTTTTCGGCTTAAAATCTACGGCAGGTTATAACAAAATGCTATTTAAACTAAATTCCTGTTAATTTGATTCCACGTTCAAAATTATCTTTGCAAAAAAAGTATTGAAAATCAATCAGTCAAATCAATACGAATATATTAAACTATGAATGTATTTGTCTTTTCTTGATGATTCATTACTTTATAAGCAAAGTCAATATACTAATGGACTACGCAACAATTATTTTATATTGAATACAATTCATCTATCATATTCATATAATATAGACTTTTATATCCTTTTCAGTAACTTATCAATTACTGTCACGCCTCTAGCTCTATCGCCGAAGGAGTAACGGACTAACGTTTCGACGGTCGAGGCTATAGTCGTTTCTCGGGCACATTTCCCGACTAAGTACAGCAAATATGGTTCTCCTAATGGATAACTTCAATAACACTACCCTGACCGGGGATTAAACCCCAGGGATCTAGATTGAAAAGCACTTCATTGTTCCGCGTGATCGAAGGGGAAGAATAATGGTATTTTCTTTATAATATATGTGTCACGACTCGTTGTTAGCAATAAGTCAGTTAGTACTCATGCTTTGTTTCTTTTGTGTAGGTTTTTTTAAATATGCCAATTTACATTTAGAGCCGCCGAAAAGCAGGCAAACACCTAATTAAGTATTATAATTACCATTAGGTCATTGCTTACGCGCAGGTTTTTTAAAATTAAGATATCAGAATTTTCTTACTAATTTTGATGTCTTGAAATGAATATTTATGATATATAATTCCGCTGACAAGATTTGTTTACACATCGTTGGTAACTGCCTTTTTCGGATTTTGTTTTCGAAAAATGCTTTGTTTATAACTGATGAAACAAGAGTTCCGTATGTACTTGAATCATTTTATAGTAGAACAATCTGTTGCCCACAACGCATCCGAAATTTCAACAAAGAACATCTACTCTCCTATTTAGATTTTTTTTTATAGCTGGTCCACTTATATTGATCTTAACGTTATCAAAACTGGAATATCAAACAAATAAGTTTTTCATTTTGACTCGTAGTTCCTGCGTTCAGCGGATTTAACTAAACAGTCACATTTTTCGCTTTTATGTTTTACTACATATAGATATGGGATTCTGGTCTAAACGCATATATGGGACATGTATGGGCTGATGATGTGATATAATTAGAAATGACGTAATTACCTGTGACGATCTTCCAGTGAACACAAATCGAACTGACACTAATGTTACCTTGATTGTTCTTTGAAAAATGCAAAGTACCTATTCGCACTACACAGTCCAAATGCGTTCTACAAAACCTTATTAATCAGTATTTACATTTTCAGATATCGATGTTTGTTTTCTAACATTCAAAATTTATCAGCATTATATGAACTATACAACGTCAGTTTTTAACGATGTCATTGATTTTATCTGATAAAAGTAAGCATTTGAGTAAGACCGGACCAACCAGTGAAAAAAACATGATTAAGTACATGAGTAGTGGTTTGTCACTATTATTTTAGTAACGAATCCCGAAATATAATTATATTTCTTAGTAATGTTATTAAAAATATATCTGACCTTTGATTATTGTGGCATTCTCCTTGAATGTGTAGTTTTAATGCAGTTTGTGTGTAATTAACCGACCGAAACAAATTTATTATTTCCATTTTTAATGAAGTTCTGAAAATTTTTAGCACATTGCCCTTAATGATCATAATTTACCAAATAAGATAATTCATCTGATGATTTTAGGTCGTGAGCGAGAGGTCGGTTGAGAAACTGGGGCCATGAGTCATATAAAAATAATACCTACCCTACGACAAAAGACGAGGCTAAAAAGTATAAAATAAGATTTTCAAGACAAGGGATTCAATAGTGTTTCTGAAAAAGCAATAAAACCTATCACGAATCTTTCAACATGCTTTATAAAACAAAAACACCCGGAAATTGGAGATAGTATGTAGGTATGTTCTAATAAATGACTCATGCGCCACTATCTGCTAGTTATCAAAGTAGGTACAACTTATCCACTGATGGATGACTAATATCTATTAGCAATATTATACAATAGTTATTAGCTGTTTCACTGTGACGTGTATATGGCGCGATCAATTGATGGCGGTAACGGCTGTGTGGAAGCTCGGATATGGCGGAAGCGTCCACGGGCTTTCTTGCCATGGTTTTCGTTTTGACTGGACTTGTTAAACATTGTTCTTGCTAAATTATACTTCTTTTTTTGTGTGGTAGTAAAGGCAAATGAGCCGCCTGATGTTAAATGGTCAACACTACCCATGAACACTTACAATACTGAAGGAACTATCGGTGCATTGCCGGTCTCTGAGAAAAATATAATTTACTAGCGACCCGCCCCGGCTTCGCACGGGTGCAATGCTGATATTTAATGGATGTTATCATACATATAAACCTTCCTCTTCAATCACTCTATCTATTAAAAAAACCGCATCAAAATCCGTTGCGTAGTTTCAAAGTTTTAAGCATACAAAGGGACATAGGGACAGAGAAAGCGACTTTGTTTTATACTATGTAGTGATAAATCATTATGTTGTCTTTTAAAAAAATGTAATCTTCTTTCTTAAAAATATTACTATATTAATCAGACAAGTCTCAAAATTGTTTTAATTTTAAAAAAATCCACTCAAAAGCCAAATGACCGCAAAACAAAATTGTATAATTTAACTGTTTGTTATATAATTTAATTGTATAATTTAAATGTTTAGCTTAATGAGGGCTTCAGTAAAATGCGTACTACTGCGTGAATAGTTTGTTAACAATGTCAAAAAAACGTATAGATACCGAAATAAAAACGCCAAGAAAATTAAAGAGAATAATTTTTCAGGCTACTTTCTATTGAGCAACATTTTACCAATTACAATCTTAAACATTCCGACCAGGGAATTAAATGTAGAGTGATTATAAAGACTATTCAAAGAATAAAGACAAATAAATTCTTTATCTATTGTTACATTATCTCATATCAAATGACACGCCACGTGCTAATCTCAATTTATATTTTAAATTTATCACTCACATTTTAGAATCAGTAGAAGATATCCTACAAATAGGTTTTATTGACAAATATCCTTATGCATAAGTGTCATGTAGATACTATGTATAAAATATGAGAATCCACGTCAATACATACAAGATCGAAAATTACGAGTAGTAACAATTTTTATTGGCTAAAATTACCATTATACTAGGCTGCATTATCAGTATTGTGTATCTCGATTTATCTGATGCTTTAGAGTTTAGACAATTCAATATTGTAAGACTAAATACGCTACAAAAAGTATTATCCTATTCAAAGTCTACTAAAGTTATTACTAAATGCCTGCCACACATATTCTGTAGGTCTTCAGAATCATCATAAGCATAGTACTTATGCGTTTCATGAAATCTCAGGATAAATTAGAGATCACAGCACAACCACTCGTTATTCTGCAACAGCAAAGCTTTTATTACTCCCTGCTTCGTGATTTGAAGGTTTTCTCATTCTTGTACCTATTTGATAAGCAAAAATCAACGCAGGTGTTATCTTTTACTATACACGTTTTATAATATAAAGGTGATGAATATGAAAGTGGATGAATGGTCGAACCGAGGAAGGCCAAAGAAAAGGTGGATGGAATGCGTGACTGAAGATATTAAAGAGAAAGGGGTGAATGAAGACATGACATGACAGCCAATAACCCCAATGGACAGGAACTTCCATACAATGGAAGTAATAATGTAATTATGTACAGCGATGAAATGGGTAAGAACTTGGGAGCTTTGGTTAGTTTAGAAAGGGGGCATAAGTTGTTAAATAATTGTATGCCAAACATGTCTTATGTAGACATAGCCAAGAACATAATTAATGATAAGAAGTTAGACTCTGAGACGGAATTAATTATTTTCATTGGCAATAGGGGTAATCTCAACAAAAGTAAATTATTGTTATTCTATGAAAAACTTTGTTCATTAAATTTAAAACAGATCACTTTGTTTACATTACCCTATAATAAAAACTTGCCGGCGGAGGAAAACAATACTAGATATAAGTTAAATTTAACAATGCACTTAATGTGCAATAAAAATGATAAATTCCATGTTATTGACACTAACAAGTATGTTAGTAAATTTAATTTTAAGACTAGAGATAACTATTATCTCCCTTTATATATAAAGCGACAGATAGCAGATGTGCTATCATATTATATTAGGGTATCAGCCAATAACTTGGCTACTAGACTATGCTCTATTGAGCAGATTAATAAAAATTCAGATTATAGCAATCTGAATATTAAGACATTGCATTTAAATTAGTTCATAAGACAACAGAGACAAACTCTGGCTATATTAGTGAATTGGATATAGATTGTAGCAATAATAAGCAGACTATTAAATTGGTTCATCAAAATATTCAAGGTTTAATTAATAAAGAACTAGAAGTAGAATTATTTTTAAATGCAAATAAGGTTGATATATTGTGCTTAACTGAACATTGGCTTCAGTCCCATCAGGTGATTTTTAACTTTGATAACCATATTGTTGCTAGCACATTCAACAGAACAAATATCATTCATGGGGGCTCCTTAATAATTGTGAATAAATTAATAAAATTTAAAGAAAGAATTGATATAGTGAGACTTTCTGTTGAACGTGTTGCAGAAATAGCCTGTATTGAATCTGATCAGTTTATTGTTCTAAGTGTATACAGGCCTCCTTGTGCATTGCTTATATCATTTATGGAAATTATGGAAGATGCTTTGCACAAGATATCTTATGCAAATAAAGGGGTGATTATTTGTGGAGACTTTAATATAAACATTCTAGAAAACTCTCAGGCAACAATAAACTTAATAAACCTTTTTAAATCATATAACATGAATAATGTCTTCTTTGAGCCTACAAGAATTACTGCCACAAGTGCAACATGTATTGATAATATTTTTACTAATGTTGAAGTTAATGAAAGTTTTATAATTAATAATTTAGATTCTGATCACTGTGGCCAGATGTTGACTTTACCTATGAAAACATGTAAAGAATCAAGCGTAAGTATTACATTTGTTCCTATTACCGCTAGCCGCTTAAATTATTTTAAAACAAATGTGGAACAAAATCTACCTAGGTTGTCCTCTCATAAAGATCCTAACAAAATTTTTGACTCCTTATTTGGTCATATAAATTTGGAACATAATAAAATTTTTAAACCAAAAACAATTAAGTTGAAGAACCGTCTGACATTTAGTGAGTGGGCAACTACTGGTATATTTAAAAGTCGAAATAAATTGTACGACTTGTATGCTGAAAGAAAGTATAATCAAAATTCGGCATTTATTACCTATGTAAAATTATATTCTAAGGTTTTCAAACGAGTATGTTCTGCTGCAAAATCAATATATCTTAAGAATAAAATAAAATCTGCCACAAATGTAATTCAAGCCACTTGGAACATTATCAATTCTGAATCGGGTAGAAACGCGGCACACCATAGAGAATTTAGTATTGAAATTAATAATAAAACAGTTTCAAAAGACACTGAAGTGGCCACTGAATTTGAAAGATTTTTTACCAATATCCCAATAGTAACTACTCAACATCTTCAGTCGTCTTCTAGGTCTGCTGTGTTACTTCTTGAAGATAATGTTCCTAAATGTGACGCGGTGTTTGAATTCACAGCGATTAGTCATTTTGATATTCTTAAGGCTTTTAAAGAAATTAATAAAAAAAGGACTAAAGATTTGTGGGGAATGTCAGTAGTTACTATATCCTCTATTATCAATATTATAGCACCCCACATGGCAGCTGTGTTCAATCATTGCGTTGCATCTGGAGTGTTTCCTGACTTGATGAAGCTTAGTAAAGTAATACCAATTTTTAAATCTGGTGACACCACAAACCCTTCAAATTTCCGACCTGTTTCTGTTTTACCAACTCTTAGTAAGTTATTTGAAAAAATTATACTTAATCAATTACTGAACTTTTTCAATAAAAATAACTTACTTCATCGGAAACAGTTTGGATTTACTAAGGGTAGATCAACTATCGATGCAGGAGTTGAACTTTTAAAAACCGTGTTCATGGCTTGGGAGGAGTCGCGGGATGCTATTGGCATTTTTTGCGACTTGTCCAAAGCTTTTGACTGTGTCAGTCATGACATTCTTGTCAGGAAACTTCACCATTATGGCATTAAAAACGGAGCCCTCAGTCTTGTGACATCTTATTTGAATAACAGAATTCAGAGGGTCGACATCAATGGAAAACTTTCTCCGGGTTCGTCGGTCACCATGGGAGTGCCACAGGGTTCAATTCTTGGACCTTTTTTGTTTCTCGTTTATATAAATGACTTACCTTACTACGTAGGGAATAAAACCGATATAGTATTGTTTGCGGATGATACATCTTTAATATTTAATGTTAAAAGACGTGTTGATAATTTTGACGAAGTAAACAATGCACTTAGTAAAGTTGTGCAGTGGTTTGATAGTAATAATCTAGTGTTAAATGCAAAAAAAACTAAATGTTTAAAATTCACAATGCCCAATGTTAAACAATTAAAAACCACTGTACAAATTAACGGTGAAGAACTGGATCCTGTTGCGTTAACCAAATTTCTGGGCATTACGGTGGACGCAAAACTCCAGTGGGGACCGCACATTCAACAATTGGCAGGCAAATTAAGTTCAGCGGCTTATGCAGTGAAAAAAATCAGACGTCTGACTGATGAGGAAACGGCAAGAATGGTTTATTTTAGCTATTTCCATAGTCTCATGTCGTATGGTATTCTTTTGTGGGGAGCTGCTGCGGACATTAATACTATATTTGTTTTGCAAAAAAGAGCCATTAGGGCTATTTACAATTTAGGTCCCAGGGCTTCACTTAAGGAAAAATTTAAGGAAATAAATATTCTTACCGTCACTTCTCAGTTTATATACGAAAATCTATTGTACGTTCAAAAAAATCTTGAGAAATTTAAAAAAATATGTAATGTACATAATAAAAATACTAGGAACAAATGTAATCTTGTTCAACATGTAACTCGTCTCCGGAAAATTAATAACTCCTTTATGGGGCTAGGTATACGCTTTTACAACAAACTCCCGAAGGGGATTAGGGAGCTTCCCTTAGAAAAGTTTAAAAAATTGATTAAAGGTAAACTGTATAGAAAAGGTTATTATAAAATTTCTGATTTTATTGAAGATAACAACCCCTGGGAGTAAGTAAATTGATCGGAGGTTATGTTGCTGCATTTTGTATCCATGTGACATTAAATTGTAAACAATATTATTAGATTGTAATCTAATTTTTAGATTATAATTGTAATTTATTAAAAAGAAAAAAAAATGACATGTCGTGTTGCTGAGGGAGTTTCTTGCCGTTTCTTCTCCACAGCGTTAACACGTTTCGAAGCGGCACTAGTTTAAAAAAAAAAACAGTATAAAAAAGTGTTAAAATGACGATTCAAAAGAACTTGTAAAAGTCTATTTGAATAAAGGAGATTTGACTTTGACTTTGACTTTGACTTTGACGGGTGATAGAGATGTATGGAAGTCTAAAACATACTGCGCCGACCCCAAATAAACTGGAAAAAGGGCAAGAAGAGGACACGTTTTATAATATAGAATACACTAGAGGCTAATAATTTCAGATCAGATTTTAGATACCTATTATTATTCATTACTTTTACTTTTTTGTGAGTTGACGATATGTATAAAATAATTAAGTCCATTTTGGTAGACATTTATTGTATGTCCTCTATAATATGCAAATGTGTTCTCAACAATCTTATTTTTAACAGGTTCGTGTGACATTTAGGTCACAAATATATTTATTCATTAAAAAATCATTTCCACGACCTTTGTTTTGATATGGATGCATTATACAAATCGTTTTGGGTGCACAAGCTCAGAGCATTTCAAATGCTTGTGAAAAGTAGTTTTAACGTTGAGATATATTTTATAATTCGTTACACACATTTAGTATATTTTGAGTATTAGTGGCTTGTAGTAAGTTGCATTTACAGTGTTGCGTGAGGTGGCAGTAGGTGTTTTTGTTTGAAGTGAGTACGCCCAATTATGACTTGGTTTTCTATTTTTACATTAATAAATATAGATTCTAAGTTTTAACGTAAATTTAGTTAAATTAGTTTAAATATGTAGGTTACGGTTACCGGCTTCTACCATGTTATCTCCGGTATCTATTATCTACTGATTATAGGCACTTATTAGTTCTCATAGGAAAAACATCAATAAACTCATGGTGATAAATTCCAAATAACTTACGCGCTTATGTTACGCTAGACAGTTTGGGTGTTAGAAGTTTTGTTGTCCTTACTCTCCAGTTGTTTTCAACGTTTGTTATTGAAGTGGAAATAAATTGAATCTTTAATAAAAGAATAAAATTAAAGATGTTATTCTTTGAGCTTTTTTTTCAAAATGTGTAAGTGCTGCTAACTGTTCAGATACAAGTGAAATAAATAAAATATGGTTTAATTATTTTAAATCAGAATATAATTAATTAGATACTGTAAGTCTTTTCGTAAATTTTTGAATACATACTACCTGTTACTATAAAACATATTTTGAAAAAACAGAAAATGCTAAACTGGAGATAACTTAAATGGTCATGACTGTCATTTAAAGTAGGTATGCCACAAATGCATACATCGTTTACTATAGGATCCGTTATCATCGAGTTCGATTATCAAATTCTGATTCACTGATAAATATATTGCTACAAACTTGTTCTGTTGCAGGTGTCATTACAAATACAACCGACAGACTGATAGCAGTGAACAGGGTTCAAAGGCGTATTTTTAAAAGAAGTAAAAAATATTGACCTATGTATCTAAGTAGTGCCAATTTGTATCGTAATTCAAACTTGAATATCTTCCAACGTAATAAAGTATATATTTTTGTCAATAACATCGACCGTCTATGCAGTAGTATTCAAAATGTCAAGAATATCGCAGTGGTTTTGGAGTGAATCTGTGTGGTTGCCTGCAAATACAACGTGGAGTGATGTAGCCAATTCGCCCGACAAAAAAGTGGTTTATGCAGACATTAAAGATTTTCTTTACCTAATTCCGTTTGGGTTGATGGTTTTCCTAGTTAGATATGTGTTGGAAAGGTGAGTGATATAGTTTATCTTTATATGACAACATTTTTAACACGATTTTTTATGGTGCCAGTAAATACCAGGATTATCTATAGATATAATCAGTATTGGGACAACTATTGAAACCTTAAAACCTAAAAAAAGGCGGTGATGGCTTAGTAAGTGTAGCGCTGAGCCCGTCAAAGTTACGCTAGACATAGGTACGTGATTGATTCTTAAATAGGAGAGTTAGGCGAGACTGCGATAAGAATAGACTACCAAATAATATAAGTCAACCTTAACTACGAATGCCTAATTTCTTGATTATATTCGGTATGGTACTCGATTGACGATTCATATCCGCTAGGATGCCAATAATCGCGCATAAGGTATCGAACACAATACAGTCACCCGGTTTCTAGTAATGCAAAGTGATAAAATCCAATTATCTAATTCTTAAAAGCATCATCCTATACACTTCATTTTCACAATTCACTTCATTGCCCTCACCTTTAAAAATTGTTCTGGATTCAACTAGATTCAATTCTTATGTGTGTTTCCTTTAAAATACTGTGTAATGTGTCGATTCAAGCTATACTTTTATCTTACATGCAAAAATACCTTATACCTAGGCAAAAAGAATAAGTGATCAATTCCGTAAATTAAAATTAGGTTGTCCAAGCCATTACTAAATAAGTAGTTACATCGTTTTCATGTAAAAGGGGATCGTAAAAATTGTCTACACTGGAGTATTATCATTTCGCCACAAAAAACTACATTCGGATATCCATCCATATTATTATCAATACACACAAAACTTTGCCAAAACTGGAGTGTTTAGTGACTATGAAAATTTTCGGACGTGATCAAATGTACACAATACACATATTGGCCAACGTGAAGCGAACAAGGCATTCAAATGTAAATTTACGGAATACGAATACGGAATTTCTTTTTTTTAAACAAAAAATGCAGCAAGAGATTTGCTTTTTTTAAATCTTTTCAGTCGTCTTTAAGATGCGAAGCAAAAACACAGATTGCTTAAATATTTATTACGAAATTTTCAGATATTGTATAATACCATTAGGAAAATACTTAGATATAGAAGACACACACCCCAGAAAAGTTCCTCATAATGCTAAATTGGAAGCTGCCTACTTATCGAAATCGAAGAAACCAAATGTATGTACAATAAATACTTATTTACATAGTATACATTGCATTAGGAGGATTTGAGGTTCAACCCCTCTGACGCGGAATTTAAGATTTATAACGAGTTCATTAATGTATGCCTTCCCCAAACAACTATTTATAATCACATGTTGATAAAGAATTTATTAGTTCTGACTTAAGTAAAAGCCTATTTAGCCACATTAGCCCTTTACCCAGATCGGTAGCTTGATCGGTGAGCTTTTAATGTAATTTGTACGGTCAAGAATGTTCTGACGCTCATCGGAGAACCCTTATTGGTGAGATCCTATTGCCCGAACTGAATTAACAGAACGATAGGCAAATTGAGATTGAAATTTGTCCACGACTATGTACGACAATGACGACGATAAAGATAATGTGGTGCAATTATTAAATCTCTCGATTCAAAGAAAAAATCTGTCGTTCATTAATAGCCATCATACTTAACTAGGAGCTATCTATTTAAAAATCAATGAGTGGAGATGAAAAATAAAAGTAATTATTCACTACCAAACTCACTCATCAAACAAAAACTTTGGCAATATGACTGCTGTCTATGAGATAACGCTATAATCCCAATTAAATTAATATCTTTGTCTAGTTTATCTTCGAAAAAGATTTTTTATTTTGTTCGGATAGTTAATTTAACGAAGTTGACATTCCAAATATTGATTTTTGATTACAGTTTCCATTGCTTGCCAAGCAGTTGGATATGACAGAAAGACAAGTTGCAGTTTGGTGGCGACTCCGGTCTATACAAGATAAACCATCACGATTGTATAAATTCTGTGAGAGTTCGTGGAAAGCCATCTTCTACATTTTAATCACAGTATATGGTCTTTATATTCTTTGGGACAAAGAATGGTTCTGGGAGTGGAGCACATGTCTCGACGGATATCCACATCAGGTGAAAGAAATCAAATTATAATTGTAGGAAACTTTTTATTACGAATAAATGTTTTCTGAAAAATTAACAGTCATGCCAAAATTATTTTTAAAATGTATATATTTTTTTTTATGGGAAAATAAAGTTTTTTTCCCAGTGGTTTTTGTATTATGGGAATGGTCATTAGGGAAGTGCCAGTGACTTTCTCTCCTCAAATGGCTTGCATCGCAGGAATTGTCAAGTTATGATTTATTTGATTTATAAAAAAAAAGTTATGATTTGAAAAAAAATATATAAAAAGTTATTTGATTCCTCCAAAGTATTCTGTATACATACAATATTTTTTCAGGGTGTAACCGACGACATCAGATGGTATTACATGTTTCAAACAGCCAACAGCTGGTGCGTATTGATATTCCAGTTCAGCGCCGTGAAACGCAAGGATACGCTTCAGATGTATGTCCATCACTTCGCTACAATAACTTTGGCGTCATTCAGCTGGATTTGCAATATGCATAGGATCGGAACTCTAGTATTTATTTTACACGATTGCGGAGACATCACGTTGGAAATTGGCAAGTCGTTGAAGTACGCCAGATATCACGCCATGTGCAACTGTATGTTTGTAATGTTTGTGATCAAATGGATTTTGACGAGGATCATAGTTTTTCCCATTGGTATTATTTCAGTGTGAGTATAAGTACTGTTTTATTCGATAGTCGAAAATAAAAGCATGAAACTTTACAATAGTAAACCAGAACAAATTATAATTATTTAACATCAGCGGAATAATTATTATAATTATTGGGGTGTTTCCAAAACCTCATTAGTACCACTACGAACTGCGACGAGTGGGAAGTATTATTACTGTTCAGATTCAACGTTATGGATAATAATTCAAATTAACTTATTTTGTTTGGACAGAATATATGGTTTTATAACCTTGTGGTCACACTAATATTTTTACCATTTACGTTGGTTATTCTCTTTTTAATTGACTGACAACATGCAACATTTTTTCGGGCAATGAACTACATCTTTATTATTATGATAATATTATATTATAATAATACGATAATATTAGCATCGATACATGATTAGATAAAAATATTAAAATCTATATATTTTTTCCAGCTCTACGGACTATGTCAGGACTTGCCCAGTATATTATTTAATGAAAGCACTATTGTGGTTACTATATTGTCTACATATTGTTTGGACTTGGTATATAATACAAGCAGCGTACAGGGCACTGAAAGCTGGCCAGGTGAGTTGTCAAAAACATTATTGTTGAATGTTTGAAATCTTGTTAAAATTTTGTTGCGCACGAATGTATTGGTTGATATTATGGTATCATTATCTTTTGTAAATAAATAAATTATCTTTTATAACCACCAATTCATGCAATTGTATTGCCATGCTCCAGTAGACTTGCGTGGTGGACTAAGGACATCAGAATTATCTATATACATACTCGTAAGTCACGGCTTTGGTCACGGTTCTCCTTTACAACCGTTAAAGATTAAACCTTAGTCCATCCTGCTATTCGTCTGTTGGTCTAATAAAGTCGCAATGCATCAATTGAAATCGATTTAAAGCTTACCGTCTCATGGTATTATGGTAATTTTATTTTAGTTATCAGTATCTTTTTTATAATTAACAGCCCCGTGGGGCAGTTGGCTAGACACCAGCTTGCGAAACTAACGACCGCGGATTCGATCCCCGCACCGAGACAAATGTTTGTGTGATCCACAAATATTTGTTTCGGGTCTGGGTGTTTGCGAGACCGAAAAGTCTCTCATAATTCCTGGTACACACGACATAAGACTCATATCTTAGTGTGGGGTTAGGACTATGGGTGTGACTGTTGGGTGTATTTATTTATTTTAATTGCTACTGTGGTACTTTCTTTCAGGTTGAAGGTGATGTCAGAAGCTCAGACTCAGAAGATGAAATCTCAGACCACGAAGATTAATGTATTCGTAGCAATAAATATAAAATTAATATATTTTACGACATTCAAATGTATTTATTTCATTATTAATTAGAACACTGTGTAATACAATTCTCATCCTATCTTACTTTTTCCCGTCAATTTTAGACGGTTCACAATGCTATCCTAAGTGATAAATAATTGCCCCACGATCCTACTGTCTATAAAAGAAAAAAATACTTAGATGATCAACCATGGTGTTGATTTTTCTAATAAATGTGATAAATAGCAATGGGTAATAAGTATGTAATATTTAAAAATTATGAAAAGGCCGGCGTGATTTTTTTGGAACGTAAAAAAAGGTGTAGGTATGTACGGAAGTTTTCTTTCACGTAAGTAAGAAATGCTAGTAGGACTATTTACTTGAAATTTGCTTATAATTAAACTCTTGACACAGAAATTGAAACATGGACGTCGTCATTGTTACTGAGACCTCAAAAATGTCTACATCGTTACTAAAATTGGGCCCTTTTTAAATACCTGATTACTGCCTGAATGCCTTATGGTATCGTGGTACAAGCATGTACCGAACGATTTAGAGGTTCTGGGTTCGATTCCCAAATTATTGGGTTTTTCGATTGGAAATGTACTACGTATGTATTTTTGCAAACCATGGAGATTCACGATGTATCCGCGAATATGTATGTCTGACGGTAAATTAGACTCAGCGCATGGATTGAGAATTCCTAAAATAAGCATCAACAATTTATTTGACGAAACGAAGCTAGGATATTCTCAGCGCACGCAACTTTAGGGGAAACTGGGGACACTTGATCCCCCTCATTTTTTAAATATTGATCGGATTTTAAATTTGTTGGTACTGAAATACGTGGTAATTTGTTGGCTATACTATGTGTGATACCCAACGATCTAAGTGTGTGAATTTAATTATAATTTCATTATAAGTGAGGAAATGTCTCTAATGTCCCCTATATATGTACGACTTGATCCTCCCTCTCTGGAACACTTGGTCCATGGGAATGTCTCCCGAATTTGGGGTCGACAAGATACCATTACAAGGAATAAGTACTAAAAATATGTTCAAGATTGCTATAATCAAATTTATTCAAGCGCAGTGTGGGACGTCCTCCGACAAGATGGTCGGGCGATCTTGTTAATGTCGCAGGACTTCGCTGGCTGCAGACGGCTTCCGACCGATCCCAGTGGAGGTCAATGGGGGAGGCCTATGACCAGTAGTGGACCGTAATTAGCTGATAATGATTTCAATCAAATAAACCCAAACCAAACATCACTCAGAATAATTGGCTAGATCATCATCCACTTGCCCTTTTCCCAAGTCTATTTGGGGTCGGCGCAGCATGTTTTTTCCTTTCAAATATCTCTGTCAGCCGTCATGTCTTCAGTCACCCCTTTCTCTTTCATATCCCCTCTCACGCATTCCCTCCATCTTTTCTTTGGCCTTCCTCTGCTAGCCCATGCTTCGACACCCATACTCATCACTTTTTTTCCAACATACGTTGCATCCCTCCTCATAATAAGACCATACCACGACAGACGGTTTCCTTTCAACTTATCTATCACCGGAGCTACTTTCAAACTTCCTCTAACATAGTCATTCCTCACTCTGTTCATTCGTGTCACCCCACACATCCATCGCAACATTCGCATATCTGCTGCATGCAGTCGCCTTTCGTCCGTCTTCTTCGTAGCTCAACACTCTGATCTATACATGACGACAGGTCTTATAATGGACTTGTATATTTGGCCCTTCAATTTAAGGGGCATTCTAGGGTCACATATTGTGGCTGAGACCTGTCGCCACTTCATCCATCCTGAGTTGATCCTTTGCCTTATCACGGTCTATGTCCCCGTCACTTTGCATGAATGACCCAAGGTAGCGGAATTCGGAACAGACTGGTATCGGCATTCCATCAAGTGTGACGGACACAGATCTATCGCTAGATCTATCGCTTTAATGATTGAAAAAATGCTAGATAATTTGGCGTATAGTCTATAATTTCAGTTGTACCACTTTGACTCTTCCTGGCATATTTTTTTAGTTTTATAACCGCTTATCCGTAGTCTTTTACCGTACTGCGTAACTTTTACGAGCAATAACATCATTCACAGCCAAACTTATATTTGTTTATCGATTGGTAGTCTATTTCGTGCACCTTCTCGTGTTTTGTAAATTCGAGGCACTTGATCCGCCAGGATCAGAAGTGTTTCATAATAAAATTGACCATGTGTACCTTCCAGCACTTAGGTTACAAAACATTTAATACATAAAAGTAATTTAAGATTAACACTTTTCTCTGTTACAAAAGGCTAGAAACATAGATAAATATTATTTTTAAGCCGTACAACATCGTAGACATCTTTTCTAGATATTTTTAAATTCAAAATTAAATTTTACGAAAAATAAGATTCAGCAATATAAATCATACATCATCCGCTACCTGCAAAAAGTGTTAAATCTGGCAGGTGTACCACTGTTAAAAATTTTGCGGGTACTATAAACTACCAGTTTAGCCACTCTAAACCTTTTAATTGCACTTGGTTGTTTTGTAAATTTAGTGTAGGTACCTAGTCTCAGTTAAGGATCAAGTGTCCTCAGTTTCCCCTACGTAGTTAGAAATAATTCCGCGGGACCAACGAAGCAGTCAGTCTAATGTCTATGTATATTTTATAAGTATATAAAAGCCACGATCTATATTAACGTGGTTAATTCTCTTATTAAACTACCTTCAGTGGGTGTTCTACATCCGGTGTTGCAAAATTATTCATTCTACTGTAATGCATACCTAATTATTATTGAGTATACAACACACTTGCTAATTTTATTTAATCCGCACTGTATTCATTGGACCATTATGTTTCGTCGAGTACTGGACGTGTTGTGGAGTGAGTGGTTCTGGCTCCCGCCAAATGTTACATGGAATGACATCTCCAACGGACCAGACAAGAAATACGTTTATGCAGAGCTAAACGATATTTGGTATCAAATACCAATGACGCTTGTGCTTTTAATATTGCGCTTTGGAACAGAAAAGTAAGTATTTATATTAATTTCATGCCTGAGACGACAAAAGTACTTGATGCTATGTGCCATAATAACGGCGCAGACATAAAATATAACTTATGATACATTTCAAAAGAAAGATAATGATAAACTAATTCAAAAACAAAACAAATATTGTAGTCGGCTTTTATGGTAATTTGATGCGTTTTTTAAACAATTAATTCTTAGGATACTTCGAATTTCATCATCAGCCCATATACGTGCCGCTGCTGGGCACAGGCGTCCTTTATCACTTAGAGGGTTTAGGCCTTAGTCCACCAAGCTGTTGGCGGATACTATGATTTATATTATTTGTCCATAGAACTATGGTCGTATGCACTCTATATTGCCTAACATGTTCATTTGATGTTCAGATAAAAGACTTCATTGTTTATATCTAAAATGTGATTTTTACTATGTCTGATGTATCCTTAGATCAATTGTGTTCTAGATATTTATTTCTACCCTTGGGAAGATCATTGGGAGTGCCAGATAAAAAACTAAGGAAAACGCCTACAAATCCTGTACTTGAAGCGGCGTATAAATCTTCACAAAAACTGACAAATGTAAGTTGTTATCAAAAGTTGCTGATCCGGTTCATGATTCGATTCATTCAATACAAATGATTGTATTCTTCAACGATGCGCCTACTTGCAGTGTGGAGCAATTCTGTCGATAGGTCGTCTAACAGACGATATTAACCGATTTTTACGCGTAGGTTAAAGATTTAGCTGTTCCGTGAATAAAAGTTAATTGGAAAATGGATTGGGTGAACAGAATACGGGTTCTAAATTTGTTCATAGTAGTGGTAAACTTCTAAATGGATGAACTCACCCGGCGCTTTATACTCTTATGGCAAAAACAAACACCCTTAAACCTATCCACGGATGGAGCGCAATAATTGACTAAAAAGGTGAACTTTAGGTGGAATCTAATCTGTGGATAAAGATAAGGATTATTTATTAATTTTGGCCGTTGGAGTATACTCACTAATTAAAAAGTTTTTTTACAGTTTTTCCTCTGAGAAAGTAACATAATGGAGAAAAAAGGCAAAATTGGTAGATATTTTTAAAATTTGCACCGTTTTTATTGCAGCCAAATGGCTTGGGAAAGCAAACAGACATGTCAGAAAGAGAAGTAGAGCGGTGGTGGCGATTGCGAAGGAACCAAGACAAGACTTCAAAACTGACAAAGTTTTGCGAAACATCATGGAAGGCAACTTTCCTATTCTCAAGCGTCATATTCGGATTTTATAACGTGTTGGATAAAGACTGGTTTTGGGACGTTGAAAAAATATTTATTTATTATCCACAACACGTAAGTGATTTTGTTTTGATCTTACCTAAGATCGAACTACACCCTGTGATCTTTAATATGTATACCTATATTCCTACCAAACATATTATCTTAGATTTGGTAGGCTGAGCTGGACTCACGTTACGCTAATCTAGTTAACTCAGGACCCCTAGACCGCACGACACACACTTGTGCCTCGAGACCATCAGATAGTAAGCTCACTTCCTCCTTTATTTTACTGATGTTATAAATACGGTGATATGAACTACTTGTTTTTAATTGTTGAACGAAATTTATAGTAATCTGACATTAGCCGCGGATACAGTTACTTTAATCATTCTTATAAGGTTTTTTTTTTCAATTTCAAATATATCAATGGATACCTCTTCTCTATGTATTTCAGGGCATTACGTCAGCGGAATGGTGGTACTACATGTTATCTACTTCATTTTATTGGTCGCTCCTTATAACTCACTTCAGCGACGTGCGACACACAGATTTCTGGCTCATGTTGGCACATCATATCATAACTATTGGGCTGCTTGTAGCCACCTGGACCCAGAATTTTTACAGGCTCGGCATGATGATTATACCTTTGCAGGATAGCGCGGAAGCATTGCTTTTGGTACGGTAATGTTCCTTTCTTCAATCTGTCCATTATGCGGCATCAGCCTAAAATTATCTAAGACTTTCAATAGGTCACCTCAATTGCCAAGAATTACCCGCCAATATTCCTGAAACTGATGTAATAGAAAAAAAAAAACATTCATTATTTTATGTACGTGTTGGTACGTAGAAGTGCTTTTCTGATTAAAAATTGCAATTGTCTGTTTGTAGCCGTTGTCACAGTGTGTGAGTAGAATTTTCCGCCATTAAGGCGAATAAAAATAGGTTATTTTAAAAGTACATCATATACATAGTCACAAACTGAAATCTAATTCTTTGTGTACCAGTAGGCGTTGAGCGGTATAGATACGAAGTTCTTTGTTATTAACGTTTTGTTTATACAACACTTTTAGGTATAGGTACCTAATTTGATTTTGTTGCTTTAATCTCACCTCTACTGATGGTTAATATTGCACGATCGAATGAATTATTGATTGAAAATTCTCATCATTGTCGTCTGACAAAATTGTGCTGCAAATGTTCTGCTCGGTTGCTCCTGAACACTTTATATCTGTTTAAAGTCTACTTCAGCCGCAGACACAAAATCCATACTAATATTATAAATGCGAAAGTAACTCTGTCTGTCTGTCTGTTACGCTTTCATGTACAAACTACTTAATGGATTTAACGAAACTTTACAATAATATAACTTATACATCAGGATAAGACTTAGGATACTTTGTATCCTGGAAAATGTATTCCCGTGGTATAAACATGTTATAAATGCAAAAATCTTTCTGCAATTAACCCTAGAGTCTACGCGGACGGAGTCGCGGGCAAAAGCTAGTAATACATAAAATATTAATAATATTAACAAAAGGTAGTGAAAAAAATGAGTAAATTCAAATGTTAATTTTTCGTTCTATATTAAACTTTATATAAATTTTATTTTTCATTCCGCGGTGATTTAAATATTTAAGAAATAAAATTAGGTTTTCAGAATAAAAATAAATTAAAATAATATAATTAAGTTTTACGATTTTTTTCATTTTTACATATATACCGTATCGTGTTATTTTTTATAACAATACGGTATGTTACTCTTACTTGAATCATGAAGTAATAATTACATAGAGTATTATCTCAGAATACTTATTGAATTGGATTGGACTAAGAATTTTGAATGCATCAAAAGACATAATTTTTTTCAATATTTCATGAAACTCTACAAAGTTTGTATGACTGTCTTAAAGATCCTTTGAGGTTCAGGAAGATTATTATGCAGCAATCTTACTATTATACAGTGTGTATTCAGTACCGTTATCGAAAACTAAGGTAGGTAATAGCCAAGGTGATTACAAAACCCCTGGCATTAAAGAAAATCCCGACAAAAAATAAAAATTATGACGTTTTCCATACAAACCGCATACATTTATTGCCGATGGTTGTATGGAAAACGACAAAATTTTTAACTTTTGTCGGGATTTTCTTTAATGCCAGGGGGTTTGTAATGATCTTATATGTCACTTGCCTTCGTTTTCGATCACGGTCTGAATACAACCTGTATAGGCATTCGTATTATTTCTCTAAAAGGTTCGTTCTCACATTTCTAGACTTATAGAATATTTTACCCGTTTGTTATTTCTCACACAAATAAGGGGAATACTCATTATATATACCTTATGATACACATTTGACGTTCCGAAAATCTTCCCAAGAAAAAGTTCAAATTTACTTCACAATGATTATTGTCCAAACTATTTTTTTTCCAAATCATTACAATTAAATTATTCTTTTGTTTTAAGGCGCTTGATGCGTTTAGGACTTATTATACCTCTGAATTATACCTTTTTTTTCAGTTGACAAAATCTATATATTACGTGGACCTCAACTTCTTCACTTACGCTTCATTCATAGCATTCTTCGTGTGGTGGTTTGTGGAACGACTATATATTTTCCCTGTCTACTTTGTTTGGGTGTAAGTAGCTATATAGCTTATATTTATTCCCCGAGAACCCCTCTTTAGTAATGTTTTTCCAAATTGGGATAAGTGTATTTCATCATCAACATCAACCCATATACGTCCCACTGCTGGGCACGGGTCTCCTCTACCATTGAGAGGGATCAGGCCATATTCCACCACGCTGGCTAGTGCGGGTTGGCGGACTACACACCTAAGAAATTTTTAAGAACTTCTAGGTATGTACGTTTTCCTTCACCGTTAAAGCAAGTGATAATTAAATGTGAATACACACATAACTATTAGTATAGTAACACATAAAGTGTATTTATGTGCAGGAAATGCATTTTTTGCTTGGATTTTATGAAATCCTAAAGTTTTTAATTGTTTTCCTGTAATTCCTTTCCACAATCGTCATCATACGTGACAGACTATGCAAACTTTTTGTGAACAATATATCTAAAAAAGCGTGTTAATGGGTTATCACGTGGGTACCTACTTTAAAAGTGAAGAAAAACATCATGACGAATCCTGCATACCTAAAAGTTCTTAGGAAATTTATAATTGTGTAGTCCGCCAACTGGGACCAGGCCAGCGTCGTGGACGATAGCCTAAAGCCTCAAATCAAGTTGTACAAAGGGTTCGTGCTTAAGTGTGGGATGATGTTAATAAATAGGTATGTTTTTTTATGACATTTGTAAGAACTTTGTTGTGAAGAAAGCAATACAAATAAAGATATCGTTACGATGTTATACTTCCCCCTCAAAATGTGTAATATAATTCGCTAGATAAATATCTACAAAAACATATAATTCGACCTATGCATCGAATAAAGTAATATGTGTTTTTGCACAACTTCTCTTTCTCAGCGATTTAAACTTAATAGGGCACAAAATTATCAGTAATTTTTTATGTTCTTCAAACAAAAACAAAATTTATGATCATTATTACTTTACTAGTGCAATATATAAACAATTTTAACTCTATTATAGACATAAAAAGTACTTTGGTGTTATAGTCATAAGTAACCTTATTCGATGCATAGGTCGAATTGTTAACCTGATCGTATACATTATTGCAAGTTTGGATATTTTGTCTCTGCCTTATCCTCGAGGCCATCACAGACATCTAATGAATAGTTAATATTTTTTAATGTACAAGTTACGGATGCAAATTAAGCTTGATTTTACTGATTTATTTCAAATTAAATTAAGTTTATTATTTTTGTTTTATTTTCAGTGCTTTTTATAGCGTCGAGAAGCATTACAGCATGTTTCCTGCCGCAATATTAGGATTTGGGATATTGTGTTTATTATTGGCATTACATATATGGTGGAGTTGGCTGATTATCCTCACGACCTATAATTTCTTGTCAAATGAGGTACTATTCTCTTACACACTTACATACCTACATTACGGGGGACAGCCCCGTGGCGCAGTTGGCTAGACAACAGCTTGAGAAAAGAGAGGCCACGGGTTCGATCCCCGCACCGAGACAAATGTTTGTGTGATCCACAAATATTTGTTTCGGGTCTGGGTGTTTGTGAGACCGAAAAAGTCTCTCGTAGTGTCTGATACCCACGACACAGGTCTTGTAACCTAGTGTGGGGTCAGTGCTATGTATGTGACCCTCAGTATCTTTAACGTTTCTCCTATCTCATGAGATATAATTATCTAACGAACCAGTCTATTGTATACAGTTTTTTTAATCGCTATTATTGATAAAATCTAACAAACATACCGATATTACATGACCCAAACGGGAATCAATCGTAGAACCTCTCAACCCCTCGGATCATATTTGCGCAGCGGAACCAACAAGGCAAACAATTTTCCTTTTAACGAACAATTTTACACCAGCAATATGTTGAATGATGGTGTCCTGCAAATTAATATTACAAAAAAGAGTACTTCCTTTCAACGGGCTTAAAACTTTCCCAGATTATAATATTTTTGTTCGTAATACCGCGACAATATAAGGCAGTCAAAATGTCATTTTAACACCTCGTTTGTATACCATCTAAAACATATGGGCATTACGCGATTCATAAGTATGGCTTTACTTGAAAATTAAAAAATATCCGAAAAAAAAGTTTAACATATTATGTTTGGAGGTCACAAGTTACAGGTCATGGGAAAATAACGCAGAACAGCTTAATAATATCAGAAGGGAAATAGACAGAATTTGTATGAGGATGAGTGTCACCGCTTGTATGATATCAACTCGTATTCATTTAACTACGATTACACGATCAATGGCAAAAATAAAGGGCTGATATTAGTTGTCACACATGTATAAAAGTCTTGATTTTAGATACATGCTACCTAAATACAAAGAAGTACTAGTAGCCGTGTCGAACACATGATTGTCTTATGGTAGGTTCAGGCTTCAGCATGCTGTCATTTCCTTTCTAGTTTTATTTAACTGTTATGTGGAAAAAGACATGGAGCGGGTACAGTGAACATTATCTACATGCCTAATACTGAAACAAAGTTAAACTGTTTTCAGCCCATATGCTACTGCCTTACGGGCCTTCTATAGGTACAGCTAAGAAGGTTTTGGCTAAGTCCACCTTGCTGGACTAGTGCCTAGTGACTAGTTGGTGTACTACACAAATATAAAATTTTCATTATTTTCTTTACCACAATTTCGAAAAATAAGAGGTTTATGCGTAGCGTTTTAACTCGTGATCGCCGATATTTTTTATTTAGTGCGGACCTCCTTAATCCATTCGGGACTCGGGCCCATGGTGTCTACAAGTTAAGCTGTATTTAAGTTCAAAATAATGGTAGGGTATGACGATAAGTACCGTGCATTTGAAATAGTGTGCCAGTAATTACGATTGTCCCCCATCGAAACACAAAATTTAGGCGTTACTGAATGAAAGAAGGTTGATATTTTTAGCACATTTGCATGTGTTATTATCGCGGGTTTTGCACAGATTGTGGTACTTGCTTGTCAATTATGGCCTTTGTTCAAATTTTTAGGTCAATTCCATTACTAAACACTACTTTCTTTCAGGTATATCAGGATGTGAGAAGTTCAGAATCCGAAGCATCAGAGACTGAGTACGAAAAGTAGGTTAATTAAAAATTTTGACAACGAAATACGACACATTAATCATGTGAAGGCAGAATTATAAGCCAATTTTAGATAAGTCGCTTGAACTGTGGACAGTACCTACCTACTCATTGTCTTAAGAGTATCTAAAGTGAGATTAAGTTATATTGCTTAATGATTTTCACGTTGGCAAAAATTGTAGCATTTATTGATTAATTTGATTGATATTAAGAGTTTACAGGTAAAAGTACTAATATTATAGTTTTATGGAAAAAAAATAATACAAAATGTCCAACCTGACAATAACTGCAATCAAATATTTTTTTGGGATCATGTTAAAGTCTATTTTTAACAACTTCAATGGATAATAATAGCGTGTCGAGTGAAAAGTGTAATTAGTAGTTTTAGGTTAGTTTTAGCCCAGTTTTGTGTAATATGTAATAAATACATATCTTTATATGTATGTAGCGCATATTGCATAATGAATATTGATATTTCAAATATTTCTTTTTTAAAACTTATGAGCTTCATTACAAATATTTCATTTACAATTTAACCCTACACTGCATGATTTTTATTTTCGAAAGAAAAAAAATCTTATCTACTCATAGTTTTGGTCTAGAATACGGAAAAAATAATTAAAAAAATAAATCATAAATAATAATGGAAAAAAACGGTTTTTTAATTTTGTTCCATATATGGCACAACATGCATTGACCTACCGATGTATGTTTAGTACAATACTAGAGATGACAGAGACGGAAGCATTTTTTATCTTTGTTGACACAATGTTCGACCCCGCATTTCTCGAACAAAACAAATGAGTTTCTTTTGCAGCAAAGATACTTGCATTGTTGGTGTTTCTGTCCTTACATATCACCATCACGCCTTACGTCACGAGGAGGAAGATTCGCACCATTGGCTCTCGTTCTTTTCTTCTCTATCAAGTCCTTACTAGCAGAAGACGGTCGGCCTCTTTTCTTTTTCATTGACTAATCACTCATGAAGAGGTTTTTTGCCAATCCTAACTATAAGTCTTTTAACTTTGGCGGCGTTGCTTCTTGTCGCATCTCCCCCATCTTCTATATAGCAACCAACTTTTTATGGTGGCGATATCGAGGAGATGGCAATAAAGCCTCAAGTGCCACTTCTTTCTTTCACAACCTGCCGTGCTCGTATAGCACTTGATTTAGACGTAATTGGAACTGCAGGACTTGAATCTCCAGAGGTTTGAAATATGATGCTGCATATCAGTTACATCATTATATTTGACAGCCCCGTGGTGCAGTTGGCTTGACATCAGTTTGTGAAACGAGAGGCTACGGGTTTGTTCCCCGCACCGAGATAAATAATTTTTTCGAGTCTGGGTGTTAGTGAGACCGAATAAGTCCCTCGTAGTCTCTGATACCCACGACACAGGACTTGTGTCCTAGTGTGCGGTCAGAACTGTGTATGTGACTATTGAATGTATTTATTTATTATATGACCTTGATAATGGTGTAACGAGATCATACCTGATTGAAGAATCATATTGCTGTTCATCATCAGCATCGCTAAACGTTTCACAAAGTTGATTGACGATAGTTCGAATTGCAGCAATATCATCATCACTTTCAGCCTCAAAGGAGTCTAGTTTGTCTTCGCTGCCTGATGGTATTGTCAAATAATTTAGGATTTGATTGCTAGATAAACTTTTCGTCGCCATTATCGAAAATAAAAAAAACATATCGACATTATTAAACATACATAAATTTGGACCATCACTGCATGAAGTGACATATCGGGAACAACCAGTAATTATAAAATTTTAGTATCAAAACAATGTCAAATCAAAAAATAATACTTACATTTGCTTAGTACATAGTTTTCTCGATATAAAAACATTTTTTTCGCTATTGCACTCCGTCAATAATTATTATTTTTCTGTATTTTTAAATATCGTTCGCACCGCCCACGGCATATTTATCAATTCTTTCAGTTAAACGGCCAATTGAGCGAGGGGGTACTGCCATCTAACTCGAATAAAGGTACTAATTGATTGTCATTGACTATAATTAATAAGCTATCATAATTATAGATCTCGTCCCTGGGTTCAACTTAGAAAAAATATCAATTTTATTGGTTGTGACATATATGGCACTGAATGCAGTGTAGGGTTAAGTCCCACTTTTGAAGATTTGTAAGTCAAACTATAAGAATTGATTAAATATATCCAAACGGATAGAATTTTTATTATTTGTTTTATTCAATCTTACTATTTTTGAGACGAAAAAATGCCAGATTAGAAGGGAAACTTATGACATTAATAAGTATAGGAGATGACTAATGATGAGAATTACCACAACACGAATAATGTTCTTGTGTGATAAAACTGCGGCATTTGACTTGATGGATAAAATTATCTTTATAAAATCATCTCATAACATTAAAACAATATTAGGATAAAGAAACTCAATTATGTAGGTAATTCCATAGTTTGTGATTTGTTTTAACTGTTACAAGTAACAAAGCTACATGATACATCTCACCGAAATTTTCGTGACTTCATAGTGTGTAATATTTTAAATATGATTCAGAAACAGCATGCGATTCTCGAGGCCGTTCGGGTTGCTACATTAAAATATTTCTTTGATGCATTTGGTTTAATTGTTCAATAGAAAAAGTAATTTTTATTATTGTTGTTTATTATTTATTAGAGAAAAAATATATTTTGACAGATGATTGTGAAATGAATATTTCTATTTGTTATATAGTTGATGTTGAAGGTATACCGAATATTCGTGTATGTAGTATGGCAAACTTAAAGAAAGCTGTCACTTTTTCGAACGAACTTACCGTGGTGTGTAGACTATTCGCTCTTCCGCTAATTTTAAGATTCATAAATCATTGTTAAAAAAGAAAAAGAAAATTTAGTGTTATAAAATGTTGAGACAGTTTCTGGATAAATTTTGGAATGAAGATGTTTGGTTACCGCCCAATACTACGTGGGAAGATATTGCGCCCGGGCCCGACAAGGTTGTGGATTACACCGACTATACGCACGTTTTTATCCCTATACCGTTAGCACTGGTATTTATGGTGGTGCGACACTTAGTTGAAAAGTAAGTACAGGTGCATATTTATACCATTGTCATAAGATTTATCTGTAATGCCGAAAAGTAACCTGGCATCGGATAATTTACATATCGCGTGAGGCGTCTAGTACAGTGTGAAGCAATATCTATGTTTGCGTATTCTATTTTTGAATTAAAAAACATAATATATTTGTGAGCTGTTTTACGGATAGAGATGACAGAGCGGGATTAATTAAAATTTTGCTAGCGTCGCGTGTTTTCCTGTGTTATTTCCTGTGAGTCGTAAGCTTATAAAAGAAATTGATTACTGAACGATAACCGATAAACAACCGTTTATGTTAGTTGTTAATAAAAGTAAAACTTAACTTTACGATTGTAAGTTTTCTCATCAACAATGCCATCAACATTTTGGAGTATTTATCTTAGATATGTATTTTAAATCTTGTACTTAATGTCACATAATGCTTAAGAATTATTAAATAATTAAAAAAAAAACCTTTCCAAAAGCCATTGCAATCTGCACCAAAAAGTTCTGAGAAATCTAATAAGAAAGTTACTTTCCTTTTGTATGAAAATAGAAGTGGTTTCATCAGATAAACTATTAATTATTGTTTTTTATTATGTATTTTATAATTATGAATTGGGTAGAAATTGCTGATAAAATATTATGATTAATATCTAAATAAGCTGTGTACCATAGGATCATGCATTTAAATGAATTAATTACTTCCAAAAAAATGGCACACTTTCTTGAATAAAGGGTTTGACTGTATAAGATCTAACTACTGTATCATAAAAACCTTTTCTCATTGTACAGGTTCTTAAAACTGCCTGTTTTATGAAAGCCATGTTCACCTTTATTTTTACCTATCTCTAAATGTGTAGCCATGTGCAATAGAGACTTACTAGGCAAACTAGTGGATCTGCTGTATGCTGCCAATGGTAGAATTTAATAAACATTTGCTGACTTACAACTAATTCTTTCTTTTTTGTTAGATTTAAACTTATATATTAATTCAATTGAAAATAACTCATCCCTAAAACATGTTTGTTTCAGCAAATATAGCTGTCAATTACAGTTATTCTATTAGTAAGTGTGTTGGGAAAATCTATGTTTGTTTTATAAAATTGCTATGCAAAAACTTGATATTTATCATGTTCTCACAAAAAGATTCATAGCTATGCGTATAGGTAAGAATTTCATCACATGTTTGTGTTTCGATGTACTTGACATAAAAAAAACTATGCATTGTGACACATTTCACTGTAAACATGAAGAGCCAAGTCTATGACATAGATGTTACAACTCGCAAGACATATTATATAAATATCTGCAGGATGCTACTATAAAAGTAAAATATTTTTAAAGTGTAATCCAAACATAGCACAGTGTAGTAATGACATAGTAATTTAGATCATTTAATTAATTGTCTTTCATATTATGTAGAAATAGTTATTAAATATAATAAATCTCTTCTATTGTATAGTGGTTGTGTTGTGCAGTTTTACTTATTATTATTTAGTATTCAGATTCCAACATGAAATGTGTTATTTAAGTAATGTAGAGTCTCTGCACCCATTTCTTTTAATTTCATCAGAAAATGTCTGTTGACTTAAACAAACTGATAACCAATGAAAATGTAAATATTTCTTTGTGATATTCCAAATCTAGTTTGTCATATTTTTTAAGGTTAAAAACTAATAAAACCTTAAGTTCATTATTTTTCTTGGAATTTCTGGTGATTTCATTCATGTAAAACCAAATTTATCTGTTATGACATAAAACTTCTAGTGATTTCAAAGAACTAATATTAGGAAGGAAATATATAATATTGAGTTACCCTTATAACATTTAATTGCCAATTAAATTAGATGCTTCAATATCAGTTTCAAATGAACAAGCTAACAAAAATTGATAAGGATCTTGTAATATTAGCATATATGCATTTAGGATAATTTAATATTCAAGTATAAAGACTCATCATATTATTTATTTTTTCAGAATGTTACATTTTCTTTGAGACTACACATAAAATATTTTATGATCTCTGAGTTCAGCTCTCTTGCAAAATAACATAGGAAAGTTGCACTACATTTGTGTCAAGTATTGTTTTCTTACAAATTGTATTTCACAGTCATTTCAAATTTATGAGTAATAAACTTCCAGCTTTGCCCTAGTTTCTTATACTGCGCTATATTTGGGTCATATTACATTTCACTATTTAATAATTTTCTACTCAAATAAAAACAAGCTCATTTGTATAGCTAAGATGAAATAGGTATAATTGTCTTTATTTTGAACTGACTTAATAAAATCGAAAATTGTGGGACTGTGGCATCACAACTTATCACATAGAGACCTGGGTTTAGCTTGTGTATATCCAGTTTACATAAGGTTTACATCATAATTGTGGTGATTGTCCATAGTTAAGTCAAAAAATGTTATGAAATACATTCATTCATATTTTCAGTTTTTATCATTAAATAGTTACAATGTTTATTTTATACACTGTGTATGAACCAATACAACACACCTTCAGTCAGATAACCGAGAAATATTTCTCTAAGGTGAAGGTTGCACTTATCTGTACTATTAATGTATTCCAGTAACAAACAGCGCTCATCCACCCACTTTTTGTGATAAGATGTTAATAACGTAATTTAAATTTTTATACAGCTTTAAATTAAAATTCAAAAGCTATAAGAAACAGGATTTTGATAACTGCTATGCAAACAGATGCTAGATTTCATCTCATAAATATAGATGAATTTTTAATCATTGAAATCCAGTTCTTGTAAACACTACTGTTGGCTGAAGGATGATTTTCTTTTGCAATCGAAACTTGTGTAAGTTTTTTCAGACGGTTTTTTATTGGTTTGTCTGCTCTGCATTATTTCCATCCTATACACAATGCAAAACTATATTGGTTTTAGATTTCTTTAAATATTGAAGTAGAAACACTACCACTCTCGAAGCTAATAATAGGTACAAGGCTGTATCTAAAAATGCCTTATCATATGAAACAAGGAAAAAACGTCGTCAAAGTAATGTCGTCATTTGAGTTTTACCATTTATTTGTTGTACTATTTACGTAGGAAATCTTTCAGACAAGTTTGTCCGTTTGATTCTTAGTTATAACGATAACATAATCATATCCCATTTTCACTACACTATTCCTACGAAAATGAGAATTTTGATTTTCGATAAAATCGAGATCTTTAATTCGATTATCTCTTAAACGAAAGTAAAAATGCTATTGGACCAATTTGGGCGATTTTATCACCGAAAGATGCGTTCATTAATTACTACTCTGGGTTTAACTACATGACAATCATGTTATTGAATAACAACGTAGGGTCGTTGCCTGTTTCTTAAAATAGTATTGAATATTAACGTATGACAAAAAATAAACATTGAGGTTGTTCAAAGGCTTGTTTTTCGATCATCAATAAATGTTTTTTTTTTATGTTAATTTTGTTTTGCTTCTTATTTAGCATTGAATCTAATATAAAAAATAATATAAAACTAATTTGTATTTATAAAGTTATTAGGGCAAGTACTAGACCATTTTGTTTATACATGACGATGGATTTTCAATAACACACAACCGTACTTGTGACTGGTTTGTCTTTTGTAGCACTACACCAATGTGTGCCGTGAGATCTAGAGATCCTACTTTCGATTCACTGGTCAGGCAGTATTACTGAGTTTTACCATTGAGAGAAAAACTATAAAATAATTTACAAATATAATGAGGTTAAATATAGAACACTCAAATAATGATTCGATCCATTTAATAGAGACTTTAAAACACATCTTGGATATTAGAATGAGTGGACCACATGAATTCGGAGTAATACGTAGCAGCGATCTCATAATATCATGGTCCGAGGTGCTATTATATTTATATTGAAAAACGTATCTGTGAAGTGAAATTATGGGCGGCGGTGTTCCCTCAGTTTTCCCAGATTCTTTTTAATACTATCACTACGAAATTTCAAAATATTTGCTAAAGCGGCTTCGATGTCCGTAATGCCAACGCCTTATAGTATAGTGCGCGTAATAGTAGTAGAAGCATTATAAGCGTTTAGTGCACGAGAACCTTGTGTCTGTAGTAAAGACTTTTTACAAGTACTAACAAATATTTTAATGTCATCATTTACAAATAACTACATTATCAGGAAAATTATGTAAATAGGCAGTTGATTGTCGCTTATCATATTTTATCTACAATTCATGCTGCTATTGTCTCAGATTGTGATTGACGAAATATCTAAATGAGATATATTTTGCGAGATACCCTATCGCTATGATACAAGCACGTGCAGATGTCCTTGATCGTTTAAAAAGTTGTAAAGTTGTATTAATTGCTGTTCACAATTAATGTATTTGGCATTTTGCGATGCGACAACTGAAAATACCAGTGTGTTTTTTAGTTGTATTAGCAATTTTGAACCTGACCTTGTTTTTAGCAAATAAACCTGACGAAAGGGGATAAAGAAGTTATGTTTTCTTGCTGATAGCAAAAATTTAATGTTTATCCGGCTAGCAACTACTACCGTACCTAAGCGTAATCCCGCCTTAGTGGTATATGTAAGTGGACTATGTTCCGCGACCAAACTATCCATCCACTTTAGAATGCCAACATAATTATTTTATTGACTATGAAGGCCTGTTATATGAAGGCCTTTTGACATAATCGATGTTGTCTGGACTTCAAATTAATAAGCATAATATAATCCTGCGGTCGTTGCAGTACCCGCATGTAAGGAAAATACTATCTATGTTATGTTTTAAATAAAGACTTAACCCATTATTTAAACAAATAAAAGCACTTTTAATTCTGATTTGTCTGCAATGTCTTTTACATTGGCCGTACTATCACCAGACAGTACGTGATATCCAGGATTAAGTCATCATCATCCTTTTGCCGTTCCAATATTATTTGGTGTCGGCACCAATGTTCAGTATTGGGTACACAGTAAAGAAGAGAGTCTCATAAATGGATACGCTTAACCCGGCCAGTTTTTCCTATATCATTATAGCGGTCTTTCCGCTGTATGTGAGGTGTTCGTTTTACTGGTAAAAACAAATACTAAGGCTTTTGGAATCTACCTCATAGAGCGAGTCATAAAAATAAATATGAAATATACAACTCACTTCGAAGTCGGAGAATGTACTTCAAGTTCCAAGCGATGTTCATAAATTCCGAAATGTATATTTATTAACTGTCATGCTATCTCTATGCCTGGCTTTTACAATGCCTAAAAACCTACGTGATGACGAAATCATTGTGAAGAAACGAAATTGTAATTTGTATATTCATGACAAGTTTACTGTAGCTGACTTGTAAATTGAGTCACCCACACGCACACATGTCTGCGACGGCAATGAGATGTCCGTAAAATAGAAACAATTCCGCCCCCACTGTGCCACCCATATCAAATATGAACCGTGACGTGTTCTCTTTATATCTACACCGATCAATGAGCCTCGACAAATTTTCGTACATGTGTTTATAAAAACGGGATAATTTAATATTCAAACGTTTCTAGTTTACGTAACGTATTAAGTTAATCAACCTTCACCGAGTTCAGTGGTCTCCATATATTCGGTTACGTTTGACCTCGCGCCATATGGCATAAAACATACCTAGACAAATATTGCAGTTTAGCCAGATTTATAATATTTTTTGCCAACCTGACTAGGCTAGCGTGGTGGATAAAACCTAAACCCTTTTATTTGTAGAGAAAGCCCGTGCCCAGAAGTGAGACGTATCTGTATAGGGTGATGTCAATATTTTTAAATAAGGCGATAAGCCATTAATTGTAAAGGAGGCTTTATAAAGCGCTGCACATACAATACATTAAAAATAAAAGTTTTCTATAATTAGTCTTCTGTAACACTATCCACATACTCAGCCTATGGCCGTCCACTGCTGAACGTAGGCCTCCCCAAGATAGCGCCAACATCCCGGTCTTGGGCAGCCTTCATCCATCCGTTACCCGCCACCTTTCTCAAGTCATTCCCATCATTTTTGCCACTGCGGTCACCAACCCGCTTGCCTAGCGTGGTGACTATGGGAAAATCCCCCAAATAGTAACACTATCCAATTTGGTTGAAAATTGGAGATGTAATTAGTAGTCATATAGATAGTATATTATATTTTTTAGATAGTAGTGGGGTTGTTAAGGAGACATCGTGTTCTATTTCACACGCTCGCAATTCAATGACAATAGTAGTTGTTATGTGCGTACTATTCTTGTATTTGAATTATTCTTGTCGCTTTATATTATATATTGTAGATCTCTTCTACGATCAAAAACCTTTGTAGTAACTGATTTCATATATTACTAAATTAATAAATAGGTACACCCACCAGCCACACAAAATTTAAGTCTTCTATCATTGGTCAGAAACTATGATAAACTTTTCGGACTCAAACATTCTGATCCAAAACAAATATTTTTAGGACACGAGACATTTTTCTCGGTGCGAGTATCGAACCTGGGGCGTCTCGTTTTGCAAGCTTGTGCCAGCCGGTCGTTTTTAATGTTACGTTGTACGTTCACTACAGAGATACTACAGACCTTATGCTACGTAGCGCTTCGTATAATTTCTTAATGCATTACTTAGGTTTCACGTCCAAACGATCCCGAAGGAATCCTTACGCAGCGCCTGAGGTATGCATTTGCACTAATAACTGTTCATCACAGGTTTCTTTCACATTAAACTAAGTGCCGATTAGATTGTTGATAAATACTTACTCATTTCTTAAAGACGACAACGTCTCGAACGTTATAGTTTGTTGTAGATGCCTATGGGTTATAATGGCTCGTATACTGTGCTACACAATCAATGAATCCGTTTTGATGAAAATAAAAAGTTCGCTTTGCGCGCATTCATTAGATTTGTTAACAAATGCTGTAAAAAATAATATAAAAATCTGCCATAAGAAGTGGCTTTGATGGCTTCCATAATTGGTATTATCTAAAAAATCTAATATTATGGATATTATGGTCTAAAGAAAAATTATAAAAAACAAATTCATTTTTGTATTTATAAAATGAATAAGTCGATTGAACGACATAAACCTAAATTGTGCCCGTAAAATGACATTAGGCTCGCTCCTGTTACGTGAATGAGCTGGCCAGTCGAGGATGTAGAAATACAAGCGCGAGAACGTATGTTTGTATATTTAAAAAGGCATACTCTGTAACGATCATTGAGGTGTATTGTATTCGTTTCCCGTCAATCCACACTATTTTGAACGCGCTGCACTTAACAGATATCCGTGCGGTCCTTTTTTCATGCCGGTGTAAAAGAAATGAGTGCAGACTACGTATACATTATCTTCTTCACTTTTGTTTATTCTACGCCAATTTAGATAAATAAACTAAGGCCATCCCAAAAACGCAATGTGAGGCCATCGTAAAGAATGACAAACATGATAAGAAGTATTGTGATAACTGTCAGTAGACGAAGATTTTATCTCAAGTCACTATCAAGAGTGTCTGAATCAGTTAATGATTGAGACGAATTGAGTTTTCCTTAAATTTGATCGGATATAGTCGCGACACCATACTGTCGACATTTCTTAGCTACGTTTGTTGAGAGATTCGTATTGTACGTATTTTTTCTATTTATTTATTTATTTATTTACACTTTTTACAATTTTTGTAAAGGTGGACTTAATGCCGATGGCATTCTCTACCAGTCGAACCTTGGGTGATGCAGAGATAATACGCAGCAGGTGTGCAAATAAAATAAATTATAAAGACACACAAAATATATATATATATATATATATATATATATATATATATATATATATATATATATATATATATATATATATATATATATATATATATATATATATATATATATATATATATATATATATAATATTATAAATACATACATTAGAAGTAAAGAAATTAATTGTAATAATAATCGATACATATAAATATACATATACCAACATACCATAATACATACAAATATACTATTATCAAGATTCTGAGATTCTCTTTAACAGCAATTCGCGAACCTTTGCCTTAAACGTTTCACGAGTCTTGCACATCCTCATCTCTAGAGGGAGAGCATTCCATAGAAGACAAGACTGAACGAGGAAAGACGAGTGAACCAGACTAGAAGTGTGAGAAGGACAGAGAAGGAGGAGATTATTTTTAGAACGGAGATTTTTAACGTGGTTAGCATGTAAATAATGAAAGAAGTTGGATAGATACGAAGGTGCAGTAGATGACGTAAGAATAGAGAATAAAGTTAGAAGTGCTCGCAGCTCACGACGCTGCCGAATTGGCAACCACTTGAGCTGCGCGCGATAGGAGGACACATGATCGAATTTACGGAGATTAAATACGAATCGAATGCAGTTATTGAGAAGCCGGTCAAGTTTATTGAGGAGGTCTGCATTCAGGTCGAAATAGCACACATCACCATAGTCGATTATGGGTAGGATCAAAGCTTGCACAAGCATTGCCATGGTTTTTATTTCGATATTAGATAAAATTTGATAAACACATATTTGTCAGCGATAAATTATATTTATATATTACCAATATACCATACTCAATATCTCTTGATTTTTTGCAAGGAAAACGTATGAAGGTTTCTAAAACTCGTTTACACAGAATTTTTTAGATATCTATGTATATAAAAATAACAATTGATACTTATCTAAGAGATTATGCTTTTCAATGGAAATTGTTCTTTACGAGGTCAGTGTATTTTTTATACAAAAGAGTAACCTAGTAAGAACAATCTGGAAATGAGGTCATGCACATTATTCTCATCACAATCATACAAGACCGTTGAGAGAATTTACGAATTTGTGGTAAAGTTGAAGCCCCAAGAGACTATTGCCTCTTTTTTTGGTCAAACTAATGCTTTTTTAAAAATATTTGCAATTATTATTTGCAAAGTAACAGTAAATCAATTCCGTTATGTATTATGTAAACTAGAACATTTTAAAGATTCATCAGTTAAAATGACTCTTTGCATCTAAGCTAGGGACAACTTAGTCTATGGGAGCATGTGGCCCTGCCCTCTTTTCGTATGCATATACTACCTGTAAGTACCAAAGAAAACCGCTCAAAGCTTAAAAAGAAAGAAACGATGATCAATGGTAGAACTAAATTAGACAGTCTCAAAGACTGCCATGTCGACGGTATTCCACGTAAAATTATTATCGGTTGTAATTTTAGTTATCTTTTATCTTATCTGAATACAGCTGTTGATAACTAACATCTTATGATGATGAAAGAATCATGAGGCTGCCAACGTCAATAGAGCGTTTTAGTTTGAAATAATATTTGTCTTGGCATTTTTCTTATTTTGGCGCGGCTTAATGATAACACCATCTGATATGAAACTAACTGTCGTTTAGATTGCCTATCAATTGGCCAGAGATGAATTATCATTCGTTTATCAACAGCGATAGCATTAAAATTGTTTTATTTTCACATAGACCCACCCATCATTCGTTCCCTGGGTGCCATAAAATAAGCCCGAATACATGTACTTGGATTACATAATTAATTCTTCTTTTAGACATAACACCTAATAGACCAGAAACTACGAGAGATTTTTCGATCTCACACACATAGACTCAACAAATATTTGCGGATCGCACGAACATCTATCTCGGTTCGGTGATAGAACCTGCGGTTTTCGTTTCTCAAGATAGTGTGTAGCGAACTGCGGCACGGAACATTTCGTAATAAATTAAAGAAATAATTCTTAAGTGTATGGATTATATGGAGAGATTAGATAGCGATGTTTTCGTTATAAGGCCGTTTTATTTTCCTATCGGGGAACCCGAATCATTATTTCTGGTAATTACCAGATGACAATAGTCATTTAAATATCTCCAATTATATTCGGTCGTAAATTCATATCTTGAAGTAGATATGGGCTATTTCTAAGTTTTTCCTAGCTTAACAAGTAATGTTAATCTTGTATTAGAGGATGACTATACCTGTGGAGGGGAAGTGCTGGAATCGTTGTTTACAACTTCTCATGTCAATCTTATTTTAACATATTTCGTTGAGATTCACTACTTGATGTCAAACCTGGTACACAAGAGTTGTATTAAAATCACTGTGCTGCGATAGGGCAAAAAGTCCCTAATTGTTTGGCAATTCATTGTTCTAAACGCATACAATATATCTTTATTTCAAGTGATTTCTAATTAAATTACCCAACCATCTATGTTAGCGCTGTCACAAAAAGCTAACTAAACCAAAATTCAAGGTACAGGGCTATTGTTTGATTCAATGCGTGTTTATTTTCTTATAAATTATATTCTTATTTCTGGTAAACTAAACTTTTTTCGTTTCAGTGCTAAAGGCTTATGAATTTTAAGACAAATCAAACTCAATTGCACCAATTATCGAGGAGATGGCGTCTGAATCTTCATGTTTACTATCAGCACTTTTATTGAAACGTGTTGTCTTTTGATTACAGATATTGGTACGAACCTTTCGGCAAGTCACTGGGTATAAAAGACACGAGACCACGGAAAGCACCATCCAACCCCAAATTAGAAGAGGCTTACTCACAATGTCGGGGACATCTGAAACAGGTGTGTACAGATTTTAATGAGATTTTTGCTCTCCTTTTGATATTAATAATTGTGATGACCTTGAAATATAGAGCAAAATACAGCATAACAGTTGTTCACATTAAAATTACGATGATAATGTAAATCGTGCGACCGAGGAGTCTCGGGTTGGACAAAGTATTGTAGCAGCACGGAGATTAAGTCTACAAAAACGAGAAAAGGCTCGGTCCCTATTACTTAAAAGCAACTGACGAAACATAGATGTAGAAATACACTCACACGTATTCTGATACAGGCCTGAGTCATATGTTTCAATTTTCTATTCCAGTTCTCATCTTTGGCCAAGAAACTGGAGATGACCGAGCGCCAGGTCGCGCGTTGGTGGCGACTCCGACGTTCCCAAGAGAAGCCATCCACTCTGGTGAAGTTCTGCGAGAACATGTGGAAGTTCACCTTCTACTTGCTCAATTTCACCTTTGGACTGTTCGTGCTGTGGGATAAAGAGTGGTTGTGGGATATTGACCAGTGCTATATCGGATACCCACACCAGGTAAGCGCTACAAAGTGTATAAATTGCCTTAACTACTGTCTGTCTCTCTGTTTGTAGATGTTATAATAGAACCATAAGTTGTGTTCAGTAACTAGATACTTCAAATTTGCGTTTAAGAGCTATTAGTCTCGTTACGTTGAGTGTAATCATATGATTGTATAATGACAGAAGATGTTTGTAATTTGTATCTGTCCAGCAAATCTTAACTAGAGGTTATTGTACTGGCACAATGTGGTCTGTTTAATATGTATTAATAACTTGCAAAAAAAAAAAAAGAATAGATAGTTTTAAATGTGTAAATTTTAGTTGTATTTCTTTTCTAGTAATGTTACCTGATAGATAGATAAAGTTTTTATAAAGTAAACACTGGTGAGGAACTACTAAAAACCACTCTAGACTTTCCCTGGCCTCTTAATAGAATATCCACAGATGATCAGGAAACGCGACACCTCATATCTGTTCAGACGGAATTTTACAAATTTTAATTATTGAGATTACCAATTTGGTTATGACTGCTATCTATGTTATTCGAATATGTGGGTAGTACGAATAAAAAGGGTGTTTAACACAGAAACTACTTTTCACTTTTTTTTTATGTATTTTATATGTGAAATACAAGAAATAATTCAACCTTCCAGGGCTTGACAAGCGACGTATGGTGGTACTACATGATCTCGTCGGCGTTCTACTGGTCGCTGACGATCTCGCAGTTCTGGGACGTGCGGCGCAAGGACTTCTGGCAGATGTTCGTGCACCACATCGCCACCATCGCGCTGCTCTCCTTCAGCTGGGTCTGCAACCTGCACAGGATCGGCACGCTGATGCTGCTCTTGCACGACTGCGCTGATATATTTGTTGAGGTAACCTCACTATCAATGCTAAATGTAGATTTGTAAATATCAAAATTGCGTAACTTAACGGTGAAACGTCACACCCAAAAGTTCCAAGCAATTACTTAAATATGAAGTCTCTTGATCTTCACTTGGTTAGCGTGGTTAACTAAGGCTTCAATCTTGTCAATCATAGAGGCTCACTTTTCCAGCAGTTGGACGTATATAAGCTGATGATAATGATGAAGTACCATCTTTGAAAGTCATCTAGGTACAGATATATTTTTTTTTAAATACAGCCAACATTCACATACATAGTTCTGACCCCACATTAACACAAACACCCAGACCCGAAACAAATATTTGTGGATCACACAAACATTTTTCTCGGTGCGGGGATCGAACCCGCGGCCTCTCGTCTCGCAAGCTGGTGTCTAGCCAACTGCGCCACGGGGCTGTCAAAATTTAGTTTACCGAAGATCTGTTTACTGACCTGGTCATCAACAGTGTTCCCCAAATCGTTTTGTTTCTATCAAAACTTGGCCAACAATAAGATGAAGAAATGATTTTACAAACTTTCCCCGACATGCCCTATGATGTCTTTTTTTCATGTATGATTTTCAAGTTTTCTACAAGAACCTTAATTCTTCCAGTAACTTTCTATGTCTGAGGTTTAACTTAAACCTAGTTACAAAAACTTTTATAAAAAAATATCATAGCAGATTCTCATTTTTTTTCTTTTGGGTCGTTCAGAGGTTTCCTCAATATGAAAGAATGTATTTGTACTAATATTTTTATGGTTGTTAATGTTTCAGTCTGTGAAAGCGTCGAAATACGCGAACTACCAACGTCTGTGCGACGCGTTGTTCCTGGTTCTCACCTTCGTATGGATTTTGACAAGAGTCGTCATATACCCATTCTACATTATTTGGAGGTAAATACTTAATTAATTCATTCAGCATTTGTCACTTAGATTTTTGGCATTATTACTTTGGCAAAATATTATTTTACAGCATGTTGTGTCGTGGTTTTTAGACTCGTAAGAACTTGTCAGTTAAAATATTTAAAATGATGTTTTGTTTACTAGAATGATCTAATTGGAATTATTTAATTTGAGATGTGTTACTTCTTATCGACTGTTATACACAATTAGTTTGGAGTATAAATGTATTTTACAGTACATCAATCCGCGCGCCGATGTTGCTGCCGATGTTCCCCGCGTACTACATCTTCAACTCGCTGCTGTGCCTGCTGCTGGCGCTGCACATCGTATGGACATGGCTTATTTTGCAGATTGCCTACAATGCTTTTAAAGCTGGACAGGTTCGTAGCTAAAATATTCCTTTTTCTATTATAAAAGTCCCATTCCAACGGCAAATCACGGCAGAAGTTTAAAAATTACAGGCCAGAAAAAAGCTAACATATTGATGAGGAATTATAATTGATATTTATTTTTAAATTATACTATTCTAATTCTATGATACACGTACATTCTCAAGGATGCTAAATAATTAAAAGTAATTTTAACATTTCTGTATAAATTTTCAGATGGATGGCGATATTAGAAGTTCAAGTTCTGACCTGAGCGACAGCCCGCAAAATTCCAACCACAGCTCGCCCAGTAGGGCCAAAAATAAAAAGTAAGCATGGTTTGTTTGTTAACAGATAACACCCTGTGTACATACATATATTTATGCATTTATAATTGAGTTTCAATCAAAAGGCTGCAAATATTTTCATTTAAAGAGTACCCTAATACATTGTAAATCTACTCACTACAATCTTATGGAAAGGCCTACTTCTACAAGACTTCCTTTCAACAAGGCTTCACTGCAACTGGTAGTTATGTCAACCAATGATTCTCTACCTGACTCCCACTTATTAAAAAATGAACCAAACATCTTAATGAGTTGGTATTATATTTACTAATAGTTACATACAATTCCTATTTTCAGAGTAACATAAACATCGTCCATGAAACTGCAAGAACATTTTGGATCACAGCTACAGATTATAGTTTAAATATTTTTATTGCTTTATAAAAAGCAAGCACAGTAGACAACAGATATGTTTCAATGGAGTTTACTTGAGTTGTCTTATTCAATATTTAGTATACATACTTCATCTAACAAATATTTAGTTTATTAAAACTTAGTTAAATTTAGACATAGAGGGTTATTATATGATATTAATTAATTTATTGTTATTTTTAATTTATTTTAATGTATGTTTGAAACTTTGTCGATAGTATCTCCTACATATTACAGTAGTATTTAATGCTATGCTTACTTAAAAGAACTTGTTTTCTGTATAGGGAATTACAAAGTCTACTATGCCTATAATGCATCACCAAGGAGGGAGACACATACTGTCGCTGTATGATTATTCACATTATCCACAGCATGAAACAATAAAACAACTCAAGTAAAAAATATCAGCAATTATATGCACATAGCTAGTGAAGTGTGCGCGATGTATCGATAGACTAAAACCATCGATAAAACCCAACACTTTCTCATAATACAGAGGCCAAATATATCTGATGTAAGTTTGTGTTTCAAACATATTTATGTTTAATGTTATACATAGTTAAGTTTACTATTATTAGAGATGGTATGTGAATATTTTGCCTACAATAGAGCTGGCCTCAGATGAATTGTTAGATACAAATTCCCTCAGAGTTGTTAAGGCTAAGTTTTCATACCTTATTATATTTCAATGTAATAATAAAACCTATACGACTGTTTACAACAGGACACCTTAACAGATGTAACTCACAATTAGATTGTTTTTAGTTATGATTTCTCGAAACTCAAGTTCCAAAACTAGTGTGAAATTTATTCTGTCTATTAAATATAGGCAAAATATTCATAAAGATCATAGTTTTATAAGCTCAATGTCGTAGGTGTAAGCTATAATTTGTCTACAAATTAAATGGACCAAACAAGCTTGTTCACAAAACCAAAAAAATATATAAGACAGGCTGACGTATCCTATATTGTGTATCTGTAGAATGTAGGCAGCCACTGTAAAGTGTTGAAATAAATATTGAATGATTTCTGAAGATTAAATTGAAACATTCGTGATACTTGCAAACATGAGATTAGTAACGAGATACCATACTTTATAGAGGCTTCAGGTTGTTCTGATTTTCGTACAATTGTACACATTGTATTCAGTACTAGCTAGTTGTAGCTAGATGTATCGATAGTAAACGAGTTAATCGATTTTTATACTAGCTTTATACACTACGGTTTTCTTGGTCTATTTTCGACGTCCGAGAATAATTTACCAATTTAAACAGCAATTATAGTCTGAATGAAATTTGCAGTAAAGTTTATAATGCATTATGGTTTTAATGGCCGAGTAAAACGGGAGTGCACATTGCACTGTATGTTTGTATCGACAGTTTGATATGAGACCCACTGCGCCGCATTTTAAACAGGGACCACATATAGCTTGATATTATATTTTTTATTTCTTTCTATTTATATATTTCAACGCGCACGTGTGTTGCCATTTGCAATACTAATTTTATAGCTGCCAGCATTTATCAACAAAATAAATTTATAGAACGCGTAGATTTCATTTTAGTCCTTAATACTTTTTGTTACCCATGCTGATATTATACTGAAATTATTAAAGAATTTTAAATAGATATTTGTCTAGCAAAGATTGTATATTTTGGATGTGTATTTTTAACTTGTAACTATTGTCGATGTAATTGCAATGGAGTAAAGACGCAAATAGGTTTTCTATAAAAGGTTACGGCAAATGATAGTACTAAAACGTTTGGTACATAAAAATATCTGCACATGTTATAAAATGATCGTGCGAATTCGTTGCTTACAAGATAGGAAACTGTGCACTATATCTTGGGGTCCATTGAGTTTCAATTATGTTAATTGAAAATCAATATATAAGAAGTGTAACATAATTTTTATAGTTAAACCAAGCTTCCTTCAATTACGAGAGGAGATATGTATGGCGCCTGCATTCATTCGTAAATCTGAGCCACTGTAATGTGATAATAGATGTCTCGAAGAAAAGAAACTTTAACTTGACTGAAAATGCAGCATGTGCAACCGACCCGATTATATAGATTTATTTGTGTCGTTACTTCTAATATATGTGGCTTACAGTAATCAGTAGGGCGTGTCTACGATTATATTCTAGTTTTACTTGTGTAAAGATTTTATGAAATTAGATTTTTCCTATACCCGACATCGTTATGCAGATATTTCCACAGAAATGTGGGTTCATGTGTTCCTCTGTAACTGATTCACAATTCTTAGCAACTTAAGAATGTTTAAATTGTGATTACATGTAGTGTTTAACCTTTTCATGGCAATCTTCAATATACATTATTATGCATATGTAACAAGTATTGTCATGTAATGGATATTATATCTCAAATCATATTTTTATGTCTTAGGTAATTTAGCATAGAAACTTCATTTTCTGTAATGTCTCCCAAAGTAACAATATATCTTTCCTTCCCTTCCGTTTATCAATGTAAACTGGATTTTTAAGTATATACAACAGTGAGATTATGTTGAGTAACTATAGTTGATTTTTGTCAATATCTGAAGCATTTCCAATTGCTTCCAAACTTCGATTTCTTAAAAATATTGTTTTCTATATCATGAATTAATATTCATTGTATAATTGATGAGGTAACTTTAATTTAGTGCAAATCATCACATTATAATACCATTAAAATGAAAACAACTTTGTTATTGAATATTAATTTCAATTAATATCATGTTTTGAAAGTTTTATATGAAATATTTTTTATGCAGTGTTTTCGATACATTCTTGACTATGTTATTAGGAATTCTATAGCATTTTGAATTAAAGTTCAAAACTGTTAATATAAGTGATTAGTGATATCTGGATGAGTTTTTCTATAATATGTACCTCTGTACCATCCATAGTGATGTATATCTCAGTATAGTTAATAGCATTCGGGGAAATGCGAGCGACGGATGTCTATTCAATATAAATTCCGCGCATAATCATAAGACATTAGTAAAATGAGTATAGATACATTGTCAGCTATTTTGTATTGATGAAATTAACTATACCATTTGTTGTGTAAGTAAAAATATAGATTTATTTTGTGATTTATGAATGTATGTTGATCTCTTGTACTTTGGATGCATTTCTGTACTTTCCATTTTTTAACTTTTCTAATGTCTATATAACATGTAATGTGTGTTTGTTATTCATATATATGTAGCTGTTTTAAGCAGTTGTAATAATCGAGGTGTTATGTCTTGTGAGTGTCTATATGTATACAATGACTATTGTATGGTGTTAGTGTAAAATATTTAAATAATCATCGGATAACAGTAAGTTAGATTCTACGCATTACGTGTCGCTATAACTTTACTAACAATTTCTGTTGATCCGAATTATTTGATTTCATCTCATTTAGAGTGCATTACACTCATCATTGAATAATCATGGTGGAATAGTGTTTATAGAAATATGAATTATACCTTCATACGACCATACATATTTCATTTTTTTAAAATAATATAGCGCTTCATAAGATAAAAGTTGCTTAAAGGGTGTCATGATGTTATTGGGCGAATTTGTTCTCATAGTTTGTTTAATTGCATGTAGAATATAATGTTTGCGTGATTTGTTCGCAATGATAAATAAATATAACTAATGTATGGAGAAGTGCAGGCAACGGGGAAGTCCTTGAGTCGTATGTATATTTTGAACTTTATCTCAATACAAAGTTCTAGTCAACATAAAGTGGTCAAGTGATGTCAGCTGGATACAAAACATTGTATTACACCAACGCTCTCTGATACGTAATACGCGATGATAATTATTAAATTGTGTTGGGTTTGTGAAATAAATATGGATTCAATTACGAAAATTATTTTTTATTGTCTATAACCGATCAACTTCAAATATATAATATTACAATTATTAACATATCCCTAAGTGTTAGCGCTAGTGTAGTTTCTTATGGTATCATAAAATGTATTCTTACTTCGTTTCACACTTAATTTACTGCATATATGGTGGGATCTACAGAAATAGATTTTTTTATTATTTAGTTGTTTATTTGAAACTAACTAAAATTATTATTTACAAAATATAAAAAGTCTTGTCTAGATCACTAGAATACTTCGGCCATTGCTTATAATATCAATAATCGGAATTGGCGTCCTCTTCAGACGTCAAAGATGTGTGCTATAGAATAGTGAGAGTGATTCTCCTATCATGAATCGTGTCCATGTGGCGAGTCTTCACGGCTCGCTGCGCATCAAACGGTGTATGGAACGCCACCCTGGCGTCGCCAGTCGGTTGGCCACGTTCATTATATCTCCTAATCACGTCGTCATGAGTTAATTTAAAATCTGAGAAGAATTCTAATATTTCATCGATACTTGCCCTGAAAGGCACATTCTCCATAGAAACTACACACCCTGGCATTCCAAAGTCCTCCAGGGTTGGATCGTGGTCATCGTCACGTCCATTGTCATTGTTAGCCGAGAAGCCTCCTCCACCACCTCCGCCTCCTCGACCTCGGAGGAACCCTCGTCCTCTTCCACGGGAATCGAATCCGCCGCGACCGCGATCAAATCCGCCTCGACCCCTAAAGCCGCCTCTACCTTGATCAAAACCTCCGCGGTTGAACCCGCCCCGGTCGAAGCCGCCTCGGTCGAATCCGCCACGTCCTCTAAATGGCGGACGCGGGCCAAAACCACCGCGCATCTGATCGAAGAATTGTGGTGGCCCATTGCCAAGTAAACTTTCTGCTTGTTTCGGGCCTTCTAGTGCTTCTTCGACGACACTGCGAGGTACTAGATCAACAGATATACGGCATCCTTCAAGATTACTACCGTGTTTAGTAGCAGCTAGTCTCGCCTCTTGAATCGATCGAAATTCGCAGAAACAATCACCGGAGGGCATACCATTTGAGTCCAGCATTAGGTGAATTCTTGCAGGCACGGCGCCTGTATCCGATAAGAATGTTACTATAGTGCGGTCTGTGGCATCACGCGGGAGGCTCTTCATTAAAACACAATCCAGGGGCTCATCCTCCATGTCGGTAGTCAATGCATGTTGTTTAGGCATAGAGTTCAAGTGATTTTGAAACGGAGCTCTGTTTCCCCAAGTGGAAGTTGCTGCGCGTGGACCTATAGATCCACCCGTAGGAAATCCACCGAATTGAGGTGAGCCAAACGCCGGTGGAGGAAAAGTTTGAGGTGGTACGTACGGAGGCGCAAACATGTTCCCTTGTGGTTGATTTTGCATTGTTTGGGCACTTGTCGGTTGCATGGAACCATCGAATTTCTGGCGTCGTTGCCGTGGGTCTCTGGGTAACAAGGAATCTTGCTGTTTATTTAATGGTGAATTCAGTCCCGTATCTTGATTACTGTCATTTTGTGTGTCTTTTATTTCTTTCTCATGTTCATCATCAGACAACGGTATTAAAGTCGCTTCTCGTCTACCGAAAATATATGGCTCTTGTCTGTCGAGGGCCTGCCTCGCATCTTCTGGTTTAGCAAATTGAATGTAAGCAATTTTGGAACGTGAGTTGGTACTGTCGGTTATTTGAATAGACAATAGTGAAAAATCGCTAAATGCTTTTACAATATCTTGTTCTTTGACAAAATGAGGCAAGTCGGTAAGTTTAAGAAATCTGAAATTCTTTTTAGAGTTATCTTCTGAATCAGCAATAATAAGATTGTCATCTTCATCATTATCCTCACGGTATGGTAAATATGAGTCCACAGCGGATTCATATACTTCGTCATCTAAAGGCTCAACGATAACTTGTGCTCCTTTTAATTCGTTAAGTGTACGCTGTAAAATGATTTGCTTTGAGCGGACTTCGCAAAACCGTACGTATATAGTACCCGTTCGTCGGCCGGTATTATCATTGATCATTTTGATTCCATGCTTGTCAATTTGGAACGGAAAGAAACGACGCACGTCGCCGTAACTAGTGTGGTTAGGAGCATTTCTAATAGCGACGCAGCAATCTGGTTGTGGGTCAGGGTTTTCATATCGTGATTGGCGGGTGTCCCTCCGAAATCCCCCCATGCCTCCTCGGCCTCCTCCGCGAGGTTGGGGCCTGCCCATGCCGTTGGTTTGATCTCCTTGAAAAGCGTTGGGATTACGTTTCATTCCAAGCTCTTGTAATTTATTGTAAGCATCTGCCATAGAAGGATCAGAAAAACGTTTGATAGTTGATTCAGAGTTTGGCATCATTGTGTTGGCAAGCAGATTGTTTGGAATATTAGCTTGTAGGCCCGCAACTACCTGACCAGCATTAATGGCGTTACCAAACTGAGGTGCTGTTGGCATCATATCCACAGAAGCAGAGTCAACTGATTTTTCTTGCGAACTTCCTGGCGACTTACGTTCATTACGGCGATCACGGGATCGACGAGATGGTGATCTATCACGGGAACGACTACGATCCTTTCTATCTCTTTTGCGATCGCGCCTATCTCTGCTACGACTCCGGTCGCGGCGGCGCCGTTCTCTTGATCTTGATCTATCCCGACGATCACGTTTTCGTTCCTTTCGTTCTCTTTCGCGCGATCTGGATCGGGAACGCGTACGACGTCGATCTTTTTCCTTACTGCGTTTCCTTTCCGATTTCTCATCATCTTTATCTTCTTCAAATTCATCTTTTGTCGAGGGGCTGAACAATGGCAGTGGCGGCTCAATAACCGCTGGTTGTGGTATTTCCTGTGGATTGCCAAGTCCTGGAATACCTAAGTTGGCCAGTGATCCGTTGCCGAGAGCCGCGGAGAAAGGACTTATGTTTGGAATAGCTGGAGATTGTTGTTTTATCAAGGTTGGCGGCATGGATGCATTGCTAGGTGGTGCGGTTACCGCAGGTGTTGCTACCGGCGCCGGTGGAGCTAAAGTTAGTAGTGGTACATTTTGTCGTGCCGCTTCGATTACTTTATGCATTTCGGAGCGAGAGCTAAGCAGCAACTTCACTTGTATTTCTTTAATCTTGCCCCCATCAAGCATCATAGCTTGCCGCGCATCTTCATCCGTACTGTAACAATAGAAAAAAAAAACGTTAAGAATCTTTTTATTAAGCAATATCTATAATATGTGGGAGTAATTTGAAATTTGGGTTGAATAATAAAACAAATTCATTGGTTATAATTTCGTATATTTTTATATTCTATACAATAAATTCCATGAACATCGACCAACAACAAGAAATATTCAGCTAATACGATTGAGTAACAAGTTATATACCTATAGTTAACAGAAAATGTATAGGTAATAAAATTTTATTATGATCTTTAATATACATTATTTGGGTCATATGTACTTACTGCAGTAAAACAGTACTGTAAATATGATACGAAAAGTAGCAGTTTCACAAATAGATAAAAAATGTCTTAGGAGTTTTAAAACTAAACTGCTTGTGGCTTCACTCGGGTCACCATTACTTAATGGATTTTAAGGACCCATCGATCTATTTCGGCACTAAAGTTTATCAAATTAAAAAATATATATGATTTATTTGTCTAGAGGCTTGGATTAGCCTTGATACACTGAGGCGCAATTTAGCGTTTCTTATTTAGAACTATGCATTTTTCTATCACCCGCATCTGATACCGAATGTTTTCGGTCCGGTCAAGTCAAATAGATTCCTCTTTTCCTACCTCATTTTCTTCACATTTACCAACTATTTTCAGAATGCATTCTTTTATCTCTTAACTTCTTTGTTTTATGCGCTTTATTCTTGTTGCTCTTTAACCCTGCTCTCCAACTTCTGAACAAACATTTTACCAATTTCTCTGATTGCATTATAACCATAACTATTAACTGCAGAGTTTCTTACGTTTACTGGAATATATTAGCAATTAATATGAAATACTTTTATAATTTTGATAGCATTTTGGTTTAAAATTTAACTACTTATCAAAGGCTTATAGCTTACAAGCGTAAAGTGTGAGCTTCAAACTCGCAAATAAATTGAACCTTAAAAAATTCAACATTGCCCGATATGTGTTTCTGAGAATGACGCAAGAGAAAACCTAATAGCTCCTTGATACCCAAGAACTAGATCACACAGCACACAATTCCGCCGCGCGAATCAGTATCTCATTCACTAATCAGTCCAGTTCTTAATGTGTATTTTAATGACGTCATAGATCTTTCATTTCAAAAGGAATTTCTTTACCCAATAAACCTATAGCGGGGATAACATTGAGTAACACTTATTGTATGGTCTTGCGAAAGACCAGTAACATTACAGCTATATTATGCTATGGGAAGTGCGGTTCTAATAGAATATTGATTAGTTAGAATTACGACAGCTTCGTTGGTCCAGCAGCATGAATTAAAACGATGCGGGATCAGAAGTGTTGTAAGATTTTCTATTATGACATTTTCATTAGTCGGACAGTGTCTGGATATAATATGTCCAATCTATACTAATATTATAAAGCTGAAGAGTTTGTTTGTTGGTTTGTTTGAACGCTAGGATCTCAGGAACTACTGGTCCGATTTGAAAAATTATTTCACTGTTAGAAAGCACATTTATCGAGGAAGGTTATAGGCTATATATCATCACGCTACGACTAATAGGAGCGGAGCAGCAATAAAGAATGTTTCAAAATCGGGAACTTTTTCCTTTTTGTGAGCTTCCGCTGCGTACGCTGCAGAAACGGTTAGTTTCGCTAAAATAATGTATGACAGAATTGTTCCTCTTTAAAAATTCTAAAAAAAGTCCGCGACAGCATATGTCTATCTTTTAAGGTTGGCTCACTATAACGTTTTTTATTCTAACCAAATTTATTTTAAATAAAGCATTATTTGTGAAGGTGTTTTTACAAATATGATATTAATCCTTATCCAAATAAATACGTTATTCATTACAAGTATTTAATACAAAATAAATTTGTCCTTTACATCATTTGATTTCAATGAGTATCTTAGAAGATATCGCAGTTTCAAAATAGTGATCAAGCGCGCAATAATGATACTCAAGGCGTGGACCGGCGCGTTACGGTTTCACGTTGAAACAATTTGACCGATTGTATGATTTTTGTATATTTAAGTTAATGGGACTCTTCGGAGTAAAATACTTCAACTTATTTGCTTTCTGAACCCAACCCTGTAGTCCACGCAGACGGAGTTGCGGGCAAAAGCTAGTAAAATATTAGAGGCATGGACGGAAATGTGTACGTGAGTATTTATACCTACACCTGGCTCTTGAGGTAACTGGGCGCGTTGCGCGGCCAGTTTTCCTTTATCCAATGTGAATACGAAAGATAGATGGCTGTAAATTACTATTGTCTAGTCGCAGTACCTATCTGTCTATGACAATAAACATAAAGCACGCAACATTTTACTATAATTACGCTCTGGGGGCTGTTCTTAGGCGTACTAAATGCATTGAAAATAAATCAATTAAACATAGGCCTACACTAAGGAACCGCAAAGGAATTACTCATGTTAATTAATTTTTACAACTTAGGAAGCTTTAACGTACAATTTCATTCTGCTTGAAAGAGATTTGTAATTACCATGAAACAGATAACTAAGAAAGTCGATGGCCATCTATCAATGAGTAGTGCAATGAGTAGCGAAATGTTCTCGCCCTCCGCGTTTTCGGTCGATAAACCTACATCATATAGCAGCGGGTATTTATCGCAGGATGGAATAACTCGCGTATAGAAGAGACAAAGTTGTTTTGATCTGCTTGATTTTTAGCTGAGCTAAGTATTATTTATTAACTTATTTATTGTTATTATTAACTATATGACTCCGTCATTTGCAGTATTTAACCTTTACTTTCAAAGATTGAAAATAGACAACATGAAATCAGTGTAAAAGAGTGTAAGTTGTTTCAACTTCGATTAAAAGGGAGAAGATAGCTCTGATTTCCACTGTTTTCAATTTTTTTCCTAATAAAACGAAGAATATTTGAATTTATGAGAAGGTTGCTTTTATTAGATCTCGAATGACCATAAAACACCGTCATATTATTATGTGGTATTTAAATCCATTTCGTCTTCAGATTTAGGCAAATTTTTAATTTTATTAGTAGGTATGCAAAAGAAGAAATGCAGAAGGAGGAGTAGGTATTGTAGACTAATTGATAAGAATAATGCATTTGTTGATTACATTCAGTTTTACTGTAATATATAGGGAAAACTGGGGACACTTGATTTGTTTTTCAACCCTCATTTTCTTAATATTGATCGGATTTTAAATTTGTTGGTTGTGAAACAGGTGGAATTTATTTCGCAATAGGTACTGTGTGATACCCAACGATCTCAATGAATTAATTTAGTTATAATTCAGCTATAAGTACGAATAGGGTAATGTATCTAGAACTATCTATCTAGTCTCCCCTACAAGTATTAAAAAATATATATATATATATATATATATATATATATAGGGACAGTTGGGGAACAGTGGAACACGGGGCACTATGGAACAATGTCGATAAAAAATTGAATTTTAAACTAATTCGTGAGCTACCACTTCGACTAATCGCAGCGCGTCTTGCACCATACGAGGACGTAGTGGAATATTGCGGTGCATCAACAATGGAGCTGTGAATGGAAAAATATTGGTTTTAAGGTTCAAAAGTTGAGATTTCGTTTCAATGTACTTTCGTTTATAGTCAAAAAGTTTAAACAATAGGTAAGTGATATATTTTTTTTATAAATCTTAATCCTTTTGTTTATTCAAGACCGCTATGTGTTAAGTTCAAAACAAAACCTAACTTGTTCGAAGACTTACTTGAAATTTTGTACACGCTATGGGGCACTATGGAACGGGGCACAGTGGAACAGTGTTCCATTGAACCCTACTAACTTATCTTCATTTTTCGGCTGATTTTACACAAGTCCAGAATGGTGAGACACCGCGTCAGAAAAAGTATAAGGGGCCTATACAGCGAACCTAACATGCGAGAAGCTGGGGAACTCATAGAAGGTAGTATGAGCTTGGGTGCTGCTGCATCGATATGTCCAAAAGAAAAAAGCTGCAGCAGATGTGGAAGAAATTCGTTTGACACCTATCTATACAGTGAATAAAGTATTTTCAAATGACCTTGAACGAATTTAACTATTTGGTTAACTTTTTGGTATGAATATAGGTCGTGTTCCAATGTGCCCCATGCACTGTTTCATTGTACCCCAGACCTGGGGCACAATGAAACACAGGAAGAGGTTCATAAAATTGAAGATAAATAGGTTTAAAATTGATTATTGTTCTCTGCTCTGCTATGCAATTATTAAGTTAAGGTATATTGTTTATGTTTGTAAGTAAAAATTCTATAAAAAATAAACACAGATTTTTCTAAAAATAAAAATATTTTTTTCGTACCATTGTACCCCAAGTGTCCCTATATATATATATATATATATATGTATATGAATAAGTATTAAAAATATGTTCAAGATTGCTATAATCAAATTGATTTATTTGCTCATGCAATGAATAACTTTCTAGAACTATGTATTTAAATCGCCGGTATATATTTTTAGTTTCATAACCACTAATCACTACTCTTTTACCGTACCGCTACAACTTTTACGAACAATAACATCATTCACAGTCAACGCTAATATTTGTTTATCGATTGGTACTATACTTCATGCACCTTCTCTTGTTTTGTAAATTCGAAGCGCATATTTTTAAATTAAGTATAAATTAAAACTTACGAAAAATAAGATTCAGCAACACAAATCATACATCGTTCGCTACCTGCAAAAAGTGTTAAATCTGGCAGGTGTACCACTATTCTGCCCTGTGGCAAGGGGGCCTTAGAATCCTACCACGGCATCCTCCGCTGCTGTAGGGGCAGCGCGTCCTCACTGAAAGTGACCCCGAGAGGAGCGGCGGCACTGTGGCCTGTGTACGTCGCGGACGCCCATCCACAACCGAGGCGCCCGAACCAAGAAGTGGTGGTGCAACTACGCCCTCTACAACTCCGAGAGGGCCGTGACAATTACGTCTCGGAGGCGCACCGGGTGGCTGTGGATAACGGTGGGCGTCTCTCGCTCACGTACCATGGTCGCCCAACTTGGCGCGGACATGGCCACCGGGGGGTTTTGGTCGGTATGCCGGTTTAGGGATTATGTTAGGAACCCAGCCCGGCACTAACATCTGCGCGGACATGACGTCGCCGCGCGCCGGGGTGGAAGATCGGTGAACCCCACACACGCTTCTCGCCCCCCTCTCCTGTACTGGCGGGAAGTAGAGCCATCAAAAGCTTTCCCCTCGAAAAAAAAAACGGTGTACCACTATTAAAAAGTTGGCAGGTACTATAAACTATCAGTTTAGCCACTATAAACCTTTTAATTGCACTTACTTTGTAAATTTAGTGTACCTAGCCTCCCGTAATGATCAAGTGTCCCCAGTTTCCCCTATACATAAATATATTAATAAACATTTTATTTTCAGCTTCCCACGTTTAACTATGTAGATATTTGCACGTAATGAATGTGTTTTTATGGTTGTGGCTTAGAAAATAAAATATTGTTATTAATACCTTTGTAAGATTGTTTAATTACCACATTCAGGTGTATTCAGAATTCAGACCTTGACCGGCAACTAAAATTATATTTTTATTTTTTGTCGGGATTTTCTTTAACGCTTTTATATTTGTAATCATTATTAATGCCTTAGTACTCGATCAAGGTCTGAATACACCTGTATATTATTATTTAATTTTCTTCCCGCTGATATGAAAATTTTAAACGTGATAGAGAAAATAGTTGATGGGTCCCGGTCTCCGCGTTAGAAATTTAATATAAAAATCTACAAGATATGTTCTTTCCGCCCTTTAGATTGGGAACTTAAAATGGAAACGGTTAACTCACGGTATCCCCTATTTGTCGTAAGAGACGAATATCATGGGCCACTAGATGGCATGGCGGAGCGCCATGATTGAAGTTACCCCGAGATGAGCGGTAAAAAGCGTGGCTGAGTGGTAGCTGTGTGAGCATCCCAAGTAGCATAAAGGGAAGGGACAACAAGCCTTCCTGATTTTAAGCCTAAAATTGGAGAAAGCGCTGAGCGGCAGCGGACCAATTCGGTAGCGTCGCCCTAAGATGCTGTAAAACTGCCCCAAATGAGCGTGATGTTCACCTAGGGGTTTTAGTTGGCAAGCTGGCGTAATATTCCGGTTACGGGTTCAACTCTGCTAACCGGACAATTATCCCGTGTGCCGAGTTGGAAGGTCAGACACCCATTCACCCTTCGGCCCTTTCCGACGTACCAAAAGTAGAACTTAATCAGTGTTTCTCTAGTTAAAAAGAAGCATACGTTACTTTGAAATGTTTCATTTTAGTCCAAACCGAAAATCCCTTGCATCTTTGAGTTTATTCGTAACAGAAAATTTGACGATCACATTTTTATCTTCACCTATATATCAAATTCATGACAAAATTAACTGTTTGTCAGTTTGAAATCACCTTACCCATGTACCATTTTAGTATTGAAATAAGCATTGACCCATATCAGATCCACCATCTTTCAAGGCCCCATTTTTATATTGTACCAAAAAAACAATTGCGTTGGAGACTGTCAAGATATTATACAGACCTCCTGGCCAGAGAACAGTCAAACTGAAGATAATAATAATTATTATTAATAACGACCCCTCCCATATCCGCATGGATCCAATATTTGCATTCCATCTTTTCAATAACTTTTTAAGTTTTATCTTCATTACCATTTCGAAATTAACTCTTAATTCATAAAAAAAAACAGTTCTACACTCTTAAACTTAACCTTCTTCCCCAGGACCTCCTACCATCTAGCTCAAACAATTTTTCAATGATTTGCATTATGTTTACATTTGCCATATTTCAACCAATTTGCAGAACACCTACTTTTCTTAAACCTACACATATAATTTCTTTCACCATTCTGTTTATAGTTGAAAAAATGAGTCTATAAAAAGCATAAAGGCAGCGAGGGACCATATTTGACATTCTGTTTTAAGGTAATAAAAAATTGATTTTTTTTACATTGACATTGACCATAACAGAAATCATTTTTTGGCAATTAATTATCTGAAAAAATGCAGAGCTAATGTTTATAATCATTGTCAAGTATGGAACCCACGATTAAAATCCACATTATAACAAACGACATTCATAGTTGAGCTAAATATTAAAATAAGTCTTTAAGGAAACGTTATACCTTCAATTTATTATTTACGTAAATGAAATTTAAGATGATAATAGAGTACCTGTCAATCGAGTCAACTAACAAAGATCTAGTGCCTTACCGAAATTAATTCCGATGGAGGTGAGTAGTGTCTACTTGGTACTAATGTGTGCCCACTCCTCATGATTGTTGCGAACATTTCAAATACCTTTGTTAACAATGGAATAAAACAGTGGGGCGTATGATACATGTATTGAGGGAATGCCGGTATAGGTTTTATTAGGGACGCATCTCGGTTGTATCATTTGCATGGGCGCCGGCTTCCCTAATACTTGTATCTACAGTTGGTATCTGTAAATCTACCGATACGGGAAATTTGCATTTTTTCGATAGAGCAAAAATTACTGCTCTACTCCTAATAGTCGTAGCGTGATGATATATACCTACTCTCGATAAGTTGATAGTAAAAGTTCCTGAAACTAGCGCGTTCAACCTAAAAGAAATCAAGAAAATCATCGTGCATATTATAATAGTATAGATGCGATTGTAGAATAACTCTTTATGACAGTATTTTTAATTAGACGCATGTCAGTGACATAAAAGGCTCTTATCGGATTTTTGTAATTACTAAAAAAATAATTCTAAGTGTAGTATAGTTGACTATGATACACAGCACTTGTATTTTAGTTTATAGGACATTAATGTTGGTCTAGATATCCAGAACACAGTTCAAGATCCTATTTTTCAAACTACGAAAAATCTTTTTTAATATTTACTCCTATTTGTGTACCCTCTAAGAAAAAAAACCTTATTATGTGATTACTCAGAATTCTTAATCACCTCTTTTCTTATGCACTGTTGAGCTATCTAGTAGATTTTTGAATGTGTTTTGTAGTTCCAGATACGCAAATATCATATATTTCTATATAGTTATCAAGTAAATGTTTTTCTATGCCAATAATATGAGAGCGCTCCATCTAATGGCGAGTGCAGTGTCATCCGTATTGAGTCGACTGGGATAAAAGGGGTCACGTTCATCGCTCACCTGTCGGCACAATTCTGTGTGGATATACTCGGGTTGAATCCGGAACGCAACACATTTAAAATGTGTATCATTTATATGTCGTTTTACAATTGTCACTATCCGGGACGATCTCACATCATCTGCAAATTAAACTTTCGACATGGACATGCTTCTAATCGATTTTTTGCGGAGTAGAAGTATCACCCAGGTCGAGCCAGCTCATTTGACAGCGGTTGACCACGGAGTGGCTCCACTGAATACCTTTGTAGAATGTTATTTTATTATTATCAGGCCGAGCTAGTGTCACCTAGTCGTACATACCTATATTAAATTACCTAGAAACCCGTCTAGAAAAAGTATACAAATAGAATGGATGAAATCTTGCCCAGAAAAAAAGGAGTGTACCTAATGAACAAGGCATTACTTGGAATGAAAATGTAAAATAGAAATTGTCTGTGTGTATTTTGTAGGTAGGGTTTTAAAAAATATATTCGTGGCCTAAACTATAATACTACGTATTTTACATTTCTTTTATATATTTTCACTCTTAAAATGCTATAGGTCAAATTGTTCGTAAATATATACATCAGTTATCATGAAGCGCTCTCATAAAAGTGCATGTATTTTGCATACATACAACCTACCTACATTTAAAGCTGTCAAACTGTAAATTAGCTCAAAAACGCATAACTTTAAGTCTTTATTCCCCGAAGAGATAGGCAGAGGATTCGGATATTATTGATAAGCACTTGGTAACAGCTCGTTTGAGTATGAAGTCGATTTATTATGGAAGCAAACTTTACATTTGAGTAGTTTTTTTAACTTATGATAAATTGGTGCAGTTGTATTTGTGATCAATAAATTAAGTCTTAGAATGATCTAAGATATTACTACATATGAATGTAGAATCTTATTTAGGGCAAAAATATATACAACATATCCACTGATTAGATTTTAGAAGCATCCGTCTGATGGTCTGTCTCGTTGGTCCCACGGCGATCAAGTTTCATGGTAGGGAAATTCTTGGAGGAAGGCATGGACTCTGTAATTAATGTCACCGATCTAAAGCTATAGACCCGCTCTCTATCATGTGCGACTGAATGAAGAACTGAACGTAGCTTCCGAAACGTTAGTATTTACATGTAGGTAATTTCAGAGTAGGATTTCATCTTTATTGGTGAAAGTGGCGGAACATAGTAAGTGATTTTTATATATTTGTTTAAACCTATGTTACGCGTTGGTAATATTGTTGCCAGTCTATGATAAATTATTTGTTTTGTTATAAATATATTTTTTATTTATATATTGTATTCTCTGGCACCCAAGCTGGTAATAAATACTGTATAATAAATACTAAAGGGGTGACCAGACGGAAATCATTATCCCTGGCGCAATTACGGATGAACGGAGAGTAGGTCGCGTTCTAAGTGTTCAAAGAAATAGAATTGTCAGTTGCTCGCTTACCAGTCCTTGATGACACTTTGGGTGTTTCTTTTGCAACGCTTTGGAATACTGTGACCAAATTCTTACACCTATTAACTTTTTGCACAAAGGTATTGTGAATTAAACCATTATACTACGGCCTACATTTAACAATGAAATAGCGTTGATAGGTGTGTCATTGTAAAAAGCATGTGAAGTCGTAAAGCTGCAGACTCACCTGCGTGTTCACCGGTTGCGTAGTAGATTTTACACTTAGATAAGAATGCCAGAGCCTTAATCGTTGAGGCGGCTGGACCAGAGTAAACGTATTCAAGAGACCACAGGATAGACAACAGCACATGATGTCAATGCGCCGTCTTAAACGTCGAGGATAATTTTTGCATAAATGTATGTCTAAGAATTTATGTAAATTCTATTGAATATCATCGGACCAGCCCAACATCATGCGAGTGCAAATTTTATAAAAGCACTTGGCAGTCCTATTCACCGCTATGCATTATTTTAATATTGCAAATGTTAATAGCTCGTCCAAAGTTTTCAACTTTCAACCATTTTTGTCGCGATAACAAGCAGTTCTTATCTAAAAAAAATCATACCCCAAATTTGGTTTAGGGAATCAGGCCTAACATAAAGCAGATGTACCTACTTTTGTATATGCAATTAATACTAGGCTACAATCCTAGCATTAATTACATTTTAATGAAAGTTGGCTGCAGTAAATACTACTATCAGCGTAAGAATAAACTAGATACTTGACGAGCAGGGAATTCCGGAGAAGACTGTATGTTATTTCAGTTACTTTGTACCCATATTAACATAATGCTACCAATAGCTCAAATTTAGGCAGTTATATAGCTTTAAGCTGCCGGTAATTTAAATTTTGAATAATTTTTATACTGCATTACATCTAAGTACATTTTTTATTAGTAAATATGGCAATAGGCTCGCCCCCTGCCACACGGAAGCATTAGTGTAAAGTATATGAAAATAAGTCCGGTGCTTGAAAGAAACCAATTAATATAGTCAGTGGAAATTTTATACAAGTCTATAATTAGAATACATAGTGGAATAAATAAAAATGTGTGGACTTAATATTGTTCCAAAATGCAAAAATATTACCTACGTTATCAAATTAACGATAACGCTTATCGCTTGCACAGCAGTGCATAATGAATAAAACGAGAAAATATGTAAGAGAGCGCATAGTTTATATTTAAAACAAAGGCTAAATTATAAAAAAGTTATGATAAATGCAAGAAATGAACACAACGTTGAACCAAAGCCTATCTATTCAAGTAACCTTAATATTCATTAAATTTCTCATAATTGTTAAGCATCATGTTTAGAGAACTCGTCAACAAGATTTCTTGGCTAGTCATAAGTCAGATAAAAAGCTTAGTTTTCGCCATGTCATGTTAATAAAATATTTCTGCCGACACGCATATTCAAGTCTGTGCCAGTACGAAAGCTGTGCCGGCGTTTTAGTAACCAGCGTATATCCGTTAGCCGAAGGGATTCGAAGAGCAAAGTTGAATCAAATAGGAGGGAAGACTCAGTCGCAATCACTTCAGATGCTTTTAGCAAAAAAAATCCGTGGCAGAAACGAAGTCATGTACTCAACCTTCGGAATCGCTTTCATCGACATTAGCATTGTTCCATTAATACGCTCAAGGGTTCAGATGACAATTCTTCAGACTTCTTACGATCCGTCTTTGGAAGTGTTGAATGTTGACCACCGATGCTCATGCGACGTTTATGTTTTTGATTTAATATATGATCCACATATGATGGGAAGAAATTTGTTCCATAATATGTATTACAACAAGCTGACAGTATGCTGTAGCAGCGTATTAGCAAAATATATAGTCAATGTCATTTTTGTTCTATGAGCTCTGGCGTTTTGAGGAAAGGTGCCCTCAGTTGTCTTGATCACGTGATCAACGGTAAACATACATTACATAAAATGAATGATAGACGACAGTATACTGGACTTGAATAGTTATAATAGTAATTAGTATTACTAACTAGAAAGAAATGGTTTCGTAGTACACTGAATCACGTCTCACCTTACAGTTGTCGCAGTACTTAACAGAACAAAACTAAAACGCCTGAAGTATGCGTAAATAAAATTTACGAATATAACCTACGTAATTTTTTGTTTAATTCTTGCGAAATAATTCTAACCGCCTAACTTTAAAAATAAACGAAACGATATTTAAAAAAATTGTGATGGAATTTTTTTAACTTTAAACTTTCTATACTTTCTCTGGACTCATGATCGACCAAGGGGTTTACACAATTACGTCAATGTTAATTTCTTACCTTTTATAGATGTATATCTATATCTTACTTTTAACTTGAGTAATTTTATAACAATTATAATTGTCTTACTATTCTTTGGATGTATTTTCATACAATACATAGAATTTGCTATTGGCTTAGCCTTATGCCAGTGGCAGTATCTTCATAGAAGCCCAAGAGCGTTGCGCATTAATTGTGCAAAGACTAGTTTATAATTATGCATTGTGTGGTCAAGATACTCTTGTTTATATGTGCAATTGCTTTTGTTTAATAAAGATTATAATTCAACATTTAGTCTGACAAGTTGGGCTTTTGGGCTCCTATGGAAGCATCGCCATTGCCAAATGTAAACTTACTGCACCAAACATAAATGAAAACACCCCTCGTAAAATATTTATTGAAGGTTATAAGCCTCCAATAAATTTACAAGCGCCTTAACAGAAATGACTTGGATCAAATAATTAATTACTAAGACGTTTCCGAAGTCAATTCATTTTGTGTGTAGAGCGCAGTTCTAGTCAGCTTCTTCCTAAAGATTCATGTTGGTGGTAAAGTAATATTTTTATCCCCAAAATCAGGCGTTGATTCTTACGTGCTGTATTTATTAGACCTTTTGCTAGGCCAACACTATCATTGTATCCAATCTATAGCGATTAATTCATCAGAAATATTGAATAGAATTCATTCAGTCAGTAGTCACCTAAGAACACCTTACCGCCAGCTAGTCAGTTGTTTTAAAAAGATGGTAACGCAAGCAGGGTAAGTTAAAATTGCAGTCATCTACAGCAGGCTAAGTTAAAAAATATAATGACAAGATATGGATTGCCAGTAAGCCGTTTTCATCACACGATTGTAAATTTTAGTTCATACATTTTTCGTCACAAAACAGCTGCATTTTATCATTCGATAGGGGGGTCATCAAGGTGCTTGTGATAAAGTCTTGTTTCTCGCCATGATTCAAAACTTAGAGCGCAGTTAGATGTCAATCATGTTATATTTTCATGAAAGATTTCCTCAGTCCCCATGAAAGTAAGGTGAAGAGGTATAGAAAAGTTTTCAGTACCTATGCACAGGTATATGTACCTATACGAAATATATACGGACTCTTGCCAGCTTTCAGATGCATCAAGTTATTTACTAATTGTCTTTTGTTTTAAAGCAGAGATGAAATAAAAAATTATTGCGAATATTGAGATTTCCGTTCGTTTGTTTGAAAAAAAGATGTACTTCTATCTACTGCAAAAACTTGATGGGTGTTACAGTCTAAGTTTGTGTCATTAGTTCCTAGACTAAAACATAAATAAATATTATGTTATGTACAATCGTCATTATAGCCGAGCAGGGATAAATTCCATGAGCCCACAAACCAAATTAAAACATTTTATCGCTTTTTTGTCTAACTGCTTTATTGAGACTAATATAGAGAAAGAAATACGCTTCAAAAAGAAAGCTTTATGAAATAGAAAAGAGTTTTAAATCTTATAAGCCTACCTATTCCTTACAGTGTAAGTTGTTTGGACAACATAACATTTCCCTAACCTTGTTATGTTTTCGTTATTGTAGTTAGCTATTGTTGTAATGCCATACAAACGTGTTTAAATCGTTAATAGAAAGTAACATGGTGTCAATCGCCTACTATCAATATTGTATTATAAATATTTTTAAACATTGTCATGTCAGAATGTTACAAAATTTAAAGTACGCTAGTAGTTTTTGTATCCAACACTCAACTGAACTGATATAAAAACAAGCAAGCAAAGATTAAGTTCAATTTATGCCTTAGAATTTAATCGTCATTTTTTTAACTTAGATCAAAGAAGTTTATGAAAACAAAAGTTACGAGGTGCTTGTATTCATGCTAATAATATTATGTTAGTTGGTGTTTCAAACTATCTGTTTCATTATAGTCATGAACATAGTATCTACAAGTTTTATTATTGAATATATACCACAAAAAGTACAAAAACAAATTGTTATTTTCATTTTAGATCGTCAAGAGCGAAATACGCATGTGTGTATATATTACTAGTACAGACATACTTTCAATTGAATCGAGATATAGTAAAATGTACCTGATATAAATTAATAATCAATATTTCATTCATTTAAAATACTTACCAATTTCATCCTTCATTCCACGATGGCCGCCACATGGTGGTGTAGTACCTAATTTTAATGCAAAGGTAGCGTCTTTCTAAGAGAAAGGTAGTTGAGAATTCCACGATTTACATTTTTGTTCATCTGCATTTTTTTGGTTTCATACAGCTGTAGCGTGTTTTAGTTAGGCGACTGCTTGGCTGAGTAGTTTGAGGTTTCATAATATTTCATTCGACTTTTCGCTGTTTTTATGTTTTCATTGCCGTGGTATGCTCGTAAGCATAGACTTTCGACGCTCTATCGATGATCAGGTTCCATACGTATCAATGTTTACTTCATAATTTATGTAGATCGTTGGTGTGAAAAGACATTCCAATTTTTCCATTTATTGTAAACCATTATTAAAATGTACTAACTTAAGACTAAACTTATCTAGGTGAATGTTCAGACACTAGCTTAGACAGTGCCAGTTTAACTGAACAAGTTTTAAATAAATCACTGGTTATATTTTCAATGAAATAGTTCACAGCAAATATGAACCAGCTGAATTTTTAGGTATTTTTTATATTTTAAGGTATTATAGCTACCTGAACGCAATGAAAGCATCTCCAAGCTCGCCTCCTACGATGTGTACACCCCCCTCTGGTATAGAGAGGCCCCGAAAGAAATTCCTAATGTCCAGTGCGTTGGCCGACCACGGCAAATTCTGCAGTCTTATGATGACGCTCATGGTTGCCGATTCTCTCCTTACCTATAAACAGAATAAAAAATACCTGTCCATTTTTCGATTTTAATGCCACGTTTTAATTTTATGGTGTTTAAAAAAATCAGTATCACTGCGTTCAATATCGTATCGTATCGTTCGTTCTTTCTCTGTCCATATATCTCTAAGTATGCTTAAATCTTTAAAACTACGTAACGGATTTTAATGCGTTTTTTTATAGATAGAGTGATCAAAGAGTAAGGTTTATATGTATAATAACATCCATTAAATATCAGCATTGCACCCGTGCGAGCCGGGGCGGGTCGCTAGTAATTTATAAAAGCAAAATATCATCTCTGTATGTAATTATAACCATGATAAAGATTAATTTAATATGCTTCATGGTAGAAGTGACAGCCGTAAGGGTAAAAAGGTCCTAAGGTGGTGATCGCATATTGCTTCTTCCACAAGATGTACCAACTATTTAACGGAAATGAGGGACAGCACTGGATGCAGGCCTCTTCGTTCAGAGCACATTGTAAGTCTTTGTTGGAAGCCTAAGCCCAGCAGTGGATGTAAATAGTAATATTCTATAAATTTTTAAGTGTGTATATTTCACAGTCTTCCTATGTGAGGAATGCAATGTGGTTTGAGATTTAAATTAAAGATCAACATGAAAGTTAACACAGACCTTGCTGCTAATCCTCAAGACCTCAAAGCACTTATTTGATATAATTTATTTAGGGTAATAGTAACAATGTTTACAATTACCCATAAATGATTTGTGTCAAACTATTTAGTATAAGTGAAAATAGTATAATTGTCCCAATACAAAAAATTATATTGTAATATGTGTTAAATAGTTATTATTGTGGTAAAGATTTGAGGTCCACTAGAACCAGAAAATAAGCCTCTCGGCTAGACCATACTTTGTTTATCAACTTAATTAGCAGTATTACTAAAACAGGTGAAAACATATATTTTTTTTTTTTGTTATAAATAGGGAAAAGATTTTCTAGACTGAATACATTTAATAAAATTTTATGGCTCCTGGATAAATATGAACTTATAATTTGTAGTTAGATTGAGAATTAACTAAATCGTCATATTTGAAATAGAAAGTGTCATGTGATAATTTGGTTTCCTAATAATTGCGATGTTCTGAATATTCCTTACTTTTATTATAGTACGAAGGAACAATCAATATAAATTGAAATATAAAAATAGACATGGAACATACAAAACTTTTAACTAATTGATACTAGGTGTTGCCTGCGACTTGGTCAGCGTAGACTATAGGATTGAATTCAGAAAGAAAATGAATTATAGTCTATTTTACTCCTCAGAGCACTATTAATGTCTATACCAAAAATGATACTAATTGGTCAAATTGATAAAACGTGAAACAGTAATGTGCCGGTCTGCTCCTTGTGTATCATTTTTGCGCGCTTGATCATTACTTTGAAACTGCGATATCTTCTAAGATACTCATTGCAATTAAAAGATGTAAAAGGCAAATTTCTTTTAAATTAAATACTTATACTAAATAACGCATTTTTTTAGATAAGGATTAATATAATCTTTATAAAAACACTTTCACAAAGAATGCTTTATTTTAGATCAAATTTGGTTAGAAGAAAAGAGGTTATAGTGAACCCACCCTAACAGTTAGACATATACTGACTTTTTTAAGCTCTACAACTTTCTTCTAGGACTCAACTATGTATATCCCATGGGTATGGCAGCGTTTTCAAAAAATGCTTTTGTTTGACAGTTTTTTTCTCTGAATTACTTCACAAATCCGGCGACAACGAAAAAGACTTATCATTTTTTGAACTAATATAGCCTATGACACTCACAAAGAATGTAGATGTCTATTAGAATTTTCAAAATTGGTTCAGTAGATCTGGAGATTACTTTTTACAATGTCACAAATTCACAAATGTTACCTCTTTGTAATATTAGTAGATATACAGGTATATAGTAATTTTTATTGGATTGAAGTGTCTTAACTCAAACAACCTAATAAACACTAGTAAATTTGACTACTACATAAACATGCTTTGTTCTGTTTTCCCTAACTCAGCACATTTCCTATTTCATTCATTTTGTCATGCAGACAATAAGTGCCTGATTACAATATGTTAGTTGTTGAAGCAGGTCAACATGCATAAACAATGGTTAATTAAGTGATGTTTATAAGTAAGATCCTCAGTCAAGTTAAACCAAACTTTTACACATCCATTCAAACATTTTTCACCAATGGATATTTAGTCTCTGAAGACTAATGAGTGTCATAATGCACAGTCAGTAAGGCTGATTAATCTGTCTCTATTTTAATTATTGTCTTTCTTTATAACCTTAGTCTAAATCTAAATTAAATTCACTATAAACAATTTGAGTTCAACTTCTTGGATCCAGGCTGATAAGATAAGCAGGCATAAAAATAATATTAGAAACTGCAATTCGATTGAAACTAGTACAGTTTTAAGTGTTTCCTATCGAACTAGCAAAAATGCGATTATTATTATTTCTATTTTGAACTGTAACACGTCATCGAAATTGCACTTTTTGCTGAATGTTCCTAAAATACCATTCTGAATGTTTATAAAGTACCGTTCAAATAAGACCAGCGACCAACTTCGGCTGTTATCTCTAAAACCTATAGATATCTTTTTGTTTTCACTGCGCAAGCGTAGTGTAGTAACGAGTGGGCAGCACCTAATACATGTTTCATACCGTAAAACGGGGTGAATAGCAACGGTTTCAAACTTTGCATGAAGAATATGTTGTTCCTAATTTTTTTTTTTCATCATGGGTGATTATATATGATGTCCGGTACCCACACGAAAAGATCTATAACAATATTCTGTAAATATAATCACAGGTTGTCCAGAAAAATTGAAAAATATTGACCATTTCTATTTACCCAACGACTGGGGTCAATGAAAACACGTAAAGGGGTGAATGGAAGAACTGTTAGGGCTGCACAAAAATACTTTTAACCAACATGCAAAAATGTGAGGTGCTGAATAAAAATATATCTTTCAAACCAAAACAATTTTTAAATACTAAATTAAAATAAAATGTGACATGATATGTGGCAGAAGATGATGTATATATGGCAGAAGAAGCATGAAATTAAAATTAATGCAGTTGAGATAAGAGCGCTAAGAAGCATAATATGTGGAGTGAAATTCGTAGATAGATTGAAGAATAGTGTGATAAGGGAAAACTTCAGCAATGATATCTCGGACATCAGCCTGTATGAGATTGAGATGGCCTTGAAACAACTTAAGAACAACCGGGTGAGGACGGAATCACTTCAAAGCTTCTGAAAGCGGGCAGAACGCCGGTACTTATACTCCCTCAGAGGCTCTTCAATTCTGTTCTCCTCGAGGGCTCAACGCCAGAGGCATGGAGAAGGAGCGTGGTGGTACTGTTCTTCAAAAAACGTGATAACACCTTGCTGAAGAATTACAGGTCCATCTCGCTCCTGAGCCATGTCTATAAGTAGTTTTCGAGAGTCATCACAAATCGTCTCGAACGCAGGTTTGATGACTTCCATCCACCCCAACAAGCTGGTTTCCGAAAAGGCTTTAGCACCATAGACCACATCCATACGCTTCGGCAAGTTATACAGAAAACCGAAGAATACAACTTGCCGCTTTGTTTAGCGTTTGTGGACTACGAGAAAGCCTTTGATTCGATCGAGACGTGGGCGGTGCTAGAGTCTCTCCAGCGGTGCCACATTGACTGTCGGTACATCGAGGAGTTGAAAAGTATACACAGCAACGCCACCATTTCGGTCCGAGTACAAGATCAGAGCACTAAGGCTATTCCACTACAGAGAGGCGTGAGACAGGGAAATGTTATATCTCCGAAACTGTTGTGGGTTTTGCATGTTTTTATCAAGTCTGCTGATAAATGTGAAGACAGGTTGTCGCCAATTAAGCACTTTTTGCCTGGTAAATTGTTAAAATAAGGAACCACCATATTTTGCACCCAGACCTCAAAACAGGTTTCTTAAAAAAAATATGGAATTAATGTACCTGCAAATGAAAACTTTCTCTGTAAAATATTATTTGACAGCCCCCGTGGCGCAGTTGGCTAGACACCAGCTTGCGAAACGAGAGGCCGCGGGTTCGATCCCCGCACCGAGACAAATGTTTGTGTAAACCACAAATATTTGTTTCGGGTCTGGGTGTTTGTGAGACCGAAAAAGTCTCTCGTAGTGTCTGATACCCACGACACAGGTCTTGTAACCTAGTGTGGGGTCAGAGCTATGTATGTGACTGTTGGGTGTATTTATTTATTTATAATCGCTGACCCGGCGAACTTTGCACCACCGTCAACCTTTTCTGGGCTTGTAAGAATATTTTAAGACCAAAATTAACTAATTACCGTTCTCGAGTTAAACTTGGTACTTGCATAGCTTTACTATGTATTAACAATTATTGACAACCCTATTCGTCTTTTTCTATTGACCCCTCATCTGTACCTATTTTCAGATTAACCGTTTCTATTATTCTTTACAATATTTCCATTAACCCCGTACTACTGTTCTAATCACCCGTCAATGGATTCTATTACCCCCTTTTATACAATAAATTTACATGTACAATGATTTTAACAAAATACAGAATTGTAATAGTGTATTTTTACCTAATTTCAATAAATTTTAATAAACTAAGACACATGTAATGATATGAACACATCAAACAACACATTTAATACATTTTTCGGACTTAAAATCAAAAGTTGCGGCAGTTCAAATAAACGTGTTTTCGGAAGGTAAACTTTAAAGTGAATTTTTAACGATAAATGTTAATTTAACATTAAAAAATTGTTGGCAGCGCTAAGAAAAGATATTGATGTGTAATAGTTTAAAATACTACTAAAATCCTATAACGAAAAATAGCCGAATAATTATCTTGAAAACTTTCTTGATTTTTTTTCTATTCACCCCGCAATTTCTATACACCCCGTTTTACGGTATTTATTATTTAGAACTTCCGGTTTAAAAATGGCGCCAACACCAACAAAAATATCGCTTACAGAAAAAATACAACGTGTGGTAAATAAAACTTTACAACAAGTACTTGAGTTTAAATATAATAAATCAAATAATTATATAAGTTGCTGCTCATTCGGACTCATTCCAATCCAATCAATGACGTGTTACGAAAGCTTCAGTTGCGCTACATTGATCTCTTACTAAAAGCAAGAAATTAAAAGATCTATTTTATTTACCAATGAAATACAGACATCATAAAAAAGTGTAGATATAATATGATAGGAAAGTTAAATAATAATGTACTTCTTCATCAAACACGCATTACGCACAGGTCACTTACATGAAAACTTACCTACAAATACGCTAAAATCCCAAAGTTATACACACGTTATGCAAACATTAAACATCATTAACACGAATAGTTCACGACAATACAAATATCTACGTAATTTCAAAAATCATTCATATTCGGATTCCCTGTATCAGAAATTTGGAATGTGCTTTGAGAATTGCGATTTGACTAACCAAGATGGCGGTGAGCGTCAAACTTAGTGATGTGCACGAAGGGCTTATTAAAATATCGATAAAAGAATCTTGATATCGACATGTCATTTTTAGTACAATATATTATATATTTTTTTTATTATTATTATGTTCTTTTTATTACTGTATTCTCGGTTGGGAAAACCGGAGGTTATGATATATGCGGGCCAAAATTATTATTATTATATTAAATAGCATTTAAACATAAAAGCATATTATCGCTATCCTATCGGTTTACTTAGACCAAAACGAAAGACCCAAACGTATTGCTGCACATATGGTAAATTATAAATTTAAGCACCTACATTTTCAACATCTCTTACTACTTTAACACACACAGTATCGAAAGGTCTAGCGTTATTAAAAATTAACCTTAACTGAGAAGTTTTAAATGACTTCAAAATCTCATATATGACAAAACAAACACGAAGAGACATACTTATGTATAAATATTATTTAAGTATTTTATAATTATAAATGATGTTTTATAGTTATTTAAAGTATCCCACACATCATTTTAATAGTGACTTTTTTTTTCTTTTAGCCAATGTCAAGTAGATTAATAGTGACTTAAGAAGTATAATTTTCATGTCGATATTCAAAAAATATCGATATTTTAGCTTTATTTCTCTAGCACATAGACAATGGCGGAAATTATTTATATTGTTATAATATTTAAATAGAATCTGCATAATATTGAAACCTTTTTTTTAATTCATCCACATTTTCTAAAAAAATTTGGTAACACCTAGGTAGGTAGCGAACGCAAAGTTCGTAACTTCATCTATGGTTTTGAATAATCGAGCATGACATTATGTGTAATACCAAAAATATTTTTTCTTCATGGCAATTTAAATATTTTACATCTGTGTATTTTGTGCAAACTGTCGTTTGGGTTGTCATTTGCGGTATCGTTTCTGTAATTTGTAAAAAAATACTTAAAATAAAGTATTTAAGTTAATTTAGGAAAAGAAGTGTACATATTTAGCGGTTTATAAAGTAAGTATTACATTATCAGTTCAAATTAGTCGCTTAATGTGCTAAACTTAAAAATATGGGCTAATATTTCACCGTTTCGTTGGTAAATATTTTATTATTTTGGAATAAAATGACTGTAATAAATAGTAAATATCTATTTCGAGTATGCTCGCACTTTGATGATAAAATATTTGCACTGTAATACTGTTATTTAGCTATGCTTCGACCCCTTGTAAGGATTCTCTTAATTAATCAATGAAATAAAAATAATTCAATGTGAATCATCTGATTTGCTCCATCAATACGTTTTATTAGATTAAATGGTAATATGTGTAGAGGTTCAAATCGTACCGTTGGTTGGTAAACATCACATTATAAAAAATGTGTTAAAAAACAAAATACAAAATATATGAACTTTTTTTACTACTATGCAATCTATGTTCCTAATTACTGAATTCGTGTAATACTTTTTTTATTACAGGTGCAACAGCAGTATATCTCAAGTGTAACTAATAAATAAAAAAATGTTATAAAATCATTGCTCAACATATTGTATATGGGTCAATCAACTTTTAAATGTACCATCAATGATAGATTTTATATATCATTTTTTTTTTCTTAAATTTGTATATTTTATACGTATTTGTTGTTGATAATTATTTATATTTAAGGAATTCAAATAGAGCAGAACAATTTATGGTAAATTTTACTCAAAAATTCACATGACTGTAGTTAAGATAGTCCCTTGGACATTTAAAAATTCAGTCAAATTGTTAATTTACTTTTAAATATTAGAATCATATTTGAAAAACCTTACTGTTCTTTTAAAGTAAAAATGACGATAATGTGTCTTTAGGAGATAAGAAAAAAGTGGTTGTCCAGTGGACATAGACGTTTGTCCATAGGAAATACTCGGGTGTCCAAAGGGGATTCTATGATGAAAATCGCCTGTATTTCTTCTTTTATGTAATAAAAAAAACAACTTTTTGAAAATAATTATCAGTATTAGAAGAGAAAATATTGAATAATTCAGACAACGATCTTGGATGTCCAAGGGACTGGTGGTGATATTTATTAGTCTTTCCGCTCCCTGGTAATAAATAATAATATTTTGAATTAGGTCTTACGCACAGTAAAAAATATACATTAAATTGAATATATTCCACTTTAATTTACTACAATATATAAAATACAAAAGTTTTTGTGCTGGTTGTCCAGTGGACACACAATAAAGCCACGCTCTTTTTCAAAATACACTCGGCCGACTGGCGCCGCGGAAAAGATGAAATCAAAATCGGGGCTGGATGAATGTTGTCACGAAATAAATCGACTTGAGTTCCAAGCAGTAGACACGCCATAAATGTTTGGATTTTGGAACTTTTTTACCGTTGTCCAGTGGAAGTCAGAATAATAAAATATAATAGGGACTAAAATTAACATGCAAAAAGGTCGTTAAGGTTTTAAAGCAAACAAAATCTATTTACTAGCATCATAGTAGATATTGTCATTAATAATTATGTTTCATTGTAATGGATTGCCATATATAATTTTTTTGGAAAAATTAATGTTTCATTGTACTAACCTACTGAGGGACAAATTTACATAGTACTGACAGGACATATAAAAGTTGATTGACCCATATAAGTGTTTAGATATAAAATTAATTGTAGAAACAAGTTGACAAAACAAAGATGTGTGAAAGATATCCGGGATACTTGTTCAGTGGAACCCCTGTTAGTAGCTGGGACAGGGGTTTTAACACATTGGAAAATGTAAGTACTAAATAAACATGTACATTAGAAATAACAAAGTAAAACAGATCATCTAGTGTCTAATCCATTGTTTTTATTTTCAATATTTTGACTTCATGCATTAATTGAATCCACAGCTTCTTTTTTAATTTTCTTTCATATTTATTCAATAATTAAATATATTTTGAATGAGTAGTTTAATTATAATGTAGTACCATTAATTTTAATATTTTTTGGGTGCTTTTATTATAAATTATTTTGTGTCATGCTTCATTGATATTATTGCATTTTATTCTTATATCTACTTTTCTGTAGTCTTAAATTTTGTACTTTCTGTTTCACAGTGCAAGTATCAAATATTTGGTTCAAATAATGCACACATATTGTCATGATTATAATCACTTAGGATTTAAGCAAAAATAATTTAATCATTATTTTCACACGATAATAAATTTGTAAAGAAGTATTTTAATCAATTGTATTTGTGCAGAGAACTGGCCATGCTTATAAAAATATAAATTATATTAAGAATACCAACCACACGGTTTTAAATTAAATCTAGTTGGCCACAAAATTTTCCACTCAGTTTTTGTTGTTTATTTGTGAATTGAAGCTGTTTTTTCTTTATCCAATTTATTTTAAAAGTTTTTTTCTTTAAATACTGAATCACACTTGAATTTCTCAATTTTTTTAGCAAATAGTACCAGGTGATATTCAAGTAAGCAATAAAACAGAACTGCAGATCATTTTCCTCTGATGTATCTATAGTTGTTTGCCTTATTTATTTCATATTTAGTGCATTAATTTAATATTTTATTAGCTTAATTATGTTTTCCTAAGATATCATTGATTTTATCCCTCATTTAATTGTAAGTGCCAGCCAAATAGTTTGCTTGAGAATATAGAGTAGTAAAATCCATTTTGTGGTAAATAGGAAATGTAGTTACACAGTGAAAAGGTCTGTATAACCATTTGGTAGATTTTAGGTATTTATGTCAATTTAACCCAAGTTTGTCATTGATTATGATTATTTTCATTTCAAATAATGTCAAATTAAGTTCCTTTAGATTTGCTCAGCTTTAGTGCTTTGTTGATATTGTCTTTGTCTTTGTCAATATTGTGTGTGCTGTTGTCGATCCTGAAACATAAGACTTACAGTGGCGTCTGTGTGGTGAGAGAAAAAGAGTAATTATATTGTATTCATTATTTACTTAGGTATATACCATTCTTACATTTCATTAGCCCCCTGTAAACATTAAGTTTGAAATACTTGAAAACTTTGCGCCTAGGTTAAGTTGGCCCTGGTTAGTTCGATACTCTTATGTAACCTCTTGATTAAAGTTAAAAAAGATTAAGGATAATAAAGGTGACATGAAAAGGGTTGATTTTTTTACTTTCCTACCTTAGATTCAATTGGTAGACTTAATATAAACTAAAGGGTAGCATATTTTTCGGTTTTTGAGTGTATTCCTGTACATGCTAATGTAATTTATAAACTATAAAACTTGAATCAATTTGTGTATTTTCTATAGAACCCTGGGAAGTAACATAGGCTACTTTTTCTTTCAGGATAATTTTGTGTCTGCGTGATGAGCATGACATTCAAAATTTCGTCAAGGCAAAGCCTCATTAGATTTTAATCTTCTTCTTCTTTTTCTTCATCAACCCATATACGCCCACTGCTGAGCACGGGTCTCCTCTACCATTGAGAGGGTTTAGGCCATAGTCCACCACGCTGGCAAGCAGTCTTGTAAGCAGTGATGGCCTCGAGGTTTAGGCGCGCGGTCGAGAATCTCGGCGGTCGCGGGTTCAAACCCCAGGCACACACCTCTGACTTTTCGAAAGTTATGTGTGTATTCAAATTGAATTATCACTTGCTTTAACGGTGAAGGAAAACATCGTGATTAAACCTGCACACCTAAAAGTTCTTAGGAATTTCTTAGGTGTGTAGTCCGCCAACTCGCAGATTTTAATCAATATGTAATAATTAAGAAAAATACAGTATTATTGGTACTAAAAATATTATTTAAAAAAATAATTAAAAATATTTCTCCAAATAAATTACTCCATTCACGGCAACCATTTGCATTGTTAACAGTATAAAAGATGAAAATCCGTACACAAAGCAAAGGTTTCTTAGAAATATTATTTACCATTATTATTAAGCTCTTTCACTTTGTATAAAAAAAAAATTGCTAATGACCCACTCAACAATCCATTATTAATGAGCCCCGCAACTAAAGCTTTACTAAAGAGGCAAGTTCCATTTTACATTGGAAATGTGCCAGGGCCCCTTGTCGCCACCAAACGCCAATGCAAGATACGTATCGCGACCACACATTACGCTATGAATTCGGGACAAATAGCGCTGATAAAATCTATTAAATATTTATTTTAATAAAATGTAAAAAGAGCATTGTGATAAAATAATAGAAAACATGAAATTAAATTTTCTTATGTGAAGCTTTTAATCGGCTCACTTAATTCGAATAGATTAAAATTAATTGAGATGCTCTTGATTATATACACAAAATTGCGAGACATTCAATATAGCATAGGGCAAATTGATTCATTGATTTGTTGTTAAAAATTACCTTCCGGACAGCCTATATGCTCTTATGTGCCTATTGAATGAACCAGAGGATGTGTTGTTAAAGATAGTTTCCAGAGATATCCCTGGAATTGTTTGAAAGTACGCTATACTCATTCCCCGGTATCTATTCTACGAAATTGTTGATGTAGAAAAGTATTAGATAAAATGTTAATGCGACTAGATTTATTAATCGAGACTTGGTTTAGAAAATATTAGTATAACATCCTATTGCGTGACGGAACTGTGCCCGAAAGAGGGTCGCATAATATACGTCAGATCGTGTTTCGGAACTAGGGCAGTAAAACTTTGAAATAATTTTATAAAGCAGGTCATCTGATTTCCATGATATGCAACGACAACACTGCCCTTGAAGTTTTCGTAAAAAGTTTACCCTAATTTTGATCTATTTTTATCTGAAGTATTAGCAGCATAGTTGGTCAGAGGTCAGCCGATCAAACGAAAGACTGCGGGCTCTATACCTGCATTCAGGCACTTGTATATGTGATGTAATTTTTTGTTCAGTTTTGTTTTTAGATAATAAAATACGAGTAATATTTGAATGTTATTTAAAGCAGACACGATCACAGTAAATTGGTTATTAAAAGGAAACCTATATGTATTGATTGTGTATTGAAAATGAGGATTGCAGATTGGTCACACTAGTGAGCGAGTCGTAAAAAATTAGGCAATGTATTAACGAAAAACTTTTTATAATCACTTAACCCGAGCAAAAATCTTAGACAGACATTTTAAATTATGTACATTTCTTCGTATATTTGTTTTTGGAAATTTTCCAGCTTTCTGAAACGTTGGTCGACACCTCGAATGTGACTGTTGCAGTCGAGTACGAGTTTGCGACGCCATTGTCGTAACCAACTTCACTCTGACTGCACAGAAGTTATTTCAAACATTTTTTTCCCTACTTTTTGTTGGAAGTTACGTTTATTGAACGGTGGAACTTTTTGTATTCATATTTATTAATGCAAACATTGCATTAGACCTACTTGGAAAAAGTTAGTGGATTCTAATATGTGCTAGTTGGTTATGAATGGCATCTCGATTTTTAAATGTAAATGAAATAAAGAGCCACAGCAGACTTATCTAGCTGTTCTTCTTGTATTTACATATTCAATCATCGATTCGCTACTTAGGGTGTTAGAATACCGCATGGTCTACCCCGAGCTTTATTTACAATTGTTGTAAATGTTAAAAATATTCTTAAGCATTCTCTTTACTACATCCTATTTATGTAAAAGTCGTGATATTGTTAGTTTAAGATGAATTTAGCCACATAAAAGGTTACTTGAATATCCGTATAAATTTCATGCTTGGGTACCTAATTGCTAAAATTACGAATGTTATTGAGTTCAAAGTGTTCATTCAAGTACAACAATCCAGTGACCCAAACCTCCATCTGATCATTGGGTATTTTTCACATTAGTATAAATGCCATCTCACGTCCTATTCATATTTGGTATTTACAAAAGGGTATTATATCGATCGCGATGTATTTTATCATTTCTTGTCATGTTGATGAATTATCCAAGTAGTCTCCATAACATCTTTGGACCTCAGCCAACGCTACCTGGGCGAGGCGTTCGCTTATCTCGCGTGATCGTTTAAAAGAATTGCAAAATATTGTTTTACTTCCAAGGGCCATGCAAGATTTTTGGATATTTGATATTCAATGCCAAAAGAAGTTATATACTTTATTTATTCCCAATTCTTATAATTATTTATATGGGATAGATTTGAGAGACAAGAGTCTTTTATTTGAGTGATTTGCTTATTATGGTGTCAATTTTATCTGACAAACTGACCGTCATAAATTACTAAAGATACAATAATTATTTTCTGCCTCATGCATCTAAAATCTAAAAAATAAAGACTGAATTTACGATCTTGTGTTTTGGTTCGTTGATAGGTAACGGTGGGGCTAACCCTCGTTGACCCACTTGCTTATACGCCGGACCTGAGCCATAATAAGAACTGACCGCTACGACATTACAAAACTAGAAAAAATAGGAAATTGAACTAGGAAGTTGAAGTGATTGAGCTGACAACGTTCAGATTATACTTGTAACGTGCTATCAAAACTTAATAGGAACTATTAGTAACATTGATGTTTTTTCATTTTTGTACTACATTACAGTACCTACTTGAAATTACTTACCACCAACAAACGTGTTTAACAATCCCATATTCGCATTATTTTCCTTCGTGTTACCACCATTTGATTTCGCATTTTCATAATATTCAGAGGCGTTAATTAAGCGAGATTTATTTTGATAAAGTATTCAGGGAATAATGAGATCGTAAAGGTAACAATGCAATACATTGACGTATTGTTTTCCAGAGTACGGGACGCGGAAACCAAGTGAGTGTTAAATGATTGGTAGAGGCGCGTCAGGTCAGGGCCGCACGTGATGCCCTATTTTTTTTTTCGTTTGATTGTACAAGTTACCGGCTCTTGTTTGTTTTGGAATTGACGCTAACACTGCCTCGGATCCGCTGTTTGTGGGCGGCTGTAATGTTTTTTAATTTATTCGTTTATTTTAAGGCATTTTTGTTTATCTTGTTTTATAGCTAACCAGCTTTTTGTGTGTTTAATTTCGGAATGGGATTGTTCATGTTATGAGGAGACATTTTTGTGCGACGCTTGTTTGAATTTTACAAAATTTTGCGTGCCTTGTTTTTTGTTAGTTTTCTTATAATGTTTAATTGAAGTTGTGTACTTTATGAGGAATTTTATTTAAATGCTCTGGATGAATTCATTTCATTTCATGGGATATCTCGGATACTTCAAGTTTGGGCTCTAATGTAAATTTCACGTCTAAGTTTCATGTCTATTTAGTATCTACACATACTTGTAAAATGAATGAAAGCGTTGTGGGACGTATATAACCACATAACATTATGTCATCTCCACGAGGTCTCTTTCAGGTCAAGTTCACGAAAGCGCACTAGGTCAGCATGGTGGACTAAGAACTCCTATATATAGATGAGGACAGTGTTTAATTAGATGTATCTAGGCTGATATTCTTTATAGATTATTTCAAATAACATTTCCATATGTAAGGATGTTATAAAATCAATTAAGATGTTATACTTAATTCCGACTCATTGTCACAAAGAAGTTAGGCTAGCTCATTTATCATGAGTTTATAAACTTCAATAAAACTCAGTGATTTTTTTGCATTTTTCCATTAATATTGCGTCCCTCTGCTTACGGAATTAATCCCTCTTATGGCAGTTTGAAATGTCTCTAACATTGTAGAAAACATTTGTAATATAAATGTGCCCATAATAAAACCATAAGTCGGAAAGGCTTCGAGGTTTAGGCACGCGGTTGATAATCTAGGCGGTCGTGGCATCAATCCCCTAAGTTTTCGAAGCAATGTACGTATTCATAATGAAATATTATCACATACTTTACGATGCAGAAAAAAGTTGTGACCAAAACTGCAGACCCAACACTTTTTAGAATTTTCTTTGATGTGTAGACCACCAACCCGCTCAATGCCAGCGTGGTGGAATAAGGCCAAATCTCTCTTAGCTGTGTAGGAGGCCCGTGCTCTGCAGTGGGACGTACATTGGCTGATATTATGATAAGCATGATGGTGTTGAACAAATGAATAATATCATATCCACATAGGTTTGGGACCAAAGAGGTTAGTTATCATATATTTTTCAGCAAATCCAACAGCAGTACAGAGGTCGTGCCGGCGCGGGCGCTCGGTGCTGGGGCAGCATGTCGGAGGGCGGAGGGGTGTCCGCGGCGGGAGGGGACACGTGCAAGACCAATCTCATTGTCAACTACCTGCCGCAGACCATGACCGAGAAGGACCTGTACGCGATGTTCATGACCATCGGACCCATAGAGAGCTGCAGGGTCATGAAGGATTTCAAGGTGTGACGTCACAGCAGTAGAGTAGTGCACTAATCGGATACTAACATTAAGGCGAAAGTTTGTAAACTTGCTTTTTTTTCGTGTCACTCGAACCTGGATCGATTGTTATTAAAGCTGGTATGTGGTGTAGCTGACAGACATTTTTATTATTTTATCATTTTTATCAAATAAGTATTATATCTAACAGATATTATACGAGTAAGTTTTGTGTCGTGGGTATAAGAAACTATGAGGAAATTATCGCTCTCACCCAGACCAGAAACTAATATTTGTGGAACCCTTCAAACTTTTGTCTTGGGGCGCGGAACCTGTGGCCTTTAGTTTCACAAGCTGGTGTACAGCCTAATGTACCTCGGCGCGGTCTTACTAGACCGTAAGACCGTAACACTCCTTATTTACCCTGTGGAACGAGCTTGATTAAAACTCACCAAGGCGTGTTTGTTATTTCAGACTGGCTACAGTTACGGCTTCGGTTTCGTGAATTTCACCCGTGAAGAGGACGCGGCGAGAGCTATAGAAACATTCAATGGTTACCAGCTTAGAAATAAACGGTTAAAGGTAATAATCTAGTGGACGTACACGATTTTTGATAAATAATTATTTGTTAAAGTTAATTGGGAATTAAATAACATGTCTATGTTGTTTAAAAAAATATAACAAATAGAAACTACAAAGTTGTAGCATGTATCCATCGTTCTTTACTATGGAGCAAATAGCAGCAAATCTTTTTGAAGATTTTACTCCACTATAATCGAAGAATGTGGGTGCAAAAACCTTACCTCTTTCTCGACTGCTTCAGTGAATGATGTACCTACACCATATATATGTAAAATTAGCAATGTTACATAGTATAATTGTATGTACCAAACAAAAAACAATAATCCTAAACAATATTTTACTCAAGAATTTTTACCAGCCTTTTTCTATTGCTTGGTAACTGGCACAAAATTTAAAATGAAACATTTCTTATTTCAGGTATCATACGCGCGTCCGTCAGGCGACGACATAAAGGACACGAATCTGTACGTGACGAATCTCCCGCGCGCCATCACGGAGGACCAGCTCGAGACCATATTCGGAAAGTACGGTCGGATAGTGCAGAAACACATACTCAGGGACAAGAATAACGGCACGCCCAGGGGTGTTGCTTTTGTCAGGTACAATTCATTTATATAAAGTAGATAGTATGTGACCTTGAAGTCACAATATCTATTGCAAGGTCGAGCAGAGGTATTCGGATTTTCCATTATGAAAGTCTCAGTAGCAGCAATGAGTCTGGAAATTTGCCCGAAAAGCGACAATAGTTTCGCCCCCTTCTACGCGGAACGAATGGATGGACAATAGTGTCGTTACTTATTTCGTAGAAAAAAATATTTAAAATTCCGAAGATTCTTATGTAAGTTATGATAGCGAAATTATGATACAATTTTATCCTTCCAGGTTTGATAAAAGAGAAGAAGCGCAAGAAGCGATAGCAGCACTAAACAATGTCATACCAGAGGGCGGCACTGAGCCCCTATGTGTCAAGGTAATTTTATAGTACATTTGCAAATATATATGAATAAAATTTGAAATAAAACCATAAATTTTACTTTGATAATCTTGCAATTGCAACTTTTACTTGATGTGTCGACACAGGGAATTGATAAATTAATTATTTATAGGAAGTAGATAGATTGGGGTGAACTGATGATGGTTCACATTAGATAGGTAAAGATTGGTGGGTGGTTGTAAGATGGTAAAGGGAAAAATAGAAATGGAAGGGAAATGGTTTAGTGTGGCGAGAGGAAAAAAATAAGGTATTGACGTTTTAGGCATGCAATATGTACTATGACGATAGATGGATGCAGTGGGATAAAAGGGCCAGATGTGTGTGGAGTCGCGCTGGTGTTGACGCGAGGGTGAGTTGGCTTTCATAGGAGTAGAATAGACGGACCTATAGTTTACAAAATATAATTACATATTGAAAAAAAAAACAAAATATTTAACTTTTTTGGTGCCATATCGAATACGTTGAATGATAAATTAAATTTTGTTTCTGATTTTGGACCCATTCATCAAATTATCAGTCGTACAGCGTATTGACATTGTGTGTTTTACATTTTATAATTAATAATAGAGCTATCGTTAACAAGCAAGACTGATTGAGGTTGTAGTCAGAACGATTAGAAACCTTTTTTAAAAAAATATATTGCAATGTGTACGGTTTAACTTGGTATTAAATAAAAACTTTTATTGCTTTATAAGAAAGAGTAAAATTAACGAACTTCATTCATGACGTAAATCAAGTCAGAGGGTCATTTTTCTGCCAACTTGTCCGGTTGGCTTATAAAATGGCACGGGTACGCGACCCCGGCCCCTCGAGCCACCATTGCTGCATTCACTGTCCTTTCCGCAGCTTTGGTGTCCCCTCCCTCACCCACCACTGGTGGTAGGGTTTAATATTGAGTATTTATTTACTCAATGTTGAACCCGAGCGGATTGGTACCACCGTCCAGTCTATTTCTACCGCAAAGCAGGAATGCGTTCCGGCGGAAGGACTGGATAGCCGTTCCTTCTATGTCCCTCCCCGTACCTTCTTGAGTGCTGGTGGGTTGAAACGGCACTACTCCGGGTGGATCCAGTGTCTGGGGTGGCATGCGGCCTTGGGGGTTGAGGCGGGGTACAGGGAGACCCGGTGGGAACGGTTTCCGTCGGCCGCCTGCCGGTCAGTAGGGGACCTGAACCCGAGGATCCGCTGACTTTTAACTCCCGCCTCGGGAAGCTGTCCCGCCAACCGGCGAAAATCCCGTCGTGCAGTCGTCGTGCCAGAGTGGGAGACTGGGGTGGATCCCGGCGACTGTACGTGGGGGGGCACCGGGGGCCCTTCCGTGCCTCGCGGAGGCCACTCATTCGGCCGTGTGCTGCCTCACATTGGATTTCACTTTATATTCTTCCACCATCGTTAAGGATTTGCCATAGACCCACCGCACCCATCCTCACCTCCCTCCCACCAATCTCTTTGAAATGACCCGAGAAAATAGAAGTAGCAGGCAAACTACGGCGGATAAACTATCCACAATTTCAGTGGACTTCTGCAATGTCAGGGGTCTACACAGCAACCTCGACGCCGTCCATCACCACCTCGAGACGGCGCGGCCTGCCCTGCTCTTTTTAACGGAGACACAAATATCTACCCCTGACGATGTATCGTACCTTAACTACCCCGGCTACGTATTGGAACATACATTCGTACGTAAAGCCGGGGTGTGCGTCTTCGTCAGGGGTGATATATGTTGTCGCCGCCTTCGGGGCCTCGAGCATCGGGACCTGTCAATATTATGGCTTCGCGTAGACTACGGGGGTCGAACCCGTGTATACGCGTGCCTTTACAGGTCCCATGCCAGTGATTCGGGGTCTTCTCTGTTGTTTGAGAACGTCCAAGTGGGGACTAGCTGCATACTCGAGCAGTGCCCGTCCGCGGAGGTGGTGGTCCTGGGTGACTTCAACGCCCACCACAAAGAGTGGTTGGGGTCCAGGATCACTGATCTCCCGGGCCGGTCTGCCTACGAGTTGGCCCTGGCATATGGCTTCTCACAGCTGGTAACACAGCCTACCCGTGTTCCGGATGTCGAGAGCCATGAGCCCTCTCTGTTGGATCTTCTGCTGACTACTCATCCTGACGAATACAGGGTGGTGATCGAAGCCCCTCTAGGGTCATCTGATCACTGCCTTGTTCGTTCATGGGCCCCTGTTGTGAGTCCCAGTCGTCCTTCAGCTACTGGGACTCGCAGAGTCTGGCGTTATAGGTCAGCAGATTGGGATGGACTGCGCGAGTTCTACGCATCCTTCCCATGGAAGCGGCTCTGCTTCTCCTCCGACGATCCTGACGTCTGTGCGGACTGCGTAAGGGACACAATAATCCTGGGGATGGATTCTTTCATCCCCAGTTCCAAAATACCCGTGGGGCGCCGCAGCCGACCTTGGTACAACCACGCTTGTGCCGATGCTGCGCGCCTCAAGCAGTCCGCATTTAAGGCTTGGCAGGAAGCCCGAAAACGTCGGGATCCTAAAACAAAGGAGGAGAAGCGAAAATTCAATGCCGCTTCTAGATCTAGCAAGAGGGCTATCGCTAGGGCCAAGGCGGAACACGTTCGACGAATTGGCGAGCGACTCGAAAGTTATCCCTCTGGAAGTCGAGCTTTCTGGTCGCTCGCCAAGGCTGTCGAAGGTAATTTTTGCCAGCCTAGTCTCCCGCCACTGCGTAAGGATGATGACAGTCTGGCCCATAGTGCAAAGGAGAAGGCCGATCTCCTGGCCCAATCCTTTGCCTCGAACTCGACACTGGATGACAGGGGAGCCATTCCACCTGTTATTCCCAGGTGTGAGAGTATCCTGTCTGACATCAGATTTAATCATCGTGTTGTCAGACGGGAGCTCAGGCTTCTCGACATCCGAAAGTCGAGTGGGCCGGATTGTATCCCCGCGGTGGTTCTTAAGACGTGCGCCCCTGAGTTGACCCCCGTGCTCACGCGCCTGTACCGTCTTTCCTACAAAACCAACAGGGTCCCAGCTTCTTGGAAGGTCGCACGTGTCCACCCAATCCCTAAAAAGGGTGACCGGTCTGACCCTTCCAACTATAGGCCGATAGCGGTCACATCCCTTCTCTCCAAGGTCATGGAGCGAGTTATTAATACTCAGGTCCTGAGGTACCTTGAGGATCGCCAGTTGATTAACGACCGTCAATATGGCTTTCGACACGGTCGGTCAGCTGGCGATCTTCTTGTGTACCTCACGCACCGCTGGGCGGAGGCCTTGGAGAGTGGGGGTGAGGCTATTGCCGTCGGCCTAGACATTGCGAAGGCGTTCGACCGAGTGTGGCACGGCGCCCTTCTGGCGAAGCTTCCTGCATACGGGATCCCCGAGGGACTCTGCAAGTGGATCGCCAGCTTTTTGGATGGTCGGAGCATCCAGGTCGTTGTTGACGGCTGTTGCTCCGAGACCATGACCATTAATGCTGGCGTTCCTCAAGGTTCGGTGCTATCGCTGACACTCTTCATCCTGCATATCAATGACATGCTGTCTATCGATAGCATGCATTGCTATGCAGATGATAGTACGAGTGACGCGCGATACATCGGCCAACAGAATGTCCCTCGGACTACCGTTGGGGAAAGGCGGTCACAACTTGTGTCTGAAGTCGAGAGCTCTCTGGGGCGGGCTCTCGAATGGGGTGAAAAGAATCTGGTTCAATTCAACCCCACGAAGACACAAGTTTGCGCGTTCACTGCGAAGAAGGATCCATTCGTCATAGCGCCACAGTTCCAAGGAGTATCTCTCCAGATCTCCGAGAGTATTGGGATCCTCGGCGTTGAGATTTCCAGCTTAGTCCAATTTAGGAGTCATTTGGAGGACAAAGCCAAATTGGCGAGTAAAAAGTTGGGTATCCTGAACAGAGCCAAGCGGTACTTCACGTCGGGTCACAGATTGTTGCTCTACAAGGCGCAAATCCGGCCCCACGTGGAGTACTGCTCGCATCTCTGGGCAGGTGCCCCAAAATACCAGCTCGACCCACTTGACTCCTTACAGCGACGGGCTGTTCGCATCGTCGATGATCCCGATCTCACGGAGAAACTACAGCCGTTAGGACTGCGAAGAGACTTTGGGTCTCTTTGTGTGTTCTACCGGTTGTTCCATGGGGAGTGCTCCGAGGAACTGTTCGGGTTGGTACCGGCATCGCCGTTCTACCATCGCACCACCCGTCACCGCAGTAGAGTTCATCCATTTCACCTGGAGACGTACCGTACGCGTACGGTGCGTTTCCAGAGGTCTTTTTTACCACGTACGTGCAAGCTCTGGAATGAACTCCCTGCCTCGGTGTTCCCCGAGCGCTATGACATGGCCTTCTTCAAACGAGGCTTAAAAAGAGTACTTTCCTCACGGTAGGCAGCGGCGTGGCTGTGCCCCTGGCATTGCCAAGTCCATGGGCGACGGTGACCGCTTACCATCAGGCGGGCCGTCAGCTCGTCTGCCTGCTAGGGCAATTAAAAAAAAAAAAAAAAAAAAAGTATAGTCCGCGCAACTTACGAAGGCGCGCGGTTCACTTGTTTTTAAACGTCAAAATTCGATTCGCTCAAGTCATTCGCGCGCCTTTGTACATTGCACGTACTATACTCGACCTGGTTAGTTTTTTATTTATAAAAAGAGGTTGCATAGGTGATAGAATTAATGAATTGTTCTACAGGTTGCTGAGGAACACGGTAAGCAGAAAGCTGCGTACTACGCGGGATGGGCGGCGGGCTTCCATCACAATAGAGGTATTTATATCTGAAATTTAAATCGTTTTTTGTTGTTGGTAACATTGAACTCGAAATCGTAATTGGAATTTGCGTTTTATTTATAAACTGGAGACGTTTGCGATTTATTTATATACTGTAACAATAAACTGGAGATCGTAATTGGAAAATAACAATTAAATTATACCTAATTACATAAATACAATTTAAGTTTTTGAACTGAATGTAATATGTTACAATGCAAACGGGTTTACGTTGTCATTTTGTGCAGATTTATAACACAAAAAAAATATGATTAAAGCTAGTTATTCAATAGTAAGTTGTAGAAAACTCGAGGCATATAAAACTGATAAATATTGCCGCGCAAATTTTGTTCTTATCGGCGGTATTTTTGCTTTACCAAAAATAGCCTGTACAAATAGAACCTTTTTGGAAATGTTTTATTTTTTGCAAAAAATATTCAAATTCTCAACAATATTTTAATGTAAAAATCTGGGTAAATGATTCGAATTACGTAAGGTTTTTTTTGTAAAATATTGTGAACTTGTGCACGCCGCCTTTCGGACGCGAAGCGCCCATAGCGCCGCAACGCCACCACAGTCTCGACCAACTGGACATGCTGCAGAGCCGGCAAGATTACGCGACCAACTACGGTATGTACGGCGGCCAGCCGAACAGGTTCCTACGGCGCGACTTCTACAACCAGTCGTCTTATATGAGTCACCATCGCCCATTTTGAAAAGGACTTTACTGTAAAAAGTTCCGTCTCTCCGATACGAGGATATAGACGGCAGTGGACTTATCATTTCGGTAGTGTAGTGTTCTCTAGATGGTAAGGTTCTAGTGTTGCGGGTGTGACTTTGAAATTTTTCGCGAGCCTGGACGTCACGAAAATGATTTTTTTTTCTCAAATAATTTGGAAGTAGTCGTAAGTATTTCTGTATTGTGATAGAATACCTAGAAAAAAAAAACATATTCCGAAAGTCTTCACTTGAAAGTTTTTAGTGTTGCTCAAGAAGGTCTTTATGAGTATTTTCTGATCAAATATATTTTTGTTCAACATGTGACAAACCATTTAAAATAATGTATAAATTTCAATGTGACATCAGTGACACTTTGGTATATTTTTAACCCTTACTTTGCGGTTAGTTGTTCCCTCTCCACTGTTACGATCCTAAATGCTTCTTATGTAATCTAAGTGTAATATAGAAAAAGACTTGAATGTATTAATAAAGGTTATGTGTTACGGTGTTGCCAGTTTTGTGGACATTTTTGTTGCTTAATATAAAAATTAATTTTTTTAATAGTTTTTTTCTATAGTTTTGTAGCATAGTAGTTATCTGTGGAATGATGTATTAAAAAATAACAATATGCATTATTTTTATGCTTCACATATATAATTTAAAAAATATCCAATTTTAGATATACAATTAGACATATTAATTACACCTTTTTAGTGATTTTTTGTATTTCAAAATCAAATCAAAAATGTCTACAACAACTAGGTCTATGACTGACATGACATGTGTAATCTAAGTAAATGGTAAAGGTGTTAAAAGTTTGTCTATGTTTAATAGTTAGTCTTCGTGTTGGGCTATTTATGTGTTATATACATATATTTTTTTAGTATAATTTTATGAATTTCTTTTAAGCACATTTTAGAAGTCTGTATTTATATTAGGCCCTATCATAAAATGACCATTAAGATATTACATGTAATTTCATTTTAGGGTTTCACAAAAATTTGGTGTCTACAGTGCATTAATGTAGACAATTTACATTATGATTTTGTCCAGAATAATGAATTCTCGCCGATTAACTTTCTTACAGTCAATAACATTAAATGTAGGGAAAAATAATGTCGGTTAAAGGTTTTTAATGAACGGTCTTATCACAATAAGTGATGGTTTCATTCAATTTTTCATAGTTTAAAAATGTTTGTAAATCAATAAATATCAAGATAAAGAATATCATCAGGGCAATACTTAAATATAGACTTCACAAAACCTTCCCTTCAAGTTATTAATTTATTATTCCTGTAGGTTCTATGTTGTTGTTTAAGACCAGCCTGATGTAGAAATTTTAATAAAATGAAAAATTTTAGATAACTAGAAAATATTTTAAATATCCTATTTCTTGCACAGTCTTTTAAGATATTTTTGATCACACTTGCACTACTATTGAACATATTTTTGTAGTTATTTAATTAAGTATAATATTTTGAGAAGTCAATATAATTTCTGAAGGAAGATCGCTTCTCTTGCATTCATTTAGTCTGCCAATCCTTTTGGCCTTACACTGAAGAGTATATGATATATAACTAAGGGACCCCAGTCTCAGCACAAAGAAATCTGTTGAATAAAATCTAGAACTATCTAGTATGTTGTTAGAATGTCTTGTAGGAATCATATTGGACATGTGATACTTAGTGTATGGGGTGTTTTAATCTTACAATAGTATTGCATAAGTTATAATATCCACTAAAGGTGATTTTGCAGACTTTTAAGGCTAAATTTATTCAATGCAAAAATATACTTGATTTATTTTTTTTAGACCATGCTGTATAAAACTCGTAATTTATCTAGACAACCTGTGTATATCAATTTAACATTTTAAATGGTATAAAAGCAAGCTTATAATGGGTATATAATGTATTATTACTTTGTAGTTATTTCACAGTGTGTTTTATAAACATTATTTTTCAAAAAAATAAAGTTTAAAGAGTTTGAGTGTAGGTTAACATTAGACATTTTATTGTGCTGTTAGATATATGTACATTTTGTATTGTGTTATGTAAGAGAGCAAGCCGTTTAGCGTTTTTGCGCTTGGAGAACTCATTGACTAAAGTCAATTAGGTAAACCTAAGGCTCGAATTTTTTGTAATATTGAGTGATATAACTATTCATGTAGCTATAATTATTTATTGTACATTAGAATATTTGGCAGTAATTGTTTTAGTGTTTTGTTTATTGTCTTGTATTATAATATAAATTTACTATGCGGGATCTCAATTATATTTTTATATTTGAAACACTTGAAGTTTTAAAATCTATTGAACAGTTACATGACCTCCTTGTTTTAATTGTTTAATTACCTTATAATATCTTAGGAACAGGTTATAGAAGTATGATTGGGTGTAAATAATAATTTATTTTCTTAAGATTATTTATTACAGGAATTATGATAAATGTATTATGAAAATATTTTGTAAGATTTTTTATCATCATCATCATCATCAACAGCCCTTAATTCGTCCACTGCTGGACATAGGCCTCTCTTATGGCACGCCACTGGGCTCGATCTTCGGCTCTCCTCATCCAACCGCTGCCAGCCACCTTACGGATATCGTCACCCCACCTAGCCAGAGGGCGTCCTACACTACGTTTGCCGAGCCGCGGTCTCCACTCCAGAACACGTTTACCCCAACGGTTATCGGTTAAGATTTTTTATGCATAGTTATAATAGTCAGACTTTTCTTAGTTAGTTCGAAAATTCCACGAATACTATTTTTGTGTCTTAGAATTCAATGCACTTAGTCAATCCCTTGACAAAGGAGCCAAGTGTGTGGTGTATAAAAAATATACTTGCGATTGAAGTTTGTTTTTCCTTTAATGTTGTAAATGAGTTTATTAAAGCTATCCTTCTCCAAGCCCAAGAACGTTAAAGGTGTGCGTGACAATTCTTATGTATTTTTGTATGTTGCAATTTATTTGTATCATTATCACTAATATATATTTAAACATAAGTTGTGCTAATGTCAATTTATTAATTTATAACTTGTGCCGTTGGTCATACGAAGGTTTAATATTAAGTAATTCATATTTTATTTTTTTGTTTTGTACTTGTTTAAAAAATCTTTGGTTCTTAAAAAAATATATATGTTGAGTTGATTGATTCAGTGGTTGAAAATCCACATAATATGGCAGCCAATTAAGAAAATGGCGTTGTCAATAAAGAAAATAATCTTGGCTTCATAATCAAGTGTAGTCTTTATATTTTTTTTGTATTTAGTACTTTTGTATGACTAACGATAAACATTGTCGGCTTATGAAAAATTGTTATGATATGCTCAATAGAATAATAGTTGTCTGTTACAATACATAGCTAGTTACATGTGTACGAAGAACGATTTTAATATTAGTTTCATATATTTCAGATTTTCAGTGTTTAGGATGCATAAACGAAGATAATAGTGCTGTAGGGCCATTTCTTAAAAATGTGGTGTGCGATAATTTGGCAAATATGTATGATATTGTTGTTGGATAAATGGTCAAAAATACTTAAAAAAAAACACTTTTTGTTATTAATAATCTTGACTTTTCTAGGTTATGTTGGTAGTTAATGTCACATTAAAAAAAGTAAAAACATAAGGAGTATTCTTGCCTGGAAGTTGGTAAGCGTGACTTGGGTTCATAGAAAAAAGATTTTCCCTTTTTTTAATTGTGGTCTGGCTCAACCAACGATACTTTTGGTCTGATTCACGTTCACACAAAATGCAACTCGTTTACGACTTTCATGTGTTACGTGTATATCTGGCTCGTTAAACCTGATTTGAAAAAAGTACATGGCTTTATAAGTTAAGATCAAGGTAACATTAAATTAATATTTCCCATTATTTACCTTATTATTGCACAACACTGTCAGTTTGTAATATTCCCTTTGTGGCTTATTTTAATATTATTCCTAGTTATATGAACACACATTGCAAATAAACTTCTTAAGTTATAAATAATGTACTATGTTTTGATGTGTTATCAAACTATAATTATTTTAATACACTATTTTATTAATAATATTACTTACAGTGTGCTAATATAAATGTAAAATATTTTGAACCCACGTATTGGTGTTAGTTTCTTATAATATTTGATGACTCCTGTCATATAAATAATCAACGCTTTTGGAGTTTATAAAAAACACTTTCATTTTTGCTAGGTTATTTTTATATTCCTTTAAAATTCATAAACTGTCTTGCCTATGTGTGGCTCCTCTTCCTTCGTGCAGAGATTTGCAGCTTAACATGGAATCAATCATGCCTATTTACTTAACAGCCATGTAGACTTTATTTCATTTACCATCAACTCCACTGTTGACATATTAACAAAAAATACACGTGGCTTGTTTAATAAAATGTAAAAAAATCTACATAAGATTATTGCAAACTAAGTGGAAATTAAGGTTAATCAAGCTAGCCAGTTCTGACCTTGTATTATCTAAGAAATATATAAAATTAAATAGAACGACTCTATAAGCGTTGATTATGGCAGGAGCTGTTACATTGACAATATTCAGAGGTGATTCCTACGTTCTGTAGTTGTTTCGGAGTCTATCACTGTTATTTGTGTCCCCTTGAGGATCGTCCCAACTATCTGTGTGACCAGTGTCAGGATTAGACACATGCTAAAGATAGATTGCTCAGATTGAATTACTCTATATAGATCCATAAGGTATTGGCAAATTCTTTATATATTTTTAACTGTAGTAAATAAAAGGCTTGTTTTTTTTATTTGTTTTTGTGAAAATTAACAAAGTAGGTTTATTTTAATCAATTAATACAAATTGCTATTATTAGGACACAGTTTTCCTGACACTTTTCACAATCTTTCTCGTCCCTTCTTTAGGTTAGATAATTTATACATTTAATATTATACATCTAACATACTAAATATACTGAGTTCAGTGAGGAATATTGTGCTTTAGTGTTGACGTTGGTATAAGAATTTTAATGTAGTTCTTGTCTTCCATAAATACTCAAAAGAACACTTGTTATCACCTTTTGGAACATCTTGACGGTGTAAAGAGGTGTTAATGTGTGATTATCTGTATAGTGTAATCAAGTATATTTATTCCAAAAAGATCAGCCTATTTTATACCTTGGTGAAGGTATAGCTCTGAATAACTTAACCTACTTAAATTTAGAATAATAATCGGTTAAAAATTGCAATTTAAATAATTCTCAAAATTAAATTCCTCACTGATACCCTGTAAATATTTTTAGAATGCTAGTAATAGTTTCCAATATGTGAATTGTGCCTATATGATGTGTAAATTCTAAGTACTGTCGGTACTCAAGTCTCCTATTTTGGAGTACCTTGTTAAATGTTGTAATAAATATGTCAAGAGGCGTTATTCTTTAAAAAACATTTACTGTCGTTCGATATTTTAAAATTGATAATAAAGTAGAGTATTAACATCGAGGAATAATTAAAATAAATGTTGGTGTCTATGGTATATAATAAAGCATAGACAAATGTTATGAGCATAGACTCAATTTTGAAATATGTACGTATGGTCTTTTTAAAGTATTTGACGATAAATTAGATTAAAATAAAACGTCGATATATTGAAACAGGTTGGTGAGGAAGCTCAAATAACGCCTCATATTTCATCTTACAAAAATTGTTACGAATTTGATTGGCCTATATAATATATGTGGAAATTGATGTTCGTATTATAAATATTTCTGTTGAGTAAAATCACTTATATTGTAAATTATCCTTAAAACAAGTTTATAACAATAGCTTGATTTTGTTTGAAGCTTGATTTAATAATAATTGTCATTTGTTCATCAAAGGGACTTACTTTTGATGTTTGTGAAATAAATTCTAGTTAATATTAAAACAAAGTGTATGTGTAGTGTTAAATGATAAAACAAATGTTTAGTTCAAGTAAATTACTATAAAATTGTCGTTTGTATTTGGCCTTATGTATTGTCAGAGATGTATCAAGCTGTCAAAAATATGTACACAAGTTAATTTATGTATTAAAGAAATCAGTACAAAACATCGAGTAAAATTCAGTAAGGTGCATTCGGGTGATTTCGAATGAAAATTTGATGAGTTGACTAGATGATGGAATTATTGATTATAAATCACAATTGGTATATTTTCTGTTCACTGTTTCAATTATTTATACATTTAGAGTATTTGGCCTCGAGGTCTATTGGTAAAGTTTTTATGTAATGTATTTGGAGTCAATAAATAATCATGTCTGAAAATATATAAATAATTTTATTGTGCTAGTATAATTACGAATTATGTTCGGCTAATGTCCGATAATGAGGAAAAAAACCCGAAAAAACAAAATAAAAACGTGTTTGATTATTTTAATCCTACTTAGAAGTACACTACAACGCTAATCTATTAGAATAAGTGACAATAAGTTCAATAACTTACCAGGTTTCACAGTTATTACTGTTCAGGTAAATCTGAAAACGCAAAATGGCCCCTGTGCACATAAAATTGGCTGTACGAGACATGCTTTCACTCGAATCGTCCTTGGGCAAATGAAGCGGGGAAAGAATGAAATTCGCGTTTAGATGAGTGTCGTCCGAGCCCGAGGTATTGCCGCGTTTGTTTGTAAATAGGTATTATCGGAATATCCCGATTTTCGGAAATAGCCGAATGCACCTTACATTCATTTTAAATAGCTTTTTTTAATGTCATGTTTACCTTGTTTATAAAGGAAAAATTTATTTAAAATAAAAAACGAACTTTACGATTGGTTAAAGTTATGGTTAAGACATGTCTCACCTATGCTTTTATGATAAAATACTTTAAAGTACATAAATTACTTGTGTACCCAGTTTAAAAAATAAGATTTATGTGTGCTTATGAAACCTCAATTATAACTAATTATGAACATTTTGAGATGTGTGCTACTGGGCTAGGTTTGTGGTGCTTTAAGCAATATTATTGGCAAAACGTTTCTACGTTTGTGGTTCCAATTTTAAAATTTTATTATTGGCAAAGTTTTTTTAGGAAGGTAAGTGCAACAGTTTTAGTTCGGTTACATGACGATACGCGATTTTTTGTTACTCATTTTGAATACGGAGTTCTTTGACATTTAATTACTCAAGTATGACACGAAAGCTAGAATCAGAATTCTTGTTTATTGACCGTCAAAAGCGATTTGACCTCTTTAGCTTAAAATAATATACACAAGTGACGGTATCTATACATAAATGATGATTATTCGAAAAGTCTTCAAATAAGTATCATTTGCAAATTTCATATCTCCGTTGTAACGCCATCTCTTGGCTGCGGCAATAAACTATTAAAGTCACGTATCGTCTTTATTTAATAAATTGTTTAATATTATTTTTAAATTTGATTTATAGTAAATGAATAGTGTATTTGAATGATATGTTCGAAAGACCTGTGTCGGATCAACTGATTGATGTGAAATGTTCTCTTCCAAACTCTGGCCAAAAGTCATAGAGATGTAAAATAAACTATTATTAAATACACGTGCTGTTTTATTATATTGTGTTACTTTGTATTTTTTTCAGATGTGCGGTTTATATGTTGGCATTTATAATAGAAAAAAACGGCATTGATAATAATTGACATAAATTAATTACAGAAATGCAGATAAAAATTTAATCATTCATATTTTATGTTTCTAATGATTATTTGCGTAAATGATAAAATTGATTAACATCAATTTACTTTATCGTTTTTGTTTTTATGGTAGATCGTCGCCGTGTTTAATTTTTATATTAATTTAAATTAAAATTACGTTAAAAGGTTTTCCATTAACGCATTTTGATGTTTTCACGCTTTTGTTACATTTACAGGTGACTACGCATGGGGCTGCAACAGTTGTATGGTGCCGGAAAACTGGGAGAGTTTTCCGTCCCCGCCGCTAGGTGGCAGTCATCCCACAACACCGCGCAACGGCTGTCGACCTGGCGCATGCGCAAACAGGCCCACTTACCCCGTCCCAGGGAAACTTACCCCAAGGTCAGGGAGGGGGAGGAATTTACCCTGGGCACCGAGTTTCAACAACGAAGAGCGGTTTAAGGGGCAAAGGTGTAGAAATGGACCCTCTCCGTATTGGTAACACGGGTTTTTGTGTTTGACCCCGTCAGACATCAAATCTGTGTCACGTGTATATAGCTGTTTTGTTGGAATGGCGATTGAGACTGCAAGGCTGGTGATACGCGATCTGGTCAGTGATTGTAGAGTAGAGAACCTGCAATGTTCGGGTAAATGTGAAATAGTATATATTGTTTGGATTTTACTTAAAGTCCAAGGAATTGTTTATAGCTCTTTGACAATGATATGTTACATACATTATGAAAGAGAGTTAATCCAAGCAAATAGTCTATGTATAAAGATAACCCTAAGTATACCAGTCCTAATTTATTTAGCAGTCGCGAATTGACACTTCGGAAGCAAACTGGAGACAGCGTTTTCTGCAATATGTTGCTATTTAGAATGAAACAAGAATGTTTGTATATATGAGTTATGTGTGAGATGGAGATTCTTTCGAGGTATTCTTCCCTTGAGATGTGTGTTTGGTATGATCGCGAGTACTTGGTGAAGTCATTCACCAATTTCTGAATTCAAAATCAAGTTATTAGCGTTGATGGCAATATGTGTGAGATCTATCGGTATTCGCTTTGTATTTTTAATAGTTTTGTGATGGTTTACAGGTACCGCGGTAATAATATTTTGCAATAATTGATAGGGACTTAGCTGAAAATACATAGACAATAGCATAGCCTCGTGGCGTAAAAAGTAACTAAATGAGAGACTGCGAAGAAGGGTTAAATAGAAACGTGTTTGCTGGTGTGTGAAACCGTACAATATTTGACCGATGTTGTACCAAAACCGATGAAAGCGATTTGCTAAGTCCCTATATCGGTAGTTATTGAATGCCTTAAAGAAGTCTATTGACTTGTAAGTTGTTTTATAACAGTGACACGAAGAAGGGGGTAACTAGAGATGTAGTTGGGCGTTTTGTCTATTTTATCGATGTGATGAATCGAAGAATTTGTTTTATTTCTTTCATGAGGAGCTTCGCTTTGGTTTACACGAATTAAAGTTTTTTCATATACGTAGTATTTTATGTTCTTTGTGAAGTCCATTTCACCGCTGGTTTAGTAGAAAACATATTTTCCGTCCTTAGGGATGTTAAAATATTACCATTTCATAACGTAATGGTATGAAAGATCTCGTTATTATTACATGTAGGTGGTCGTGTGTTACTTGAAACATTTTTCGCAAGTTTTAAGTGAGCTTGTTGCCGTTTCTTGGTCTGATTTGTCAGATTATGATAATTATTGTAGAAGAACTACTTTTAAATACAACTCTTGTTTGTGGGCAACAAAAACCATTTGGCGGATATTAAAGTCTCTAACACTCTGTATAATAATTTATCTTGTGATAATAAGTACATTGTTAGCGGTGAAATGGACCCTAGACTTGAAACTATCTTTAATTTTTAATCTTCTATTTTTAATTTTCTTTCAAAATGATTTATATTTTGTCAATTTTTTTTTGTATTTGTTTTCTGTAATTATCACAATGTCTAGGTATTTGTTTATCGTTACCTAAGTTTCTTTTATTTTTATTATATAAAGTATGAATTGAGTTTGTTGTTTTATTACGTTTTCTATTCCTCTAAATTTGTGAGTGTGCTCTTGATTATTATTAACAAATAGTTCTCATAATTATTTTCTTAGGCCAAAAACCCTAATAATAGACTAACATAGCTTTAAGCAATTTTAGCAACCATAAACGCAAATAGTCATATTTATTTAACTCCTTAGATAAAGTAATGAGTGTTGGCTTTAAAATTTTTTGGCACCAAGATTTATGAACTCATATTTTCGAATCAGATTATAAGTGGTGTAGTTAGTTTCGATTGGGATTTGACTGAAATGATTAGTAAGGCAGGTAAGATCAGTCTGAATTTACGTTTGCTTGACATTGCTTACTTGTGAAATATCGTCGCGTCTGGTTAGTCGAGCATGTAGGACTTGATTGCACTTAAGAATACATTCAATTTTAAATCTAGTATAGAGTAGGCCTGGGGGTGGTTTTTCTTTATCACAAAAAGTTTCATCAGGATTTTCCATACCAGAATTTTCAGTGCAAAAGTATATTAGGTGGCATAGCCAACATTTTTCATGATCTTACTTTTGGGTAGTTTAAGCGTAGTTAGAAAGAAAATTAAGGCACCAGTACGACACTTAATTTTAATTTTACAAGTCACGATCTACAGAAATTCACATATTAGAAACAGCATGTACATTTATTTTTACGACAACATTGAAATTAATTTTCAGTCTATATTTATATATGTATTTAAAATTACTAAAAGTAATACAATGAGAATGAATCACTAAATGTACCCGTATTAAATTTTGTTTTTTAATTCATAAACCACAACAATAGGTATGGCACTGAGCAAAAGGTAGTGAAAGTCTGAAATACATTCGCTTTAAAATATTCAGTAATTACTCTTTATAGAGAAGTAAAACCGTTTGATTATCTGACATAATCCAACGGATTTCACTACGTGATTACGTGACCAAGAACGTAAAATTTTTAAAATCACATTGTTTTTTTCATTATTCACTAATCGTAAAATACGATACAAGGTAAAAGATAATATCCAATTAAGATTAAGGCGTGTAGCCTTTGCCGTATAAAAATATAAAAAATGGTGTTCTATGTCATGTTCACAAATATCAATTGCTTAGACAATAACCAAGTCAGTGGCAATTTTATTGTATTCATAGTTTTAATTAGTTGGCTAAAATCGGATGATGGATTTAATCCAGGGTAAGAACTGAGCTATGTCTGTAAACACGATGTAATTTGATGTATCACACATCTGTGTCTCCCGTTCGGATACAGCCAGAGAAACCAAGCCACGGATGTACCAAACATCGCCTATTTGAAACATCATCCCGCCTCCGCTGTCACCGTTACAAGCCGATGATCCTGAAAATAATCAAGGTTGGTTAAGGTACAGAAAGTCGTGGTGACCTCGAGGTTTAGGTGTCCTGTTGAGGCAACTTGTGACAGTCGCGTATTGGACTTACTATTAAAGAAATTAGGTACGACGTTAAGATAATCCATACTTGTATAAATGCAAAAGTAACTACGAGTATCTATCTCTTATGCTTACAGTCCAAAACCAATGGACAAATTTGAATGACGGAGCCCGGCTCTACAGATAGTGAATTCAATGTGGGAAGAAGATTTTACGTGATTGTTAAAAATGGCATTTTACCATTTTTGTATCCGGCGCAGTATGTGTAATCCGAAACGAAACTGCTGTAGAACAAAGGATGGGATTTCACACAGACTAGAGGATCTACTACTTGCATGTTGACTGCCAGCAGATCATACGATATTTCCGATGAGCCGGTGTGGCCCCACCCTACCACCTGTAAAGAATTTCGGTAAATTATCGTCTGCCCATATACTACGTCCATCCCTTGGCACGGGCCTCCTTTATAATTGGGAAGACCATCAACCATGCCGGATTAAGTGTAAAAGTCTAAAAATTTCTTAGTTAACCCTTCCCAATGGTAGAGAAGGCCTCCTAATTCAGTATTTACATCCAACGTAAAAACAACAGATTTCACTTAACGATAATATTTACATACAGAGCTGTTCTATTTTCGTCTACTATGTCTTTGGAATTAATTGATAGTAATCCCTACCGTTCCTGCCTTCCCGACCACGTTCTTTAAAGCAGTTAGGCTCTCGGGCCATAGACAAGCGGGTTGTATAAAGCTGCTGTATTGCACTGGATTCCGCATGTCCAATATAGCGATGTCATAAAGAAGAGGCGACGGCTCATAATCTTCGTGAACCCTAATTTTCTTAATCTGCAATATAATAAGAAAATAAATTATTATTTTTTATTTCCTTCAGTCAACTCATAGTATTTATAACTATATTTTCGATTACAGTGTTACTATATTATTGTGTATGTATGAGTGTTAGCGAATTTGGAATGTTTCATGTTTGTGGAATGAAGTCAGTCTAAATAAATGTATCCGAAATATAACAGGTTACATTTTAAAAAAAGATTACACCCAACAGACTTTTCGGCTTCATAAACACCTAGACCCGAAACAAATATTGTGGATCACGCAAACATTTGTCTCGGTGCGGAGATCGAACTCGCGGCCTCTCGTTTCGCTAGCTGGTACCTACGGGCTACGCAGCTGTCAAAATAAGAAAAGTACACATAATAAAATGAATTTATAGCTGTACCAAGGATTTTGACTAAATGAGGTTGTTTAATATTTACTCACGGTTCTGTACTCGGCACCAGTTAATGACGTCACTAAGTTAGTTTTTCCGAGGTATACACTGTAGGTGGCTGGCTGGCCGGGCTGCGTCGAGTCTTTCAGTGTGACGCAGTGCGCCGCTGTTATTACATTAATACGCGATACCAGGGTCCCGCCGCATATGTAATTATTGTTCACGTACTAGAAAAAATCGTCATAAACATTAAAAAAAAATCTGTTGAATAGTTAAGGGGAGTGGCAATAGCAGTGAACACGGATAAACGTTTCATAAATTTGACCTATTACGGAATCATAAAATGTATTTTACTGGATGTCGAATCTGAATCGTTCAGTTAAAGCGTCAATTAAAGCGAAAAGTAGTGATAGGCTCGAGATTAAGTGCATCGTCGTCTATCTCGATTCTCGGCAGTCACAGGTTTAAACCCCCAACACACACTTCTGACTTTTCGAACCTTGGAGTATATAAATTTATTTCATTTATAATTAACTAACTCTAGCGCTGTAAAAAATGTCGTGAGGAAACATGCATACCAAAAGTATTTTATATGTGTGCCAGTTGTAAAGGAGGCGAGAGGTGTGATGTAGAAGAGGTGATGATGACACTCCCCTAGTAATCATACCTCTGATTTTCAATTGTGAAACCTTTAGAATGCTTTGCATTTTACTGAGGTAACCATAAACAAAGAAATTAATAATTACTCCAATACAAGTTTTACTAGCGCGGAACACGAGGAAATATACTGTCGTCGTCGAACCAGTTTAATTCTTTTACTCGCATGTAGTTCAAAGCGAATATACTTATAAGATAGTTTAAGATTTTGTCATTAAATTGTTTTATGAAGTTTGTTATGTTATAAAATGTTTGGGCTATATTTACCTCTAAGTGGTAGAGTGCAACATGCCACGGCCATTCCCGTTCCTTTGCTGGGACGCCGTTGACAATCAGCGGTCTCCCTGTCACTACTCTACCACATTCGCCCTGGAATTTCATAACACATACATAAAATTTTTTGTTTTATATATAATTATATACCATAAGTCGTGATCGCCTCGAGGTATGAGTATGGTCGAAGTTATGTGTATTCACAATTAGTTATCACGTACTTTAACGATGAAGTAAAACATCGTGATGAACTCTACACACCTTAAAAAGTTCTTAGGAATTTCTCAGGTGTGTACTTCGCTAACCAGCACTAGGTCAGAGGGGTGTATTAAGGCCTAAAGCCTCTCCGTTGAAGAGGGGGCCCGTACCTAGCATGCATATGGATAGCAGCAGTACGCATATTGGTTGATGATGATGATGACATAAGTCTCCTCTATTAGGAAACGCAAGGATATATCGTGGTTGGATAAGGCCAAAAGTTACAAAAGTGACAACGAATGAAGAAGTGCGATGAATAGAAGTCATATACCTTCTAGTTATCTATCTCATGTCAAAACTGGGAATGAAAAAAACATGACTTATGTGGAGTTAGCTTGTGACTCGACGGCCTATAATCAAGGAAGAACATATACTGGAAAAAAAATATATAGAATTGTATGCGGTGCGAGGCTTTGTGTGTAAGTACTATTAATTTGAGTAATACACGACATTGAATCGGCTCAGAAAATGATGATATAATAAATGAATTTTGACAAGGAAGACAGCATAAGGCTTCATAGAATACAGATTGCACTTTGAGACGCATTAATTTCATTTATAAGGTGTATGTGATTGAGGAATTTTTGAATGCTAAAGTTATAAATAATATTATTAACGAATATCATCGCCAATTATTTGCATTCATAAATTGTTATAAAAATAAAAAGGATCTCCGAAGGAATTAATGTTGTTTTGCCTTTTAAAAATTATAATACGTTAATAATTATGACCTGAGCCAATTTGTGGGAAATACCCGTGGGCCTGTGCGTTATGAATTTAAAACTGGTTTTTAAAAATAAAAAAATAGAATTACCGAAAATGTGCCCTCATATATCTAATGTTTCGACATTTTTTTGTTATTTTTATCATCTTTGTTCATATATATATTCAAATATGCGTTAGAGATAGACCGTATAAAAATTATTGAGGATATATTATCTGCATTATGTTACCCTTGGACCTTGGTCCAATAGGGAGGAAGTAAACGAAACTAACATAATTCACTAAGCACAATTAGTGGGGTAATTTCTTCTCAATGATTATCTGTTATAAAGTACATGTAAATGATAAAGTTAGAAAAGATAAATTTCTTACTAACAGTTGACAGGGAATCATCTGGTGCGACGTTCCCGATTATAACGGATTCACCGCCTCTGGAAAAAATATAAAAATTAAATTTGTTACATAGTAATTGTGCTTAGATTATGTCTCGTTAGTGCTTAATTATAATGAAGCAATAATAATTGCTACGAGCAATTAAATTCTCAGGTACCTATAATTTCATTGTTAATTTATGTTTTTGTCGTTTATCAGAATTTTCCCAGTATTAGCACAAAATTTCGAACTAAATCGGGTGAATGGTAATAGATTTTCCTCCTTTTACGTAGTATTTAAAATTGGTGGCCAAATGCCACAGATGTCTAGATCAAGACGCCAGTGTGCGAGTGTATAAACAATGTCAGCGACACAGTTTGATGACGACCGGTCTGCGGAACAGGTCGCAAGTTCAAGAACACTGGATACCTTTTATTCATCGAGTTTATGTTTAGGCAATTGATTAATGTCAATTTTAGCGGTGAAGGAAAAATTTGAATACTACTCAACAAGAACTACATTGAAGATCTATAGAATATTAATGTATATAAAGTTTTGAAAGCCAAAATTTTTCCCTTCAAAAGTAAAGGCTCGTACGCAGCATTAGGATGTGTGTTGCCTGATAACCTACATTTCAGTGTTTATTTTGAATGTTTTATTCGGGGCTAGGCAAAGCGAATAGAGAAAATTTCTTACAACATCGCTGGTACAGCAGCGGCCGACCCACCGGTAAACACAGGGCTGGGACTCTCGGGCCTGCTCGGAAATTCTGATACAGGATTTGTTTCAAAATCCGGGTGTATTAATACGTCTGGAGCATTTGTTTGCCACCTTGGTGTTAATGTAGTTTGGGTTGTTGTAGGTGCTGTCGCAGGCGTTGTTGTGACCACATTGTCAGCGTTGCAAATTTCTTTGCCGTTGAGCTTGATCCTCCGAAGTAGCGGTACTTTGTTCACTATGTTATAATTTACATAAATTTTGGCGTCGAGTGGCTTTCCAGGATTGATCATCCTATCTGTCGATTCTATTCTGTATTCTATGTTGTCTTTGGTTGAAACCTCGCCGATCCAGTTCTGTGAAGGTGTGTACTAGTTAATATTGGTAATCTTGCATTTAAATACTTATGTCGGTTGGTTTTGTATGGACGTATGAATGGATACTGAATATTTCTGTAAATAAATGGATATTCATATGTTATTAATTTAAACATGTCATGGGTATCAGAAATAATCAGCGACATTTTAAACAAATATTTGTGGAACAGACAAGCATTTGTCTCATGGCGAGGGTCGCTCTATTAAACTGTTGCTTCACTAGTGTAGATAGCAGTTAGTTAGAGCCAACTGCACCGTGAAGATGTAAAAAAAATATACTATATAAAATTACATTTTAGCTTACCCCTAGCAAATCAGCTTTACCATCCAATACTATGGTGAGAAACAAGGAGTGCAAGGGAATGTCTGAGTTGAGATGCATGACGCCCTCCCACCTCCCAGGCATGGAAGCCGTCGCATCATATTCGAACACACCGGGACACGGCGATGGCGGTGCGTCCTGCTGCTGTGTGGGCACCGACAGTGCCAGCAGAACGAGGGCAAGGCTGCTTCTGATCTGAAACATATTTTGTTTACGACACAGTGGAAAAAAGAGAGCTTGATGATGAAGTAGAAGATTTTATCGACTATGGACAAATGTTTTAAGTAGACGTCCTATTATTCGGAGTGTTCAAGATTTGTTTATTTTACAATTTATAAATAAAAAATATACACAGAGAGGTAAAAATGGTGGCTCTATCGTAGATGGTCAATATTTCAAGACAATCATAGGATGAAAGCTTCTTAGTTTGGTTAACAAAATATTTAGGTGATAAATATGCGTCGTTTATAAAATCAATTAGTTTATCAAACAACAATTAAATTAATGAAGCGTATGAGATCACACCACGTGGTGATTACTTATAAATATGTGCATATTTTGCATTTCTAATATCGTCTGTTAATACCTGAGATCATTGTAAGTCCCCAGCGCATTTATGTTAATTACTTTACAGAATTAGAATGCCGTTTTCTATAGTATAGCAGAGGCGGTAGTTATCTTCCCACAGAAAGATTTGCGTAGAGTTTATTATGTTTTTCTTTTTATGAAAAACGATTAACGCCTAAACTATAACAAAAAAATTCCTTCTCGGCGTGACGCACTCACACAGTCAGCTGTTTGCAACATAAAATAAAAGAGATTCCTTGGTCTCACAGACGTTTAGACCCATAAATGTTTGTGAATTTATTGAAATTCAAGATACACAGTTATCACTCTAAAACAACAGCAAGAAAAGAGCTCAAAAGTGCGCTCACTTTATTAAAAAGTTAAAAGTTTGGATTTAGTTTGATTCAAAAGACTAATTGTGATGTTTTGGTTCTATTTTTTTTCTTTGAAGTATGCATCTTGTGTTTTCATATATAAACTTTTCTTGTTTCAAGAATCACGTAAACGCTTACAATGTCATAGGGTTAAAGGTATGCAACTTGTTTATAACATCGCCTTTATCATTCGAGGAAAATATTCTAGAAAAATAGATCCTAATTATACTATTTTTCTTTTTAGATCTAATCACAAAAAGACTAAAACTAAAAAAGTGTTATATGCTGTTTTATGTTATCGATAAATAAAAACAGAATAAAATACGTTTTTCCTCGAACCCACAAGTTTTGCTACATAACACAGAAATTGTTTATACCTTTTTATAAACCGGTTGGAGATCATTTATCTGACAATAGTGCAATACTTAGTATGAACACAAACTTCCTTGCTATCAATTAAGTCGAGAATTGATAATATTAAACAAATTACGTTCGAAAGGATACTCCTCGAAGAATAGTTATGGTATATTAGGGTGTATTTTATTTAACGTAAATAACTCCGTGAACCGTGGGTGTGAAACTAATTCTCTGCTTACCCCTTCGGACAGACTATATAACCTTAAATGTATATCATGCATGCATCATCCACATCATTTTTATTGTCATTATTATCAATTCATATACGTCCCACTGCCAGGCAAAGACCATACATAGATACTACAAAATTTGTGTTACAAACAATGATGAAAATTGAATGTGGGAAGTTTTAAGTCAAAATGATTACACGTATGTGCCTGCATATATTTTACTACGCAACAAAACGAACCTTGAAATAGTGATGTGGCTATAATTAATGAACTGATGATCAATTATTTTCGTATTATTTACATAAAGTTATATACATACATTATCGTGGGAATGTACAGATTAGACGAGTTAGTTTTTAGTCTATGGTATATTCATTTTATCAGGCCGCAGTGACTAATCATAGGCGCTTCAACTTCCAGATACAATGGTATTCAAATATTTGTTTAATTTTTATTTTTTATAGCTTAACTTCTTTGTGTTTAGACCCCAACTAGATCTTATCATCTCTTTAGCTAACCACATAGAACTGCAGGCTTTCGGTTCAATAAAGAGCGGATGGTTAACTATTCTGGCCTGTAGCAGCTTAATTTTCTTCAGTCAAAATCCTTTGAAGTACTAATTTTTCTCGTTTCCTGATAAAGGATTATGTGGCTATGATTTTTCAAGTTAGATATTCTCGTACGATTATTTATTATTTATTTAAGGAACTATTAGTCCTCCCTTTTCAGATCTACGGCAGGGTAAGAAAGAAAGTTAATGTTGGTGATCCGGGCTATTTTTTTTTACACTCAAAGGATTACCATAGTGCACTGGGGGCAATGAAGAAACCACGTTTACTTGATACTTTATTTGGACTTGACCGAGCTGATAATCAGACACAGGGCTGATGTTTTGTAGTGCCATTCTAAAAAATCATGAAATTATTTGCCGGTTTCACCCAGTACTCTTTTGTAACTGTTGTATGATGTTAACGGGTGAAAAATAACAAACTTTCTCCTACTCTATCTACTACCCATCTTTATTATTATTCCTTTGTAATTGATTTAGACAATTACGTCTACTGACTACTATACTAGTTGTTTGTAAACCAACAATATGATAGAAATGTGTTTTTTTTTAACAAAGTTACCGTTTTGAGATAGCAAAGGAAGCCTTAGATGAAGACACTGATAGGTTCATAGTAGGGAATGAAAATATCTTTCGTGCCCAATTTGATGGCGATGATGTCACCATGGCGCAAAACTATGCTTTCCTGACTGTATAAGATTGTTCTCTACCTACCATTTAAAAAAATGTTTTTATAACTTCGGTTCCCACACACATACACACACACACACACACACACGCGGTTCTGTCCTTCCACAGGGTCACGAAGGGGTCAATTTACAATATTTTTGTAGAGGTTGCTACCAAACCAGCAGCAACATTAGTACTACAGAAGTGAATTTTTTGCTTCCACCAAGACCAATCACATGCCATCATCACAATGGGGGGCTTTTGCCAAGATCGCCTCATTGTAAGTAAGTAGATATTATATATCCTTATCGAATTATTTTGAAGTTTTTGTTTAGCTACTGCCAATGATTGATCGTGTTTGGTTTTACATAATTGTTTTTACTACAAGAAAATACATCGACATTACTAAAATTAGGAAGATACGAATGACAGCTTGAGGCGATTACTGCCAACCATTCGGTGAATGTGAAGGTTAGATAGAATGTGACTGTTGGGTGTATTTATTTATTTAATATACAAAAGTTTTCGGTCGTATTATTGTTTTAGTCCGCTTAACCATTCGCTTTCATATATATTACCAATAAACTTTAACCATCTCTACAGTGTTATCTTCTACTGTACTAAAATTCATCAACAAATTATAGCTCGAGTTTAATAAAGAAGCTTCTAAAGCGAATGAATATTTTATTATGTTCAGATTACGCTTGCGACATGACTGCATTGGCATCTGACGTATGATCTGATAGATGACGTGTAGTTCAACATTTGACAAGACTATCTTTCTCTACAGCTGCATTGTATCCGATCTGCACATAGGCATATGTGCCGTGTGATCTAGAGGTTTAAGGTTCGATTCCCAGGTCGGTCAATGTGTTACTGGGTATTCTCATTAGGACATATGCGGAAACGGCAATAGCGAGCTGAGTAATACATAACTGGCAAACATGGGTGCAAAAATCCACCTCAGCCTACATGGAATGCTACATGCCTACGAGGAACTCAGACATGAGGTTTTACATCTTACGTACATCATCATACAGCCAGATATGAAAATCCTTCGATCGATATTTCGTTTCGATTCTTCCGTATAAGACACAAATATTGATATTTTCTCAATATTTTAATTCACTTTGACCTTTCATATTTGATTTACTGGTACATCAGATTTATGTATTTCGTTCGTTTGCGTGCCGCTAAAATGTTGCAACAAAAAGTTTTGAGTTGTTGGAAAACGAGTTTTCCGTTTTTGTATTTCAACATTTTTTTACTCTTTGAAGAATTGTGTAGCCTTTTGATAAAATATTTTTAATTTTGTTTTGAAGATCCATTTAAAGTAATGACGGGGAAACAATTATAAAGACTATCAGGTCCTCTTACAATATTTATTTTACTTGATAAAAGCTTGACGAAATAAACTTGGTTATTACATATTTTTTACTCAGTATGTACCCTGTAATCATTATTACTGACTTTAATCAATTGATTTATAACTCCTCTAAGACTCTTTTCAACTGAACCACATTTTGTTTAGTTTAAACTTGTCAGAAGTCATATTTGTCACAATATCACATTTTACTTAACAGAGCAAGACATGATAATTATTATTAACAAGGCCATACCGTTAATTATTTTTTCGCTTAACTTTGTACATTTTGATTAGTTCCTGTTTAAAAAGATATCAAGCGTTGTTGAAAGTTATATAAATATTTAACAAAGTTCGAAATTTTCAAAAGCACAATTTTCCGCATAACACAAATTCCTCACCATGGTTTTACACATTATATCCTCTTGTATAACTTCATGAACTATTAAGCAACTGGTTGCAACACAAAGAGTTGTTTTGCCGCGTTCACGCGACGTCCGCACTTCGCGCCGGTTAATGACAGAATGACAAAAAATACAATCACATAAAGCCATGTTAAGGACAAGTTTACGGTAGACAAGTGTGTGATTCTCAAGATTTTTGTGTAAGAGCGAGGCAACAGTATTTAATCAGTACGACTTCAAGTATGCAAACTAGTTGGCAATGAAGTGTAAGTGATTTTATAGATTCAGGTTTAAGGGTAAGAAGATGGTTGCGTGTTGTTACATTAGACGTCATATGATTCATAGAGGCATCTTCTAGTTATGGCATTTACCTCTTTCCTTGTCCTTTGATGTCCCTATGAAGGCCTTTACGTGTGGGAAATTACGTTTTGTCTAGGTTTAAACAGCGTTTACCTAAGGTCAAGAAATAGGATGTGAAAATTTTTCAACAGCCTGGTCAAAACAAAAACGTTTAATGGATACGATGTATGGTACGATTTGGAAAATTTGTTTAGTTAACTTTTTTGGAAACCTAATCACGGTGTATTTGTTTCGCTTTTTCGACTGTCAAAGGTTAATAAACAGAACAAGACAAATAGTGTTCACTTGATTCAAATTTAATAAGGTTTGCTTTAAGATCCCATATGCTGATATTCGGTTTCCTTCTGTCGTCCTCACTTTCTTGTTATTCGTAACCAGCAAATCATATTTGGATCAATCCAAATCAATACTGGATGTATAACTATAATTTCAAAATATATATTATTATATATCTAACATAACATTTATTGCCTCTCAATAATATATGTAGGTACGCATGAATTCTAGCTTCAAATCTATTTAAATGTGCATGTAAAATATTGTTCCTAAACTTGACAGAATATGAGAAATGGGCATTGAAGATTTACATTGGCTAACTGGTACAAAAATCCTCAAAAACTGGTTTTAAGTATTAATGTCTTGTTTTTAATTCTAAATGTTAGGTATGTTTCAAAGATCGCTGCTTTTTATTACCTGAGACGGTTATAATTTTATTCTTCGTGAATTAATATGATTATTGAACCTTCACATGTTACTTACATGTGAAGAATAGTTGTTTTTAGTGGCCACAGGGTTTTTCGTTTGGTAACTTGTTTCTTTATTGCTTACGAAGGAAACGAAAACAAATTCAAGAAGTCCTTAGTAGCTGTTTATTTGTAAAAACATCAGTTTTTAAAAGAAAAACCCTAGTTATTATAGGAATTAATTATTTTTATTATGTTATAATGTTTTCAAGGTCTTAATTCTTTTCAGTCTATATTTTGACATGTAATACAATTTTTAGAGAGCTTTACACTTGCGCTAAACATGAACGTTTAGACTGTGTTGTCATTATAAGTACAAATTAATTGAACCTATAACTATATGTCAATTTCAACATTATTATAACGCATTAAAATTAAACATTTACGGACTTTAATTACATCCTGTAAAAAGAGAAAAATATGATACAATTACAAAAAAAGTATAAAGTTTACTTTAGCAAGCACTTAACATTTTTTTAAAATAAATGACACCAATACTTAAATATGGTTTACGCGTTTTAAATGATTTGAAACTCACACATAAACAAAATACAAAAAAATATTAATTATTTATATTAATTTTACATTTAGATTATAATATATGAGGTTGTCAAGTCCTTCTTGGACTAAAGCCCCTTATAAAATAAAAATTAAAAATCTACAACATATCAATTTCCATAGTAAATTCAATAATATAAATAAATTGCAATTTGCAATGTTCCAAGTTTATTTAAGTTGATACAATAAAATACATCAAATATTTACTATGTCTTAATAAAATAATATATGAATAAATAATAAAAACGCAATTATTGTAGAATAACATTTATGGCTGATTATGGTTTACAACATACAATGGAATAATGTCTCTTTTTTCCATTCTATAAGATTTTTATTGTTACGTAAGGAACATTATTTAAACGAATTTTATTATTATATCATGGTGTTGTAGTAAAATCGAAAGATACTCTATAAAGCATTCTTCTGTTCATGCTTTTTCATTTCATTAAATTATTACGATCACTTATTTCCCCTTATAGAAGTAAAATATTTTGCAGCATTAACTTACTTTGTAATGCTCTATTGTTGCCCCGCGGCGGTAGAGGAAGCGAGACAGAATATTAAACTATTTAATTTTATTATACGTTGATAAGTAAAGCCGTTTCCTTTAAAATTTACATTCAAAAAGTGATATGAAATGGACGGCTAAACATCATACACGCTCTGCTTGATCCAAGGTAAGAATTTCGCCAAATCAGTGAAAACCACGTAGTGTGAAGGATCGCATCTGAACTCGTTTTGCCTGGCCACAGACAGTGAGACCAAGCCTCTGAGGTACCACGAGTCTCCGATCTTGAACACCATGCCACCGCCGCTATCACCGTTGCAGACAGAAGTGCCTAAACAAACAAGAATTGACGAAAAAATTAGAAAAATAAGTTTCAAATATATTTTTTTGTATTCCGCCACAATATTTAAACATTATCTTTGGTTGCTTTGAAAACTTTTTTGATGTTATTTTGATGTAGTAGGAAAATACAAGTTAAAATATAAGCTTCAGCACCGTTCTGAAGTGCCGTTTCTTACAGTTTTTAGCTGAAATTTTAGTAATAGTTATTAGTGATTTTACTTGAGCATGCTCAGGAGTAATATAATAATTAATTTCATGCTAAATTATAAATTCTAATTTCTTTGGTTAGTTCGAGCGGATTACATTTTATAACTCATTTTTAATTGATAGAGAATTAATAAAACACCAACAGTCACATACATAGTTCTGTCCCCAAGCTAGGATACAAGACCTATGTCGTGGGTATCAAAAACTATAAGAGATTTTTTAAACTCACAAACACCCAGACCGGAAACAAATATTAGCGGATCACACAAACATTTGTTTCAATGCAGGGGTCGAACTCGCGGTCTTTCGATTCGCTAGTATCTAGCCAACTGCACTACGGGGCCTTTACTAGTAATCCATAGGTAATTAGTGTTAACGATTTAATTAATTATTAACAGAAATATGTAATATCCAAAACCATAACCAGCCCCGTGGCGCAGTTGGCTAGACACCAGCTTGCGAAACGAGCGGCCGCGGGTTTGATCCCCGCACCGAGACAAATGTTTGTGTGATCCACAAATATTTGTTTCGAGTCTGGGTGTTTGTGAGACCGAAAAGTCTCTCGTAGTTTCTGATACCCACGACACAAGACTCGTATCTTAGTGTGGGGTCAGGACTATGTATGTGACTGTTGGGTGTATTTATTATTTATTTATTTATAAATATATTCGATACCAGACTTATAAACCATCTAGTGACTAATCTACTTACAATTAACCTTAAGTATTTAATTTAGGTAATAACTCTTATTCTATTAAATTTCTTAACGTATAAGGGATTGACATGCAAAGCTACTTATTTGCACCAATATTGGACATACAATTAATAATTTCAAGAAGTACCGACATCTGTTAGTAATGAGAGCGATAATTTCAATTTAATGGACATAGTTTTCCTAACTCCACTACGAGCGTTGTATACCCCTGTAAGCAAGCATTATATGAAAAAAACATTTCTATTTGCAAAGAAGTCGTGTAGAGAAGTAGTTAAGCTACGCTAATTAGGAAGTGCAGAAAATTTAGAAAAAGAAAAAAAACATGCAGCTTTGGCACTAACGACACTCACGGGTGAAATTACGCTGCCTCATTAACGTGCCTTTAAAAAAAAAAGTTTTGTAATGTTAATTCAAGCTAATATTGCGACAAAAGAAAAATACACAGTCTTTTGTATGCCATTACTTCATGCTTGTTTAGTCATTCAATCTAAGCTGTATAATTAAGTTGCATTGGCATTTATTGTCGTTATGTAACGATAAGTTGTTTAATATTCTTAGGCATGTAGCTCTCCAATTTGCACTAGACCAGCGTGGTGGACTAAGGCTTAAACCCTCCCAGTTGAAGAGGAGGCCTGTGTCCACCAGTGGGGCGTGTATGGACTAATGACGAAGTTGTTTTATAGTAGTTTTAACATTGCAGATACTACACACATAGCTACGAATAAATACACCCAAGAGACTTTCTGGTCTCATGAACACTCAGCCCGCCTCTCGTTTCGTAAGCTGGTGTTTAGCCAACTGCAATGCATGCAAAGTAAAATATAGTTACTGTTTCATTTTTTAACCAGCATTATTGGAATCGTGAGGTGTTTTGGTGTTTATTTATTGTTGTGTATGAAATTATATACATACAATAATTATATGATACGCGAAATGAGCAAGAAGTCCTTGACATGCATAAAACAAGAAAGTAACAATTAAGTTATATATGGCTGGCGTTCTCTACAATTTCTTCAACTATAAATGTTTTTTTAAATGCAATCAAAAAGGTTGTATACTATTTCATAAAAACCAGCTTCTTACCAGATTTGAAAGTGGTTTATAGGACCTCATTTTGTTCTACGTCTAATTGTTAGTCTCGGAAACTTTGCCGGCGCATCCGGACAGGATAAGCGCTTTATGACGCTCTCCTCAGAACAATAGCGGTGAATATCGCCAACTTGTGATTAAAAATGTACTAGACTTGGTACAAAGACAATGCTTTGTCGTTACAAAGTCTTTAGCAGTCTGTGTCGCTACGATTTCAACATCGTTGTGGAAGTATTTAATGATCATTTTATTAATATTGAATAGTAAATTATTGTATTAATAACTGCTTTAAGTTGACTGCTCATGTTAAATCTTTTTTATCTTTGTCTTTTTCAGCGATGATAAATACTTTAAATTATGTCTCGTTGGTTTCGTCAAATATGGCGTCGTGAAAGGTTCTGGGTTCTTCTTCTTATCGTGTTCGTGTTGCACATCATGTGTCGGATTTTTAAAACTAGTTTGCGTTTTGTAAGTTAGTTGCAATGAATTTGTAAAAATGAAAAGCCAAGTTTATACAGATATTAATGAATAGTTTACCGTCTCTATATCCGGCGCAGTAAGTGTATTCTGACGTGAACCTCACGAAGAATTCGCTGTAGGATCTTATGCAAGTCTCCGTGTCGACTACCGGCATCTCGACCAGGCTGAGTTCTTCAGTCGCCACGCCTGTCTCATCGAATCCCCAGCCTACAACCTGGTAAGGGCAAGAATACAACAATTAATATTACTTACTTAATACTTATACATAATTTTATCGATAAATGAAATGTCTCTCACGCATACCCATTGGGTATGCTATATTTTGTTTGATACATGCCTATGCCTATGTTTTGACATCAATTCTTTTAAAGTAGTCACTTTTATCGTTCTAGTAAAAACATCATCAAACATGCTATTTTTTTTGTATGGTTTCTAGTTTTTAAAAAGTGTTCCTTGTGATTGAGATATACACAGTCAGCGTAACATAGGCCATAGCCTAAGAACACTTTTTCCCACCTTTTAGAATTGTGTATCCCCATGACGGCGTAAAGGGCTTTAAGTAATATTACTTAATTCCCTAGTAGTTTAACATCTGAATAGTTTCCCTCTTCATTAAGTAGATCATAGCTTCAAAATTATTATTGAAATAGACGTAATGCACCGTACCGAGTCATCCATTAATTATGTGGTTAATTGAGCGAGTGCTCATTTCGGAATCGCGCACATCTCTTATGTAATGAATTTAATATTTGATTATTGAACATCGGACAGCAAACAACGTTCATTTCAATAAATTAAGGCATTGTTACTGTATTATATAAAACATGTACACAGAAAATTGGACGAAGACGCCACGTTTTACCAACTGTGTAGAAATGCACCTTTGTATTATCTCTTTGGAAATAACAAAATGATTATGTATGTATGTAATACCCAATGTTTCGTGGTCGGGACAAGTATGTCTTCTCGACTGGAAATTTTCAGATGCAACTCTGAATATGTGCCCGATAAATAGCAATACGCCCTATAGCTTTGGACTTAAAATGCAATTGGCAAACGGTGAAAATGCTTTTTTGTTTAACCCTTTGTTGATTCAGGAGTGTATGTATTTTCTTACCGATCCCTTCTTCCCAATGACGTTGCTAAGGTTGATGGCGTTTTCGGGCCACAGGCAGGCTGGCTGTATCCAGTTGGAGTAACTGACAGGCTCGCGCAACTCCAGAATGGCCACGTCGCTGTTAAACGTCGACGCGTTGTAATTCGGATGCACTATTATGTTATCCACCTGTCAAGGAAGTATGCACTTTAATACATTTGCATTTTGAAAATGCGAGAAGGACAGTAATGTAGAGTTAAGGTTAAATGAGGATAGAGTATTATTTCATCGTAGACCTAAAATTAAACATTATATTATTATATAATTAAGTAATTATCTTGACGATATACGCAAGGTTGGCAGCGATTGGATGATGAGAGCTGACGATTGAGCCCAGTGACATGCTATAGGAGGGGCCTATGTCCAACAGTAGACGTGAAAAAAAATATTTGGCGATGACAATGATGACGATAAGATCTTTAGAGTTTTGCTTGTATTGACACTAGTCATATTTTTTTTATGGGAAAGGAGGCAAATGAGCTACTAACTCATTACTAAAATATACTTACAAATTTTATTTGCACACCATCCACGGATGTTCTTAAATTGTGTTTTCCTAAGTACACAGTGAGGGTATTTTTGTTCACGACTCGCCTAGAACTCTTGCGGGTGACACAATGCGCTGCCGTGATGATATGACGGTGGGACACCAACGTGCCTCCACAGATGTATTTGTTGTCGACTGTCTGTGAACAATATACCCTTAAAACATTAGAAGCGACAAGTATGAAGTAGTTCAGCTGCTTTCCGCTAGATTTCGCTATATTAGAATATCGGTCACTTCTTTAAATAATATAGAAAAAATAATTTTAGTCGTTACATGAGTAAAACTTACTTGAGTCTGATAAAGAGCAATCTGCCATGGCCATTGTCCTTCTAGTGTGGGTGTTCCGTTCACGACGAGTGGTATCGGATTATTCAGCACAACTCTACCACATTGAGTCTGTAATAATAAAACCGTGGTTATTTCCCCCAAATTTTTTATTGCTTTGTTGGAAGTGCGGCGTAAGGGTCACCGAGTAGAAGGGATACCGGGGTAGTGGTTGCGATTTGCGAGTGAATTTGATTACCTAAGTGCTTCTTGATGAAGTTTGATAGGTCATACTGCCCTTTCTTAATCAATAACGACTATTCTACGAGGTACTATTTGATTTTTTGGCATAATACCTTCGTAATACATACCATATACCATATAATCAAATGTTAATGAACATAATTTAGAGTTACCCTTTCGGGACTCAAAAGTTTTATAAATCGTCAAAAAATCCGAATGTCTAATATTAGGAAATATTTTTCCCTTTTCTTAGGTAATTGGAGAAATAAAATCCATCGTAAAAGGATGTTTTGATATGGCAAGAAGTATGGTTGTACTTGCCGAATCTCAACGAATTCAAATTATAGAGAATCGCATAACGACTACACGGATGTTTACAAAAAAAAACTGTGATTTACATGGAACATGCTGTTTTAATATAATAATGCGAAATATATGTAAATAATAGAATCAAGCATTCCATTCCAAATACGCTAAGATTAGCGTAAATTAAGTCAAACAAAAATTAAGAAATATTGCTTAACCTTCCGGTCAATGACCAAACTTTCAGCATTCGTTCAATAACCGGGTACCCGGGTACCCACATATAAGGTGACGGTAGATAAGTTATTAGTAAGCTATCTACGTGGCATATGAAATAACTATGAACACTGTATACAGTTTATACGCCCCATAGAAGGTTCTAGACTTTTCAGGGGCCTATTTGGGAGTAATCGGCCCTGCAGCGGGCAGTCCAAACAATAATTTTAGAATTCCAGTGAACAGACGTTATATGTCGGTACTACCTTATCTTATTGCCAATCACGTTTAAAATCTGCTGTAAAAATAAAAAAAAGGTATACATATATTAATAAATACGTAACGTGAAAAAATGTTGGTGAAAATTTTCAGTCTTGGTGGCTCCGTATCAAGAATCAAGAAGGAACATTACGAGTTGATACCATTATTATTGGATAATTATTTTCTTACTCTTCCATTGGTACAATGTTTATTATCGTGAAACTTGACGATTGTCAGCATTTTGGAGAAAAATAAGGCATTTATTCCACCAGCAATAGCTTAATCGAAAACGCGAGAGGCCATTATCGACTGCGTTTAAAGTTCATAAAAAACATAACTGTGTGCAGTTATGTTCCAAAAAGGCAATAATTATATTATCTTCAATGCATCACGGAGCAAAAATTAGTATTGGTGCAAAGAAACAACCCGCAATTATTGAATTTTGTGACTAGTCAAAAGCTGGAGTGGACACTATGGAGAAAATGCTTGGTTGATATACTACAACGCATAGATGGCTTCTAGCATATCTCTATAATATTCTCGATGTTGCCTGACTTTCACCATATCTTCTATATAATGAAAATCATAAATGCCTGTTAAAAATGGCATGAGCGACGATAATTATTTTTCGGCTATTGGGCAAACAACTGCGTACTCCTTTCGTTATAAATCGTTCGAAGAATCCTCAAATTTTGAGGCATTTGTAAACAAAAGTGGCGATTGAATCTTTTCCTGGCCGAGCTATCAATCCATATGCGTAATAATCAAGATCCCAGTATTTTTAAGACAATTAAAAAAAGAAACGTCGCGAAAACTAGAAAAATATGTTCAGTATGTAAAAACCTTATTTCTGATGAACATGGGTTGGAATGAACGTCATGATAAAATTTACTTTTATTTCCGTTTAGCAGTGTATCATTTTAAAAAGTATACAATATAAATAAATATATAATAAAAGAAAATTAGACTAATAGAAATATGACGGGAATTATGTGCTTTTTACTTACTATTTTTGCTATTGCTAATAAAAAAAAATTATTTGAATAAAATAAATTATAAACTATATAATTTTTTATTTATTTTTAAAGTTAAATTACAAAAATACCTTAAACAATTAGTTTTTTTAGCGAGTATTACCGACGTTCATGCGTAATACTTTCCGTGGGTACCCGGGTGCCTGGTCATTGAACGAAGGAGGTGTCAAGTTTGGTAGTTAATTACTATTATTATATAATTAATTATAATAATTTTTAACAAGAATGGAGTTTAAAACTACTTAAATTTTGGGGATCCAGAAGGTTTTGTATTTTTTTTAAGAAAAAGTTATTAAATTCTAACTGCAAAGTTAAAATGGATACCCGGGTACCCGGTCATTGACCGGACGGTTAAGCTGTCATTTCTGGTCAAAATTATAACTGACAATAAAATTATTATTTAAATTTTGATAAATTATCGAAGTTTAATAATTACAAACATTTCAAGTCTCAAAATGTTGTTTACCTTGAAGATTTAAAAAACAGCAAGAAGTTTGCGAAATCAGTACATTTTTGTGCTCAGCTGAGAATTCTTATCTTCCCAAGTGGGTAGGTCCTATTGCAGTGTAGGTACTAAATATAGATGTTATAATTTTTTTATATGGTATAAATATTCTGAAGCTCAAAAGCTGATTACATTAATAAATTAAGGTACATTCGTACATTTAGCAACATTTTAAATTTTAGTCCCGGATGACGGAATGTTACGTCTTCTCACTAGTATTCGAAACGATTTTAGGACTACATATTTACGACTTGAATATGTTAATGTTTTAAAATTATTTGTCTGTTTTTATTTTTTTAATGAATTCAATACGTACGGCTATTGCTTCTTATAGCTAAAAGGTTGCCGACCGCAGGACTAGTTACTAATAGTATGCATTTATAATTAATGGAAATGCAGTGATGGCCTCGAGGTTTAGGCGCGCGGTCGAGAATCTCGAGAACCTCTGACTTTTCGAAGTTATGTGTGTATTCAAATTGAATTATCACTTGCTTAAACGGTGAAGGAAAACATCGTGATGAAACCTGCACACCTAAAAAGTTCTTAGGAATTTCTTAGGTGTGTAGTCCGCCAACCCGCACTAGGCCAGCGTGGTGGACTATGGCCTAAACCCTCTCAATGGTAGAGGAGACCCGTGCTCAGCAGTGGGCGTATATGGGTTGATGAAGAAGAAGAAGAAGAAGAAGAATAATTAATGTACTACTTAGTAGCCGAGTAATGAGAGAATTATATACGATCGAGAATCTCGGCAATCGGCACACACCTCCGACTTTCCCAAGTTATGTGTGGTTCACAATTAATTATTACGCACTTTAACGGTTAAGGAAAACACCGTGAGGAAACCTGCAATTCAGTAAGTCTTAAAAATTTCTTATGCAAGTGTGTAGTCCGCCAACTCGCACGAGGCCAGCGTGGTAGACTACGGCCTAAACCTTCCTGATTGTAAAGGAGGAACACAATATTATATGGGCTGATGATAGTGATGTGTCCGTCCCTATAAGACTATACTTTAATATATGGTACGCTTCAAATTACGAAGATATTATATGTGTGTAAAAATCAACCATGCATGTAGTGCAAATAATAATTATCGTAAGATGCCGGATCTGAAGTGGCGTTCATTGGCCGGTTCGCGGGGAATATCTGCACGGCAATACTGGTTTTACAACTGGTTTGTACAATAAAACGTATCAATGAAAAACGAAATTATAGTTTGTGTAACGCTTAAAACCTCGAGTTTCTGGGCTTTCGATTCAATTATATAGTATAGGAAACAAAAACAGACGCCTGATATTATGTGACTTTCGTTAATACATTAAGGAATCGAGAGCTTAAAAAATGGTGAAGAGCAAAATAAATAAATAATTTTTTCTTATTCTTAAATTATGTTTTGAAAAAGGAAGTGGTTGCATTTATAATACAGTCATTTGTAAAGGAAGGCGATACCGTTTCTTGTTATTCGTTGAAATATAGTTTATCTAGCTGAGAAACTTTCCACTGAACCGGGTCTCATCTCAGATTATGATATCGGATACGTTTTATCCGGATCAACGAACATTTCCTGCAGAATGAGATAACATGAAGGAAATTGCAACTGAAAAATGTTGTTTGAAGTATATTGTATTTGTAAATCATAAGGGACGACAAAAAGATTATATAAGAATTTAATAATCAATATTATATGTCTAAGTCAATTGCAAGGTAAATGCATAAGGGCTAGAAAAAATATAATATAATAGAAATTGAATAAAGAAATTCATTTAAAACGAACATTTTGCGCGGAGTCATGCAAAATATGTCCCAGGCAAGACAAAGTTTGTATGGAGGAATGTTGACGTAAGGTAAAGGTATCTTTACGTATTTGTCAAGTAAAAGGTATCAATTTTTACCTGTTGACGTCTGTTGTTGTTATTGTTGTTACTTAAACCGGAGCTGCTGGTATCCCTGTTGTTGGGAATGATGAATGTAGGCTGGCCTCCACTAAAGTACTCGGGCTCGTCACCGTTACTGGAACAATGTAATAGATTCATTGGAAATTTTGTTCTAAATTCTTTGCATAGTAGTGCCCCATAATATAACTTACTACTCATTAAACATATACTTATGTATATTGTAAGGTTCATATTTGTACCGACATTTCGCGAATTGTTTTTACTTGAACGTAATAGCAGAATTTTACAACCATCGAAACCGCTATTAAAGAGGTGACGTGAAAAAATTACCAAAAAATTCTTAATAATTTGTTAGCTCGAGAGGGATAATCTGGAATTGTCAGTTGATACTGTATTTTCATCTGCGCTTACAATCAGGTATCAGTAACAACATAATACTGCATATAGAAATAAGATAAAAAGTATTCATATTTCTCCTGATGTGCGACAATAAATTGACTGATATACATGATTGGTCCTCGAGTGATGTTCGGTGGTTCACCTTCACGATATGCGTTGTCATGATATAATCGATTACCAAGAAGACGGTAATTTAAAGGTTACGAGCACCAAAAACTTAAAAGGTAAAGGGCTAAAGGTCGGAATGATAAGTCCGGATGCAGGGTCCATCATCATCAGCCCATACATGTTTCACTCATGGGTACGGGCCAACTGTATAATGAAGAGGATTTAGGTCTTAGTCCACCACGCTGGTCTAGTGAATAAGTAAATGTACGTTAAATAGGTAAACTCTAATTAAAAATACAAATGAGAGGTATCTTTGTTATGCTCTCATACCTCTTCATTACTACATATAAGATTTTTTTGCAAGCACAAAGCTATAAATAGACAACAAGAAGCAAGATATTCTATTTTTGCGGTTCATTTATACTACAAAAAGTTAATAAACAACAAATATTAATAACATTATAAACAATAACTAAGACGACCTTCGATTTGCCCTTTAGTCCTTCCAAGAAAAAACTTGTCTTGTACGAATAAAAAAGCGTTTAGTATCGTCTTGTTTACGAATAGTGTCATTAGTTTAATCTGCTTTATTTGAAAAATACAATTTTTAAGTCAGATCAGATGAAATTCACAAAATAAACGTAATACTACAAAAAAAAATTGGGTTGTTAATATTTTAAGGCCTCTACGAAAATACGTTTCTTGTTTTTCTGGTTTTATTTAGCAAAGATAGGATGCCGTAAAATCCTATAACGAACTTGCAACTCTGACATAAATTAAAAGCTTTTCATGGTGTCATCAGTGACAAAATTGTAAGTCTGAATACAAAAACCTATGGCTTACCTTTACCTTTACTAAATGCGTGTCTATAATTATTTTTTTATAGTTCTACTATTTCATTTCAAAGGAGAAAAATAAATTACTTCTTCTTTCTTCTTCTAATGTTGTAAAGTTAAATTAGAGTGAATTTGAGTGTTATAAGTCACTTTACATGGATAATAATGGAGGAGTCTCCGTAGCGTAGATGATGACTGTGAGCTAAGAAGCCACGATTTTCGGCCTTGGACCTCTGGGCTGGATGTTTATAAGGGCCAAAGGCTTTTTGTAGTTTATTACATAGCTTAACTTCTGTTCGATCTACATAATCCGTACACGAAATCAAATTTGGTAAGCGAAATTAATAACGCAGATAACAATAATTTATAAAATTGATATAAATGATAAGTTTTTTCTGTATTCCATATCATATATTTTTATTGACTTCATTAGCGGTTTCGTTTGTCAAATTTGATGTTATTGTGCCTTTTGTTGTAATTGTGGACGTAAGCGCAGAACCCTGAGCATTCGACGCTGCGTTCTTGGCCAGCAAATTAAAATCGTTTTCATTAACCTTTGACTTTTAGATTCAAAAGCGGAAGAACTGGTCAATACTATTTTTGCTGATTTTTCCTCAATTTGATCAATACATTGTTTATAACTCGATGAATTGGTTATGGGATGGCCGTCAAATATTTAAGTCTCTATAGGCAGATACAATACCTGTTTCACTCGACGTCATAAGGCGATAAGTAAAAATTATTCAATATGTTCGTTGAGGCACTGAGAGGTGACTTAAAATTCTCATAGCAATTGTAAACATTGGTTTTGCAATAAAAAGCAGCGGCAAAAAAACAACCGAACACTGCATGACGTGTGCAAAATGGTGTTTATAAAAAGATCGCGATAAAGCAACGAGTATGGAAATCGAATTTCTATGTGAGTAGGGAACTTGGATTTAGTTCCATTCCCTTCCCTCTCTTTTCTACTTTTTTTGCAACATAATAAAAGCAGTGATGGCCTCGAGGTTTGGGCGCGCGGTCGAGAATCTCGACGGTCGCGGGTTCGAACCCCAGGCACACACCTCTGAATTTTCGAAGTTATGTGTGTATTCACATTGAATTATCACTTGCTTTAACGGTGAAGGAAAACATCGTGATGAAACCTGCACACCTAAGAGTTCTTAGAAATTTCTTAGGTGGGTAGTCCGCCAACCCGCACTAGGCCAGCGTGGTGGACTATGGCCTAAACCCTCTCAATGGTAGAGGAGACCCGTGCTCAGCAGTGGGCGTATATGGGTTGATGAAGAAGAAGAAGAAGAAATAAATGTCGTACTAAAGCTGACTTTGTTTGGGGTAGATCTTCTTAAAGCAAACTTTTAGTAATCACTGCTAAAAGCTATTGCATTATATCTCCGAATAAATAAGTAAGCCCAATATATACGGATCTTGTGTTGTTTTTATTCCAATAAAGGGAAATTTTACTCAACTTTATTGCTTTAAGTTTATTTCTGAGACAACGGTACTACCTCTCTTTATTGGTCCATTTATATCGCAGTAAAGATGACTGCGGGTCTTACGCTTTAAAAAGTATGTAATGAGTGGTTTCTTATAATTTTGTTACTTCATACATATGAATAAAAATAGCAACATATCAAAAGTCGTGTTTTATGTGCAGCCTTGGACTTTCCTTTCTATGGGCTTTCCAAATGTCATTGAACTTGAATTACTGAAACCGTAACCTATAAACTAATGTATCTTTTTTATGCCGGCCCATGTGGATTCTCATTACACCACGTTTCAACAACAGTACTTTCTATAACAGTTATACTGTCTGTTTCGTTGGCAAGAAAAAAGGTAGATAATTTTAAATTAGAGCGCAATGCAGTTAGTTTCGTGTGAGTGGTGCCAAACAAGGCCTTTTTTTAAGAAAATATCATACGCAGATAAAAAAGAAAGCATCTGAATACGATATTGTATAAACAGATCCATATTTTTCTTTAAAATAAATCTGCCCACATTATAAAACGTATTAGATTTCTATATTGTAGAGCATCAGCTGTTGTTTGTTTACAGTACATTACGTTATGCATATAGAAGGCTTGTACTAAAGGCCTTTAGTAGTAACAAATATAAATTACAGCATATTTCCTTTCAATGAGTGTGTAATGGCCTCGAGAGCAAATCACCTGGTGAACGAGACCTCTCGGTAGTGGCTTGGATTGAAATTTTAAACTCATTCTCATAGTTATTTGAAAGTACCGGCGTTTTAAAGACTACTGATTTTTAGCAACAAGCGAATTGATAGTCTGATCTATTTACATTCCATTGTTGCACGCGGGTCACCTATACAAATGAGGTTCTAGGCCTTTGTCCATAACGCATACCTAGTACGGGTTGGAAAACTGAACCTAAGGAATTTCTTATGGAGAAATGTTTGTTATGACTTTCTCTCGAGATATTCTCGTTATCGTAAAACTAAGCGATATTTAACATCGAATACATAACATTGAACATATAGTCAATATATTGCGTTAAATCTATTGGAGCTTACCTTACGTTCTCATCAAAGTCAGGAATGTGTGGTCTCCTCGTGGTTGTGGAGCGTGTGGGGGGCGCCGGAGTCAGTCTTGTGTTGCTCGGTCTCGTGTTTGTGTTGAACGTTTGAGAAGTCACTTCACCTCCAACACTACAACAAATTAGATTTTGTTTAATTTGTAATAATCTTGTAAAAAAGATGTATAGTTTATAGCTTTCATGATCAACACTAAATGTAAGTCCCATAGCTGGGCACGGAGAGACAACTGAGAGGGTTAAGACTTTAACTATAGGCAAGAATGCAGATTAAAAGAGCGGAGAGGATGTGCAATACGGTAGTTTTTTTATCTTGTTAGAAGAAATACACAATATATTTTTTAAAACTTATAACATGCGCGCCAATAATTCCCCTTATTTTCACGAAGTTTATAAAAAGATAGCATTCATGCCTGTAATGGTTATTTAATTATTTTAGTAATTAAAGTTAATATCATAATGTTTATCAATATCTATTTGACGTGTTGTTAATGGAGAATTTCATACATACATATATTGAAATGATAGTATAGACTATAGAGAAAGCAAAAGTAATAAGGTAAGTCCAAGGATTTTTATGTTAGAACAGTTTTAGTAAATCAACACTTGAACTGTTTAAATTAAGTTAAGACAAATAAAAACTAGGTTTCAGTGACACTAGACCCCATCTTTAAATTATTTCAATATGTAATAATGAATATCATACGTAATCAATCAATGCTACAAAAGGCAAAATTTTTAGATCCCATTATATCCAGGCTGAATTAATTTTTGGACTTTATTTATAAAAAAATGTGTTTTAGTAATACCACTAATAAACAAATTCTCTTGCACCTATTATTTTTCGGTAACCATTCTGGTAAAGTATTAAAACCGTTAAAACGTACTCATATGCATATTAACTTTAACATTAAAATTAACCAAGGGTAGGCCGCACGAACAAGACCTATAGATTTATCTGCAGAGGTCGATATAAAAAACCTATTTAATATCAATTACGTCAAGGTGTGTGTTTTCCGTTGTTCTCATTAATATTGTTGACGGAGGTCGTTTATAACACTGATATAACGAGGGAATTCCTTAATAAGGTCCGGGATTGGTGGAATTTTAGATGGAAAATTTGCTTTTCTTACTTAATGTATTGTATCATTATTTAACAAATGTGACTTAAATAAATTACAAGTTAGATTCTGGTTTGGTTAAGAATTTAAAAATTCTAAACGCGTTCTCTATTTATACGCTAGGTTGATAATAAAACTATTGTATTTATGTACATATTGTCCCACGTATATATTTTGTGCCAGTGGCTTGGTCCGGTTTCGGTCGGCCGCAATATCGTCTTTTTCCACTCCATTCCACTCCACTTCACAAAATAGCAAATGTCAAATAAATCTTGGTAGGAACATATTATTTTGGTGGTTATAGGCTATTCTATATGTGGGGGTTCAAAGGGTTATCAAAGAAAATGAGATTTGGTATTAAGGTTTTGGATGTAGACGGCTTTAAACACGTTGCTATTGAATGGTATGGTAGGATTAGATAATGTCATACAAATTAACCAAAGGTATCATCATCATCACCAGCCCTCATACGTCCCACTGATAGACACGGGCCTCCTCTACGATTGAGTGGGTTTTAGGCCTTAAGAGTTTAAGGTACATATGCTTCCTTATTGTAAGAATTTAACAACATTTTATTTTATTTATTTATTTACATACTTTATTGAACACCAAAAAGAAAATAAAAATAACAACAACCATAACATAAGGTGAGCAATAGGCGGTCTTATCACTAACCATTTTAGTCAAATTTCCAGGGTAATAAATCAGTGCTCATTTATAAAGAGGAAGCAGAGTGTTTTGAATAATATAATTCTACAATATTAACATATTTACTTTGATTCTATTCACTTAAAAGCGATCTATTATTTATTGTATGGTTATGTATTTCGTATACATTTTGATTGAAGTGATAGAGCATAACTGAGCATATCTGTGTCGATCCATTTACATAATATATCAATGATTAAAAAAATAAATTAAAGAGACAAATTGTCTTTATGTGAGTGCAGCGCTACACCTTGTCCTACTCATTCGAGATTACAGACGAACATGTGTGTGCAAAGAAATGCAAATTTCATACTTACACGCTTGAAGGGCTTGGAGAGTTGACAGGCTTCACATACACCGGGCCATCGCCCGACGGACGGCCCTGGACTGGCCTCGTATTCAAAGCCAATTCTTGTTGCACATCCTTTCTATTATTAGTAGACTGCGGCTTACTCGACGTCTGTGGCCTGGTCGAGCTCGAGTCTGGCCTCGATGGCCTCGAGTTCCCTGAAGGCCTCTCCACAACAGGCTGCGGGTTATTGGCATTGCAAATTTCCCTTCCATTCAGTCTTATAGCCTGGAGTGTAGGCGTTTTGTTCAAAGTGTTGTACTGGACGAAGAAACGAACCGTCACGGCAGGACCCGGGCTGATTTTCATCTGAGTGTTTTCTATTTTGAAATCTATGTTGTCTTGTGTTGTTACGTCGCCGACCCAATTCTGTAACAAAGGATTTTTTAAATTGGAATCGTTGTAATCTTTGGTTATATTTTATGAATGAGTCTTTATTTATTGCCCTCATCACTGGCTCCTTGTGATAAATGCAGTTTGTTTCAACTCGGAAGAATGGGGGCTAGTTATAGAGTAGATACGGATCATCATCACTCAATATACGCCCCACTTTTCTACGAACTAGACGGGTATTGCTTTAGTACACCACGCTGATTTAAAACGAGTTGACGGACTGCACTACTACGCTTGCGGATATACATCGGAGCAAAGTATAAGACTTGCAAATCTTATTCTCAACGCGTTTACTAAAATAAGTCTGTTCAGACTTAGTTCTAATTAATGTCTTGGAATATGTAAATTACATATTAAGATTGCTTTGTTGTTAAGCAATTCCTTTGGACCAGTGCAACAATCGACTGTGCGATTGACCTTCAATATGACATAATACGAAGGTTGCCAGTTAAAATTGCACTTGCGTTTACTCAAGCCTGCGATACAATTTCATACATTGTTGTAGATCATCTTATTAAAGAATCATTCTTGCTTTTTGGAAACTTAATAGTTAAATAATCCAGTGATAAAAAGATATTGAGCTACAATTCTAACACTCCTTTTTGTCTTGCTTCCAACACGGAGACACAAAGTCAATTCTATCAACCCAAGACCGTTTTCTACTACCAATAGATTATGATAAATGATTTTTTAACACGATAAGTATTGTTCAGAATATTATTTAAAGACAAAATATTTTGTCTGAAGCGGCCTGTATTCAATGGCTTCTTGCGATATTCATCAAATCGTCCGTCCACCTTACGGGTGGACGTCTAATACTGCACTTGCCGGTACGTGGCCTCTACTCAAGAACCTTTCTGCCCCGGCGGTCGTCAAATGGCATATGAATACATACCCCGAGTATATCAGCTTTTCCGTCCAAGACTATGTTGAGCCACAAAGAGTGCAGCGTGCTGTCTGTGGAAAGGTGCACCACTCCATACCACCGGCCCGGCTCTGTGCCCGGGGGCTCATATTCGAACACATTGGGGCATGGAGATATCGGCGTGCTCTGTTCATGTGTGGGTACTGTCAGCGCTAGAACTGCGACGGCCGTGAATATTCTGATCTAGAACGAAAGTTTGCGGTTAGATTTTAGTGTTTAACTAGATATAGAATGTTATTGAGTAGAATATAGCTGAAATGTAATGAAATAGTTTAACTAATTGAACAAACATGTGCAAAGCTTTGATATTGTTCAAAAGCGAACACTATAGATTTTAATTAAGTTGCTTTTAGTTACACGTAACAAACAATATATTGCAAATAATATTTTACAAATAAAAATAGACCATATATTTTTTATAACAGTAGTGTTTCTAATAGAGAGATTTTACTTAATGTATAAAAAAATTAACGAGACAAAATGGAAGAACAAAGATGTATTATTTTATAAACTAGCTCATAGAAGCTTAAGCCACACAGCAACTCTGCTACCGTCGATGTCAATCAGCTTATTTCCAAGAAATTTTGTCGGAAAAAGGTATCGTCGTTCACTGGTAAGATTTCAAATTCAAATAGACGGTTTAGCAAAGATAAGTTCTTTTCAACTCGCGTTTAAAGTTACATTCGATGGGTTTGAATTTACATATGTAAAGTGATAATACGATTTCTTAAGTTTCCAGTTATTTATTGCACGTCATATGAGCTTAAACTCATGGGCATTAGTCTCCATAATGTTGCATTAGGCTAAGCCCTAACGCTCGATGAGACTATCAACGTGGCCTAGTACGAATTGGTGAACTTCTTACGCCCACGAAACCACAAGTAATGGTAAGCGCAGCGCTGTCGAAACAGAACATCGAATGGCAAAAGAATTCTCTCTACACTTTTATTGGTTTGCTAAGTCCCCTCTTCACGTAATGCTTAAAGATCCAATGATAGTAGGAGACACAGAATAAGTGGACTACTAAAACAGCTCCGCATTTCATGGTATGGTGGAAACTAGCGCCTGACGAGTAGCTGTCTTGAGAAACCATGTTTTACATTGTGAAATATTATGGTGATTGAAATAATCTATTTATATCCGATTCTAATATACGATCTCAGGCCAGTGACGCAAAACATGTAATATCGCACGAAGCCAAGTAATTTATAAAATTAATATCAACATACTAAGTACTTGTGTGCGATACCGTGAATTGTGTAATAGCATTGCGTATGTTACTATTTAATATTGTTTGTTTCATGTTCCATTTTCGCGGAACAGAATTCAATTTAATTCAAGCATTATCCGGGATGATACTGAGAAATTATCATACATCGCTTTGCCTCACTAATACGATCAATTTACTGGGAAGAAATGTCTATTAACGACGAAGTCGGATAATGTTCACCTGTATGTACATATATGCCGTCAAAATTTTTTAAAGTTATGTGATTATACTATAAACATGAAAAGGGAATGATAAATAGGATTGTACGTTCAAAAACCGTTTTTTTGGGAGCATATACACAAACTCACGCCTGAATTCTTCGATAGGGTAGACAGAGATACATTTCTGCACATTGCAACCACGAGAGGACCTCTAAATCACACAGCACATATTTGTACCGAAACAGTCTTCAATACTATTATATTAAATGTTCATAATTGTTATTTCTTGTTAATAAGACTTAATAATCTTGTTTAATAACTTTAATATGGGTCTGTCTCTTCGGAGACACAGATTTGTTTCTATATTTGAATTATTTAGATTGAAATCTCTGTGAAAAGTTGTTCCTAAAAATTATTAAGATCCTGGTGACCTCGCCACATCGGCACGCTTAAATTATTAATTGGTATGTGAATCTTCAATAAATCTTATAACGTCATAAGACAGGTTATTCCAGCTTAATTTTAGTCTTACTAATGGACTGTCAAGCGGGACAAAGTAGTTGTCTTGCTTAACCCTTAGAAAATGCAGGCTTGTTTGTCTTCTAGGTAGAATATTTTTTGAATGCAAGAAGCAAATGCTTTGAAAAGTCTGGTATATTTGTCTGACTAAATTGCTCGGGCATTTCCATACTTGGGTTCATTGTAGCATAAAACCAGATTCATTGGGAATCATAAGGAAATTATATCTAAAAATCGGTTGTCAAAATTAAGAACTATATAACTAAATAATCTTTCGTCCTTTGACGTGATCGGTGAACCAAGAGTCTGTTTTGTAATACATTTTTCAATTTGTTAAGGCTTGATATTGTATATTTCCAAATAAATGTTATTGTGCAAGCGTACATTATTTATAAGTTTTATCACAAAGAATTTGCATTTTACATTTACCAGAAAACTAAACAACAATAGATTTAACACAATTTGACTAAAACATGCCCAGAATTTTGAGAAATCAATTCTTTTAATAATGAAAACAGAACTCCGTCATTATAAATATTGCTTTTATATGAGAGTGGCAATGTTTTTTATTGGAAAGGTTAAACATATTATAATTAAAGTAACACACGAAAGGCGGAAATATTTGCGTGATCATAGGACCACTGTCTGACGTTGGTTTTACACGTTTTTCAACTTCTGTTGGCTAGGCTTATTATGTAAGGCAGTGCGTCCTGTCCTCGTCCAGTGGGTGGACAGGCGCCACGGTGCGGCGATGTTCTGCCTGACGCAGGTGTTGTCGGGGCACGGGTGCTTCGGCCACTTCCTGTGTCGGGTGGTGCAGAAGGAGGAGTCGACCGTGTGTCACCATTGTGACAACTGTCTGGACGACACAGCCCAGCACACATTAGAAGAGTGTCCAGCCTGGGTGGTGCAGCGAAGCGCTCTCCGCGCTATTGTCGGTGAAGACCTCTCGCTCCCGGCCGTCGTCTCTTCGATGGTCGGGAGTCCGAGGTTCTGGCGAGCGATGCTCTCCTTCTGCGAGTACGTAATGTCGCAGAAGGAGAGCGCGGGTCGGGATCGCGAAAGAAGCGATCCCGCCCGTCAAAGACGTCAAAGAAGGAGGCGCCGGGTCGACAGAGAGAATTAGACCCGGCGCCCTGCCCTGTGGCAAGGGGGCGTCAGAATCCCACCACGGTATCCCCTGCCTGTCGTAAAAGGCGACTTAAAGGGGCCCTTGGGGTCGCTGGACGTGCTGTGGGGGTAGCGCGTCCTCACTGAAAGTGACCCCGAGAGGGGCGGCGGCACTGTGGCCTGTGTACGTCGCGGGCGCCCATCCACAACCAAGGCGCCCGAACCAAGAAGTGGGGGTGCAACTGCGCCCCCTAAAACTCCGAGACGGCCGAGACAATTACGTCTCGGGGGCGCACCGGGCGGCTGTGGTTAATGGTGTGCGCTTCTCGCTCACGTACCATGGTCGCCCAACCTGGCGCGGAGATGGCCACCGGGGGGTTTTGGTTGGTATGCTGGTTTAGGGATTTTGTTAGGGACCCAGCCCGACACTAACACCTGCGCGGATATGACGTCGCCGCGCGCCGGGCTGGAAGACCGGTGACCCCTACATACGCTTCCCGCCCCCTCCCCCGGGCTGGCGGGAAGTAGAGCTATGAACAGCTTTCCCCTCGAGAACAAAAAAAAAAAAAAAGCTTATTATGTAAATATTGCGATAGAGAGTTTTTATAATAAATTTACGAAAAAATATACGACAATAGTTTTGTATCCTATTACGTGAACAAAAATACAATTTGGCGAAATTTTGATGCCGAAATGCACTTTAGCATAAACCTTGGAGGCAGGCGTAGATGTATGAATCTACAAAAAATTGTCGTTAATAGTATGTTTAAAATTACTTAAAAACATGCTAGAAGCTGCTTAATACAACAAGCCAATCATAAGTTATAAGTAACTGAACAAGTAATCTTATTTTTTAAATTGATTAGATATGTGTTTAGAAGAAACAGCATGATTTTCGAATGAAAATAATTAAACGGAAAATATAGTAAGCAGTTATGCTTTTTTATTATAATGTTCGTTTTACGAATTTAATAAATGATTTTTTAGAAAAATTTTAATATTCAGACTACAATTACATACAAGTCGATGTTAAATTAACGGAAATCATTAATTTTAGAACTTTTTCTTAATACACGTTTCATCTATTTTAAGGTATTTGTAGTGATTACACCTTGTTTAAAAATACAAAATTAGAAAATAAAACTATTTTAAGGCCGTTAGTAAACTCTTTGTTGCCGGTAGCAACAGTTGTTGTGATTATTGTGTAACCATGTTTACAATGAGATGTATGTAAATATAATTTATAGGTATAAGTGTAAATTAGCTTATATCAGTGGCGAACTAAGTGCCTCAATTTTACTGCCTTAGTAACTCAAGTGCGATTTTCCTAGATAAGTCTATTAATGCGTTTGTAAAGATAGTCGTGAATACTTTTTCTATCCACTTTATGCTAACCTCTTTAGTTTTCGTCTTCTGTTATCAAATTATTGTTTGTCTGTAAAAAATCAATTGCAAATGCAATACAAATAGGGTGGCTCGTTTGCGGTGGTACGGTAATATAAAAGTGACGAAAAGAAACCGTTTTAGGTTTCATCTCGACGAATAAGACATCGTTCGTGGCAGAGATTGCTGTTGGAGAGGAAAGGATGTAAAGCGCATCGTAGTATTCATTCTAAAGCCGTAATGTATGGCTATAAATATAGTTCTTTTCTGGCTCCCTAGAAAAACTTTAACTATCGCTCATCGGCAAAATATAACCATTAATCCTTTTTTGTTGCATCAAAAATATAAAATTAAAAGCAGTTATGTATTTAATGCTTGTATGAAATTCTCTTGAATCAGACTCTGTGCGATAATTAGTTAATTTGCGACGCCGCCGCGGGGCTTACATCCAATCTAATTACGCCTCTATGAAACTATCAACACCGGTTAGCGCAAACATATTCTTAGTTTACAGTTTACACACTAGTTATCATACATATTTCGCGAGGTTTAGTGAGCCTTATTCAATATTTTAGAATACTTTGATTATTAAGTCTACATATTTTTCCGAATTACGAAGTTGTAAATTGGCCTTTAGTCTTACCTATAATATGTATCAAGGGTGACTTTTGTTGATCAGTAAAATATTTGTGAGTAGCTGATTAGTCGGCTTAGTTGTTATTATTTGTAAAATACTCACTTAAGCTTTATTAAGCTTTTATCACTACACTGAAGTGTTTTAGTTTAGTTAGTATACTACTTAGTCAGGCATCGAATTGATTCATTATTTTATTACACAAATCTTTATTGCTAATGATATAGTAGATATTTGTAGAAAGCAAAGTTTAGCTTAGATACAGGGTTAAAACTTTTAGAATATTGTAGCTTGTGCTATATGTATACAAAATTAGCATGATACAAAAATTGTAAACTACAAGCATTAGGATAGACAATTATTTGTTATCAGTCACGGGGTAATCGACCAGTGTTTAAAAACATATTTCAACTAGTAATATATTATACATAATTGGTGATAAGCTTCAGAGAAAGGGCAGCATCGAATAGTAAACATTGGTGAGACAAATACATGTATGCACGTCACTTGGCCCGAGGTACATTGATTGGGATGAGTGATATTTTGTTTTTTTCGTGTCTGGGTTTCGTGTGTCTTTTGTTTTTTAAACGCGTCGAAATAGTATCGATGACAGTAATAGAATACAATGAATGGAGGATAGAGGGGAGAAGGAATGGGGTTAGGAAGGATTTACGTATTGGTGCTACCGATCAGCTTTGCTCTTTACTTTGCTTTCTTCGACAGACACTGGCCAACAAATCCAAGATCAGACTAACAGTTCATAGAAGGCACCTTCACATTTTTTGTGTGAGTTGGCTGTAGGTTGTCACAGCGCTAATTATTTCACCTAAACTCGCATAGTGAATCGTCAAAAAGTCGTTACAGTACTTATAGGCCTGGATGAGGTTCTTCAAAATGTTTACTTTTCAATGACTTTTTTCCAATATTTATTTTTTCTCATAATTACTATTAGATAAATCATGATTGCAACAAAAAAGCGACAATTTCAAACTCCATTTTGTGATGAACTATAATAAAGATATCCTTGCTCAAGGCACTGATATTGTGTAAGGAACAGATGTTAATGTATTCATAACCGCAGCACTGAGGAAATAATTGAAACATCGTTTTTATATTGTTATAACCACGATTAAGAGTGGAAAATTTTGTTAAGAGACAGCTAGGCGGACTTAAGAGTTTTTTTATTTAAATATATTTTCAGAGAATCTTCTAACACTTGTTCTAGACTTCTTTTGAAATAGGTTCAAAATGACGATTCAAAAGAACTTGTGAAAGTCTACTTGAATAAAGGTGATTTGACTTTGACTTATGACATAGAGATTATTTAAAAATATATTATATTCAGTATACAAAATGCTACTTAATGTAATGTAATGCATGAAAGTGAAAGAGAATGATGTAACAAAAATAAAAATTGGAATGCTTGGACGATTTTGGCATATGAATAACAAGGAATTTGTATCTTATTTTTATTATATGTAAATGTAACAGGTATAAACATATGAGTTCGCAGGGGTCGATGACCCGGAAAGTTTTATACCCCGATTAGTGACGTCCTGAACAAAAGACGGGCAAGGAGTATTTTAAACAAGCGCATGGAGCTATTACTGAAGGTGAATGAAGGATTAACAGTATATTGGAACCAAAGTGTAGATCTGCTAACCCCAACACAGACATATTTTACTGTTTGTATCTGACTATATGCGCGTGAAAAGATATGGCATAGGCAATTGATGGTAATTTTGGCATCGGTAGTTTATGGTATGGGATATAGTACAGTGCAAGGTACATATTTCTTTAAAAAAAAATGCCTGTTCATATTACTTTTTATAGTCAAGAATCCTCGCTAGTTGACATAATTATTTTAGCCTTTTGGAAACTGGTGATACAGACTGATCCCGAATAGTAATAATTATGCAAGTAAGTCTATAGCTATATATCTTCAGAAGACAATAAAATTATAATGTCTGAGAAGGCATGTTACAAAACGGAATCTCAATGCGGTTTGTGATGTGTGAATAATATTGCCAACGGTTTACCGTATTGTAATTTTATATGTCCTTACTTATATTGGTTACTGTCTGTCTTAACTAAATTTATTGTCTCGCCTTCTCACAGTAGAAAGAAACAGGACAAAACATTTCTTAATTAAGAAAGATGCAACTTTGTATGCACGTATTTAGAAAGTTTGTAATGATTCGGAAATTTTGTCAATATTTGGAGGATATATTCAAGTTTTGAATGAAATTGAAGCTAAAAAGAATTTTGACATGAATGTGAACGTAACAGGAAACAAGTGTAATAATTAACACATGAATCAACTTGAATGTTGAAGTCATACTTTCTCATGTGGAACGGCTCAGTGACCTCTGACCTGTAGTCTCACGTAAACAATAACACGTAAACAGACTCATTAATAAACATATGACATATCTAACAGGGCCTGTTACTATGGAAATCATTCAATACGTACGTTTACTCGCCGCATATTGCATTTTGTTGAAAAAAACTACCTTCAAGTCGAAAAACCGGTTTTTCATTTCGCCACAATACTTGCAAACGCTGTCGATCACTTCACAAAACCCAACTTCCTTATAATTAGAAACACATATCAGACACATCACAGTATTCTTACCATTTTTATATTAACAATTTTTCCTGTTAAATATCACGATTTGACAACTATTTATTGACACAAAAACAATTGCAGATCGCGGCGACGTGCGCCTCTCGCGACGCTCTCTTATAGAATGACGAAAAGACAATCATATGGAATTATCTAAAGGTCAAGTTTACGATAGAGAGCACAGTGATTCTGTATGATATGTAATTAAATCTCCGTGCGAGAGCGGGATAGAAGTATGCTCTTCACTCCGCCTTTAATTGAGGGTGCGCGCACGCAAACAGGTTTGCAATGTGTAATGGAATTTGTTATTAAGGCTCTGTTTATGTATTATGTTGACAAAAACCCCGCTTTCAAAAACCCGCACGTTCAAAATCATGACTCATATTAATTCGAACAACTGTTGATAAATTAGGGCTTAGTGGGTTATATGTTGTAGGTATTTTTTTAAAGACCATCCGACTTGTATATTAGGAACTAAAGAACTCTTAAAATAAACAAAAGAACATATACATACAGCTATGTGACTTTGTTTACACAAAGTCTTGAGTCCGCAAAAAGTTTGTATATGATGGAATATTTGTATCCGTCATACCAGTGAAAAATATACATCATATAAATATATTTTAATCTATGATCGTTATTGATTTGAGTTCGAGGGCCTTGCATTGTTTGATATATGTGAAGTTTATTTTAGACCATATGATAATATCATTCGATTCTTTAGATTACCCCAGGATACTCGCCTCCACATAACGAATGCCATGGCCAGACAGTATCATCATGCGCCATAGAATTCCACATTTGAATATCTTGAACGTAAACGTTTCGAAAATGTTTTCAGAATTGCCTAAAAATAGCGAATTCTATAAAAATAATAAATAAGCGAAAATTTTGCCAAATTTGCAAGATTTAACTTTTTATTTAGGTATGCTTTGATTTGAACATTTTTTGTGACCCCATAATACTGCATAATATAATATTTTTTTATCATATTACTTGTTAAGTAACACATCATTCCAAAAGGACCTAAACAAAATTAAAAAAAGCACCATCTCCCTCATTTGAATGTTCATCACCGTAATGTAAATATCAATTGAAATATAATTAATTCGAAAATTCATAAAAAAATACATTTTACGTAACACGAACAGGATATTCGTACACAAAAAATACGTCATCTACTAACCTTACGCCCGCATCATTACGTAATTTGAGTGTAAAAACTCAACAGTCCTCTTTCGCGACCCTAAACAATAGGGGCGGGAAATGAGCAAATGAGCTCGTTGTCATGGCAACCGTTGAAATAGGCTGAGAGCCCGCGTCTGCTCGTGAGGCTCGTGATTAGGCAAGTGACGTCACGCTTTGCGACGGAAAATGCATTAACGGGAACGCTAGAGAGGATTCAAGATGAAGGTACACCGGGAGATAGCCTGATTGAAGTCTCTATGAAACAGATCCAAATTAACGATGATGGTGTTTTAGAAATCAGCCCATATATGTCCTGCTGGGCACGGGCCGCCTCTACCATTAAGAGGGTTTAAGCTTTAATCTACCACTGGCTTCATGCGGGTTAGCGGAGTAAACACCTAAAAAAACCCTAAGAACTTTTGGGTATGCAGGATCTTCTTCCATCAACCCATATTCGCCCACTGTTGAGCACGGGTCTCCTCTACCATTGAGAGGGTTTAGGCCATAGTCCACCACGCTGGCCTAGTGCGGGTTGGCGGACTATCATTATGTTTTCCTTTATCGCTAAAGCAAGTTATAACTGTGTGACTTACTTCACATAGCTTTGAAAGTAAGACGTGTGTGTCTGCGGCTTGAACCTAAAACTAGAGTTTGAAATATAATTTATTTCCTAGTGTGCGCTCTCAGTGTGTTTCGTCACTTACTTTTCCCGTAGAACAAAGCCCTGTTCGAGCAATAAATTATAGTCAATTTGTAGAAACGGGTAGCATGCTTGAGATATGCTAATAAGTGGATTTTGTACAGAAGCGAAACAAAAGAATACTTAAATTAATATAAGTTACATTATAATTCATTACATTGTACTGAAACAAACAGAATCAAACACACACAACAACATACCTCACGCCTATATTCCCCCAAGGGGTAGGCAGAGATGCATTTCTGCGCCCCACATTTCGCCAGGTATATATCAGTCCCACGTAATAGGGGGCGAGCCTATTGCCGTTTTTCGGGCACATTTGCAGACTCCGTGCTGCTACTGAGAATTTCCTAATGGAAAAACCCAATAACACTTTCCCCGACCTGGGAGTCGTACCCAGGACCTCTAGATCGCACGGCACATACTTGTACCTCAAGACCACGAGGTAGTCAGTCATAAATAGACTCATGAAATTAAAATAATATACCTACTTAAGAACCAAGTGTGAACAAAGGAAGTCTTATCACTGACTGCAATTGCTTCCATTTCTCAATGCCTGTTTTTTCTAAAAATAAATTTTAGAATAAATTTCTAGAATTTTCTAAAAACTTCGGAATGTATGCCGAAAATAATACTAAAATTCCCCAAAGATGGGCATGGATTTGATACTCGAACCTGGATGTTGCCTCAAGTGCAATTATATAATTAATGATCCCTTTAAAGCAATCATCAAATGTAATACAAGTATATATTCATTATGAATCGTATTTAGTCCGCCAGTATGTGCTTTGCGATATAGAGATCCCAGGCACTATTCCCAGGTTGGTCAATGTTGATGGAATTTACCACCAGGAAAATCTCAATAGTAGTAAAAATTCTGGAAACGCGCAAATGGCATAAACATTGCAGAAAGCTTGCCACTCACTGATCTAAAAAGCAAATGTTTTGCTTCATTTTGATTCTTGACGACATATTATGGAAAAGTTAACCAATTTTACGGTAGTTCAGAAGCTGGGGTTAATCTTCAGTAAGTATTAAATCCATTCCTTCCAATTGGCTCTAAATGATAGTGTTCTTAAAATTGTTAAATCCACAATCAGTGGTGAAAGATACTTCAAGCTCCAATTAAAAGTGGCCTAAACTAGCACGTTGTTCATACCCAAGCATGGGTCTATCTAACTTGGTAATTCTTTGAGAAAATTGTATCGGCGAATCAGCTGCTACGGATGCAGGAATTTAAGCAAAATGAGACTTTAAGTTGAACATATAAGGTTTAAAATCAAAACATCGGGAGTTCTGATGAGACAATCTTCTTAAGCCTTTGAGAGGCGAAAATGGGTCTTATTGTGGGTGCAATAAGGCAAATAGCGTTAAGTATAGTTGTTTATGTGTGGTTGCTAATCGGCGTGATCAGGCGCCTTCCATCCGTCTTGGGACGTTCGACGGAAGATTAGTACCGTGGGTTTGGTGATGAGTCGATGACTAAAGATCGATACCTTTTTGCAATAAGTTTTTTTACTGATTATTTAAGATTTATAATTTTGTTCGTGAAGAAATATTTGAGATATTTCTGAAACTTTTCATAGATCGCTCAAAATTATAAATGTGATCACGATGGTGAAGATGATGTTTACAATGAGCGAGACATGAATTCTGCACCGTGAAATGAATCTTTTGACGGGTAAATATAATGAGTAGAATGTAGAAATTATCCCCGTGGACAGAGAGACTAGAGTCCAAGACAAGAAAAAGTAATTTTTATTATGTAATACAATATCCGGGCATGGATAAAACCACATACTTAGTACAGTAAGTCATATTTTAATTACTCTAAAGCAACCCAGTGTTCCCAGTCACAATGTGGTGAGCGTTGGCAGATTAACGAAATACATTTGCAATTGTACAACTTCATTAATGTAGATGACATTCTCATTGAAACTTCATGTTGCGAGTTAAGAGCTTACGTACTTTACGTATAGAAAATGTTGAATGTAATCATATAACTTTGCAACAATTCTCAGCTTTCATCTGTCGTTCCGTTGCAAACAGACGGAGGAAATACATATTATAGCTTTTTTACAACTATTTGCCTGAATACTAAATTTTTCCGGTTTCATTGAATACCTTATTATTTATTTTTAATATAAATAAGCGCTTTCAATTGAATCCATAAAAATGCTTTGACGTTTTTCCTATCTCAAGTATTATTTAAATTTTTTGGACCCATAGCACAAATGCATTCTAGTTCCGGGTCAAGTCATTCGTCGGTCAAGTATAAAGATTTTTCGAAAGGATATTAGTTCTTAGTTCGAGATTTTCATAATCGCGCCCAATATACCAGGTATTATCTAATGTATTAAAATGCCTTTTCGCACTGTATTATGGTATGGTATCGATATCGATATAGCGAACCAGTACAACACTATAGTTAGTATAGCCAGATAACAGTGGCAAGAAGCTCCACAGCTCAGTTGAGTGAGTAATTTTCTTGTGAAACATCTTCTTTTTGGTGCAAAGAGTGTAGGGCTAGCAACATGATACGGTTTATAAGCTCTATGGATTTCCCTATTACTCAGCTTCAATTGTTGCGAATCAAGATTTATTGCTTTGGTTTTTTGCATTGCTTTAGTTCTCTTTCCTGAATATGCTGTTTGTTACTTCTACATGGATAGTTAAAAGTTCTGAAACATTTCGGCGCTGGTACGAGAAAATTGTTGCCCGTAGCATAAGTTCGGTGTTGTCAAAATCAAATGTCAAGTAACTACCACGGGGCTCGATTGATGATCGAGTGATGATTTTAAGTTACAGAGAAAACCGTAAACTCAATATTTGGGTTGGGTAGTGGTATTGGCTTTTAGTTATAGGGATTGTCTAAGCCGTAGCTCGAAATCTGAAATTGTGCCCGAAAATCAGCAACAGGTTCGATTATTTTTACGACAAAACTGCAATTGGTAAAATGTATGTGCAGGAATGCACCATTATCATCACTTATAGGGTACATAGGCGTGAGTAGTCACATCACTTCATAGTATAAAACAAAGTCGCTTTCTCTGTCCCTATGTCCCTTTGTATGCTTAAATCTTTGAAACTACGCAACGGATTTTGATGCGGTTTTTTTAATAGATAGAGTGATTGAAGAGGAAGGTTTATATGTATGATAACATCCATTAAATCTCAGCATTGCACCCTTGCGAAGCCGGGGCGGGTCGCTAGTATTATATATGTATGAAAATATGAATAACGAGCCTCCGAAGGAAGGCGACCTGCTCTTGATGGAATAGGTTGGTGCTTACTAAGCAAGACTATATTATTTTTACTTTTAATAACCTTACCGCATTTGCTTTACAGACAACTAGACATAATTTAGCACCGATGACTTGTCTAGTATTAACCACTATCCTAAAGTTTTTCAAATTCTTCGCGGATTTCAAGTCGAGTTTTTCGAGTTAACAATTTTCATTATCATATAAAAGTTTGTTTAATTTCGAGACAGAATGAATTTAATCTATGAAATCTGATTTTAGAGCGCACGAAGCAACGAAACAAGTCGTCTAATGATCGAAATCAAATGAAGCGATACAAGAAGTTTATTAGTTAAATCAATTGCACATATTTTCACGTTTTACTTTCCTCCGGACTTTCCGGTATAACTCAACGAAACTAATGGCAGCCCTATCCAGGAAATTTTACCGGAAAAAATCTTTACTTATGAGTTATTTTTACTCAGCTCCCTCACTTTGATCGGCGAATGTAATGCGATTTATTTTTACATATTTACTTTTATTTTCGTATATTTTGAGTATTTTATTTTTATAGTTGACTACACCTTTTTCATTCAAGCATGGCAGAGCGGAATGGTGAATTGGGCAGAATTACTAAGTCTTAAATAGCAATGTTTTATTAAAAAAACAGATAATTGACCATACTTATACAGCAAAATGCTGTTTAAGTATGGTAAATCATCTGCTTATCATTCTCAAACTAGGAGAGTAAATCTCTATTGCTTTTAAAAATTTAGCATCAGAATTTACTTGCCAGTGTAATGTAGTCAAATAAACATCCTCAAAGGATATTCAATTTATTTTCTATCGCAAGCATTAATATAATAAAATTTCAACTCACTGGAGACAATTTTTGTAAATTACATTTTGTGTTCTCAATTTTTATGATTCTCGTCGAATTATGGCAACGACGCCGAGTCTTGCAAAATGATGTAATCACCCGAAGTGTTGGAAGGAAAAAAATGTACATTTTAATCCCTAGGGATTCTAGATTGGATTTTGGGAGATAAAGTACGCATAATGGTGCGTCGCAGGCAGTCGGCGAAAATAGTATTTTCATAAATTTACCCGTTTATCGTTAGATTTTATCACTGATTTTTACCGTAGCACCATTTGAAATTCGTGTGGTTTCTACAAATTAAAGAAATTTAAAATTTTATAGAACTTAACATTTTTTTATCCCTCTACAGTATGTTAAACAAATTAGTTTACATGTTACATTGCTGTCTTTAATATGAAAGGAGTTTTGCACTTATTTTTACATCACTGTTAAATTTGGAAACTCATGATATTCTTTGTGGCCTTGTGTTCAGTATGAAGGTTGGTAAATTACTAGAATTATACGTAATTAAGCAAGCAAACAAACAAACTATGATACCTTTTTTCCGTTCATTCACATATATTTTTTCCAATATTGATAATTTTTTCATTAATTATAAGGCCGGCCACATACATTCGGAATTCCGTTTCGGAATTCCGATTCGAAATATCGATTCGGAATTCCGTTAATATATCACACACATACGTTTATTTCCGTTCGGTATAACACGGCTAAGTTGAGCGACGCTAGAACTTGAGTTCAGACATTTAGCATTATGTTCTTCCGAATTTAGTACCACTATTCATACGGAATTCCGAATCAGATTAAATTTCGAACGGAAAAAACCGTATGTATGTGGCTGGTTCATAAATGTTGTATGGATTTAAAGCGTTCGATATTACGAATCGATATTTTGAATCGAAATTCCGAAACGGAATTCCGAATGTATGTGGCCGGCCTAAAAGATGCAGCACAGCCAGAGCACCACTTGAAAACCTTAAAAATATGAATAGTTATTTTTTTTACACCAAATATAAAGCAAAGTAGAACCTCATTATATTAATGACGTCATAAGTTTTTTAATACAACGTTCCAACAAGTTCCATACATTCCACCATAACGTGGGACTTATTTTTTTTATCTAGGCAATTTGGTCTCATGAAATTACTTTCATGATAGCAATATCCATTAGGCTATTCGCAGATGGCGACAATCAGAAACATTCAAGACGTTACGTTACTTAACGAGGCCATTCGGAAGCCATTTGCTTTTCAAGAAATATTTTATCATATGATATCGTTAAGGCAACCTAGCGCATAAAATCTGAATATAGAACACAAAAAAAAATAGCTTAAGAAATTAGCAAATAGGGCACCGAACAGAAATAGACTATTTGCAAATCAGCGTACTTTTCATTCAGCCTGTAACTGTGTGTTGTAACTTAGTGATGTCATTTGGGAGTAATTTGTCACTCGCGACTCACAAGTTTGGGTAGGGGCTGTGCGATACTCGGCGATAACACTGCCAATTTGCGTTTTGACAGCGTACTGAAGCTTATCGGCGCAGCGCAGACGGCGTATCGGAACGCTAGTGTAAACTCGTCATTATCATCACACTAAATAGGACTACTTACATTCTTCAAGGTAAACCAGAAATTCCTTAGGGATAAGAACTTGTTAAAATAGCTTTTATTGGTGATTCGTGTAATGGTTTTTATGTTTTATTTTCAATATCCAAATTATATTTCACTAGAAATTTTTGGAAGACTTATCGCTCTGGGACATTTTCATATTATAAATAAGTAAAGTCTTTGCTTTTGTGAGGTCGTTATCGTTTGAACTACTAAATTGTTTTTTCAAATTCTTTCAATGTTATAACCTAAGCATAATATATCATGTTCCAGTGGAATTTATAATTTCATCCGATTGAGGCCGGCTCGTCCCGAACAAAGATACCGAATGTATAAAATTGAGAAAACGTATAGAAAATCCACGTCATTATTTTTTTTATTTTCACACATTTCTACCTTTTTCAATAGCGATTATGATTGTAAAATTGTATGGAACCTCTCGAGAAATTATTTAACCGTTTCCGCAAAAGGGGTGTTCTCTGAGGAGTTTAGGAATTATTTGAACTAGCTGACATGATGCGGGTTTGGAGTTGTTTGCCATATATTCTTTCTCGTAATTAATTAATATATTTAAAAGAAAATACTTATATCGTTCATATATTCCTGGTAATTCACAGAGATTTAATGCATTTGTCATCGAAAACTATTGCTTGGCTACCTTAGCATAGGTACTCCTCGTTATTCGATCCATAAATAAATACACCCAATAGTCACATAGTCTGATCCCACACTACGATACATAGTCTTATGTCGAAGATATCAGCGACTACGAGAGACTTTCGGTCTCAAACACCTAGACTCGACAAAATAAAATAATAAAATATATATTTTATTATATAAGACCATACACTGGAGGACCGCGTGAATTCATGAAGTCCAGAAGATTGTTATGACGGAGTGGGCAGTAACAGTGCGCGGGTCGGGTTTTATGCGCCCGTAAAGCTCGCTTGCGGTACATGTTCAAAGTTTATACGAGCGAGCACCTGTATTGTGCCAGAAATGTGCTATTCCAGCGAAATATTAATAAATGTTTGCGCAGTTTACATTTTGTCGAGCAGGATATTAATTTTTCTTCTTTATTGGGCCAGTGAAATGTTTAGCGAGGTACGAGTGGTCGCTGAAAGTAATGCGGCATCATATTGCAATGTCTGTTGCATTTTTTTAGAGATTTTTACAGTATATTTTTGCCATTGATGTGTGAAGAAGTTGAAGTGATAATATTTAGGCATATAAACCTCTTTAAGCACATGATGGATTTTTAGTACTTCTTTGCTTTCTGTTAATAACTCTCTCTCATAATAATCATAATCCAAATCACGCCTTTATTCCCAGAAGGGGCAGGCAGAGCCTTTTAGCCTTTCTTTTATTCACTATTAAAGCTTTTTGTGGCTAAATTAGACCTAAATTAAATTGTTTCGACGGTATGGATAATGAAGACTTCAGATAAATTGTTAAAATATTTTTAATATAGTACAATCAGGTAATGCTATAAATTAAAAACATAGTAATTATTTGTGTCGCATTGACCGCTGTTTTCAAGTAATGAGACTTGCGCACTTGTGTGACCGCAATGTTGCAGCCGTAATTAATTGCTCATTAAAAATTACACGGCTTTATGTCGGGTTAAATCATTTTGTATTGATATAGCCTGGAGCCATTTGGAATTATAATATTAGGGACGTAATCATTTTTTTTAACATACGAAATGGCATGTGTGTCCTGACTTTAACAACCGAGTTGAAAAATATGTATTATATTTTTTTAGGTTGAAAATTAAAGTACCAGCAAGGAGTCTGGTGTTTTCCCGGTATCCGACAATATATTCACCTTCTGTGGGATTTTGTAAATCGCCTTACCTGTCCTGTACTGTATGTATAACCGAATAACTCAGTTAGATACTAAGTAAACAAGTATATTTCAAAAAAGGTCATAGTATTTATTCTACAATTTCCTTTCTAGGCTATGCATAATAATTAACCTCGGAAACTTGAGCCGGTGACGTAACGTTTTAGGCAAATATTCATAAATTTACATTATCCAATACTATCACGCATAGGCGTTCCCGCATTAAACTTAACATCTTAGTTAAGCTTTTCGTTGAAAGGATAAATCTTACTGAGTAAAAATACTTTATATTCCAGAGAATTAAATGACTATCTGCCTAAAAATTTATAACTAACCTATAAGTAGCTGTTTTAAATTCCAGCTCACATTTTGAATATTTGAGGTGGTATACAGGTGCAAACAGACTGTAATCAAACAATGAAACATGTTATAATCTTGGTGATTAGGAAAATTCGATCCCTCGAGACAAATGTTCGTGCAATTCATAAATATTTCTTTCAGGTCAATATGCTTATGAGATCTCGTCTAGTCTCTTGTAGTTTCTGATATCCATGACATAGTACTTTCCGCAGGGAAAGAAATACGAATGGGATTGTTAGGTATATTTACTGTTATATGATCATACACTAGACTGGAAGATGGTTAGTATTTAAATTAGAAGATTTTTGCGATATCATCTTCACATCTTTATCAACCCATATACGCCCACTATTGAGCACGGGTCTCCTCTACAATTGAGAGGGTTTAGGCCATAGTCCACCACGCTGGCCTAGTGCGGGTTGGCGGACTACACACCTAAGAAATTCCTGAGAACTCTTAGGTGTGCAGGTTTTATCACGATGTTTTCCTTCACCGTTAAAGCAAGTGATAATTTAATGTGAATACAACCATAACTTCGAAAAGTCAGAGGTGTGCGCCTGCGGTTTGAACCCGCGACCGTTGAGGTTCTCGACCGCGTGCCCAAACCTCCAGGCCATCACATCATCATCATCCCTTTGTAATATTCCTCATCCCCGATCCCACCTTAGCAGGTAAACATTAATCAGTGCTAATCCTGTTAAACGCTCGCTAGATTTACAGCACACTCGGAATGATCATATAAATTCCATTATTACGTTCAATTTAACTTTTATCTTTGATAATTTTGGATATTTTTCTTTTTATATTTGCTAGGATTTTTTGTTAAGGTATTTCAGCAGTAAAAAATTAATTGGGATATTTTTAAAATAATTATTAATCTCATAGAATGTAAGTGGTCTCCAGTCATATTTTTTTAAATCGTAACATAATTTAAGGCGTCTCGGTTTTCAATCATGTTCTTTTTACGCCATGTATAAGACATTTATTATCTAGCTTGGGCCGTCATTCTAGTCTTTACTAGTACAAGTATAGGTGACTAAGCTTGCGTTAAAAATAATATAGGTATCGCACTTTTAAAAATATGCACTATTTTTCTACCAAAACAAACAAAGTCAACCCGCATAGATTGTAACGTCAAATGCCCTAAGAAATGTTTAATAGGAGCGTGGGCGAATTAATTTCACGGCTACAAGAACGTGCCGAGTGGTTCCTACATAAATCACAATAGGGCTGCCGTCGATAAAGATTTGTGACTCGGCCGCCGTACGTAGCCCTTATAATCCGTATTTTATTGATAAGGACCCCTATTATACGGCGACTTTTCCCCCTATCCGCCATAACTCTTATAGTTTTCCTAAAATAGTTGAATAATAACGTTGGAGAGAGTTATTTGTGTCCCTTGTCTAAAAAATGCCGGGAAAATATGTAGAAGGAAACCTTTATAAGTATTTTTTTATAAATTTATTTTTAGTAAGAAAATGATATGTATTTTACTCTATAATACTTAGAAGTTGTATTGTGGCAATTGGAAATGTACTAGAAACATATCAAAATCCTTACGGAGTAACATTGGTGTAGACATGTTGCCTTGCCTACTCTCGCCGTCGCAAGCGTAAATAAACTGGTAACTACTGATATTAAAATTAAACAAATATACATTCAAAAAATTAATTTAATAAATATTTAATAACAATATGGATGCAATTAATTGAACAATCGAAAGGCGGGCGGCCTGCGGGCAAGTCACTCGCACTCGGCTTCATGCAACAGGATGGCGCGGCGCACGTAGCGGAAGTGGTAGAAACTCAGCACCACCACAAACGAGAAGAAATATAGCACTGGAAATAATTATTATACATTATTAATTCCCTCTAGGCCATAGTATTACTCGATACAGAAACGAAAATTCGATAATAAATGCCTAGGTATAATATTTTTAAATGGAAGAAAATGTTCGCATCAGGATTAGCTAGTTGTATACATAAATATAATATGTTGTCAAATTAATTTATAAAAAGTCATGGGGTTACTACCAAAGCCTCTGAATGAAATAGAAATAGCTAGTCGATTATGTGTACCTACGGAAATTAACTTAATATATGTATAAATGCATTAGACAATATTTAAGGGATACATTCAAATATCACACTTTATTTGGAATCACGCCTCGACTCTTCATAGGCTTTTAGATTCAAACAATCATTCACTTAGACCTACTAGAATTCATCATTAATTTGTCTTATAAAAGTATCCTAAGGCAGTTTTTAAACAATCAGTCATAATTATGTCTAAAGGATACGGAGTTTTCTCAGTGAAAAGAACGCTGCGGCATTAAAAAAATCACGTCAAATGTTAATTTAAATTCCAGCGAACGTCATTACATTAAGACAATCTTTGATGAAACAAAAAGCTTATACACAGGGAGCTAATGCAGCCACAACGCATTGAAAAACACAAGACCCATTTTCCACATTTCAGCTATTAAAGGGGCAAAGATGTGCATTACCTTAATTAAAAAATGTATTGAATTGGTGAAATTGCCATTCAAATTCATACGTTAAAGTGATAAAGTAAATTGTGGATAAATATAATTTACAAGTTATTTATGTAATTAGTAGGATGTTTCGACCGGAGCACTCGTAAATGTAAAGGTTGTAATAAGTTTAATGCACTCGCTACAGGCATGGATTAGGCGAATGAGTAGGGGACTGTGGTACGCTAGCAGTTTAGGTCTATAGCTTTTGCCCGTTATGGAACTCCGCACTTTAGAGGTGCCCATATATTTCTGAGGAAAGTTTCTGATATTCTCAAGAACCCCGCAAAACAACAATTTGATGCGTAATATAATGCAAATATTATACCAGTGGCGTGCCTAGGGTGTCAAACTAAGGCAAGCCCAAATGTTTATTTAGTAGCAGCATATTTTTTTTGGTACGTAGGACTAATAAATACCTACCGGTTAGTACTCACATTCACGTTTATAGCGTTATTTTATAAATAAACGATCGTTAAGTTCGTTATTCGGAACTATGTAAGGCAAGTCGGGCTTTCGGGCTTCTATGGAAGTACCGCCACTGTATTATACATATGTATGTATTACATATTTCACTATTTTTAGTGAAGAATTAAATTAAATTTATCATTAGCATGAATATATGTAAGTGGCGGTGTCATACTACCAAGCATGCATTTGCGTCTGTGTCTTCGAAGTCAAGCCTATTGGTTTTCTCATTCACATTTCCAGTCATTTTACATTTTAGTAGAATGCGACCTCTACTGAAACTTAAATCCTTTAATTAGGTATACCTTAATAGATATTTATCTTAATTCCCTAACATAATAGTTCTGAATCCGTCACATTAGTATTCATTTTCATGATTGAAAACGCAGATACACTCACGCGGACTGCTGCAAATTATTTTTCAATGGCCACAGCGCTCAGCCCCGTGGTCGGCTCGGTAAAGCTACTGAGTAATCATTTTTAACATAACTCATATTGCTTCTAAACATACTAAATTCTTTTGAAAAAGACCAGGGGGGCTAGAAAAAAAAATTGTACAAGCGCAAATGGCAAAAAAAAATGAAAATGCATATTTACTTTACTTGCGGTAGTACACCTAATGTAATGCTGTTACAATGGCAATCAAATAACTGTACAAACCAATCAAAAACCAATTAAAAAAGGAACAATAAATTCCACCAATATATCAAGCGAAAGACAAAGAGGAAAACCGTGAAGCGATGTTGCGATCAAAAAACCAAACCCACCTTCCTTATATGGCGGGGAAATATAAATCGTGCATGTCATTTAGCAGGAATGTAACAAAGAAAAAATTAAACTGACTAGGCACAAAGGTTCGTCGTAATACATTAATGAATTGTTGGAAAGACTTGTTTGTTCGTTGAATGTTTTTACTAAAGTATTCTCGAGTAAAAAATCCAGTTTTTACAAATTGTTTTGCGCTACTTATTTAGACCACATTTTATTTTGTAATTTTTATTAAAGGAATGAAAAGCTGATCAGTAAAAAATGGAAGCAATAAACCAAACACTCGTTCATATAATCAGATGAATCTAGTGTGTGCCAAATATCATATTTTTTGGGCGTTCTGGTCTCGTGAACACCAAGACCCGATACAAATATTTTTAAATCATACAAATTATTGTGACAAAAAAGAAACAATTAATTTTTTCTAATCCCTGTATCTTAATAACTAAAATGTTAAATAAAAACGAACAAACCTGCGCAATTTTGGCAGTTAAGGGTATAGGAAGCAAAACTGCAAACATAAACGAAAGCATTTCGCCAGTTGACCTTGTAGAGGTCCATATTAGCGCGAATTGGACTTTGAGCAGGATGTGAATGTATTTTTAGAAGTGGTTCACCTTCACATTTCTCCGTAATCGCTAATTTAATAGTCCCTTTCTGAACACTCGCGTAGACTTGCAACAAACAACGTCTGAAACTATAATACGGAGTATTATGAGATTGAATTCAAGGAAATTTTGTATTTTTTCTTAGTTCGAAGGTCAGCTACTTGCAACTTTTTCTTATTTTTGTTATTGTTTCCATTCTTGTGCTTTTGTATAAATATTAAGGGAAAGATGATTTAGCTTTTTTTTGTGACAGCTTTGCTGGGGGAAAAGGAAATATTGGATTAAATCGTCGTTTTTCACCCATTATGAGTTAACCTAAAGATCTTAATAGGCTGAATTCTTCACCAACATCAACCGAAATTTTCTGATGTAATACCCACTATTAGGTTTGTTATTACTAACAGAAGCTAGGAGTAAACCACACGTATATTACTTTAGGATAATATGCCTTAATGGAACTGTTTAGTGAAATATATTTATTATCCGTGCCTCTCTCGCCCGTATTTCTTCCGGGTACAAAGACATATTGGTTTTTACGAAGGGAGGAATGTATCGCCTGTTAATACCCGAAATTCAAAAATAAATAATAAGACGAGAAACTACATCTAGCACATTATGAAAATGTAGTATTTTTATACGAATTTTATACTATCTTTTTAGATAAGATATAATTTGGACTGCGTCATTTTGGCTGCGTTCTGCGGCATACATAAATGTATTCCATCGAAAGATCATTGATTCAGTTCTCAGACGTGCCAAATAGAATGAGGGTCCTTCATGACAAAATAAAAAAAAACAGTAGCAGCATGGAACTTAGTTTTTTTGTGTTGCAGCAACAGATACTTATGACGTTGTACTTAAACATAGAAAGCATTTTACATATTCGCAGATTTCGAGTAATCATTATTAGTACATGTACATATTTTGGTATATTAAACATATTTACTATAATAATAGAATATCTACTAGTACTTGCCCTTTGAAGCTGACGGTCGATCGCTAAGTCTGTAGCATCACTAACGGCCGAATACGCTACTTAATTCTAAGTCGATAAAGACCGACTAATATAAGACGGGATTAGACGTTTAAGTTCAACTTAATTTTTAAGTTGCGTTTCAGTATTCGGAAATAAGAGGTATTATTATTAATAATGATCACAATTTGTATGGGCTATTCGACTGTTACGCTACCATTGTCCCACTGAATACAGATGTGTATTACTGCAATTAATTACCACAAAGTGACGTAGTTTCGTGTTTGCTTCAATGCAATAGACTACTATTCAAATTTACTTAGACCATATATTAATGTATTGTATTATTCCATAGTCATAATGACGTCATTAAATCAATTGTAATGTAAATGATTTAATTATACAATCTATAATAATAATTAATTCAAGTGATGCCATAGGCAAATAAAGCAACTAAAAAGTATTCTCCACAAGCTCTTGCTTTTAAACGCACCATCAAAATCAAATAAGATGTAATTCAAGAGAAAAGAATCAAAAATTACCAGCTCCAAGAAACGTGAAGAGTCCGCTCACGCACGCCAGGTTAGCCAGTCTGTGATGTTCGTCTTTTATTTTTGATGCTAAAATTAAATAACACTTCTTTAGAAAATATATCAAAGCTTCTACCTTGGTTTAGCAAAATGACAACGCTGGTCCTTATTTTATGTTACTATAGTACCTGTTATGTATATAATTAGAGGGAGATAATGTATAGCAACTTTCCATGTATTTGTAAAGATATTAATAAAATGTAAAACATACGCGATGACTACGTAAAATTAAAAATATTAGTCTCTTTCGAAGGACAAAAAAATTTAACTACACTTAACATTAGTATAGAGAGTGTGTTGGAAATTTCAGGAAAAGCCCGCATGACGGTTGAGCCTCCCTGCGCATCATATTCAAACTCAAAAAGGGATACTTCGAAAGAGAAATAGGGGAACGTGGTCTTGTTTTGAAAATTCTTAATTGCTGTAGTAGGCAGTTAATTACACCAGGACCTTAATATTTTTGTAATCACATCATCATAAAATCTGTGAATTTTAAATCTCAGTACACACATGTGCCGTGAATCTACCAGGTAATATAAACTAAAACTAATACATTTACATTATTATGATCGTAATAGTATGCTATATACTGAAATAACCAGACATAATCCTAACAAATACTAACGCTTTACTTAATTTGAACTGCGTCATTAGATTAGAGAGATGAATCAACTGCAGCTGCTTCGTACGTATACGCTCGTGTCCCGGACTCAAGACTGTACAGAATTACTTCTGTGTTATATTGTGTAGGGGATATGTATTACATAGAGCCACTCGCATAGAATTAATTGGATGTTTGCATGGAATGTTTGCACAATCCTTTATCTGCCTCGTTGTGTCGCGGTACAAGTGTGTATCGTGCAATTGCGAGGCGCGTTGTAAGTGTTATTGGACTTTTTCAATAGGAAATTATGAGTAGCAGTGTGTGCCTGAAAAACGGCAATAGGCTTGCCGTCTTTTACGTGGGACTGATATGTATCTGGTATTATTTATATTCTGTCTACTCCTTTGGGAAATACAGGTGTGACTGCGTATTTAGGTGTATCTATTTTGTACATAGAGCGAGAAGGAAGGATAGGTTAATTATCTTACCTTCTTTGAATCGTATACAAGCTCTTCCAATCTTAGTCATAGCGAGAGATACGATCCCCATCCAGACTATAGTAGCAACCAATAGATATACCTAAAAAAAGAAAAACTAATAAACCAAAAAAAATGTTTTAAAGTAATATTAACGTCATTTAAAATACTTGAAAAAAGCTATCAACTTCTCTTAGCTTTATTACTTTAAATTTCATATACAATATTTAAATTTTTTACTAATATACTTTTATAAAGGGCAAATATATCCTAGAAGTCATACATTTGACCAGTACATCGTGAATGAAATGGGAAAGGCTAAATAAAAAATAACTAAAATATTTAAAACTGATTCATTTCCAGTGACCCTGGAGTCGTATTGTCATTAAACAAATTTGTTTGCAGTACCCACATGTTAGCGTCATTTCCGTGGTACAATGAAAAATAAACATTAAAACCCAATTCATTTACCATTAAATTGATTGCAGATAATCACACGATTTGTGGTTTATCTACGTTATGATTGTTTGGACGATTGCGGGTAGTTAAAAGCGTGAAATTTCAATGGAAACTGTTGTATTTCTTTTGCGGTTCATTTATGGATGATATAAATTATCGTCCAATAAATACCTTTAATTTCAATATAAGCTTTGTACCTTTTTCAGATCACGGGTTTCTTCTTCTTCTTCATCAACCCATATTCGCCCACTGCTGAGCACGGGTCTCCTCTACCATTGAGAGGGTTTAGGCCATAGTCCACCACGCTGGCCTAGTGCGGGTTGGCGGACTACACACCTAAGAAATTCCTAAGAACTCTTAGGTGTGCAGGTTTCATCACGATGTTTTCCTTCACCGTTAAAGCAAGTGATAATTCAATATGAATACACACATAACTTCGAAAAGTCAGAGGTGTGTGCCTGGGGTTCGAACCCGCGACCGTCGAGATTCTCGACCGCGCGCCCAAACCTCGAGGCCATCACTGCTTATCACGGGTTTAGTGTGATATAATTATAACCATACAAAAAGTTGATATACTAATTAAGGCAACTTTTTGGCGTGGATTTATCAATTCATTCCTAAATAGTCGCAAGTTCACAATGAAAGCCTGTGGGATCTCCAGCAAAGAGGTGATTTTGTAATAATTATACGTTACCAGCATCGCTCTACAGTTTTCTGTCAATGCCACAATAATTAGCAGGACACCAGCTCCCGTTATGCCGCTGAGGACTGCACCAGTCGCAACGCTCATAACTGTAACATAAACAAAATTCTTACTTAATTTTAGACCAGCATTAATAGTGAATTCAAATTGAATTATCACTTGCTTTAACGGTGAAGGAAAACATCGTGATGAAACCTGCACACCTAAAAGTTCTTAGGAATTTCTTAGGTGTGTAGTCCGCCAACCCGCACTAGGCCAGCGTGGCGGACTATGGCCTAAACCCTCTCAATGATAGAGGAGACCCGTGCTCAGCAGTGGGCGTATATGGGTTGATGAAGAAGAAGAAGATTAATAGTGAATAGGCAGATAGCAGTTATCAGTAAAGGACTTGGTGAAGAAGTTTAAGAAATTGTCAAGGATATTTTTCCAGTACTTAGGAACTTTAAACAAAGGCCTTAAGTACTAAGGTACTTTACGCCAGTTTAGACAAAAGTCTATCTCTTCTATAGTGTAGAAGATATAGATATATAAATAAAATCTTTTCCAAAACTTTATATTTTTTTTAAATTAAAACATAAATCACTTATATCTTGTGATGAATCGGTTGTTAAACACGAACATCTGTGTTTAGAAATCCCTGAACAAGTCTGTTCTATACGTCTAAGATTTGTTAATTATTAAATTAAAACGTCATTGACTTGAGAAAAATGTAGAAAGTAACATGAGTGAAACTCAAATAAATTATGTTTTCGCTGTTTCCTTGAGTTGGTCTTTTCATTTTTATTCTGAATAGGCTGAGGGGCACTTGTTAACCAGCCTGGTGCTACTTGAAGGTAAAAAGGAGCCTTTTTACTTTTATTCACGCCGCGTTAAGAATTTATATAAAAATTCTAGCCTTAGTTTCTCTGTTACTCATTCATTTCTTCCATTAGAAAGGAATAGGTCTTACAAAGTCTCTAGAGGTTCAACTGAAGTGGAACTTATAAATATTCTTTGAAGCGTGCATTAATTTTTATATTTTTTATACTCCAAGAGAATCTGTTATTGTTGAACGTACATTTCCCAGTGGAGTCTGCATTTTTGTCAGATATTGATTACTTTAGTCTGTTTTCAATACGAGCGTATTTGAAAAGTGATACCACTAAAGCTATAATACAATTATATTTCAAATAATAGTTTGTAGTATATTGTTCTTATTGAGGTGCAATATTTACATTGTGTTAGATTTGCAGACGAGAGTATTAATCTTTGTAGATCTTGGTTTTAAACGATTTGTTTTTATTTCCTGTGTTTCTCTGTTGGGGTAATGCATGTTTCACTATGAAGTGTCGTGGTATATATGATTATGTGCTGGCAAGGAAACGAGGCTTCGCTATTGGATACGATAGCCTGGAAATCATAATTCAATTAAACTATATAGTTTACTTACATACATTACATACATACATACATAAATGTAGAGATGCATTTTTGCACCTACATTTTTCCAATTGTTTTGATTCTATGTAACAGAGGGCAAGCCCATTACTGTTTTTTCGGGCGCAATTACAATCTCCGGGCTGCTACCGAGAATTTCTTAATAGAAAAAATCTAATCAGGTAAATTCAATAAGGTTTTTAAAGTTTTTTTACACTGTGTTATAAAATACAATGTAATGAATGGGCAGAAATAAGTACTTAAAATTATACTTTGTTTTTACAAAAATCTCATCATCATAATCTCCTTTTTAAGCAATAAACTTATTATAAAACAACCATTCTCAAAATGTAATAATTTTATCTATTCTGAACAGTAACATAAACAGAGAAGCCTTTAAATCGCGAATAAATTAAGTTCAATTTGTTTTTGGAAGTAATAAAATTGCTTTCGCAAACAGCGAGGGAGAACCCGCAATTTGTTACAATAATTTCGTAATGAATTAAAACAATACTTTTTAGAAAATTTGTTGAATTTGAGTGAAGCCGACGTTTAAATAATTCCAAAATTTTAGTTATTAAATGAACATAACTTATTATTAGCAGAATTACTGGCTCTTTGTGCTTGCGCAGAAGTGTGTAGTTTTGTATTGCTATTGTTATAAAGTTCGAGGTTAGGCACTCAGATCAGGCAAGATGGCAAAAGGCTCTTTTCTATGTGGGCATAGTAAATACAAAAGGCAGAACATAGTTGCTAAAAAACACTTTTTCGTTTCTTATGCGGTATTGAGGTTAGGAAACTACGATTGTACGTACATAATATGTGAGTGTTGTATGTCTTCGGTGACGAAGTGTTTGCTGAACAAAGTCTACACAACCTTGCTGACAATACTGTGTACTGGAGTGGAAGCAATACTTTATATAATAATATATATAAAACAATCCAGCATTTTGCAGCTTAGCAAAAAATAATGTTGAATAGTGGGAGTTGGACTACACAGTTTTAGATTGCGAATTTCCTCACAAAATTTTTTTCTTTACCGTTAAAGAATACGATAATTATTAATTGCGAATACAAACATACTCTTACATATACTTACATATTATACAGAAAAGCCTAGGGTTTGAAACAGCGACCATCTCAACCGTGCGTCCAAACCTCGAGGGTATTATTTCTACCAGAATACTTTTAATATTAATAAAATTACCTATTTATTTAACCTTAAAAAATACTCACACTGCGTCGTTGGCGTCTCATGGATCTCATCGTAATGCTTGCCATGAGTGAGAATCAAAGTCAGCAGAACCGCTCCAACTAGAACCTGGCAGAATGCGATCAAGAGCACTCCTGGGAAGAGGTTGCAGACGCCACAGCAGCTCTCAAAATGGCACCCAGGCTTGTGAACAGTGAAGTGGAAGGGCACGTTGCTACTACGACTAGAGCTGCGCGGTCTCTTATCGCTGGATTTTGTGAATTCTTCCGTCGTGCTCTTCGGCATTTTGTTTAGATTTTAATGTCTCGTCGTACTGACAGATATATGTTTTTTTTTAAATAGATTTTTTCTTTTTTTGTTCAGCAAAAAGTTTGTAATCTTGTTTCGTGTAGTTTTAAATTTAAGATATTTTCTTGGTACATCAAATTGGGAGTTAGGCTAGCTGAATAATGATACTACTCTGAATAAATGTTTATTTATAAGAGATGATTTCTTTAGCTTATACTAATTTTATGTTTTAATAATTCCCAGTATATGTTGATTTTTCTAATGATTACATATTAAAAATTTTGAGCATCTCCGTCTCTTGTCTTTGATATGCGTAATTTGCAATATAATGAAAAAGAAGGAAAATTTAAAGTTGAGCATTGTTGGTTACTTAACAAAGATTTACGTGTAAATATTAATTTGGAAAAATAAACAACATAAACGTCAATAATCCTTTCATTTAGCTACACGCTGTGCATCCACTTTATTGCTTATTGCAGCGCTAATTTTCAATTTTCCTAAGTGTCAAACGGTAGGTAGGCATACCAAATATATGGGTCAATCAACTTTTAAATGTACCATCAATGATAGATTTTATATATCTTTTTTTTTTTCTTAAATTTGTATATTTTATACGTATTTGTTGTTGATAATTATTTATATTTAAGGAATTCAAATAGAGCAGAACAATTTATGGTAAATTTTACTCAAAAATTCACATGACTGTAGTTAAGATAGTCCCTTGGACATTTAAAAATTCAGTCAAATTGTTAATTTACTTTTAAATATTAGAATCATATTTGAAAAACCTTACTGTTCTTTTAAAGTAAAAATGACGAAAATCTGTCTTTAGGAGATAAGAAAAAAGTGGTTGTCCAGTGGACATAGACGTTTGTCCATAGGAAATACTCGGGTGTCCAAAGGGGACTCTATGATGAAAATCGCATGTATTTCTTCTTTTATGTAATAAAAAAACAACTATTTAAAAATAATTATCAGTATTAGAAGAGAAAATATTGAATAATTCAGACAACGATCTTGGATGTCCAAGGGACTGGTGGTGATATTTATTAGTCTTTCCGCTCCCTGGTAATAAATAATAATATTTTGAATTAGGTCTTACGCACAGTAAAAAATATACATTAAATTGAATATATTCCACTTTAATTTACTACAATATATAAAATACAAAAGTTTTTGTGCTGGTTGTCCAGTGGACACACAATAAAGCCACGCTCTTTTTCAAAATACACTCGGTCGACTGGCGCCGCGGAAAAGATGAAATCAAAATCGAGGCTGGATGAATGTTGTCACGAAATAAATCGACTTGAGTTCCAAGCAGTAGTCACGCCATAAATGTTTGGATTTTGGAACTTTTTTACCGTTGTCTGGTGGAAGTCAGAATAATAAAATATAATAGGGACTAAAATAAACATGCAAAAAGGTCGTTAAGGTTTTAAAGCAAACAAAATCTATTTACTAGCATCATAGTAGATATTGTAATTAATAATTATGTTTCATTGTAATGGATTGCCATATATAATTTTTTTGGAAAAATTAATGTTTCATTGTACTAACCTACTGGGGGACAAATTTACATAGTACTGATAGGACAGATAAAAGTTGATTGACCCATATAACAATAAAACTCCAATAAATTAAACATGTTTATAAATAAATAAAAAAAATAAATACACCCAACAGTCACACACATAGTCCTGACCCCACATTAAGATATGTGTCTTGTGTCATGGGTATCAGAAACTACGAGAAACTTTTCGGTCTCACAAAAACCCAGACCAGGAACAAATATTTGTGGATCACACAAACATTTGTCTCGGTGCGGGGATCGAACCCGCGGCCGCTCGTTTCGCAAGCTGGTGTCTAGCCAACTGCGCTACGGGGCTGTCAAATATAACTAAAGTGATTCATCATCATCAAATTCAAATTTTCGTGAGTCATCTGCATATAACAATTTATTTGATATGAGATATTCCAGACTAGATATAATTAATATACAATTAATGATAGTGCGCGCGGATGTTGAATTAAATTACCCTAATCTATTTTTAAGATATATCCTATTTCTAATAGTGAATTACGTAGAAAAGAGCGTTGCACGTTTGACGTTTTTAATATGGTTTACAAGTTGTATTATTTATTACTTTTTAACGTAGTCCTTGCCGTAAACAGATTTGTAAGTAATAATTATATAACTTAGCTTATTTTTATAATTTGATTTATTTCTAGAATAAACTGGGGATTTTCGTGTTAACTTGATTGCTATTTTAGGATGAACAAATATTTAAGACAGGTAAACTTTTGGGTAATGCTAGGATAACGTGTGTCATATAATTTTATCTAATTTATAAAAAAAGTGATAAACTTGTACGTAAGAATATAAATAAAAAAACAAACTACGATAAATAGAGAAGGAGGTAGTCAAGTAGAAATAAAGTCCACTTTAAACTATATGAATCTTGAGATAATACGAAAGAGATTGTAAGAATGAGACACGGAGAAAGTAGAGACGTAGACGTAACGTGGAATAACATTAAACTTTAAGTGTAATGAAAGAAATGCATTCCGACATACCAAGAGCGGTTTTGGACTTTGCGTTGAAGACTCATTACCCAATGTTTAGATTAAGCTATGATTTTATGTTCCCAGGGTCCCTACAAATGTTTACTGGTCAGAATAGAGCCATGCACCAAGCCAACGGAACCCGTCGTCCAGAACTCGCCAATACTGTTTACCGGCGAAGTATACAATACAAGTACGAAGAACTATCTTATGCGGGGAAATTTCACAGTACTTAAAGACGTTAGGTGTAAAAAAGTAAGTAAAGTTTCCTTCTAAGCTAGGTCTCTATGGAGATTTACTGAGGTTCGGTCCTCGATGTCATTTCTGTGCGTGTTATAGTTTATCCTAGTGTACAGGAGTTGTAATGGTTGGTGTTTCATGTCTCTGGTTAATAAATTCTGATTTTTGATGTAAATTGGTTAGACCAGGCATCGGAAACTGAAAATGATTATTATGTGTTCATGGACTGTGTGTTTGTATATAATATAAACTAGCGACCCGCCCCGGCTTCGCACGGGTGCAATGCTGATATTTAATAGATGTTATCATACATATAAACCTTCCTCTTCAATCACACTATCTATTAAAAAAAACCGCATCAAAATCCGTTGCGTAGTTTCAAAGATTTAAGCATACAAAGGGACATAGGGACAGAGAAAGCGACTTTGTTTTATACTATGTAGTGATATCAGTCAATCCCTGAGAAGTGCGTGGCTTTAGATAGTCATCGCGGTTTTAGCAGCATTTTAAAACTGTTTTAATTGGAAAATATATATTACATGTATAGGTATTGTGTATATACTTGTTGATAAAGCTGCAAACTGCTCAAACTAGTAGATATATACTAGGGTGTCCCAGCTTAGTAGGGCGATTTTTTTTTTCTCGAAATTAGATACGCATACCCTCTATATTTTTTCTAATTGACCCTAACAACTCAAATACGAAATATTATCGAAATTGGATAGCGGTAACCCGTGCCGACTTGATGGCAAAGTTTTAAGAAAAAAATTGTATGGTAATTGTAGAGCACATATAAAAACTTAATTTTTATTTTCAAAATTATATCCTATTTCACCGGTATTATATGTTTATTATGTAAACAGGAATATTTGTGATATTTTAATCTTAAAGTTTTCTTTTTACTGTTAGGATAAATCACAGGAAAAATTGCTTTAGTTTCCCTTTAAAGGTGACTTTTTCACGAAAATGTTGTATCAGTATAACTGCTATTTGTAGTATCACTAGCGACTTTTAGTGTCATTATTTATTTCTTAACTGCTTGAAAAGAAGTATAACTAGTCTGTGAAGTAAGCAACTCATTGAGAAAAGTGTCAAAATTTTTAAAACGATTGAAGAAAAGCAAGACTAGTTTTTGATCGAAATAAAGTCGTTTATATCTTTCTAAAAAAGTAAATCACGCAGATATCTTTCCAGGGGATATGAATTGATGGATCCTCTTTAGTTAAGCTTTAAAATATTATCATTTTTGGTTTCTGGTCTCCATCATAGTGATATAGAGACAAGACAGCTACTTCATGAACCAAAGACCAAAAATGCTGAAAAATATTCTGTATAGTCATTTCTGAGTTAATTTTATTGACGGTTTTCCAGGGTTTCAAAGTATTAAGCAAACGTAAGTCGTGGTAAGGTGCCGTCACTGATAATATACAATGCATCCAAGCCTTAACATGGTATATAGCGATGCAAATCTAGATGTCTAATAGTTCGACTTTTTATAAGTAATTTACAATAAAAAAATAAGTTACGACATTTTTAATCAATTATTTGCTTCGGCCATCATGGTGTCTGGTACATAGAACTTGGAGATCGAATAGTCAATTTTCTTTCTGTATCACCACCAAAGAATATGATTATAGCTATAACTGTTAATTCTTGATAGCCAACACCTAAATTTCCTTCATAATTCTGTCCGGTAAAACAATGTATATCTATTTATATAACTATATCTATTATCTAGATTTATTTTTATCAATTAAAGGGCACTGGCGTGTGCAATATACAAAAAGTAGTCCAAGCTTGTAACAAACTCTTGACGACACTGTACGAACACATGTTGCGATTTTTCCGCATTATTTGTTGGTCTATTCAGAGTCGGTATAAGGCAACTTATTTCTTAAAATTTGTTTATTAAAGCTTAAATAAGCATATAAGCCCTTTAACAAAAAATTATAATTAATCTCGAATATTTAGATTTGCGATTTACAAAATTCAATTTTACTTCACGAATTTCATTAAACAGAACTGCCAAATATTTGCTCTTTACAGAGAAGTTTTAAGCCGTTATTTTAATGTTTTGCACCCCCCTATTAAAATTTGCCTTTGAAATCTTAATCTGACATATTGATTAAACAAAAAGAGGCGTTTACCAATACAATAAACAAGCAACCACGAAATTTCCATGCGAATATTGCGACACGCCGAAGTTCATACAAAGTATGTAAGTACTGAAACACATGAATGCAAGTCGGCACGGGTTGCAGTGGTCCTAAGTTCATGAAATTTTATTTATGAGTGTTTTAACACCATTCGAAAATAATTAGAGGGTATGCGTTGAAAAAAAAAGATTTTGATTTTTTTGGGACACCCTAATATATACACGTACTGTGGTAAAATCGTAAACATATCTACTTGTATGATAACTAGTGTTATGGAAAGTTCTTTCATTTTTCAATTATTGAGAATAGTAATATAAAATTAATACCCTTTTACAACTAACAATATAGAAATAACCAGGAATCTGACAGCATAAAAAATGTTAGCATGAAACCAATATATTCCTGCCTCCGACACACACAGGTGAAATTTACCTAATTTCTGGCCAAAATTAAAAAAATAAAGTTACTCCACTTCTAAATTAGTAGCCTAATTTAGGAACAAGACATATGGCGCCATCTATAAATGACTATTTAAACGTTTGACACTTTTTATTCAGATACCCACAACACTCGATATAAACAGTTTTGCTTGTTGAGTAATTTATTACAATTTTGAGCTTTTGTTTAATGACAACGTTTAAATTTTATTTAGTTGATATTTGGTGTAAAACGTAATGGATACTATACCTAGATAAGTTTCGGGAGCGCGAGGGAGTCTTTTAAAATAAACGAATTAATTTAAGAGACGCGTTTATTCTTCAAAATAATTCTTAAGACTAAGTTATGTACTCGAGGCGTTCAACACCAGCCTCCGTTATCTTTGCTGACTATGCGTCTAGACTACATCCGTGGCCCGACAGTATACCGTCATGTGCAAGTAAGCAAAACTATTCTTAAAACTAGTGATGGGAATATAACGCCTTCCCCCTTAGACCGAAGTTATGGAAAACAAGGTTTTTCCTATAACTTCGCTTACAAAATTATAAAATCTTATCGAGTTACTAACAACATTGGCGGCTGAGCTTGATTTTCTGTTTGCTCTACTGCACGCCTATTTATGATTACATTTCTAATTCTAAGGTAAACTATATAACTAAAACATACAATTAAAATAATGTAGAGTAATACGGTCGCGACACTAACACTTTGGATTTGAACACTATATTGCCCATTATCACTATTAACACTTTTCACAACATTTTTCTTCAAGATGTAGTTAAGATGCTGTACGTCGTCCAGGTTGACCCCTTTTAGGTCTACAGGTTCGGTGTTTGCAGAAAGTTGCTTCTGCCGTAGTTCGTTAACATCAGGTAGAGTTATAAGTGGAATGGGTTTATAACCGGCTCCTATTTGGTGTCGATGTTTCCCATGTATAATGACGTCATTAATAGTGGCGTCACATTCTTTAGGTACGGTGAGTATGTATGTCCCTAATACAGTTTCTCGAATGATGTCATTACTACAGGTCTGTGTTAAAACCGTACTATGTCGTGAATATAGTATCCAGCTTTCAGCTGTTATCCTCTGAAGTTTCAGGTCTTCCGGTAGGACTCTATGTGGAAAACACATGGACAAGTTGCGTTGATACTCCATGAGTTGCTCAACACAAGTCTTCTGAGCATATAGAATAAGGTCATCTTCAGAACATAAGTATTCGTTAGCTGTTATCTCACGGCATTGGTGGGCGGTTGGATAGTACTTGGTACCTTCTACTAATAGGAAAGGGAATTCAGGAATTATGATGAATGTTTCAGATTCATGGGATACAGGTAAAGGGTACAATTTGAAAAAGTTATAACTATGGTTATTAACTAATGGAACATCAATAATGAACCTTATTACATTGTTCTTGAGGTAAATTTTAATAGAAAGTGTTTCCTCAATGTTAATTAGGTTTTTGTCAAACACTGAATACATCAAATTATCATACTTTTCAATTTCAAGCAATACACATAAAAGTTCATTAGAATCAATTACAGATTTATGTAAAACAGATACCTTACTAAGTGCTATAGCCGTCTCTATATCATTTATTTTCATGTATATAGTTCTAAAGTTAGCCATAAACATATATAAGACGTTATTTAAATATGAGAGGAAAATGTACATATTTTCTTTTGATAAATCTGTTACAATGTTTTCAATTCGTTTTAAACGTTCATCCATAATTTTAATATTACTATTAATGATCTGTGTAGAGTTAAGAAAGTGATCCATCATTTCAGAGAGCAAGGTTATTTTATTGGAAATGCCTTGTTCTCGAGTTTCAAGCCCTGCTATAAGATTGTCATAGTGCATCGCATCGCTGTGATCAAGGTTACCTGTTACAACTTTAATTAAGGAACCAAGAGGGTCTATAAGACCACGCTTGAACCGCTTAGAGGGATTCAATTGCCGAACTTTTTCTATTGCTTCGTCACGAAGATACTCTACCTGAACTTTTAATTCTATTACTTCATTAATAATGGATTTATTGTAACTAATATTATTATTTAATTCAGAATATTGCGCAATATTGTAATTCAAATCCCTAATAAGGCTTTCTTAGTTAAGTGTCTTAATGATTGCCCATTTGTCATGTTGTACGAAGGCACATCCTAGCTTAACTGGAAGTATTCCCGCGTTTGCTCAAGTTTATCAGTTGAAGGTCCTGGTTTGGGTTAGCTTGACCACGAACTAGCCTTATCTGTGGAGGGCGTTTGATATTTTTAATTGGAACTTTTGTGTCTCTACTTTTTTAATTTTACAGGTACTACATTTCGGCACACCTTTCCCGTTTCTATAGCTTTTTGATATATCGGTTTGTCTTTTGACTGTCTTTTATTTACAGGCTTTGCGTAAACTGTTTGTCCTACTTTTAATTCAAGTCCTATTTGACCTCCACGTTTCTTAATAACGTTTCCTTTACCTTTAATCATTTTTTGTGATAAATGCTTATACAATAAATGGGTCTTTTTTCTATGATCCTTAACCACTAATTGTTTGTAAGCTTTATCAAAATCAATGTCAATCGTAGATCTTAATTCTGTATAACCGAATCCTACCTCAAACTGTGTTAGGGCAGTAGCGCTGTGTATACTATTGTTATATGCCATTATAGCGTAAGTCATGATAGATTCTGGGTCAGTAAACTTTCCTTCGTATTTAGCTAAGCAGTACATTTCTATTAAGGTCGAATGAAATCGTTTCACCAAACTTATGGAATTTGGAATATTTGGTGTACCTATGTGTAATTTAATTTTGTAAAAATCTGTCATCTCTCTTAAGAGTTCATTGTTGAATTCGGTTCCCGGGTCACAACTAACTTTTCGTGGAATACCATAAAAACTGAAATATTTTATTAGAGCTCTTGTTATTTCAGGAGTAGAACGACTTTGAATTTTGAATGCTTGGCTTAATCCGCTGAAGGCGTCTATTATAGTAAGATAATGCTTGGATTCTATGGAAAATACATCGATAAATATTTCTTGAAACGAAGCATTTTGTGTTTCTGTAAGTTGCAATATTGGTTTCAATGGTTTTCGGTCATATTTTTCGGTTTTGCATTTTTCGCATGAATTAATGCCTACTGATACAGTTTCATGTAAACTCGGCCAATAGTAATTACGTCGTACTCTTTTAACAGTTTCTGTAATTCCACGATGACAGATTTTACCTTCGTGTAACCTTTGAACTACAAATTTTTGTTCATTTTCGTCATCAATTAACACAACGCGTTTTGTGCACTCAAAGAAATTGATAGTTCCCTTTTTGAAATATGTCATAATAACATTACTGAATTCTTTCGTATGTTGGTCTGTGTCAATGTAAATAAAGTATTTAATTTTAGGTCTGATATAGTCTTTTAAGAATTTTGAAACTAAATCAGTTTTGTAAAATGGTAAGAAAACTTCTAGAACTTTCTGACGTTTCGTGGATAAATCTATTACTTGTATGTCATTACCGAATTTTTGAAAATCTAATATTTGGTTTGGTTTTGTGTCTACGGCTTCGTCTAAAATTGAAATACCTAGGGATTCCGTATCTCTTCCTGACTGAATTGTTTCCGTAGCATCGGTGCCACTAGAGTCGGATCTAACTAACCAACCTGATTCTTTCGTACAAAAATCTGCGTCGACTGAATTTGCATCGGATATAGTATTAGGGCTTGCTGTCATAGTTCCGTCCGAGTCGGATATTGTAATAGTTTTAGAGTCGTCGGTACTTCGTCGTCTAGCTATTTTAGTTATTTTCTTTGTTGCGTCTTTCGACTGTCTTCGTAATTCATTCTCACTTTCGTCTAAATTAACTACCATTGAAATGTCGTCATTAAGTTCGTTCGCACCCAGAGCATTTACCCTGAGTCTAGATAGCGCATCGGCGTTTGCGTTTAGTTTACAATTTTTATGTTTAATATCAAAGTCAAATTCGATTACCTCGGGTCTTTGGGAAGACACTTCTAGACGAAAATTTTCACCCTCGACTACTTCTCTTTCATTGTCGAGGATACCACTGTAGTTCTCCTGGTGTTCTCCCGTTTCCTGGTAATATGCGTCGTCATAAGTCTGAAGTTCATCATATGTCTGATGCCCGTTATGAGTATCATAACCGATGTCATGAGGACCGTATATATAATGGTTGTTGTACTCACCTTCATCTGTAGTGTACATCTCGTTCACGTTTGCCTTTGGCGGATGCGTCGGAGCCGTCCGCATTGATACGTCATTAGGATACTGTACGGGATGTCGATAGCCTTGAGGCTGAGGAGTTCTATAACCAAATTGTCCTACCTGAGGTCGGAACCCGAACTGAGGTGGTCTGTATCCAAACTGTAATGGTTGTGGTTTAAAGCCTGTCTGCATGGGTTGCAGTTGGGGTCTGTAGCCAAACTGACCTACTTGAGGCTTAAATCCAAACTGATTTACCTGTTGTTGTCTAGGTCCAAACGGAGGCCGCTGACCAAACTGTTGGGCTAAAGCGTGAGGGTTGAATTGAGGTTTGTACCCAAACTGTATAGGCATAGATGCGCGGTATGAAGTATTTAAGAAACTAGGCTGTGTGTTAATCTGATTTGGAATTCCGAATTTAAATTGACCTTGAGGTGCAGTTAACTGTGGTTTAAAGTTAACTTGAACGGGTTTATTTTGTAACATTTTTGAACGCATATTGTATTGTTCTTGGAAATTAACTTCCTCCAAAACGTGCTTTAAAGCTTCCTCTAAGGAATTAGGTTCTTTAATTCTAACTATTCGCACCATGTGTTCGGATAGGTTGTATAAGAATACATTGAGTGATGTGTTGTTATAAATGACGCGTTTAGCCTCGCGTAACGTGCCTGCACTATTTTGATTGACTTTAGCGATAAGGATTGTGCGCACGTCTTGAATTCGCCCGCAAAATTCTAAGTATGACTCATTAGGTCTGATCTTAAGGGTCTCTAATTCTAGGGCAACGCATTCTTCACTTCGTGGATCCCCAAAATGCTGGATCAAAAGTGATTCTAGCTCCTCATATGTCTCAAAATCACTGCGTTCACTTATTAATGCTGCTGCTTTACCAATTAATTTACTTGTTATACATTGCATCAGAAACTCATTACGCGCGGTTGTTCCCTGATACCGCTTGATAACATATGTACATTTTCGCAAAAATAAACTTAAGGTATTTGTTTCACCATTATATTGCGGAATTAAATTTAACACTTCTTTTGGTATATCCGTATCAATAGTAGGTGTCATGTTATGTGACGTAGATGATTGTCCTTGTGAAACAGACATTTTAATACACTAAAGCGTTTAATTATATATCACTATTTAATTTAAATATAGACAAAAATAATATAGTAAACTATACTTTAAATGCAATTTTAGCAACACTTTAAACTTTTACTTAACTAACTCTATTTCGCTTTTGAACATAGAGTACGTCACGATTTTAGCAACACTTAAAATTTTACTTAATTAACTCTATTTCGCTTTTGAACATAGAGTACGTCGCGATTTTAGCAACACTTAAAATTTTACTTAACTAACTCTATTTCGCTTTTGAACACAGAGTACGTCGCGATTTTAGCAACACTTAAAATTATATCTTAAAATTAATACACCGATTTTAGGTAATGGGCAGGGAAAGAAAGGAAGTAGAAGGATTTTACTTCATATGTACTCACAGTTTAACCGCTGCCGTATTCATCACGTCCCCACTTATTCTTATTTATATTGGTTCGAGGATTGCCGCGGAGAGCGCGTAATTTTTACACACTTTCACAGAGTTCCGATCGCGATATATATACTTTTCGGATTTTACGAAAATTACGTACTTCACGACAGGATCAGCCAGCAATCCTACCGGCTGCGCCAGATAAGTTTCGGGAGCGCGAGGGAGTCTTTTAAAATAAACGAATTAATTTAAGAGACGCGTTTATTCTTCAAAATAATTCTTAAGACTAAGTTATGTACTCGAGGCGTTCAACACCAGCCTCCGTTATCTTTGCTGACTATGCGTCTAGACTACATCCGTGGCCCGACAGTATACCGTCATGTGCAAGTAAGCAAAACTATTCTTAAAACTAGTGATGGGAATATAACGACCTACAGGTTAGTTTATTATTTCTGTATTACTAAACAGTTTATATTACTTGCGATGTTATAGATATATAGGTTTGAATAGAAGTCTATATTTTAACAGTTTTTTTTTGTTTTACTCAGTGAAAAAGTTCATACTTAATCGCACTCAACCCGTTTCTTTTACATATTTCGAAAGAACATACCTATAGCTTTCATATGACACCAAAATTAGCTGCGTCTAACTGCGTCACTTAAACAAAATAGTGCAAAACTTACAATAATGTCATTGAACAAAAGCTCAAAATTGTAATAAATTACTCAACAAGCAAAACTGTTTATATCGAGTGTTGTGGGTATCTGAATAAAAAGTGTAAAACGTTTAAATGGCCATTTATAGATGGCGTTATATGTCTTGTTCCTAAATTAGGCTACTAATTTAGAATCGGAGTAACTTTATTTTTTTAATTTTGGCCAGAAATTACGTAAATTTCACCTGTGTGCGACACTTGCAACAAAATAATGTAGTTAACATCCATATTTTATTTTAATATTCAGTTGTAGCATATAAATCCTCTTTGTTATGCATTCTTTTTATTTAGAAACGAAAAAGAAAACATTTTAAATTTCAATTCAAAAAAGTTCCAAATGTCACGAAACCTGTTGTGAAGTTCCGCAGTACCCAATCTTTGCGTAGACATTTCACACAGGCGCTGTTGACCCATAAACCTGTGCTCTGAGAGTCCTCGTGCAAATAGTCTCCCAACTTTTTATTTGAGCGCGTGCCAGGAGAAAATTGCACTCTTCCAGTTTTCTGTAATATCATATATCGTGTTGCCAAGCACGGCTGACGTACTTGATGGAATTAAAGTAATTTGAAATTGCCGCAAATGTTTCCGCAGCGTTTTTATACTATTTCGTCTCTAAAATTCATAGTAATGGCGCAACTAAAATGCCTTAAAAATCTCACCTCTTATATTTTTATACTTCCTATTGCTGGGCATGAAGTTCCTCTTCCTTCTAAGATTTGAAAAGTTTTAGGCACACTGCTAATACAGCAATTTTATTAAAAGACAAGCTTCATTTTTTTTTCTGAAACTGCCATCTATACCCTAAAAATATGTGCCTCGTGATCTAGAGATTCGATTTTCCTTTTGCTTAAAGTATTAGATATACTAAAAAATAATAGCTCCAGTATATCAAATGTTTACTCTTGCAGGTGAATTTGAAGGCGTACTTCTGGGAGTTGGGCAAATGGAATCCTCAGTACATAATGAACAACATGGGATGCAATAGTGTTTTCCTACCGATGGCCATTAAGGCCACCCAAGTCAAAATTGATAGCAGGACTTGCAAGTTCTTTAAGGTAATGTTTAAGAACTCATATATATAAATTTCTTTTGTCTCGTGCCATGCGATCTAGAGACGCTGGGTTCGATTCCCGGGTTGAGTAGAGGGTTTTCTATTGAGAAATTCTCAGTTGCAGCATGGAGTCTGAAAATGTGGCCAAAAAACGTATAGGCTCGTTCTATATTACAAAGTAAAAAAAATTACGAAGATTTTATGGTTTCAGTTTGTAGTAATGATAAAAACTCTCTGCTTATTTCAATTGTTTTTTTTTCTATTAGTTTTCAATCTCGATAGTGTGTTTTATTAACTTAATATGACTCATGAAAAACATTATCAAATGTAGGCGTTAATAAATTGTAAGACCTTGGTTACTTATTTGGGACCCTGGCTCAATCCAAATTCCAAATAGCGTGTTCATTCCACGGGTAAAATAAAACCAAAATTACATACCTTACCCCTTTATAACATTAGTGTAAATTAAAAACGCCTGAAATAATTATCTGAGCAATGTTTCGTAAATGTGGTTTACATTGTATTGGGCCCTGCCAGATCTAGCGTAAAAAGAGTTTAGGCGTGAAAGCGTAACAGTCATATAGAGTTACTTTCGTACGTATAATTATATATTATTGGGCGTATTCACGATGAATTATGACGTTCCTTAACGACGAGGGGAAACTTGATGAGAAAATCTGAATACCTTAACATTTTGGGAATTTCTTAGGAGTGTTGTTCGCCAACCCGCACTAAACTAGCGTGTTTGGCTAAATCGTCTTAATTACTTAGTTACGTACTTAATATTATATAGACTGTTTTAATATGTATTTTGTTCCAGGGCTCCTACATTTTCCAAAATTTCGACGTAAACGAAATGCAACACATGTGGATGTCGACACAAGAGTATGGTAGAATTATGTGGATCACGGAATTCTTCTCACACGCTGGTTCCGTAATGTGTTGGGAATTCGAAACCATCATCAAACCTGCCTAATCAGCTATAATAGTATTTGCTAATGTAATATTCTTTTAAATAATAATCAATATATAAGTAATACAAAACTACTGCTTTTGTTCTGAACTCAATTGTGTTTTTAATTTTAGACTTTTATTACGATAAAAATAATAAAATAATTAGGCACACCAAACAGCCATACGTAGTTCTGATCCCACACTAGGATACAAGTCCTGTGGTGTGGGCATCAGAGACTATTAGAAACCACCCAAACGCGAAACCAATATTTGTGGAAAATACCAACATTTCTCTAGGTATGGGATCAATCCCGGGGCTTCTCGTTTTGCAAGCTGGTGTCTTGCTAACTATCTTCATCAACCCATATACGCCCACTGCTGAGCACGGGTCTCCTCTACCATTGAGTGGGTTTAGGCCATAGTCCACTACGCTGGCCTAGGGCGGGTTGGCGGACTACACACCTAAGAAATTCCTACGAACTTTTAGGTGTGCAGGTTTTATCACGATGTTTTCCTTCACCGTTAAAGCAAGTGATAATTCAATTTGAATACACACATAACTTTCGAAAAGTCAGAGGTGTGTGCCTGGGGTTTGAACCCGCGACCGCCGAGATTCTCGACCGCGCGCCTAAACCTCGAGGCCATCACTGCTAACTATGCTGATGTCAATTTAGCTTGAAGGAAATGGTAAAAAACGAGATGTGACGAAATGTGTGTACACCTAAAAGCCATTATGTACAGATTATCGCGACGGATATACATAGATAAATATAAAGAGTTATACATAAAAAAAAATAATAGATTTAACACGCATCGCGTTTCATTGGGTAGCATCGTGTTTCAATAGTGCGTTTAGGTCTTAATATTCACATTATCGTTCCTAATCAATTCCTTAATGGAGGCTGTCAACCGAATATAAAGTAAAACATTTTACGTGTAGGTATAAAGGATTTGTTGTTAAGTTAAACGACCTTTATGATGGATCACATGGTTCACATCAAACCTCAAAACCTGAAGCCCAAACTTCCAATTCATATTAAATTTTCATTAATAGTAAATTAGGCGGAACGAGGAGCGATGAAACCGCATTAGAAAGTTCCGTACAAACTCACAACCGGCTGAACCACGAGCAGGTACAACTAATCACCAGTTACTTGCTTGTTAAGAACTTGCAACGCTGGCAAGTTGGATTCCGCATGGCCGAGCATACGAGACGGCTTCACCATGAATTTCCTTTGTATTGTACAGTCCCGTTTCTATTGACTTGTTCTTTGTCGCATGATTGTTCTGTTCCGATATTTTTCATGTACGTTACTTATAAATTACTAGCTTTTTCCCTCAGCTCAGTATGAAAAGTTTAGACTCCAATACGAATATTTTCTTCCGATTTCCCAAGAAATGGAATATTTGACGAAAAAAAGAGATGAATAGTCCCTATGGTTAGCGGGTTAACTAAACGATCAAACTTTTCAGCTTTGTGAGTGATAGATAAAATCGATTGTACATTTGCACAAGCTAGGGCTAAGTTCAAGGCACATTGGCTTGATCTTCTCAGAGGCATAATGTTCATATAATTTCCATACTTTTGAAAAGGAGTCTCAAAATGTCACTTTCTGTTTTACAAAACTTCCTCCCTACTAAACTTTATGGCGAAAGATAATATGGCAGACTACTAATTTCTAGGATATTTTGGATGCGCAGGTTTACATATACCTGTACGTTTATTTCTAATACAGTTGAAGTTTTTGATAATTTATTGTGAATGTACACATTGCTTTTAGATATCTGACGCGTGTGTGGCGTTTGAACATGCAAACGACCTAAATATTTTACTCTATTGCGGCTCTACCTTGGGGCTATATTAATTTAAATATGTGTACATGTATTTTTAATAAAATTTCGCACTAATACTAAAACAAACTATCAGACGCAGAAAATATTTTTGTTGGTGTGGAAATTTGGAACAGAATTAAATTTCATGTAAAAATATTCACGAAAAACCACAATTCAGTCATTGTACAAACAATATATGTTGTTGTTCTGTTGCGTCGTCTGACACATACATATTAACTATTTTTGCGTTATGTTTTTGCATTTTGTACAGGAATTATTTCATTGCCATGTGGCTATAATTTCGCTTTTAATACATTGCTGTTTTAGCTCGATAATATAACCAAATTCAAGAACCAAACAATAAACTACACGATACTATTTATAAGTAATATCGCATTTTGTACATTATTCAAAGACTACATTTGAGTAAAATGAAGTTTTCGCTTTCATGATGTCTGCGTTTTGGAAAATATCGGTATTAAATGATATGGGCCAATAAATCAATTCAACATCGGTTTTCGTGAAAAGAAATTGAAGAAAACCCTAGTCAAAGAAGGTTTTACCTGAAATAAACGTCGTTTTTACATTTAGCTCAAGTCATACAACTTCACATGACAATTTATAAATTTCAATGAAAAAAACAACAAAATCATGATAAACCATGAATATTTTAAGTACAGGAATTGAGACTCAAAAAAATATTGACTCGAACATTGTAGAAACTATTCTAGACTCGAAATGTCTTTACAAAACTTGCAGAAACAGCGAGTGTACTGTAGCCTGGCATAGGCCTTGTCAATTGACGAAAAATGGTACAAAAGTGTTTGTTAGGGAACTGAAACCGATAGCTTACATGATTAGTTCTGCTCAAATAGTTTGTGGTTTGTCTCTACTAATTATAATTACATTAACATCGAAAAGTTACGATGAATTGTATGGTACAGAAGATTCAAAAGGTAAAAAATACTTATATATGTGTGGAATGTGGATACAATAACTCCTTAATTTTATAGGCTAGGCAAAGATTTTTTAGTCCTATGGGATTAGCTAATGAGCTATGATCCTTACATCTCTTTTTACGTTTAACTACTATTCATCTTCATATACACTTAATATATAAGTACATATTATGTCGGTTATGGGTAATTTAAATATAGTATCTTTAAATATTCTCTGCGTATGCCATATCATGGCCCTCTGATTAAGATTACGTTTATTGCATAACTGTATTGTAAAGTGAAGCTGTGTACGGTATTTTTTGCAAGGAACTATTATATTGTAATTTTATATTTATACACATTTTCCCTTTTCATTGTAAACTAGAAGGGATAGACTAAGGACATTACGAACACGTTTCTCTAGGTGCATTTTTCCACCTATTAAAATTTGAAATGTTTCGGGAATCCATGCTGTTACTGGAAATTTCTAATGGAAAACCCCAACACTACTTAAATCGATCTAGAAATCGAACCTAAGAGTTCTCGCTTGAATAGAAAAAACTTATGAATAAGTAACTTATGCCAGTAAATAATAAAAATTTATTTCAGTTATAAGTTTGTCAACTTTCTACGGGCTGCTAGCACTCATAGTGACTGGCGTTATCTTACTAATATCGCTTGTATTGAATGTACGAAGAATGTTATGGGTGAGTTGTATATCTTGGTAAACACTGCCCTATCTGATCGAAAAAGGACCTCTAGATCGCACGGTATACACATGTGCCGAAAGAATTGCTGATTTCAGGCAGTATTTTTACAAACTACTTTCATTAGAAGCGTCGTATATCAAACTTTTACTAGCAGTTACGAAATCAGTGAAAATGCAACCCATTGCGTCAGTTTTCCCACATAATGGGAGAAATCAGAGCAACCACAGAGATGCCGTGCGGTTTGTTGGTCGATTAGGCTTTATTAGTTTGTCAGCCTGAATTTCGATTTTGCCAAAAGATCTAGCGAACTTGATCATCAGCTCGTATAGGGCTCGTATACTGCTGAGAACGAATCTCCCCTATAATTGAGACGGTTTAGGCCTTAGTTCACCAGGTTGGCATAGAGCGGGTTGGCGGAATACACATTCAACAAATTCCTTAGTACTTGTTAAAAGTGCACGTTTTCCCACTATGTTTTTCTTCACCGTTAAAGTATGTTATAATTTGTTGAAAAAGCACACATAACTTCGAAAAGTCAGAGGTGTGTTTCTTCATGTTTTATATATGATCAGATCGCATAGAAATGCTAATATATAATATTCTAATTACAATGATGCAAAATGATCTTACTTTTGTTTCAGATTTCCATTTTAACTTCGTGTATTTTAAGCGTCTACGCCTTTAGCTTGGCTGTTATTAAAATACACTTTGCACTGCTAGTTTTAGATAAAGGTAAACAATTATTTAATGTAACTGACATTAATTATGTATTAAAAATCGAAATTCGTCAATAAACCCACTAAATGACATACTAGTAGAGACATAAGATTAAAATTTACATTATGATATACGAGCAAATATTGTGCTGTGAGTCGGAAACTATGAAAGAAATTTAGATCTCACAAACATCCAGACCCCAAGTAAATATTTATAGATCACACTAATATTTGTCTCAGGGCAGGGATCAAACCCTCTGTTTTTCATTTTACAACCAAGTATCAAGCTAACAGACCCGTGCTCAGCAGTGGGCGTATATGGGTTGATGAAGAAGAAGACCAAGCTAACTGTGCCACAGAACGAATTTAGTGAACTGAAAACTAAAATAGGCTATACCTATGTACTATATATAGACTACTACCATTAGAACAATAAAGCGCTGTTGTGTTTTCCGTTGTGAAATATGATTTTAAAAATGTATTTTACAGACACAAATCAACTGAAGTTTGATAAAACACAATACCTATTGAACACCGGCTGCGTGTTTGGAATTTTAACGCTTTTGAGTTCAGGTAAAATATATTCCATTTTGTTTTCGATATCGGCTAAAGTGAGCTGTTGTTTGCTTTAAAAAGTAAACATGTTTTGCCATTAATTATGATATTTAGGGCTTTTTTATAGCCGTTAAACATTTAAAAAAATCAAATAGACTATTTATTCATATTTTATTTGTTGCAGTGGTACATTTTATGGGAAATGTGACTGTCTTTAGTTACCACAATTTGAAGTTTATTCATCCAGTTCTTTTTGATAGTTTTGAAATGTAATTGTCCTAATAAATTTAATTCGAAAAGAATTTAATCTTAACATTTTTCCGTTAAAATACTGTTAAGAAGAACTAGTACTTTAGAGATTTGACGGCATTAAGATTATAAATTTATTACATTGGGTAAGTAAAAACAATATAATTGATTAATTAAATCGTCAACCGTTTGACCCAACTTTAGTAGCAATTACATATGTAAGGTTATTTAAAATAAATAAAATTAATTAAATGTTATACAGTAGCCTTGAATTTCGCTATCTTTATGTCCAATTTACCGAAAAAATATAACTATTGTCGGCAGCTCTAACATTTTTCTCTTTTAGGTAATTCAAGTTTTGCAAAAGTATGTGGCAAAATTATTCAAAACATTTCCAAAATCCGAGCTCGCTATAATCCGGGGAATCCGACTCGGATGAATTTCGGACAATTCACAACGGCTACTACATTTCTCGAATTCATAGCTCTGTTTGCTCACGTTCGCTGCTTGTTGGTGTTCTGAATGCAAATAAAGTTTAATTTTATTTTCACACACCGTCTTCAAACATACATGCAGTTGATTTTCTCTTCTTCTTCTTCTTCATCAACCCATATTCGCCCACTGCTGAGCACGGGTCTCCTCTACCATTGAGAGGGTTTAGGCCATAGTCCACCACGCTGGCCTAGTGCGGGTTGGCGGACTACACACCTAAGAAATTCCTAAGAACTCTTAGGTGTGCAGGTTTCATCACGATGTTTTCCTTCACCGTTAAAGCAAGTGATAATTCAATATGAATACACACATAACTTCGAAAAGTCAGAGGTGTGTGCCTGGGGTTCGAACCCGCGACCGTCGAGATTCTCGACCGCGCGCCCAAACCTCGAGGCCATCACTGCTTATTGCTGATTTTCTCACCCAATCTTTATTCAGAATCATAAAGTTTGAACCGATTTGCAGTTGGGGTTTTTCTGTATCAGCTCGAATGTTCCTTTCTCATATAATCATTATAGTATCAGAGAAAGAGAGAGAGAGAAGCAGTGATGGCCTCGAAGTTTGGGCGCGCGGTCGAGAATCTCGGCGGTCGCGGGTTCGAACCCCAGGCACACACCTCTGACTTTTCGAAGTTATGTGTGTATTCACATTGAATTATCACTTGCTTTAACGGTGAAGGAAAACATCGTGATGAAACCTGCACACCTAAAAGTTCTTAGGAATTTCTTAGGTGTGTAGTCCGCCAACCCGCACTAGGCCAGCGTGGTGGACTATGGCCTAAACCCTCTCAATGGTAGAGAAGGCCCGTGCTCAGCAGTGGGCGTATATGGGTTGATGATGATCAGGAGAGAGAAAAAGGTATGCTGAGATCAACAGCTCGTACAAATTGAATGATAGGAGATTATTGTTTGTCAGTTATCACATGATATTTATTATTAGTTCTGGTGTTGTCCCTTCGTCATGCCAATAGAAAAAGGGCTAATACGAGTACGAGTAGTTATTTGGACTGCATCTGCTTCCTGCGTTTGGCATTTGATATCGCTTCTTCAAGTTCGATCTTGTTTATATTAATTAATTGTATCAGTACCTTTAATTCCATGAGAGACAACTTTATGATTGGCTTAGTCCAACGCCTTATACTAGTGAGTCGTTGCAGAGGTTTCGGATTCGATTTTTTTTCAAGGGCTATTTCGTGTTTAGTTTAGAATTTTTATCATACACATCAATATGCTCTCGCTATATTGAAACTTAAAACACCGAGGGTAAACCCTCGATATAGTCGTACACTTCTGCCTAGGTCTTTGTGGATAAAGAAATGACGCAAGACGTCTCTTTCGAAAAATTGTCTTCGACTTATCGAAGTAGCATTAACGTGTCCCAACAAGAATTTTATTTACTTTATCCATTTGGCAGACAATATTTCAGCCGCTCTTGAGCTCCAAAAGTAGTAGTTGAAAGCCCTAGTGAAAACACTGGATATAATGTTCTAAAGCAAAAATAATGGTTTCTATAACAAAAGCGAGTAACTTGAGCTTGTTTCTTTGAGTTAAGAGGAAGGTATTATTTGTAAAATGTTTAAAAATATTATGCTATTTATTCTGAGAACTTAGATACATGGATACGACATGACATACATAGACAACCCATGTAAAAATTGAACTAAAAACTTAAAATGGACTGTCAATATCAGCAAAGTTGGAAAAATGTAATGTGCAGCGTACAACTCAGAGGTCCTAAGTTCAGTCCCTATGTAGGCAGTGTCTTAAAATTGATGTCGCTTGTTTTCTCGGTGTCTTAAGGAAAAACATCCAATTCTTTAGTCAAAGCTGTTTGCAAGTATCAATTAATCAAGTATTAATTTTGAGGCCATTTATAGACTTATCGATATACTCCAATAACGATTTATTGGAGTTACCTTCACGTTCAGAGAAACCTAGAATCACTTTAGAATTTACAAGCTATACAAAAATAGTCAATATTATGGGGGTATGGATACCACAATCTTCTTTATTTCTTAATAAAAGAGAACTATAAAAGCTAAGTCTACTTATTAACCCTTAACTTGACATTGTATCTGAGGAGATACATCGGAATTTAAAAAATCTGCTAAGTTTGTTATTTGGCATAAGCTAAATATTTTTATATGAACGTAGAGGTAATTTTATATATTTTGAATTAGCGGTTATTATTATCCGTTGGGCACGCTGGTCAGCTGTTAAACTTTAATTTATTTCAAGTTCTGCCATGTTGCCACGCAAGAGGGTGAGGAAATTTATCAATATATTTTTGTTTTTACATATTTTGAGAATGGGTGCGTTAAATTATGAATTATAAGGATATATTGCATTAATTTAATTATTTTGGGTTTTCTATAATTGTCTGGTTAATATTTTATTTGACTTCGTTGATGGATGTATCTCGTGGTGCACACTGCCAAGTTAATGACGTGTTTTACGCTTATGAATGTTTAACTTTTTATCTATGTTTGAAGGTAAGTATGTGTTCAAGGGCTAGCCAGATACTCACATGTGTTCTAAAACACAATTAGTCATCAAATGACGAAGAAAATTTGCATTCTAGTCGAGAAGTTGAAAATTTTGATATTAAAAAATCTGACTTCTGTTCCTTCTTCTCTTGAAAATCTCCACATGCTTTATGACATTAAAGTGGGTACAGTGACATACCAGTTATATTTCGGAAATGCCCGTTGGAGATATAGAGCGGAAGGAAATAAAACAGAGTTCCTGTGTCGTATCGCAATTATAATAAAGCTCTATAACGCGCATATGGGTGACTCTACCTTGCAGATATGAAGAACTGTTTTTTTCAATTTCCCAATGTGAATTTCCAAAATTAATGTTATTATGTTTTATTATTTTTTTAATAAAATTTATGATCATAATTTTTTTATTTAAATGCCTTTTTTAAATTTCATCATAGCAAATTTGGCAATGTATCTCACAAGATACATCTGATTTTTTTATAACTACCCTAAAAAGATTTTTTTTAGTTTTTTTCTAGACATCCTTGGGCCATAAGGATTAATTGGTATGAATATTATTTTGATATTTAAAAATTTTCATTTTTGCCAAGTTAAGGGTTAAGTAAATAAAAATCAATTTGGGTAAAGCTTCGTCTTAAAGGCACGTTTAGTTGAGCCTACATCAGTTCTTACGTCGCTTGTTCATGCGGTCGGCGCCTACATAAATGGATTGAAGTAATTTACCCAACTGCTATTTGAGTCTTGCCACTTACCGCGGAAACTCGAAGCGTCTTGTAAATATTTTATGTCTCATGTTGGATTTTTCTTATTCACTCCTCCTTGTGGAATATGAAATATTTAGAAAGCTTTAGTGGAGCTACATCAAATGCTGTTTTCTTTTGTATGATTGTTTTCAAATAGAATTCGAAGTAGTATTTTTGTTAATCATGTTCTTATTTATTAACCTAGTAATAAATGTAAGTAACCGATATTCATATAGGGCCCTACTTATTAACGTTCATTATCTATTTCCATATTAGGAATATTTCATATCTGTTCATCGGTTTTGGCATAAAAGCGTAACAATTCAATGAAAAAAAATGCGCGCAATTTCGTTAATGCAAAGACCTCGGCCGCGACGAGCTTTTAGATCACTTAGGAATATTAATATACTAGTTATAGATAACACTGGACAACAAAATTGACACTTTTGTATGATGATTGACTTTTATCACTTGATGTTTACTAATTTGACATCGCTGATTCTAGATATGACCTCAGTTTTTTTGCATCAGCTATAGCTATCACAAAAAAAACAACGTATTACCATGATAAATTGCTCATAAATTCTAATTTATTAATTTTTTAAATATAATTTTATATGGCATAGTCAAGACGAGTTTTTGTGAATGATCCGAGTCATTTTTTTTCAATTTGCGGATAATATATGTACAAATAATGCTCTTTGATTGTGAAAACGCTCATAGTTGAGGCTTACAAAAGTTACTTTAGACACTCCCTGGAAATAAACAACAAGTCTTAGATACGGCAAGAGGAATGCAAAACGTGTGTTGAGGGTCTACCTTTGACGACAATTAGGAAAAAGAATAGATTGAATCGCTATGATGTAGAAAGAACCCGTGAACGATCACGAAAACTGTTATTTTTGCTACGTAAACATAACTGGTATTAGCTGTAAAAATCGAGCTAAATGGAAATATCCATCCTTACGGTTCGCTTATAGACGTGTTTTGAGTCCTAGTATATAACTTGAACCGCAGTCCGGTCCTTCTCTGGAGATCTCTATGGATTTTGTGGCGAAAACTGATACTTTTAATTTTAAAAAGTTTCAAAAACTGAGTGCAGGGAAGATAAAAGTGGGAATTTATTTATTTAGCCGGTATTTTTGACGGATTACTGATAAAATCGTTAATACACTAAACCAATTTGAAGAAGACTATGACAGATAGTGAGAAAAACGCATGGAATGAGTTAGTTTTATTAGTGTAAATTTTTTTGAGAAATACGAAAGGGTTGAACTTATTTTATTACGTCCAAAAAGTAATACGCCACTCTTAACGGCTCCGAAGTAATATGAGCATCAAGGTACACTATTTCCGTAACCATCTAGCTTATTTTTCAGTCAATTTTTGGAACCTAAGTGAAAAACAGAGCGAGCGACTTCACCAGGACATTCGTACGATTGAGGAATGTTATCACGCCTTCTAGAACACATATATGATGGCTGGCTATTGTTGGAGCATTCAGAATAGCTCTCTGCCTTTAATTTGAGAAAGAAAATAAAAAAAACAAGGGTTTTTCGACTCCAACTGGAATAAAGCAGAATTATCCCTGGATTTATAACGTTTTAATATGAAAACAAGCCATGTGTCATTTTTTTTTAACTAGAGCTCATACAGAAATTTCAGTCCCAGATTTGAAATTGTCGTTGAAAATTGGACCAATTCCATATATTATAACCCAATCATCAGAAATGCTGTTGTCCAGTGTAATATATGTTTATGTATCATACTTCTACTGATAAACCGAACATTTTTGTAAATTGTTACGTGTAAAGTTCAAAAAACTACGAATTTTATGAATGTTTTCTTAGTTTATTTTTTTTATTTTTCGTGCATAATAAAAGCTTGATTTTATTATATCACACATCACGCGGCCACTCGTTTCGCAAGCTGGTGTTACCACAGTTGGTAAAATTGAATTAATTATTTAACCAATTCATTTTCATTACCTATAACTCATACCAACATCATTCGAACCATCCCTCAGTATGCAAACAGTAGTAGCCGTATCGTGAAAGCCAAGCCCGTGAATAGTGGCTGTGAAAAGCACCACGCACGTATGTTTATACACGACCATCATTAAGAAATGAGGTCTGACACCGTGCGTGCAGTATTCACAGAGCATTTTAACTCTCAGACCTGCCGCACTTTAGTATGGAAATATATGAAAGGCTCGTGAAGAAGTACGGTGGCTTATATTGTCTTCAGGTTGGAAACAGAAGGGAGCCAGAAAATACGTCTGAGTTTCTCGCTGACTGTTAAAAAAAATGCGTTGAGTTTTTGCAGTAATTTGTGGCCAAGTTTATACAAATTATAATATGCGTTATCCTACTTAAGTAAATGCTGTGTTTTTTTTAAAGTGTTTTTAAAATTGGTTTCAAACATAACGTTAGAATATTAATTATAAATTATTTTAGTGTATAACATAATACATTTCCAGATAATTAAAATACAAACGATCGTTACAAACAGTTTAATATAATCGTACTTGAATCGATCAGTTTTGTACAGGTACTAAATTTAAGCATTGCATATAATTACTATGCACTACGTCGGTAACGAAAAGTCTAGATAATGTTATTTCAAGTGCGTCGATAATGCACATAATATATATTTCCTCAACACCAGTCTTAGTATTTTTGTTGTCCAAGATTTCAGTTTTTAAGAATATTTACTCCAACATTTGAATGTATTTTCAGCCAGCTATTCCAATTCAATATAAGTCTTCATATATATAAAAGACTAAATACAATTTTGCCTCGTCTATCCACTCTATTGTCTATAGAGATAACCTCAGATATTTGGAAGGTAAGCGCTCGTATCGCACACTACACCAAGTTACGACGCATGAACGTCTCGTATTCTGCCTTGATTTTGCCTCGGCAGTTAATTATTTTGCCTCGTCAGTTTTGGTGTAAATATCGTAAATATGGATCATATTCTAGTAAAGCTTGCGTAGCCTAAACCCGCTGAGCTTCTGAATTTTCTTCTCCTTCGCATGAATGTAAATACTAGTATTCACTAGTGTCATTAGCTTATTTTGGTTGTTATTCCTGTTACAATGTTTTTTATACAATGATTATTTTTAGCACATTTAACTAAGCTGCATTCAACAGAATGTTTTAAGGCTCACAGTCTAGCAGACGTATTATGACATGTGACATGTCCTGCGTAATATTAGACAACCATATTGTCGTTTTTTAACACTCTCTCTACTCTATTTTTTTCGGATGGTAAAAAAAAGTTCAATTCGCAAATTGAACCCTGGCTGCAATTGCAGTTTAAAGTAATCATAAATTAAAATGAAATTCTACCTATAAAAGATAAAAAGACTGACAATACCACAAAAATATACTGGAACTCACTTCAACCATGCAACAGTTTAATGCTACATAACTGATAGCTTAAGTTCGCCGGTACAATAAAAATGGTTGGTAGAATTTATCACACAGTGAAGACGAGTAAATGCCTTCTGTGGAACAACTAAATTACAATCAATAAACAACTGCCTCGATAGTGGCTTATATTTTACGCTTAACGTGAAGCTACAAAATTATAGAGTAGGAGTAACGTACTTTGTTTCTGAAATGATCTTTTTTGTATTATGTGTGTAAGCAGCTCAGTCACACAGTATTCGCAACAATTAAACCCGGCTTTTATTGAACACAATTTTAGAACAATTTTAGAATTTAAGATATTGTTGCATTAAATATGAAACTTGATTATTTTAGTTTTGTTAAAAAATTGTTTCCATTATGAACTGAAGCTTCTCAGATCATTCATTGGGCATATTTCTTGGCTAACGCAAATGCTTATACTTACTATTTTTTATTATTGCTCGTGCGTACCTACTTCACCCTATTCGTGGCTTAAAGGTCGGCAACGCACGTACGATTCTCCTGAACTTATGAGTTTCATGGCGGTGTGAATCACTCCACATCGCGTGAGTGACTTCGGATTAAAACTTTAGCATTTGTGCCATTAAATTGATAAGCAAGAAAGTAATCTACAAAATCCCCCTGTAAAAACTGTAGCAGAGTTTAGTACAGTAACATAGTGACCATTGTGAATTGATCAAAAAAGTGATTTTCAGTTCTTTAAGGTTAATTACCCACTCAGTAACTATGTATATCTCTGACTCTTGTTCGTATCAAAAATTATGAAAGGCTGTTCGATCACAAAATACCCAAACTAAAAAAAAATGCATCTCAAAAACATTGCAGAAATTGGCCTTTTATTCAACATACCAACAAATTTCAAAGTCTGTAAACCACAAAAGCTTAATAATTTCTGCATTTTAAAACACAGCCTACTCTAAAAATTTGTCAATTATTTGTCCCTTTGCTCATTACCAGTTCCCATACTTTAGTTTTCTGTACAATTTCCCGGTCCCGGGCGCCACCGCTCCCGTCTCCCGATAATTCAATTCCCTAGTTGACAGCGTGTAGTGGCTCTAATTAATACTGGGGAAGATCTGTTCCTTGTTTACACTTAATAGGTCCAGCTTTTTACGTGTTTAAAGGGGAGGTTTAATTAAGGTGCTCGTTCTGATAAATGGGATTAGGCGATGTTGGTTGTGAAACTTTGATTAGGTTTCTTTGGACCGTTGCTAGCTTGTTGCCTTGGATTTGCAATTTCATTATTCTGTTGTGTTGCCTCGAGTTTGTAGCTGACTTTTTAATGTACATTATTTTATTTTAAATTATTGAGAACGGTTTTGGATATTAAGTATATAGACGCTTTGATAAAATACAGGTATGGTTCATTAGTGAATTTTAATTGATAGTACTCTTCGTGAAGTTTATTTTATGGTAGGCTCTGAAATCGTCTGATCAATAAGCATTTGTTTTGGATGGAAGAGTTTAAATTTAGTTCAAATAGGATATACTCGGATGTATACTATTATCGACCGATAAATATCATTATTTTGACTCGAAAGTCAATTGAAAACATCCAGGTTACAATTCACAATCTTCTTAAACTTCGGGCGTAAACACAACAACGTTGACGACAACAAAGACGTTGGTGTAACATACTTATAGTCTATAGAAATAATCTCTGCCTAGACTTACGCTCATGTTGGCATTAGTATAAGTACCTATATGAGTAAATGCAGACAAATCCGTATAGCTAGTTGGACCTCGAACCGTTTCAATACTCCGTCCACGCACTCGTTGCTCTGTGAAATACAATGGTATTCCTTTGTGATGACAGTGGTTGAAATTTATTTTTCAGTGACAATTGTCCGGCGCGGTTGGCTATGTATTGATTTTGACAAACGATTTTGTCTATTCATCTGGCTTCTAACTCTACAATGCAGATTTATGGCGTAAAGTTGGTACTGGTGACTGAAATTCATATTATCAAATGAATCTACACACGCTGTATAGAAATTCCTTGTATTAGAAAATTATTAGGGATGTGAATGTCTTAGTTCTTTTAATTATTAAATAGAGCACTATTTATGAACGAATCTTAAAGCATGTAAAGTGAAAAATTTAATTATGTGTGTTGATTCACACGCTGTTATTAGGGAGTACAATGTATTTCAATTTATACATACACTCACGCTAATATTTCTGACGGTATGCTGTTATGGAACATTTTCTAATGGAAAAACCCAGTAACACTGCCCGATCTAGGTATCGATGCCGGGACTTCTAAATCCCACGGCACATACGAGTATTTGACTCGCGAAACCCTGAGACAGTCTATTTAAAGTATACATGTAAATTTCGCACGTACATTTATAATTTCCTCTGTATAACAAGGCTAAAATGAAGATAAGAAGGTAAGTACGTCAGCGCAATATACCATCATAAATTCACGCCTTACCTGACAGTGTGACGAGGCGATGCGATGTTAAATTCAACTGAGGAAATGACCCCACGGACTGGTTTAAAAAACGCAGCGTTTTGGTTTAATACTGCTTTGAAAGATGATGAGTTTTTAGCTAACCTAATTGATATTAGTGACGAGAAGTTGGTGTTCTGTGCTTTTACGCTGGAACTGAATTGACAGACCACAATCACGCATGAAATTGACAAATTCAAGCTTAATTGTTGATCTTGGACTGTTAAAGTGATGGTCGCATAATTTACTAGGTCCCTTACTATTTAAGAATAGAACTCACGGATAAAATATTATTTTCATCATTATCATCCATCAGCCTTTGGCGGTCCACTGCTGGACAATGGACATATGCCTGTTTATCTTACTTTATTTAAAATCTATACCAACATTATAAGCTGCATTAGAACGTACTAATCTTGGGAACTACTAGTATCTATTGAAATATTATTCATGTGTTGAACAGATTATTTATTGTGAAAGCCTATACATATTGCCACAAATAAGGTCAGGACCAACAAAAAAGTGACAAAACTAACAAAATATACACATTTTTATCCCGTTAAGACATTAAGTCTAGCGGGTAACAGCCGATTTCAAATAAAACGCTCGTACAGGCGTTTATTTTCCCAGTGCGATCACAGCGACTAAAATGCTAACGCACCCTTTCTCTTTCATCAAGCTTAATTAGTTTGTTTATATCTTCTTATGATTATAATTAAACGGGGTAGGCTTTAAACGCTATAAAAATGCATCTTAATCTTTCTTTATAGATATTGTACATGACAAAAACGAGGTTGTCAAAACAAGGCGGTATTTTTCGTGTTTGACAAATACTTTTTTGTACTGAGAAGTAGATAGATACATCGTACAGTGACTTAAAAAGGTGTGACTTTAGAATAAGACTGTTTCGAGGGTATCAAAAACACGCGAGAATTTTTGGTCTCACAAGCACCCAGACAGATACAAATAACTGTGCATTACACAAATATTTGTCTCTGGACTAGGATGGAACACGCGACCTCTAGTTTTGCAAGCTGTCAAATAGACAACATATTCAACTAACAACGAATGAACTGAACTGTTAAATATAATTTATGTATTCAATATATTTTAAATTCAAATTACACGCGACAGCTTTCCTTCCGTAGTATACTCACGTTTCGTACGCGGCGCTATTTCTATGTTAAATACGTCTATAAAACAATCGTAAACTTTAACTATAAAATTAAGTGAAAAATTGGAAATTTGAAAACGTGCTTCTATCGTATTTACCTCTTATTTACTTATAATAACTAAGGGGGGAGGTTTAAAGATGTCTACCCTGGAAAGATCTTAAAGAAAACAATGATCGATCATAGATGGATCGTAAAAATAGAGCATTCGGGTGAAACTTTGGTTGGCTCGCTCACAGATGACTCGTTGTGATTGGTTTATTTCTAGACTAAACTGATACGGACTGAAAATTGTTTTTGGACAACACGCCCGTAATAATTTATTAGTATGAAAATGACTACATTATGGAATAAGTAAAATTATTTTTCCTGATATAAAATGTTAGAGTACATGGCAAAAAATCGTCAGAATCGCTCAAAGTATTTATTACGAGTAGACTGCAACGAAAGCCCGAAGGAGAGTATTTGTATTTTTAATTGCTGTTACTAATGAATGATGTTTATCATGATGATGATGATGCTAATGATGATACGGAGTATGAAACCCATGTTGTTACGTTACACAGTTTTATAAGAATGAAAATGCACGTCTCGGTTAAATAATTGTAGGTCGGTCTAATCATAGTATTGGCAATGTTATTCAACCAATCTACTCGTGTATTACAAAACTTGCCACAAAGAATGTAATTACTAAAAAATTCTGTACATAAGGCAAAAAGTTTTGGATCAGTTAAGTGAACTATCGATAAATCAAGCTGTCAGTCACTTGTCTAATAATTCGAAAACCAATAAATCACAAGGCAAGCGTTTGGGTAAAATTAACTCGGCGGTCGCTGGGCGAGATTTTCGCGTCTTTAATGAAATGCCTGTGGGTCTGTGTGTCATTGGTCGCTAGAAAGCAGAACTCAAAATTGTTTGATGGTCGGTGTGATGAAGATGAAAATATTTTTACGTGATTGTATCAAGTCTCAAGTTGGAGAAGATTATTTTTATGTCTTCATTTAGTTATTTATCTAACGGTTGTTTCTAATATTAAGAAGAAAAACGATTAACTTTTATTTCTTTTATCTGTTACAAATGAACTCAAAAAATACTAGACCGATTTTAATTATTTTTTGGTATGCATGTGGATTGATTGTGATTTATATAGAACTTTTGTCCTTTAAAAATGGATTTCCCTAGGAAAACATAGAATTGTGCTCAATTGGAGCTGAATCCAACCACTTTAAATATAAGTGAGCCGATGTACAAAATCGGTAAAAATTCAGATACAACAAATATGAACTAGGTAGCTCGTACATTTAATCCGTTTTTACAACAAAACAAGATAACAGTGGAAATATCGTGGACGTGAAATAGAGGCAAAAGTTTTCTCGTGTACCGTAATAGCGTTTTCACACGTGGAGGTCGGTCGTGTGTCGGTCGCCATTTCTATGTACATGAAGATTGTCTGTTGGAAAGTCTTGCAGTAATTTTATGTTATATCAACGTGGTAATGCTAATAACTGTTGAAAAGTAATTGGGCATTTTAATGTATTTCTTTGTACCGTTCCTCCATTGATATAACATGTAATTTTTTTTACTTAAATGTATTGTTTTGTAACACACAGTTCTACCTATTTTCCCCGAGGGTTAGGTTTAGTTAAATATATAATGTAGTATGTAGGCCAAAATACTGAATTTTGGCGAATGCCGAATTTTTTAGTGGAAAAACTGAATACGATTTAGACCAAACTGTTTATTGACCTCTTTATCGAACGGAACTCACTTGTGCCATCAAACGTTTCCCGTTGCTTTTACTATACAACTGATATTTGAGTATTTACGATACTAATTTTATTTTTAACGCAGAGCACATGTAAAGTTTAACTAATACATTTTGATTTAACTCTAGTTCATAAGAGTGAAAAATAAATTTTAAAGTCGCCGTTACAGGATGTCATGAGGAAGCGTGCACACCCAAAAGTTTTTAGGAATATCTTAGGTGCGTAGTCCTCCAATCTGCACTTTGTCCAAGTTGTGGACTGAGGCCTAAAGTCTCTGAGGAGCAGAAAAGTCCTGTGCCAATCAGTGGGCCCTACATACATATTATGCTTATGGGCGGATGACGATAATGACACGCTGTCTACGTACTCCAATCGTACCCATTAGTTTGACATGCGCGTGTTGGTGAAGATGATGATGGTATACCGTGTAACTCTCACAAATACAGATGTTAGTACGAGTTATGATATAATAACAGTAGATCATAATGGAGCTCTACAATGGTAACTTATGGTAATGTAGTCGTCGAATGGCAGAGGTCAGGGGATTTGATCAGCGGACACCACTGAAAGCACCTAATTTACAAACAAAGCTAGTGAGGTGCCGTAAATGCCACTTACAATGTATACAATAAGACAAAGTACGAAAGAGCTATTTACGTTACATTGCGTTACGTTGTAGTCTTGAAATAAATCGTAATCTCATCATCGCGTAAGTTCAAATTATCGTATAATTATTTTGATATACTGTTATACTACGAATAAATGGCAAAATTGTAAAGCATTGCACTCATTATTATTATAATTTATGGATACTTTTGTAGTCATAACTACGCGGTCGGTCGGAAAAAATGTATTGGAAAACGAAAGGAGGTGTGGGATAAAAACAAAAATAAGACTGGAATTTTGTTGTTGAAACTGTAAATACCCTGATATACAAGCATGAAAAAAATAATCCTTGGAATAAATTCACTGTTGACGGATTACATAATATGACGTTAATAACATTACTAAGAAAAGTTTTTTCATTGCTCGGATCGTGCTCCAGTGTTCTCGATAGCTATTAGGAATTACGTAAAACACCTAAATAAATAACTTTTTGTAACGTGACGTCCGATCGAAACCTTCATAAACATACACAGGGTGTAATTATAGCTTGTTTTGACAACTTTTAATTTTTAGGTTGTAAGGCAAAATAATATCTTCATAAATATATTTCTCTGTATTCGTTATTTCAAGAAACAGTTATTTGAGTTTTCCTTTAGGACTATACCAATCCTTCACTCACGTTTCCAAATTCGACTACTGTTTTTATTTTTAGATCTACATATCGCACGCTTAAAAATATAGTGACCTAATTCAAAATTTTGTATTTTCACCTTCATTCACTTTGTGATTAAATATATTCGGATTGAATAAAAAAATTGTAATGTATGTAATGTAACTATTTAGTACACATATTTTTTAAACATAATGATTTTTTATATATTTTCTACAAAATATATTTGACGAAGTAACACTCTTTTTCCCATTTACTTACCTTAGACTCGGCTTTTTGAATCAGGTCACTATATTATTAAGCGTGCGATATGTACGTTTAAAATATTGCCCATAGCAAATGCACTTTTTCAAGAGAATCATTCCGAAATTAGAATTGAGGACAATTATTTACCTAAAAAATTATACAAAAAAGCAACACAAAATTACGAACAGACGTAAAACGAGAATTGAATTTTGATAAGAAGACATCTAGAAAGACTGTTTTCATTCCCATAAAATGAAGTAGTATCTCGTAGTATCAGTAAAGGAATCAGAAGGTAGGCTAAGGACTGCCAAATCATAAGAAATTGTAATTTTTTTGTCACTAGATTTTTACCCAGTACCATACTTACCGTCAATTAAAAAAACGATCAACATTTTAAAAAATACAAAAAATATTTTTTTTGTTCCCCGTAATGTATCTTGAATACTTTCTTCTAGAAAAAATTCAAAACACACTTTTGCTAAATAATATTTCTTTTCGTTCCGATGATCAAGCGGAGCCGCTGGGTTGACCTCAGTAAAGCAAAATAATATTGCTTGGAATGGAAATTATCTTACAAAGCTCCCTGACATGAAGGTTAAATGTCACAGACAGGAAAACAAATCAATGACAGGCACAAACATCCGCCTGACAAGTTCCCAATAACTCGGTTTGGGTGATCTTTCCAATGGAGATATCGTCACGAACTTTACCATAAATCTATGCTGTTATTGTAAAGCTGAAGAGTTTGTTTGATTGGTTCAACGCGCATATCTTAGAAACTACTGGTTAGATTCGAAAAAAAATATTAAAAGTCAATTTATAGAGGAAGGCTATATAATATCACGCTTTGACGACGGAGCAGGACATAAATGGAAAATATGGAAAAGAATTTTCATTTTTTTTCAATGTTGCGGGCAAAATACAGTTCATTTAAATTTGCCGTGACATATATAGTTAAGTTAATGTATCGTAGTAATAGTCCCGTTTCGATACCCATTCCGGAAAAAAACTTAAAATATTTCGTAGGACTTAAAACAGTTAAAAGTTATACAGTATCGCGCCATGTAAACGCATAAAATAGTGTGACTAGGTAATGTGACTAGGTAAATGTTTATTTTTATAAAATCCTTCTGTTTTTAAAATTTACCTACCTGTAAACTTTAAACTTTGAATTATCACTTGCTTTAACGGTGAAGGAAAACATCGTGATGAAACCTGCACACCTAAAAGTTATTAGGGATTTCTTAGGTGTGTAGTCCGCCAACCCGCACTAGGCCAGCCTGGCGGAATATGGCCTAAACCCTCTCAATGGTAGAGGAGACCCGTGCTCAGCAGTGGGCGTATATGGGTTGATGAAGAAACTTTAAATCCTCACAATCATTCTTCACGAAGTCTATTACGTACCTGGTCATCGAAGAAATCCTATTCCACTTTAAAATAAATCTTTCTATTCCTATCTCCCACCGACCAAATCCAGAGCTCGTATTTTCCAAGTGTCTCTAAGCTTCCATTTTTATTCAAACCACATCTCAAATGGGATCGAAGAAAATATCTTGTGAAATAAGCATTCGGGATACTTGGAAACTTGGCTTGGATTGCTAATTGATCTTACCTCGAAACGATTGCTCGCTTTGAATGCGAATCGTTCGGTACTAAATCAGTTCCGCCAACTAATAATTTGCTGCCTGGTTATGTAACAGCTCGTTTGAATGTTGCTTACTTCAGCATCAGATGGATATTGGAATTGTTTGGAAGTGAGGTTTCTCCTTTGTATCAATTTTGTTTTCCACGATGTTTTGTAGCGGTATTGCCAGAACATTTTTAATAAAAAATCATATTCTTCAAATAAGCAACTCAGTAGAACTCGTTGTATTATTTTACTTGTAGAAGTAAAATGCAACAGAGTGATCATGACTTTTGGGTTCTGATCCGAGAATTTAAGTATTTTTTTCAGTATTTTCAAGATTTTACTAAAATTATTTAGCATCATGAAGTCTGTATATGTGAACGGCGATTACCCTACCCCTGGTTATGGATCGTGCTTGTAATAAAAAAACCCACTTTTTGCCCTTGCCGCGATACAAGCTCGTGAGAATACATAATTATTAATATTTTATTACTATAAGAAAATGAATTAAAACGACCCATATTTTACACTTATTTTTATCTCGAAGATAAATTGGTCTTTTGTTCAGAAACTCGACTAGAGCAATGATGGCTTCGACATTGCGACGCGCGGTCGAGAATCTCGGCGGTCGCGGGTTCGAACTCCAGGCAAATACTTCTAACTTTTTGAAGTTATGTATCTTTTCAGAATGAATTATCACTTGCTCTAACGGTGAAGGAAAACATCGTTAATTCACAGTCGTGGCGCCCGAACCAAAGTAGTGGGGGCGTAACTGCTCCCCCTATAACTCCGAGACGGCTGAGACAAGTACGTCTCGAAGGCACACCGGGCGACTTAGGATAACGGTAGGTGCCTCTCGCCCACGTACCATGGTCGTCCAACTTGGCGCGGTGATAGCCACCGGGGGGTTTTGTTCGGTATGCCGGTTTAAAGATCATGTTAGGGACCCAGCCCGGCACTAACATCTGCGCGGATATGACGTCGCCGCGCGCCGGGCTGGAAGACCGGTGACCCCGACATACGCTTCCCGTTCCCCTCCCCCGGGCTGGCGGGAAGTAGAGCCATAAACAGATTTCCCCCCGAGAACAAAAAAAATCAGGTCCCTGCCCTGCAGTTGGACGTACATGGGCTGATGATGATGATATGAATTAGAATAATGGGGTCTGAATATGTGAACGGCGACTTCCCCGTTCTATGTTTCGGAACGCGGTTGTAGTACAGAAATCAACTTTTGCCCCTACCGCGATGCAAGATCGTGAGAAAACATAAGTATTGTTATTTCATTATAATAAAAAAATTACTTATATTTCACATTTTTTTTCTCGAAGATAAATTGATCTTTTGTTCAGAAATTTGACTAGTAACTAAAATAGAACGCCCTGTAGTTATAATTTTTTTTAATTACCCGTTTTATAAACATGCAACGTAAGGTCATCGCGTCAAACACGTAGTGGTTGCCCGCCGGTGTCCACGTCCCGAGTTCCACTCCCAGTTAAGGCTTATAAGGAAATTATAAAAAATCAAGGTAAGTTTACGGTTCTAAATTTCTACGGTTAAGTCCTGGTTTCAAAAACCATTTTTTATATAAGGGTTTCTTCAGTTATTTGTACAGTGAATATAAAAATTGGTCCAATTTAAGAATAGTAGACAGTCGAGTTAGTGTAGACATTGTGTAGACAGTTATAAAATAGAGTTAATAAAAATGTATGTACCTATACTTGCGTAAAGTTAGTACATAAGATAGTTTTTACTCCACAACTTGAAAGTAATGCAAGATATGTACTTTCTTGCCTAATTTCGTATATTATTTTGCAAACTTTTGTCTGTATCATATATAACATATAATTGCTTTGTAATTTTAGACTAAAACTGTAAACTAAGAAGTCTTGTAGAGAAGTTTATTATGTGTTAGGGTACTGTATATTAAGTATAAGCATAACATGATCGAAAATTTACACTCATAGTGGTTATGGCGATTGAAAACAACTTTAAAGGTCTTATTAGGGTCAATGTGTTTGTAGTTACCCTTATCATAATTTTCGATCGTGGTCTGCTTACACCCTGCATGTAATTGTACATATAGCCTATCATTGTCCGCAGTGGACACCTAAGCGTAGGCCTTTCTAAGTATGACCCCATAATTTTTTTACATCCCGTTAAATCATTTTTAATCGTAATTCATCACTGTCGTCGGATACAATAGCCAATTTCCGATAGACTACTCATTTCTATCAGAAAATTGCTTACAACGTTCTGAACGGAATATGAAATGAAAATCTATAAATCAATCAAGTTGGGTCAGCGCTCCCAGCGTCCTCTTTGTGTCACCCATATCTCATGCATGTGCACTTATTTATTCATAAAGATGAAAGTGATTCCTTCAGATATTGATACAAGATTCCTCACTGATATTTATTGCTTGTCCCCGTCCTAGTAATGTTTATCGTGTCTTACATATAACAGTTAAAGAAGATTAAAAGGGAAATGTCACATTGCGAAGCGTGCCGAACCTACGATCAGACTGTCACATGTTTGACACGGCCACTTCTTAGTAAATCGATTAGCATGTTAAATTAAGACTTTTATTAATGTGTGAAAACCAATAGCAGCCCTTCATTTTTGTTTGAATATCTTGCTATTGGTTGTCATTCTTATCTTATTCAGCTGTTCTGTGGTGTTGTTAAAACCTATGTTATATTATTTTTCAACATTATATCCTGCCTTCGCATGCATACAAAGATTTTGGTCAATGTATGCAACTTCTCTATGTTCTACGCCGTATAATTGAATGTCTTTCACTTAATCTTTACCTTAGTAACTACAACCTCTTGAGAAACGTAGCGCGATGTTATGACAAGCCGAGAAGCAGCTTGTAATATTTCAAAAATACTTTTTTTAATGCGACAGACTAGTTAATAAATGCTAATCTCTTAATAAAAAATACATAGTAATGCGAAAACATATTAGCTAAAGAACCTAATAAAGTGAATTGGGTCTTAATCTATCTCGAAAATAAAAATATTACCAGTGAAAATGTTGACGAAGAAACTATAATATTGCGCATTTACGATGAAGAGTCATTCTTTATGTTTATGAATCGTAGATAATAAAAGTAGGTACCTGTACCGTAAGTAAATACAAATAGTTACAACAGACATGTAAATTTACTTTATATTAATATGTAGTATGCTTCAATTTGACGCACGTTGGTTAGTCTATTGAATCCGGATGTCTATTTCAATAATTACAATATTAAAGGCAAAATTTTGTTAATAAGTATGTCCGCTTTGTATTCTCAATTGTATTGAACATGAGTTTAAAATTTATTTTAAAATGTATACTGATAGTACTCGTTTGTACAAAGCTACGTAAATTTAAAATGAATTGCTGTTGAAAACAAATTTGTTCTTTTTATTTTGTATCGGTGGTTCACGATGCTGTATTTTAGTTAAAATAGAGCTTATTTCACATTCTATTCGTCAATGGACGTAATGACTAACGTAACGTGATGAATTTATATTCCTCAAACTTCAACAAATATCCATTCAATAGGAAAAATATGAGGCTTCAAATTTTATATACAAAATCGTAGCTGCTTTGCTCATACAAATATTTAGGGTCCATATGAGATCGTAACGACATATAAGTCCCCCTGTTAATTCCTTTTAATTCCTTAATTTTTGAGAAAGAATGCTTTATGATCTACCTCGAAAGTCCAAATCGAATTGGACTTCACTTTTCTTTATGTAACCTTTTCTTTGCACTACATACTCCTATTCAACCTATTCGTTATTATATGAATAGGTTATGTAATATAATAAATAAAAGCAAACGTGTGCCTATTTAGTAAACTCGAGACCGCCAAGCTAACTTAATTTGCTTACAGTCTAACCTTTACTTTTTCAAGTATTAATATTCATTATATCATACGCCTAATTAAGACATCAATCACTTCAAATATCAACATTCATTTGATAATTATAACCGAAATATAATACTCGCATACGCATATTATAACAATTATTACAATACAAAAAATAATAAGAAACCCAGTATGTCTTAGAAGTTTCAGCGTTAATGAATGGCCGAGCCGATAATAAGGCGAGCAAAAGTTATCGGGAGCAGAAAAACGGGGAATTATGATATTTTCGCGCGTACAAACGACATTATATGACGTGATTGGTGATTGATCACATACGATTACAATATGAAGAATAAACGAAGGAATTAACGTTATTTTGATACGAAAGCCAGTGCCAAGGTCCCGATTGTATGTTAAACCGTAAACCGGAGTCAATGTATTTGACTATTCAAATGTAAAGTGTATGAATTACATAAATAAATGCATTGACAATGACGCACACTATTAATACGCGTGATATCGATGGTATCAAAAATAATTTAAAGCATGGTTTTCTCTAGAAAAATCCTCATTTTGTATACGCATATATCTCTAGATCTATCATAGAGAAATATAGTCCGAAAAATCAATCCAAATCAATCGATAGAAATATCTTCATATATGAAACCATTATAAGTTTATACAGTTAATTATTCTAAATAAAAAAATATAAATAGTTTCATCATTTACTCCAACTTAGTCTCTATAATTTATTAAAAGTTAATATTTCATGAACATTGTTTTCTATTTAAAATATTATTTACTTAACACATTGACAAAACGAAAATTTTCCATTAAAGAAAACTCATTCTTATAAAACTTAATTAGACTTTTAAAAATAACGTTTTCTTTGGTATATCTGTCCCTCTCAGAGGTCCTTAGGTCACGGAATTCTCATTATTTACCGACGTAAATGTGATTCAAATACATTTGCATAAGCTTTGAATACAAATCAGAAATAATTTAAAAGTGCAAATGGAGCATTTTGGGGTGTTATTGTAAATACAATTTTGTCGTTGCGGCAAGGCGTATTTTTTCCACGTAAAGCGATTTTTTAAGACAAACTTAAATAACCTTAGAAATGTAGGTAGCTAAGTGTTAAGAAAAAGGAATGTAGAATGAATAAATGGGATGAGCAATCCCAGTCAAAAATTAATTAATTCCTTTGACGTTTTATACAAACATAAATTTATAAAAATCATTATGTATATTGATAATGTTATTTAAGGAAAACCCAAGTAGAAGCAAATCTCTTCTTCTTCTTCATCTTTATCAACCCATATACGCCCACAATGTGTGTATTCAAATTGAATTATCACTTGCTTTAACGGTGAAGGAAAACATCGTGATGAAACCTGCATACCTAAGAGTTCTTAGGAATTTCTTAGGTGTGTAGTCCGCCAACCCGCACTAGGCCAGCGTGGTGGACTATGGCCTAAACCCTCTCAATGGTAGAGGAGACCCGTGCTCAGCAGAAGCAAATAAGTGAATTTTATTTAAAATATAAACGACTATACATTAACCATTCTGACCTACATTAACGACGCAGGTTCAATAAAATTAATTAGTTATTTAAAGACGATATTAAAATACGTAAATGCACGTGCAGTAACAATTTATCAAATTCTGGACAAAATTCATCCATCCGTTTCCCGCTACCTTTCTCAAGTCTTTCCACCACCATACATTAAACCCCAGAATTTCAAATATGACTATGCTAAAATGTCTTATTGTCCAGATGGCACCAACATCGGTGGTAGAAGACAGGCTGACGTCAGGACACCGGCTGTCCCACCCGCCGCCCGGCGACGAGGTCTACGTCACGGGAGTGTCGGGATACTTCCCGGACTCAGACTCGGTGATGCATCTGCAAGAAAACCTTTTTAACAAGGTAATATATAACAATCTTAGCAAGAAGTCGTTAATCGACAGCCTTTCCAAGAATAATACATATTTTGTTTGTATTTAGCTTCGCTGTCTTGAATATATAATAGTTTTTTTAAACTAAATTTACGAAAAAAAATTCGTGGAAAATATAACATTTTTTGGGCTTAAAAAGAAGTCTGCCAATGTAATAAGAGGAAGCCAGTAGGTAATAAATTTCTCCGATCAATGTTTGAACCACAATATATCTAGATTTTTTAAATTGTCGAATATAACAAACAAATCCATTTACTATTACATAGTTGTAAAAGATTTTAAAGCAAATTTTAGAGTTATTTAATAAAATAAAACATGATTCTAATAAAATGTTAAAATGTTTCTAGGTGGATTTAATCTCGGGCGATGCTCGTAGATGGAAGCTCGCCCACCCTGAGATTCCGCAGAGGACCGGCAAGATCAACCACGTCAACAAATTCGACGCGTCTTTCTTCGGCGTACACTACAAGCAGGCCCACACCATGGACCCTATGTGCAGGATCCTGCTGGAAAAGGCTTACGAAGCTGTTATTGACGCAGGTAAACACTGCTTCAAGCACAATCATGTAATCAAACATAACTAGGAAGCATTAAAATGATATTAGGATTGGCAGGTATGATCGATTTCAACACAATTAGTACCTAATTTCCAATTTATGTATGAGCGTACGCTATTCAATATAAATTATTAATGTTCTTGAAACAACAATACTACTGTATGAACTTTAAATTCGCCAGACAAACCACCACCTATAAAACTTTACAATTGATGGAAGCGGTTGCAGTAGAAAGCTCATCGAACATAATTCGATATCCTCCGAAAAAAACATTTGAAATGTCCGCCTACTCCATTTAGAATGAAAAGCACCTCAAATAGATAACGTCAAAAATCGAACCAAAATTTAAATAGCTGAATAAATTTCTGGCCACGGCGACTGTGTGAGAAATTACCCCATTACGTGACGTCCCAATCACTCTCGTTCTTTGCACATAATTATAGCAATTCGTCTGCGGAGGTACTGTGGAGCAAGCACTCCGTAGAATTGAATCCGTCTCAGTGCCAATTATACACGACACTACGTTTTCCATTGAAGGCAGTGCTCCATTTAGACAGCCTTGTAATTACGCAGTCATTTGTACTTTGATGAGACCGGCGTCTTACACGACGACAAAGCTAGAAATTTTTTGCTCAGGACGACTAGACTTTATGAAGTCTTACTTTTTGTCGGTACAGCTTTTCATCTAATTATCTCAAGGTATCTCATACAGTCGGTTACGTGACTATTCTACAGCTGAAGGGCGGTCAGGCCGTTGAACACTACGCTGGCCCTACGCTAGAGCACTAAACCCCACAGAAATCCGCTAGATAACCAATTTTGAATTGGTTACCGAATTGATAATTAATTAATTTACTTACTAAATAATGACAATTAAATAAATACATTATTGATTTTCAACTCACACGGTATAATGTTTATATTATATAGATGTTTCGATATTTCCATAAAACAACAAAAATGCCTTACATTAAAAAAATAGTTGGTTTCTTAAATAATTAAATTAAACAGAATCAGTTGATTTGTAGATATAGAAAGTTCAAGAGTCTCATTGCATCAAACCCAGTCCGAAGAGCCAACTCGCTTAGTACTGCTATCCCAAAGAAAATTGACCTATTGCATGTAACTTTTCTGTGAGTCGCATTTCTCTCGGTGAGTGAGATTGTTGAATACTCACTTTGTCTTTTTCTTCCCCTTTCCCATACCGCTTTTTAAACGTCGTTAAATCAACTGTTCTTTCTTGTTCTTAGAGTTTTAATTCCTTACCATCAGTATTTGCAAGTTTTATATTATCAATATCTACAACTTCGGATATGATGGTATGCACGCTACGGTCAAATTACAGCATCAAATGCCGAAAGTCTCACTAGTTCCTTATGACAAAAAGCATTTAAACTTCTTCATCCTTTATTCTCCAATGAGGATATATTAGGAGGGAATTCACTAATGGAAGCCACTGAAATGCATTGTGGTCACTTTGAAACTTGAATGATTTAATTTTATTTGTCCAGTTGAATTTGACCGCGGAGCTTTAAAATTAATTAGGTTCCTAACTATTACCCGACCACAACGAATTCAATTTATATGTGGTTTAGCGGGATTACAAAGTTATTTAGTATTGTGTCTGGGTGAGTCAGTTTAATTTTTGATTTTTTTTTCAACAACTAACGAAGTTACGGAGTCCTAAATCTTAATTACCTTCGTTTCTGTCGCAATCAAATCAAGTAGGTATAATCTGTTTCTATAACATTAAAAATCTATAACAATAAAACAGAAAAAATCCATGCTCTAATAGCTATAACAGACGCAATAATATCGCCATAGTAACAAAGAATAGGAATAAGAACCAACCAACTCAAAAACAAAAGCACAGAGAGGTGACAAGTTCCGACCCAAATCGCATAATAAAATAATGTCCCTAAATCCAACTGATCGAACAAGAAGAATCGTCTTGTTATCTCAAAATCCATTAAAACTTTTACGCAGCGAGTAATTATAACTCAATATTGGCTTTACGATCATTCTCTAGGCCTGCGGAATTTAAATTTGTTCATTTAATGTTCGAAGTTGGCGATCACGGTTCGAGTACGACAGTACGGGTCAAAGGTGCCTCCAAATATGCTGATCTTACTTACATACTATATTCATGAATTATGCCTATTTATATTGCTTAATTATTTTAGGAAAAGTTCTACGTTTCAATTATTTTTTTAATGATATGCAATAATAGTTTTTTTCATTTAATAACCGTTTACAAATTTCCTTCCGAATTGATTAGTAAAACCACGTTCAAGTTTTTTTTACATTGTATTGAAAATGTGTTTTTTATATACGTATTGCATTTATTTTAAAATTGCTACATTACATTATCCTATTTATTAATAACAGTAACATTAAATTATTTTCTTTGTGTTAGATGTCAGTTCAAGAAAACCCTTCTACCCTCCTCGGACTTATAAAATTATTTGAAGATAGCCAATTGAAGCATATTGTATTTGTTATTCCAATGTTGTTGCCCTTATCGCAAGTTTCCACGACAAAATACTTTAAAATTTCGTTAAATTATCTCTTGGGGCGAGTTCGCACGGAAAGTTTGAACGATATCATACAATTAAACAACAAAAGTCCGAATCTCAAGGCGCAGTTTTGTGTTCATTCTATTCATATTGCCTTTATCAAAATGAAATAAAATTGAAGTCTTTTTTAATATATTTTTTTTAAAAACATCCTGAGTAAATTTCCATACCCTAGACTTCTCCATAATATCTGCTATAAGGTTACTATGAAACGTGTATAACTTCTAAGCTCAGTTCTCGGGAGTGACATTTTGCAGCAGGATATTTATGACATAATAATCTATATTATATGTTAGTATGACTGATTCGTAGTCAACTACGACGACAACGACTAAGAAGACAATGTAATGTACTATAATCTCTATTCAAGGGGCAACTCCTTTTCACAATATGTTTTGTGACTTATGAATCTATTAGTTTAGAAGCAAGTAAACTCTTGATTGTTTTTCGATTTTTTATAAACTTCCCAGTGTGTATAAAAAGCGATTCTCTATATTTACAATAGAGCATCAATACATACTCTATTACGTAAAAAATATGGCAAATATAAGCTGGCAAGACATTAATCTTAATATACAAATTCCGATGTGATTACCTTTTTTGATACGAATATAAAAGAATTCTGAAGACATTTTGATGCTCTCGAGGAAACCATACGGCTTCCGTTAATAGATTTATCATAACATACATATGTTGAATAATTCAGTGCGGGGAATATGCTGTAATCCGTGTACTTATGTTTTAATGGAATACTGAAAGGATGCCTTGTGTGGCGGGACATACCTTTACATGAGATGAAATTGGACCTTGTTACAACACGGTAAAGTTTGTTATTGAACGGCAAGGTTCATAGTCTGAGATCCCTTTGAGCATCCGTTGTTTCGAACGGGTGGATTGTACGTATTTTCGATTTTTATTGTGAAATATGAAATGTTTTTGCTCATGGATTGCTATGAATGATTTGTATTCATTGTTGGTTTATGAAAAATGTGTTCTGCCAACGAAATTGGCTCGAAAGAAACTTTTAATATTATTTGGGACGTCAATAAAGATTTACATTTTGCATACAAAGCTCTATAGTGACGTTTTAGGTGACTTTGTAAGACAATACAGAATATTTATGTGTATATTTTTCTTCATGAATTGTTCTGTAAGCACCGTTGTTACATCAGAGAGCAACACCTTTTTAATCATGTAATACTTTTAATTTTATAGCTATCTAAAAGTGTTTTTTCAGTATTGCCCAGAATACTTCATTTTTCAATAAGTTTTATTCCATATATTAGGTCAGCTGTACTTACATTCCATAAACTAATATAATATAATAGGTAAGAATCGCTATGTGTATAGAATTTGCGTGTTCCCATCCCCATTAGAAACGCGAGGCAAATTTATTCACCAATTTCTGAATGCAAATTGGTTTCAGTGTCTGGATAATAAATAGAACTTTAATCTATTTTTAGGCGTCAACCCAAAGGAGCTGCGAGACACAAAAACCGGTGTGTTCATCGGAGCCTGTTTCTCGGAGTCCGAGAAGACTTGGTTCTACGAGAAAATGCAGGTCAACGGTTTTGGTATCACCGGGTAAGTTATTACACTCATCTATTGACCATTCATCATCATCATCAGCAAATTGAGGTACACTGCTGGACATAGGCCTCCCCCGATGACCTCCACCGGGATCGGTCGGAAGCCGCCTATAGCCCGCGACGTCCCGCGACCTTTACAAGAACCTTTTATTGTACATTATATAAATATTATTTTGATTTTATGAAAGTAGCAAGTAGGCATGTGGTCACACAGATTAATAATTACTAATACGTTCAAAATGATCTACGATTCGTATTAATAGCCTAGGAAAAATTGTGGGGATCTATATCCTATTATTTATTTCATAGTCGTAGTAAACCTAGATATGCTTACTACAAGTATTAAATCAAGAAATCACAGTCATGTAAAGATCACTAAATTTCTCTAGAAATGCGTGGTGGATTAAAGCGTAGGATTAAAATCTCTCTCAATAGTAGGAGTGTACAATTGCCTTACAGGACTCTGTGATGTAAATAGCGGGAGCCAAAATAAAGAAAGATTCTCCTAATAGACTACCCAAGAGCGTAATTGAATGAAAGCTTAGTAAGTGCTAGCCACAGCGAAGATTAACTCGACAAGTCTAAAGGCAAATTCCCGTTAATACAAAGGCAATAATAATTGCAGCGCAGTAAAACAATTAAAACTCAACTTTCCGCCGCCGACTCGATCCACCGCTCATTATTTCAATTGTCAGCCCCCATCGAGTTACGAAGCGATTAAACTTTAGAGTATTCACTACTTAGCGTAAATTATGACGATAGTTCCGCGGTGGAATTCAGCTTCTACGTATAATTTTGTAACTCCAATTAATTTGAATTCATCAAAGGTTCGACGGGTTCAAGGTTTGCTCATTGGTATACGCAGTGGTAATGGAATGATCTAGACCTGTAGCTTTTTATTCTAAAAAATATTATGTTTAAAGTACCAACATGAGAAATTACTTGTAGTTATAATGATTAACATTACTTTGAACTAGGTTTTTAGATAATAAACTAAATTTTAAAATTTCTGAAACCAGATTATGGTAAATAATTTAGACAATAAGCCAATGGAAAGCCTGTCTTTTTCTTCTGTTTTTTTTTTTATGAAGTTTATGTTGTTTATCATGAAAGCCTTAACATATGTAGATTGGACTATGGTTCTAAAATCTTCGCGATCCTGGGCTAATCTACTCATGAATAAGAACTTATTAATCTCCTCATTTATTTTATACATTACAAAGTAGATTTTTATCTAGAAAGGTCTATAACTTGTGGTATTTTTCTTGTTGAATTCTATCATTTAAATGACAAAATTAGTACCTTAAAATTTTAGTATCATTTTTTTACGTTTCTTATTTCTGTACTTTTTATTCCACAGCTGTTCCCGTGCTATGTTAGCGAACAGGATCTCCTACTGGCTGGGAGTCACTGGCCCGTCCTACACAGTCGATTCAGCTTGTTCCAGTTCCTTATATGCTTTGGAACACGCGTTCAGAGCTATAAGAGACGGCCACTGTGATGCAGCCATCGTCGGAGGATCTAACCTATGTCTCCACCCTTATGTATCACTGCAGTTCTCTAGGTAAAATCGTTTATATTAATTATAATCATCATCATCATCATCAAAATGTCAATCGCTGGATATAAGCCTTTCCATAGGCCTTGAATGTCCTTATTATGAGTAGAAAAAAAGGTAGTAGAAAAATAGTGTTTCTTTTTGTTTTGTATCATTTATAAGATTTTTTAATTCATATATAAATAGGTGTAGTAAAAATAAGTCCATTATTTTTGCATGAAATTGAAGCCCTTAATTACCATCGAATGATCCGATTTAAGTGAAAAATGCGCCGTTTTGTTCGATAGCTTGTTTCTATTTTCAAGTTAATATGATTAGTCCTCTCTCATAGAAGATCATCTCATCATCACATCTCTCTTTACCGGGGAGTAAACCTATTGGCAAGAAATTGAGACTGTCGATTTTAATCTCTCTGGAAGCGAATTTTTCACCAACAAAATTGTTCGCCATATAACTTATTTATAATTACTCGATTCAGGTTGGGAGTGTTATCACCGGACGGAAGATGCAAAAGTTTTGACAACAGCGCCAACGGCTACGCCCGATCTGAAGCCATCGTAGTTGTCTTCTTGCAGAAAGCCAAAGATTCTAGAAGGTAAAGGAGAATTTGTGGTCGTTATTGTCATTTAAAATAGTATTTTTTTATTTCTAATAATGTAATAATGTAGAAAGTCAGTAACAATGTTGTATGTATTAACTAATAGCATTCATTTCCAAAAATAGCTTTGAAAACAGTCATCTAACAATTATACCTACTTAGTTGAATTTGAATGCAATAGGTAAATGCTTAGCGTAGACACAACGACGTATTTGCGTAATCCAATTTTAAGTAGATAAAATTGACTTTTATTGATCGATTTTGTGTTTTCAATTTAATTTACTTTAAAAGACTTCCCACCTTCTTTGTATTTATATACTTTTGTAGTGATGCCTACTTTTTAATCAACTCTATTTATCTTCTCAGGGTATACGCTCAAGTCCTACACGCTAAAACAAACTGTGACGGCTACAAAGAGCAGGGTATCACTTATCCCGCCGGTCACATCCAGAAGCTTCTTCTCAGAGAGTTCTACGAGGAGTGCTCCATCCCTCCATCAGTTCTGGAGTACGTTGAAGCCCACGGCACTGGTAAGATCAGTATATTGTCTACGGTATTTAGTCAACTGCAGAAGAAGCAGACGAGAAGCAGGCAGATGGCCTTCAGGTAATGGCGCGTGGTCAAAATCTCGGCGGTCGAGGGTTCGAATCCCAGGCACACACCTCTGACTGTTCTAAGTTATGTGTGTATTCACATTGATTTATTACTTTAACGCTGAAGGAAAACATCGTAAGGAAACCAGCACACCTAAAAGAGTTCTTAGGAATTTCTTATGTGTGTAGTCCGCCAACCTGCACTAGGCCAGCGTGGTGGACTATGACCTAAACACTCTCAAAATTATAAGAGACCCGTGCCCAACAGTGGGACGTATATGGGTAGATGTCAACTGTGTCAAGGAACTTGATTTGATTGAAAAGTTTTGGTAAATATATGCACATACACACTTACAACTGTAGTCTTAAAGAGAGTAGGCAGGTGTGTATTATTGAACTCTCATCTCACCCAAATCGCCTTTCCGTAATTAAAAATATATTAACAAATTTAAAAAGCTTCATTTGTTACAAAGTTCTCGTCACAGAAGTGCCTGGGATTCGGCCAAAAGATATTAAATTGGTTTTACTTTATTCAAGACCTTTTTTGTTTACACATATTTTCAATGTAATGTAAGCATATTATGTTCTATTTAATTTAATTAACTTTGGACAAAAATTTTGCCTTTCTTTCCCTGATTAAATTAATTGTAAAATCCTTTTTATTCAGCCTTTGTAACATTTCGCTGCTTTGTAAAGGAACTTTCTAACACATGTTTAAATGCGAGTGTGGACGACGCGCAAAGAACATGCTTGATTAATTGAAATTCCGAACATTAATCTATGCATATAATTAGGTATTCTCTAAGCCTTTAGACGTTTCGTCTTCTTAGAGTAAAGCGTGATGTTTGATAGTTCAAATCAAATTCAATATTGTTTTCATTATCAGCCCATAGACGTCCCCCTACTGGGGGACAACTTGAGAGGTTTAGGTCGTAGTCCACCACGCTAGCGTAGTGCGGATTGGCGGACAACACACTTAAGAAATTCCTAAAATTTTTTTTTGGTTTGTAGGTATCATCACAATGTTTTTCTTTCGTCTTTAAAATTTTAAATAATAAGGGGTAAGCCTATTGTAAGGTACATTTCCAGACTCCGAATCAGGACCCTCTTTATCGTACGAACTATTCCATACGGACTATTCATTTTTTTTATTCTGCTAATAAAAAAAAATGTGCACATAACAGAACAAAATGAAAAATGTATAAAAACAATAATTTCTGATTTCAATACAAAGTACATACAAAATCCGAACTTTCAAAGCACTCTTTAGAAAATTAAGTTTGATAACAGATTTAAAGCAATATTGATTACACTTTATTTCCAATCAATTCCCAGTAGACGATACAGAAAGAATAAGGATGATTTGAATTAAGAATTCTATTTGTTGAATTGTTTAAGTAGGTAGTATTCTTTTCAATTATTTCTGTTTTTAAAACCATTAATAAGGTTCAAACAAAATAAAAGAAATAAAAGTATTAGCGTTTCATACTCCAAAGAGGCAGTGAAAGAAAGAGGTTGAAACGTCTAAAAGAGGCAACAAATAGTACAAATAGACAGAGGAAGTTGTCTGTGGAACGAAGGGCACTCTAACATAAAATTAAAACGTGCACCTTTCATCGTCAAGCCAGAGCCATTGTTTTAGCACAAAGAGCAACGATAAACTGGCTTTTGATGAGAAAAATAGAGCGCTCGAGCTGTTTTGCGTCAGAGAGAAAAATGTACGAGCTGTAGTAAAGACACCTTTGCTGAGCATTTATGAGTCAATTTGTGTTCAAATAACCCAACTCTATTGGCTCGATCAGTTTCCGAAATGCTTGCTATCTTTGGTAAAATGTATTTTACCCCTGAATGAAATGAAATGATTTTTTGAAGTTTTTTAGGACGAGGAAATTTGTTTTTTTTTTTTATTTTATTTTATCGTTTACTTGTAATTTGATATTAATTCAAATTGCAGCAATAAATTGGAAATGAAACATAATGGTTAAAATAATATAATAACTTGGTAGTTACCAAGTATAAATATATTCTTATTACGTTCGCTATTACTTAAACTTACATCTTTACAAACCAACATACAAGTATCAGTTTTTTTTCTAACCCTTATCAATTGCAGCCGAAAGACTTTTCTTTTAAATTAAATCAAAGTTAACCCACTTCGTAATTTTATTTCGCAGGTACTAGAGTGGGTGATCCTGAAGAATTGTTGGCAATTGACGAGATCTTCTGCACGGGACGTTCAGGGCCGTTACTTATTGGCTCCATTAAGTCAAATTTGGGACACAGCGAGCCAGCTTCGGGCCTCTGTTCCGTTGCCAAGGTAAATTCTAACTTGTATCAGATATTTTGATACAAACATATTAGCTTTTGCTTGTATTGACAGACAGACAAATTTGTACAACATATTGTTACTTATAGATTTTTTATTTCTAATTAAATTTTATAAGCCGTAAATTTATTTTTGAATCTATATAAATAACAATTATTCCGAAAATCCGAACTGAAGCTACAGTGGGCTAATGTGGAACTCCATTTCAATTAAAGACTCTACTCTTGCTTCCCTCTATACTCGACAATTACCCCATTTGCATAATCTGCGATTCATCATAAGATAACTGGATATCAAGCGAATGATTTGTTACAAAACTCTAAGCCCGGCTGATTCAAATCTCAGGCATAAATAAAAGCATCGTTCCATGTGTAAAACTCATCAGCTTATTTTTTATATTAGACCGAATTTGGTTTGCAATTACAATTAAATAAAGTCAGTTTATTCAAAGCTGGCTACTGAGGAAAACGTTAAATGTTGGGAAATTTAGATTAAATTAAATTCTATTATGTTGTTGAATATCATTCATTAACAATGTTAACAACCAATTAATATTAACCGATATTGAGTCAATTTTAAACGTAATTGATTCGGAAATTAGGTATCTGATTAATTATTTAGAGTTTAGTCATTTACCAAATGTTTGCAATTTCACTGAGGTTTAATTTATTCCCTCGCGAGTAAATATTTACCATTTTGTTTTCCAAATAATAAATAGATCGTTGTAACTAATTATTATTTGGTACGTATGCGGGAAAGACTTATTCACTAATTGACCTCATCTCGTAACCATAAAGATACTATATCAGTCACTATGCGAAAACAATCGATCTAATCACCACAAGAATATCCATATATAGTACATATTATATCTAATTATAAATTCTTATTCAGAAAGACAGCGTTCACGGCACTATATACTAGAAATTGGGCCCTTAATCGCCTGGGCACAAAATCACATATCGCTTACAAACAATACTTTCCTCTTTATAACATTAGTGTCGCGGACACTTATAGCTTCTTTACTGAACTTTTTTTCTTTTTCAGATGTGCATAGCGTACAGTACTGGCTACATTCCACCGAACCTCAACTACTACACTCCTCGTGAAGGAGTGAGTGCGCTGATCGATGGAAGGATGCAGGTCATCACCGATAAGCAGCCGTGGACCCGAGGCATGTCTGGAGTCAACAGCTTCGGCTTTGGAGGTGCCAACGCCCACGTTCTTCTGAAGAATGTTGCGAGGGAAAAGGTGAGAGGATATGACTTTTAGATAATTTTGAGATATCCATTATTAGCCATTCTACGTTTCTGCTCTTACGTTAGGGAACGAAGCTATTTTCATATGAAAAATCTTAATGACAATTAGTAAGTGACTACCTTGAAAACAATAAAAAATATTTAAATGCACACTAAATCAACAAAATGCAACATTAAAAGGAAAATGAAGGCAATAAAAACACTTTAAAAACAGAATAATCTAACGCATTTAATAAAAAATATAGCAAAACATTCAAAGAACGATATTAATATCATCTTTAACTTATAAAGGATAAAATCTCCACGCGAGCGAGTCGCAATATTTCTCGTTTAATCTTAGCTTACGTTTGAAACTTACGCTCTGTGTATAATTCCTTAATTCTCTTAGTACGCTCATATCTCTTCTCATAATTCTATTATTACTTTCCGGACCTCTTACTTTGATATTTTTATTATTTAATAGTGTATTTAGCAGAATTAGTGATTGTAATTTAGTGATTGTTAGAATTGGACTACTAATATCAATATATTGTTTGTATTTTTAATTCCACTGAACTATATCCCAGTTTAGTATTACTTTGTGCTTTCAAAAAGTTGAGTAATTTTTCGTATTTTGTTCTAAGACTTAATTCTTTGCTGGTCAGGTAAACAAAGGAATGCCATCAGACGACCTTCCTCGTCTAGTCTGTGTTTCTGGACGTACGGAGTCGGCTGTAGCGAAGATATTAGATGATCTGGAGTCAAGAACTGTTGATATTGAAGTAATTCGTCTCCTGCACGCTGTCCATGACGAAGATATTACTGGACATGTCGTTCGTGGATACACCCTGTTAGGTAAGTTTAGCTACTTACGAAAAAGATCACGATTTCTTTCTTTGGAATGACTTTGGATTTACGATGCTATTAATACGATGATTGATGCTATAATCGAGTGGTTTGGGATCATAGACATTTCGTCTCCAGAAAGATTTATAAAGCAAAATTTAATACTCTCCTTATTTCTAGGTTCGACTCCAGCAAAGAGCGTACAGCTGGCTCGTAATATGCAGTACTTCTCCGGAGTTCGTCGTCCGGTATGGTTCGTATATTCTGGCATGGGCTCCCAATGGGCCGGTATGGCCACTCAGCTCATGAGGATTCCAGTTTTCGCGGCGGCTATTGAGAAGTAAGTAATATTCATTTGACAATTACTGAAGCTTGTCCACATGGTTTCTGTACTAATGTGGTATAGAGACCGTAGTGTATGAAAAATAAATTAATTAGCTAATACAAAACATAAACATAAATTCCGATTAAGAAAATTAAAACAAAATATATTGTACATGATCAAGAGATCGAATTTCAATAGTTACATATAACCAGCTCCTTGATAATATTCACGTCGTTTAAAAATATCGTCTTTTTAAAAATTGCATACGTTTTGTTTCTCATTTGGGAGCCGCCAATGAAAACAATTAAGAATTATTAATATTATTAATTTTTATAGATGCCACAAAGCACTAGCACCCAAGGGTATCAACTTAACCAAGGTAATCACTGATCCGGACCCGAAAATTTATGACAACATCCTGAACTCATTCATTGGTATCGCTGCTGTTCAAATTGGTCTCACCGATGTTCTGAGGACAGTTGGAATTGAACCAGATTTCATTATCGGTACGTAATGAATCGTCAATCATATTGAACTGTAAAAGTGTAGGAAACTTTAAACCTTAAACCTTATGGCAACATCCGTTCCACCTGAAGCGATCACATTTTAATGGAATTTCGGTTCCTAACAGTTTTCATCAACAGTTAAGAGACATTGACATAGTTTTAATAATGATTGAAGTCCTTTGTCCAGAAGCTTGAATTTCAAAGATATAAAAAATAGTACAAGAGTAAAAGACAAACAACTTTACGAACTGCAATGGCTCCCGGGTAATGGCAAACTTTTGACGTCGTTAATTTGAAATCTGATGCTAAAGGAATACTAAACCTTAGAAAGCTTTTCTTAGAGCTCGTGATTGTACTAAAATTGACTCCAAGAAAAAGCCATGACTCTTTCGGAAACGACGCTTTCAGTTTTACGTTTTAAAATACATTATAGTAAAATAAGTTTAAACTGACTAGAATTATATATAAATAATATTCAAGTACAATATACAAGACAGTTTAGGTATTACAAAGGTTGAGATATATTTATGTACCTACAATCTACATATAAGCTGAAAACTTTGGAAAACCTTTATTAGCGTTATACATATTTCAGTATTATTTTCATATATAGCTTAATGTTAAAATTGCTTCATAACATTCTACCAGCCCTTTTTATGCTCGTTGAATTAAACCACAGATGAAACTAAGAATATGCGTGGGGGGAGTTTGGTACCCAAGAGATCATAACTTAGATCATAGTTGTTGTTGCGTGTCGCTTGTCGGCCGCTGCTTGGGCGCGGCAAGCTTGCTGGGCGTAAGATTCGGAGTAATCCGAACGCCGGTACCCAGCCCCTAAGATGTCTTCCACGTCGAAGATTGCCGGTTTGTAGGTGTATTTGGGAGCAAATAAAACGCAGGCAAACAATAGAAAATGCCGTTGTCACTCGCTCGAAAATGCCCTACACGACCCCCCCTCCTTGAAGTATGTAGGACGGAGTCGCTGCAACAGTGCTGCCCTTGTGGTCGCACTGTCTTCTTGCCAGAAGCGTGCTCTTCCGATAGCGCTGTCTTCTTTTCTTCCCGTAGCGCCGTCTTCTTTCTTCCCGTAGCGCCGTCTTCTAGAAGATATCGCTGTCTCGCTCTCGCCGATAGTCGTCTTCTTCTAGCAGGTCTCGTAGTCTTCTTCTTCTTGTAGGTCTTGCTGTTTTCCTTCTTGTTGTTCTCGCTGTCTTGCTTGTAGATTCCCATACATCCTTCGGTTTTTGCGCGCGCTTACCTACTCCGCGGCTATCCCGTAAGGAGGCCCCATGCAATTCGAACTTAATTTCGTTGCGTTTTTATTACGGCGAGTGACTATATTGGCTTTTATTTTAAAAGTGTTTTAACCTACATACATGCATCTTATGTCTAAATGTGAGTCTAGTTGTGCTCTACATACATCAATAATTTATACACTTAACTTATTCTTATTGTAAAAAATATAAACGAAAAACACACAAAAATCTCAAGTTTTCTTATCGAGCCGAGTATGAAACAGTCATAATCTCGGCTCGGCTGTTATGTTAAAATGCCGCTCGTGGTCCCTCGAGATAGCGTCGCTTACATCCTCCCCCTCGTGCGCAGCACCATCCTCTCGTCCTGGCGACGCCGCCGGCACCAGCAACACCGCCTTGGAGCTTGGTCGTCGCAACACGCCGTTCGTCGTGCGTATCCCGATGACCCGGGTACGTCCGTCGGGCCCGGGATGGACATCGATGACTTCTCCTCTTGGCCAGATGCAGCGAGGCATGGTGGCGTCCACTATGAGGACGACGTCACCACACCGAAAGTCCCGGTCGCTCGCTCGCCCGCAGATCCGACGTGGTAAAAGTGTGGGGAGGTATTCTCTCACCCACCGGCTCCAGAAGTGGTCCGCTAACCGCTGCGCTGTCCTCCACGACCTCCGTCCAGACAAGTCCGAGTCTGTGAAAACTCCTATCCGTCGAGCACCACAGGATCTCCCAATCAAAAAGTGATTCGGCGTCAGCGCTTCTTCTGGCGATTCTTCTTCAATGACGAGCGGTCGTGAATTTACTATGTGTTCCGCTTCGGTGATGAGCGTGTGGAGGACTTCTTCTTGAGGATGTCTTTCCTTGAGCGTAACAGCCAGGGCAACCTTTATCGATCGGACTAAACGCTCCCAGGCTCCTCCCATGTTTGGCGCACCGGGTGGGATGAATTTCCACCGGATTCCCAATTCTTCTGACGCGTCGACTAACTCTTCCTTCTTCAGCTCTTCCAAGGCCTCTTTCAGTTCTTTGTTGGCGCCGACGAAGTTCGTTCCGTTGTCGCTGAAGATGGTGTGTGGCATCCCTCTTCTGGCGGCCATTCGTCGTAACGCCAAGATCATGGAGCTCGCAGAGAGTGACGGTGCGAGTTCCACGTGGACTGCTCTCGTGGTTAAGCATGTGAAAAGCACTCCCCATCTCTTCTCGTGTCTTCGTCCGACTGTGATGGTCATGGGGCCGAAGTAGTCGACTCCCGTGTTGGTGAATGGGTGTTCACCATGACGCAACCTCTCCACGGGTAAGTCACCCACCGGTGGTTGTTGCGGCGCACTCCGGTGTACTTTACACCACTGACATTGGTGTACGATGCGTCGCACCGCTGACCGCAGGCCGATCACCCAGAACCTCTGGCGAACTTCGTTCATCACTGTGGCATGGTTCCCGTGGTTGAAATGCTCGTGATAATTTCGGAGAAGGAGTTTCGTTAAGTGGTGACGGCTGTCCAGAATCACCGGTCTCTTCGCCTCTCTGGCAATGTGTGGCACTGCGTCGATCCGTCCATGTACTTTTAGCAAACCTTCTTCTAGGATGACTCCTATCTTACGTAGCTTGCTATCCTTGCTCACCTGCTTGCCTTGTCTAATGGATTTGATCTCTTGCTTAAAATCCTCTTCTTGACATCTCTTAAACAACAGATTCTCTGCAGCCTTTACATGCTCGAGGTCTAAAGGCAAGAATCTTTTTGCTGGGGCGAGCGGGACACTTTGCTTCTTGCCGTCGGAACATCTCTTAATGACGCGTCTCCACGTCGGATCTTCTTTCTCCATCTTGCGAGCAATATTTATCGGCCGCCCTTTACCACATAAATACAGGAACTGTATTACTCGGGCGGTTGCTCTCACAAGCCGGATCCATCTTGAGAATCGCTCTGGCTCTGGTGTGGCGAACTCAGACGTGGTTCTGACTGTAGCGACGATACGACTTTCCTTTTCTTCCCCTGTACTCTCGGTTCGGAAATCTCGCGCCCTTGGCCATGATTCTTCGCCGTCGCGCAGGAAGGCAGGACCCGTGAACCAGCGGTGATTTGCGTCGAAGTCCTTCGGTACTCCTCGAGTCGCGTCATCCGCAGGGTTCTGCTTGGACGGTACCCAGCGCCATTGTTGTGGTCGCGTAGTCTCTTCTATCTCGGCCAGTCTGTGCGCGACGAAAGGCTTGAATGTTCTTGGGTCCGTCTTGATCCACGAGAGTACGGTACTCGAGTCTGTCCAATAAGTGACTCTTTGGACTGCCATGTCGATCTCCTCGCGTACCGCTTGTGCCATCCGAGTCGCTAAGAGCGCCGCTTGAAGTTCCAGCCTGGGTATAGAGACTGGCTTCAACGGTGTCACCCTGGATTTGCCCGCCAATAAAGTCACATTGTATCTATTATTGTCACATCGCTGCCTCCAATATGTGGCGCAGGCGTACGCGGTCTCGCTTGCGTCGCTGAACACGTGAAGCTCCCCCTCGTGGTCCTTCTGGGCGATACAACGAGGGAGCCTCAATTCTTCAAGCAGCATCAGGCTGTTCAGGTAAGCGTCCCAGTACTTCTCTTCTTCTGGTCTTATAACCTCGTCCCATCCGACCCCGCTCTTCCAAATATCTTGGATCAGCCGTTTTCCTTGAATTAGCACAGGAGTGGCTAACCCTAATGGGTCGAACGTGGACATAACCGCACTGGTTACTTCCCTCTTAGTGGGCGTCTTCTCTTTGTTCGACACTTCTTTGCTGACGTTCCTCATCTGCGTCCGGAAACCCAATGTGTCTTCTGCCGTGAACCAGCGCAGCCCCAGTGTTTTCTCTTCTTTTGAACCTAGCTCCACCTCTCGGTTCTCTGGTTCTTGTCCGAGTGCCGTCGATATTCCCCTTCTGTTCGACACCCATCCCCGTAATTCAAACTTGGCGGCGCGGTGAATGGCATCTACTTGCTTCGCTATCTTGACGGCCTCTTCTGCGCCTTTGAAGCTCTGTAGGTAGTCATCCATGTAATGATTGCGATCCACCGCGCGCGCTGCTTCTGGGTATCGATCCGCGAATCTCGCCGCATTTTTATTCTTCACAAATATTGCGGCACTCGGTGAGCAGGCCGCTCCGAAGATCAGGGAAGACATTCTGTATTCTTGCGGTGGTCCCGTTCGTCTGTCGCCTCTCCACAAGAATCGTAAGCTGTCGCGGTCTTCATTCCTTATTTTAATTTGCAGGAACATCTCCTTTATGTCAGCTGCTATGGCGACGGGCCACTGCCGGAATCTCAGCAGCACTCCAAACAGCGATTGTAACAGATCTGGTCCGGGCAAGAGGGCGTCGTTTAAACTTTTGCCACAAAACTTTGCAGCGGCGTCGAACACTAGTCGGCGTTTCTTCTTGGTAGGATGTGTCACCGTGAAGTGTGGTAGGTACCATATCCTTCCCGACTCTGGTTTCGCATCTGCCCTTTCCGCATAACCGCTGTCAATCAGGTTATTTATTTCCCTTTCGTATTCTTCTTTATGGCTCGGATCCTTGTCGATCTTCCTTTCCATTGAGTACAGGCGGGTCTCGGCGGACTTGAAATTATTCGGTAGTTTCTCTTCCGCGTTCTTCCATAGTAACCCGACTTCGTATCTCCCGCTAGACAGTTGACGGCTCGTACTGTCTAATATTCTTAACGCTTGTCCATCTGCGTCGGTCGTCGGCCGTCGTGGCATTACTCCGAGTGATTCCACGGCGAAATGCTCCTTAATGAGGGTGTCAAGATCTTCCTCTCTTGTGGACACGTGTGCGCACGTTGTGTGACGTATCGCCCTCGTGTTGCCTCCGTCGCAACCGTGTAGGACCCATCCGAGAAGAGTGAATGACGCCACCGGTTGACTTCGCGGGCCTTTCTTCGTGCTCTTAGAGACGATCAACTCCCAGTTGTCTTGCCCGATCAACATCCTTGGAGCTTCTTCGGCGTACGTCAATTGATCCGTCAGGTCGCGGAGATGCGCGCATCCTTTGAGGCGATCCTTCTCTATCTTCTGAGGTGCGAGACGAATGTCGTCGACGGTTCTCGCACCTGTCACTCTTCTTTTATTCTTCTGGTGGGCGCCTCGGATCGTGAAGTCAAGTTTCATTGAATTTGTTTTTGTCACCTTCTTGCCGCCGACGGTCTCAATGACTAACCTCTCTTGTGGTCCTTGTAATCCAATATCTTCTGCTACTGTGGAATCTACCAATGTCACGGTAGATCCTTCATCCAACAAGGCGAGAATCTTCTTTGACCCTTTCGGGCCATATATTTCCACCGGCGCAATTTTTAGATATGCCCTTTTGCTGCCGGCGAAATTGACGGCGACGCGCACGTTGCTCGTCGTCTCCCCTGGTGGCTCCTCTGGTGCCTCTTGAACTGCGCGATCTTCGTGGAGTAGCGCATGATGCCACCTTTTACATTTCTTGCAAGCCGGAGCTCTACAAGTTTCCTTGCGATGCCGTCCGTGAAGACATTTGAAACACAACCCGCTCTTCTTCACGGAACCCCATCGATCCTTCACAGGAGCTTGCGCAAACTTCGAACATTCAGCCACACGATGGTTTCCTTGACAATATGCACACTCGCTGGTCTTCGCTTCAGTAGCTGTGTGTGCTATCTGCCTCACTGGAATCTGTCGTCTTGTGGGTCCCGCTTCTTGCACGGCGTATGGTCCGCATCGGTCCGCCTCCCTGTTGAGGAACTTCGTTATCATCAACAGGTCGGGATCTTCCGGCTCCTTGTCGGCCGCGAAGTCGAACCACCGATAACGGATGACTGCCGGCATCTTGTCCACAATACACTTCAGCATTTCCGGCGACTGTAGATATTGTGGCTTCTTCAGGCCTCTGATGGCGGCGACGGTGTTGTTAACATAACTGGCGAATACACACACGTCGCGGGCGTTCTCGCTGAGACGTGGCAAAGTCTTCAGTTTCTCCAATTCCGCCAGTACTAATGCGTCGGGTCTTCCAAAACGGCGGCGTAATGCTTCCAGGACCTCTTGGGGTTTGCAGTCAGAGTAGAGTGCGCTCTTGACCGCGTCCCTGGCTAGTCCCTTGATCGCCTTCCTTAACCGGGCCATGTTCTGCGTGTCGGTGAATAGCGGTGACGTATCGTCGTAGACTGTCTTGAAGGCTGTCCATTCTCCGCTATTTCCGTCGAACGCTGGCATCTCATGTTGAAATGAAGGCGTCGCCGTCGTCGTTCCCGGCTTCGCGGTCGCGATTGCTTTTAATATCGCGTCCGCAAGGTTCTGCGTGTCACTGCGTTCGGTGGTCGGTGCGGCTTCGGTGAGTGGCGGTGCCATATCCTTGTGCCCTTTTCCCTCGGGCTCCACCGTCGTCTGCACCCATCGTGACACGTCCTCTTCTTTATTGATGGGTTCTTCATCAGCGAGAGAGTCTTCATCATCCTCCAGCTGTATGAGCTCTAAATGAGCACTTGCTCGTGCCGCCGCTGCTTGCGCCACTTCAAGTTGCAATTTCGCTAACTCCGCCTTCGCTTCCAGTTCCCTCTTCCTCCGCTGATATGATCGCGCCGTGCTTCCGAGTCTGACAGACGTGGCTCGTGTCAGAAGAGGTGCTTCGTCCCTCGGTGCTCGTCGGTAGTCGGTTGCGGTCGTCATGGTCACTGTAGTTCCATGAGTCCACGTCGTGGTCGGCGTCGATCCTGACGTGGTCGCCGTCGTTGAGGTGATGGCTGGATTGGCAGACGTCGTTGCTTCAGGTTGCGCAGCAGCTTCTGGCTGCACGGTGCTCTTGTTGCTTCTGGTGGTCGGCATCTTGACGCGAAGAGGATCCGGCTCGAAGGACCAGTTGTTGCGTGTCGCTTGTCGGCCGCTGCTTGGGCGCGGCAAGCTTGCTGGGCGTAAGATTCGGAGTAATCCGAACGCCGGTACCCAGCCCCTAAGATGTCTTCCACGTCGAAGATTGCCGGTTTGTAGGTGTATTTGGGAGCAAATAAAACGCAGGCAAACAATAGAAAATGCCGTTGTCACTCGCTCGAAAATGCCCTACACGACCCCCCCTCCTTGAAGTATGTAGGACGGAGTCGCTGCAACAGTGCTGCCCTTGTGGTCGCACTGTCTTCTTGCCAGAAGCGTGCTCTTCCGATAGCGCTGTCTTCTTTTCTTCCCGTAGCGCCGTCTTCTTTCTTCCCGTAGCGCCGTCTTCTAGAAGATATCGCTGTCTCGCTCTCGCCGATAGTCGTCTTCTTCTAGCAGGTCTCGTAGTCTTCTTCTTCTTGTAGGTCTTGCTGTTTTCCTTCTTGTTGTTCTCGCTGTCTTGCTTGTAGATTCCCATACATCCTTCGGTTTTTGCGCGCGCTTACCTACTCCGCGGCTATCCCGTAAGGAGGCCCCATGCAATTCGAACTTAATTTCGTTGCGTTTTTATTACGGCGAGTGACTATATTGGCTTTTATTTTAAAAGTGTTTTAACCTACATACATGCATCTTATGTCTAAATGTGAGTCTAGTTGTGCTCTACATACATCAATAATTTATACACTTAACTTATTCTTATTGTAAAAAATATAAACGAAAAACACACAAAAATCTCAAGTTTTCTTATCGAGCCGAGTATGAAACAGTCATAATCTCGGCTCGGCTGTTATGTTAAAATGCCGCTCGTGGTCCCTCGAGATAGCGTCGCTTACAGTTGTGAACATTTTCGATCGTATTTATTCCAGTTGTTTAGGCGGAGTAAAAATTATCTATTTATCACCTACAGGACACAGTGTGGGTGAGCTGGGCTGTGCATATGCTGATGGGTGCTTCACGGCAGAGGAAATGATTCTATCGGCTTACAGCCGTGGATTAGCGTCAATAGAAACTCCATTCATCAAAGGGTCAATGGCTGCCGTTGGCTTGGGATACACTCAGGTAAGTTCCACGAATCTATGAATACTTTCGTAATTGGGGCGACATCGTTATGTATGAATAGACAAGTCGCAAAATCACGGGATATTTTTATTTTATTTCAAAGATATTAAACGTTTCTATTAGCAATTTTGCTCAAATCAGTAATACAGACAACTTTAAGAAACCTGTTATGAGGAAGACAAACCCAGAAATAAAAAATATTTATTCATTTAGGTCAAGACCATGTGCCCCCCGGAGATCGAAGTGGCGTGTCACAATGGCCCAGACTCCAGCACTATCTCTGGACCTGCAGACATCATGAAGAGCTTCGTCGCTAAACTGACTGCGCAAGGAATCTTCGCCAAAGAAGTGCCCTGCTCCAACATCGCATACCACTCTCGCTATATTGCTGAAGCCGGTAAGAACTTGTTCGTGATTACTTTGAAAAAAGGAGAAGTAAATCAATCGAAGGTCAAATCTAACAATTAAAAATACATTTGAAGTAAATATTTACTAGATTGCACGACGAAGTTACAATTGTGAGGTACAACACTTAAATATCGATACTTTAAATTTTTATTTATCATAATTTAAAATTGATACATTTCATTTTCATGAGATGATTAAAGGGCTTTAAGGTACACACTTATATGGTCACGTATTTCAAGTATTTAACTATTTAGGATTCAACTTGGCAAAAAGATGCAACACAGACATACGAAAATACTTTAATTTATTTTGTTCTTCCTAGGTCCAAGGCTACTGAAATACCTAAATCAAGTGATCAAGTCGCCCAAACCTCGCTCAGAACGCTGGGTCTCCACATCACTCCCTCAAGCGCAATGGAAGGATGCTAAAGCCGAACTCTCGTCCGCTGAGTACCACACCAACAATCTTTTGGTAATGTTCTTATTACCGTACTACACGGTCACTGAATTTGTTATGATAAATCTAAACGCATCCAACGATTTATTGGAGTTTTATATGTGATAGTAAAGACTTCAAATGAGAATAGCTTGACTGTTTGCCGCTGCATACATATGTGTGTGTGCATATCTTTATAACACGAAAAAGTCTTTCGTAGTTTTTAATACTTACTACATAAAACCTGCACTTTAGTATGGGATCAGAACTATGTATGTGATTTTTGGGTAAACTTACTTATGTACAGTAATTTATAAAAGGACACAATAACACAAATAAAATTATCTATCAATGGAGGTCCTGTTTATTGTAAAACCTTTTATTATATTTTATAGAGCCCGGTGCTGTTCGAAGAAACATCCAGACTGATCCATCACAACGCGATCACGATAGAAATAGCTCCGCATGGACTCCTGCAGGCCATCCTGCGCCGATCTCTGAAGAAGGATGTTATCAACGTGCCCTTGACTCAAAGGAACCACGATGACAACGTGCAAGTCTTGTTTACAGCCGTGGGCAAGTACGTATATTGAGAAACTTTTGTTGTTTATGTATTCATCATCACCTTATGCCATCACTTATGATAAATGATATGTGAACTTAACAAATATGAAGCTTTTTATTCAATAAATGCCGGAATAATGTCGGACTCTGTTGAACCAAGGGAACAATAGCTGGTCTTGGAGAGGAAACACTATTACCAAATTTCAAGTCTGTCTTAATTACTGCGCGGAGAGAAAAATATGTATTCCTTGTGAACTAAATACTATTTTATTGACAAAAAATACGAAATAAATAGATGTAAATACAAACTTCATTCTCTTGGAAATAAAAATAATCAAAAATAAGACATTAAAAAAAATAATTACCACCGCAAAACCTTAAATGAAATTAACAAACTCTGTGTTAAATTAAATGTGTCAGTAAAACCTCCATGTGTAACTAATTGTAGGGAGTCCACTCACTCCAATTTAGGTTGATGAACCTCGGTGGAGGTATATCGCAGGCTGTAATGGTTAATTGGCTCCAAGCGCTATAAAGGGCGAGGTATTGTGTCCTCCCGATATTGCCAACAGATAACTAATTGCCGGGTACCTACCTCCATTCCGAGAAACACATTATAAAAACACGGTACTTACATTAGATTGCTTTGGTATATTGCCGTTAGCAATAAATCACCGTTTCGTCTACCTATCTGATTTTAATTCTGGCTGTATTTTGAAATGATGTTGATAATTTAAAAGTTACTTTTTGTTAAGGTATACCTACTTATCCTTGCATATCAGTTGTCATTTTTGATTCTCGCAAAGGTGTCGGTAGGAGTATCAAGCCTACATTATTTTACCAGGTATTTCACGCAGGCATATATATAAATATTAATTAAATAGCAAAATCCAGTGACACTTTGACTACGTTTTCGGATCCCAGACAGGATGCGCTATCGCATGGAATCAACGATGTAGTCATTTTTGTTGCTGTAAAAAAAAGTCGAAATTTTCTAGAATCACCAGACTGTGAAGTGATTCGCAATTTCCAAATCAAGCAACCCGATCCATGCTAGGTGAAAGTTTTGAAAAATACGATATTTTACAGAGAGGAATAATTTCCGCATAGGTTGATGAGAGGCAAGGGCTGGTTAACTTTTTCAAACTTTGAGCAATAATATCGATGGAAATATTCGCTTTTAATCTATGTATTAATTATAAATGTACTCCTATATCTATTAAAAATCTTATTACTAGTTAATAATTTCATATCTTTGAAGTAGCTAAGATATTATTGATATTGAAATCTAATTTAAAGAATATGAATGTCTTAAAATGTGATAAAAAATATTTGCCATCATTGTAGGGCATATGACTTCTCGTAACTGCATACGAAATCATTTATATCAAAAGAAAAGCCATTTGAAATTTATAATTATTACCACTATAGTGTATATTTGAGTGTGTGTTTGAGCTTCACATTCTTGTTCGCAGGCTATACGAGTCAGGTCTGAATCCTCATCTGGCTAACATCTATCCGAATGTTCCGTTCCCGGTGTCACAAGGCACGCCGATGCTATCGCATTTGGTTGAATGGGAGCACAGCGAAGACTGGTAAGTAAAATTTTTTTCCTCCGTACAAATAATCTTAAAAATAATTGTTTTTTGTCGACTAATAAAATTTTACTTTATATAGAAAGGCGCAGTTGTTCAAACATTCTCCTCAGTTTTAATTACCTAAAGTGGGTCTATTGCCAATTTTTGAATGTTTTTTTTAATTATATTTGCAAGCAACTAACGCTGAGACTAACGCCATTTTCAAATGGAACGCGTAAAATGCACTCCCCTTTACCTTTAGAATAGTTTGGCTTTACAATTTGCCGTGGCCAACCTTAACCTAGTTGTGTTGCTACTACCACGTGGCCTAAATAGGGAAACGAGACTCCTATATAATACAGGCGGTGTTTTAATTGCTATTATTAAGAAGCAAAGGAAATATTACAGTCAACGCTGATACGAGTAGAGATGCTAAATAGTGTTTGAAGGAAAACTGATTGAAACTGACTGAGGGAATCCTAAATGCTCCTTTTTATGTAATAAGGGATAGGCAAATTTAATTAATGCGAGTAAAGCTGAAAATACAGACATTTACCCCATTAATATGAAGTTAATTGTATTGTAAATAAAATTATACGCTATATAACTATAATAGGTGAGAACTGCCATAAAATATGAAAACATAGGTAATATATCGTATAACAATAACTAGAAAAAATAAACGATATCAACATTCATTTCTTCCTCCAATAAACAAAATAATTCTTTACTCCATAGCATTATAAATAATTGGACATCAGGTCTCCTTCATTATGGGCTATTAAATCGTTAAATAATAAATGCACAGTTTTTGGATAAATTCAATATTTTAGTGTATTAAAAAAAGTTGTAATATTATATATGTAGTTTAAATGTAAGTTTTAAAATCTAATAAATTTAACGACTGCGTCAGGCGAAATAGCGATTTCGCCTCATAGAAGAACAATGTACAATTGGAAAGTACATAATGAAGCTGGGCAAATAGCATTCGTTCGAATGAAACCGCAGTATGGTCTAATTTCGTCGCAGTCGATTCGCAACTTGACAATTGTGCGTTGCTAAAGCTAAAAGTTAACGCGCTATGAACCCCTATTCTAGTTCTGTCGACATTATTGTAATTTTATTCATAGTATTTCCATTCAGATCGACGTTGGAAATGCGAAGAACCTGTTTAAACTCTTTTTTTATTTCTTTTTTATTTTCCTTTAGCTAAAACTGTTTTAAACCAGTAGCAGCGGTCGTTGTGGAAATAAAGGAAAGCATACACTTAAGAATTAGTAAAGTTTGTTTTAAAGTACCAGTTAAATAAAAAAAAATGATTGTATCTTATAAATATCTTTAGAATTTAAGGGTGGGTAAAGATAATCATACCCAGCTTGTCAGTCTCATTGGCTGATCACATTGCTTCCTAAAACAACACGAAACGTTAGTCTTAATGTAAAAACTGTGTGCTTATCGAGTAATATCTCACACCTAAATTTATTTAGAAAGTCGCGTGCACCAGAATCGCCGTCCCCGCTTATATTAATCGGGCGGCATCCGTCAAGCTACCACAAACAAATAGCCCTCGTGTGATCTATGGGAGGCACTTTATTCATTGACTCCAATATAGAGGGACGTCCGCGGTGGCATTTTTCAAACGTCGCTAAAATGCCTCTCTTTGCGTTGCCCCGTGATGAATGAGTGCAATGCGGTGAATGCACGATGGAAATTCTTTTACGATTAATAGCACGGTCCGGCAATAGATGAGGATGGCTAATTTTGTTTTTGTTTTAGATTTGGGCAGAAATATTTAAAAAAAAATCTTTTCACATTTTTTATGCCCTTCTAACTTATGCTTGACTGGGGCCTAAACTCCTCAGATGCAGAAGAGACCTGTAACCAGCAGTGTGCCGTAATTATTTTGCCAAAGTTCAATGTAATTAAGTAACGATTCACTATTTTTTTTTAATCGCTTAAGAAAGCATAAAATCATTGATAGTGTATGAAATAAAATCCAAATGTTTCTTATTGGAAGAGCAAGCGAAATATTCAAGCATTTACTTCACACATAGCATCTGTCCATTTAATCGTAAAAAGGTCGTAAAAATACAACAATAAAGATCACATTCCGCAGAGAACATTATGGGGGTGAGATTTCAGAAGTGTCATAAAATTTATGGTTCATATTGATGGCAGAATCGCTTTTTATTCGAAAATCGGCGGTGATGGCTTTCGACCGTGAAATCTTTTGAAAGCATTTCATGAATTAAAAGATATTTTCGAATTATTTTTCCAAGTGACTTATCTTTTGCCAGTTCAATATTATCATGCTTTAGGGTACTGCTGAAAAATGTTTTTCTTTTCTAATAATAATCTAATCTTACTTTACGAAAGAGAAAGAAGAAAGAAAAATGTGACGGTCACTCAATTTTTTGATTGTTAGTTTTACAAAATAATTAAAGCGTAAATAATATTGTAATACTACTTATAAATTTAATGCACATTTCGTCAAGGGTACATAACGTCATAGACCTAAAATGATGCCATACTAAAATGAGTAATAATTAAAATTTTATTCAAAGGTACGTGACGTCCTACAAAGCTCAAGAGAAGATGAAGTCTGGAGAAAGAACTGTAAGGATGTCCATTGTGGATGAAGACAGCGAATACATGGCTGGCCACGTGGTTGATGGTAAGTCCATCTATAATGAAGGTATTTCTACCGTGTGGTATAAAGAAAATAAAATCTTATGTTTCAAACGTGAATTTGTTGCACGTATGTATACCATTTAGAGATTATTTTTGAGTTACAGGAGTGGTATATTTTAATACTAATCAAAATCTCTACATAACTATCACATAAACTAGTATAAATTTATATGTTTTATGATCAGTTTCTCTTCCATCATTTTCGGAATGGTTGGATGTTACGTAATTTTCTTACAGATTCTGTTGCATTTGTAGCACCTTTATAAAGCGTTTTTTGTTCATCAGGTCGTAACTTATACCCTGCTACCGGCTACCTGGTGCTGGTATGGGAGACCCTAGGTATGATGATGGGAGAGTTGTACACAGAAGTCTCGGTGGTGTTCGAAAATGTCCGCTTCCAAAGAGCAACCAATATCCCCAAGGATGGAAATCTGGAATTCATCGTCATGATTCAAAAAGGCAGCGGCAACTTCGAGGTAAATAAATTACTTTGAGAAAAATGGTTAATAATTACCTAAAAACAATGAGCAAAAGCAGAATACATCTGTACATAATTAAGGAGATATCTACGCCAATGAACTGTTTCAATTTTATTATAAATTTAATATAATTCAATTTTTTTATGACTCATATTATGAAAGGTTTGAAAAAAGCCGTTATAGGACGAGCTGCTGTAATAACAGCCGCATTATAATATAGTGTGGACTATAAATCCTCATTAAGCCGCCACTTAATTATGATATTATCATGACTGCTATTATGTTGATGAGGCCCAAAAATATGTTTATAGGTTATGTAATCGCCTGAACCGGTTATTACAAATTTACAATACAATGCTTTCATATGAAAAACAATGGAGGAAGTACAGCAATGATTAGTGACATTACTTAGTTTGAAACATCCTGATAACCTTAAAAGCAAAACCTTATATTATACTTTTCATATAGATCGTCGAAAGCGGTGCTTCGATTGTGACAGGTCGTATTTACGCCAAGAAAAATGTTGGTCAAGACTACAGGGTTCTCCCACACCCACCAGAAGCGACTGGACCTAACGTCAAACATATGCTGACCAAAGATTTCTATAAGGAGTTGAGGCTGAGAGGATACCAGTACAGGTATAATTTTTAACAAAGTTCGCCTATTTTCATATCATTCAAGTTACATTATGACACCACACAACTTCTGGATATATTACCATAACAACATCCTGGCTTGAGGACTCCCAATTAAAGAAGTTAATTTCATATTTCTGTGATTAAGTTGAAATTAGTCGCTTGAACCAATAAAAGCATATGTTGTCGCAAAATGCTTTTTCTGCTAGAGCTGCTTGCTTGAATATTACTTGCTTAAAAATAATCAGTTCGAAAATGTTCCACGCTAGGCACTGCCTGTCTCGTTTTTTTTTACAGGAGTATCATAAAACTAGTTATAACGGTGCTCAATAATTTATGTTATTATTAAACACTTTTATTTCACTGCTAACTGTTTTCTCAATATTCATGTCTCTTTCACCAGCGGTCTCTTCCGCGGTGTCATCGGGTGCAACGTCGAAGGCACCCGCGGTCGCATCGCATGGGTCAACAACTGGGTCACCTTCATGGACTGTATGCTGCAACTCAAGCTCATCGGCGAAGACACCAGGGGTCTCTTCGTCCCAACCAGGATTGAGAAACTCTCCATCGATGCTACCATGCACTACCACGCTATATCGAAGATGAACCCGGATTCCACCAGGAACTCCTTCGAGGCTCGCGTTTACCGTGACGTTGATGTTATCAGGTAAATACTTTAGTAATATTATAGCAGTAAAAAGGTGTTTGAAAAATGTATCATTTGCATCATCAGACCTTATATGGAGTAAACCAATTGTACCCATACCTTTATGGGTATGGTTATAACTGGGTACTGGCATATTCTGCTATTGTGAGTGCTTAGCTTTTAGTTCACTACGCTAACCTTGTGAGAGTTGGCGGACTACACACGTAAGAAATTTCTATAAACTTATATGTGTGCGAATATCTTCATGATGATTTTTGCCATGAAAGTAAGTGATAAATCTTGGAGAAGACACAAATAACTTGGATAAGTCAAAGTATGCCTGGAGTTACAACCCGCAACCGCCGAAATGAATCGACAACGCGCCTGAACCTCCAGGCGATCAAACTATTGCTATGCCTAATAAAGATCATTTTTTAAATAATACTATAAATGAGGTACACTAACAAAAAAAATGTGACGTATAATTTTACAACAAACAATCAAATTAATCTCTAATAACTCGAAATCAAGTAAAATTTTTGTAGATTTACAAATGAATACTAATTAAGTAACAAAGAATTTAATTAAAACATTTTTTCAATAATTAGTAATGTCAATAAAAATTATCCTGCCGATTTGCCTCCTGTGAGGTTTGAACTCACGACCCCTGGTTTACGAGACCAGTGCTCTACCACTGAGCTAAAGAGGCATGTATGAGGTCTGTCACAATAACTGTTTCAGTAGCGCTATTCGTTCCACATTCGTTTATACTACGTTTATATGACTAGTATGTTTGCACGGTATTAATCTGTGGAGTGATAGTAAAATCCATTTGTAGTTTAAAGCTTCTGTAGGCAATTATTTTAACTCGGAAAATGAATCTTAAAGCCTTCATTTCATATATATACCGGTTGTACCGTCGAATTATTAAAATGATTTGGCAGATATACAACATACATACATATAGAACGAATAAGATTTAAATTAATAATTTCATTGCTTTTTTATATTTTAAAGATTCGTATTATTATTTATATGTAGCTATGATCGTATAACACAAATTGCTTTAACAGTGGCATTTATATTGATAGAACGTACAAAATATTTTGAACATTCCCTTGTCTTCGAGATTTCAATAAGCTACGGGCTCGTTATTTATTAAAACGCCAGAAATTTTTTCTTCGTTCAGGATACCGTTTGTATCGAGATCAAATTCATATATCCGAGAAAATTCTCTACAATCATATAGGATTTTTGGAATATTTGGATGTATAAACCTGAGGAAATCGAAACAGTACCTACAAAGTAATAATTAGGAACTATTTTGATATTTTTATATATGCGTAAAAAAGTGGTTGGACATGAATTTTCGCCGAATAATCTAGTACATAAAATAGAATTATTGATAACTGCGAGGTTTAGACAAGGAACCTTGGTGTTCGCGGGTTTAAACCCAAGGCACCTACATACATACCTATGTCTTTTTGAAGTTATTTATGTATTCACAATGAATTTTCACTTGCTTTAAAGGTGTAAGGAAAACGTCGTGATGGAACCCGCACACCTTAAAACTTTTTAGGAATTTCTTAGATGCGTAGTCCGCGAACCTGGCCTAGTGCCAGCGTGGTTGACTGAGGCCTAAACCCATTCCATGGTAGAGAAGGCCCGTGCCTAGCAGTGGACGTATATGGGCTGATTATAATTATTATTAATCTAGTAAATATTATTTTATTTTGTAAATCATTGTGAATGAATAATTGAAATATCAACAAGAACATCACAATTCCTTTCGTGTCGTTCATATTGAATGTGCGAATGAGATTAATACGTTATGCAAATTCAATACACAAATTCGAAGCCAAGTGGACGCGGTATTCCACAGCACTTTATCATTCTTAATGGGCATACATGTTGGTGATGAATGACTTTCGAATATTAATATTTACTGAATCGATGAAATTAATTAATGTTCTTGGAGATTCCATTTATTATAATGTTACTGGAAAATATCTAAATTACGTACATAGACATACATATAACTCACGCCTGTATTCCCTGATGGGGTTGGCTGAGTTGCATTTCTACACCCATATTTCGCCAGTAACGTATCAGTCCCATATAATACACTGCATTTTCAGACTCCGTGCTGCTACTGAGAATTTCCTAATGAAAAAACCCAATAACAATTTACCCGACCTGGCAATCGAACTCAGGACCTCTAGACCGCACGGTACATATGTACTTGTACCGCGAGACCACGAGACAGTCATATCTAAACTAGTAATTAGCTTACACATTGCCTTTTGATGTCTAAATTTTATGTAACTTATCATTGAATATTACATATTGCCATAAATTAAGGTATTTTCGTCTTTATACCATCCATCCAAACCTCGTCTAAGGGAAACCGCTAATTCCGATGACTTATTCTTAGAAAATCAGGTACAATATTCATGATTATTCCTATATAATACATTTTATGTATTTCTAGAGCGGGAGGTGTGGAGGTTCGTGGTCTCCACGCTACACCTATAACCAAGAGACTGCCTCTCGGTGTACCTGTACTTGAAAAGAACGAATTCGTTGCTCATTACGGCAAGAGGAAAATGAAGGTACTTTTTATATGTTCCATTAAATACATCTAATACATAGACACATGATATTTTGAGACAGCTGATATCAACAGTTAAAACGTTGTTAGGACTAGGGAATGCAATCCCGATCCCGCGAGATCGGGATCCCGCGGGATCCCGAGTAATTTTTCGGGATCAATCCCGACGCATCATATGACGAGATCCCGTTCGAGATTGACGGGATTGGGCGGCAGTAGTCAGGATTTATTTCAGTGTGGAGGAACAAGGGAGCGATTTTTGCAGTTTGCATATAATTGTTTCGCCACGCTATTGCCAACCAGCGTTGAGTCGGAGAGGGCATGATACTATTAAAAGGTACCATTTGTTTTTTAAGGAGTAATTTTCAAAATCACTCGTTTTAGGTAACTACTTCCTAATTCCTTTGAAATATGTTTATTATTTTGATTATCTAATTTACCTATGTTAATTTCCTTAATACCTGATAATTATTTTTGATTAAAGAATAAAGGTTTTTAATTTCTTTCGAGTAATATTTATTTATTTATTTATATACTTTTTGTACACTATACAATAAAATAAATATAAAACATTAATGAAGCATAACGAATACAATATAGGCACATTAGGCGGTCTTATCGCTAGCTGCGATCTCTTCCAGACAACCTGCGCGACTGGAATGAAAGGTCCTAGTTCTGGCAGTTGTCTTCAGAATTGTATAATAGAAACAGAAAAAAGTCTTATAATTAATATCAATAACAAATACATACATAAACATACATGAATGTAAAAAGAAGATATGTTAACTTAACATTGAATAGAAGATATTAGTGTAAAGATTGCATGAGTAATTTACAGAAATCAAAACAACACTATTAATAAAATAATATAAATACTAAACGACATACATATACGAATACGAATTTACCAAATAAAATATAAAGTTAAGAATAGTAAGTTCTGAGAAGTTTTTTAAAAGTGGAAAGCGATTTAGCTTTACGAATTGTTAGTGGCAATTCATTCCACAGACGTGCAGCATGGACTGTAAAAGAATTATAAAGAAATTTGGTGCTATGCTGAGGAATTTCAAGTGTTAAATTTTCTGAGGACCTAAGCGGTCGTGCATGTGTAGCGCTTAGAAAACCTATATTTTAGATAACGGAGAGCAGTGGGATTGAATAAAATTTGAAAGAGTAGCAAAAGAATACGAGTATTCCGGCAAAGGCGCATAGATACCCACTTGAGTTTATCACAAAATTCAGAGACGTGGTCATGTCATATTTCATTATGTTATTTTACTTAACCTCACTATCACAAACAAGCAGTTATTAGTTTCTTAATCATCCAAATTAATTATTTTTTTAAAACTAGACGGGATCCCGAAAATTCCGGGATCCCGCGGGATTGATATTTCTAATCCCGCGGGATCTCGAATTTGCAATCTCGAGTCGGGATTGCATTCCCTAGTTAGGACTCAGTCTACCACGAATGAAATTTGAAACAAAATATTTTCTCATTCCTTTTTTTTATATAATGAAAATGTTAACATCATTCATCATGTGCTCCTAGTCGAAAAGTTCTAAAAAGATTTTAAAGATTTGATTTATTATCAGGTCGAAGATATCCTGCGTGTGAACATGCAATTGATTCTTGAAAACATCCAAACCTTCAAAGTCAAGGGTATTGAATACGTCGATGAAGAATACAAGAAAAACAACTGTGAGCCCCTCTCGGAGCTAGTTGCTGACATTCTTGGTGACCTGCCCCTAATCCAGGCTGAATTACTATTAATATCTGAAGACCCGATAGAAATGCCCTCTAATATCACTGTGGAAAATAAGAAGCTCTCCGGAGAATCGAACGCCGTTGTATTTATTGGAGCTAATCTCCTGAGCAGACCAGAAGTAAGTAAACTTAATTAATTAATAATATTAAATATATTTACTTAATTTTTAATCATCATCATCATCATCATCATCAGCCAATCGTGGTCCACTGCTGGACATAGGCCTCCCCCAATGACTTCCATCGGGACCGGTCGGAAGCCACCTGCAGCCAGAGACGTCCCGCGACCTTAACAAGGTCGTCCGACTACCTTGTCGGGGGACGTCCCACGCTGCGCTTTCCTGTTCCTGGCCTCCACTGGAGAACTTTCTGGCCCCATCGGCCATCAGTTCTCCGCGCCATGTGGCCGGCCCATTGCCACTTCAACGAGCTAATCCGTTGGGCTATGTCGGTTACTTTCGTTCTCCTACGCGAGATCTACGATTTGATCACGCAGGGAAACCCCGAGCATAGTCCTCTCCATAGCTCGTTGAGTGGCTCTGAGCCGTCCCATAACGCCTTTAGTGAGAGGCCACGTCTCAGTGCCGTATGTCATCACTGGTGACACACAACTATTGATGACTTTCGTCTTCAGGCACTGAGGTATTTCGGACGAGAAGACGTCTCCTAACTTTCCGAACGCTGCCCAACCGAGTTGGATTCGACGATTGACCTCTCTCTCCAAGTTGGACCTGCCTAACCGGACCACTTGTCCCAAATAGACATATTCGTCTATAATTTCGATAGTCGAGCCTCCAACTAATTTTTAATAATTAATTAAATTTACTAACAGTCTCAAGTCGCTTGCATTCATGGTTAATTAATTATTAGCATTGGTAAAACAGTCAGGCTCTTTTGTACATGCTTGATATTTATTAGAGATAGTTTTATTTAATCTTATTTTTATTCTCAGGTATTGCAACAAGCAACCGCTACCCTTCGTGACAAATGTTTCATTATTAGTAGGGAAAAGGAAGTTCCTGACGTCAAAACTTACGCAGAAAAATATGATATCATTACAATTCAAGACACCGGAGTCGAATACTTTGTGCTTCTTCGTAAGAGAGTTGGTGCACGACCAGCCAAGTTTGTTAAAATAGTGTCATCAGATTATGCTTTCGCTTGGATCGATAAGGTGAAAGAGGAAATCAAACAGGGTCAGAAGATCGTACTTTATAGCCAAGATGAACACATCAACGGACTTTTAGGTCTTGTCAATTGTCTTAGGAGAGAGCCTGGTGGTGAAATCGTCTACGGTTTATTAATTGCCGATCCATCAGCTCCTCCGTTCAACCCTGATTTGGAGTTCTATGAGGACCAACTGGACAAGGATTTGGCTTTGAACGTTTATCAAGATGTAAGTTATTACGACGCAGATTTAATTAAAGGTATACAATTCGGGATTATTAAATTAAATTATGGTTATTTTAGGGTCAATGGGGCACATACCGCCATCTTCTTCTGGGAGACCTGGAAACTGTCCGTGCACACCATGCATACGTCAACACATTGACTATTGGAGACTTGTCATCGTTGAGATGGATTGAGGGTCCATTGAGGGAAAACCACGTTTTCAATAACCCGGAAAAAGTGCTGATCCATGTAAGTTAACGGCCCTTTTTACAAAGTTGGTTCGAATAAAGTAAAATAATAGCTATGTATTTAGGTAGGGAAATCCTTAGGTCTTTCTCTTATTTTTATTTCTAAGCTTTATACACATCACAAGAAAGGACTACATATCAAATAACTAGATCATCGCACTTCATACGTTTATATTTATAGGATACCATTGTAACAAAACGTATGCAATTAATGAACAAAATTGCAATTTTACTACTTCTAAAATAATTGTTCCGTCATGACCAGGTATATTGTGCAGCTCTTAACTTCCGTGACGTAATGACGGCGACTGGGCGTGTGACAGTAGACGCTGTCGCTCGTGGTAGATTGGCCCAAGAGTGTGTGCAAGGTTTCGAAGTTGTAGGACGAACCCCCAAGTAAGTATAAACAAACAAATCTTCCTAAGTAAGAAAATTTCTATGAATTTATTTGTGGCATTGCATTTTTGATATTTTTCGCTGGAAATCAGTCTTTAAAGCATTAAGCTATGGATTTGTCTTTGATTAATTAATGCTTTTTTCTAGTGGAGCCCGTGTTATGGGCATGATCAAAAATAGTGGCTTGGCTAACGTAGCCGCTGGAGACAAAGCCCTCCTTTGGGGCATTCCTGACGAATGGACCTTCGAAGAGGCAGCAACTGTTCCCGTCACTTATGGCACGGTCTACTATGCCATGGTAAGTTTAGATATAAAAAAATATTGTAATGAAAAAATATCCTAAAAATCATGTGTTAGATTTTACACGGTTTTTTGCGACACTCATTATAAAAGCAAACCATCAACAGTTCTCGTACAAAACCTCGTCTTGCCTTTGATTTAATTGTGATTTTCATGTGGTACAAATATTGTTTCTACATAATAAGGTTATTTCTTTAGGTGATGGTGGGTCAGATCCAACGAGGCGAATCCATCCTCATCCACGCCGGTTCTGGAGGTGTTGGCCAAGCCGCCATCAACGTGGCCTTACATTACGGCTGCGAAATCTTCACCACAGTCGGTACCGCTGAGAAACGCGCCTTCATCAAGAAACTGTTCCCTCAGTTGAAAGGTTTGTTAGGTTATTTTAAAGAGCTTCATTAAGCGAATGATTTGTTCTTGATTGTTAATACATTCGATCATAAGATATTGAAATTACTAGTTACATGACAAGATATAATATTATCTTTGTCATCTTTCTGTAACTGGCCAAAAAACAACTGGTCTTGAATGTCTTACACTAAGGAGATCGTTAATTTTAAACTACTATTTTTCACTAAGATCAATTGTACATTACATCACTTTTTTTGCAATTCTTTAGACAGTCACATTGGCAACTCCCGTGACGCATCCTTCGAAGACATGATCCGCAGGGAGACCAATGGCAGAGGTGTCGACTTAGTCCTCAACTCTTTATCAGATGAGAAACTGCAGGTATGAATATTACATTGCTTTTGAAACTGATTATATTCAGTTCAGATGTTTTCTTTCAAATTAGAGTTTTATTATCCCATCTAGTCTACACAATATAAAACAATATAGTTCTCTGGGATTATCAAGACTTCCTGATTTTTTTCTAAATTGTGAACTACAGACAGCAAGCAAAAGGTAATCAATAAAACAATAACACTTGATTTTCCCAAATACAGGCGTCAGTGAGATGTTTGGCGTACCGCGGCCGTTTCCTCGAGATCGGCAAGTTCGACATCAGCAACAACACGCCCATCGGCATGTACTTCTTCCTCAAGGAGACCTCCTTCCACGGCATTATGTTGGACTACATCTTCGACCAAAGCTTCAGTTTCAGGAAGGTATGTACTCCAATTATCTTGTTGTATATTCTATTATTATCATTATTTTAATTAGAACTCAAATGAAATAATTGTTTCCAAATATTGGAAAACATAGACGTGAATTATTGAATTATTTACTTTTCTATCCGGAAATCCTCAAATCAAAGAGAATCTGGAATTGTACCTTGAAACCTATATACTAAGCCCTTACTCTCTCTCACTAAAGGTGTGAGTAGTAAAATATTTGTTTAAAATTTCTGCATCTTAACTTATATTGATTATAATATATTGGGTAATTGATTAATTACATTTGAATGTACAAAATAAATTATTAAAATAAGTTAGCCACTTGGTATTTAAGCATACGTTATTAATTTACAGAGGCTGCAAGATTTGCTCTTAACTGGAATCGAGAGTGGCGCGGTACGTCCTCTTACTTACTGCACGTTTGAAAAGAACGAAATAGAATCTGCGTTCAGGTACATGGCAGCAGGAAAACATATTGGCAAGGTAAGATTATTCTTGAATCATCGGTTTGTACACTGTACCAACAAACAAATTATTATATTTGTTTTATTACAGGTTATTATTAAGATTCGCGACGAAGAGCGTTCGAATAGGCCTGTTAAGCCATCATCATATCCAGTCGATGCCTTACCAAGGTAAGATCATTTCTTTTATTTGCTTAAGTGCCAAAGCAGTAAACTTTCTTGTCTCTATCGGTAAATAAATTGTAAATTTTAGTCGATATTAAAGTCACTAATATCCATGTTCCCTGTGGTATCGGTGGATCTAGCAAATTTATCTTCTACTAATAGTACTTAAATTGGTATTACTCTACCAGTACTAGCTGTAAACTCTAAAAATATAAAATGATGATTAGTAAGATAACCAAATAACATTACTTTCGAAGCCCAGACCTTTGCAATATCGTTTTAATAAGAATGATGATTATTTCCTTCGTGATTTAGGTACATGTGCGTCGAAGACAATGTATACATAGTGATTGGAGGTCTTGGAGGATTTGGATTAGAGCTGGCCGACTGGTTGATCTTGAGAGGGGCACGGAAAGTAGTACTCACCTCTCGAAGAGGTGTCACCAATGGTTACCAGGCTTCCAGGCTTAGGTAAGAGTCTAATTTAAAGTCTATAATATTTGAAAGCTATCCGATCGAAGGGGATAGTTGTGATTACGTTGAAAATGTAATTTACGCTGAAGATGTCAAAAATATCTTACGGCCCTTAAAAAAGTTGTCCCGTAAGATATTTATAGCACCTTAAAAGCCGACGGAGATTCATAAATTAATTACCTACATGTTGAGTCGTATTTACCTGTTTGACTATAAAAGATGAAAAACCTCAAATCGTATTTTATACAGGTGAATCACTAAATCCAACTTGTAAAATTGTAGGGCATGGGCTGGCTACGGAGCAGATGTAAGAATTTCCACCGACGACGTCACTACCGAATCAGGATGCGAGGCAATGCTCAAGATGGCTAACTCCATGGGCAAAGTCGAAGCTATCTTCAACCTGGCTGTCGTTCTGAAGGATATGATCTTCCAAAACCAAACTCCAGATAGTTTCAAAACATCATTCTGTCCCAAAGCTATTGCCACTATGCATTTGGATAAACTCTCCAAAAAACTGTGTCCTGGATTGAAGTAAGTCTTTTTTTATTTAAAACCTTTTTGCTTAGAAATTGTACTGCTGTCATCGCAAAACATGACTACTATACTGTGGACAGATGAGATTTTATTTGTGAGCCATCTCACGTGGAACTAATAGAAATGGAATTATTTCGACATAAAATAGCTAATAGCTGACGTTCATGTTTCGATTAAAATCATATTCAAAATATCTTTATTTAAATGATACGAAATGATATTTCTAAAATGTTTCGTATAATTTTCAGGGACTTTGTAGTATTCTCATCAGTATCGTGTGGTCGCGGTAACGCCGGTCAAACCAACTACGGTATGTCCAATTCCGTCATGGAGAGGATTTGTGAATGGAGGAAGAAGCTTGGCCTTCCCGCCTTAGCCGTGCAATGGGGAGCTGTTGGTGATGTAAGTATAATTCCACCACTATGAATGCTTTTGTCAAAAAAATTAATCAAAAAAAACATTTATCGTACCAAATACTTGAAATAATAATTTACCCACAGGTCGGTTTAGTAGCAGACATGCAAGATGAAGACGTTCAGTTGGAAATTGGAGGCACTCTTCAACAAAGGATCTCCTCTTGTCTGTTAGCTCTTGATAAGTTCATGAAGCAAGATGCTGCTATAGTGTCATCTATTGTCGTTGCTGAGAAGAAGGCTGGTGGCTCCGGCTGTGGAAACATTGTCGATGCGGTTGCCCAGATTATGGGTAAGAAGTTAATTAATCTATCCATGAATATTATCTTTCATGACTAAGCACAATAGATCCTATTTGATTTGGGCGAGTTACAATTATACAATATATTTTGCTCGTTAATTCAGCTGCAAAGAGTGGTTTTCGGAGAGTAGGTAAATAGTATAAACTCTCAAATGGCCTAACTACATATATTAAGAAAAAAAAACACCAAGAAAATGCTAATTAAGTTATTTAATATGCAGGTATTAAGGACTTGAAGACGGTATCACAGCAAGTATCCCTAGCCGAGTTAGGTATGGACAGTATGATGGCAGTAGAAATAAAACAAACACTGGAGAGAGAGTTCGAGATCTTCCTCACTGCTCAGGATATCAGAACTTTGACATTCGCCAGGTATCATGGACGTTTACACTTCATAAATCTTTATCATTGCAAAATGTTTAGGGTAATTTTTCCAGTATTTTATATTAACCATATCGAGTGTCACATACAGAGTAAGCTGATAAACAATATTTCTTTGAATATTTGATATGATAAAAATCCGTACAAGGTAACATAGTCGCATATAGTGTTACGCATCAAACAAAATTTGTCGAATAAATTTAGTAAGGTATATATCCATTCACTAGGTTGGTAGAGCTGACTGCTCAGCGTGAAGCAGCAGCATCCACGTCAGCCGCTAGACCAGTTGCAGTCGAAGGTGCTGCTGGTTTCCGTGTCCTTATGAGGAACTTTGGTGATGAGAATCTGGTGTCAGAACCTCTTATTTACATGCCTACCATGGTTTCTGACGGAGTAGAGGTTGGTAATACTTTTACAGACTTGACGTGACTATTTGATAGTGAGATTAAAAATATAAATTTCTTTCCCAGGGTGAAGAAGCTATCCACGTGATGGAACGTGTGATGTTTATGCTACCAGGTCTGGAGGGATGCGCGTCAGCGTTAGAACCCTTGTGCAGAAGACTGAAAATTAAAGTCTGCGTGCTCCAACTAGGTGTGGAGCATAAAAATCAAACACTGGAACAGATGGTTGATAGGTTGCACCAGGTGAGATTTTAACCTTATTTAGATGTATCTCATCCCCTTTGAAAAAAGTGCCCTACAGGTCGTATATTTTTAAAATAGTATAACTTATGCCAAACGAAAGTATTTTAAATAGTGTCAGAGCCTCGAAGTATCGAGGTCTACCGAACTTCATTCCAGACAAAAACCTAAATACTAGCTGAAGTTATGTGTTGACTATTAATTTAACCATTAAAATCTTATGTCTTAATGTCCTATTCAATAACTTTTTTTTTGTTTTATTTAGACCCTCATATCACGGCTGGCGCCTGGCGCACCATTCTGGCTCCTTGGATACAGTTTTGGATCATTGCTCGCTTTAGAGTTAGCTGCGAAATTAGAAAGTGAAGGTAAAATAAAATTAAACATTAACTCTTTTAAATAACAGAACAATGCATTTAACAATATTTTTTTAGCCTTTTAAAAAACGTTGATCAGAATCTATGGTTCCGTAATACATGAATTGCAACTGTTTTTCTTTATTATTGATGCAGAAACCCAAGTATTTATGCAATATCCAGATTATCATCATCTTCATAATTTTTACTAGGGACTGCATCTATCTATATTTGATTGTTTTCTAGGTTTCAAGGGCAACGTGTTCCTTCTCGACGGTGCTCCAGATTTCCTCTACGCAATTCTGACGATGACTATCAGCTTCAAAAACGACTTCCAACTCCAAAACAGCCTACTATGTCACACGGTTGAAGTCGTCGCTCCCAATAACAACATCACGCATACCCTTATGGAGAAATTGAACGAAATAGAATCATACGAAGAGAGAGTCGAATTAACCATCAAAATGTCGCCAGTGCAGAGCAAATATTCCAATAAATTCATAGGAGATATCGCAGCTTGCAGTTTCGACCGTCTAAAGGTCATACTTAACTACAACACCAAGAACACCAAAAAACTGAAGTCTCCTCTCACACTTCTTCGTCCTAAAGAAAATCCGCCTCACGTTGTTTGTGAAGATAACTACGGCTTAGATAAATTTAGTGAGAATGAAGTTACTGTCCACTTCTTAGAAGGCAACCACGTCAGTATCGTTGACAATAAGGACTGCGCCAATATTATAAACAGGGTGTTGGTTGAATCTGAAGGACAAAAAGGCAAAACTCCTGAAAATATTGTCACTAGCATGGTCGAAAACCAAAGGGAAGTTCAGGTTTAATTATTAAGAAAAATCGGTGCATTTATTAAAAATCATTTCATCACATTTCCAGTACATGGTTTTAAAGGGTTATTTAATGGTAATTTATTTGAGTGTAATATAAAAATTAAAAAATAAGTGGCCGTATTTTAAAATTAACTTAGTATTATATTAATTTATGTAGGTTTAATTAATTTTAAGATTGAATGTCAAAGAGACACCAGTACCAAACAAAATATTCGCTAAGTTATCGTAAGAAAACTTTTGGGTTCATAATTAGATAGTATAATTTGGGGTAAATGTTACAATTTGGGGTAATTTTAATAATTGCATATTTTTATTAGTCCTTAGAATCCCTTGTCATAATAATAAGGTATTGACTAGTTTTTTGGGGGAATATTATATTAGACGAGTTCTTTACAGAAAGCTGGGGAGGTTGCAATTTAAAAATATTCTTTTCTTATGTATTTTGTTAAGGAAATGCTTAAAAATTGTGTTGGGAAGTTAATATACAAATATTTTAAAATGCAATGCTTTTAATTTATATCCTTCTTTATTAAGGCATTCATAAATATAAATACCTACTATTCTACCATAATTCTACTTTTAATAGATAACTAGCTGTCCCGGCAAACTTCGTATCGCCCTACCAGTCAATGAATGTCTTGTTACTTATTAACAGAATTTAATTTTTAATTACTTAGGTATATCATCATCCCCTTGCCCTGGTCCCAATTAATTATTTGGGGTCGGCGCAGTATCTCTTCTTTTTCCACACATCCCTGTCAGCCGTCATGTTTTCATTCACCCCTTTCTTTTTCATATCTTCAGTCACGCACTCCATCCATCTCTTTTTAGACCTCCCTCGGCTCGCCCATCTATCCACTTTCATGTTCATCACTTTTTTTTCCTACATATGATTAATTCCTTTTCTTAATGTGCCCATACCACGACAGACGGTTTCTTTTCATCTTTTCTATCACAGGAGCTACTTTCAGACTTACCCTAAAGTATTCATTTCTGACTCTGTCACTCCGTGTTATACCACACATCCACCGCAACATTCGCATCTTTGCTGCATGCAGTCGTCTTTCGTAAGTCTTCTTCGTTGACCATTTTTTTTTCTTTTTCAGCACAGCTGCTAGCTCCCTTGACCTACCATTCATGGTACCTACATTCCAACTTGCATACCTCAATCTCATTTCCCGGGCTAGTGTCTTACGTTGCCCCCGCCCGGGCTGGTGTAACAAACCTTGCCCATTTCTCATAGGAACCGGGTGCTGCCCCTGCGCGTCGGCTACGGGGGACGGCCTAGGCCCTGTCACCTTTCTTATTATACATACTGTATAAATGTTTTGGCAAATGTTTTACGGCCGCCCGCCTGTCTGACACCAACTCTCCTTGGGGCTTTCATTGTTTTGGTAAAGGGGTAGAGATAGCGTGTGTTTGGGTACAGGATATTGCAGGTAAGGATATTTGGCCTGATGGTAAGGATGCCACAGTCCCGGATAAGGAAGTAGTGGGAGACTCCAACAGCTCGGGGGGCCGAGGTCGCGAACTCATAGCCCTGTTCCATGACTGGCTAGATCAATGGAAAAAGCATCCCCTGACCATTTATTAATATTTCTTGAAGGAGATTTAGAGTATTTTAGATATTCAAGCATAATAAAAATTTAAAAATTAGGCACTACCAAGGAGATTTGTTACACAAAATAAATTTCTGAACGCACGCCTTAACATTTGACAGCCAAAAAATGTCAATCCATTGTCATGAGAATTCTGCATTTTTAACATCTAAAATACGCAATAATTCGAATGTTATAGATACATATTGTCGATTCAAAATGCTTATTTTAATAAGTTCTTTTATTTGAGGGAGCCTCTAACGGCATCGACGGGATAAACATTAAATGACAGGAAATTTTGTATGGTGTTAAAGTTCAAAATGACTTAAGTATCATTACAAACCTTTTGTATGGGAATATAGAAAAGTATTATTTTTAGACCTTTTCAGGCAATTATTAAAATGTATCTCTCCGTAAGAACAATCCTCGTACTTCAAGGAATATTATAAAAAAAGAATTAGCGAAATCGGTTCAGCTGTTCTCGAGATTTGCGCTTAGGAACACATCGAGATATTCATTTTTATGACATAGAACTCCTCCACTACGATTTAAACTTTATTGTATTGTATTAAAGTTTAAATTGACTTAATTATTGAAACGAAACTTTTGTATGGATAAAGAAAACAATGAAAAGTCCCACGGGAACGCTATCGAACGGGATAAAAAGTATCCTATGTCCGTCTCCTGGCTCTAAGCTACCTCCCTACCAATTTTCAGCCAAATCTGTTCTGCCGTTCTTGAGTTATAAGTGGTGTAACTAACACGACTTTCTTTTATATATATAGATGTAATTCTAAACAGGCTAGCAAATAAAACAGATTAAATTCGTTCGACCGTGGCTCTACCCAGAATAAAATATTAAAACGTCAATGCTATGAAAAAGCTGACTGGCCTAAGTTACCCACCGTCACGGTTAATTTATCAACCCGCCCATCGTTTAACAGATGAAACGGCCCGAAACATCGGGAGCCGGCTGAAAGCGGTTAATCGGATAGAAATCAGGATTTGACATCTGATCCCTGTGATTTTAGCTGGTGGATGAAACGGCATTATTTATCAATTGAAACGGGGTAAATGTTGATGACGTAACACAATGTCTTTCATAAGTAATTACTGAGTCATTCAAATAGTTTGTTTTTATTGTTTGTAGTGGACGTTGTTTAATATTAATTGTTCTCTTGCACACTAAAAATTAAATTTCGGAAATTTATAATATTTTGCCTTACATCAACTTACTTACAATCATTGAATTTCAATCAATTTTTACTATATACAGTACCTATTACAATTAAATTATCACTTAATTGCATTTTGCTGGAGTACGTATCCGTTGAAATAGTGAAATATAAAAACAATTAAAATAAAAACCTTTAGACACCTGTGTTCTACTTCTGTCCAAGGCTGATATAAATGAAATGAAATGAAATGAAATGAAATGAAATGAAATAATAATATTTATTGAATCCATAAAATGTCAAATACATCACTTAGATTCAGTCATTTCAAAATTTACCACCCTGTTCGGAAGGCAGTCATCACTAGAGAAGAACGGGCAAGAAACTCTAGTGTTGCTCTTTTCCAATCAAGAGATAGTTTACAATACAGATACAAAGACTCAATTTCCCGAATTAGAGCAGCTCATTAATACAATATCAGAATTTTGTATATAAGAACAACATAGTCATCTTAAATGGAGACTCCGACATCTAACCAGGTTAAAATTTCATTAATGGAAATAAGCAAATCAGGCAGACCAGTCCCCACAAACAGCACCCGTTCACGAGTATGACGCATGTGCCAGCCATCGGCCTCCTCAACCATTTCATAGGGAAGTGACCGACCCGGCACACGACGCCGCCGTAAGCACAGACATTTCTGCGAGCATGACATACCTGATTGCTTACAAGTTACTAAAATAATAATCAAGTATAATAATCAAGTATGTACAGCCATGTCCATTAAAGTAGACCCAGTCAAGCCCGGGATTACAATAACATTTTACTTATACCCAGGCTTCGTTATCTTCCATATATTCTGATATTGTATAGTAGGCTTTGTTACATAGATGTCTCTTAGTAATTTCTTTAAATTTATGATACTTTAAAGCCTTAATATGACTAGGGACTTTATTGTAGAAGTGTATACAGTAACCCTTAAAAGATTTGCTGATCTTGTGGAGCCTGGTTTTATAAGTTACTAACTTATTTTTATTACGAGTATTTCTATCGTGTATGTCAGAAAACTTTTTAAATTTATGAATATTCTTATGGACATACATAAGATTTGCGTGTATGTATTGCGATGCTACTGTCAAAATACCAATTTCCTTAAACTTTTCTCTTAGAGAATATCTAGAGCTAAGAGAATAAATACATCTGATGGCTCGTTTTTGTAGTAAAAATATGGTATTTATGTCAGCGGCACCACCCCATAGTAGAATTCCATAACTCATCAAACTATGAAAGTAAGCAAAATACACTAACCTATACCTCATTCACGATAAGTTGATTCTTTTGGCATATCGACTAATGATGGGAAACAGAAAATATCGAGAAGTTAAAAAATATTGCGTTTTAAAATACTGCATTATGTGTGAAATTCTTTATTACTTTCGACATATAAAACATTATTTAGATAAGCGGTGGTGGGTCATAATAAGTACCTATTTAATATTTAAACAGGATTATTTTTAGACCTCCCGCCAAATTTAAATAGGTGTTTTAGACCACGGAAGTAAACAACTTCCCCAAAGAAACACGGGTCGAAAAGTAAAAAAAAAATTCAGACCTTCTACACGAAATCGACCACGTGAGCAGTTTTCTATGGGAGGGTCGAATTATTTATCACGTTTCGACCCATGTTTCTTTGGAAAAGTTGTTTAGTTTCATGGTCTAAACAACCTATTTTAAGTTGACAGGAGGTCCAAAAATAACGCAGTATGTAAAAATTAAGGTTGAAAAATTAAATAGTTTTATCTTTAAAACAGTTTTTATTAAGAAACTGGAGTACAGCCATGATCATCATAGCGTTCAATAAAATTATCGACGTGGCAATCGATATGAACGATGTTACGTCCCTTTCCGTCCGAACGATGTAACATTATACAAACGTCAATTAGTTTCAGTATTCCTATTTTAATTTTACTTTGAAGCAATAAAGCCTCAAAATTTTTGGATAACGCTTATATCTTTAGGGACTTTTGTATTGTATGTATTTTTTTATATTTATCAAATCATTAAAATAATAAAATAATACGTTTTTTATTTCAAAGTCATGTCTCAGAAAAATTGACATCTGCCAAAAGAATCAACTTATCGTGAATGAGGTATAGCTGTATCAATGTCTGTCAACTGACGTATTTTGCTCACTGCAAAGACTGCTGCACTCAGCTTTTGAGCTAATACTGTTATGTGGGGACCCCATTGAAGTTTGGGGTCTAATGTGATTCCCAAAAACTTAGTATTATCCACAAGGCTCAGCTTATCTCCATTCATTAAAATGTCGGCATTGGCATATTTTACATTAGGTGTTATAAACCTAATACATTTAGTTTTTTTACTATTTAATAATAGGTTATTAATATTAAACCAATGCACGATTTTAGTGAGAGTGCAGTTTACATCGTCAAGAGTGGATTGATTGCGTTTAACTTTAAATACTAAAGAAGTGTCGTCAGCAAACAGCACTACATCACAATCGTCCCTTATATAATAAGGCAAGTCATTAATATAAATCAAAAAAAGAAAGGGTCCAAGAATCGAGCCTTGTGGAACTCCCATAGTAACAACAGACCCAGGAGATCTTTTTCCATTTACATCAACAACCTGGATTCTATTACTTAAATACGACTTAAACAACTCAAGTGCCATACCGTTAACTCCATAATGGCTTAGTTTCCCGATAAGAATGTCATGGTGAACACAATCAAATGCCTTGGATAGATCACAAAATACTCCTAAAGCATCCCGTGAGACCTCCCAAGCTTCAAAAATATTATGAATAAGTTCCACACCAGCATCGGTTGTGGAGCGACCCCGAGTAAAACCAAACTGGTTGCAATGAAGCAGTTTGTTTTTTGAAAAGTAATTTTCAATTTGCAACAACATAAGTTTTTCGAATATTTTACTAATAGAAGGTAGAATCGATATGGGTCTAAAGTTAGTTGGGTCGTCTTTGCTACCTGATTTATAGAGTGGAATAATTTTACTTAATTTCATTTTATCAGGAAATATGCCACTATTAACACACGAGTTAAAAATTATAGCTAGCTGGGGTGCTAATACATGTATTACAGAGTTTAGGATTTTTGTAGAAATTCCCCAGAAGTCACATGTATTTTTTATGTTTATTAACTTAAATGTCTTAATAACATCTATACTATTAACACAATGGAATCTAAATGAATCCTCACTCCCAGGGACTGTTTTCTGTAATAGCTCACTTGCAACGGATGTGGAAGAGTTCAAACTTCTAGTAATAGAAACTGGTATTTCAGTAAAAAAAGTTTCAAATGCCCTAGCTACCTCAAAATTAGATTTGATTATATTATTATTTATGTTTAAACTAAACTCGGTTTCTCGAGGTTTAGTCTTCCCAGTTTCTTTATTTATTACACTCCAAGTCATTTTTATGGTATTTTTAGCCTTTTTTATTTTATTACTTAAGTATAAGGACTTGGCTCTTATGCAAACTAGCTTAAATATTCTAGAATATTTTTTCACATATTTTTTAAATTCTACACTGTGATTGTATGTTTTTTCATAATAGAGGTCATACAATCTCTTTCTACTTATGTGAATGCCTAACGTAGCCCAACTTTTAAATGGAGTCTTTTTACCAATAGAAACAGATCTGGGTGTGAAAATTGATTCAAACTCCTTACAAAATGTGTTAAACATGGAGTTATACAATATATTAGGGTCACTTCCAGTTACAATGTTACTTAATTTATTATTTAATTTAATTTTAATTCTCTCTAACCGAGCCTTTGTTACCGGGACAACAGTCAGTTTCTCATTTGATGCGTCTTGGAATCCACTTTTAAATGTGACCAGTTGTCCACAGTGATCAGAGCCAATGTTATTAATAATACATTTGTTGTGTGGCAGGATATCTGTAAAGACATTATCAATACAGGTAGCACTGGTGTTGGTTATTCTTGTAGGCTCTGAAAAAAGATTTGTTAAATTAAAAGACGAAAATAGAGTTTTTAATTTTATAGCCACTGTAGAACTTTCTATCAAATTAACATTAAAATCTCCACAGACCAACAATTTCTTATTTGATCTATTTAGTTTTCTTAATGCATCTTCAACTATTAATTCAAAATTATCATAAATTGAGGAGGGTGGCCTGTATACACATAAAACAATGAACTGCTCCAACTCAATACATGACAGTTCCGCAGTTTGCTCCACAGAGAGGCTCACTATATCTTTGCGCTCTTTATATTTATGAATTTTATTCACTAATATAAGTGAGCCACCATGTATAGCATTTTTCCTGCAAAAGTTGCTACTAATTGTATGATCTTTGAAGTTGAACATGAGCTGTTCAGTTCGTAACCAGTGTTCTGTAGCGCAAAGAATATCAATTTCCTGACAACTCATGAACAACTCCAGTTGCAGCTCTTTTATAAAAAAGTTTTATAAAAAAGGAGAATAAGTTTTCTTTTTATAAAAAAAAATAAATAAACGGTAGGCTATTTATTATCTGAGAATAGTATGGTTGTTACTAAAATTAACTTAATAAGTCTTAGTAGCAGTCCTGAGTTGTAAAATTTGCCCGAAAATTGGCAAAACCCTCTTTATAGCTTCCGAGGAAAAAAACACCATTCGGAAACTGTGGTTGCAGTAGTGCACCTCATTCTTCTTCATCGGAGATACAGACGGGAGTGAGTAAGCGTGTAAAAAATCATTTATTTCACGTTCATATCGACTTTATTTTTACTGGTCATGTTTCGTTTTATTTGGTGTAGGTACAATAAATAGTAGTCATTAATTCTTTTGTTATTCTATTATATTTTCCGAATATCATACACTAATAATAATAATATAGCCTTTTATTCGGATTCTTAACTTGTACGTACATACATTTAAAAATTTAAACAAAACAATTAAAACTTGAAACTTTTCCTATATCAAAATTAAAACAAAACAATGAAAACTTAAACTATCATGCACTACAAATTTACATTCTAATTAGAATAGTTTCGAGAACATTGGGTGAATTGGCTCAATGCTGTTTAACTGGAGATAATACGCGTCTAAACTAGTTCACAGTGAAGTATTGTCATGTAAATCATATGTAAATATGTAAAGCAATATTCCGATAGAGTTTGCGATTGAAATCATCTGCAAAAAATATTCGTCGAATGTCTTTATACTGAGTTTACATAAAGATTTTGTACACCTGTTTAACGAAAACAAAATTTATAAAAAGTTGCAACCTGCGCATATCTTAGCTATATATTGTACATAATATATATAATTTCCATAAGTATGTACGAGTATATTCTTTAATTAAGTTACTATATTACTATTAAAAACATTTAAACACGCCATGATTAATAACTATAACTATATTATTGTAGACAACGGAACGACAATAACAATGAAAATATTTGGTGGTCATTTTCTCTGATAACTTTCTTTATTTGCACGGATCTATTAGGAATTTCTGAGGTGAATAGTCTGCCGATCCAAATCCAAATAATACATCAAACTAGTGGGCAACTCTTTGTTTTCCAACTCCTCCTTTACATTGCTTTTCTGATTGACTTCGTTGCGGGATTATGACAATTTAGGTCCTCTTAGATTCGCTGAGCTTCATTGCTCGGCGCCAATACTGTGCGTGCCGCTGTTGATCCTGTAGTACAGGAGTTGCAGTGGCGGGTGTGTGGTGGGATAGGGACACCAAACTAGCGCGGTTTCTTATGACCTAATTCGTTCCAGCTATAGAAGAGGCCTGTTAGACATATTGTGTCTTCTCGCGATTTAATTTAAAACATAATTTGGTATTACATAGATCTCACAACTTTTTACGATACAAAAAGTAGGCTAGATTGTTTTTTTTTTTCATATTTAGACGTAATTGCGGAAGGCGACAAAGAGATCCGGATACAGGGGGGATCAAGAGGGTCTACGTACATACAATGCTAGTTATTTAATAGACTGTATACCAGTAAAATTGTATGCTGCATCGCTGTATTTGATGTAATAGAATATTCTAAATCAAGTAAAAAAAAATCTCTTTCATTGTGACAACCATTTCATATTCTCTGCCGACCTGAAAAACATCTCGCCCTTCTAACAGTATTAAGAGTTTTTGGCTAATGATGATGATTAAGACAGTAGAATGTAGGAAATAAAATGCAGCTTAACAGTATCTAATTATAAGTACAATTTATTCATAAAATAATAAATGTATCGTTAGTGAAAATTATTGGTCAGGAATAAGTTTACTGCGATGGATATCAGCAGCCTCTCACTGATTGGTGAACCACTCCGTCTGAGTCTCTATATATTGAGAGGCAAATACGATTCTTCTCTGTGCTGTAAAATTAATAATATTCTTTATTCTTTTCTCAACAGTCTCATTACCTCACTTATAGTGCGATTGCCAAGTCATACTACTTTATTTAAAACATGAAAGATTTTGAACGCATCTCTGCCTACCGCTTCGGGGAATACAGGCGTGAGGTTATGATCTTGTACAGAAGATCTCTTAAATGAGGACTGAATAAATGCATCGACTTGGTGTCACATGGATCTCACAACTTTTGACGGTAGCAGGACTGAGTTGCGAGACTTGGGTTTTTTACAAGTTTTGTTTTTTTATGGGATATAATTTTACAATCACTTACTCTTTCATCATTTTATTTAAAGGTGTTCCGATTGACATTGTGAAGAGTAGCGACATCAAAACACACCATATTATCATGCGAAAGCCTGCGAAAGAAAGAAATCAATAATAACAAAAATTATTCATTAACAAAAATTATTCATCTCAAGTTTGCCGAACTAGACTAAACTTCGTTTTCGATTTTATAGATAGTCATCATGATCATCAGCCCATATATGTTGCACTGCTGGGTACGGGCCTCCTAAGGCGTTAAGAGGATTTAGACCTTAGTCCACTGGCCTAATGCAGGTTGGGTGACCTAAGAAATTTCTAAGAACTTTACAAAAGTGCGAGTTTAATCATATTTTCCTTTATCGTTAAAACAAGTGAAAATTCATTGTGAATACACACATAACTTGGAAAAGTCAGAGGTGTGTGCCTGGGGCTTGATCCACGACCGCAGTGATTCTCGACCACGCACCTTCATGCCGTCGCTGCTTCTTACATGCAATATGCATTCCGATTTAAAATCCATTTAAGCTTATGACGAAAAATTACAATAATAAATTACTCACTGCGAAAAACTTCCATTTTATTCAATAGTATACAGTGAACTGCGAATACTAAATGCCGTGGTTTTAATAAAAATCGATTTATATATGTAACATTCTTAACCCGGCGTAGATGACGTGAATAAAAAATTACGAGGACGATGACGCCGGGTCATATTGATCCGAACTTTAATTCATTTTTTTTTAATTTAATGAATTGCCTTAATTTCAATTACTGTTTATTGCAATGGTTCTTAGCTTAGGTAGTAAAATAAAAATACGTTCAAGAAATATGCTTTTATTATTATTTTTCTATCATTTATTTAACTTATTTTTTACTGGGTTTTGACCCAACAACCGATGGAGAGCCTCCGAACATTTTGGTCGAGGCTCTTTGGTATCCAACCCATTGGCAGTAACGACTATCGGAACAATGACGGTTGAGTCAACATCCCCATCAGTAACCTCGTGCGCCAAATCTAAATATTTAGACATCTTGTATTTTTCGGCTGAGCACTGTAGGCCTACCATGACCTTTTAACAAACGATTCAATTGCAGAGCAGTTCAGTTTAGGTTCTTAAACTGAATCGCTTATATTCGTACCATGACGTACTTTAAACAAAGTCGCAATTGAATCGTTTGAATGAACGAAACTTAAAACTGAAACGTTTTGATTGAAAGAGATAACGCTATACATTTATCGTTTGTTTCATCCACCATAGTAGAGTGCGTTTTGAAACTCTACATTGCAAATTGTCGGTATTTATGATTACTATTTGAATCCTAATTATTACGTCTATTTTTTATTTATAATACTTCATTTGTAAAAAAAACATGCTGTAGTGATGTGTAAAGGAGTTTATAATTATTTTGATTGTAGTAAGATAAATTATATCGGTACAAAGTTTTTAAAGAATTTAACATTAAAACTTGGTTCAAGTTTCGAACATGTGTTATTCAATATTTCGCATCATCAAGTCGAGGTTGATGTGGCGGTGGATTTGATGTGTCAATTTTATGTTTATAATAAATTTCAATTAAAATGGTATGAAACAATGGGGTAACTGACTTTTTGAACATACATATTTAGCATTATCAATTAATATATTGAGTTCTTATATGTAGTTTTTACCAATTTCACTTACAAAAATATTTGTATCGTCATCGGTATTTCAAGTGCTGTTTTTTCAATATAGTAAAGTTCCACAGCATAGCGTTACTTATGGCTAACTCAAGCACTTATGGGAGTTTCTTTATAAACACAAAGATATAGGTACTCTTGGGCTATAACAAAATATCACTAACAAGGGAATTTTCGCGAAGAATATTTGATGAATGGTTATGGTGCTGTGAAAGATTGGAAAGGGTGGTGTATTTAAGGGTGTAAAGTAGTATTATAATTTCCCCATCCTCCCATCAAAATTCAGCGGACACTTACGGCCTTACGCCGACGACAACCAAGTCGGGAGCCACCTATGACGGCAGAAAAAGCCCGTCGCGCCTTAGTGGAAGTCCCATGAGGGTGGAACAATTAAACAGTTTAAAACTTTTGTTAAGAGAAATAAAAGAAATTATGCGAGAAAGAGGTAGACGAAGATAGATGTAGTTTATTAACAACTATAAAACATAAAATACAAATATAAGATGGTTTACAAAAATATATTGAATTATACAGTAAATACGATATTATTTTAAACTAAATTGGCATGCTCCAGACATTGTATGATGCTGTTCCTTGTAGCTATACATTGCCTAAGGTAGTTGTGATTCAAATTATCACACTCAGTATATGGCAATAATAGCTAATTGTTCTTCTCTAGTGACATCTTCATCAATCAAATTTATGGTAGGCATATTAGCTTAACACAAATATTATGCAATATTAAATATGCATTTATTATTAAGATGGAGCCATTCTTGGTTCGTAATGCACCAAAAGGCAATGAAAATGTGCCTTGAAAAGCCTTGAATAGTCCTTTCTATTATGTTCCTTGTCCAAACATGAAGAGCTGTATAGTGGCTCTCTGTTGTCCCTGGGACTGCAATAATAACTGGAGTCAAGACATATTTTCTTAATGGATATCCAGAATCTCCTGCAACAAAACAACAACAATTTTTAAAGCGTCACAGTAATTAATTTAATGCAATTTGTGAAATAAACTTTTGGGTTTCACCAATTAAGCTAATATTAGATATATACAAAACTACACATACTTATTTTATTAGATGCTTTATTGTGGTCTTTTTGTGTAAAATGTAAAGGAATATTATATAAGTGAACATTTTAACACACAAGTTAACAATTTTGTTTTTTAGCTTAATTTTCTAAGTAAATTATTCACACTTTATAATATTGAGTCTTACTTTTTTCAACCATAATATTAATAATATTAGAACTCACCAAATAACCAAGTAGATTCATAAAGACTGTCCAAATATATTTTAAAGGGTGCACAATCCATATCAATGAATCATGTGTAGCGCCTCTATAGCTGGCATCTATCCTGGTCATTTGCATATCCGCATCACATATCTAGAAAAACATGACACATACATATGGATAGAACAAAGTTTTTGTTATTACAATTATTGTTTTTTAAGAGATGATTAGTCTTACTAAATGAGTGATAATGTTTCCTACACTAGAATTGTTTTTCATGTTCAGTGGGCTTTATTATAGCTATTTGTACAGTCTTTGCACCCCAAAACAGGAAAGTTGAATTTCTCATAAAACTTGCAACAAATTATTGTTTTAGTAAAAATTCTAATAAAGGTTCATCAAATTATTATTACTAACATCAATAAAAAAAAGAAAAGAAACTACATTTGTTATGTATTATCCTAGCAACCTGTAATAAGACAGTACCATGGGCAAGCCCTTACAATCCTTAATTTTAGGTGTGTGAGTAGTATAATGTACATGAAAATGTATTAATATTGAAATCTTAGGTTAATTTTGAGTTGTTTGATATACATGTATGAGATAACACCAAGCATGTTGGCAATGGAGTATCTAACAAATATTTAATTCTTAATGTTTCTTACCTTTTTCTCCACAGAAAGATCGGTAGATTTTAGCGGCTCTTTGAACATAGGTCTTAACTCCTTACACAAACTTGAAGTCAATTGTTAAGAAAGTCGGTATCTTTTGCTAAACTCTGTATCATCGAATTCTTCAAATGGATCCGAGTGTTCCCTAAGTTTACACCTTTCTTTACGTCGTGATATACAGGATTCATTATCACATTTCATAAATTCTAAAACGATTTTTACAGCAGCTTCAGGCACCCTTGTTATTACTCATGTATAAATGAAAATTGTAAAAATATCAACACCCAATCACAATTTTTCAACAACAATCACTTATTTACCATAAAACGTTAAAAATTGTCACAAAAGTCCTCAAAGATATAAAAACTTTTCAATTCTGTTGACAAAATAGTAACTTAAAATGGATCGCTAAAAGTAATAAATTTTGACAGTTAAGCGATTCAGTTTAGGTCGTCTCAGAGGGTCATGGTACGGAAATGAACGAACAATAGTCAAATATCATTCAATTCTTAAACTGAATTGTTACAAAGCTGTTGAACCTATACTGAGTCGCATTATAGACGTCATGGTACAAAATAACAATTCAGTTCAGTTTAGGTCGTAAACTGAATCGCAATAAGAGGTCATGGTAGCCCTACTGGGCACTACTAGTAAGTAAAGGGGTAGAGGAGGGCCGTATCTTCAGCTACAGAAACTTTTGAAACACACAAGCGACGCAAAAATAAAATATGTAAGTTTAGAATCTCCTCGGGTCAATATGACCCAGGGTCATTATCGGCGGGTTAAGTGCTGACTGCTATGCATGTGTGTTTTCCTAAAGCGGTACATTATATGTCCTTGCATAAACCATACTCAATTTTAAATTTGCACCAACATAATTAAGACACACACATTATTTTGATAAAGTGGTGATAACAGGCAGTTTATAGGGGTGGGTGTAGAAATGCACCTCTGGCATTGAACTGGCTCAAGAGGCTTCCTCGCCAAAATAATTCATGACTTAGCTATGCCTTGTATTATGTATAGAATGTCTTCGTTTAGTCTAAAGAAATCGTTGCCATTTTAATTATCAAACTAAAGTAATGTCCAAAAAATAACATATTTTAAAACCAAGCTTTTATTATGCACGAAAAATTAAAAAAATAAACTAAGAAAACATTCATAAAATTCGTAGTTTTTTTAAACTTTACAAGTAACAATTTACAAAAGTGTTCGGTTTATCAGTAGAAGTATGATACATAAACATATATTATCTATAACTAGTATATTAATATTCTTAAGTGATCTAAAAGCTCGTCGCGGCCGAGGTCTTTGCATTAACGAAATTGCGCGACAAGCTTTTAAATCACTTAAGAATATTAATATACTAGTTATAGATAATATATGTTTATGTATCATACTTCTACTGATAAACCGAACACTTTTGTAAATTGTTACTTGTAAAGTTTAAAAAAACTACGAATTTTATGAATGTTTTCTTAGTTTCTTTTTTTAATTTTTCGTGCATAATAAAAGCTTGATTTTAAAATATGTTTTTCACCGTTAATTTATTTTTAACTTTTTAGTTGGAAATATTTCTAACTCTATCCATTTCGTAGTCATACCGAAATTCAATTCAATCGGTCAAGGAAACTAGTGTTCCTATGGGCACCTTCCAACTTCTCATGACACCAGATCAACGATACCTTGTAATTACGTTGTCACTGAAAATACAAAGGCATACCAAATTTTAGCTTAATTGGTCCACAGGAATCGGAGTTCATATGGGCTTCTTCCAACTCCTCATCAGATCAGCTTCATGATACCATATTTTTGTATTGTTACCGAAGTTACGAAGACAGACCAAATTTCAGTTCAATAGGACCACAAGAATCGGAGTTCCTATGTGCATCTTCCAACTCTTCGTCAGATCAGCTCTATGATACCTTATTATTATATTGTCACCGAAATTACATAGGTATACCAAATTTCAGCTCAATCGGTCCAAAGGAATCGGAGTTCCTGTGGGCTTCTTCCAACTCCTCAATAGATTAGCTCTATGATACCATTTTTGTATTGTTACCGAAATTATGAAGAGACACAAAATCTCAGCTCAATTGGACCATAGGGATCGGAGTTCTTATGGGCATCCTCCAACTCCTCATCAGATCAGCTCCATGATACCATATTTTTGTATTGTTACCGAAGTTACGAAGAGATACAAAATTTCAGCTCAATTCGACCATAGGAATCGAAGTTCCTATGGGCATCTTCCAACTCTTCGTCAGATCAGCACCATGATATCATATTTGTGTATTGTTGTCGCAGTTACAAAGACATACCAAATTTCAGCTCAATCGGTCCACAAGAACCGATGTTTCTATGGTCATCTTCCAACCTCATCATCAGACCAGCTCCATGGTACCATATTATTGTATTGTCATCCAAGTTACATAGGTATACCAAGTTTCAGCACAATCGGTCTATTGGAAGTGGTTCAAATCTTCATTGCAAGATTTGTAAACATACAAACATACATACATACATACAAAAGTGAAGTTAAATAAAAGCTTGTAATAATTTAACATTAAATTCCTCAGTACATGGCTTGTGTCCGGGGACATTATTGCGGAACCCTCGGGCTTTCGTGTAATTAAAACTAAATGCTACACTCACATAGTACCTTGCATTTAAATAATAACAAGCTTTTAGAATTCATCATTTATTGCTGGTTTCATGAGGGGCAGTATAAAAATGTCCATCGTGAGGAAACCTGCACACCTAAAAGTTCTTAGGAATTAATTTGGCGTGTAGTACGCCAACCCGCACTAGGCCAGCGTGATGGACTAAGGCCTAAACTCTCTCAATGGTTGAGTAGACCAGTGCCCGGCAGTGGGACGTATATGGGCTGATGATGAAATTAAATTGGGAAAAGGCCAAAATGATGATGATGCTGGTTTCATGACCCATGAAATACAATCCTCTGAATTTGTCTCTTCAACATGAATTAGTTTGCTCATGCTGCTAAGTGCCAAGTAATCATAATGTAACCAATATTGCTCAAGTAAAGTGATGTTAATAGATTGATTTTTTTAGTATCCGCAGGTATTTTGATGAATACAAAATTGAATTTTTTGACAGTATTATTGAAACAAGTGTTTCATTGAGATATTACGGAGTTTCTATAATATCTCATTTGCGCAAATATAACTTCTTAGTTAAATTACAGACGCAAATTCGTAGAGTTGCCAATTGAGCTAATAATTATATCAGCTGATATATTAGCTGAATTACGACTTAATTTTATGAAGATTTAGGATGTAATAATTTAACTATAAATTAAAAATATATATATAATAATCAAACTGATGTGCATATCTGCACTTGCGAATCGCCATCTCTTTGAAGTTTTTAGCGTAAACGATATGCTTGAAAACATGCATATTTTATGAAATTAAATTGCTATTTAGTTATTTGAATTATAGGATTTTAATGGGAAAATATTTTTTCATTATTCGCAGGTATTAGAATAATGAATAAATATTTATATACCCTTATACATATAGTGAAAAGCGCAAGCTAAAGAATTACAGAAACCAAAAATTATGTATTCAACAATTGATAGTGGAAAAATAAAAGAAGTAAATATTGAAAATTTTCGTACGAATAAAGTATAAAAGAACGACGCCTTGAATAAGACCTTATTATTTAAGAGTCACACTCTGTATCACAATGAAGGCGTTAAAAGGTAAGTTAGTCAAATTAGTTTTATATCGAGACTTTAACTGTTATTAAAAAGAATTGACTCATTTATTATAATTCTTTATAAATTTCTCTCATTATACATTATCATCGTAATCATGAGCCCATATACAGACGTCCTTCTTTTTGAGGGAAAGCTGCTTATGGCTCTATATCCCGCCAGCCCTCAGAGAGGGGAGCAGGAGGCGTATATCGGGGTCACCGGCCTTCCAGCCCGGCGCGCGTCGGAGTCACCTCCGCTCAGATGTCAGTGCCGAGCTGGGTCCCTAACCTACCCTAACCTTCACCGGCATACCGACCAAAACCCCCCGGTGGCCTTCTCCGCGCCAGGTGGGCGACCTCGGTGCGTGGGCGAAGGTCGCACAAAATGGTTCCACAGCCGCCCAATGCGCTCCCGAGACGAGAGCGTCTCGGCCTTCTCACATTTTATGGGGATGCAGTCGCACCCCCACTAACTTTATTTGGGCGCCCACGACAGACACAGGCCACCATGCCGCCATCCTTCTCGGGGTCACATGTGTGCACTGCTCCCGCAGCGCATCTAGCGACCCCGAGTGCCCCTTTGAGTCGCCTTTTACGACCGGCAGGGGATACCGTAGTAGGATTCTAACGTCCCTTTGCCACAGGGCAGGGTGCTGGGTCTAATTTTCTCTGTTGACCCAGCGCCTCCTTTTTTGACGCCTTTGGCGGGTGGGGTCGTTGCGTTCACGACCCCGCTCCGCACTCTCCTTGTGCGACGTGACAGGCTCGCAGAAGGAAAGCATCGCTCGCCACGACCTCGGGCTCCCGACCATCGACGAGACGACGGCCGGAAGTGTCTCTACCGACAACAACGCGGAGAGCGCTGCGCTGAACCGCCCAGGCTGGACAGTCCTCTAGTGTGTGCTGGGCTGTATCGTCTGGGCAGTTGCCACAATGGTGACACACGGCCGACACCTCCTTTTGTGGCCGAAGCATACAACACCTGTGTCAGGCGGAACGTCGCCGCACCGTGGCCCCTGTCCACCCACTGGACGAGGACAGGACGCACTGCCTCAACGGTTCTAGCACCAGCACTGGGATTCTCCAGCCTGGTTCGCCATTCCTCTACGGCGGCCGCACAAAGGGAGGCTTTAATCGCCTCGACCTCCCTCGGGGTCAGTTTATCCCCGCGACTTGACGCCTCCTCCCGCTGGTGGTATAAGCGCGAAAGGAGTTTAGTGCGAAGGTCCCACGGCAGGGACCCGGCCAGAACGCAGGCCGCCTCGTAGGAGTTTGTGCGGTACCCTCTGATCATCCGCTGCGCCAGCGCACACGTCCTACTAAGAGAAATTAGGCCTTAGTCCGCCACGCTGGCCTAGTGCGGGTTGCCTGTTGCAGAATACGAGTATCCAAATTCAAATTAATCAATTTCAATCATTCATTCAAATTAATCAATTCAAAAATTCAGAGTTTGTAATTAATTTTATAATTAAATGTTATATTTTGTGCAACTTGTATTTTTTTTTTCCGTTGCAGTTTTTGGCATGCTGATGTGGTATATGCTATTATTGTTAGTCGCAGTGTCTTTTGGATCTCCTTTAAATAAGGTAGCGAACAGGTAAGTTAATATTACGATATTGTTTCATGGTCTCCCTTCGTTAGTGTGTACCGTGCGGTCTTAAAATACGGATTCGGGCCGAGTGTTATTCAGTATTTCTATAAAGAAATTTTTGGTACCAGCACTGAGTCTGGAATTTTAGGACAATAGGTTCTCCATCTAGTAAGGAGCTTAAAACATTCTTGACGAAACCTAGATGCAGAAATGCACCTCTGCCTATCCTTTTAAACTAACAGAATAGTGCGTCAGTTTCGGAATCTAGAATAAGGAATCTAGGTTATAGATACACAGAAAAAAAAATGTAATTAGAAAACCCATACAACACCATAAACCGATTCGTAGGACAGATTTTGTTATCTTAATTTATCATATCACACTAATAAACTGTTTTTAAGTTAACTTACTGGAGTATAAACATGTAAATTTTTACAAGACGCATTATAAATGCAAATCACAACTTCTTACCCCTATTTTTGTAATGAATTTCATTTTTTATTACCGACATCGAAAAACAGATAGTATGTGTTCAAAAATTTCTTTTTTATTTCATTTTTTTCTTTTGCTGATATAGAATACTAATTTTTCAGGCAAGCAAGGAATCGAATATGCGCAACATTTAATTTGACCACGGGAGAACCTATTTCAGGATTCAGAGGCTGCTAAAACTTTAGTGGAAATTAGTATTTTGTAACATTTATAGAAACTTGATGCCTACAGAAATGAAATAGTATAAAATTACTCATTGCTTTTAATCAATTGTGTCAATTAAATAATAAGATATATATTATATTAAATAAAAAGTATTTAAGTAAGTATTGTATTAGATAATATACTACATAAAAAGTTTTCAAAATGATAAAGTTGTAATAAAAAATACTCTTGCAAAATATCTTTTGAATTAATTCATATTTTTATAACTTCGAAACGTTGAATACGTAGAGAATGCACAACTCTTCCATGCACTTAAGCATATGTATGTAGGTAGTAAATACAAATACTTTAATAATAGTTAAAACAGCTGTATGGGGCAGTTTTTCCTAGTCCTTTCCATCCTCAGCAAATTCCGTTTCCAATACTGTACCGAATATTTTTGTATCGCCTAGACTTTTTCCTTTTGAAACACAAACCAACGGCATCGCTTGATTGGTTCCAATGTTGAAACAGCTGCATATTTTTGCTGGGAGTTCACTCGTGCCGAACTAATTTGGAACATTGCAATTAAAACAATACGATTCGGCCGTCTTTTGTTTAACGATTTTTATGATACTAAAGTCTTTTATCATTTCGTCAAATAATAAGTCGAGCTGAAGTTAATGTGGATTTTAGCTCAATCAAAAACGAAGGTTCTTGATACGGTTATATCTGTCATGTTACTTACCTTATGACCCTGACATTTATGACCAAGTAAAATACTTATTCTGTCCTGTTTCTACGCTAAATGGCTGTAATTTATTTTATTGCTTTAAATCGATTAATCCTGTTCAGTGAAAGAGGCTGCTGAAATAGAAAGGGGATGACTAACGTTTCCCAAAGCCGTATACCATTAATATCATTGGTTTACTAAAAATAAACGAATGATCTTATTTTGTGCTAATATCATCATAATCATTATCGATGTAGTAATACATTTTTTATATTATAAAAGTTATCTGTTTTTTATTCTAAAATTATTGACATAACATACGAAGAAATCATACGCTAATTAAAAAATTGTAAAAAACATGTTTTCATTTTTAACTTGCTGTAGTATCGAGAGAAGTAGATTTTTCGTCTACTCCACCATCGCTACTTTTTATGAACATGAAATATTGTAGAATGCACTTGTATTTTTAGTTACTGAGGCGAGTATGCTTCGTTAGTTCCATAAGTATCTGAGGTGCCATCGAAGAGATCGCGAGTTGAGCATCGTGATTTTTTCGTCATATTTTTTTAGTAGCAAAACAGAGTTCGGGAATCTTTCGATTACTCGTAGAACATTATATCAAAATGTGGGTATATAATTCAGCTGTACAGTAATTTTTATTAATATCTTCAACTTCTAAGTAAAGTCGTAAGTGTTCTAAGTAATAATTCATTAGTTGAAGTTTGTACTCCGCCTGCCGCCTCGCTCCCATACAACTCACGTCTCTGACTTTAACACGTTTGTGATAAATCAAAGCATTCGACACTTGGATACGTGCAATAAATTCCAGACTTAGTGATTGTAACGTGGAATTGAGGTAAGAAACTTATAGATACGCTATTTTATTTATTCTTAGGGCCAAATATTACCAAAAATTCATCATATAATATTATGTTAAGTAGCCATGACAGTGAAGTGAGCTAAACATCCTTTAATGAGCCAAGATCCCGCATGTTCCACAAATCCATAAATATTTGTTTCGGGTCTGGGTTTTTGTGAGACCGAAGAGTCTCTCGTAGTTACTGAAACCCACGACATATGATATGTACCGCAGTGTGAGTTCAAAACTATATATTATGTATATTGCGTGCACCTATTTACTATTAATATAATTTCAGTCTCTCGGCGAATAGTTAACTACAACTTACAAAAATCTTTAATCATTGATTAAGACGCGTGAAAGAAATTGAAGTAACCATTTAAAGGAATCATCTTCGCCAGCGTTGTAAACTTGCATCCATTGATATTATGTACTATGATCTAAAATTCCTTAGTTTTTGTCTGTCGTATCCAAATTATTCGTGTATTCAGAGGTCCATACGGTCGCGGCTCGTAAATAATAATAAAGGTGACATTGGCAACAATCCTATGGGCTTACTGAGAACCATTCAATACCTGCTCTCTCGAGGAATCTAATAATAGCGTCCTTAAAATATTACGCGAATACCAGAAAATATCCGAGAAAAATGGAGAGAAATAAATATATAAACTTACATACGCACGTATGTATATGCAGCATTAGCAAGTCACATGCGATCAAAAGAACCCGCTTCGAAGCCTAGGTCGGAAAACTTTGAAAATCAGGAAGGAAAAAGAAGTAGAAAAAGGAAGAAGGAAAATGTCCGAACTCCTGCAATAGATGTGAAGTGGCGGTAAGTCTATAGAAGCACAAAAGCGCGGCTTGCTTTGCAAAACTCCGGTTACCTTTAAAGCTTTAAATATTTATTTAACAAAAGCGATCTGACATATCGCACCTCCGTTCAAATACTGTCACAACTCAAAAATGTTTAAAGTTTTCGTAATAAGCAGAAAAATAAAAAAAATATGAAAGTGTAAACTTCAAATGCATTTTCTCCACAATTTGTTTTTTTTTTGAGTTGTGACACTATTTGAACGGAGGTGCGATATATGTAAACGAGAATATACTGACCACACAATCATTATCCTCCTGCCCTGCTCCCAATTCTTATTTGGGGTCGGCGCAGAATGTTTCGTCCCTCCACACAGGAAGGAAGGACAAAACATCCTGCATAAGAGTTTTGGCAGATGTTTTACGACCGGCCGCCTGTCTGACGCCAACCCAAATATACTGACCACACAATAAACACTTATAACTGTTACTTTACACAATTAAAATTGAAAGATTTTGTGCTTCTAAGGATGTCCCGCCGATGTTGACATACCTACATTACAATTTTTTTATTCAATGTAAATCATATAAGCAACTTTAACATTACAACCGAATCCTGCCTTTAGCCTAAAAACCAAATAGGAATTACTTACACAAACCAGTGAAAAACAAAACTCATGCATTTATAAAGTTAAGGGGTATAACAAATGGGCAAGTTTCATTTGTCGGAACACTTGGGCGCGTGCGGGCAGCGGATGTGACCGCAAAATTATACGCTGATATTAATTCTACAAAACATTTTCATCCCTCCACATCCAACGGGATTAGTACCTGAGGGATTTTGCAGGTTAAGTTTTTGGGACCCTGCCCTATAACATTCGGAATTCCAGTAATACACTTAATTGTAAGTAAAATATTTAGGTTTTAAACGTACAACAAATTACTGTATATTAAGAGGTTGATAACCCTTAAATGGTTAAATGGGTCGGAGTAGTTAGATAAAGCTTAAGTACTGCTAGTTTAAGTAAGGAGAGGCATTGAGGTTTAGACGCGTGGTCAATGATTCCGGCGGTCGCGGGTGCTAATCCCAGGCACGGCTCTGACTTTCCGAAGTTATCTGTGTAGTCACAATGGATTATCATGTAGTTAAACAGTGACGGAAATATCGTGAGGACCTGCTCACTTAGAAGGTATTATAATTTTTTTTAGTCTGCAGGTACTCCACCAACCAGGCTTGTACCCATCATAAGAACGTATATGGGGATGATATCTGAACAATAGAACAGGATGGAAATTACCACCTGTTAGAAATGCTTTACATGAGTGATGTTCATTTGTTTATACCTGACGTCATCGCTACCAAGTAACTTCCCAGTCAACAATGACTATGGACAGAATTTAATGCTCTATAAATCTGACGACGGTCGAAGTTCTCCATACAGCACAGATACAGCTGGAAGGTCCGCCATAGAAACATACGTGTAAGCTTTAACTTTGTTGGAAGTTAACGCGGCACTATCCAAATGCTTTCCGCTTTAATTCCTTTAACCATTTACGTAGTCGGTGATTGTGTTACGGCTTCACTAGTTGTTCTTTGGGAGACTTTGTTTTTTATACGTAGGGGATCCCTGAGTGGTGTAATGCTGTTATAGTGGACTTGGCTACGACCTATCTTTTATAATATCGTGCTTGGGTACATACATGCAGTTTTGATTTTCTGACCTTATGAATTTGCCAGCAGATTTTGCTTGTATTTTTTCTATTTTCAAACGTAACTTTTTATGGATAAATGATGATAAACAAAAACAGCCTGCAAACCTGTCATTTAATTGAATGAATATTATTTCAAAAAATGTTTTTCTTAGTATGAAAAGTTGGGCAGAAGAATTTGCTATTTCTATGTATCTATGTAGCATAATAGTTTTATACCTGACCAATATATTAAGGTAATAAAAATCCTTATAAATCCAAAATGTCGCAATATTTATTTGTTTACAAATAACTAACCTTAATTTCATAGTATCATCAGTGTTCTTAAAAATTCATTGTCGTGAAGTACTAAAACAAATTGCTTTTACAACCTACTTAAAGCCAAGGCGTCGTTTAAGGGGGAATTATTTAAAAATTTGCCCTACAAAATGTCTGGAACGAGCCCATTTTCGTTGCTATCAGTGTCGAATAAGGCGAGGTGATCTAATATACATGCAAATTTGTACTCACACAAAGACGAGGCCTGTTTGAACGCAGCATGTCGTAACGGGTGACAGCGGGCGAATTTGACAGGTCTATAGGTGTGCTCAAGTAGTTGGCTGTTTGCATCATAATCGTATTATACTTCTCAGCCAAGATTTTCTGCTTCAATCTTTACCTTATGTAACAGGTCTGTCCTCGTATCTACAAACTTGTTTGCTTTATACCTACTTGGGTCCTGTACCACATTTTATTATATTTACCTTTACCTCATATCTTCTGATATGTTATTTTATTTTGTTCTCTTTTTTTTTAACTTTTTTACTTTCCTAACAGGCCCTATTTTGGTGTTTATATCATATTCGTCCTTGCTTCGTATCCTTTGTTACGTTCCTTATTTATTGTATTGTCTCCTCAACGACCTTAAATTCCATCCAGAACTCCCAGTCTTTTCTTTATTACAATAGCTAGTAGAGGGATGTTATTGCTTCGTGATAGAACCTCACAAATACAAAAAAATCTCATAAACATTGGAAGAAAATAATATCCCACAATTTGTTTCTTGTAGAATGTTACCTAGATGAGATTTTATGGGTTAGAATGTCATAATGTTATCAGATATCGTGAAGAATCAAGCTTCTGACTACATGCCTTAAATCTCCAAGTTCTCACTTCACGAACTTTCAACGTAAGTCATAATATGGGCCTTGGCTGTTACGCTACTCTACCCATAGCATAATTTTTTTAAATATTTTTACTGCTAGATATATAAAAATTCTTGTAGTTTCAAATATTTTGTATCAATAGAAAAATATTTGCTTATGTATACGTACGACTCAGAGTATTTAAAATTTTATATTGAACGGTTGACACGTATTCGTAAATTCTTGATTTGCTGGCGAACCCTTTGTAAATCCACGTGCAAACTACATGCAGAATGTCAGGATGAAACCTTACATAGTCAATATCCCATTCGCACGAACAGATTGCTTCATCTTTATTCAAGCGTACTGGCAGACTGAAATGCGTGGACGAACTTTGTGTTCCCCAACCGGATGAGCTCCAACTCTTGATAGTTCGAGTGGGCAGGCAGTTCGAATGCAAGAAACAAAGGAGACTGTACCTACTCGTCATTTAGAAGGAAGGAATCATGTAATCTACAAGGTGGAGATTTTTTTTTAATTATTATCTATTATTTTTTTAATTAAGTTTTGTTTTTCATTATGTAAATTTATGCAAGTTTCATTATGTCCAGTTCATTATGTAAGTTTTCTTTGATGGAAACTTGCCAAAATAGTTAATTTGAAAAAGCAGTTTCACTTTTTCATTCATTATCATCACCATCAGGCCGTGTACATCATCAGGAGCCTCATCGAGTATTGAGAGGGGGTCATGTTGATTTACTACGGATTGGCAGGCAAGACACGTAAAAAATAACAAAGATTTTTTCAGGCATCTGCCAGAATCAAGAAATTCTTCCTCACTGTGTTTACCAACACCGTTAAAATACGATATAGTTGGTTGTAACTATTTAATAATTTTGACAGCCCCGTAGCGCTATTGGCTAGATACTTACACAAATATTTGTGTCATCAACAAATGTTTGTTTCGGGTCTGGGTGTCTACCAGACCAAAAAGTTCCTCGTAGTTGACGATATCCATGACACAGGACTTGTATCTTAGTGTGGAATCGATTGTTTATGTATACGACTGTTGTGTATATTTACACCTAGACAATATTACGGGTTAAATAAAACCAAATTACTCCTTATAATGAGTTTATTCAACGTTTCTATATACATAGTACAGTCAGATATGTATTCACATTGCTGTATTAAGTAAGCTACATTAGAATTAATCATTTTATCAACACTCGCTTTCACCAACCATACAAATTAAAAATCGATTACATTGATGTACTAAAAATTCTTCTACTGCAAAATCAGGAGTCATATAAAACCAGGGAATGGTCCGTTCACTGGTAGGTATCTTTTAGTACTAAACTTAAGGATTCGTCATTAATAAAGAACTTATAATAAGCAACAAAGAACCGTATTCACTTCTGAAACAAGCAAGTAAAGCTATGAGGTTGCCTTTCAAACAATTGAATGGTTCCTCTTTGTTTCGAAACGTCGACAATTCTTTACTTACATATAAAATGACAAGAAAATATATTTGATTATAACGGAGTAAGAATATATTGTATGGACAATGTAAAAAATATTTGCTGACAATGTGTTAGTAGAGATAGAATATCTTAAACTGGTAAGGAATAAAATACTGGTGCCTTCTAACTATTTGGTGATGAAAGAGCGCATTAATCTATTAAAGAATTATTTGTCGATATAAAACTAAATATTTTTTTCTACTAAGATTATTCTATAGTATATACACGTTAGTTAAGTAAAGTAAATGCAATGTTTAAATGCTACATTTTCATTGTTATTAGACTTCCAACAATAACACAAACGTTCCTTCAATGCTTTTTTCTTTTTTTTTTAATTTGAAAAAAAAAATATTAGGTATAAAAAAAGGAAACAAACAAAATATATGAAAAAAAAAACTTTATCGTCTCGGACTAAAAAGGTTAAAGCCCTATATTTCATTAATGTGTTTTTGTATTTTTATTATATATCAATTCATTTTAACTCAAAATACAGTCGTATCTACCTTAGTTAAGTCGCAAGTTTGTAACCACCCATCAATTATTGCAGATGAGCAAGTTTATTGTCTTATGACGTCACATTCAGCCAATCCTGTTATTCACAAAAAAAACACCAGAAAAAGTTATGATCTATTTTATTGTTTAAACGAAAAGCCTTTTTTATTTTTATCGCAATTAAAACCATTTGGATTGAAATTAACGATATCTAAATCATGTTCTGTAACCTACATACTTCAATACTTCCAGTGATAAGTTGAAAACAAAACACAAACGTAAATTCACCATGATCTCTTAAATCCTAAAATATCCGGAACTTATACCTTAGAGTTCTATATTTAAAATTACGGATCAAAAGGCTTGGTTTAGACGAAGATGAAGTCCGGGTTGGTACAGCAGTCGCTTCGCTTGTCCAGGTTGTGTTCGGACTTGATCCACTTGCCGTGACAGTGGGGCGCTACTAGGGCGTAGAAGCGCGTGGTGTGACCCGCCACGCCGTGCCCGCTGCACCGCCATTTTAAATCCCGTCGGAGAGCCGCCGTCTCGCACATCACGCATACCGTGTTGCCTGGGGATAGTGAAAACAAACAGTAGGGTTATTATGGACCTGATTAAATTCGATAAATTATTGTTTGTTATTTTTGGGTTGGTTGGATGGGTAGATAGAGAAGTGAGGTTTGGTGATTGTGCTTTGAAAAGAAAGATAAAAATTTGCCCGTTTCGGGGATGGAACTCGGAATCATAAAGCGAACGAGGCAATGGATTTCGGCGTTAAAATCAAATGAAAATACATTTCAAATATCCCAAATAGCAATAGTTTTTAATATGGACTTTCTATTCAACGGGAAAACCTTTCAATAATAAATTGAAATGTATTGGAAAATGTAAATGATATATTTATGGTATAGCTTACTATTAATTTATTTTTACTAGATCAAAACAGCATTTTGTGCAAAAATACTATTTCTATTTTTTAATACGTTAACTGCTGTGTAAACTTTCCATTACTTCAAAATAATGAAAACCGCATCACTATTGTAAATAAAACAAAATAGATTTTCTACTTCATTTCCAATACAAAGCAATTGTACCGCATTGGCCATCGAATGTTTCTTCACCGGATGTACGATCGGAATTAGCAAAACACCAGGAAAGTTTTTGCAGTAAACTACGACTTGGAATGGCGCAACAAAAATCTCAACCATATTTCACTAACAGCTGTACAAAGCCATTGGAAGGACGCCAAACAAAACATTTTTTATTGTTTATAAACACTAGAAATTCCCATTTCGGTGCGCCTTCCCCAAGCCGTATGTTATAAAAAAATAAAAGGATGCCTAAAGTGATATGCCAGGTGAAAATGTACCTTCTCTCAGTGCCTTGTAATCGGAATCCGTGTGGCAAGCCTTCGACACCTTGGTCACCTCGTATTGCGCACAGTACCTGAAATCATTTCCGCTTTATACGTCGGGAAATTGAAACACATCACAATAGCTATATTGTGCTTGTGGCGGGTACGTATTCAGATGTTTGGGGAAACCACCCCGATGTCAATATTAAACCAATTGTTTTCAATATGTAAACAGCATCGTAAGTCATTAATTTTTCAATTCTCATTTCACCGAGTTCCGCTCTGTGCAAAATATATGATCAGTTTCCTATATGACCTAATTATATAGGTATGAGTTTGTGTATTAAGTATTTACAATTAATAAATAATAGTTTTTTATCTATAAATATATATTTGAATAACATTTGAAAATAAATAATTCATCCTAAATACGTCCTAACCCTCATGCCTACGAGCCTAATCTTGAGTTTAATGGGCATGCAGTGCGAGTATGTCACTTCTTAAGTTATTTTTAAACCCTCGAATAAAATCTGTTCTTGTGTATGCATTTCACACCTACATCACACCTCCTTCGTTCATATATCGAACAATGAAAACAGATTTTTTTTATTTGCATTATCTGAAGTTATAAATTAATATCAAGCCATTCAAAGTTACCTTATCAAAAGCATTATTTAACATCGGAGTTTGACGCCATAATTGCAACGTTTTTTAAGATATTCCTCCTTAGTGAATAACTGATAAAATGAAGGAAACTTTGAAACTCAGGAGAAAATTATAAGCGGATCGTGGCACATGCCGCGATAGCACAAAGTATCGTGAACTAACAAGTCTCATAAAACAACGCTGCTCCCCACTTTTTATATGCTTTACAAGAAAGTTATTAAGTTTGAGACCAGGTATTGATTTACATAATTAAATTTCAACCCAGCAGTATTATACTAAAAATACAATGTACTTGTCCACGTTTTTTTGTGTTTGTGACTTTTTGCTTTTAATATTAAATAAGAAAAGAATTAATAATAATTTATCAAAATTAATAATAATATATCTATAAGAGCAATATATTATCGATATTAGAAAACTAAACTATTAAATACTTTTGCCGTTTACCGCGCAAACTTCAGAACTCTTTGGTACTATTAGGAAATTTCTATAAAATAGTTGCGGAAATTCACCAATTTGCACGGTTGACAGACCCATCCGCCAATATAAACTTCGTTATCACTACAAATAATATATTTGTATTAAATCTGTACAACCCTGAGTGCGCACCGGCTCCCAAGATATTTATACGAAAAGAAATTTTGTTCGCCGATTCGTTTTGAAACGGAAATAGGAATGTAACATTCAGTATTTCCCTTTCTCTGAATTCACTTTCAATATGAGTGTTACAAATATATCTGCTATCGGAGAATGTTATTTTTGTATGAATATTATAAACATTGATGACATAAGATATTTTAGTAAAATATTCTATGTGAAGAAAGGTTATTGTATGATACTTATTTGGATTAATTAGAATTTTTAGTTTATTAATATTTACATATTTTGTAGTACCAATAAAGACACGATTTCATTCATACTGTGAAGGGATAGAGGGTTAGGTCTATTATGGACTAAATCATGTCATAAGACTAGACTTGTTTAAAAATACAAGGTACTTACTCTCTATGGGAATTGGACTCAGGGTCGTCAGGGTTACGAAGGCGCAGATTTTTCCTGATGTCCACAGTGTCGTTGGAGTGACGGCTGACGGACAACGCTCCAGGCAGCAGCATGGCGGTTTCATCTGTAGAAAAAAATATAAAATGAACTCGCTACTATATAAATCTTTATTTCATCCCTTAGACATCCAATACTGAAGAACCTCTCCATAGCTTTTGTGTTTTATTCTTCGTCCTACTACACTTCTAGCTTGCTTTCTGCGAATTAGTGGCGCTCACATACCTAAGATTTTCCATTTGAGATTTCTTGAGCATAATAATAAATTATTAAAATCTCCAAAAATTACAGATAGTATTTTCCCAAAATCCGCTCTGACACCTTGACTTCTTTAGTGCGTCAACTAAAATTAAATTCTAGGTATTTTTAATTTCATTAAGATTTCAATCCCTGCCTTACCTCTCAAAGGTATGTCACTATCAGCAGAACATCCATGGTGTTCTTGGCAGGCGCGCCGCTGTACCAAGGAGGGGCAGTGTCTTCCACCATGAGCTGGCTGCTGCACGATCCGCCGTGTCCGCACCATGCTGCCGGAGCCGCAGGCTGTGTCACACTCCGACCACGGGCCCCAGTTTGACACCACGCAGTCGAGGACTGGGAACAAATGTGGATTATTTGTGGGATGTATACTGATTACTGGTATACGAATAATAACTTCGCAATTCTCTTCCTTGTAACCAGTAACCAGTGTCACTCTTTTCTAAACGCTGGTAAAAGGAAAAGTTTATGAAATCATTAATTTCCTAAAAGTATTAGATGTTATTTACTTTTTATTGTCCCTGTAATTTAAATCAGTTCCTCGTAACGAATTTAAAAAAAAAATAGTAATTCATTGCTATGCTATTAATAAAGCAAAGGTTTTTGTATTACCTATTGTTTAAACATTTTCTCTATATATGTATATACTAATAATATAACAAAAAATCTCATCTCAATACCGAGCAATATTATAATATAATACAACGGTCAGTCTGAGTGAACCATTTCGTATATTAAATTGAAATGTTTCAAATTCCAATAACAGAGATTCCAGCGGCATTGAAGCTCATAACACGTTTTCTTCAGCGTGTAATGGCAGTCGTGTTGTGACAGACGAGCACTTAAACTCTCTTTATAGGCCCTTATCTACGTGCCACAACTGGTATTGCGGTCCATATTGCTAAAGTATTATTTATATGTATATATAATATCCATCATTATAGTATACAGGGTGTATTCAGACCGTTATCGAAAACTAAGGTAGGTAATAGCCAAGGTGATTATAAAACCCCTGGTGTTAAAGAAAATCCCGACAAAAGATAAAAATGTTGTCGTTTTTCATACAACCATCGGCAATAAATATATGCGGTTTGTATGGAAAACGTCAAAATTTTTATTTTTTGTCGGGATTTTCTTTAATGCCAAGGGGTTTGTAATGATTTTATATGTCACTTGCCTTCGTTTTCGAGCACGGTCTGAATACACCCTGTATATGCATATAGTATGTAGGGTAATAGCAGGCTTAACAGTGGCAGTAATTCCATAGAAGTCGAAAAGCGTTTGATAGTGTAATGTCTAGTTTGTAATTGCTTATTGTGGGGTCAGGATTTTCTCATTTTCATAACAAATTGCTTTTGTTAAATAAAGATTTAAAGAATAAATGTTATTATGTTTAACATAATAAAAATTCAATGCATTCATATGTGTATGTTTGCACTATTAGATACAATCGCTATTTTGACATTCCTATTTAAATTCCTAGTTTCATTTTGTTTTGTTGTTTTTTTTGCACCGGGCGAAAAAAATGCATGCTTGCCAAGCAAATACATTCATAAAAATCGGAAATGATAAACCTTTTAAAATCTCTTTGACAAACGCATGTTTTGTTCCGAAAGCTCGCACAAACACGTGCACAATTGTTTACGTATGGAATGACTGCAATAAAAAATATCGTTTCCACGCCGGTGCGCGACACCTAACAAATGTATATCACCCTGATGGACACAATAAATTTGGCAGAGGAAAAATGCTCGTATTTAAATATAGCTTAATTTCGCATGAATTTAATTCTTCTTATACGTATTCACTAACGCTTTTATGACAGACGGGTAGATAGAAATGTTATGTGGCACTTATGGTTTCTTCATATTCATATACCTCATACATTTCCATGGATTTGAGGGAGGTACTCAAGACATTTCTTATTCAAAGAACATTTATACACATGTGAGTGTATGAGAGAGAGAGAGATAATATCTTCTCGGGATATTACTTTACAAACAAAATATCATTTCTACCTACGCGCAGAATAAAGTTATATGTTATTTTGCTTAACTTCTCTTTCTCAGCGATTTAAACTTAATTGGGCACAAAATTATTAGTAACTTTTTTCGTTCTTCAAACAACAACAATTTTTTTATTATTATTACTTCTCTAGTGCAATATATAAACAAATTTAACTCTATTAAATACATAAAAATTACTTTGGTGTTATAGTCATAAGTAACCTTATTCTTAGGCATAGGTTGATTTGAGAAATGGACACTAAATACATTTACTAAAGGAATGTTAATGCCTAATTCTGGAAATTCCTCAAAAGCAAAGCCGACTAAGAGCAAGCCAAGAGATATAATAGCTAAGTTCCAATTCGTTGCTCTTGTCGGAAACGGCTTTGAGAGGACTTAGATTCAATTTCAAGACGGATAAACTAGAAACTATATAATACTAACCGCACATCTTACTAACATCATATAAGTCAAATGTGTACTAAAAATCATATTAATTGCAATAGTATCTAAGTTTGAAAGCAAAAAATGTAAAGAGTGTTTCGCATTTAAATTACCAACAACATCTCATTTGGACGTCTGCTCTCAATTCTTGCTGCAACTAATGTAATACTTCCTCATGTTTTACCATACAATTATATCTCGGGTTCCTAATATATGTATGTGATTAACAAAAGAGCAAACAAAGTCCCGCTTCGTATTTGTTTAAATATGTACTTTGAATTACAACAATTAGCCGTCCCAGGTTTATACCCTATCCGGAGCGATCCCTAATCGCGGCTCACTTGTTTTGGAATTCTGTTTTAAAATACCAATACGGATAATTTCTCCTTTTCATTAACCTTCTACCTGACTGTATACAAATACAGTCGAAAATAATAGCTGACCAAGTTATCTAATGGGTGAATAGAATAAAGATTTTAGGTATTGCGCTCCTTTAAAGGGATGGTAATGTCTTAGCTTACAAGACTATACAGAGTATTGCGGGTAAACCTATATTATAACTTAGAAGCATGTAATCAATTTACTATGTATGCCTGATATCATAGCAACAGGCTCATATCTCAGACGTGGTAGATAATTGTTTTCATCCACGATCTGCTAGCTGTGTTTATGCTTGATGATAACGGTTCAACCCAACTCAATGCAGAAAATGTATAAAACACGAATGAAAGTACCTGAAACTTGAATGGAGCAAACAAAAAACGGCCAGAAAGAACACATTATATAAATTCTAGTGAAATACGCTACCCAAGCATTATAGAGATTAAGGCCTTACTCGGGTAAAATTAAGCGCGACGCAAATAGTCTTTAGTTTTCCGACGTAATGGACCAAAACGCATGCAAATTGAATGAAGATTTACTACAATTCCCATTTCCGTTCGGACTGGTTGGGTTTAAAATTTCAAACGTAGACAAAACCAAAAAGCGGGCAGATTAAATCGGATTATTGAGCGGCGCTGTTGATATTTGAATTCGGTCGAACCTGTCGACTGTTGTAGCTGTTTGGTAATTTATTAATAGATCGACGGCTATCCGTGGATTTGTGGTGTTATTAACCCTCAGGAACATTTACATTTTAGCAGCAGTAAATTGAACCAGATCTCTCAAACTAGTCAACAGCTTTACATTTGAAAGACCCAAGGCATAATAATTTCTTACCCTCATTACCTATGAGCATGATAAAGGCTAAAGCAAAAGTTTTATGAAAACAAACAGGTGAAACATTTGTATTATGAATTAGTTTAAAGGCACGTTAAAACCTATTCAGACAATAAAATTACCTAAAATATCACACCACTAAAGAATGAGTAATCAATACTGATTACAAAACAAGAATTCAATTCACACCAGCTGAGTCGCAAATAAATGAATGCCGCACATCAAACAAAGTCGCAGCATCGAAATACAACTTCACATACAGCAATACAATCAGGAAATTAGAATTGCAACATAACAGATGCATTGCACAAAGCTGTCGAGTAGTGAGCGCTGTATATTTAGCCGGACAAACAATGTCGATGGGCTAACGAGCATCTGTATCGGGTGTTTGCTCGATATATATCACTATTATTTGATTGATTTGCTGCACTGTCTAACGTGTCGTATTAGATGCTAACAGCTTTGACGTATCTCTGTGATCTATAGATTAGGGATTGGCTGCGTATATTCATAGATGGTTTCCTTTCTCGTTATCCTTATGTAATCAATAGCTTTGTCGATCCTGAATTCTCAATACATCTGACTTCTACATGTCATGTAATTTCTTAATACACCTACAATCTAACGTCTTTACCTTCATGAACTAGGGTATATTAGCCCCTGTTAATATCTGTTTCCCACACATTTCACCACGTGTTAAGTCTTGCGTGGTAGAAGACCATCTTATTGCTGATTACTTATTGTGCTGATTGCTAATTTCTTATTTTGGCAAACATTAAATTAACTTTTTTCATCACGTCCTATACTAGGCATTTTTTTTTATCTTTTGGTCGTCATTACTCATTTCTTGAAGTAGTGATCGACAAGAACTATTTTATTTTAAAAATACGAAGTATTCGCGTCAACGAAATCGTGATCAATGTCCAGCAATAGAGCCAAAGAATTTGAAGTTAATAAACAGACGAAAAAAACATCGTCTACACAAAAATTTGTATCCAAAATCTATTCAAATTCCTCTGCAATCGCTAATTCAAACGGTAAAGAAACTCCTTGTTTTCTAATACACAAAAATAAGACAGAATTCACAATCAAAGAGATTTCGCCGTTTGTCCACGTACTCAATTAAGATCCCTCAGACAAAGGGAACACGGAGGATCCGAGCGGATTACATTAAAACATTCTTACAATTAGCAATGTAAATAAATGATGACTTTAGAAGGTTCGTTTCCTTTTGCTACTCTCATTTCTTTATTTAATATTTTAATTATTTTCTTGCCTCAGTACAAAGTCATCTCTATTGACGTTAGATTTAAGTGTGAAATTTAAGTGTAGAAGTAAGTTATGTCGTGATAAGTTTAAGATCTTTGTGTTTTTGAACAACATATCATAATTTTATTTCGTAATAAAACAAATAGTTATTGAAGGGTTCCGTGTTTGAAGCAGGGAATTCGAAAGTATACTTCAATCTTACAGAGTCTTCTACGGAAGTACTGCCTCTGCTTTCTACGTAGTTATTGTGCATACATATAGGTACTAAACAAAGCTCTCATGCAACTAGTACAGTATAATGGTGCAGTTGCTAATCGCTTTGCAATATGTAGATGAAGCCGAATGGAACACAGCCGGCAACTGAATACGTACTGAAGGTCGATTACAGATTGAGAACCCTTTGTCCATTAGTGATCGCAACAGGCAGATTACCATCCCATTGTTTCGTCAGTTATAGGTGATTTTTTTAGCGTGATATTTATGTGTATTAGTAAATGAATATGATTAAATAAATATACTGCCTCGTGGTGGCATGGTATGATCGAACGAACTAGAGGTAGCGTGTTTCCCGGAATGGGTATAAAATTATTGGACTTTTTCAATAGGAAATTCTCAGTAACAGTAGGGACTCTAGAAATGTGCCCTGAATACATACTTGGCGAAATGTGAGTATGAAAACTAGGTACATTTCTAATCTAGTCGTTCGGAAATAAAAGCGCGAGGGATGGTGATTGGTGACACACTGATACGTTAATTATAGGTACACAAATACATACATTCACTAATTCCTCACGACTTTTAAATGAAACAACATATTCATTTACATTTATCAAAGTTTAAACAACACACTTTTAAAACAAAGCCAAAATTTTGTGATAATATCCAAATATCATAGACTTTCACAAAAGATACGCTCGTTGTATCTCAACAAAACAAAACATGATGTATTGGCGTTTTTAATGACAATAAAAGAATATTTTTTACCAGCAGGACAAAAGGGGAACACAACTCGGGGTGACAAGCGGGCGGCATTCACAAAACTTCAATTAAGTTGAATAATTAGAAGATCCGGGGGCGCCGTGATTAAACCCCTGTTCGCATTCTCTAACAACGGTTCAACAATGTACTAATAAAGTGAAGAGAATAACGAAAAAATCTGGTATAAATTTAGATCTACTGATTGTTAATATGCGAAATGACTAATCTGTGAGATGAGAATTTAACCAAACGTAAATATCCTCACTTAAAAGTTCTCCCGATCGAAGATATGTAAAGTCAATGTGATAGGTGATAGACCTATTTCTCTAATGTTGCTGTCAACAAGCTTTTATTTCATTTAATTATTTTTTCTACGTTCAATGTGTCATGTTGCATAAAAATAATTTAACTTTACTAATAATAGACAATTTGTTAAAATGACAGAACCATAAAATATTTACTGAATTAAAAATACTCTCCATTACTATATTTTTAAAACGTCATAAAAGTAATGTTAAGACGCATTCAACGCAACATCAAGTAAATGGTGGACATCAGGCGCTCAAACCGTCTCTGGATAAAAGGATAATGCGGACGATATACTGTCGAGAACATTCCGAGAAATAGTCCTCTTTACTGTTAGCACACTCTTACTAAGTAACTGTACCTACTGTTATATACAATTTGTAATGTAGTGAAACTGCGAAAATTTTAAAGGAAGTTTTGTTTCACAACAAAAAGTAATTGTATGATGCTAATTCTGTAAACAGGGGATATTATGTAATAATGAGGCTATTAAGCTGTCATAAAGTAAAAATAACGTTAAAACAGATAAAATTAAATGAGTCCCTGAATTTGAAAAAATAATAATGTTCATATAAATGTTAGTCATCATCTTCATCAGGCCACTGCTAAACTCGGGGCACCTCTACGATTTTGAGACTTCACACAATATTTATTTTTTCATAAACTAGTAATCGTTTTAAAACAATCAAAACAACTTGTAAAAGTCCATTTGGATAAAGATGATTTTGAATTTGGCTTTGAGTACACTGGTCTTTTATCTTCCTTCCATCACAACTAACAAAGCTAAAAAACAAATTAAATGCTATGTAAACCGCCATATCAAAATATACAACACCAGTCGATTTAAAATGTATGCGTATAAACCCAAAATACATGCAAACAAGATTACATGACGTGGCAAAAACAACGAAATTAGCCGTCATACATATGTAGGCGGTTTTTACATTATGCAACGCGTTGTGTGAAACAAAGGGACTGAGCACGCCGCCTAAGTACGGTCTCCAATAACACTTCTATTCAATTTTGCTAGTAGTAAAATTATGCCAACTACCTAAAGAATATGGCCCTTTACTTTTCTGCTGTCATTCACCGTTCTTTGTCAGCTAAAGTGAATCTAAGTTGATTTGGCCCTGGCTTTTGCAAGACTTTCTTTATCTCTAGATCTTATAATCCAATTTTTACGACGGTTACAGATTTAAAAATGAGATAGCGGCTCAAATCGGTAGATTTCAATATCGCTGATTCGGTTATGATATTAGACCATACATTTATAGATCCGTGCGGAAACCAAATCTTCAAGATTTTTCTTTTGAACCTCATTTATAACACCTTAACCTCGAGTTGTCACAGCCATCAAATTATTCAAATTTTAAATATAAAAATAATTATAATATTATTACTTTCTTTTCATAATAAAAAAGATAAAAGGCGATTGTCACAGGCGGCAGCTTTATGTTTCCACGGATGAATAAGCTAGGAAACTTTCAGCGCCGGCTGGAGTGACCACAGAGCCCAAGTTGTGAAAGTGGCGGAAACTTCAATAATTAGCTATAGTTCTCATGCAGTTAAGGAAAGAGAGCTCGTAACTATAAAGTTTTATTATGACTCAGTAGCTGAACAGGCACCTAGGTGATGATAGCATACAATACTTAGTTTCCTGTATCATAGAAGTAACGAGAGAGCCATTTGGTTTTTCATGATATCGGTCAATTACCGTTTTCCGAGAACATCTCTAGACTTCGCACTGGTACAATGAATATCCTAATGGGAAAACTCCTAAGTGATACTCTTTTAGGAGCAAAACATAGTATAAAAAAATTAAGTAAATTTAAGTAAGGTAAAAGTCGCGCACTATCTATGATAAAATGTAAATGGATATTTTAATCTTCTTTTACTAAATAATTTTTTCTAAACTGGTAAAAGTGAACGCAAAAACTCCATAGCCTTCAAAATCAATTTACCTGAGTGTTACCTTGCAATTCTGTCAAATTGTTATAATTAAATTTCCGCATCGGTCGGGCGGATAACATTTTTAAGACTTAAGAGATTGGTCCCGAGCGTACTTAAAAAGCCACAACGAGGAGAGCCGTGCGATCAAAGAAATTAGGAAAAAGTCACCCTGATAGGATATTGGCTCTTGGTCCTGAATTTTCTGGTCTTGATTAAATTTTGGTGAGTATTATTAAATTGTTTCATCGAAGTAAGGAGCACGACATTCAAAATTTGCTCTTGACGGAAACTTTAATAGAAATAACAAATTTTATTTATATTTTCAAACAATCTAGAGATCCAGGGGTTTTCTATTAGGAAATAGGAGTCTGGAAATATTCCCAAACGGCACTAAGTTCGCTTCCTATTGCGTGAAATTGATTCATACCTCAAAAAATGAGGGTGCAAAAATGCTCGTATGTCTTAAAGTATACGTGATACTCACGACATAAGATTAAACAAAATATGAAAAGGAGCTACTCGTATCAAGAAAAACTGCAAGAAGTCTTTATTACTCCTAATAATTTTATATTTTATACAAACAAAAAGTTGAAATGATATCAATTAGTGAGTTCAAATTATATTAAAAAAAAATAAAATTGAAATCCAATTTTAACCAGCAAAACGCGTAGCCAAAAATCGTTTTTAACTATAACACATATATTTCTATGCCTTTTAACAAAGAAATGGCGAGAATATCGAATTCCGAGTATGAAACAAATATAAATTGGAATATCGTATATTTGAATGGTTGAAAAACGTCGGCAGCACGGACAGTTGGCATCGGAGCTGTGAAACCTGCGAAATCCAGGGGTTTTAAATAAAACTCTACACTTTAGAATATGCCTTGTCGGTCAGCGTAGAGTATTAACAAAGCCAATCGACTTTGTTGCGGAACTGTCGAACAAATTATGCTCAGTTGAATTTTTACTGTGCGGCTGAAAAACTCGGACTTTTGTTCTCTTAATTTATTTTTTTATTTTTATTTACTGGTACGGTAAAGTAACTTGACTGGCCATCTTGAAAACAGACTTAATTAAAGCTACTTTTAGGCCCAGGGTGACACGTGATTCTAGCACGCTACTGACTACCGTTCTGGGATACCGTATTTGGTGGTTTCGTGTGTTTATTTCCACTGAACTTCATTTAACTAAAACATTAACATATATCTAGTTTTACATTTTTATCAAACGTAGAAAACAAAATGCTGCTCTATATTTTTTTTACCTCAGCAAATATGTTTTGTAAGATACCGTTCCATTCTCCAATAGCAGGCTGAAAATGTCACAAAGACAAGTAAAATATTTTAACGTTACACAAAAGAAATGTACAAAATGTATAAGCCAGCAGTAACAATTTGGCTTGCAGTGAAAATTACCAATAAGCAATTGAGATGTTTTCCTATTTCCTTTTATAGCGGTCTAGGAATATTGGTACAACTTGTGTACATTGAACATAAACGGGATTTTTTGCGGAAAGTGCTGAAAACATAATAGGCAATGTTCTTCATAACTGAAGACTCTTCTCTTCATCTCTCAGGTTGAAAATATTCATAAAATGTGTGATGAACATTATCAGTAAGAGGTTTTTAAGTTAACAAAATTACTTTTTTCATAAGCTTTATAACATAACGTATAACAGATACACTTTATTAGCGTATTTCTTTATTATATAGATTAATTTTGACGATTTGTTCTCCACCCACAAATGTGAGGGTGTGACCTCATAAAATAATTACATCTTTGCAACAAGCATGTTAGCGTCTAATAGGGCGCTAAAAAAGTCTAGACAAGCAATACAGGAATTCAAAATATAATTTTTAAATGTATACCACATTTTCGATTTCAAATAAAAAAAGACTATTTGCGCCATTATAAATGCAATATTATCAAAAAAACAATGTTCGCATTATCTTTTACTAAACGACATTCAGTTTTTAAATTTTTAAAATTCAACAAGACTGTTCTTTTCTTTCACGATAGCACCATTTCATTTAGTCCCTACAGTCAACTTAGCTCACCACAGGGAGACAGTAAGCTAGGTATTAATCCTTTCACGAGATAATATGCTTGAAAAACCAGTCTTTTTGTCCATTTTATTTCCAGACGTGAAAGAGTTTTATACATTCATTTTTTTATGTGAATAAGGAAAGTAGTTTGGATGGAGCGTAGGTTTGATGGCATTCTTGATGCGATTATTTCAAGCTGGTTCAAACGAAAAGTAAAATCGTGTTTGATCCTTGCACTAAAAAAAAACAAAAATTGTTTCCGATTTATTTTTCCTTGGAAAATTCTCAGTGATACCAAAAAGTTAAAAGTTTAGCTTATACTAAGTAACCGTGGGTATCAAATGCACGCGAAATGGATATGAATCTATGCTTATATCTTCTCAAATACAGTCAAGAGAGTTTACGTATTCTATACAAATACTTCATCGTTCAGAACTTTATGCCAATTGTATTGAGAAGGCATACTTCAAACTTTCAAAGAGTACTCGACAAAAGTCGCACGGCATATCGAACGATATGCAGATACGTCGAACAGTGAAATTCAATATGAAGCAATCTCGAAGGGAACTTTTGCAAAGTTGCATCGATGGCTGAAACGAAATGAATGCAATATTTAGAGTCTTCATAGTTTTATGTATAGAACTTTGCGATTCCAAGGCTTTCATGGAACGTTCGAGAAATGTTGAATTATTTATATAATTTTAGACGACTATTTTATGATTGATGATAGGTTAATGTTCAGTTATTTAATTTTCGCTAAGTTTTCATTTATTAAAGCGGAATATAAAAAAATATATCATTAAAGGAACTTACGTGTCTAATTTGTACCGAGACACTATCCCGAAAGTGGTCTTTCGGTTTGAATATGTTAAGACTAGCGACAATAATATAAAATATTGTTTAGGTACAGTCGTACAGAAGATAAAGGATCCAATAACAAATTTACAACTGCCCAGATTCGAAATAATTACTTAGAGATCAACAAACGTTTTTCTGCATGCGCAACTCGAAATATCAATTTCTTGTTTTACCAAAGAGGCTGCCAATTTCACGCAAAGACAACCGCTCATCATAAAAAATAATATCTGAAGGTACTGGCACGTTCCAAACGAATTCCAATCATTCAAGAACTCCAATTTTAGAAACGTTAAATAACAGGTAGATGAACTGCGTTATTTAACATCGGCAGTGATTGAAATGAAGCGAGGCGGATGTCAAACGCCCCCTAATGTTTGTAAAATCGACAAATATTTGTTCCAAGTCCGGAGTTTTTAGACTGCGTACATCGCTTGGTACCACAAAGGGATTTCTTCTCCCCTTTACATATCAACGTTTGAGATATTCCCTTTTTAAAAGCCGAATAACTGAGATTCAATCTTTTGAGCGAAGATGTTCATTTTTCAACATAGAAGTGTTTGGCGTTTTTATTTTTGGAGTAAACTATTATACTTAATGCTTGTTCAAAGGAATAGTAAAGTATGGATAAGCCGGCATGATTGTATTGTCTGGAAAGAGACATTCGTAATATTTATTTTCATTCAAAAATCTGGATATTTGGAACATAATCCACTACTATATAATACTGATACAGCCATGTTGGATTAAGCAATAAATAATATTGATGTATCTTTTACATTAGTAAGTCAAATATCACTGAGTATTTAATAACAATGTTGAAAGGCGGGCCAGGATGAACTGACTAATCATGAAACCTTCTACGTTTCAAAACATTTTACAAAAATAATTTAAAATGTTTAACCCATTGACATCCATTAAAATCGGTGGCAACGCTAACCGTAACAGTGGAAAACAAAAGCGCCTAACAAAACATTTACAGCAAACTTCTGTTTACAATACAGTATTTTGCTCGTATACGTTTCACAGGCGCTAACGATTATACCGTCCAGAGACGAAATAGGAATTAAAAAGATTTAATTTCACAAAACCTTGTATCCATTCCTTTATTATTAATTAAAATATCAAATTTAAATATAGAATCGTATAAAGTAAATTAAGCTCAAAGTTTCTGTTCAAGTTATGGTGGATAAGTACGAAGAAAAAAATATTGACTATATAACGATCAAACAAATAACAGCAACCCATGACATCAAAAGGTTATGATCAAACTGTTTCTATATTCTTATAAGTATTTCATTACTAGTTGTGAAGAATTTTTGCAATCATAAAGTTGACAAAATAGATTTTCTTTAGCATGTTCATAAATGCTCTCTATCCAAACTTGAAGTGTCCAAACGGACCAAAATATAATACCAAATCCGCCCAACCGTCCCATATTCGTATAAAAAGTTACCAGGCAGCGTGCACACTGCGTCTATTTTTAAATCCTCACTCAACTGCACTATTAAAAACGTATCCCCCATAATATAAGGCTGCGGTAACACAAAACAATTTCCCGAGCAATTTCTCTGCGCCCCGCGCCCCTTAATTTGTTGCCGAGCAAAAAATGAGAGCGACGAGTGATGCCAACGTGTTGTGGGTTCTGTGAAGATTATGAATAACGGAAAAATTAATTATATTTTTAATACTGGCACGACTAACAGACAACACCTTAGATGCAATACTTCAATAGAATCCCTAAAGCCCAACTTGTCTTACAAAAGCAATTTGACATGTAAACAAAAATATACTGACCTCATAATAAGCAACTATAAACTAAATTTACCCTCTTATGTAACGTTTTTGGCTTTGGGCTCTAAGAAAGAACCTCCACTGTTTATATGATAGTAAGCATGATGTTGTCCAAATATAACATCAAGTGTCGATACTCTAAAACCGTCATGATGAACTTTTTTAGCCTGAAAATCAAACAAAATATCGCACATCACCCTATTTCACATTCTAAAATTCATTATGAATAGAACATTGTAATAACGTACCAAGAACTTACATATACTGCGTGAAGCGGAACGTAAGGAAGCAATAAACGTATACAATCAAAATTACGGCGCTGTCTTCCCAGATGGGCAGTGATCTCATTTCTCTACGGGTAATATTGTTGCACTACAGAGCTCAGAGTTGATTGCGATTTCTGATTTTGAATTCCGAACAATATACATAATATATACGCAATTACTTCCCAGTGGGAAAGACAGATACTGTAGAGGGCTATAAGTAAGAGCCTGATATATATTTGTTTTTTTACATTCATACTTTTTGCGTAAAGCTTCTATATCTTTTTCGTTAATTTTTAGATTTGAATAATCTCAAGTGCCTACGTAAATTGTCACACGGAACTTTACTTTGCCATTTAAATAAATTATAATTAATTATATAAATGCTTTCACTGCTTGATGACCCCACCGCTCCAGTATTTGCGGGGCGATTTAGAGGTTTCGGGATCGATTCCGGTGAGCCATAATTTTATTCGGATATTCTTAGTAGCAGCACTGAGTCTGGAAAGTCTCCGAGAAATGACAAAAAGCTCGCTCCGTATTACACGGAAGTAATACAGTGCAGAAACATACACCTTCCGGAATACAGACGTGAGGATATGTATGTATAAATACTTATATAACATCGAAAGTTAATGACATGTTTTTAGGTGACATCTAACCCAACAATTTCAGTAACCCATATACTAAAGTGACAAGTTAAACTTCTTTAATTTTCCTCTTTATTTATATATCATATTCCATTGTCAAATAAATTTACGAAACAAATTCTAACTTATCAGGAACTCATATTGTTTGACGTCACGTCGTATGACGCAGAGTCTCCGTTTTCTGCGTAGGTGTAACGGTATTCTAAAAACCGTCGGCTCTTTATTTCGCGGTAGAATGCTGCAGCGCTCCTTGGGAAAGGCCTTATAAAAGGTGAATGTTGAAAGAAATTCTTCTAGTAACGAGTACGAGTGGAATATTTTACGACTCACATCATATGTTAATGCATCAGCTGAGTTCTTACTATGGCAAAAAATATAAGGCCTTTTCAGGTTTCACTTCAGTTTTTATACAGACGGGGAAGACGAAGCAATTTTACAGGCATATGGCATGTAGTGGAAGACAGACACATCAATTTACTATACATGAATACAAACGTATAATTTTTATTAACTGGTACTGAAGCTCAACGAGTCTCAATGGGAATCTTTCAAGTACTAACTCGCCACAACGTTAAGTAGGAGAATAATGTAAAGGTTAGAAACACGTACTAATAAAGACCAGTGTGTTCTTGGTAGAGTAGGTATGGGCCAGTACCGACTGAGATCAATTCTCACCAAAAGTGGTAATTGTGGTGGAGCAATATTAAACGACATGACCGAGACATTACGACTGTTGTGAACTAATTTGCTATAAATTATGTTTTGTAATGTCATTAATTCCTAGACCCAAATATCAGTTTGCGTAGACAAAAAGTTTTAAAAAAGCGCAATCATCTTTCTGGATGGTGTAAATTCAATTCATCAAAATAATTAACAGTCTAGCCTTCAGTTTCTCACGTTGCCATAATCCATTTTGATAATAAACAAATCATTTTAAACAACAAATCTCTTTACAACTGCAATAATTCTTAAAGATTTCCGAGACGCGGTAAAAATTTAAGCGTAATCCCCAAAGCTTACACGAGAATTTTGGAATTAAATTAAAAATTCTATTCGCGCTACACGACGCTTTATAAAAGAATATTAAAGAATATTTCGCGTTTCAACTTTTAATATGTCTCAAGTGGCATGAAAGTCTTTAACCGTAAATAAATAATTTGGAAGTGTCGTTTACACCTTGCTTACTTATGCTACTCTAGTACGTATCTACTCTCTAGCTCAAAATGAAACGACAAACATTTCATGAAACTATATTTCGGAACAAATTTATGATAACTGGATAGGATCATTTTCTAATTCTTAATGATTGCACATGTACACACGTACCTTAATGGGGTAGTCAGAAGTAAATATACATATTATATTATGCTAATCTTTTTAAAATCAAAATCGTTCTAAGCGTGACAGTAACCAGAAGTTAACATTACATTCTAAATGCAACAACATTGCATTTTTAAAGCACCGCCGGCCAAGTCACAAAGTAAGGTATTTCGATTAAAATATGAAATAACATTTCTGGAATCTATAAAACATCAAATACATATAGATTTAGTCCCAGTTCAAAAAGCAGTTGTTACTATAAAAGAGCGAGAAAGAATTAGCTCAAAACATTAATACAAAGTGTAGAACGTTTAATAGCTAAAAACCTGTAGCAAACTTAGACCATTAGCTGAAATTATTATTTCACAGATCCTTTCTCTACTCACAACGCAAAGACACATGGCAACGAACTCAATTATGTCGAGATACGAGTCTCTTTGGTCTTAATGTATAATTTAATCAACATTATGCTATACAGCGTGAATTCTCCATTTCAGTATAATGCAAGCACTTTGGTAGGTTGTAAAGAGAGAAACAACAAGAATCACCGCAACATTTAAATAACGTGGAAATGAAATGTAAGTAAAATAGTCAAAGCGGTGAATAAACACTTAAATAAAGGTGGCTGTTGACACAGTCGGTTTGTCGGCCGCGAGTGCCGCCCGCGGGCGAGGTCGCTCGGGAAATATTTATTAGATTCCACCCCGCATTTTGTAGATAGCTACTTCCAATGGGCTCTGGAGTGTTACAAACTACCAACAGTTACTATAAAGTAGACCTATACCTTACATATAATAATGACCACCATTGACCAAACCTTAGGCGCCCGCCTCTGTTGTTTCGTACTTATGTATGTATTCACAATTGTTACTTGCTTTAACAGTTAAGGGAAAGATCGTGATGACACCTGCACACCTATCGTATTTATGAATTTTTGGGGGATAATGCCCTAAACCCTCTCAATGGTAGCTTGTGCCTAGCTGTAGGACGTATATGGACTGGTGATGATATTGAAATATAAGAGTAAAATGTGATATAGTTGCGACATGCCTGTCTATAAAACAGTCATAACTTCGCGGTTTTTTGGAGTAGGTATCTATCGACTATCTAAAAACGTGGTAAGGCCGCGCATAGATAGATACATTGATAAACTAGCAAAACTTAAAAAAAAAACCGATTCAGCATTAGAAGGGCAATGTAATGAAATATTACATAAATAAATCTTAAAAACCTCGGTGCCATTATGATAAATTAAAATCCCTAATGTATTTTTAAATATAAATTGTGTAAGGAACATAACGAGCGTAATATTTCATTCTTTCCAGCTCTAAGTTAGTGCGAGACGCGCGTTTCTCTTTTCCTTCCATTAATACTATACAAAAGATAAAAAGCATAGTTACGCTGGTAAAAACTGAGGAAAATACTGTTGTAGTACTTTATATAAGCGTATATTAAGACCTCACTTTACGGAGACTAGTAAAATGATATAAACGCGCTCTGCTTTATACCGACTAACTCGACGCCACTCTGAGCATAAAACTAACTGGAAAAGTGATTGCTTTCCGATACAAACATTTAACCTCATCCTTTATTAAACTCCATTCGAGTTTTACTTTCCTAACTAAACAGAGGTATATCCTACCTCCAAGCTCTGTCTATACCTAGACAAAAGCCAACATGGCCTCATAAAGTATATTGGCTTATTGCCTGAAATAGTCATAAATGTAACAAACTGTCATTAAGAAAATACTGATTTGCTAAAACATACCTTATGAGGTATGAGTCCAATATGAATGGACCAACTTGATCGGGACCACTGTCTCATAATAATTGACTTAAATATTATAGTTAATATACAAATATGTATAAAGGCTTACTTAACGCTTTAAGCATTCTCTTACAGTCGACCTTGAAGTGATAAAGAGATAAAAAGTTGGTGGATAAAAACAGGAATAAATTAAAACATCGTCATTTCTAATTGAAACAGCACAATTAATTTTTTTACATGACATTTTCTATACATTCATCATCGTCAACAGCCTCTTTCATGTCCACTTCGATATTTGCCTTTCCTATGACACGGCAATGGACTTGATCTTCGGTTCTCCTTATCTAACCGCTGTCAGCTACCTTGCGAATATCCTATATCCGACACATTGCAAGAAAGGATTTAATAAGTTTATAAATGCTAGTGATCTATTTTTAATCTTTCATATCCAGTCACTCCTAACTACAGATTTAACCGATCAAAGTGAACTCGTGTTTCGTAAATTATAACTATGATAGATGAGGCCCCACCTCAAATTATTCTTGAGACAAAGTTCGTTTTAATTGGATTATGTACCACATTGTGAGGATCTTACCTTCGTCAAAACCCACAAGTTATCTACTGAAGTCAATTATTGTAATGACACAAAGATTCTTGTCTAGATTATTTAGTTTATTACAATTATATTATTAGACTGAAGCTTGAAATGTCTAAATTTATAAAGTCTAGACTTTAAATATGGAGTTTGGAAGGCTCATGTCTATATAAAAGTCTTTCGGCTGATGATGATGATAAGAATAAATGACTTATCTACTGCCGGCATTGGCACTGTAAATCGCAATCTTTAGGAAGTTTTATGATTTTTTTGCTGTGACACCAAATGGGCGATCTTTGGTTATTTCGAAAGGATGTAAAAATCAGAAGTAGTAATGTTATAATTACCAAACTGAGTTTAATTGTGATGCGTACTTAATTAAAATAACGTTTTTTAATTAGTTTGACACAAAGAAAAACTGTAACGAAATACGGTTCCAACTTATTTTTATCTTAGAAAAATGTAAGCTAAACATTATAGTAAGATTAAAAATCTTAAGGGTACAAACAATGATTTATTAAAGTTTACATTTAACTTTGAAGTAAATAAAGTAGGTACCGACGTTCACAAACAGGACAGACGGTAATAGACAAGAATTTAGGTACAGATATTTCTGAAAAGGCGTAACCCTTTGTCTAATACATCAATGTTCGCCCTTCGCTACATAGTTTTCGAAGCATACATCTATTTTCATAAAAGTCTACACTTTATTAACTTTGTTTTATGTGCTAGTACAGTAGTGAAAACGTCGTATGAATTATGTGAAATGTTACGAAGGGCTGTGTAATATTTTCATCGTCAGCCATATTGCGCCTCAATGCTGGGCACGGGCCTGCTCTGCAACTGAGAGGTTTTAGGTCTTAGTTCACCACGCTGGGTTAGTGCGGGTTGGCGAACTACACCTCTAAAACTTTTTTAAGAAATTTTATGTGTGCAGGTTTCCACACGATGTTTATCTTCACCTTTAAAGCAAATGATGATTTATCCATACTAATATTATAAATGCGAAAGTAACTTTGTCTGTCAGTCTGTTACGCTTTCACGTAAAAACTACTGAATGGATTTTAATGAAACTTTACAATAATATACCTTATACATCAGGATAAAACATAGAATACTTTTTATCCCGGAAAATGTATTATTGCCGCGGGAATGAGTATTTCTGGATCTACCAAAGCGATTTGAATGAAATTTGGTAGGTATAGAGAGAGGGGTAGAGCTCACAGAATTAACATGGGATAGTTTTTATCCTGGAAAATGAAGTATTCCCGTGGGAATGAGTATTGTTAATAAGCACATAACCCGAAACGTCAGAGGTGAGGTCAGATTACAAAAACATTCACGTCTATAACCCCGAAGGAGTTAGAGAAGTGGCTTTTTAGATCAAATTTTACTTGTGTCTTTTATTCTGAAGTAATAGTGGCGAGTCTATTACAGGGTTGAACGGTTTAGGGAAATAGTTAGTAACCGGTTCACTCCTAACGAAGACCATGTCTTTAAGTCGTTTTTTGTATAGTTGACTCCAAAACTGACTTTCAAATAAATGAAGACGCTATTGTTTTTCTTAAAGAATAAGATCTAATTATAGCCTTAAATAAGATTACAAAAACAATATCGCGATAGCTATAAATCATAACTCCAGCTTACTTTTGCACATTAATTAAAACAGACGCGAACGAACCTAAAAAAAGCATCAACGTTAATTTAACTCCAGACCATTTCTAAGACCGGTAACAGATATTAAAAAACCTTATTAAATGTACTCCCCAGTTCTCTTTCATTTGTCGTTACGTGTACTTTCATTAACAAAAATGTTACATAAAAAAAGATATATAAAACGAAAGAGATTTTAAATAAACTCTTCATTTCGAAGGAAATGAAACGCAGGGAAATGTAAGTATTTTTTACTGAAGTGAACTATATTCAATTTATTGGCAGAATGGCTAGGCCAATGAATTTCAAAAGGCCCGAAATTTAACTGGCGAGTCTTTTGAGAAATACGTATTGGAACGTTCGATTTTATTTAATGGGTCGGATTTCCTCGGACATTGAGGAGCTTTGGCCTTTTTGCCGTATAGGTTACGATTGGCAAGCGATAACTAGCTCAAAGGAGCGTATAAAATCCTATTTATAGACCAGTCACTTATATTGAAATTTGGGTATTGATGAACTAATTTTATCGGCTGCCGGAATATTTCTAATACTGATGTTCTACTTGAATTGGTTGAATCGATGAATTTACGGAATATTTGCAAACTTGACTAATTAGTTTCAATGAATGGCTCAAAGGCCTTCACATTCAGGTATTGCTTTCTACATAAAGAAAAGTTCGACAAGTTTTTTACTTAAACGATTTACTCTTTTTGAGGTTTGCAATGTCATTTATAGATTAAATGTAGTAACAAATAATTATCTAAATATTGTTGAGTAAAAGTAGAACAAGCACATAACTTTTTAAGGGTTCTGTTTCACTAGAACCGACAATTCGTAACAAAGACAAATCTGTTATAGTAAATCAACTCCTAGTTGTTTGTTGGCTAGTACTCTTGAGATAGATAGTATTCTATTTTTGAATCACTGGAGAGGCAATAAATGTCAGCGTTCCTTCTATTAAGAGCTAAATGTTGGTGTCTTTCAATTTTCCTTTCTTTAATGACGTAATTTAAATCTTTGTCTATATCAACTTGTCATTAATTTTTTTTTTCGCTTACTAACTATAATATTACACACCGTTTTATAAGTTTAAACCGTCAAATCTCCAGTGCACTAGGATCAAAAACAAAAGTCAGACAAAAGTATAGACTGAAACTAACCCGTAATTTTAACAAACTAGACCCATGGACTGGACCCACTATCTGCTACCCAAAATGACTTCCATAGAAATATCAATTAACTTAAAGTCCTGATTCTATTTTATATAGATACCTACATCTATGCGTCTGGCAGCATTAAAAGTGGCATTTTTTTTTAATTTTCTACGCGAATGTACAATTGAATTATTTTAAAAGTTGGCAACACAGGTGTCATAGTACGGCATGCAAACGAGTTTGAGGGCCCCTTCAGTCTGTAACAGAGGATTAGCTGCCGTTATTACTCGTGTAAAATATTTAATATCAGAAGCATTTCGTTTTGCATCTTCGAGGTATTTTGCTAATAACTTTGGTGATCCTTGCGCAAAAATGTTGCGTTATTTAATTTTTTTATACGAAATGAAATGGGAAAAATCGAAATGAAAAACAAATAAAAATGCAAAAGGTTTTCATGGCAGTATTTTTCATAAATGTCAAAATTTATAATGGAAATGAGAGCCATTTTCCGCAGTAATTTATGTGATCTATTATTAAATCATATGCGGCTAGTTTTTATGAGCAAGGCCTTTATCTGAACTTGAGAGATTAATACACTCCGCTAACCACAGTCAGCACCTAATCCGGATCTCTCATCATCGACCTCATCATCAAATGTTTTGAGGTCACTCAACTATGCCAATAATAAAAAACAGTTCTCAGTTAATAATCCGTATTACCTAAAATAAAGTAAAGGTGACGACAGAACTCAATAAAAATTAAAATGTCAAATACCAAAGGACGTTTCCATCAAAATTCGTTACGTAATCGACGCTTAATCCACAAAATTGGGGATTAGAGGTCGGCAGAAGTTTTCGCTTTCATCTATTGTTAGACAAGACAAAGATTAAAAAATAATTTACTCTGGAATTTCGCTTAATTGGATCGGGATGAAATTCGGATTAAATCCGTTTAAAACGGAATCTCGTTTAATATTTACAATAGGAATTCCCTTGTCGCTGTCTGCTTAGGCTGTTATCACGTTTTGTAAATATTATCTGCGGCCCAATCCCACAAAATTGCACGATTAGTTATTTCCATATTGTTATTTTCACTTCCGCATCATAAAGTATATTTTTTTGGATGATAGGCCTTATCAAATTGATTTATTAAAATCACCCACGTAAGACATCTTTGGGCTACTAAGCTTGACAATATTTATACTTTAAACACTTATAAATGGACTTGGTATGGCTGGCAAAAAGACACGCCATTAAGAATGATTTTCTCGGGAGAAAAAATAAGACATATTATAACAGACTTCGACCCTCATGAAGAGATCAAATGGCAACACCCTTACTAGTAAAGGAGCACGATGTTACATCATCGATGGCAATCTAACCGAGAGCCCTCAATGCTTCGACGATAAGTACGTGTATATCGAATGCTCATATGGATGACGTAAGACACTATTGATGATCGGATATTTCTATCCGCTTTGATAGCGACTACCGTAGATAATGTGTTAAACCCATCATAGTGGCATAATTAAATGTACTGTATATGAGTATAATTTGGCATATGCGTGTTAATGTGGTTATAAACAGCCCAGAAAAAAAATTGTCTCTCGTTTGTCGAGTGTAAGTCGTAAAAGTTAACTCCCTATGAATTACCCTCCACAATAAAAACACTTCATAACGACATATTAATATAATTCATAAATAAACATTAATTATTCTTCAGCTCGGACATTTTTGTAACGAAATATACACGTAAATATGGACGTCGCTTATAGTTTCATCCGAAAGTGTAACATTATCCTACCTGGACTTCTTAAAAGGACCAAACAATTCTACGAGATTTAAATAAGATACTCACCGCCACAGGTTTCTCGGAAATCGGAACAGCAGTCGCCAAGCTTCAAGCAGGCATGATCGCAGTAACACGGCTTGTCAGTCAAATCTTCAATAATCGCGTTCTGGTGTGCCTTTTGTATGACGCAAGAGCTGTCCCTACCAGGGCAGCATAAATTGGCATCCCTACAATAGTTAGCTCCGCAGTGGCCCGCCAAGCAAACTGCACTCGCGAAGCACAACCAATAGCGAAGCATGGTTATTTCTTTTTCTTTTCAAGGATCTTAATTGGTTCGTCTGTTTTTTTAGATTGCCAGTTTGTTTTTGCAATTTTAAAAAGATTGGCAGTTAATTTAGCACTTGCTGGAGAGAAAATATTTTTTAATTATTTTGTTTTTGTCTTGTTCTACATTTGAATATGATTGGCCGATGGTAGTTCTGAAACAAAAGAAAGAGAATTGTTAGATATGTTGAATGGTTACTAAGCGCTATTTATATGTAACTTATTAAATAAAATGTAAGTGACATTTTTTTAATCCAACAAAATTAGTTTAATTAATACTTTCTTATAAATTCAATTTCTTCCTATCTTCAATTTTTATTCTAATTTCTTTAACAAAGGTAAAGAAAATAGCTATGTCATATTACTTTAAAATACCTATTAAAAACCTATAACATTATAAAACATTGCGATTTCTTTGCACATTTTAATAATTAATCTAAATTAATAAAACGGTCAGGGGATGCCTTTTCCATTGATCTAGCCAGTCATGGAACAGGGCTACGAGTACGCGAGCTCGGCCCCCCGAGCTGTTACAGTCTCCTAATACTTCCTTATCCGGGACTGTAGCATCCTTACCATCAGGCCAAATATCCTCTCCCGCAATATCCTGTACCCAAACACACGCTATCCCCACACCATTCCTTTTAAAACAGAAATTCCCAAGGAGGGTTGGCGTCAGGCAGGCGGCCGGCCGTAAAACATCTGCCAAAACTTTTATGCAGCATGTTTTGTCCTTCCACACAAGAAGGAAGGACAAAACATGCTGCGCCGACCCCAAACAAGAATTGGGATCAGGGCAGGAGAATGATGAATCTAAATTAATAAAACGAAAATAAACATTCTCATGCCTCCTGTGAGGTTTGAACTCACGACCCCTGGTTTACGAGACCAGTGCTCTACCACTGAGCTAAAGAGGCTTACATGCAGCATTATGAAATAACTGTACAATATCTACAATACATGGCGGTAATTTTAATTTTTTAATTAACCGTCGCATTTAACACATCTATATTATACTAAAACTAAACAACGTTACACTGTTGAGCACAGGTCTCCTGGGTCCTCAATGGTAGAAGAGGCCCATGCCCAGCAGTGGGACGTATGTAGGCTGATGATGATGTTTTACGAAAATTCGTAAAGGAGTTCCAATACGGTAGCCAATGAGAATGAAAAGTATTCCGAGCCACTGATTCTTACAGCGTACACTCAGGTTATTTATTAATAAATCATTCACTCGTACATTCACTCATTTTGTTCAGTAATTATAAATACTTTCCGACTCGTTCATCGGTCGAATTATTTAATCATTTGTGTACTGTTTCAGATTGACTGAGTAAATAATTATCTTCATTTCATTTTGGTTTAATAAAGTTAAGTAAACTTTATAATGATGTATAAATATTTTACCGTCATGTAGCACAGACGTTATTCCAGTATGGATAAGCCCGTTCTGTACCCACAATGTATTGCTTCAACCTTAAAGTAAGTGATAATTTATCGCGAATCACATATAATTTCTAAAAGTCGACCACAGTCCACGCGTCTTAAACTTTTAGCGACCACTTTGCTTAATAAATAAACAAAACAAAGACTCTTTAAATGTTCCCGATCTACTGATTCGCAAACCTCTGCAAGAATAAACAAGATTACAAAAGAAACGGCAAGGGATGGCTAAGTAGCAAAATTTCCAACCACAAGTAATAAGGTTAACACGCCCTAATGACTTTTGCGTTGAAAACAAGAGACCGAAAAGGGCTGGCCGGCTTACGGTACATTTATTACATTACGGAAAAAGGAGTCGGCCCATGTGAGTAAAGGTACTTGACCGTCCGCCCGACGAACTATAGCCGCTTATGGCTCGAGTTAAACGCGACCCGATAACTCAGCTTAAGGTCAATACATAGTTTGGTCTGCATTTTAGGGTTATTTTCTTTTTTATTAAGGAGGTTTGATTACAGTATACGCCAAAGACATAAGAGGCTAACAAATACGAATATAGTACTCCCAATAATAAAAATATTAATGCTTATGAATAAAAGTAATTTATACCATTTTATACAGTTTTTTGGCTTCCTGTGAATATGGGGAACCCAAAGTACTGTTAGATTTGTCTATGTCAAAACGTTTAGTTAATGGTCTTCCGGCTTCATTTCGGACATATTTCATCAAGATATGCTATGTATCTTCAACCTTCCCGCACAAATCTTCTTCTTCTTCTTCATCAACCCATATACGCCTACTGCTGAGCATGGGTCTCCTCTACCATTGAGAGGGTTTAGGCCATAGTCCACCACGCTGGCCTAGTGCGGGTTGGCGGACTACACACCTAAGAAATTCCTAAGAACTCTTAGGTGTGCAGGTTTCATCACGATGTTTTCCTTCACCGTTAAAGCAAGTGCTAATTCAATGTGAATACACACATGACTTCGAAAAGTCAGAGGTGTGTGCCGCACAAATCACAAAAAGGAATTTCATCTTTACCCAATATTTGAGCAAAACTACGAGTACTTATGGAATAAGTTCCAAGTGAAGTCTTAAACAAGTAACGATCACGGATCTCTTCTTATTTGCCTTGTCTTGGGGTATTTTCTTCGTGTTATTTAATTGCGAAAATTTTACAAAGGGTTTATGAGTGCATACACTCACGACTGTAGACTCGCAAAAGTTCAAAAATCCATGTTTTACCAATTGTTTTGAAATCCCAAGTAATAGTGGGTAAGCTTGTAGCCGTTTCTCGATTATGAGATTCGTGCTTCTATTGAGTTATTTTTGATGGATCAAACAAATAACGATTTGCTGTATAAGGACATCGAATCTAGAATCATCCGATTTTACGACCCATGCTTACTCCACGGGATCGAGTATTTGTAAGTATGCGATTGTAAACAGTATACAGAGATATATATGGACAGTATGTCAATAAACATAAATTTAACTAAGCTGAGTGTGGAGCTTGGCATAAATAAAAAAATATATATTCCGTTCAAAGCGTAAAAAAGAAAAAGGTATTAATCCATCACAAATTTAATCCCAAGCTTAATTTAAGTAAAAATATGAGCCTTAAGTAATTCAAGAACTTTTCAAAGCGACTTAAAGCGCTTTAAGAATGTTGGCCCGTTTACGCTCAATTATTTTTAATTGATTCCACAGTTGTTTTATTTGAATACACCATGTTATCAGCTGCAGACATTTTAATTTGTCACTTGTAACTGTTAAACATGGCTATAATCGTTGGCCCAAAATTCAGTTGTCAATGTACTTATACTCTATTAATAGCATTTGACCTTTATAGGTCAAAGAGAATCAAGACGGTCTTTCGTAATTTCTAACTCAGTCAAACACAAAATTATGTACTTCATTAAACCAATAATATTAGTACGTATTTTGTATCAGGCCTATCTTATTATGAGGCATTTTGATCTTACGATGGTCTCTGTCGAAGCCTGTGGTTAACAAGTTTGTCTTAACGTTTAGGAGTTGTGGAGGATAAAGAACTTGAGGGTTCAAATCATGCACAATCTAATATTTGTATTTCTAACTAAAATTCTCTTAAATGCAATGAATGACACTTAATTAGATTATGCATATCACCACTCACTTTACTTTGCTGTGCTAAAGTAAAACTAAAATATTTCATACACCAATTTTAAGGTGGCTCTTAATAAAGCAAAAAGGAAAATTTTCAAAAATTACTCAGCGTTCGATTTCAGAACTAAATAAACAATTGAAATGCGAGCGGTCAAACAACTGAAGTACGTTTGCCAAACATTGCCTGCAGTTCCCGAACGGAATTCAAATTTTAAATAACAACCAAATGCTCGCGTGACGTTTGACAGCTTTGACGTTTAATCGACTGGCAAAATGGCGGACTGCGTGGCTGCTTGTTGATATGTTTGGCGTGATACAAGGCTTCAAACATTGTTTTCAGATCATTGGTTTGCCTATCAACAGCGCAAGCCTTTGTATATTTAACATGGAATTGTTTTCAATATGAATAGTATATGATTCCGTCATTTTGACATCCTAGTATAAAGAAAACAAAAATAATATACAAACTTGCAATTTTGGCAATTCAGTTTTTACCCGAAATAATGCACCAAAATGCCCTGTATTTACTTAAAATAACTATAGAAACATATATCTAAAAACTTTTATTCTCTACCTAATTATTTAAAGTTTTATTTCCACAACAGATCGATAGCTCCAATGAATACTCCTCTAACTCAACATTTTGAATTTTTTGCGAAAATTTCAGATTCGAGATAGAAAATTCGAAATAGTTTTGTCTATTATATAGCAACGCTGATAATACAGAATAATATTGTAAAACTATGCGGAGATGAAAACGTAGCTAACGAATGTTTTATAAAGTAATAACAATCTTAGTTTTCTGCGCAAACCGTCATTACATTGCCATCCGTATGTCAGCAATTTTCGCAATAAATTATTCAGAACTATCAATACTTACTACAATAGTGATCGTGTTTATTAAAATAAATAGCCATAAATAAAACAAACGTGAAAACACTAACTAAAACCACGTGTATCGTTTCATGATCACATTATCCCAGGACTGAAAACGTCCTTCATAGCTCCTCGCGAGCGTCCTATCTGGTGCCCAGGTGTAGAAATTATGCTAATATTCCCCTGTTGCCAAATCTCAAACCGCAGTCTTGGCTTAGCAAAGTTGTCTGAATTTCGAAACAGTTGAAACACGAATGAAGCTGGGATGTAAATTCTACTTCACTTCATTAAATAATAAAGAAAGTTCGGCGGAGTTGTGGTCTACCTACTCTACAGCGATCGCAAAACATTGAATCCTATATTAGTTATCGGGATACTCGTAACACATAACAACAAATAAATTAATATATTTCATTTTGAAATCGAGGGCAAATTTTTGAGAAATCATAAAAAAATGACTAGATTATTGAAAAATTATTTATTTATTAGAGCCCTGACTTAATTTCGACGATTTTTGTACATAACAAATCAATTTATAACCGTTCAGCTCATGTTTGTATGCCTTTAGTCTCTGGTAATCTCAAAAGGCACATCGTTTTTTAACACAAATTTAGATTACGTGAAAAATATTTCAATCAATGCCGTTTTTTATAACAAATACCACATAACTTTTAACGACATGAATATTATCAAGAAAAATGTATAATAAATAAACCAAAACCAACTGCATCAAGCTTTAATATACGAGTAGTGGTTTCAAATTAAAATTTCTACGAATTCGGATTTTCAATATTAATTGCGACATTCTCAAAGGGTTTGAAATTGAACATTAATTACACGTTTCTGGGAATCAAAGCAATTAAATGCAATGAAACTGTTTGCTCTTATTTCAGCCGGTTTCGCTACGGCGATATCACTGTCTCACATTCAATAGACAAAAGAAATATACATTCTAATCGAGATTATTAAGTCGTCTGGACAATCGTGATCGTAATCATGGCGGTCGCGATAATATTTTTGTGTGATTGCCGTTACCGATTAATCTCAACTTTGTCTCCACTGTTCTTTTTTCTTTCTGCTGTCCATTCTGTGAGACTAGCAACAAGTCTATGGTTTACATATATTAATATGGACCAGTTAATAAAATTCAATATTTTTTTAATAGGAACATATTATAATGATAAAAAAGTTCCGCATATTCACCAAAACCTATAAAATATTTCAACAGTAATATTTCCTGAAACCAAAATTCATGTTGAAAGTCCTAGGCCTTTACAATAACAGGTACCTTCAGGCATACGAACGTCAACTTAATAGTTATAAATCGGCTTGTTATAGAACATCTTCTAAATCGAGTTAGGCGTCGATTCAATGAACTTGGAGCCGAACGATTCGAATTCAAAGCGGTCGGTCGCGCCGTGCCGCTATTAATTAGCGACTCCGCACTTCGGGGTTACACTGAAGATACAAAGTGTTTATGTCACGGCATTAACTAGCTTCTAAGCTTTCTTTGGCGTCTAATTAAACATTCATCTTAACATTTATAGTAAATTGATTGTGAGGAATTTAGACGTTAGTATAGAAATAAGGAAACGTATATTTTTCTTTTTAAGTATTAAAAGTAAAAACCGAGCACAATAGTAATTCAGCTTAAATTTAAGTTTTATTATTAAAAAGGGATTAGTAACAATTTGCCGTAGCTATCTCATCCAATATGTGATGACATAATTTTAACAAATAAAAGAAATAAGACTAACAGACTGTTTCCCTATCTTTTAATGGTAAGATAGAGCGAAGACGTGGGGAATAAGTCCAGTTTCCTATTAAAAACTGAGCAACTATTTGGTTCCGATCTAATATATTTTTTTAAATAATTTCAAGGGCGATTTATTAATCTATAATAGCTTTTTTTTACGCCATCCTTCTAACTTAGTAGTTACTTCAATATTAAGAACAATATTTAAGTAAGGATTTCCGTGAGTTTGTTCTCAAAGCTCACTTCCAGCTGTTAACAAAATTAATTTTATTAACAAACTCCGATTCAGCATTAAGTCCCCGAAGTCCCATATCTTGTGAACTTTACTCCGTACTTAAATAAGGGTCAAGGCATTAGGTACACGATATTATAGCCCTGCGGTTTGTGGGACCTTTGAGAGATGTAACCTTTACCTAATGTAGATAGAACTGTGTTTTACGAACTTGATGTTTTACGTCAAATGAGCAACTGAAGTTAATAAGTTAGCTTGAAAGTGAGTGCCTTTTGACAGTTCATTTCCTTGCGATAATTCTATTTATTATTATCGTGTAATTACCAAATCTGCACTGATAGCATAACTCGATATTTTGACAGCCCCGAAACGCAGTTAGTTAGACGTCATTATGTGTAAAGGTGGCAGTAGGTTCGATCCTCGCACCGATACAAATGTCTATGTGTTTCATGCTGAGCTTCATTGCTCGGCGCCAATACTGTGCGTGCCGCTGTTGGTCCTGGAGTACAGCAGTTGCAGTGGCGGGTGTGTGGTGGTATAGGAACCAACGACACAAGGCTTATATCTTATTTCGGCGTCAGAACGACATATGTGACCGTTATTTTTTTTCTTTAATATTGGCTCTGTACGCTTTAATATGCGGAAGACATCACACTGCCAACTGGCAGGAAGTAAAGATTATTCATCACCCGTTGATGTAATCATGTCAGCCAGACATACACGACTGATTCTGACATCTGCCAAACTAAGAATATTGTACTTGAATTAAGCCGCAAGCAATCGCACTAGCCAATTAAATACCATATAGTTATTTACCCTTGGTGCGTCTACTGTGTCTAATTACAATTTTATGTTATTTTTTTTATCTGAGGGTTAAATCTCATATTCAATAATTTGTTTCCTGCTTTGTTACAAAGGGAAGCGAACAACTTGTTTCTAATTCCTCTTATATTTTGTCTTATTGATTAACGTCTATGTAGGATCTTGGCGAATTCTCTTTGGTTCGCTAACCTTCAGTGCCCGGCGTCAATACTGTGCGTGCCGCTGTTGATCTTGAAAACAGCAGTTACTGTGGCGTTTGTATGGTGAAATAGGGCCACAAAGATCTCACTAGCCAAAACGAACGGAGCAGTGTCAATTACTTCGATTCAACGGTCGAAAGCCGCCTGCAGCCAGCGGTTCAATACTTCCAAACAATCTCACAAATTCAAAAGTTACAAGATGAGACACATCTCATCTATTGATATAATAAATCTACCGTGTAATAATTTCAAAGAAGTCCACGTAACAACCATCAAAAGTATTGGAACTAAATTCAATAATTTCTACTTTTAAGATTTTATTCCTTCACTAAATCATATTCCGATTGAGTTGCCTTGCATTCAGAATTTACTGCAGCGCCGTGGGAGACTTGTAACTTTCAGAATACATCGATAACTAATAGCTACCGGTTCATTGCACATTAAACATAGATTACTTATGTACGGATTATGTATCCCTTTGTATGGATATCGAACAAGTCAGCGTTTAATTTAGTGTGTAGTTCTAACCAATGAGCAATTAAGGTTTTCCCTGTTTCCTTTTATAGTTATTGTTTAGCCTTTAGGCTTAAGAATATTGCTACTTGTGAGTAAAATAAACTGGGATGTTAAAGAAAATATATATTATACAATAAAATGATATCCTTAAATTTAATATATGTCTACCAAAACGAGCTACTCCAGATTTGAGAGATTTAAGAAATTAGCGGCTGGGGTAATTAGTAGTTGCTAAAAAAAACAGAATGGACATATCTCTACAGCAAATTGGTGCTATCACAGTCGTGTCACCCTAAAAAATCTGACTCAGAATAAGAGACTGCAATACCCTCAGCACGGAGACATATACTAGCAACACCATGTCGAAACACTCCTCCCGAAGGAATTAAATTATTCGCAGCATAATTAAAGCGACAAAGTTAACTAAAAATAAGTATATACAATTGGCATAACTCACTCCCATCTCCGTATCAACAATTATTCCACACTCGGAAGTTGGCCGACACATGTGTGCATAATTTGCATGGCAATGACGTCATCAAAGGACTGTTTAATCCCGGCCTTATTAAAATTACATTCCGTCTCCCTAACATTTGGATTCAAGAACCTGTTTTAACTTATTAAGGTCGCATTCAGAAATTTTGATCATTTTTTTGGATGCCAGTGAGTTTGATGAGTAATAGGTATTCTCAGTGGTTTGAGTCATTTTAATATTTTTTTTGGTCTCTCATAAATTTGATTAGCACAAGATTTAATGATGCGACTGATAGAGCCCTTGCCCCATTTCGAGGTGTAACGTGGGACTTAAGCTATACATGGGTGTAGAAATGATGCATTTTTCGGCTTTGTACAGCCTGAGTACTCATTTAATTTTTTATATTAAGGTCAGGGGAAATCAAATTACCTGCATTTTTTTTAACCAGCCAGGAAGTACCCAACATTGATAACTCTTATTAATTAGGCTTCAACAATTTTTCAGACAACGTCAGAAACTCCGTACAGATTTGCCACTTAGTGAAGTTAGTGAACCGATTACACAATTCGCGATAAACAGATCAATACATTATTGTATAATCACTTGTGTGTTCTATATAAATACGTCTCACTGGGTACAGATCTCTAAACTGAAAGAGATTAAGTCTTGTTTTAGAGGTTGTTTTTTTATGACAGATGATGGCGAATTTAATGAAAATATAAAACGCAATAAACATTAATTTCTGAACATAATACTTGAGGTCTGTTATGATTAGTTTATCACATACTTTAACGATAAAAGATTACATCGTAAAGAAACCTGTGCCCCTAAAATTTCTATGGTGTATTCCGCCAACCAATATTAGGCCACTGGTGGACTAAGGCATAAGCACTCCCATTTGTAGAGGGAGGCCGTTCTCAAATAAATGAACGAAACGTATGAATGTATATGCTCTGATAATGTCATGAAAATTATATAAAGTCCAAAATCTATGTCAAAACATACGCTGAAGAAAAGTTAAAATATGCTATGGGATACAGGCGTGAAATTATCTATGTGTTCCAAGTTCTTAAGTGTAGGTTAAACTTGGTTATATATTTCTGTTGAAAAGTCTGCGAACAGCGCCTACGGCACGAATATTTTAATGTGAATTAATACATTGTGTAAGACGTGGTAATTGGCACAACGCTTAAGAAGTTACTTTGTACTTTCAGGGCCTGATTCGATCTCAAAACGGTTTTATGTTTATTTTACCTTTAAGACGTGTTGAAGACGTGTTTAAAGCCTCATGAAATAGAGAGTCAGCCTATATCATTCATATATTTTTAGTACTTTTTTATTTTCATACTTTAATTAGTACCAATAAATAGTCTTAAAAAAATGCTAATATTCCGCAGAAATTATTTTTCATTTTTAAACTAGAGTCCTCATTTTTAACAACCGTATAAAATAACTACTATTATTCTATAGCTTCAGTATCTAAGAAGGTTCGATTTCTTTTTTTTTATCCAACTATATTTTAAAACAATCCACTCAGTGTTCTTGTATTCAATTTGTACATAGACTCTAACGACATAAAATTAGAGTCTATTCAAATTAGTGTTGCCCAAATTCAGTCTTGGTCTTGCAGTCTTGGTCTTGTTCTTGCGTTTTTGCAAGACCAAGACCAAGAACAAGACCGCGTATTTTTAGCAAGACCAAGACCAAGACTGACCGTGCAAGACTTGAGCAAGAACAAGACATAGCCTGCAAGACTCTTGCGTCTTGCAGCTAGGACTTAGCGCTATTTCACGGAGTAGTTAGGTGTAACAGTTCGGTGTATAGGTACGCTTAGGAATTCTATGAGACGCAAAAAACTGTATCAAAGAATATGAAAAACTGGACCTATGCGCATTACGACTAATACCATAAACATGCCTACATAGCGAATAAAAAAATATCCATTAAAATCAAACTGAGTGCATGCATAGTTATGTTTTAACCATCGGCACTTTGATAATGCGGCATCAAAGGTTTTGTACTTACTTCTCAAAGTAATTTGCCGCTTTTCGGAAGTACATGGTTATGATACACGTGCCGGCGGCTTCTTTTGAAATCATATACAACAATCGTTGCCGCCGCGCCGAAATCACAACATTTAACACTATTTGATTGCCGCCACAGGGCGTAGGTGGGTCATGCTACTTTTTAGTGCAGGTTTTTGCGTCCCCTAGACAAAAAAAAATTCGATCTGCCATTTTCTTAATAAAATAAAAAAAATTGCGCAACACATGAAACTTCCGTAATATTTCCCTAACTTCTGTTAACAGTTCCCTAACTTAAGTTTTTTTTCTAGACAGATATTGTTCTTTAAAATACAGTCAAGTTATTGTAATTAATTTTTTTTTACATGTTTTAGCAAATGTAAGCTTATAAATCATAAATGTTTATTAAGAAACAGTTACTTCCAAGGAAAACGACATATAGGTCAGTTGATTTTTCGAATTTCTTATCAAATCTTCAGTTATTTATTAATCTGCTTGATCTTTACTATGGCTATGTTAATTCAAGCTCACAATGTTCCAATTCTAATACGTTTTTCTAAGATTTAAAGTAAACTTTAATAAATAGTAATAGACTAATAGGTTATTGCAAGACTTGCAAGACTCTTGCTGCAAGACCAAGACCAAGACCAAGACCAAGACCAAGACTGGGAGCGCAAGACCAAGACCAAGACCAGGTGTATTGGCGCAAGACCAAGACCAAGACTGGCTAAGTCTCGTCTTGTTCTTGCATTTGGGCAACACTAATTCAAATAGAGCGTGCCATCCTTTCAATACCTTTAGTAATCGCCTATAAATAAAACTCAGGTATAAATCAATGACATAAAACTCTTTACAAAATTAGTATAGAAAAAAGTGAGTACCACAAAGGTACGATCACACTGTCATGTAACTCCATTAAGTTTTAATGCATCTAATGACTGCCTTAATCACTTCTTTCGATAACAAACCGGCTGTGGGTCAGCTATAAAACAATAGAAGGAATTGGTGTCGTAAACGCGATATTAGATCAAGCAACAGACTAATGGACAAGGAACCCAATAAAACTAGGCGCATACTCAAACTTTAATTATAGCACATTCCTTAGTTTTAGCTGCGATCTTCATTTGTCAGTGTGGACGAAACACACATGATTGTAATAAATGACGTCATATTGGTAACTAGTCATGTAATTATAATATAATTGCAGTCTTTTAAACGTTGTGTTACTATTTAATAACTAATTTTAGAAATTTATTTAGATTATTGACACAGATGTTTTTAATTGTCTCATTAAAAGTAATTCCCAGGTAGGTATATAGATAGAGTCACATAAAAATTATACTAGAAATTATTTACTAAAATAATTTTGACTTTTTTATGTTAAATATATTTTTGTACCAATATAACAAAACTTCAATACAGGCACGTGATGCAGGAACATACTGAATTAAGCCTTTCTGGCATATACATTATGGGTATGTTAACCCCAACCGCAGAAAATTAAAATTAAACTTACAATTTGATAATTTAAAACTAATAAAAGATAATATATAGGTAATATTGCTTCACTACAAAATAATGACGTCAAAAGCTCGCTCTGTAATTGAGCGAACGTACAATAACACCTTAGATAAGAAGCGTCGGTATCAATGTTAGAGGTTGTACGTTGACACAGTGTTACAAGGTTTATTCAACTTTGGATATAATAACACGGATATATTGCTTAGGCTAGGTCATATTTCATATAACTTTTATTTAAATTATTTTTTTACAACTCATATTAGGTCAGAGAGCAAGCTCCCAAATGTCAACATAAAGTAGGTCTTTGAATCTATTGAAATAGATGATTTTTTATACATAGTACACACAGGCCTTACGCGTCAAAAGCGACAATGTCTATGTTTTTTTAGGACCCACATTTCACCAGTTATGTATCAGTCTGACATAACAGATGGAGAGTCCATTACTTTCGGACTCATTTCTTCATTCAATGCTGCTAGAATTTCCTTAACCCAGATAAGCCTACTGTCCTATATTTAGGACAGTAGAAATAAAAAAAAATATCAGAATACCCTCTTTATCTAAGATTATTTAGTCTTATGATTTGCAGTAATAAACGTGTCAGCTTTATTAGAAAAAAATAAAAAGATAGTTATTTTAACAGTTTTTACCTTATATTTTACCTTATAAGTGTGTAATAAAAGTGTGTTGCAGACATGGCAAATGACAGGTATATGTAAAAAGTTATATTTTACTCGTGAGTTGTTTTTTTCTGTGTTAATATCTAGTTGATAACCTTAACTTTTGTACTAAATAAATATTCTAGCAAAATAATATAAATAAATTACGTATAACTTGTTACAAATACTAGCGTACTATATATAGGACAGTAGGATAATATACATGATTTCAGTACAATAATATAACTTTTTCTTTACAGACCGTTAGCTGTGCATGAAATTTTAGATGCTTTAGAAAATGTTTCTGATAATGAAGAAGATTATAGAGAACGACTGATATGTATTCTACCTCCTCCTGTTGATCCTGACTGTCTCACTGACGAAGATTCGGGTGAAGAAGATAATGTAACTTTGAATAATTTGCCACGAAACATTCTGCTTCAACCGGCTGAAGTAATGATTCAAGGGCAGATTATGGTGAGTGATACAGAAGAAGAACCTTCTGATTCTACAGGTCGAATTAAACGTAGGCGTAGCTACGCATGGAGAAAACGGGACTTGGCAAAAAATCCCGTGAATTGGCCAGATGTTCAAGGCGCTTGCCAAGATAAGCGCCCAATTGAGTGGTTTGAAAACCTCTTAGATGAAGATGTTATTTCGTTGTTGGTGTCAGAGAGCAATAAATATGCTGTCAAAAAGAATTTGCCTGGAGACATAATCACTGAAGATATGAAATGTTTCATCGGCATATTGTTAGTTAGTTATTCATGGCTCCCCCGTAGAAGAATGTATTGGCAAAACTCCCCTGATACAAAAAAATGCCAAAAGAGGGCCTACCCGACCCTCCCATCATGAACATGCTGATAGTCGTAAAGACCAAATGAATCATCTGGTTATTCCTCAATCGAAGCAAACACGCTGTCGTCAATGTCACAAAAAATGTTTGACACGTTGCAAGAAATGTGATGTTGGAGTGTTTGTCAAGTGTTTTGAAACATATCATTCATAAATAGTGTTAATCTAGTAAATTACATATAACAATGGGTAATATAATCAATAGTTATCTAATAAACTACCCTTTTTCATTACATTCTGTTTTGTCATAAATGATTGGTCATTTGGTCACTTTACTCATTTTAATTTTATATAACCCAAAGAGAGATTTTTATTTATTGCTACAGTACGCAAATGAAAATGCTTGTGGTGAAGAAAGCTTTGTCATTTTCGTAGAAACAAAAGACTCGAAATTTATTGTAATATACTCGTGTGTAATCTTCTCAATATTTACGAGAACATCAAATATGTCGAACTTACTCTACTTAAACCAGGAATCGACTTCACCAATACGCTAAAAATGAAACCGGACAATCGAGCCACTTCACAAATGTATTTCCACAAAGCCCATAATTTCGAGTCACGTGCAAAGCCGAATTTTAGATAATAAGCACCTGACACCAATATCATTGGACGAAACTAGATTGGTTGCGGTGTGTTCGGCATTATGACAGCCGCTCGAATCCAATGCAATATTGTGCTGAAATACACGGCTAAATGAAATTATTCTGTATCTGGACGGGTCCATTGCCCCTTGTAATGAATGCGGTGGCTTTATTAAAATTGACTGCGACAGTTAACCACGTACTCGATGGGAGTTTTTTGTGATCGTCATTTTTTTATTGTATGTTGGTAAAATGGATATTCGGCTCCTGTTTTTATTCGCGTTAATATTTTTCTCGGCGGTTGCAGATTCAAACTTCAAACAGACTTTGCAAAGTTATGTGTGTATTCATAATGAATCATCACTTACTTGGTGGACTAATGACAATAACAGAATGTTAAGCATAACATTCTTAAAATTATCTGCCAGATATAAACCTCCTTCGAAGACTGTTGGTAACTTTCAGCATTCAATACAAATATAAGATAATAAGCATATAAGTAGGTACGTCTTGCTATTCCGACAATATAATTGCCACTCCATCACAGCAATAACATCTTCTAAAAATAGAACGTTACACGTCCTTCTAAGTAAGATCTCGGAAAATAAAAGAAACACGACGAATGACAAAAGACAGTATTCTCGTAATTCAAAGGGCACGGTTAAACGAAAATACGGAGAATGAAACAAATATGAAGGGCTGGTTAAGCGGATTACTACAAAGCTGTACAAGTGTTGAAAGATTAGATGAGTTCAGTGGCCTTTTAAATAAAGCGTTATATTTTGTTACGCCCTTACAGCAAAGCAAAGCGTGATAATTCATAGAGTCACATCTGTCTTTCTAAAGAAATAATCTTTCTGTTAGAAATAAACTCTCTTTATTCGGATAATGATCAGTTCATTCTAATTTAGAAAGAAATTACTTCATCTTTTCCAAAGAGTAAGTATGACGTAATTTAAAAACAAACAAACAATCCGAAACACTGAGGACAAATTTCAACACGCCGCAGGCACGCTCTCGTATTCAAGTACCATAGACTCATAATCCTACGCCCTTCGCCCCTTTGCCCTACGCCCCCCGCCGGAAAGAGTTATGGAAACATGTAAATTATGAACCTCGCCCACATATTATATCACGTGTTACGGAAGCTTTACTTTTCATCCGTACGAAGAAAATAAAATTATCCTTTGTAATCTTTGTTTTGGAAGTTGCCGAACTGGAATCATCGCGCTCATGATATTGAATTCTTTCGCCGAGAGCTTTTAATATAAGGAATTATTGGTAAGTGTGCGCGAACGAAAGGTTGTATGTATTGTTGGTATTCCTTCGTGAGTTGGAAATGGACCCGAAAAAGAAGTTTTTTGCAGAAATCGTGCCGTCTCCTAAGCTCGCTCGGCTCTACTGGAAGTCCTGCATCAAGTGTTTCAATTCAGTGAAAATATCCGAAAATCAAATTAAACAAAAGCTAGTGTTTACCAAGTACTAAAATAGGCCAAGGGCAAATATTAACTCATGAAGTTACACATGAAATTACTAATGAAACCGAATATAAATATTACCTCAGCCTCATTAGCAAAACACATATCAAACTCCCTTGAGCAAGCTTTTAAACATTTTTCGATAAATATTTGCTCAATCTCTTCAACTTTCAATAAACATAGGTATATCAATTGAGAGGGTTCCAATCACATTCCCCACCGGCTGTAGAAATAATACAGACGCAATGTCTTGTTCAAATATTGCCCAGGTCCTTAGCGAGCGCCGCTCCGTCGGAGATTTGAAAAAGAATTAATTTCTACTGGGAATTTTTCGATGCAATATTTGCTCATTATGTTGAATAATCAAGCTGCTAGTTGTGCCAACAGCAGCGTAGTGTTTGTTCCCTCTTGATTAATCATGCGATTTTGTTATGTCGTTTCTGTCCTTAGTTGTATTTGTGTCTAGTTTAACCATTGGACTTTGCTATGAAGGGAAACATCGTAAAGAAAACAGTATGCCTAAGAGAAGAAGAAGGTGTTCTTGGGCAAAAAACAATAGACCTAGTTGTAGAGGGTGACCAGTAAGGGAATATTTTAGGCGGATGTAGAAGATAGAAATGTATGGAGAGTGCTATTGAGCTAAATTGGATATCTTATAGTTGATATTGTATTACGTAAACTGTTTGGGTTGAAAAGAAATGATATTATTATTTACAAATAAAAAAGCAGTTATGAAAACGAATAGTAATATATTATTTACAGTATCAGTAACGCGAAAATACGCTACAAGGAATTGTTTTTTTTTTGTCTTATCATAAACAAGAGGTAAGAAGCCACGAATTAAGTAGGCGACAGAAAAAAAACACGGATATTTGAAAACATCGCGGGTTGCAACACAAAAAGAGGGAAAAAGGAAATGAGTACAAGGCAAAACACGGCCACGGTGTCTTGATGAAAAAGAAGCTTTTGCTCTTTGACATCAATATTTCCTTAATGACACAAGAGACCGAAATGGGAACATGGCATGGCAACGTTTTAATTAGCTATTTCACTGCAGAATTTGTATATGTAAACTACAATTATGTAAACAATAGGCGTGACAGATAAATGTTTTTGTTAAATGATTTGTTGTGTGTCAATGAACTCGATCACTTTATTTCTTTTTGTATTATATTTATGACTAGATTTTTTAATAGAGTTATCAATAATGTACAATAATTAATAAATAAATTGTATAAAAAAATCATTAGGAATTCAGAGAAAATGTAGGCAATTTCTATAAAATTGAAAAACTTATGTGGAACATTCACACATACATAACTGCATATGTACAATGTACATACGCACGCAAGCCTGTATTCCCCAGAGCATAGGGCAAAGGTAAGCCACAGTTCACCAAGTATTATACATTTTTCTGTTTTGTTTTCCCACGTATAAGGAGGCGGGCCTATCGCCGTTTTCCTGGTAAATCTCCAGACTCCGTGCTGCTATTAAAAAATCGTAACAGAACCCGAAAAGATCGCACGTCACATACTTAAGCCGCGAAACCACGAATCAGGCTATCTCAGAATACAACGTACAAGACAGATATGCAAACAATACCAGTAAAACAATTGAGGTCGTCGAACTAATGTGTATTATTAGTTGAACTAATCAGAACGCAATGTGTCCAGGTCGGAGGTTAACTGTTGTCGATAAACAACGACTTTTTAACCCACATATGTTGTAAGATTTTTTATTCTTGATAATGCTATAGAGATAAACGAACCCTTATGTCGGTTTTATTTAAATAATAACGACGACATTGTGGTGCAAGTATGTCCCATGCGATTTATAAGTCCCAGGTACGATTCCTGGGATCTGACAATGTGATTGGGCCTTTCCATTACGATAATCTAAGTACAGACTACAGATGCTAGAAACGTGTCCGAAAAACGGCGATATATTTGCCTCTGCTCTGCATTATGCATTTCTCATATTTATACCCAATTAAATAATTGGAAGGAGGTTTGTTGCGTTTTCGCGACTACACACTTTCGAACTGATTTTTATAACTTTTTCTTTTTAAATAGAACAGGGATTACTAAATTACCTACCCAGACGTTACTCATAATGTCGTAACGATGATGAACACAAATTACCTTATCGGACTTTTCAACCCCATCAATGTATACGACACTTTCTTGTTTTTGGTTTTGCGTGTTCACACAAAAGTCAACTTAAATGCAACCTTACACAGAGTGCAAGTTAGCTTACTCAAACAACTGCAATGAAAAGAATTTCGGAGTCTAATTTACCGCCGTAACTAAGTTTTTGATAAAAAAAAGTATCCCAAAGGAAATCCCACGCTTTCCACGTAATCTCTGCGCATTAATCAGACAAGATATTCGGATTATTCCAGTTTTTGTCGAATAAAAATTCTCTATCTCAAAGTTAAGGAAAGGAGGAAGGTGTCTTATCATAGGAATATTTTTTTTGTTAAAAAATGCCTGGAAATTGAATGAAAAGCACGATTTTTTTAGAACCCTCAGTCGTGTATCAAATTACTGAAAATTAATATAAATGTAGGCTAGGCTTTACTGCTGGAAACAGGGCTCCATTAAAACTTAGAGGTTTAAGGCCTTAGTCCACTAGGCTGGCCTTGCGCGGGTTAGCGGTCTAAATACCTAAGAAATTTTAGGCAGCAGGTTTCATCACAATGCTTTCCTTCGCCGTTAAACCAAGTGTTTCACCAATTCACACAAAACTTCGAAAAGTCAGAGATGCACACCTGGATTCGAACCCGCGACCACCGAGATTCTCGACCCCGCGCGTAAGCTTCCAGGCCATCACTACTTAATTAATCACATAAATGAATAATTACGCCAGCGTTATTTTATACGACTTAAACAACTACCAGTTAATGTCTACTATTTCATTTCAATTACAGCCCCACAAGCCAATTAAAGTACGCTAATATATTAATTAATCGAGTTTATGCGTCGTTGAAATCCTATTTGATGAGTTTCATTTGAATTTAAACAGACATTCCCACATTTAAAACATACCTGATGAATGTCGGATATTTTTATACGTTTTATATAAAAGCTGAGAAGAAAACATTTATATTAACTTTTAAAATTTATGTGCGTATTAGCGGTAGTTCCGTAGAAGCTCAAATCTTTAAGGTTTTAATCTTCATTTAACAAAAGCAATTTGACATATAATTGAACATATCGTAATCCCACAATGAACAATTGGAAACTAAACATTACGCAACTAACGTATAGATACCTACTTACCACATTCGGGATTCTAACGCCGTCTACCCACATGTAACTAAGAAGTTAAGTGAGGGATTCAAAAATATGATAGTCAAATCGAAGGTTCCATACGCTGACATGGCCTTTCTTGTCTAATTCAGCTGTTCTGTGACTAGGATAGTTATATACAGCCGAAGTAACCCCTCAAAATTCTATATTCTTACCAGCCTGTACTAACATAACACTCAAGTGCAGATCATACTCGTATGGTACCACCAGTTTAAAAAAGGGCTTTTAAAAATACTTCAAATCTATTCTTACTCAACACACACTTAATCACGTGCCAGTTCTTCACCTGTCAAAACACAACCCAACAATAACACTTAAACATCTAACCCTCGCACATTCATATTCTAAATTAACATTGAATAAACGAAAAGTTAAAAGGCTCGGTCACAAAGACCCCAAACGTAGAGTCATCGTCAAAAAGAAAGCTTAAGAAAACCAACAGAAACACCTTGGTGCGCTGTTTATGCGCCATTGTTTGTCGCCGGGGTATTTTGTACCCCCATTGTCTTGAGACGGGCGTTTAAGTGTTGAAGCATTATTAGGGTTAAATGAATGTTTTGCGCCGAAAATAGTTTAACACAAAGACCTTTTGTAGTGTTGAGTGGATAGTGTATACAAATGACACTCCATTAGACACTCGAATCGGGTCGCGTAAATTTGTAAGAAATCCTTATATATTTAAGTTAACAAATGGTCTCAGTATCAAGAAACGAGTAGTAACATCATGAGTGTAATCAAGTATTCAGTAATTATATTAATACTATAAATACTAAAGTAACTATTGTCTGTTGAGCTTTCACATCTAAATAATTGTATGAAAATAATTTTGGGTATTTTTTTAAATGGTTCCGATGAGCGTTTTTATTTTAATTTTAGTTTAACTTATAACCTCCATTTCTAAATATGGAATATTAACGCTTTTGAATACACGTCTAATTAGTATTTTTATACTGGAAAGAGAGACATATCTACCATGCTCGTCTAATCCTTTTGCATACATACAATATAGCGTTGAATTGTCCAATTATATTATAATGAACAGTGAAATCATCGACTGACAAATAAAAACTAAATATGTGTCATTGATTGAAACCCGTAACCAACTAGAAATTAGGACCAGAAATTGTTCCTCATCTAAGCGATGCCTTAAAAAAAAAACATTAAAAAAGGAGTGAAACTTTAAGGGTGTTTAAATTCTAAAGTCGCTCACAACACGAAAGATCGAAGGAAAAAGTTAAAAACACAGCGCATCGCTAATGCACGGACCGAAGTTTCAGATTCAACTGAGTCCAAGTTTTTCAACGTGCGCTGAATGGCTGAAATTTCTCCGCGAGTCTAAAGGCCAAGTCGGGGGTAACAAGCGAATCTATTCTTCCCTCACGACATTCATATTTCTATAATAAATTTAAACTTAAATGTTTGAAATGAAAATAACAGTACTTTTGTTAAATATTTTCTTTTGAGAACGAATTGTACGGTGCTATTTATCAAACTGGTATGTAACATTGTCATTATGAAAGTAATTAATTAAAATAGATCATTTTTGCTACTCATAATTAAATAATCTTTTCAACTATTTAAATCAATGCTTAGATAAGGCTTGATGACATATTTTTAGTATCGACATTTCATTTTTTTAATTTAAAAAGGAAAACCCCGCACTAGGCCACGCGGTGGATTAAGGCCTCAAAACATCTCGTTTCCGGGTGCCCACCAATAGATCGTATATATGGGATGACCATGAATACTGTAAAATAATTACCTATGTGATTACCTCGAGTATTACGCGCACATAAACCAAGACATTCGGTTAAATATATGGTTTAAAAAGCTTGTTAAAGTTTAATAAATTGAATTGAATTAAAGAAAGTCTTCAAAGATGAGAAGTCCATCACGGTTTAGGTTCAGTGTGGTCAGTCTCCTAGTTAAACGTATTTTGTTTTGGTATAATTTTAGGCATGCCATATCCTAATTACAAATGAATATAAGATAAACAGTTTTCTTTACACGGAAACAAATACGATTTGCTGGAGAACTAATGTAACTAAGTTATTATTAAGCGCCAAATGCAGTTGAGACTGTTAAAGCAGGAAATGGAAACCGATTAAAATTCATCAGAGCAGCATTGTCGCAGACGTCATAATCCATTTAAATAGAACTGTTCTATTTCATTAACAATATTTAGTATTAATTATCTAAGACGCAATTATTTATTTCCAAATAAAAGAAGTTTTATTTCGTTATTAATATTTAAAAAATGAATGAGGAACTTGTAAAGACTTAGACTCATTATTAAACAATAATATGTTAATTTCATAAAATGTGTCGTACTTTTGACCACTGGGTCAAAAAATAAATAAACTGTAATGTTATGTTTATGGATATTTATTACTATTATTATATACTTGCGCGGCAAAGGGACAATAAATTACCTAACGGTAAGCTCATTACGTTTAATAACAACAAAGCTTCGGCTGAATATTTTTATTAGTACATAGTTCTTTTAAAATAGAAAACATAGAATAATATTAATATCATTAAAACGCAAAATTGTAATATATACCTGTTTGGTCTATGTTATTTAACCAACATCATGTTTATCATGATCTATCTTCTAACAAGAATATGGCACTTCCTGTGCGTAAAAGTCTTTCACAACACGCCAGTATAGTGAAAAATAATAACACGTGGTTAGAGACAATGACGTTATCTCAACCCCACAACTATGATTACATTTGGACGATATAATAACCATAACAGAAACTAAACAATTAAAAAATATATATGTATTAGAAATTATTAACTAGATCTATATGTTTGAGCCTCTAACCACGTCCATTATTTTGATATACCTTAAATATACTTAAACTTCTCATTCAAGTCTTCAAAAATAAAAAAATATATAAATGTCAAATATTTACTAAAATATTAATATTTCTCACGGCCTTATTTAAAAAAAGTGCCATGTATTCATAAAAACTCAAAAGCGCCGAAAAGCCTGAGTTATAATTTGTCAAGCTTTTAAGAATATTAAAAGCTCTTCGTTAAATGTTCTTTTTAAACAGTCATTTTTCATCGCCACTATTCTCTTATTTTAAGTTAATTAGCCCTTAATTTACTTAACGTATTAAAATGAACACGAGTATGTAAATACAGACTTTATTTATTATTTAAAAAAAACATAAGCTGCAGATGTTTTAAATGTCAAAATATAAAAAAAAAGAAAATCAAAACAGGTTACACGTGTTTTCTTTTTTAAAACGCACAGACTAAATTTGAAATAAGAATGTACTTACAGGAAACTTCACACAACACTGGCACAAAAGATAATGAATCCTTCGGGAGCGTAAAGGTATCGCGGGTAGCACGCCCGGACGCGACCGCTCGCCGCGACCCACCGGCGAGGTATGAAGTGTGGAAGTCCCGTCCGAATTTCCGCCAAGACACGTCCACAGTAGGTGGCCCTAGACGCATGATAGATGATCTAATAAAGCCGTTATTGTATGGTAATTTTTGAATTATTACACTAGATAACCTAAGATATTATTTGTGAGAGAATTCTTTTGTCTTTTTTTAAAAGCTCGGTTACTTCTCTACCTGTGGTACCTGTCATAATTACCGAAACCAAACCAAACCAAAGTTTTGTTTGTGAAGTTAGATAACAACAGTACTACAGGGCTAATTTTGTATTAAAGATGCAAAATTAGGTGAATTTCATTTTTGTAAACATTTTGACGAGCTATCTTATTGAACTAGGGATCTTTGAAAAGGGCGCAAGGACTTTTATCGTGAGAGTAAGGTTTCAACTAAAGAATATAAGACCTTTTAATGTTCGACTTCGAAACAGATGAAAGGATTAAACTTGTCATATTATGATAATCCCAATGAGGACTCAATTAGACAAATATGTTTTCGATTATTCCACTTATTTTACTTCTGATTAAATTCATTACAAGGTAAACCGTAAACACAAACAAATTCAGAGACTCGTTGTATTTGGTTTCATTTCTGTGTATGTCACTGTCAATCTAGGAGATTGCGGAAGCATCGGGATATTGACCGGACTAAAAGCAACATTCCTTCTTTTGTTTTTTGAGAATAACTGCTACCACCACGCTCTTGTGTGTCCTATTCGTAGTGTCATCTGTCAACACTGTAGTTCTACCATTTACAAAATTGGATCCTCTAGTATCGGAAACAATGTAATTTATATGCAAGCTCATTGTGTAACCTCGTCGCAGTATTAATGTTGAAAACGCTATTTCCATTCGTATGCCGCTGTTGCGTACTTCCATTAGTTAGTCACACACACCCTGACTTTTCAAAGTAATGTCATAAATAAAAATATTTTGTAATATTGTAAGTCTCGTAATGAACTCATTTACAATAACAAATCGACCTATGCATAGAATAAGGTTACTTATGACTATAACACAAAAGTACTTTTTATGTCTATAATAGAGTTAAACTTGTTTATATATTGCATTAGGGAAGTAATAATAATCATAAACTTTGTTGTTGTTTGAAGAACATAAAAAGTTACTGATAATTTTGTGCCCAATTAAGTTTAAATCGCTGAGTAAGGGAAGTTGTGCAAAAGCACATATAACTTTATTCTGCGCATAGGTCGAAATATTCCTAATAATTCTATAGTATTTATTTTCAAAACTCTTGTGTTTAAAAGACATGGCAGGCTTCTTAGTACAAGAATGTTTGAAGCCCTCTATGTAATTGTGTATTTCATCAACATAAGTTTAAGTACTGTGAATGGACCTACTCTAGTACTAAAAAGATTTAAACCTTCTTCCGCTTGTCTACGGCTGGCGAATCACGTCGCACTGAACTTGGGCATTTGACTAAGACAACATACTCTAATAATATGTAAATGAAGTTTTAGAATATAAGTGAGAAGGAAGTACCTAAGCTTAATAAACATACATTGACGACTTTGAAAACAAGTCAAATATGTTCAATTCGTACATGGACATAGCGAAGTACCCGGGCTGACAATATTCAGTGCAATGCGGCCTTAACTAAAAGTTGATAATGTATTCTTCTCTTCGTAGAAAAGAGTTTCGCACCGTGGACATAGTACACGAACGTCCCAATAGATGTCACTTTTCGAAAACTGTCAAAATACAAAAAAACGTTACGATTTAAAACCTAAACTCAAAAGCCTAAATATTTTTGGGTTTGAACGTAACGAATTTTCTTTTATTTAAAAAAACCTTTGCTTAACAATGCCTTAGAATTGCATTTCAAATCGGCTTTGTAGTAGCCGATACAAACTTCGAACTTTCTACTTAATCCCGTACATTTTGCTCAATCCTTTGTGCTTAGAATTGCGAGACCACTAACTCGAATGAAGTAAAGTCCGCTCTAAGTACATTTGAAAAACCCGCTTTAATTTTCAACTAGCGTTTTCCGAGACTACTCGAATAATTGAAGTTTTAAAAACCATGTTAATTAGTTATGTATATGAAGCTCACAACCACACGAAACCATACAAAATAGTATCAATAATGCTAGCAGTCCGGCTTAGCCTTCTTAGATAAAGTATTAAAAAAAAAAGTTCATAATAAATTAATATTTACGTTTGCAACTAAACCTACAATAACTGACAGTAATTGGGCCGACAAGGCACAATCGCTTTTGCAACAATATCAATTGGATTCCTGTATTTAAACCCCTTACTTAAATTAAATGTAATTATATCTTTAAATTAAGTACTTATGTGATAACCATCTTCCCGAGATCTCAGGATTTTTTAAAATTAAGTCTATTAATCTCATTACAATCCTAACCTATAAATACGACTCGCAGCGCAAGTGCCTCTTTAGCTCAGTGGTAGAGCACTGGTCTCGTAAACCAGGGGTCGTGAGTTCAAACCTCACAGGAGGCAGTTGTTCTTTTTGTGAGACCACATCGTATACATTTTACAAAGATCTTAAAATTACGATTAGAAGATGATAATCGTATAAAATTGCTACAAAATTAATTCGTACATTTCTGTGCGCTGTGAATAATGACTAGTAGCTTTGAAGGTCGTCTGTGCTCGAGAAGTCTAGGATTCTCAATAATATTATGAGGCAAAACTTGTGATTATAACTTGAAATTAATATCTAAAGATTCCTAATTTTATATACCTAAGCTAAGTTTTTTTCTGGCAGCGGTTGGATGAGGAGAGCCGAAGATCGAGCCCAGTAGCGTGCCATAGGAGAGGCCTATGCCAAACAGTGGATGAACAAAGGCTGATGATGTAAGCTAAGTTTTGGTATAATCGTAATAATTGTAAACTAATTTTACTTTTAGCAGCGGCGCTTGAATTAAACCGGGTATAATCTTAGAAAGATAGACTATTTTATCCACATTACCATCTATACTTATATTTATCAACACATCAAATTCAATTTTAGTATCCAAGCTACATATAATTAGGCATATATATCCATTTAAAAATTATAAAAAAATACAGATACAACTATATAGTTATTCTTACTACGAGCACGTAATTTAGAGGCTATTCACCCCGTGATAAGGCCGCGAGTGAATGAGTGCGTCTGACAGGGGGATTGATTACACTCTTTACCCGTACGATTTAAACCAGCTTTGTCACAACACCCGGTATTGTACAATTAAACTCCACTCATCAATCATAAACTTTTGTTCAGTATATGTAGAATAAGTATGTATGTAGTACACTCCACTGCCTAATTGGTGCGTAAGACCGAGAAGGCCCGAATATGATGTGATATCGGAAATTTGTGTTATTAAATTTTTACATACTTATACTTATATGAGCCTTATTTATGTTATTACGAGGATTTTAAAATGTCAAAAATGTTTCAGTTATAATTAATTGGGGAGGTGGGTTGGCGGACTACATACCTAAGAAATTCCTAAGAACTTTTGGGTGAGCAGGCTTCTTCAGGTTTTCTTTCACCGTTACAGCACATAGTTATTTATTGTTAATACACATAACTTATAAAAATCAAAGGTTGGACTTCGGACCCACGGCCATCGAGATTCTCGACTGCATAAGCGTTGAGGCCATCTTGACTTTAAAAACAACATAACTCCCGAAGTAAACAACCACGTTCATTTAGCAAAAATACAAATTGCATTCTCAAAGGAAAACATCACTCGTCCAGTGAAGTGAAACAACTTAATCGACACAAAGAACCTCACACAAAGAACACGTTTCATTGTTACTGGGTTTTTGTTAATAAAGAATAAATGGAACGCCGATCGGACCGGAGCGATTTTGTTTCGCTTCCATTTCGACGACAATGTTAAAGTTTTGCTACAAAGTGTAGGCTTATTGGATTATATTATATGGTTATATATTCAGCCTATAGCCGTCCACGGCTAAACTTATGCCTCCCCAAGAAAGCGCCAACCATCCCGGTCTTGAGCAGCCCTCATGCATCCTTTACCCGCCGTTATCCCTTACCTATCTCAAGTCGTCGGACAATCGTGCTACAAGACGTGACTAACGTTCGCTTTACGTGCTAAAAACGAACGAAGAAGAAACAAAAAAGAAGCTGCCTTTAGAAGCTTTTCGGTAGGCCACATGATTATGTTGAGTGACGAGAAATAGCCTATAGCTTAAGTGGCTCCGGCATCATCATCAGCCCATATATGTACCACATTCTCCACAAGCCTCCTCTACGAATGAGAAGATTTAGGCTTTAGTCCACCACTCTGGCCTAGTACGGACTACACACCTAAGACATTCCTTATAACTTTCGAGTTATAATGCAACCATACTTAATATTAAGTGCTATCACATTGTCGTACAACAAAAAAATACTAAATTGCTGTGGTTATTTCCATCCCTAAAGTTAGGCAAAGCTTTTGTCAGGTCAGCCCCACTAGCCTATGATACAAACAAACTGAGCTTTTGTTATACAATGGAAGCTTTAGTTATACAATGAAAAAAGTGTCTTGTTCTACTACATACCTGAAGTTTGTAATCTAGATAAAAGAGAGAGAGAGACAGTGTTTCCGGATACATGATGTATGTATGTGGCGTAAATGTAACAAAGCGCACAGGATGCGGGTGTTCTTTATTTTTATCCGAGCAATAAAAATATCCATCGGGCCATGTGGTGCCTCGTATCCCCTGCAGAGCTTCCCGTTTTAATGTTCACGCGATCACACCGAGGTGTAATGAGGCATTCTTAATAATCAACCTCCGTTAATTTCATATTATTAAACAAAAGTAATATTCGAAATTTGATTTTGAGTCAAAGAAAAATGGGTGGATGAAGACACGATGTTTGATCAGGATGTTTAAGTATAGAACATGCTGCGCCAACCCCAAATAAAGACTGCGATCAGGGGAAGGGAGTGATCATGATTTTGAGTCAAATTACGTTTTTCTTAATATTCTTTACATTGATTTTAGCCAAGAGTCAAACCACTTTATACTAAATGCCCGTCTGAACTTTCTGAGCAATATGTTTCGTGTTCCATGTTTCACCCGGTCGTATACAAGTAAACTATTTTTTTCTCCGGAAGTTAAAAAATTAAAGGAATTAATTAAAATTAATAATAGTTAGTCTTGAGTAATTTAGATTTAGATTATAAAGATAAAGGAACTTTAGAAACTTCTAGTATTGTGAGCAGCCTTTAAGAACAAATAGGCCATACGGATATTACTCTTGTAAAGATCGATTGCAGCCGCCAAATTGAATTATTGAATATATATGTAAAAAATCTCAAGTTTTGGCACACATAAACTATTATACACAATTAAAGGCTACGCAGACATCACCAAGTAAATTTCGCACGTATTTTGTCAATGTTACAATACGGTGTAACAGTCGCCCGGCATAATGTTTTTATTTTGTAAACACATCACAATTAAAACAAATCGCTGAGCGTAATGCTGCTAAATTAACTGCGTGTATTTAAAATATCATTTCCATGTTAACTTATTGAATTACTTGAGAAAATAGGTAAGCAGGCAATTTGTTCTATACTAAATTGCAACAGTGATGGCCTCGAGGTTTGGGCACGCGGTCGAGAATCTCGCCGGCGCGGTCGCGCGTTCGAACCCCAGGCACACACTTTTCGAAGTTATGTGTGTATTCACATTGAATTATCACTTGCTTTAACGGTGAAGGAAAACATCGTGATGAAACCTGCACACCTAAGAGTTCTTAGGAATTTCTTAGGTGTGTAGTCCGCCAACCCGCAGTAGACCAGCGTGGCGGGCTATGGCCTAAACCCTCTCAATGGTATAGGAGACCCGTGCTCAGCAGTGGGCGTATATGGGTTGATGAAGAAGAAGAAGAAGAATTACAACCAAATCGTGATTGTTATTCTACTCGCTACGTTTGGAAAGGATCCTAAAGATGGCGCTATTTTGCTATTAAATCGTGATTAAGAATTCTTAGTGCTTTAGTCAATAGTAACAGCTTACTCTGAAACCTTTAGTTAAAATCTGCATGGAATAATGATAATTTGGCTGATGATTTTATATTTTTTATACACCTAACAGTCACATACATAGTCCTGACCCCACACTAAGATACGAGTCTTGTGTCGTGGGTATCAGAAACTACGAGAGACTTTTCGGTCTCACAAATACCCAGACCCGAAACAAATATTTGTGGATCACACAAACATTTGTCTCGGTGCGGGGATCGAACCCGCAGCCGCTCGTTTCGCAAGTTGTCTAGCCAACTGCGCCACGGGGCTGTCAAATGATTGATTATGCTTAAGTGGTTTAATCAAATTATATCCATTATCAAATCATTATTTACCTATTCATTGTTTATGCTGTGTGAGTAGTATCTTTAAGGCATATTTTATGTAAGTACCTACATGTCTTAAATGAACTATGAGGTAAAAATTAAATTATTTTAGTAAAAGCGGGTTCATTAACAATGCGAAAGACATCGTCATGAAAATTCTTTACTCTGCATTAAAGCATAAAATTAAACGCTTGCAAGCGCCTGTAACATTTTAAAAAAGAAAAAGAAAATGGATATTTTAAAGCCTTACGGGTTGAATTCCTTTGTCCAACTTGATATTTTTATAAAGATGGCGGCTGTATCATAAGGGTTTTTTTCAAGAATTCTGACCACGACATTTAATTATCGAAAATGTTCTACGATAGCAAATTAATGAACACTAGAACGATCGGAAAAGCGTGGAGAGTTGCAAATAACATTGAAGTATCAGATGATGAAGTTTCTTTGCCTCAGATATGGTATGTAATTTTTTTTTACCTTGTAAGGTGAAAATGATCCCACAATTTTCTCCATACTTTAGCATGGATCGTTTGGGCATGTTTTCAATATGTGCTACACAGTTGGAAGTTTGATATTGGTATCCTAATATAATACGCCCATACATGAGGCACAAAAAACCTAGCATAATAACTCTCGCAAATTTCGTTGCCTTTCAAATTTATTGTTGGATAATTTTAGACTTGGTACTTCGAGATTGATTCGTTTATAAGATTGTTCATGGATAATATGCATGTGCCATGCGGTCGAGAGTTCCTGAGTTCCGTATTTGAACAGGCCAATATATTGGAATATTACAAAATTTTCAGTAGTAGCATGAGGTATGCAATTTACCTGAAAATTTTCTATAAGCCTACTCGTCCATTGATTCTCTTCAATTAACATTACTGGCAAAAAATAGTTTTAGGATTATTTATATTTATAAAAAAAACATTCAAAGTTACTACTCATCTTGAAACGTAAACTCACTGACATTTAATTATTTTTTGTATGAACTGTTTTAAAATACAAAAATCACATCTCACGCTCACAATTCACCTTGGATTGTCACAAAAATATATATTTCCTATTACTGAACTATTTAATATATTATATCCAGTCATCCATAATATTAATATAATCATGGACAAAGATAAACGAGGACAGATGGGGTAAATGTAGCGTGTAGTGGACGCACCGTCAGCCACATCTCAGGCCGTCACGGATAATTAACTCGGACGTGACGTGTATGTCTCAGGTGTCCAGCAACAGAATCTAGCCTCTGTTTATCTTATTAACTATCTAGAACTCACTCAGTTAGGAAGCTATTATACTCGCTCATATCAAATATGTGAAATTTGCGTTTGATTTCCGCACTTGTTTCGTCAGTTGTATAAAAAATTACAATTACATTCTCGGATGTAATGGAGGCCCATACCCAGCAGTGGAACGTATTAGCGCTGATGATGATGATAATAAAGATCTCCCAAGCAGATGTTTTTCCATTAAAACATTAACTTATCTAAGCACCATAACAATTTCTGACTCGGGACCTCTACACTGCACTATAAGTCCTGGGTTCGATTCCTAAGTCGGGCGAAGTATTACTCCATTAGAAAATTGTCAGTAGCAGCACAGAGTCTTGTTAAAATGCCTGAATATCAGCAATAAGCTCGTCCTTCATTTATTGTGACTGTTACATACCTAGCGATATGTTGGTACAGATAATGGTCACCACAAACGACCCTTGCAAATCTGCCAAGTGCCAGTATTCATCCAATATCCAACTATTGGCATTAAGGGATGAAAAAAAAAGTTTATTTCCAGTCAATGCACAAAGGCTATATAATAGAATAATAATTCACAAACGCTAAAAGTTAAGCGTCGCTAAATTAACTGCACAAAGAGAAAATAAAAAAACAAATTAAAAATGCCCAACTAACTTCCACTGGACGTTAACACGGGGCTTTATTTTAAATTGCAGTGAAAAGTTGGACGAATGGCTGGGCAGCGAGGAAGAAATGCCATGCAGACGTCTGTCGCTGAGAACATCGGCGATTTTCATCGACGGCGCCGCCAAACTTTATAAACAAGGAATGCAGAAGTTGTTCGAAGGTAAAACGAAATAGAATAATACGAACAAGTCTAACTATAAAGGTACCTAGTTTGGGTAGTTTAAATTCCTACTTAAAAAAAGGAAATTAAAATTATTAACGTATGCCTGCGAAAGCTATATGGTGAGATGATGATTGTTAAACCCTCTTTTCGAAAACTCCCTAATTTGGCTTAAATCTCAAGTACCTGAAGGCTTACCGCTGGCCACTTAGCTTTTCTGAAAAATTTACTAAAGTCAACCGAAAATTTAACTCAAGATCACCAAGATTCAAAGCTCACTTGGTTACTCGACCCAATTTCTTATGTGTAAAACAGACTCAGATTTAAAAGGCTACCTATCAATAAATATCGATTAATTACCTATAACAATGACCTAGACTTGTACTTCGATTATCATCAACTAACATTTGTTATCATACGTATAACTTGCCAGGTGACAGACATGTAAAAAAAAAGTTCCAATTTTTGAATTTTTGTAGTAAAAAATAGTAACCGTCATATTCCTAAGTCATGATTTGAATAGGATTTTTGCCTTAAGAAATTCTCAATTACAGCACGGAATTCAGAAATATGGGTGATAAGATAAACCTATATCATTATAATTGACTTGACTACAGATATGCATACGCCTGTCAGACACATACATAACTATTAACCATACTAAATTTATGTTTGCAAAATGTCTAAACACGCCCTTCAATGACTTTGAATAATCAAATATAACAAAATAAAATTAATATTACAAATAAACAAAACAGAAACGATTATAGAGGTAATTATAACAAATACAATACTGAAATAAATACAGCAGTCAATTAAGACAAACAATTCATTTCAGACATAGACGGTCTGGACAAAGCGATGTCTGCACGTAAAAGACACCGGAGCGACATAACAGGTAACAATAGAACTGCTAGCTTTTGTCGTTCCCATCGTAAGGAAACGTTGGCTTACGAATGAAATTCAAATGTATTTTCAATAAATTGTTATGGGGTTCCGTGACGCGTAGATAGAAATGTTTTATTGTGAGAAAAAACTTAACACTTTAATGCTTTTAACCAAATACGTAGTTGAAGAATGTTCTATCTATCTCTACTTCTTCCGGTCCTTGACTATGCGGATATTTGCTTTCTCGATTTAACGGAAGTGCAACTCGACAAACTTGAGCGGCTCCAAAATTTTTGTATAAGATTTATATTTGGTCTCCGCAAATATGATCATGTCTCCGATTTTCGCTATAAGCTCAAGTGGCTTCCTATTCGCCTTCGTCGGAATACTCACATTCTTTCCCTCCTGTACAATATTCTTTTTAATCCCACTACTCCTCTTTATCTCAAGAATCGTTTTGAATTTCTTCATTCATCCCATCTATTTTCTTTGCGGTCGTCGGAAAATATGAAACTGAAAACTCCTGTTCATGGCACTGGTTTTTTTGACTGCTCATTCACTGTTCAGGCAGTGCGCTTGTGGAATGCATTGCCGTCGGAAATTCGACAAGCGCCATCACTCAACATTTTTAGGAATAAGTTAAAGACTTATTACCTATCTAAATCTAATTAGTTGTTGTTATTGTTTTATATATCGTAATATCAGTATTTTTTTTTTGTTTTATTATTATTGTTTTTTTTTTCTTCTAAGTACTTTATATATATGTATTTATTTATGTATATATGTATGTTTGTAGTATGTATATTATATATGTATTTTGTGTATGTATATTTTATATCATTTAAACACCCCCACATCTTGTTGTTCACTCTTTGTATATTACATTCCGCCAGGTTATCTGGAAGAGATCGCTACGAGCGATAAGACCGCCGATTGTCCACTGTTTTTTGTAAGTTGTTCTGCATTGTATTTTGTGTTTAAATGGTGTACAATAAAGTGTTTATCTATCTATCTATCTATCATAACAAAATGTCTAATGCCGTCAAAATCTAAACGGAATATCTTATTTTAGTTCCAATTGAGCTATGTGCATTTCTTTTACTTCTTCTGTCTTTATCAATGCATGTGGCTAAATTTCATCGCTGGGCCTAATGAAAAGAAATTAGGTGTAAAGCTAATACGTTAGCCACGTACAGGATTATCAACTTACTCGAGACTCAAGATTTTATAAGCTTTGACTGACCATAGGCCTAAATTTTGAGACATTTTTATCATTAGCTTTGGTTGAACATACAAAAATGTTCGCAAATCTTTTAAATTTTTGCCCTAATAGCAAAGCTTCTTCAATCACAAGATGTAGACGCTCTAGATTTTTATTCAATTTATTAAAGTGACCACTGAGTACACTTAGCTTGTACGTTAGCCAGAGCAGGTATACTTCTAGAGAGCCATTACATCGTAGTCTGTAAAGCAAACGTCTTGGAACGCATTCAGCAAATTTTAATTTCTTAACGTAACAAGTTAAGTTTGCAGATACTTTTATATGGATCTTAATAATATTTTGGGTCAATGCTTTTAGAATTATTACTTGTAGCACTCTTTTATTGAATATTTCTGGTGTCATTAACGTTTTTTAAATTCCCGACGGGGAAGTACCAAGACATAAAATGATAAGAAAATCGATATAAGAAATAGATTCATCCTACACAGACGTGATGACAATGACTTTAACTTTTACTGTTCTCTGCTGTTTTTGTTTTAGTGTAAGAAAGGTTTATTCGTGGCGTACCATAATTTGCCTTGCTAGACTCCACATATTCTTACGATTGCTACGCCTTCATCTAAGTATTATGACTTTGGCCGAATTTCAGATTTCTCGTGGAGCAGCACTTACTCCATTTCGCAACCAACTCCAGAGAAAATGTTGCGTCGCCAAACCATCGATACTAGTCTCGGTAAGTGATACAAATTCTGTCTTTACCTTGTTTTAAATATGAAAAAGAATTTTAGTTAAGTTTTCATTGTACTCAAATTAGCACGAATGTCTTAAAGGATGATTAGAATACGGTTAAGAAGTAAGGTTATTAGAATATCAGTAATTCAACATTGACTCTCTTTTTCCCTGGCATTGCTTTCTCTTCATTAAAATGGGATTATAAAAATGAGAAAAGTATAAAGGATTAGTATATTCAATAGTGGGACACAACCGTGATTCCAGGCAATTTGATTGATTACATTACAAATTTATTGATTACATACAGGCTGATTCCAGGCCACGAACCACCTACTATGGCAACTTTCTCGCCGTTAAAAACAAACAGTGCTGCAACAAAAAGATTATTTTGAAAAAAGAATTATATTTGTCAACAGACCTAATTCTAATTACAGAAACGTCACAAGTGAATGATATTCGCTCACAAAGATCTGTCGACGTCTCGGGAACATCGGGGGCACTTTCGCCCATCCGTAGTAATAAAATGTCTGTAAGACGGACGTTCAGCGGAAGCAACAATAACATTGTTATTAGAGAGGACAATGAGAATTCCAGCTCCAGAACGTATCAAGTGAGCTGTTGTTGTTTATCTTTTACTACATTTTCCTTATGAGCTATTTCCTCGAGCGATTAATGATTCCTACTTTGTTTCCCTACTTTATGATACATACGATCGCTTAGGGTTGCTAGTTGTGAGGGATGTTTGTGCCTAGATCGACATGAAGTTTTTGTAATTGATAATTTTAACTTAATAAAACAGGGATTTTTAAAACCGTATATAACTTTTTAATTATGCAGCTAAATTTCATGATGATTAGTGATTGACATATCTGTCGCAATTTCTGGTTCTAAACTGTTCTATGAAGGGTTTGGATTATGCCTTCAACTGTTGTATGAATTAACGCTTACAGGCGTATATCTATCACTCCATGTGCTTAATTCATAAAATACAGGATGACTACGTAACAAGGATTATGTAATGTTTACGAATAAGGTTAATAAATGAGATAAATCTCATAGAACTATCAGTAAATTTATAAAAACCAACTTTTTTAAAACAGGACATAGCCGAAGGTAGTCAAGAAGTACAAAGGAGAGAACAGGAAGTGCAAACTACCCTCTCTTTCGGAACGAGCGAGGCAGAAAGGGACGGAGATGTTTCCACTCACTTCGATGAAAATCTTCCCTTTGGCTACGTCATAATTCACGACAATTACCGATCACGTATTCCGAGCAAAATCATCTTTTCTTCCATCAATCCTGATGTTAACGATATATTTTGATATGATCAAAGCTGTATGAAATTGAAATCGCCTTACGATAATTGATTTTAACGATTAAGTAAGTAGCTTAGAATTACGAAGTATCAAGAGTTTACTAATTCTTTATTTTCTTTAAGTACATTAAATTAAACGAAACAAATAAATCTATTCATTTAATTATATCTTTAAATATATTAATTTAATTACTATTAGCTATTAAAATAGCTGGTTTTCTTAGTTCTTCTACAATACCAGGTTTAATATGAAAACTTGATATCAAACATCAGTGATTATAAACTAAATTCTTGCGACTACTTAATTAACAAAAACTTCTAATTATTATTAAAAAAAACATTGCCTAACTAAGCAAGCACTATGAGGTTCGAAATGATTACTCAATAAACTTTGAAAAAAAATGCTTTGTTTTAATAATTTTAACTGGCAAAAAACCTTCTACTGAATAATAAATTTACTAAATGGGATACAATAATGAATAAAAGAACAAAGTACCAAGAGAAAGGTCAATTAACTGTCCTTTTTAATTCCCTAAGGATTTGTTATCCATTTTCAACGATTGACCTCGCGCTCGCAAATTTCTAAATAACGACGAACGGTATTCTTAAATTACTAGCTAACCTCTCATGGGATGATTCTTTTGCTTTAATTGTCAATCCTTTGTCAAAAAAATCAACGTCATCATCATCAACCCTCATACGTCTCACTCCTGCTGAGTACTCAGTACCTTCTTTACAACTGAGTAGGTTTAGTTCTTAGTCCAGTATACTAGCCTAATGCGGTTTGACGGACTAAACTTCTAAGAGAAGCCTAAGAACTTTTAGATCCCTGCAAGGGCCAAGACTCGAACGCTCGCCTAAACCTCGAGATCATCATCATCATCATTCTCCTGCCCTGCTCCCAATTCTTATTTGGGGACGGCACAGCATGTTTTGTCCCTCCACACAGGAAGAAGGGGCAAAACATGCTGCATAAGAGTTTTGGCAGATGTTTTAAGGCCGGCCGCCTGCCTGACGCCAACCCTCGAGATCATCAATACCCCTTTTATAAATAAATACGAGAAATATATAAGTTTTAATCTGAGCTATAAAATTGAAGTTTGTTTATGATTTCTTTCATTAAGATTACTATAAACAAAGACAAATACATGTTTTCATGGTCCACTAATCAAAATAACGGATAAAGTTATATCAGTGTGAAATTGATAAGATAAAATTTACATTTCGAGTTCCGGTTATCGTAGTTCTATTTCTAGTTTCCTTACTTCACTTTCTGTTCATGTATTTAAACATCAAAAGTAAATTCAAACAAATAAAGTCCGCACTTATAACAGAGATATTATTATGTTTTTGCTTTCTACGTAGCCGGTGGTGCTACAACTGAATTTCAAAGTAGTATCTTCAAAAGGTTTTTTTTTAATAATGGTAAAAAAAATTACCTAACCCGCACTTGGCCAGCGTGGTAGACTAAAGCCTCGACTCTCTCATTTATAGAGGATGTCCTAGTCCAGCAGTTGTACGTATACGGGCTCGTGACGATCAAATAACTAAAAAATCTGAGATAAGACTATTTTTGAACACAAATTAAGATTAATTGTTTACCAGACTATATCCAAAAAACAAAAAGATTAGATAACGCACACCTGTGTTAATTGTTAAATACCAATAGTTAATAATTTGATAAGCATTAATATGCAGAAATTTTTTGTTAATTCCAAGAGCATAGGTACTGACTATTGCTATCGTAGTACAAGCAAATACCTGCAATTTAGAGGTTCTGGATACAATTCCCGCGTAGGCAACATGTTACAGGGTCTTTTGATATTCAAAAAGAACATCAAGTGGCAGAAGATTTACTTACATTCAGTCCGTCACAATGAAATAAAACTGTCCTCTACTGAGTTACAGAAAAACTGAAAAATGGCTTACTTTAGTAACTAAATCCAAGTTATAGACAAAGACCGGGGACACATACATACATAAATAGCACAGTAAACACACGATTGAAACTGCACATCATCCTAAATCGGGGTTGTATGTAACTTCTAATAATTGATAAATAATAATGCCAATACTTGATATGTCTACAGACTATAAATTTACCGTAGATCATCTTAAGTTCCACAATCGCAGAGCAGTCCATATTTGGACAGAGCGCTGGGCGACAATGGAGGACATTTAAAGGTACTTATCGCTCTGTATATCTCGTACCGTCCAAAAAGTGCAAGACGGCCATGGTAACCCAACTGAGCCAAGTGAACAATGGCTTCGACAAACATTATTATATCCTTTTGGTAAAAAAAATACGCGTCTATTGGCTGATGACCTTTATGGTATATTGTAATTAAACTGAAATATATGAAGTGTGTGCAATATATTCTCAAGATATATTCTATTATAAAAACAAAACAGAAAATGTACGGAACCCGCATTGAGCGACTCCAGTCCACACTTTATCACTTTATCATAATTTACAAAAGCTTTGAATTGATTAACACTATAAATATCAATTCAATAGCAAAGATAATACAGTGATAATTAGTCGAGCAATATGTGGAGCTTAGTGGCAGTTTTGTGTGCTGTGATCGCCGTAGTGCACTCTCAGACTACTTTAGTTAACCAATGTATGTGAGTGGACACACATAGTTATACTGATGCATGTATTGGGAAACTGGTTGGCAGTTGCATGTCTGCACCCAAGGAAATTAGCACTCAGCCAGCATGGTTTTTTTTTTTGTTATAGAGGGGAAAGCTATTTATGGCTCTACTTCCCTCCAGCCCGGGGGCAGTGGGGGGCGGGAAGCGTATGTCGGGGTCACCGGTCTTCCAGCCCGGCGCAATCCCTCTGAGTTGTAGAGGAGGGACGTGCAAAATATTGGGACGTGTATAGGCTGATGTATGTAGACGTAGTCTGTGTCGGCTAGATACCACCCTGAGAACGTAAAATCACTGTTAATTTAAACACATGACTGCAATCTGCAGAGGCAAAAGTGCATATCTGTAGCCACGATTAGTCAATAAAGTTTGAGTTGCGTTATGTCGGGGGAGCTATTGTCTTTTTCAAGCCATCAATCGTTGCTCTACTAAAGATGTAATTATGTATCTAATATCCTAATCTATGTATAAGAGGCTTAAATATTCTAGGAGTAAACAACTTTAGAATTAAAATTAGAAAAAGCATTATTTAGCTCATAGAACTACTACTAGAGAAAAAACTTTAAGCTAGGGATGTCCAGAATAATACAAATTTCTATTTAAACCAACGATTGTATTAAACCTTAGACAACTGGAATAAAGAAACCATATAAATAATGTTTTCAGGTACCTTACTCAACGGAGATTTGCCGATAAACGCATATATCGAAGGATGCACCACTCCTCCATGCTCACTGCCCCAGCTAGAAGACTGCGTTATACACATCGTATTCAGAACACGTTAGTATACTCATAATTAATATAGTTAGTAAATATAGTACATGTATATACGTATTCATAAGTCATTGGGGGAGGCCTATGTCCAGCAGTGGACCAAAATTGGCTGATGATGATGATGATGATGATGATGACTCAATATACATACATATGTGTACTTTAGCACATCTCTAGTATGAATTTCGCAATTACTTTATTAATTAATTAAAATTTGGGAAATCTACAGTCAATGATAAACTGCATAAACGGATGACTAGCTTTTTGAAAATCTCTTGAAGCCTTTTGGTAATCATTTATACATTATAGTAATAAATTACAGATTATGTCTCACTATGAGGAGGCAAAAACTTATTTAATGTCATGACAACAGAAGTGAAAGTAAACAAAAGGAAAACGTTAAGCAAGATAGTATACGAAAGTAATTTCAGACACACAGTCACACGATAACTTTACGATTAATGTTTTTTTTTTATTTTAATTCAAAAACTAAATTCAATACTGCCACCGTCATGGAATAAATTCAAGATTGCATGAATCCTTATTTTGACTTTACGCGTTTACTTTTCAGCGCAAGCCACCCGCACTTTAAGGACGCGTGCTACTGCAATAATTCCGCCATTCCTCGTCGTACCATACCCGTTGGGTGACCGGGAGCCTGCCTGCAACTTCCTCACCAACACCTACTGCCCCCTGATGGAAGGAGAGGTCGTGCAATACACCCTCAGAATGTTCATTGAACCCTCCTTCCCAGTGGTAAGTTAAGAGAGCCTTATTACTCAACAGTCTAGATACATTCATGCCTTCTAAATTACTCTTGATTCTACGCTTAAAAGACCAAAGATTGGCAAAACATACATTAGTGCATAGTACGGCACACAATTATTATACTTTTAGGTTCAAGTCGGGATAGTATACACTACGATTCTATGTCAATATAGCCCAGCACTAAAGAACATGTAATAAGAAAGAATAGTATTGTTGATATTTTTTCCAATTTATCCAAATTCTAAACAAACTATAATGACATGTTAAATAATACTTTCGGAAAAAAAACATCTACATAAAATAAATCTGTAATAACAGGTACGATTATCAGCGATGTCTACAAAGTAACAAAAAACTGATAATACTAATTCTTAATGCTAAGCGATAACCATTGCTCCGGAAAACCCGTAAGATCGATATTTATCTTTGTACGAAGATATAATCTTTATTAATCATTGAAAATTGATAGCAGAATCATGGTTCCGTAACCAAACAGTTCGTAAAGTTGGGTACCGTGTTGGTATACTAGAAAATTCCATTCCCACCACGATTTTGAGTCGACCGCCTGGTCAAACCTCGACGCTATTCCGATATGTGTTATAATCAGTTATTTCATGTTTGCAGGGTACCACAGGAAACATAGAATTCAGAGTGTTGGACGATGATAGTCGTCCTGTGATGTGCATTCGTGTGGGCATACGCATAACAGCGCCGCGAGACAGTCGGATGGGTAACAGCACCATTGGACTAGAAATACCCAACTAATCATCGAAACAATCTATACCAACTTTTTCTAGAAGAAAAGAAGAAAGGAAGTAATTTCTTCATGCCATACAACAAAATACATAGAATATTAATAAACTACCTAAAACGGAAAATACAAATAAAATTTGTATGGAAAATACAAATGGATGAATCAAAATAATTAAATGAAGTTGAAAAACTCTCTGGACATATTTCGGAGAAGGGTCCAAAACTTCCGTATCATTTACCCAGCCAGCAGCGAGACCGAATCAGAGCTAAAATCATTTTAAAACTTTATCAAAACAATTTATTGTTCTGTTTACCCTTTAATTAATACTTTATTAATTTAATGTCTATGTATTGAAGACTGAGTTTTGTTTAAAATATATGTATGTGAATATAACATACTTTTGTCTACTTTTAAGCAAATATCCCGCATAACTGTTCATAGAATTATATTATTGTCTGGTAACAAAATAAACTGATGACTTTTTTGATGACAAGAGGGACACTTTTGATTGAGGTCTTGAGATCTTGGCATCCCAGGTTTGATTTAAGCGCCAATCTAAGCTTTGAGTAAACAAACCTATATAAGTTTATAATAGAATTGTAACGTTGATGACATCTAAAACTCTTTACAAGATCCCACGCAGGGTCAGAATGATGGACTAATGGCCTACGTCGATACCCAGTGTGAAGTCCTGATATTGATACTGAGCTACCAGTCATAATAAATACTATAACCCTCCACATACAATAGGAGTGACCTAGTAAACAACACAACACGGTCGCTCGTACCCCGACTCATAAAACCGCTATGATCTTTGAGAAGGCGTTAAAAATAATCTCGCCGATCTATTTGCTATCTACGGTAAGTGTCTACGAGAATTCCTTTAACCCTCCACCGCTGGAACGTGTCATAACGTGCTGAGGGTTGGCGATACTTGAAATGAATGAAAACAGTTTTTCAGATTTTTACATGACTTCCTTCATCTGATTAATGTATAAATGACGCTTGTCTCATAAGTGCTGTAAAAGACCTAATTATTATTATTTAACGAAAGAAATTTTAAAGTTGAACGAAAAACTACTGTAAGATTGATAGATATCAATTTTCATCGACAAAAATCAATTAGAATCACCTCTCAATCTAGATATATCCGAAAGTAGACTTCTCTTGAGGAACAAAAAAGGTATAGGGTTATATTTTATAATTCACAATTGATCTACTTCGGGCCTTGCTTTACCCAGGTGAAATATTATTCATAATATATTCACACTTCAAAGTATTTTATTTATTTTTGATAGTTAAGAATGCCTTGGCCAGCTCTAACGATGGCCTGTGACATCAGAGAAAACTAATGTGCGGTCATTTACTATCATATTATATTAACTTTAATGCCTTATGCGAGTCTGTCAACCCTATACCTAAAACGGGGTAGTCTCGCGTGGGATATCTCGAATATCAATCATAATTTACACTTTTGCCGATACTTTTCAACGTTGTCGGAATATAGACGAAGCCCTCACTGATGAATACCTACTTAACGATGTCAATTGAGTACGTGTTACCTCAGCGCCTCCAGCACGATCGTTAACGGTTTAGTATCACGTTTGTTATGACTAATATTCGTGTATACAGTAAGTGACTGTCTGTCAAGAACTGCGCTGGAGTGGACCGGTGCCCAATATGAAACGCATTTGCTAAGCTAAGCTAAGACACATTGCTAAGAAAATAATGTCAGGCGTTTTTATTGTTTGTATTTTTGTGTTGAGAATGACTTTTGTGATGAGATGAAAGTAGACTTAAACAATCAGATTCTATAATCATGTTTGCTATCCAGTGAGCTTACTTACATCATATATTAATAACAACCAATTTACATTATTACTTGAACATCATTCAAAAATATAAATAAAGCAAAAATAAAACAAAAGAATGCACTGCAAAAACAAAAGCTTTTGATCTTTGTTTGTGAATTCCAGCTGACTTCGTCTAACAAACGCAACTAAGGTTATGTAAAAAAACTACATTCGCAACTAAAAACTGGCACCGTTGAAATGTGAACGGGAGTTTCACTTTTATTTTCGCGAGTCTATCGTAAAAACTAGAACGAGCTCTGTTTGGGCGGATTCTATTTTCCGCACAGAGAATTCCGAGTAGGAACTCGCCGCCCAAATCCGAGTACAGAGTGCATCACCGCAATGCACTATTAACAAAATGAATAGTTCCACAACACAATGGAATGAGGCTTTTGATTCAAAGCCCGCTGTTATGTAGTTTTTTCCTATCTCAACCTTACATTTTGTGCTAGTGTTGGCGACCCTACAAACGCTGCTGTGTCTTTCATTCCATTCCACATAATGTGACAGACGAGGCATAATTTTAAACAACGTGCGCTACATTTATAATCATTGCATTGTTGTTGAAAACTTAAGGGGTATTTTGTTTGAGAGAAACATTGGGTATAAAGCTATAAATATAAGAGAATGTATCAAGTTACGTAGAAGAACAAAAACCATTCAATAAATATTAATACTGAAGGAGAAAATGTTTTATGGTAAAGTTAACTAAGTAAAATAAATAAAATGGTAGACGAATTTAGTTTCTAAGAATGCTCATTAGCATAACTTTCGTACATTAACCCTAGATCACTAACCTTCGTCAAAACGACGACGCGGACTCAAAAAAAGCGTTATAAATTTTGAGTGCGTCGTCGTACGCATTTCAAATTCCAGCTAATTTCAGTCGACCCGCAGCTCGCGCGACGTACGGGTGTGTTTATTGTGTAGGGGCCCTGTGTACGCCGTTCGACCCACCATGAGTCGTCGATTCGACGAAGGTTAGTATTAACGTTATTCTTGCAGAGTTATTGTTTATTAATTTTTGGTGTTATAATTATTTCGGTATTCTGTAAACTTTGTATTTAATTTGCCTACATTGAAAGAAGAACCTACATTATTTTTATTTGTATATATTTTTATTTTAGATATGATTCGTCAGCTATTATTAGAAGATAATAGTGACGAAGACTGCTCTGCGAGTGAAAATGAAGACCACCTTGAGGCTGATCCAGCTTACGAAACAGATGGTGAGGAAGAGATTTTTTCTGTGGTAGAACAATCACTTTCTACTGAAGACATTCAGGCAAGTGCATCTTCATCAATTGAAGACCCGTTACCTAGCACTTCGGGTCAACTACATGAACTCATTATTACACCTTCACGTAATATTCTTCGCGGAAAAGACAAACACAAATGGTCATCGGTGAAACCGAGAATACGAAACCGAACAGCCTCAAGAAATATTGTTCATATTAGACCTGGGCCTACAAATTCCTAGATTACAAATTCCGACACTTCCAACGGGGCTGCGGGACTCAATAACAGCGACTTTAAATATGCCAGGAACCAGTATTTCTACTTCTACACATGAAACTGACCAAAGAGAAGACGCAGTTAATCTTCCTATCGCCAAAAAAAGAAAAATTTGTGCAATTTGTCCCTCCGCAAAGCGAAGAATGACAAAGAGTTGTTGCACCAAGTGCAACAAATCCTTGTGTGGCGAACACAAACTTGACATTTGTCACAAATGTATAAATTCATAGTTTTTTTCTACAACGTTTATTTCTTTTGTTCATTTTATTGCTTAATTTTAATATTTTAATATTTTTTCAAGTCATTGTTTTTTTTAGTTAATAAGATTTAGTATTAAAAAAAACAAAAATATTCAAAGGAGTATAAACTCTGATCTCAATTAAAAGACTGTCAAAGTAATTAAAATGTGATTTTAGTAATTAAAAAAGGTATAACCATGTTAAGAAATGATTATTGTAATAAATAAGTAAAACATATATAAATATTTTATTCCATAAACCCTTAGAAGCCTCCCTTTTATACGGCGTAGTCGAAACGACGAAGGTTAGTAATAAGCGTTGTGAAATAAGGTTAGTAATCTAGGGTTAAGTAAGAATATTTCAAACGTCTCTTTAAATCTTTATTCTTTGTGCATTTTTATCCAAATTGCTCCAGCGCTTAGCTGTTTGGAAAATTACCGAACACATTTCTACATTTTATTATTAATATATTTACATTGAGATATTATTATTACGTAGTAATATTAGCTCAATGTATATTTATACAAAAAAGCCAGTGGTTTTTGTTAGATAGTGTTAATAATACGCCAAGGAGAATAAATTTTATTCAGATTGATAAAGTGATTTTTCGATTAAACTCATATTTCCTGACGTATCCTATAAACAAGATTTATTTATTCATCGCGAACCGCACGCCGTAAACAAATCAAAAACTTCGGAAGCGAAGGATTAAAAATTGCCCCGAAAAACCTGTTTGGACAGGCCCGTCCATTCTGACGTCGGTCAATGTGATTCCCTATCTATTTTTTAGATCCACCGCAGGGATGACACGTATTTTCAATTTGGACCTTTTAAAACTTAAGGTTGCTCGATTTTAGCGCGCTTTCATTTATCAAGTGCAATCCGGCGCGCGGTTGCTCCGCCATTTTATGTTTGGCGGCCATTTTGCGCGTGTGGCCAGTGACAGTTGGTGACGGACGCAGATGGATGCGTTAATTTACACTCGAATGGCAAATTTTATGCCAGGCCCCTCGCTGTTTCGCGAAATGATGCAGCTATAAAACAAGCTACCATTAAAACGCTTTTATAACTATTTAAATGTAATAAACCCGATAATTGAACGCATAAAGAGTCTGGAAAAACAATACTAATTAAAAGCAAAGTACGAAAATAACCTTTATATAGGTATATGCATACAGCTTCACTTCGAAAGACTATAAAACCGCCTGAGATTCAATGATCGATAAGACTCCGGTTCATGAGATCATTCCGTTTGGAAATTTATTTCTTTCAATTCAAAGAAAAAGTAAAAGCGAATGTAAAAAAATAGTTGACATAAGATTTTTAGTTACGATCAACAATTCGATAAAATGCAAAGGTTTCGAAGTACCTACAATGGAAATGATTGCACCACATTACTAAGTAATTAAATATTTGCTGGTGCAATATTGTAAATTATCAGCATAAATATAAAATATGTTTAACATCGATAATCTTATTGGCGAATCAATGATACCTATTAAAAGAAATCCACGAATATTTATACGAAAATAAATTATTTAAAAAAGTAGTGACCGCCTCGACGTTATCCTCAAGTCACACACCTCTGACTTTTCGAAGTTATGTGTGTATTTAATGAATATTAAATACTTAACGTAGACAAACGTAGACTGACATTCTTTGGCATTTCTTAGGTGTGGTCCGTCAACTCGCACTATGTTAGCGTGGTAGACTTGGCTTAATCTCTCACGGTTAAAGAGGAGGCCCATGCACAGCAGGGAAACTTATGGGCTGATAAAATGTTATCTCAAGTTCTAACATTTAAAAACTTATATCTGCTCAAAAACTAGGCTTTGTTTTACGTAACTACGTTATGTTCTGACGAGTTCTGATAGAATTTATTGTTCAAAAAACATGACTTCACGCGGCTCTGTCCTGTCGAACTATTGAAGTTATTGAATTACCAACAATTAAAATGTTTCATAGTGATGTGTCCGTTTCAATATTTCAATTTTATCACAGTAGTTATAAACCTTTCAAACTTTACAGAGTAATAAGAACAAAAAATATTTTAAATATAAATATGCAAAATATATAAATGAATCTTCTGTAACCGACTATAAAGTATCCATTGTTGAATATGCAACAGAAGTCGAATGTAATTTGTATACTTAGGAATAATAACGATACTTTTTTTCATTTTCATACGCGATTTTATAACACTGCTTATTTTTAAAAAAAATGGAAGCAATAATATTGTAGCGTGTAAAATATCTGCTCTCATGTCAAAGAGGAAATGGCATGCAGTAGGAAAACTTTTTAACAAACAGGTTACTCGACTTTCGTTCCGGCGGGAAACATGTTACACTATCTTTTTTATTCTGTCTGAGTGTGCCGTGCCTACAACGTTAGGTTTTCGTTCAAAAATTATACATAGAGATTTTTAACTTACCTCTACCTAGGTACATGTATTTTGTTCAAAAATTATAAAAATTAAATAATATTATAATTGGACGTTGGGTATTGAATTTGGAACAAATATGGAGGTTATGGAGCTCTATCAATTTTTCTATAACAATAATCGAAGTATAATTTTATTTTTACTTCGACTGTTAAAAAATTCTCAGATAAAAATTACATCGTATTAAATGTATGAATAAATATAATGTATCTCTTTCATAATTTTAACACCAGTTATAGACGCTGTTTGCACTTTTCTAAATCTCTAAGGATACAAATATAAAAAAAATTGTGAAAATGTCTTACAAGTATTATATATTATGCTCTAAGAAATTACTTCATAAAAACACACGCAGCCATATTCCAAGAATATAAAGCCTTGAAACACTCCGTTAAATTTCCGGTCATTGAATTATTTTGGATTTTACGTGCAAGTGTTTCTGACAGGTCAATCCCATCTAAAATGTTGCTTACACGGTTTGGAACCCTCGATTTTTTACAGGAAATGTTATTTTAATTCTTTCTAAAAAATGAGTTGTATTATTTCATATGAGATAGAACACGTGACAATTTGAAATAAATGTTTTGAGCTGATGTCCATTTCTATTTTCTGTGGTGTTGTTTTTTTTCCGGAAGATTTCGAATTATTTTAGGAATAAGAAATATGTATCGATTTCTTTTAAATGTGTCTTATAAACAACTAAAATTTGTAATATAAGAGTTAATTTATAACAAAGTTCCGTAAATAGAAAATTTACGTTGTCTTGCATTAAAAATTCCTTTATCTCACTTTTGCATCTATAATAAGGCAACCATTGCTTTTTCATATAAGACTGGGAAAATTTAAATGCTTAATCAAGAGAGAGCGCTAAGGGTTGTTCAAGAACATTTTTATATGTGAACAAACCTGACACTTATTATACGGCGCCGTTTTGTCGCCACTAATGAAGTCGCGGAAAAGCTAATTAAAAAATGAAACTAGAATCCTAATTAAAATGCTCTGAGTAATACATCCCTGTCTACAAAAGTATATGGTTATAAATGTAATTAAAATTATTTAATTTATTCATTTCATAAGTTTTTGCCCTCGAAACCCGATGACTTAATTTTAAGAAAAAATTGCATAATGCGTTATACATACATATGTATAACGCATTATGTGGTGCATAAAAATTACATAATTTTAATAGAATTTAGGAAAAATAAAATATAATACTTCATGTATTTGTCCAAGTAAAACTATATAAGTACAAACTTTTTTTGTTCGTTTACTTTAACAAAATAATCAGTAATAAAGTGAGGATCCAACAACATCGACTACTTACCAAACTAGAAGACCTACATCTTCCAAAGTTTTTTGTAATCACGGTGCATAAATGTCTATTATAGTAAATTCACTTTGAAAACTACCCTTTACTAGTCAAGGGTAAATAACAAGGAATTCAAACAATTGTTGGTTATCAATACGTCCGGCAATATTTAAACACAATACTCACGATCTTTTCTTACATTCATTAGACTTCGTCACTACTATCCTCTTGGATTAACTTACGCCCATGAGAAATAAGTATAAGAGTAATTTATAAACTCTTAAAAAAAATCAGAGATCTTTAGTTTTTAAAGCCTTGATTCTTCTAATAATTATATCGAAAATTGCTTCTGACAGGTCATGATATTGATGTCCAAGTACCTAAGATAAAATAATTCTTTAGGTAGGATCCGTATATTCACATTTATATGTCAAATTGATTTCGTTCAATAAAGATTGAAAGATTAATTTCTTTTTTGAAGGGAAACTGGACTTTAGGCTCTATGTAATAACCGCCTCAGAAACAACCTATCATCCACATTTTGAAAGTGTCAATAAATATGCGAATGTCATTATGCGGTTTTCAGAAGCACTCCCGAGGCCCGAGGTAAGCCCTCAAAAGAGAAAGGGTGCTAATGTGTCCGAACGTAGCAGAAGTGCCAATCCTAATTTTCACCGTTGATCTAATTCCTTTTTTACTCTCATGGGATACTATTTCGATACGCATTCATAAGAGATTATTTTACGGTTTTGAATTTGATCGGATTTTTTATAGATTTTTTAACAAAACTATGAGTAGTGACAGGATATTCGTATTTGGTTTTGTGATCATTCAAATATCAGTAAACGCACACAAGGTATAGAGATTTAGGCAAGTTTGTCGCATCCGAAATTAGCCTGTCTACATATTATGTCCGGCGATGATGGAATCCTTTTGCGTAAAAGATCTAAATTGATAGTCGGCACTCTATTAAGACAACACTCCAGTAGTAACTAGGTAGCAATGTGATCTATTTCGGTAATGTCCAGTACCCTATACCAGTAAACGACATAAAGTAAATGTATTACTTTTAATAATATGTTAGTAGGATCAAATGATATTTTTTAAGGAAAAAAGCAAGATAAGATTTTCTTTCTATATCTGATTAAACAATAAGAATCATTTATTAAATAATACGAGTAAATAAGTCGTTATCTTCGACTTGATCTATTGATACTTCGATTGATACTATCTGTTCAAAACTGTTGGTATGAAAATCACTGCGTACGCGTCATGTTGGTTATCCATACATATTACTTAATTTAATTAGTTATATTATCGTGGTCTGGCGATGCCGATATATGCCTAGGTAGATTGACAAGCGGTTCGGGCAAAGCATCAAAAAACTAAACTAAATTAAAACCAAAACAAAACAAAAAAACTAAAACCAAAACTAAATTCTCATTAGCAGCACCGAATATAGAATTGAGCCCGAAAAAGAGCAATACGTTTGCCCCCTATCAAATGAGAAAAAAACACAAATGGCGAAATGTGGGTGCAGAAATCATCTTCTTACCATTTCAGGGACAACAAGCATGAGTGTATGTATGTATATCCTAAATATAAATATTCCGGAGTTACCAGGGGCCGATTAACACATTTGCCGCCAATGGGCTATTCACATTTTTCCGCCCCTCTTTTGACTAAAAAAAATCTTTGTTTTCAAAATAATCTATATCTTGTGAAAAATAAAATAATTTACTATTAATACTCAGCCTACTGGTAAATCCGCCACTGGGAGTTACTAAATAGTAGATCTGATAAAAAACTTATCGAACAATCGCGATAGTACCTATCTATGATTCCTTACTTGAAAAAGTCATTAAGTGTTTCAATCTGTTTACCGATACTATCCTTATCGGTGTGTGTTAGTTACCCACCAATTTGGCAAACGAGAGACCGCGGCATCGATGCCCACAGGCAGACAAATGTTTGTCTGATCCACAAACATTTGTTTGAGGTAGTTTCTGATATCCACGACACCACCATGTATATGACTGTCGAGTATATTTATTTATATTTATACTTAAAAATACGACTAGCAAAACGTGGGTGCAGAAATTCTTCATGACTACTGGCGTTTTTATCTGCTCCATATCACATACCATACTTAATAATTACAGCACCAACTAAAAATTTAGTAGCCGCACTGCACTTTAAAAGTCCAGAGCTAGAGTGCTCGGCTAACAAGAACTAACATTTTTACATTATTCTCGTGGCTAAGAGCTGTAGTGAGATGTTAGTCGCTCACCTGCCGTAATTCAGTGTCTCGAGGTTGCTTTACGAGCTCCGAGTAATGCAGAGGGCTATTCATCTTGTATGTCCGTAAACACTTGTGGCCAGTGTAGGATTACGTTAGCAGCATTCAAGACATCTCTTAGACACTGTATTTCCACACCCACTTTGGTTTTCGACAACTTTGCTTTGAATAAGAGTTCGAAATTGTTCTCTTTTAATAGTTAGATTTGTAACTGACTATTTAACAAAGGAATCCTTAGAACACAATGATGTTGCTTCTATTTTAGTGCTTACAAATCACATTGGCTTCTTTTCACTACCGACAGTGGGGTGGACAGAAATTACACCGATTACATTACGAGTACATTATTAAACTCGGCTGTGCCGGTACTGTCATAAAAAGTGTAGTCCCGTAAGAAATGCCCATTTTGGGGTCAGTATATTCTCATTTGCATGTCAAGTTGCTTTTATTAATTTAAGCTTAAGTTATATTTTATACGGCTTTTGGGCTTCTATGGTAGAGCCGCCACTGATCCTGAAATATGCATTTTAAATAACAATTGAGTCAACAAAACGATTTAGACAATAATATCTTGTTAATTGGTACTCTACGAGGTAACTACTTTATTATTTATCAGCCCCAAATCATCCACCTTGTTTCGCACGGATGGAAAAAGTCCAATAACGCTACTTAATTCAATCTATCACAGTTCTATTAAAGAAACATTATATTAGTACATCTGTCTAAACATACGACACTGAACCCTATAAACCACACGGGTTGTAAAAGGAGAAATAATTTCCAATTGAGTGTCGCGCTGTTTGTTCTGTGACACAGGAAAATAGTCCTTATTGACACGAGGACACGACATTCGTGCAACTAGACGATATAGGACTAGGTCTTTCTGGATATGGCTGTTATATTCGAGTTTAACAAAGTATGCCGACTAAAACAGGACAAAGAGAAAGGGTTTTTAAAATGCAACCAAAAAAGAATAAAAATGGGTCCTAACTTTGTATTCACAGCAATGCAAAATCCCACGGTTAAGAAAATATTATCATCAGTTCACTCATTCAAAAGTTAGCAAAAAGATAGTTTTATTTTTCCTGGTCTTTACTCTGATTATTATTATTTTTAGAAGAATTATAAATTTTAACTTTTTACGTACTACTCCGCATATCTTGAAGCTTAGCCTCCCCTACAAATAAACGATAGTCCAAATTTTATCATAATAGTTTACAAATGCGTACGTCTTCTCTGTACTACAAAGACTGATCTTCACCTTTAAATAAATACAGCTTTAGTATGTAATAAAGGAGTCTTTGTAAAATGAGGAGAATTGACAAAGATGAATAAGTCCACTAAATACGAATCTAGTTGCCCTAGGTCTTCGAGCATTGCCTTTGTAGGACCGCCGGGAGGTTCTCATTTGACTTTTTACTTTACCATCGAGTTCTATTACCCGGGGCGGAGTGAACGCCACTTGCCGCTTCTATAAATAAAATGCCAGAGAGCTTGTATGTCGCTCTCATATTATTGCAATCTACCGCTGAATTTCATGCATTTTTATGGTTTATTGGGTGCCTTTTTGTATGAACCACCAACGCTCTGAAACTTTGAGAGTGTGCAAATACAAATATAGCGTTACTAGCGATTAAAATATGCCTCTATTGATTGATGCCTCTCACACATTAAGTCCTATATACTATAAATTAACTTCGTGATGTTATTGAGAATTTCCCAATGGAAAAATAAAATATCACCCCCTGACCCAGGAATAGCACCCGAAACCACTGAATCTCTCAACATATACCACGAGGTATATATCATACCCACTAATTATTATTATAATAAACGGGATATTTGTAATAGTAACAAAAAATGAAAACAAATAAGGGTGCCGCTTGATAAAAATAAATAATTATAAAACATGAAATATAATTAATAAATAATGCGTTATCAATAACAGAGAGCTAATATAAAACGACCAAATACTTTAAAATCATATTTATTTCTGAAGAGTTTGAACAATTTCACAGTTTCGACATTGTTAAGGGTAATAAGAATGCCTATTTAGATAGCCACCTGCTTAACAGGCTCAACAGAAAGGTTGTTAGCAGAGCTATTTCTAGGAGGGTCGATACGGATTGGGAATTGAACACAAAATATAGGAGCTCTCTCTTGATCCACTACTCTCAGAACGACAACCCCAGCCGTGTGCTAGAAAGGACAAAACATTAATAAAATAAATATACCTAACAGCCACATACTTAGTTCAGACAAGAGATATAAGGCCTGTGTTGTGACTGTCGACGAGAACGAGACTTTTTCCGACGAAAGAGAGACTTTTTCCGTCTCAGTAACACACAGATCCGAAAAACGTATTTGTGGGTTTGCACTGAGTAACCTGTTAACCTCAACACAACACAATGGCAAAGTTTAGTGAATCACTTATTTATTTATTCGTTGAACAATCCAAACAGTTTCAGCAACTACATTGATATAATTAAAAAGGAGTATCATCATATAGGTACATCCCTTTGTTGGGGATGCGCCTCATCCACAACAAAGGTAACTAAACTATCTATATATCGAGTAAATACCAAGTGCACTTACCGCAGGGAAGAAAGGCTCGATGGGCATCCTGAAGCTGTACTGGATAACTTCGCCAGGAAGCACTGGGCAATGGCCCTTAGTGAGGTGGTCACACGTCCCAGATTTCTCCTGCAGATTCAACGGCAAACTGATGCTCCCGATATTTATTTGTATGGTAGTCAGCGTCGTCATAGACTGGATGGCAAAAGCTGCGAATTATACAAATGCTACAAATGTGAAAGTAGCTCAGGGTCTTCTTAATTTACAGGCTAAAACAATGGTATTGAATGATTTCTTATTTATTTAGCATAACCAATTTACCTCAAATCTGTAATCTTGAAATATGTATATATTTAACAAAAGCAATCTGACATGTAAAGCAGAATATCCTGACTCTACAAAAAACAATAATAATCTAGACATTACTTAATTAACGTTTAACTATATTATATATACTCGTATGTATGTACTATGTATGTATGTACTCACGAGCTCTGAAGGTAATGTTAACGACTGCGTCCTCGAGCTGAGGCAGTACACAAGGCGATGATTTACATCCTTCAATCTCCGTCTTGATAGGAAAAGGGCCCAGGGTAGATGGACCTGCGAGTTTCAAATTAATCAATAGAAATTAAACCGAATAAATACTCCGAAATTAACAACTTCAAAACTTTATTGAGGCCTAATAACAATTTTGAAAACCGACACTAGTCCATCAATCAGAGCTGATGATGATGAACAACAAAGCATCAACCTATAATTAAATAAATACTAACGAATTGCTTGCAGGCAGAATTAATCTAAACGGTAGGTAGCTTTAGAATAATTATTTTTAAAATAATACTAATTAGAAGTTTTAAATTAAGACATTATAAAATAAATCACAATACAACAATTTTCAATAATTAAAGTAAACTTAAAAAAAAAGAACTGAAATACGCACATTGACTAACAATGGAGGTTTCAGCTCGCGCCAAAGCAAATGCAGCGCATAACAAAGCAACTAAACGCATCATCGTGTCGAGCTGTACTGGTTACGGTAACGACTCACTTACACAATTGTTTATTTATATATTTTAAATATCTTTTAATATGTCTTTGATTACAATTATCAAGATGGAACGCAGGTGTAAATTACTAATGCTGATAGGTAAAACCCACACAAAATCCGAGCAGATGTTGAACAAATTTCCGGATTGAGATATAAACAATTAAATGCTGTATAATAATGCGAATCCTGTTTTTTCTTTTTTAATCGAAGAAGCTTTAAATTCCTAAAGAATAGAATGCTGAAAATAACTTATAAACGAAAATTGACTCTACTCACTGGATTAGCCAGAAGTGCATTTCTGCTCCATCTTCATAAATCCATCTTCATAAATTATATGACACGAAAATTTATTTTTTAACCCCTGCCTCGTCCTTCCCACAGCTGGTCAAATTTGTATCAAATACCCCCCTCATGAAATTATTGGATAAAAAAGCTGTTCCGAATTAGTTTTATTTTCAAAGGGACTTAGGTCGTCGGCGTTTGCTACGTAACACTAGTAGAGCGAGTACCCGACTAAATAATTAGAATGCTATGTTTATGTAAGTAGAGTTGCAGTTCTTTTGAAGTTTTGTTAACAGTTCAAAGTTCGTGTATTGACAAGAAGATTTTGAAATGTGATGTCACGATAGTTAAGTCCCCTCCGTCCCCTTTGTCACACAATGTCACACTTAGTCGCAAAGCTTTAGCCTTTTTTCAGGCATAATTCTCAATTATACATTGCTTGCCCCACGCAATGATTACTGTAGTGCTAAATAGTAATCTATAAAAGTAAATAACCTAAATATTGGATGGTCCATGCCCTATTTATCTATTCGTCTTAATAAATATAATAACACTTGTATGTGTCAAAGGAAGTCTGTAAACAAACAACCCTATTAAGAATAATATTTCGCTATCAAATAAGAATCATAATAAGCTCTACGAAGTAAATTAATTTTCACAGTAATTAAGATTGTCAAATTAAGCAAGATTAGGCAATTATTAAAATTCCTACATCGTCACTACAAACAACAGTTTAAAAGATAACAAAGCTATTGCATTCACACCTGAAGGATATGCTACTGACGCATCGACCCACATTTCAAATGAATATACCTACTTTTTGTGTCGTCATTAAGCTGATTTCAAGTACGCATTTAACTTTTTACTAGTGACGGTACCTTCATAGAACTCCAACAGCTTTTATACCTGCCTTGTTTATACTTGTTTATTGTGGGGTCAGAATATTTTCACATATTATGTCAAATTGCTTCTATTAATAAATAAATAATTAATAAATAAATACACCCAACAGTCACATAGATAGTCCTGACCCCACACTAAGATACTAGTCTTGTGTCGTGGGTATCAGAAACTACGAGAGACTTTTCGGTCTCACCAGCAACACCCAGACCCGAAACAAATATTTGTGGTTCACATAAACATTAGTCTCGGTGCGGGGATCGAACCCGCGGCCGCTCGTTTCGCAAGCTGGTGTCTAGCCAACTGCGCCACGGGGCTGTCTGTATTTTAAGCTTAAAGAATAAGTAACGAGAATTTTGTAGAGCAAAACAAGTTTTTGGGCTTCCCTGAAAATAACATATCTGTTTCTTACTATTTTGTCTGGTGTACATATGCATGGGCTCTGGATGGAAAGCTCTTGGGGCGATTCCGAATTTTGTGGGGTACATGATATCCAACAATTTAATCCCCACTTACTTACTGACTGTTGAGTCCTTGTATGAGATGCGATCGAGAGACCCCGGGTACAAGTCTAAGGGCGAGTAACTTTATTGAGTTTTATTAGGACATTCTTACATAGTTTTAAGTAAAAACAGCAATTGTCTCACCTTGTACAACATTACGCTTAAAATGGAATACGGCGACCGCGAAACGTAGGTGAAAATACATTACAGTTATTTATTTAGAAGATACTCCCATATTTATCTTGATTATACGTAAAACGAGGGTGATGTTTCCTGCCCCATATACATTTGGGATGCTTGGAGCCAAAAAAGCGCTTGCTAGAAAAACGGATTCTCACTTTTGTTGCATTTTGAGCTAGAAGGAATAGATTCATTGAAAATGAATAAAAACCATCTATTTATTTATGCTTATGTTCACAGCTGTATAGTGTATTTATTTATGCAACCACGTTATGCCAGCTGTGTTTTAAGAAAATGGTAGCGGGTAGTGGATGGATAGCTTAACGTCGAAATGCTTGGCGCTTATTTGGGGAAGCCTACGACCAGCAGTCAATGGTGGTAGGCTAAGTAAATAAATAGAAAAAACATTTCCCTAACAAAATAGAATCTATGAATTTTTTTTGGTTTCGCATAGACCATAACAGAAATAAATAATAATTGTCTTATTCGATTTAATTCCAATTATTACGTAGAACGCAGCGCAGTTTTAATAAGGTCCCTGCGAGCCGTGTGGGTTTATTGTTCAATGGGTGTATCTAACAGCATCTTGTTCCACCACCAATTCCTCTGCTTAATTGCAGACCTTCGTTAGGTTGCAGTAAGGCTTTGAAAAATTAAGAACGACACAGTAGTCTAGCAGCCCTTACAGACACAATGCATGCACTTATTTATTGCTTGCATGCTATTTTGTATAAGGTAGACAATACTAAAAGAAATTATCGTCATCTCTACTAATACGTACAACTAAAGAATTATTTTATTTGTTTATTGGATTTTTTTGTATTTTTTTCTTATGTGTGTACTTGTAGTCCGCCAACCCACAAAAGGCTAGCTCGGTGGTTATCCACCGGTTATCCCGGTGTTATCCGGTGATCCTAAACCCTCTCAATGGTAGAGGAGGGCCGTACCCAAGAGTGAGACGTATATACAGGGTGTATTTAGACCGTGATCGAAAACTGAGGTAGGTAATAGCGATGGTGATTACAAACCCCCTGGCATTAAAGAAAATCCCGTCAAAAAATAAAAAAAATGACGTTTTCCATACAACCATCGGTGTTAAAAGTATGTGGTTTGTATGGAAAACCTCAAAAATTTTATTGTTTGTCGGGATTTTCTTTAATGCCATGGGGTTTGTAATCACTATCGCTATTACCTGCCTCAGTTTTCGATCACGGTCTAAATACACCCTGTATAGGGCTGACGATGATGATGATTTTTGTGTTAAGCTGTTAAGAACCCAGAAGAAATGAAAAATGTTGCATAAGAATTTTGCATACGGAATTGCGGACTATAATTCATAATATTAAAAGTTACCTTCAATTTTAAATTCAAGACTATAAATTAAGTTATTCCGTCCATATCATACAAGCGTAGATTCATTTTGAGTCTATTGCAAGCGATAGAAAGAGTAAATTTATCGTCACGGAGCTCGGTTGTACGTGACACGACTCGGCCAAATCGAAAAGTTTTCTTTACTGTTCCCAACATTTTTATATTCCACAAAGATTCTGCATATGCAGCCAGAACACACGTTCCAGTGAATCCCTTATATAGCAACTTTAATTAAAAACATATATTCTAGTAAGCTACCCAAAATAATATACAGTGTATTTAGACCGTAATCGCAAACGAAGGCAGGCAATAGCTAAGGTGGATACAAACCCCCCTGGCGTCAAAAAATGTTAGGAAAACTTCAAATTTTATATTTTCTGTCGGCATTTTTTAAACATCAATGGGTTTGTCATTAGCTGCTTTAGTTTCCAATCTCGGTCTGATTACACCCTTAATAAATAAAATAATGTAAATCTAATGAGATCAACATTATACATTTGAAGGTTACTCGCCGGCATCGATTGATTGAGAAAATAAGCATCCACGGATCTCGATACTAAATAGGTATTGGTATCCGCATCCTTGTTCGCAGATATACTTTTGACTATACCACCACTACATAACTAATCTTAACTAATCAAGCATTTGGGTTTCCACCTGTGAATCAGCTGATAAATTTTGTCAAGAATGAGTATAAATAGATCTATTTGGATCGGTAACATTCATCGTCACCTAGCACCATGTTCCGTTTGGTAGTTTTGTTGTGTGCAGTGTTCGCCTCGGCGCATTCCCAAAGCACCGCGGTCAGCCAATGTAAGTAATAAAATACTATGCTTGGTCTAAGTGCCAAAAATCGTATAAGTATCAAAATTAATAGTATCCTCTAAATGGGCAAATATTGTGAAGTTCACCCTGTTAAAAAAAAAATAGTGGGAAAGCGAATTCAAAAATAATTCTTTCTAATTTTATTCAGCTATTCTGTGATATATTATAATATTTGCTTAATCGCTTTTTTTCAGGTATTAACCACGCCGGCGACCTCCCAATCAATTCGTATGTGGCAGGTTGCTACAACCCGCCGTGCCTTCTACCGCAACTTGAAGACTGCGTCATCAATGTCGTCTTCAAAGCTCGTAAGTAAAAATCTTTTAAGTACCGTCTAGTTACTAGACTCTAGTAGGATCAATTGCATGAAATAAGCTTGTTTTCATAAGTACATAATCTACAACAAAAATTAAAAAAATATGCAATTTACAACACCTCATTTTATGTAATAAAAAATGAAAGGAGTTGGTATAAAATTTTGACCGATCGATATTAAATTTTGATTTGAAATATATCGAAGTTTAAAAAATGTCATAGAGAACACTTAAGGCTAGTTTACATAGTAAAGAAATCTTATTATTTATTGAAACAAAACTTAAGTGTTTTAGAAAAATTCTGGTGCCCAAATAAAGATTTAACTTGTGTATTGGGCACCAGTGAAAACCTAATTATCCCCAAGAGTATTAAGTCGCAAGTAGTAGGGGACGAGCATTTTGGCCCTGATGATGATTTGACAGACTGGGATGCTAAGACACCTAATGATATGTTTACTATGATTAAACATTTATTTCCATTGCAGCTCGCGCTATCCAGTCGATGAGGACGCTGGCTACGGCATACCTGTTCATCGGCCCCTTCTCCTTGGCAGTGCCTTATGACCTGCAAGAAAATGCAGTGACATGCAATTTCCTCACAAACACAGACTGCCCAATAGATGCCCAGGAAGTTGTTGAATATTCTTTGAGAATGTACATCGAACCAATCTTCCCTGTGGTAAGTATTCTAAATTTATACAAAGTTTTTAAAAAGGAAACATTTTAAATTCAAATCGACAAATTCTATGAAATTTCTTAGTATTTTTATAACATTATCTTGGTTTTTAAAAGTTCAATATTAACGTGGGCAATTATGTAAAAAAAATAGCTTTTAATAAGACAGCGGAGGCTGAAAAAAGAATGCCATGGTGATCAGTCTTAAGCTGAAGCGTAATGTAAAATCTAGAAACTTACGTCACTCCACAATAAAGCTTTTCAATTGTAACACAGATCTATCAGAACCAAAACAAAATGTTTGTGGAAGGCACAAACAAAAGCCATGGCGTGAGCAACCTTGCAGGCTCATATCTCATTTTTTTGTAAATATTTCTTAGTGACTAGATAATCAAAATACAATTATTTCTAGGGCACTTCGACAACCATTGAATTCAGAGCAGTGGACCAAGACAATGCTCCAGTATTCTGTTTGCGTGTCGCCGTGCGTATCACATCTCCAAGAGTCAGTACCAGCAGAAATACACTCGTCGTTGAAAATGTGGAGCAGCAACAAATTGATATTGAAACTCCATAAATTATATACAATGATTAAGCTATGTATCCTACTATAAGTAAACTTGCATAACAATATATGAAGTTATCATTTATTACCTGAAATCGCTTTATGAAGCAAGTATTACCTATACTTATTATACCAAGTTTTACTAAGTTAAAAAAGTTTATACATTGTTTTTTTAAATTACCTACTTGTCCTCTATAAGATTCCATGAGAAGTGGGTTCAACGCCATTACTCATTTCTTCCTAACTCGTTCTTTGTGCCGTTTTATTATGAATAAATAAAACAAAATAGCATTTACTAAAACAGTTTTATTTTGGAAGTAAAAATATTTGACAAAAGAAGGTATCTACTGTTCTATTTGATACACCAACACATGGTCTTAAGAAGCAGGTTTGCAAATTTATAGGTACATTAAAATATGGCTTCCGCATTGACTAAAAAAAATAATTAAAAAGCAAATCCATATTTACGAATTATCAGTAATAAACAAAAACACCCATGGCAAAACTTAAAGTGTTCTGTGAATTGTAAATTTTAATCATCACCTGTAATTTCATCACTCTGTGGGGTAAAAATTATAGATCTTGATGTGCAATTTGTGCGAATATTTGTGACAAATTACAAGCAAAACAGTCACCAATAACATTTAATATTGTTAAAATTATTCAATATTATATCGCTTTCTATCCCCAACATTTTTATTTTCCATAAATAACTAAGTAATCGTAATAAATTAAGCGCTTTTTATTTCTAAGTTGCTGGGTACGGGGCTCCTCTATCATTAAGAGAGTTTAGACCTTAGTCCACCACGCTGGCTTTGTGTGGAATGGCAGACTAGACACCTAAGAAATTCTTAAAGTTATTTACTTGTGAGTTGTGCAGATTTCATCACGATGTTTACCTCCACCGTCAAAGCGAGTGATAATATATTGTGAAAACACACTGTGGAAAAGTCTTGAAAAATCTTGGAAAAGTCAGAGGTTTATACCTGACCTGGGTCCACGACTGCTGAGATTTTCGAACGTGTACTTAAACCTCGAGGCCATTACTGCTAAGTTTCCTAAAAAGTTGCCATTGGTTATGCGGTTAAAAAAAATTTTTTTTGCGAAATAATGTGATCGCTATCAATTTATTATACTTACGAAAAGTGTATACGAAATGAGACATTTCAATCTAGTTTAAGCAAGAACCTTTACAACACTTTCAACCAGTGCAGCCCTTAGGCTTTCCAGCCCAGCCCACTGTGAAATAGAATATCTGGATGTTAATACCGTGCTAGGTCTCTTGTTAAAAAGTACTTACACTACTACCTATACCGTCTAAAACCTCCGAACGGTGGTCGGTATCGGTAAAAAAAATTACCCTAGTAATTTGTTTTTTTTTTACGAAATGCAGAGGATGCGATTGTTGGCCTCTAGCGCCAACTTGTCTGGTGTCAAAATAAAAGCTGCCTTTTAACGCCATCTAGTGATGCAGTACTCAACTAATTGGTTTAAAATGGAAAAAATAGTGCAATGTTTGACCACTAGAGCCGTCTTCTTCTTCTTCATCATCAACCCATATAGTCCCCCGCTGAGAACGGGTCTCCTCTACCATTGAGAGCGTTTAGGCCATAGTCCGCCACGCTGGCCTAGTGCGGGTTGGCGGACTACACACCTAAGAAATTCCTTAGAACTTTTAGGTGTGCAGATTTCATCACGATGTTTTCCTTCACCGTTAAAGCAAGTGATAATTCAATTTGAATACACACATAACTTCGAAAAGTCAGAGGTGTGTGCCTGGGGTTCGAACCCGCGACCGCCGAGATTCTCGACCGCGCGCCTAAACCTCGAGGCCATCACTGCTTGGAACCGTCACTAGTAGAGCCGTCACTAGTATTTATTGTAATGTTATATAACATCACGCTACGACTAATAGGAGCGGAGCAGCAATAAAGAATGTTTCAAAATCGGGGACACTTTACTTTTTGTGAGCTTCCGCTGCGTGCGCTGCGAAAACGATTAAAGTTTCACAAAAACAATGTATGAGAGAAATATTTCCCTTTAAAAGTTCTAAAAAAAATTCGGGACAGCATATGTCTTTTCTTTAAGGTTGGCTCACTATAACGTTTTTTAGCCTTACCAAGTTTATGTTAAAACATTGCCTTATTTGTGAAGGTGTTTTTATAAAGATGATATTAATCCTTATCCAAATAAATACGTTATTAAATACAAGTAATTAATATAAAATAAAATTGGCCTGTATATCATTTGATTTCAATGAGTATCTTAGAAGATATCGCAGTTTCAAAATAATGATCGAGCGCGCAATAATGATAATATACAAGCCGCCGACCGGCGCGATACGGTTTCACGTTTAAACAATTTGATCGGTTTGTATGACATAAATAGGACTCTGAGGAGTAAATAGACTACAACTTATTTTCTTTCTGAACTCAATCCTGTAGTCTACGCGGATGGAGTCGCGGGCAAAAGCTATACATAAATAAATCTAAATTTATAAGCGTCAACATTGTGACAGATTACTAGGATAACATTCAACAATAACATTTAATACTTTTTAAATTATTTAACAGTATATCGCCTGCTGTGTTAAGAATTTATAATAACAAACACCCTAATGATGACTAATTAGACTCATCACAGTGACAAACAATTATCTTAACTAATCAAGCAATTGGGTTCGCACCTGTAAATCAGCTGATAACTTTTATCAGGAATGGATATAAAAAAGATTTTATAGAATCAATGACTTATTCATCGTCACCTAGCACCATGTTCCGTTTGGTAGTTTTGTTGTGTGCAGTGTTCGCCTCGGCGCATTCCCAAAGCACCGCGGTCAGCCAATGTAAGTATTATAACAAAATACTATGGTTTTTCTAAGAACCGAGAGTCGCATCTCAAAATTAAACGTATTCTCTGAAGGATCAAATATTGTGAATTCGTGATTTTATTGGCAGTAGCGGTACTTCCATACAAGGCCAAAAGCCCAGTCTTATAAAGTTACGAATCTTTAAGCTTCAAATGTTTATCTCACAAAATTTGAGGTAGGTAAATATGAGAATATCCTGACTCCACAACAAACACTAAAGGCGTTATTGGACGGCTCAGAGTCACTCAACGAGCTGTGGAGAGGGCTATGCTTGGGGTTTTCCTAAGAGATCGACTCAGAAATGAGGAGATCTGTAGAAGAATTAAAGTAACCGACATAGCCGTTGGGCGTTGGATTAGCTCGTTGAAAAGGCAATGGGCCGGCCACATGGCGCGGAGAACTGATGGCCGATGGGGCCAGAAAGTTCTCCAGTGGAGGCCACGTACAGGAAAGCGTAGCGTGGGACGTCCCCCAACAAGTAGGTCGGACGACCTTGTCAAGGTCGCGGGACGTCGCTGGGTACAGGTGGCTTCCGACCGTTCCCGGTGGAAGTCATTGGGGGAGGCCTATGTCCAGCAGTGGACAAAAATTGGCTGATGATGACGATGATGATGACAACAAACAATTTTAAACTAGACCAGGGGTTCCCAAACTTATTTACACTATGACGCCCTACAGAATTATTATTTTTCTTGCGACGCACCCCCCCCCCCCCCCCATCATCAAAACTACCTACTTTACTGGAAATAAAAACAGCAGTAGTTAGCGTAATATGAGGTTATAGGTTTAAAAGATAACAAAGCTATTACATTCACACCTGAAGGATATGCTACTGACGCATCGACCCACATTTCAAAAGAATATACCTACTTTTTGTGTCGTCATTAAGCTGATTTCAAGTAGGCATTTAACTTTTTACTAGTGACGGTACCTTCATAGAACTCCAACAGCTTTTATACGTGCCTTGTTTGTACTTGTTTATTGTGGGGTCAGGATATTTTCACATATTATGTCAAATTGCTTCTATTAATAAATAAATAATTAATAAATAAATACACCCAACAGTCACATAGATAGTCCTGACCCCACACTAAGATACTAGTCTTGTGTCGTGGGTATCAGAAACTACGAGAGACTTTTCGGTCTCACCAGCAACACCCAGACCCGAAACAAATATTTGTGGTTCACATAAACATTAGTCTCGGTGCGGGGATCGAACCCGCGGCCGCTCGTTTCGCAAGCTGGTGTCTAGCCAACTGCGCCACGGAGCTGTCTGTATTTTAAGCTTAAAGAATAAGTAACGAGAATTTTGTAGAGCAAAACAGGTTTTTGGGCTTCCCTTAAAGTAACATCTCTGTTTCTTACTATTTTGTCTGGAGTACATATGCATGGGCTCTGGATGGAAAGCTCTTGGGGCGATTCCGAATTTTGTGGGGTACATGATATCCAACAATTTAATCCCCACTTACTTACTGACTGTTGAGTCCTTGTATGAGATGCGATCGAGAGACCCCGGGTACAAGTCTAAGGGCGAGTAACTTTATTAAGTTTTATTAGGACATTCTTACATAGTTTTAAGTAAAAACAGCAATTGTCTCACCTTGTACAACATTACGCTTAAAATGGGATACGGCGACCGCGAAACGTAAGTGAAAATACATTACAGTTATTTATTTATGAGATACTCCCATATTTATCTTGATTATACGTAAAACGAGGGTGATGTTTCCTGCCCCATATACATTTGGGATGCTTAGAGCCAAAAAAGCGCTTGCTAGAAAAACGGATTCTAACTTTTGTTGCATTTTGAGCTAGAAGGAATAGATTCATTGAAAATGAATAAAAACCATCTATTCATTTATGCTTACGTTCACAGCTGTATAGTGTATACATTTATGCAACTACGTCATGCCAGCTGTGTTTTAAGAAAATGGTAGCGGGTAGTGGATGGATAGCTTAACGTCGAAATGCTTGGCGCTTATTTGGAGAAGCCTACGACCAGCAGTCAATGGTGGTAGGCTGAGTAAATAAATAGAAAAAAACATTTCCCTAACAAAATAGAATCTATGAAATTTTGTTGGTTTCGCATAGACCATAACAGAAATAAATAATAATTATCTTATTCGATTTAATTCCAATTATTACGTAGAACGCAGCGCAGTTATAATAAGGTCCCTGCGAGCCGTGTGGGTTCATTGTTCAATGGGTGTATCTAACAGCATCTTGTCCCACCACCAATTCCTTTGCTTAATTGCAGACCTTCGTTAGGTTGCAGTAAGGCTTTGAAAAATTAAGAACTACACAGTAGTCTAGCAGCCCTTACAGGCACAATGCATGCACCTATTTATTGCTTGCTTGCTATTTTGTATAAGGTAGACAATACTAAAAGAAATTATCGTCATCTCTACTAATACGTCCAACTAAAGAATTATTTTATTTGTTTATTGGATTTTTTTGTATTTTTTTTCTTATGTGTGTAGTCCGCCAACCCACAAAAGGCTAGCTCGGTGGTTATCCACCGGTTATCCCGGTGTTATCCGGTGATCCTAAACCCTCTCAATGGTAGAGGAGGGCCGTACCCAAGAGTGAGACGTATATATAGGGCTGACGATGATGATGATTTTTGTGTTAAGCTATTAAGAACCCAGAAGAAATGAAAAATGTTGCATAAGAATTTTGCATACGGAATTGCGGACTATAATTCATAATATTAAAAGTTACCTTCAATTTTAAATTCAAGACTATAAATTAAGTTATTCCGTCCATATCATACAAGCGTAGATTCATTTTGAGTCTATTGCAAGCGATAGAAAGAGTAAATTTATCGTCACGGAGCTCGGTTGTACGTGACACGACTCGGCCAAATCGAAAAGTTTTCTTTACTGTTCCCAACATTTTTATATTCCACAAAGATTCTGCATATGCAGCCAGAACACACGTTCCAGTGAATCCCTTATATAGCAACTTTAATTAAAAACATATATTCTAGTAAGCTACCCAAAATAATATACAGTGTATTTAGACCGTAATCGCAAACGAAGGCAGGCAATAGCTAAGGTGGATACAAACCCCCCTGGCGTCAAAAAATGTTAGGAAAACTTCAAATTTTATATTTTCTGTCGGCATTTTTTAAACATCAATGGGTTTGTCATTAGCTGCTTTAGTTTCCAATCTCGGTCTGATTACACCCTTAATAAATAAAATAATGTAAATCTAATGAGATCAACATTATACATTTGAAGGTTACTCGCCGGCATCGATTGATTGAGAAAATAAGCATCCACGGATCTCGATACTAAATAGGTATTGGTATCCGCATCCTTGTTCGCAGATATACTTTTGACTATACCACCACTACATAACTAATCTTAACTAATCAAGCATTTGGGTTTCCACCTGTGAATCAGCTGATAAATTTTGTCAAGAATGAGTATAAATAGATCTATTTGGATCGGTAACATTCATCGTCACCTAGCACCATGTTCCGTTTGGTAGTTTTGTTGTGTGCAGTGTTCGCCTCGGCGCATTCCCAAAGCACCGCGGTCAGCCAATGTAAGTAATAAAATACTATGCTTGGTCTAAGTGCCAAAAATCGTATAAGTATCAAAATTAATAGTATCCTCTAAATGGGCAAATATTGTGAAGTTCACCCTGTTAAAAAAAAAATAGTGGGAAAGCGAATTCAAAAATAATTCTTTCTAATTTTATTCAGCTATTCTGTGATATATTATAATATTTGCTTAATCGCTTTTTTTCAGGTATTAACCACGCCGGCGACCTCCCAATCAATTCGTATGTGGCAGGTTGCTACAACCCGCCGTGCCTTCTACCGCAACTTGAAGACTGCGTCATCAATGTCGTCTTCAAAGCTCGTAAGTAAAAATCTTTTAAGTACCGTCTAGTTACTAGACTCTAGTAGGATCAATTGCATGAAATAAGCTTGTTTTCATAAGTACATAATCTACAACAAAAATTAAAAAAATATGCAATTTACAACACCTCATTTTATGTAATAAAAAATGAAAGGAGTTGGTATAAAATTTTGACCGATCGATATTAAATTTTGATTTGAAATATATCGAAGTTTAAAAAATGTCATAGAGAACACTTAAGGCTAGTTTACATAGTAAAGAAATCTTATTATTTATTGAAACAAAACTTAAGTGTTTTAGAAAAATTCTGGTGCCCAAATAAAGATTTAACTTGTGTATTGGGCACCAGTGAAAACCTAATTATCCCCAAGAGTATTAAGTCGCAAGTAGTAGGGGACGAGCATTTTGGCCCTGATGATGATTTGACAGACTGGGATGCTAAGACACCTAATGATATGTTTACTATGATTAAACATTTATTTCCATTGCAGCTCGCGCTATCCAGTCGATGAGGACGCTGGCTACGGCATACCTGTTCATCGGCCCCTTCTCCTTGGCAGTGCCTTATGACCTGCAAGAAAATGCAGTGACATGCAATTTCCTCACAAACACAGACTGCCCAATAGATGCCCAGGAAGTTGTTGAATATTCTTTGAGAATGTACATCGAACCAATCTTCCCTGTGGTAAGTATTCTAAATTTATACAAAGTTTTTAAAAAGGAAACATTTTAAATTCAAATCGACAAATTCTATGAAATTTCTTAGTATTTTTATAACATTATCTTGGTTTTTAAAAGTTCAATATTAACGTGGGCAATTATGTAAAAAAAATAGCTTTTAATAAGACAGCGGAGGCTGAAAAAAGAATGCCATGGTGATCAGTCTTAAGCTGAAGCGTAATGTAAAATCTAGAAACTTACGTCACTCCACAATAAAGCTTTTCAATTGTAACACAGATCTATCAGAACCAAAACAAAATGTTTGTGGAAGGCACAAACAAAAGCCATGGCGTGAGCAACCTTGCAGGCTCATATCTCATTTTTTTGTAAATATTTCTTAGTGACTAGATAATCAAAATACAATTATTTCTAGGGCACTTCGACAACCATTGAATTCAGAGCAGTGGACCAAGACAATGCTCCAGTATTCTGTTTGCGTGTCGCCGTGCGTATCACATCTCCAAGAGTCAGTACCAGCAGAAATACACTCGTCGTTGAAAATGTGGAGCAGCAACAAATTGATATTGAAACTCCATAAATTATATACAATGATTAAGCTATGTATCCTACTATAAGTAAACTTGCATAACAATATATGAAGTTATCATTTATTACCTGAAATCGCTTTATGAAGCAAGTATTACCTATACTTATTATACCAAGTTTTACTAAGTTAAAAAAGTTTATACATTGTTTTTTTAAATTACCTACTTGTCCTCTATAAGATTCCATGAGAAGTGGGTTCAACGCCATTACTCATTTCTTCCTAACTCGTTCTTTGTGCCGTTTTATTATGAATAAATAAAACAAAATAGCATTTACTAAAACAGTTTTATTTTGGAAGTAAAAATATTTGACAAAAGAAGGTATCTACTGTTCTATTTGATACACCAACACATGGTCTTAAGAAGCAGGTTTGCAAATTTATAGGTACATTAAAATATGGCTTCCGCATTGACTAAAAAAAATAATTAAAAAGCAAATCCATATTTACGAATTATCAGTAATAAACAAAAACACCCATGGCAAAACTTAAAGTGTTCTGTGAATTGTAAATTTTAATCATCACCTGTAATTTCATCACTCTGTGGGGTAAAAATTATAGATCTTGATGTGCAATTTGTGCGAATATTTGTGACAAATTACAAGCAAAACAGTCACCAATAACATTTAATATTGTTAAAATTATTCAATATTATATCGCTTTCTATCCCCAACATTTTTATTTTCCATAAATAACTAAGTAATCGTAATAAATTAAGCGCTTTTTATTTCTAAGTTGCTGGGTACGGGGCTCCTCTATCATTAAGAGAGTTTAGACCTTAGTCCACCACGCTGGCTTTGTGTGGAATGGCAGACTAGACACCTAAGAAATTCTTAAAGTTATTTACTTGTGAGTTGTGCAGATTTCATCACGATGTTTACCTCCACCGTCAAAGCGAGTGATAATATATTGTGAAAACACACTGTGGAAAAGTCTTGAAAAATCTTGGAAAAGTCAGAGGTTTATACCTGACCTGGGTCCACGACTGCTGAGATTTTCGAACGTGTACTTAAACCTCGAGGCCATTACTGCTAAGTTTCCTAAAAAGTTGCCATTGGTTATGCGGTTAAAAAAAATTTTTTTTGCGAAATAATGTGATCGCTATCAATTTATTATACTTACGAAAAGTGTATACGAAATGAGACATTTCAATCTAGTTTAAGCAAGAACCTTTACAACACTTTCAACCAGTGCAGCCCTTAGGCTTTCCAGCCCAGCCCACTGTGAAATAGAATATCTGGATGTTAATACCGTGCTAGGTCTCTTGTTAAAAAGTACTTACACTACTACCTATACCGTCTAAAACCTCCGAACGGTGGTCGGTATCGGTAAAAAAAATTACCCCAGTAATTTGTTTTTTTTTTACGAAATGCAGAGGATGCGATTGTTGGCCTCTAGCGCCAACTTGTCTGGTGTCAAAATAAAAGCTGCCTTTTAACGCCATCTAGTGATGCAGTACTCAACTAATTGGTTTAAAATGGAAAAAATAGTGCAATGTTTGACCACTAGAGCCGTCTTCTTCTTCTTCATCATCAACCCATATAGTCCCCCGCTGAGAACGGGTCTCCTCTACCATTGAGAGCGTTTAGGCCATAGTCCGCCACGCTGGCCTAGTGCGGGTTGGCGGACTACACACCTAAGAAATTCCTTAGAACTTTTAGGTGTGCAGATTTCATCACGATGTTTTCCTTCACCGTTAAAGCAAGTGATAATTCAATTTGAATACACACATAACTTCGAAAAGTCAGAGGTGTGTGCCTGGGGTTCGAACCCGCGACCGCCGAGATTCTCGACCGCGCGCCTAAACCTCGAGGCCATCACTGCTTGGAACCGTCACTAGTAGAGCCGTCACTAGTATTTATTGTAATGTTATATAACATCACGCTACGACTAATAGGAGCGGAGCAGCAATAAAGAATGTTTCAAAATCGGGGACACTTTACTTTTTGTGAGCTTCCGCTGCGTGCGCTGCGAAAACGATTAAAGTTTCACAAAAACAATGTATGAGAGAAATATTTCCCTTTAAAAGTTCTAAAAAAAATTCGGGACAGCATATGTCTTTTCTTTAAGGTTGGCTCACTATAACGTTTTTTAGCCTTACCAAGTTTATGTTAAAACATTGCCTTATTTGTGAAGGTGTTTTTATAAAGATGATATTAATCCTTATCCAAATAAATACGTTATTAAATACAAGTAATTAATATAAAATAAAATTGGCCTGTATATCATTTGATTTCAATGAGTATCTTAGAAGATATCGCAGTTTCAAAATAATGATCGAGCGCGCAATAATGATAATATACAAGCCGCCGACCGGCGCGATACGGTTTCACGTTTAAACAATTTGATCGGTTTGTATGACATAAATAGGACTCTGAGGAGTAAATAGACTACAACTTATTTTCTTTCTGAACTCAATCCTGTAGTCTACGCGGATGGAGTCGCGGGCAAAAGCTATACATAAATAAATCTAAATTTATAAGCGTCAACATTGTGACAGATTACTAGGATAACATTCAACAATAACATTTAATACTTTTTAAATTATTTAACAGTATATCGCCTGCTGTGTTAAGAATTTATAATAACAAACACCCTAATGATGACTAATTAGACTCATCACAGTGACAAACAATTATCTTAACTAATCAAGCAATTGGGTTCGCACCTGTAAATCAGCTGATAACTTTTATCAGGAATGGATATAAAAAAGATTTTATAGAATCAATGACTTATTCATCGTCACCTAGCACCATGTTCCGTTTGGTAGTTTTGTTGTGTGCAGTGTTCGCCTCGGCGCATTCCCAAAGCACCGCGGTCAGCCAATGTAAGTATTATAACAAAATACTATGGTTTTTCTAAGAACCGAGAGTCGCATCTCAAAATTAAACGTATTCTCTGAAGGATCAAATATTGTGAATTCGTGATTTTATTGGCAGTAGCGGTACTTCCATACAAGGCCAAAAGCCCAGTCTTATAAAGTTACGAATCTTTAAGCTTCAAATGTTTATCTCACAAAATTTGAGGTAGGTAAATATGAGAATATCCTGACTCCACAACAAACACTAAAGGCGTTATTGGACGGCTCAGAGTCACTCAACGAGCTGTGGAGAGGGCTATGCTTGGGGTTTTCCTAAGAGATCGACTCAGAAATGAGGAGATCTGTAGAAGAATTAAAGTAACCGACATAGCCGTTGGGCGTTGGATTAGCTCGTTGAAAAGGCAATGGGCCGGCCACATGGCGCGGAGAACTGATGGCCGATGGGGCCAGAAAGTTCTCCAGTGGAGGCCACGTACAGGAAAGCGTAGCGTGGGACGTCCCCCAACAAGTAGGTCGGACGACCTTGTCAAGGTCGCGGGACGTCGCTGGGTACAGGTGGCTTCCGACCGTTCCCGGTGGAAGTCATTGGGGGAGGCCTATGTCCAGCAGTGGACAAAAATTGGCTGATGATGACGATGATGATGACAACAAACAATTTTAAACTAGACCAGGGGTTCCCAAACTTATTTACACTATGACGCCCTACAGAATTATTATTTTTCTTGCGACGCACCCCCCCCCCCCCCCCCATCATCAAAACTACCTACTTTACTGGAAATAAAAACAGCAGTAGTTAGCGTAATATGAGGTTATAGGTTTAAAAGATAACAAAGCTATTACATTCACACCTGAAGGATATGCTACTGACGCATCGACCCACATTTCAAAAGAATATACCTACTTTTTGTGTCGTCATTAAGCTGATTTCAAGTAGGCATTTAACTTTTTACTAGTGACGGTACCTTCATAGAACTCCAACAGCTTTTATACGTGCCTTGTTTGTACTTGTTTATTGTGGGGTCAGGATATTTTCACATATTATGTCAAATTGCTTCTATTAATAAATAAATAATTAATAAATAAATACACCCAACAGTCACATAGATAGTCCTGACCCCACACTAAGATACTAGTCTTGTGTCGTGGGTATCAGAAACTACGAGAGACTTTTCGGTCTCACCAGCAACACCCAGACCCGAAACAAATATTTGTGGTTCACATAAACATTAGTCTCGGTGCGGGGATCGAACCCGCGGCCGCTCGTTTCGCAAGCTGGTGTCTAGCCAACTGCGCCACGGAGCTGTCTGTATTTTAAGCTTAAAGAATAAGTAACGAGAATTTTGTAGAGCAAAACAGGTTTTTGGGCTTCCCTTAAAGTAACATCTCTGTTTCTTACTATTTTGTCTGGAGTACATATGCATGGGCTCTGGATGGAAAGCTCTTGGGGCGATTCCGAATTTTGTGGGGTACATGATATCCAACAATTTAATCCCCACTTACTTACTGACTGTTGAGTCCTTGTATGAGATGCGATCGAGAGACCCCGGGTACAAGTCTAAGGGCGAGTAACTTTATTAAGTTTTATTAGGACATTCTTACATAGTTTTAAGTAAAAACAGCAATTGTCTCACCTTGTACAACATTACGCTTAAAATGGGATACGGCGACCGCGAAACGTAAGTGAAAATACATTACAGTTATTTATTTATGAGATACTCCCATATTTATCTTGATTATACGTAAAACGAGGGTGATGTTTCCTGCCCCATATACATTTGGGATGCTTAGAGCCAAAAAAGCGCTTGCTAGAAAAACGGATTCTAACTTTTGTTGCATTTTGAGCTAGAAGGAATAGATTCATTGAAAATGAATAAAAACCATCTATTCATTTATGCTTACGTTCACAGCTGTATAGTGTATACATTTATGCAACTACGTCATGCCAGCTGTGTTTTAAGAAAATGGTAGCGGGTAGTGGATGGATAGCTTAACGTCGAAATGCTTGGCGCTTATTTGGAGAAGCCTACGACCAGCAGTCAATGGTGGTAGGCTGAGTAAATAAATAGAAAAAAACATTTCCCTAACAAAATAGAATCTATGAAATTTTGTTGGTTTCGCATAGACCATAACAGAAATAAATAATAATTATCTTATTCGATTTAATTCCAATTATTACGTAGAACGCAGCGCAGTTATAATAAGGTCCCTGCGAGCCGTGTGGGTTCATTGTTCAATGGGTGTATCTAACAGCATCTTGTCCCACCACCAATTCCTTTGCTTAATTGCAGACCTTCGTTAGGTTGCAGTAAGGCTTTGAAAAATTAAGAACTACACAGTAGTCTAGCAGCCCTTACAGGCACAATGCATGCACCTATTTATTGCTTGCTTGCTATTTTGTATAAGGTAGACAATACTAAAAGAAATTATCGTCATCTCTACTAATACGTCCAACTAAAGAATTATTTTATTTGTTTATTGGATTTTTTTGTATTTTTTTTCTTATGTGTGTAGTCCGCCAACCCACAAAAGGCTAGCTCGGTGGTTATCCACCGGTTATCCCGGTGTTATCCGGTGATCCTAAACCCTCTCAATGGTAGAGGAGGGCCGTACCCAAGAGTGAGACGTATATATAGGGCTGACGATGATGATGATTTTTGTGTTAAGCTATTAAGAACCCAGAAGAAATGAAAAATGTTGCATAAGAATTTTGCATACGGAATTGCGGACTATAATTCATAATATTAAAAGTTACCTTCAATTTTAAATTCAAGACTATAAATTAAGTTATTCCGTCCATATCATACAAGCGTAGATTCATTTTGAGTCTATTGCAAGCGATAGAAAGAGTAAATTTATCGTCACGGAGCTCGGTTGTACGTGACACGACTCGGCCAAATCGAAAAGTTTTCTTTACTGTTCCCAACATTTTTATATTCCACAAAGATTCTGCATATGCAGCCAGAACACACGTTCCAGTGAATCCCTTATATAGCAACTTTAATTAAAAACATATATTCTAGTAAGCTACCCAAAATAATATACAGTGTATTTAGACCGTAATCGCAAACGAAGGCAGGCAATAGCTAAGGTGGATACAAACCCCCCTGGCGTCAAAAAATGTTAGGAAAACTTCAAATTTTATATTTTCTGTCGGCATTTTTTAAACATCAATGGGTTTGTCATTAGCTGCTTTAGTTTCCAATCTCGGTCTGATTACACCCTTAATAAATAAAATAATGTAAATCTAATGAGATCAACATTATACATTTGAAGGTTACTCGCCGGCATCGATTGATTGAGAAAATAAGCATCCACGGATCTCGATACTAAATAGGTATTGGTATCCGCATCCTTGTTCGCAGATATACTTTTGACTATACCACCACTACATAACTAATCTTAACTAATCAAGCATTTGGGTTTCCACCTGTGAATCAGCTGATAAATTTTGTCAAGAATGAGTATAAATAGATCTATTTGGATCGGTAACATTCATCGTCACCTAGCACCATGTTCCGTTTGGTAGTTTTGTTGTGTGCAGTGTTCGCCTCGGCGCATTCCCAAAGCACCGCGGTCAGCCAATGTAAGTAATAAAATACTATGCTTGGTCTAAGTGCCAAAAATCGTATAAGTATCAAAATTAATAGTATCCTCTAAATGGGCAAATATTGTGAAGTTCACCCTGTTAAAAAAAAAATAGTGGGAAAGCGAATTCAAAAATAATTCTTTCTAATTTTATTCAGCTATTCTGTGATATATTATAATATTTGCTTAATCGCTTTTTTTCAGGTATTAACCACGCCGGCGACCTCCCAATCAATTCGTATGTGGCAGGTTGCTACAACCCGCCGTGCCTTCTACCGCAACTTGAAGACTGCGTCATCAATGTCGTCTTCAAAGCTCGTAAGTAAAAATCTTTTAAGTACCGTCTAGTTACTAGACTCTAGTAGGATCAATTGCATGAAATAAGCTTGTTTTCATAAGTACATAATCTACAACAAAAATTAAAAAAATATGCAATTTACAACACCTCATTTTATGTAATAAAAAATGAAAGGAGTTGGTATAAAATTTTGACCGATCGATATTAAATTTTGATTTGAAATATATCGAAGTTTAAAAAATGTCATAGAGAACACTTAAGGCTAGTTTACATAGTAAAGAAATCTTATTATTTATTGAAACAAAACTTAAGTGTTTTAGAAAAATTCTGGTGCCCAAATAAAGATTTAACTTGTGTATTGGGCACCAGTGAAAACCTAATTATCCCCAAGAGTATTAAGTCGCAAGTAGTAGGGGACGAGCATTTTGGCCCTGATGATGATTTGACAGACTGGGATGCTAAGACACCTAATGATATGTTTACTATGATTAAACATTTATTTCCATTGCAGCTCGCGCTATCCAGTCGATGAGGACGCTGGCTACGGCATACCTGTTCATCGGCCCCTTCTCCTTGGCAGTGCCTTATGACCTGCAAGAAAATGCAGTGACATGCAATTTCCTCACAAACACAGACTGCCCAATAGATGCCCAGGAAGTTGTTGAATATTCTTTGAGAATGTACATCGAACCAATCTTCCCTGTGGTAAGTATTCTAAATTTATACAAAGTTTTTAAAAAGGAAACATTTTAAATTCAAATCGACAAATTCTATGAAATTTCTTAGTATTTTTATAACATTATCTTGGTTTTTAAAAGTTCAATATTAACGTGGGCAATTATGTAAAAAAAATAGCTTTTAATAAGACAGCGGAGGCTGAAAAAAGAATGCCATGGTGATCAGTCTTAAGCTGAAGCGTAATGTAAAATCTAGAAACTTACGTCACTCCACAATAAAGCTTTTCAATTGTAACACAGATCTATCAGAACCAAAACAAAATGTTTGTGGAAGGCACAAACAAAAGCCATGGCGTGAGCAACCTTGCAGGCTCATATCTCATTTTTTTGTAAATATTTCTTAGTGACTAGATAATCAAAATACAATTATTTCTAGGGCACTTCGACAACCATTGAATTCAGAGCAGTGGACCAAGACAATGCTCCAGTATTCTGTTTGCGTGTCGCCGTGCGTATCACATCTCCAAGAGTCAGTACCAGCAGAAATACACTCGTCGTTGAAAATGTGGAGCAGCAACAAATTGATATTGAAACTCCATAAATTATATACAATGATTAAGCTATGTATCCTACTATAAGTAAACTTGCATAACAATATATGAAGTTATCATTTATTACCTGAAATCGCTTTATGAAGCAAGTATTACCTATACTTATTATACCAAGTTTTACTAAGTTAAAAAAGTTTATACATTGTTTTTTTAAATTACCTACTTGTCCTCTATAAGATTCCATGAGAAGTGGGTTCAACGCCATTACTCATTTCTTCCTAACTCGTTCTTTGTGCCGTTTTATTATGAATAAATAAAACAAAATAGCATTTACTAAAACAGTTTTATTTTGGAAGTAAAAATATTTGACAAAAGAAGGTATCTACTGTTCTATTTGATACACCAACACATGGTCTTAAGAAGCAGGTTTGCAAATTTATAGGTACATTAAAATATGGCTTCCGCATTGACTAAAAAAAATAATTAAAAAGCAAATCCATATTTACGAATTATCAGTAATAAACAAAAACACCCATGGCAAAACTTAAAGTGTTCTGTGAATTGTAAATTTTAATCATCACCTGTAATTTCATCACTCTGTGGGGTAAAAATTATAGATCTTGATGTGCAATTTGTGCGAATATTTGTGACAAATTACAAGCAAAACAGTCACCAATAACATTTAATATTGTTAAAATTATTCAATATTATATCGCTTTCTATCCCCAACATTTTTATTTTCCATAAATAACTAAGTAATCGTAATAAATTAAGCGCTTTTTATTTCTAAGTTGCTGGGTACGGGGCTCCTCTATCATTAAGAGAGTTTAGACCTTAGTCCACCACGCTGGCTTTGTGTGGAATGGCAGACTAGACACCTAAGAAATTCTTAAAGTTATTTACTTGTGAGTTGTGCAGATTTCATCACGATGTTTACCTCCACCGTCAAAGCGAGTGATAATATATTGTGAAAACACACTGTGGAAAAGTCTTGAAAAATCTTGGAAAAGTCAGAGGTTTATACCTGACCTGGGTCCACGACTGCTGAGATTTTCGAACGTGTACTTAAACCTCGAGGCCATTACTGCTAAGTTTCCTAAAAAGTTGCCATTGGTTATGCGGTTAAAAAAAATTTTTTTTGCGAAATAATGTGATCGCTATCAATTTATTATACTTACGAAAAGTGTATACGAAATGAGACATTTCAATCTAGTTTAAGCAAGAACCTTTACAACACTTTCAACCAGTGCAGCCCTTAGGCTTTCCAGCCCAGCCCACTGTGAAATAGAATATCTGGATGTTAATACCGTGCTAGGTCTCTTGTTAAAAAGTACTTACACTACTACCTATACCGTCTAAAACCTCCGAACGGTGGTCGGTATCGGTAAAAAAAATTACCCCAGTAATTTGTTTTTTTTTTACGAAATGCAGAGGATGCGATTGTTGGCCTCTAGCGCCAACTTGTCTGGTGTCAAAATAAAAGCTGCCTTTTAACGCCATCTAGTGATGCAGTACTCAACTAATTGGTTTAAAATGGAAAAAATAGTGCAATGTTTGACCACTAGAGCCGTCTTCTTCTTCTTCATCATCAACCCATATAGTCCCCCGCTGAGAACGGGTCTCCTCTACCATTGAGAGCGTTTAGGCCATAGTCCGCCACGCTGGCCTAGTGCGGGTTGGCGGACTACACACCTAAGAAATTCCTTAGAACTTTTAGGTGTGCAGATTTCATCACGATGTTTTCCTTCACCGTTAAAGCAAGTGATAATTCAATTTGAATACACACATAACTTCGAAAAGTCAGAGGTGTGTGCCTGGGGTTCGAACCCGCGACCGCCGAGATTCTCGACCGCGCGCCTAAACCTCGAGGCCATCACTGCTTGGAACCGTCACTAGTAGAGCCGTCACTAGTATTTATTGTAATGTTATATAACATCACGCTACGACTAATAGGAGCGGAGCAGCAATAAAGAATGTTTCAAAATCGGGGACACTTTACTTTTTGTGAGCTTCCGCTGCGTGCGCTGCGAAAACGATTAAAGTTTCACAAAAACAATGTATGAGAGAAATATTTCCCTTTAAAAGTTCTAAAAAAAATTCGGGACAGCATATGTCTTTTCTTTAAGGTTGGCTCACTATAACGTTTTTTAGCCTTACCAAGTTTATGTTAAAACATTGCCTTATTTGTGAAGGTGTTTTTATAAAGATGATATTAATCCTTATCCAAATAAATACGTTATTAAATACAAGTAATTAATATAAAATAAAATTGGCCTGTATATCATTTGATTTCAATGAGTATCTTAGAAGATATCGCAGTTTCAAAATAATGATCGAGCGCGCAATAATGATAATATACAAGCCGCCGACCGGCGCGATACGGTTTCACGTTTAAACAATTTGATCGGTTTGTATGACATAAATAGGACTCTGAGGAGTAAATAGACTACAACTTATTTTCTTTCTGAACTCAATCCTGTAGTCTACGCGGACGGAGTCGCGGGCAAAAGCTATACATAAATAAATCTAAATTTATAAGCGTCAACATTGTGACAGATTACTAGGATAACATTCAACAATAACATTTAATACTTTTTAAATTATTTAACAGTATATCGCCTGCTGTGTTAAGAATTTATAATAACAAACACCCTAATGATGACTAATTAGACTCATCACAGTGACAAACAATTATCTTAACTAATCAAGCAATTGGGTTCGCACCTGTAAATCAGCTGATAACTTTTATCAGGAATGGATATAAAAAAGATTTTATAGAATCAATGACTTATTCATCGTCACCTAGCACCATGTTCCGTTTGGTAGTTTTGTTGTGTGCAGTGTTCGCCTCGGCGCATTCCCAAAGCACCGCGGTCAGCCAATGTAAGTATTATAACAAAATACTATGGTTTTTCTAAGAACCGAGAGTCGCATCTCAAAATTAAACGTATTCTCTGAAGGATCAAATATTGTGAATTCGTGATTTTATTGGCAGTAGCGGTACTTCCATACAAGGCCAAAAGCCCAGTCTTATAAAGTTACGAATCTTTAAGCTTCAAATGTTTATCTCACAAAATTTGAGGTAGGTAAATATGAGAATATCCTGACTCCACAACAAACACTAAAGGCGTTATTGGACGGCTCAGAGTCACTCAACGAGCTGTGGAGAGGGCTATGCTTGGGGTTTTCCTAAGAGATCGACTCAGAAATGAGGAGATCTGTAGAAGAATTAAAGTAACCGACATAGCCGTTGGGCGTTGGATTAGCTCGTTGAAAAGGCAATGGGCCGGCCACATGGCGCGGAGAACTGATGGCCGATGGGGCCAGAAAGTTCTCCAGTGGAGGCCACGTACAGGAAAGCGTAGCGTGGGACGTCCCCCAACAAGTAGGTCGGACGACCTTGTCAAGGTCGCGGGACGTCGCTGGGTACAGGTGGCTTCCGACCGTTCCCGGTGGAAGTCATTGGGGGAGGCCTATGTCCAGCAGTGGACAAAAATTGGCTGATGATGACGATGATGATGACAACAAACAATTTTAAACTAGACCAGGGGTTCCCAAACTTATTTACACTATGACGCCCTACAGAATTATTATTTTTCTTGCGACGCACCCCCCCCCCCCCCCCCCATCATCAAAACTACCTACTTTACTGGAAATAAAAACAGCAGTAGTTAGCGTAATATGAGGTTATCAGAAAAATACGGACAGCGAATGTTTGCCGATCGCACAGTTTGGGAAGCCCTGAACTAGACATTACACAATTAACGTGTAAAGCTTTTGGGCTTCTATGGAAGTGCCGGCATTGGTTTTTGGTGTGAAAACTTAGTTTTTTTTATATAGCTTTTGCCCGCGACTCCGTCCGCGTAGACTCTAGGGTTAAGTGCAGAAAGATTTTTGAATTTATAACATGTTTATCCCACGGGAATACATTTTCCAGGATAAAATTATCCCATGTTAATTCTGTGAGCCCTACCTATCTCTATACCAAAAATCATTCAAATCGGTTTGGTAGATCCAGAAATACCCATTCCTACGGGAATACTTCATTTTCCGGGATAAAAAGTATCCTATGTTTTATCCTGATGTATAAGCTATATTATCGTAAAGTTTCGTTAAAATCCATTCAGTAGTTTTTACGTGAAAGCGTAACAGACAGAAATACAAAGTTACTTTCGCATTTATAATATATTAGTTATGGATGAAAAAAAAATTGTCTTAATTGCCTTTCTAGGCTACTTATTTGTTTATCATATACAGTATTATACAGTACATAACGAATTTGAGTATTTACTTTAAAAAACTTTTTAAGGTGCGATAGGCAACAGAGAACAACACACAATACAGAGGAAATCGCAATAAAATTGGTGGTCTTATAACGTAAGGCGGTCTTTTAGAGGCAACTATGGAATGGACAATACGAAGGATATAATAAGGATGGGAGAGCAGTCAACGTTTATAGTTTACATTTCTTACATCTTCATTCTTGGATGTCTTTAAAAGACCGCCATTTGTACATATAAGATTTACTGTGCTTCTACGTTATTTGTTCAACGTTTTAAAGCAATTAATTAAAAATAGTGTGGTAAATGTTATTTGAGAGTTGAAAATTTTACACTTGCTAGATATGATTGTCATCGACGATTACGAAACTACTTGTAATGATTACGATGGAGTCGCGTGAGCAGGTGCGTGTTGACACACTCGTAGATAGGCACGCGGATTGATAACATCGAATCAAATTAAAGGAATCCCATATTGGTCATACTTAGTGTTAATGCGTATATTTTTTCTAATATATCATTATTAACACCTCTTCTTATAATTTGTGAAAGCTTAAATTTTAAGTGTAATGAGTAATTTTTGAGCCAACCACAAAAAAAAGAGTTATGTGGGTATTTAATTCTCACAAATACCCGAAACAAATATTATGAATGACAGAAATAAGTATTTGCCTTGCAACGGAGATGTATCCGCCAATCTATAAACAAAATTATTGTTAAACTGTGAGCAAATTTATAACACAATTAGAGCTTAAGGTTGAGATAGATACGGCAGCCTCAAGATCCTTTTAGACGTTTTTTGTAAATAATACCTGTGCTTAATGATTGCTCTTTCAGGCATTAACCATCCTGGCGACCTTCCAATCAATTCGTATATAGCAGATTGCCAAACCCCACCATGCCTCTTACCGCAACTTGAAGACTGTGTCATCAATGTTATCTTCAGAGCTCGTAAGTAGAAAAATAAATAAGTGTCGTTTATAAGGATGAACTTCATAAAACATTTTATTAGTGACAACTTCTTTAGCATCGTATTGATTGTGAAAATCGATGAAACGAAAAAGCTACTCTTAAAGGAGACACACATTTTTTGTTCTATGTTGTCGTAATCACACAATGTCATGCATGTGTCATCAACCTACATAATCTACGGCAAAATTTTATTAATGTGCCATTTAAAATTTGTTTTCTTCATCAACCCATATACGCCCACTGCTGAGCACGGGTCTCCTCTACCATTGAGAGGGTTTAGGCCATAGTCCGCCACGCTGACCTAGTGCGGGTTGGCGGACTACACACCTAAGAAATTCCTAAGAACTTTAAGGTGTGCAGGTTTCATCACGATGTTTTCCTTCATCGTTAAAGCAAGTGATAATTCAATTTGAATACACACATAACTCCGAAAAGTCAGAGGTGTGTGCCTGGGGTTCGAACCCGCGACCGCCGAGATTCTCGACCGCGCGCCTAAACCTCGAGGCTATCAGTTATCACTGCTTTTTAAAAAAAAAATTGTTAATAATAACAAAAATATTAAAATGTAATAAGTATAAAATTTTGCAATTATATACATACCTAAGTATTTCATTACCACCATTTCCCATCAATATTTTAGGCTCTACTTAATAAATAATAAGCATATTCCAGTTTTTCCAAAACGAAACAGTAAACACCCATTTTCATTGCAGCTCGCGCCATCCAGTCGATGAGGACGCTGGCTACAGCATATTTGTTCATCGGCCCTTTTACCATGACAGTGCCTTATGACCTGCAAGAAAATGCAATAACCTGCAATTTCCTCACAAATACATACTGTCCACTTATTCACCAGGAAGTTGTCGAATATTCCTTGAGGATGTACATCGAACCAATCTTCCCTGTGGTGAGTGTTCAAAATTTTGATATACTTACTTGAATTATAATAGCAATAAAGAAACAGAGGAAAAATTACTAACTCGAAATCGACAGATACGTTATTTTGTTTTTGGTAACCAAAGGATTTGTCCTTTGTTAGTGTAAGCCTCTTTTTTTTATTAAAGAAATTTTCGGCGACCACATATTTACAATACAATTATTTTTAGGGCACATCAACTACCATTGAATTTAGAGCTGTGGACCAAGACGATGCTCCGATATTCTGTTTGCGTGTCGCCGCGCGTATCGCACCTCCGAGAGACAGCACCGGCAGAAATACACTCGTCGTTGAAAATGTAGAACAGTAACAAATTGACACAAAGACTAAATAAAATGTAATAACATTTCTTCTTTAGAAATGACAAAACTATTTACTGTAGGAACTGAAAGTCAGCTGTGTGCAATATGAAGAATCATAAGGTTAAGGTTAGCTGATAAAAAAGCTATGGAGCAATTTATGTAATTAGACTAGAGTAAAAAAATAGTTAATATTCTTTAAAAAATAAGTTACTGACTCGCCTTATATAACGTGGGGTTCGAAAATTACTTACGAAAAGTCGATTCTTTTCCTATCTCTTCATGATTCGTTTTGTATATGTCGAAGGAAAAACCATGGAATTGTTTTAAAATGTAGTGACGTCATCATTACCGACGTCACAGTTGTTGGTTTTACAACAATTGCTTATAATTATGGGTTTTCCTCAAGAAAAACCCCATAAACTACAGGGGCAAACAGTCCTCAATTGTTAAGAACAGCAGTGACATGACTATTATGGGAGGACGTTATGAGAAGTAATTGAAACAATCGACTTCGATCACAAATCCTTATAATTTCCCAATAAACTAGATGTTTACTGTCCGCGCGTAGACTGAGGACTGCCCGCTTTGCTGAGGCGGGCAGGCATTTTATAGACGTTGTAGTGGGGCGATCGCTGTAGTGGGGCGATCGCTCGTGATGAGTCATTGTTGTTTTTCTGCAGCGGTCATGGGACGTTTTACTGCAGTGGAGCATTCGTTCAATATAAGACATCCTTGTTTTTGTAAACATGAATATATGGAGTGATGACGTAGCGTACATATATGGTTATACGCCGATACGGCCATTCTGACAGGCGGTGCGCGCTCTGCACCAGCCTCATTGATTCTTCTAAGTCTTCCGATTTCCTTTGGTTCGTGACGATTCTCGTCGAGTCTCAGTATGCCATAGGTTCTCGTAGATGATGATTACTCGTAGATATAGATGATTACTCGTAGATATTAGGTTGTAGATTTCTCGGAGGTTGTACAACAAATCTTTTTTTTTTTTTTTTTTTTTTTTTTTTTAAAGGTTCTCTCGTAGATTTCTCGTTGTCCCACATTATTCTGCGAAAGTACAACAAGTTTTCTCTGTAAGCGACTTGCGTTTGTTATCATCATTTTTATTTTATTTTCTTTTTTTTTTTTTTTTTTTTTATTCGACCATACCAATGCTAGGCATGTTAAATTATTGGAGTTATTGAATGTTAGGTACTTGTAGGTTTCTCGTGGAAGCGCTCTCATGGAGCAATTTTTTTTTTTTTTTTTTTTTTTATTTTGTTAGTTGTTTGTTTTTAGATAGATAAAGGATAGGATGATGCTGTGCTCAGGGCGGTCCTGTTCGCCGTGGTACACAGAGGCTCTACGGGAATAGAGTTAGGGTCGACGCTATGCAAAGCATAAAGGCTCTAAAAATGGAAAGGAAAAGATAAAAGTTCTCGTAGATTTTCTCGTAGAAGCTCTCATGGAGCATTTTTGTTTATTCTGTTTATTTATTAAATTTCTTTCTGTTTTTTTTTTTTTTTTTTTTTTTCATTGTTTGTTCTTATATTTATTTTTTATTCTCGTAGATAAAGGATAGGATGATGCTGTGCTCAGGGCGGTCCTGTTCGCCGTGGTACACAGAGGCTCTAGGGGAATAGAGGTTAGGGTCGATGCTATGCAAAGCATAGAGGCTCTAAAAATGAAAAGGATGAAGGTCATGCTTAGTATTTTAATAGATACTGATACACGTTAATACCATTATCAACGCTCTAGTTTTCTCATATTCCTCTAGTACATTTGTCAAAGGAGGAGAGGACGTTTAATTATATTACGCCCTACACTGTAGTACTTGTCATACAATGTACACTGTGGTACTTGTTATGTTGCGTGTACTTGGTCTCACCGCGTACAGCAAAATGTACGAAGTGTTGGTTTCTTTTACTATTCTTTTGTGAAAGCTTTGTATCTCAGGGCTATTCACATAATATTCATTATATTGAACGTATCATGACCTTGAAGTCTTGTTCATGGTCATCATAGGAGTATTTTTTTTTTTTTTTTTTTTTTTCTTGCAACAGTATAGTACTACCAATCACCCGCATTCAGTGATTGCCTGCAACCGCATAGGTATGAATACCGATCTTATTCATCATAATTTCATAACCATATGATTATTATGAACGTAACAATAGTCGAACTTCTTTCGTTGTAATAATAATTATCTTTATCATAAATTCATCATCGATAACTATTGATCAACTTTTCAATCATTATGTTCACAATAGTACGGAAATAGGAGTAATAGTTGATCTAACAGACTGTATAGATGGGACATTTGCCAATGTATAGCCTCAGAGGCGAAAACTCTTGGGACTGTTTTGGTCCTATCTAAAGGACGCTCGGCCAGTCTGACATTTCTGTATAATGATGTGCTTCGCATATTCATAATAGTAAAAAGAACATGTTCGAAAGTCTGTTGCGCACTTCTGTAATGTATTAATAGTACAACGTAGGGAACCATATTAAGTCTAATGGCTTGTGGAATTAGTGAAGCAATCTATTAGGAAGAAAAGATATTTTAAGTCGATACTTAAAATAGGAATAGGCAAATGCCATCGAGGTTTATTAAAGATACAAAAGAACCGGCAAGAGTTCATTTGAATAAAGATAATTTTGCCTTTGACTTTGACCCACGGTATGTAGCGGTATGGTTGGTTTACTTATTAAACTTACATACCGCGTTTTGATCCATGGTGTATTTTTTTTTTTTATCCACATGAGATATACATACTTCTTTGTATATGTCAATATTGTAAAAAGCCATAGTTATTTCCATAGGCTGTGGAAATTTTTATTTTATCTCGCAAGGCAATTCTTATAATTCAACATCGTGCATCCCTTGTGGGATGTATGATTTAAATGTGGTCGATTTTGTAAAACATGTCGTAACATATTCTAGTTGGAGTCTAAATTGTTTTTACCAATATTTGGATTTCTAAAAAGTCCTGGTATATATTTCTACCATGATCGTTGGAGTTCAATGAAGGAGAAAGCCCATAAGAGGTATCGGAATATTTTTTTTTTTTTTTTAGTAGTGCCATAAGCTATTTATATCAACAATTTTGATTTTTTTTTTTTTTTTTTTTATTACAAAGATTTTATCTCGTATTAGTTTATCTTACATTTGCCAGACAAAAGGAAATAGAATAATAAGTAACTTTCTTATGTTCCTAGTCCTACATTTTTTTTTTTTTTTTTTTTTTTTTTGTTAATTTATTAAGTAATGTTGCAACAAGAGAAAATCTATTGATGTGGTATCGAATCATCGATAAAACGAATATTAAATTGATTATTCATTCATTTACTATTAAGTAGAAGCAACAGTACTGTTGTTTTAACTGTTAGCAACCCATGCCAGTGACTTCACAAGTGTAAAATGTTCAAGATTTATTTAATAGCTTTAGCCCGCGACTCCGTCCGCTCAGACTACAGGGTTGAGTTTAGAAAGAGTAGATAGATAGTCTATTTTACTTCTTAGAGACCTATTTATGCACATACAAAAAAAAAATCATTTAAATCGGTTTGGTAGATCCAGAAATACTCATTCCCACGGGAATACTTAATTTTTCGGGATAAAAACTATTCCATGTTAATTCTGTGAGCTCTACCTCTCTTTATACCAAATTTCATTCAAATCGCTTTGGTAGATCTAGAAATACTCATTCCCACGGGAATACTACATTTTCCGGGATAAAAAGTATCCTATGTTTTATCCTGATGTATAAGCTATATTATTGTAAAGTTTCATTAAAATCCATTCAGTAGTTTTTACGTGAAAACGTAACAGACAGACAGAGTTACTTTCGCATTTATGATATTTAAATGGACAACAGGATCTTGGCCTCTCCGAGTTCGGACGAGGCTAGAACGTTGTACAAATTAATAAACCTAAGTTTACGATTGCAGTTATTTTTTTTTTTTTTTTTGTTTAAAGATTACGTTTATTTATTTGTATGCAATAATGAGAGTGGCGTTTTCATTTATGAAGAATGATTTATTTAAATGAAAGTAACCCATTCCTCTGCAAGGGTTGTGCCTTGGGTAGTATTTTGTTTTTACTTTCAACCTCAAACATTTTTCGGAAGAAGCATTTCACAGATGATGTTCATCACCGTGCTTATTTGCAACAATTACATCAATACTAAACGTCTAGTTATTATTATTATAGGTAATTTTTTTTTTTTTTTTTTTTTTTGGAATGAAATTCATATACGCATCATTGTTATTGCTCAATGTGCAAACGCATGGTGGGTGTAGTGACCAAATAATGGCTGTTACTTAATGTTCAAGCTGGGGACGGTGTAATTATACGACGGTACAATTGAAGAATATTCTTATGAAGCATGAAATAATTATGTTAATTAAGTTTTATATAGCGATACCAAGATCCATAGTTACTTGGGCATTTCCTTTTAATCAAAAACTGTTAATTGACGGAAAGTTATCTCATTTGGTTGGTAAGGAAATCTTAAAAAAAAAGACTTTAAAGTCATACCTGCGGCAACAGCATGCTGAACATTACCGTTACCCCAAGTAGTTCGATGTTTTTAAAACCTCATCGCCATGTGGTTTAGATATTACGTTTAGCTTTCACTTGATCCTCAGGCGGAACCAACGAACTAACCTTTAACAGAAAACAGTATTGGATAATGGGCATAGTTGTACTTATCCCAATTACGATGTAAGATAGGAGGTTAAGTCATAGTTGTGGCCTACACTGTAGTAAGATGTGTAGTTTAGAATATATTGTGGTAATCGCACCGCATTGCAATGCGTACAGTAAAAACATTAAAACATACCTCGAGTTAAGGCGTTGATTGTCACGAGGGTACAGTTTTCTCTTGCCCATACGGTTACCTTTGCTGGTGTGTACTACAGGTTGATATTCCATTATTATCAGGTCACAGAGCGGAAGTGGCAGGTAATCCCACTTCTGATGTCGAAGGAAAAACCATGGAATTGTTTTAAAATGTAGTGACGTCATCATTACCGACGTCACAGTTGTTGGTTTTACAACAATTGCTTATAATTATGGGTTTTCCTCAAGAAAAACCCCATAAACTACAGGGGCAAACAGTCCTCAATTGTTAAGAACAGCAGTGACATGACTATTATGGGAGGACGTTATGAGAAGTAATTGAAACAATCGACTTCGATCACAAATCCTTATAATTTCCCAATAAACTAGATGTTTACTGTCCGCGCGTAGACTGAGGACTGCCCGCTTTGCTGAGGCGGGCAGGCATTTTATAGACGTTGTAGTGGGGCGATCGCTGTAGTGGGGCGATCGCTCGTGATGAGTCATTGTTGTTTTTCTGCAGCGGTCATGGGACGTTTTACTGCAGTGGAGCATTCGTTCAATATAAGACATCCTTGTTTTTGTAAACATGAATATATGGAGTGATGACGTAGCGTACATATATGGTTATACGCCGATATATATTATTTTTGATAAATAAATAAAACAAAAACAATTTACTAAATCAGTTTTATTTTGGAAGTAAAAATATTTGGCAAAAGTGCCGTTTCCATCTAATCAACTAAGAAGTAAGTATTTTAAAGTATCTATCTTTCTATTTGATACACCTACTCATGGTCTTACGAAGTAGGTTTGCAAATTTATAGGTACATACAAAGTGTTTCAAAATCAGCCGTAACATAAATTCAAAGTATGGTTGCCGCATTAACTAAAAAAAAACTATTTTCAAATTTTTAACAATAAAATAAATAAAAAAGGCATGGTTTAATACTCCACACCAATAATACAATAGTGCTGTAACTTTAGATATGTAGAATGTTGAGTAACTGTTGCTCTTTTATATGTGACTGGTAAACAATAGTAATTCTTATATATTTTTAGTAGTTACCTAGTTTTTAATCAGTACCATGAAATAGATAAACAGCTTTTTATTTGCCTCTAAAAGAGGTCGGATTTTGAACTACAATACTATTATATTCAGTGCGGCTTATTTATCTTGCATAGAATTATTTGACGTCATACAAATTTGAGTATAGAAATATTATAAACGTTACAGACAAGTTGACCAAACCGCCATTGTTACTAAAAAAAGTATGGCAAACACGATATGTTACGGACATTATCAAAATGTAATAAACTTTCACTACTAAAATATTCTCTCACTCATACACAGATTATATATACACATTAGCCAGAAATGCTACAAATTAGAAGGAATAATGACAATGGGCCATTCCCAGAAATTACCCACCATTCAGACTTACAACATAAGTAATACTTGTATATACAGGAGCCACAACTTGTCAAGTCTACACAAATTGTGACATTATCCGCAGTAATTGTTTTACTACAAGATACGTAGCTACACCATTTACAAACTGAATTGAGTGACTTACTTAAACATTTAATCAATAATTGTATTAAGATTCGATCAAAAATGGGTGAAAACGAAAAAAAGGTGAAACTCTCAGCATACCAATTCAGCAATACTATAATAAGCAAAACGATGTAGAGATTAGGATATTTAAAGAAAGACATATTAATTTTACCATCAGACATAGTAGTAGAAGCTTAGAGTTGAGGCAACCCTAATTATAATTTAGCTGCAGGCCTGTTTAGTACATCGTTATTCTTTTTAAGTATTTATATTGACATAAACCTATATACTAATTGTTTAATGTCTTAGAAGTTTTTAGGAATATTTGGCACAAATAATTTAGATTTATCACTGTACAATACTAGTTGAATCTAAATTCTAAATTCTATTCTATAGAACACTACCCTATTTCACTTAATTCAACAACTTAAACAATAAATATTACATAAAAATGATGTTGTTATTTCGACTTCACATTTACTCTAAATTCAATGAAATAGTAATTCCTATTGATTTATTTTAAATATTTTGATGTCGAATAACAGACATGCAATTACGAGCCATAGGTTCTAAAGTTGGAGCTTTTCAATTGAAATTAGCACATTATAGCAGATATTAACATCATGTTTAACTCTACTAAATATTTACCTCTTAATTTTATTTAAATAACCACTACAAAACTTGACCCATCAGTGGTAAAAAAAAATTTAAAGACTTCAGTGCGCAATTTTTGAGAACAACATGATGTAGTGAAGTGAAACAATAATATTGCCCATATTATTGTATTCCTGATAAATACATATATTTCTGTTTTTAAGTATGGTGTGGCAAGTTTATGCTTAAACAATAAGTGCTCACTTATAAACCTTATATTTAGAATATCATAGACCCTAATTGAATGACTACACTCTATATAGTGTATGAAAAGTCTATTACAATATACATACATAAATCTGAATTGATAAGCATCAAGATTGTGACAAATTACTAGCAAAACAGTCACCAATAACGTTGCCTATTGCCAATATAGCCTCATTAAGTATACTACAGATGAAATAAATGCCATGGGATTATCCCAAAGCTGTTACATCAAAAATCTTCAAAAGTCATACAGACCAAATATAATTTTGTATAGCAATTTCACAGCAAGCAATATTTTTACACATCAACCAACTACGCTTTGTTCATACAAAGTACTACACACATACTATGCACAACTTAAGCCCTATTTCAGTACATCTATTCCTCAGTGCAACAGCCTGCTGTCCATTCTCACTCATAAAATGACTATACAATTTGGTAAACTTAAACAAGTAGTAGTAACAGTCACATAAATGCACAAGGATAAAAGACTTATAATAAATTGTATGAATATAAATCACAGATTATTTATCTTATTAATCTAACACAGTAATGTTTGTCTAAATCTGGGTCGAAATTATTCTAAACATGATTTTAATCAATCTTCAGTTATCATTGCTACTTCTGTTATTTTTAACATGAAAGAAAATGATAATAATAATACATGATATGCAATCATATCATACATTATGTTTAACTGAATAAATTGTAAAAAATATCTAATTACAATCACAGCACAAATAATTATATTGGAATCAATAATATACCCAGTTTTAGACAGTGGGTGTAACTAAAGTGGCATCAAAATGTTAACTCAATCATTTCTCATATTTTTCACTTGTACCATGGGTTCAATGTTTAATATTGTCCTAAGTTTCTTTACAGTAAACGGAACCATGGTGTTGTGGAAATTTACAAGTGTGGAAATGTTGGCATATTCTGTTAAAGGAGTAGGCTTTGTGCCATACACTGAATATTCCATTTCATCTTCTACTTCATCACTAACTGTAAACGGTAATTTTGTTGTAGACTTCTTAGCTACAGCATTAGCAAAAGGTAGCTTAGTTGTGGACTTTTTGGCCACTCTCTTCGGACTCTGTTCTGATGTAGAATCTTCATGTTTCCTCTTTGAATTTATGCAATCTTCTAGACCTGGAGTTGGTAATGGCGTGACATATTTCATATGTACCGTATTGTGCATCGACTTGTGGTGTGCTTTGTAGGCCGTAATACTAGTGAAGTTACTGGAACAATGGCCGCAGATGAAATTGTCTCCAGAATCACATTGCAGTTTGACAAACGAATAGTTGGGTGGTACACCAGCATGAGTCTCGTTGTGGTGTTCCTGTAGCGACGCCACGTCCAACCGCAACATTGAACAGATGCCGCACTTCACTACCACCTCACCTTTTTTTGCAATCTCCGGTATAAAGTCCTCGTGAATGTGATACGGAATTTCCGATTTTGAGAAGGATTTTTCACAATACAAACATATTTGTGGGGGCGAGACTTCCGTTGGTTTTCTTCCAAAATTTCTGGGCAGGATAGTATGAATCGGTGGCCCAACCGGTATCGGCGTGAGTTCCATCTTGAACAGTTTCCCGGGATGGTGTTTGGCGATGTGTGTGGCCAACACGTATCGGTGCCCCTGAAGATCACAGTACCCACAAGTGAAGGGCTTCAGATTGAAATGTCTCAAAGTGTGTTCTCTCACAGTGCTGGGCCATTTAGTTTTGAAATCACAGTATTGACATTGTCTTTCTTTAGCTTTCTTCTTGGTGGATTTGGATTCGTCGATGACTAGTTTCTCTTCATTGCTGTCGGACGCGCTGCGTTTCCGCCTCGCTGTGGTGTCAGGAGTGGGAACTTGTTCTTCATACCTCACAACTAGCAAGGAGTTTTCTTGAGGGTCTGGCGAGTGTGGGTTTTTCTCTGGAGAGACTAGCTGGGGGTTCAACGCCTTCATCATTTGTTTCTGTTTGTATATGACTATGTGCACCCAGCCGGCGCGCAGGCGAGGGTTCCTCACCGCCTCTATGGGTTTCGCGGAGGTGTTGGGGTGCGCAGACGTGCAATGGAAGCGGGTCTCGTGACACATCGTAGACTTGAATGAACAGTTGCTGCAGCCCCATCTGAAACAAAGAAATAATTACAAATGCATAAAAATATAGTTTTTAGTCTATTTAATTAAAACGCAAACCCTGCTTTGTTCATAATTATAAGACTTTATGATTTACAAAAGTTAGGCCCGAAATATAATTGCACGTATATTTTTTTCATTAGATTGCGGGAACCGTGCGGAGGAAAGGTGCGTTGTTAGTCTCTGACATTATAAAATAATAAACAAACAGAATGATAAATACCTTATTTTTGCCAGTTCGCTCTCCAAATGTTCCTTCATCAGCCTTTCGTCCTCGAAGGTGATATCGCACTTGGGACAGCAGAACATACCGTCACTCGGTGATCCGAACGGACCAAAAGCCAACTCCACTTGCCTCATGTATATTTCGCTGTCAATTCTTTCGGGTACTTGCTTAGATGTTGAAGGAACTTCTTCAATAATAGGGTTCATCTTGTTTTTCTCTATTACATTCGTTTGGTACTCCAGTAGTTGAGATACCCATTTTTCAATGTTAACGTTCGTTTCCAGTTCAATGTGGTGCACGTTTTTCCTTCGGTGTTCGGAGGTCATGTGCGCGTTGAGGCCCTCTTTGTGGAATGCTTTATATGAGCATAAGGTGCATCCCCATCTGAAACATCATAATTTTTTTATGTATTAAATTTCATATTTTAAAGGAATGAACATACAATTTTGAAACTGAGAAATATCCCAACCCCATAATAAATGATGATTTAAATCAGTTTCTAAAATTCCCTAATGAATGCATTACATAAAGATTTAAACTCATTGTCACATCTGTAAGCTACTATATAAGTTTATATAACTTTTTTTTGTATTACTCAAAATACGATTTAAAAGGATGAATATTTCAAATCCTAATACTTACTTTCTATATTTTAATTCTTCGAACAGATGCGACCGCATAGCTTCCGCTGCCTCCTCAACGACACCAGTGCACAACGGGCACTTGTAGTTCAAGGCAACTGGCTCGCAGAAATCGCCAAACTTCTTACACAAATCTTCAAGAGACAGTTCCACGTCGGTGATAACCGCCGGTTCTTCAACCTCTTGCTTCACCAATTTCAAGTCCACGGCGACAGGGGCCGGTGTGACGGGCACCTGTACGACGGGAGGCGGGACAATGCCAGACGTCGAAGCTTCTGGAACCTCCGATTTCACTACAGGCTCAGACCTATCACTCTTCTGAGTCTGCTTCACCCACTTTGGGATGCCGTCTTCATCTGGTATCGATCCCTCTCTATAGTAGTAATAAAACACACTCTCGCTCTTATCCGGGTGCGACTTCGATTGGTGTTTAGTGACGTTCTCTATCGTGGAAGTCCTGAACGGGCAGTAGTTGCACTTGTATTGCATCTTCGACTGGTGCGTTTTGGAGCAGTGTTCTGCCACTTCTGGCCGAAGCATACTCTTGAACTTGCAGAGGCCGCACTGCCACGGCTTGAGGTCCATTGTGGGCGCGGAGGAGGGCGGCGCCGTCACAGGCGTGGCAGGCACAGAGACAGGGGCGCTCAACCCCTCCTGCCTCACAATCAAAACCTGAGCATCGGGGTGAGCGTTCGAGGAGTGTTTCTCCACTGCAGTGCGCTTGTAATGATAGAACGAACAAGCGGAGCACGCGAACAGGTTTCCGTCGTGCATCTTCAAGTGGCTGATGATGCGGCCCGATGTGAGCGGCCTAGAGGTGTCGAGGTGTTGGTATGGCGGGCAGTGCACGCAGTGGTAGTCGTTCATGTTGGCGTGCAGCGTGTCCCAGTGGCAGCGGAACATCGCCTCGTCCACCGATATGTAGGCGCACCCCTTGGCGCCGCACGTGAACCGCTGTCTATCCGGCACGAACTTGGGATACCGGCTGGCGTTCTCGGCAGGCACGAGCGCTACCAGTGCTGCGTTCTCTGGCCTCATCTGCTTGTCCGGCGGGGGCCGGGTGGCGATGGAGCTGGAGGCCAGGTTGACCATCTTGTCGAAGTGCCTCTCGTTGGTCTCCAGGTGCGGCACGGGGTTGACGGGCGCGGTCTGCGGCGCCGGCTGCTGCTGCGCGTGCAGCTGCAAATGCCTCACCATGTTCAACCGCACCTTCGTGTTGAACTCGCACAGAGAACAGTACACTAAGCTGTCTAGGATCGGGTTTATGGGCAATTGGTCGATGTCCTGGGGCCCGTATCGCTTCCGCGTGGGCGCAGCTTTTCGAGCAGGTTCTGCCGGATAAAGGATGATTGTTGTGTTCCCATCCGCCACTGACGATGCCGGGTTCGGAGCGAATTGGGATATTTTGTGCAAAACCTTCATATGCTGCTTCACTGATTTGGCGGTTTTGAATCTAGAGTTACAGATGCCGCAGACATAAAATGTAGTGTAAGCATGGTCTCCGTTATAATGTTCGATTAGGTCATTACTACCGATTATTGTTTTGGTGCAACCTTCATGTGGACATTTTAGTTCGCCAACTGGGGTCGTGGGAAAACATGTATAGAAGTGTTTTTTTAGCGCAAGACAGTTCCGCAAAACGTTCTTGCATACTGGACACAAAAACAATGATGCCAAAGGTATTTTTATATACCCAACATTTTTTTCTGTCGCGGTTGTTTCAGCCGTTGGCGTGGTGATGAGATCCTCATCAGACAAGTCGATGACGGATGACGTCTGCATCGGATCTTCTTCATCGCTGTCCAAGCAGTAGACGACTTCATCTGGCTTGGTACTGGGTGTCTCAGTAGGTTCGGTTTTGAACACACGGTTTTCGATTTGTTCGACGGTTTGTGTGTCCGGTTCATTTAGTACCATGTCTGGTATGTAATTGGAATCGACTATTCCTTGCTCCGAACTCTCTATGAATGGCTCATCTGGAACCACCACACCAGAGTCGGATATGGTATCTAGGTGAACTCGTGGAGAGCTGGCAACATTCGCCTGGTTCACTGTCTCTGTGTTACCAATGAGTTTCTCTAATTCTATGCAGCGTTCCGCTTCCCTCACAGGGTCGTCGATCACGTCTGATGTCACGTGCTTAGTGGCAACTTTACATTTATTCAAATAAACTCGAGGCAGCACTTTCAATTGCTGACCGCCCTGAAATGCATGAAAAATATATTTATAATAATAATACTCAACTATAAAAAACTTATTACTGATGGTGAAAAATTTCCTGGTAGAGCAAAAAAATTTAAGTCATCAAACATTCATAATGTAAATAAAATTATTATGATTTTTAATGTACCATATATTTTCATTTTATTTCATTATATTTTCTTCATTATTATTAATAGGCCAACTCCACACATTGTGGCTAATTATCATTTAATCACATCCATTATGTGATTAAATTAATTTGTGTGATTTAAGAAAAATTGAGAAAAAATTTAATAATTATATATTTTTTGTCAGACAGTCCTGCTGTAAGGGAGCGAAAAATATAGAAATAAAAAAAATGAATTAAACTCACCGTGTTAGTAATGACTCTAAGGTAGGCCTGCGGCAGTCTCATAGGGTGGCAAGTGGAGGCGTGGTCCAACATGTCTTTCTCGTTATCAGCACCGAATACACAGCATGTACATTGGTACAAGCGGTACCCATGCTCCTTCATATGGTTCACCATATCTGAGGCATTGCTCATTACAGTCAGGCAGATCTGGAAAAAACATCCCATTATGAAACAATTTGGCTGTGTAGACTAAAAGATGAAATTATAACATAAAATAAAGTAATTTCATTAATAACTTTGTCCTTAAGATTGGTCAAAGCACCCAAACTAAGCTCTTTGCCTGTATCATGGTAATTTAAGGTATGTCACTTTTAACATTCTTATAGTACCATATCTTTCCTAAAACTATTCAAGTTCTTATATATATAAACTCTTAAGGGGTGGTTATAAAAATGGTAACAAATTCATTTACCAATAATTATAAATTATCCTTTCAAGGACTAATATAAATACAAAAGTAACTGTATGTTTACTAGATTTTAAGTTATTAACTACTGGACTTATTAAGTTAATTATTATTGGTATAGAGATAGAAGGAACTTGGAAATGACTCCTATTAGCCCACACCAATTTTAATGAGTTTGCTTGTTACGCTTACACATATTAATGTATGACATTTAGTGAATAAAAAATATTAATGTTCTCAATTAAGTTTATGAATTGTATGTGGAATTTCATGCTTACATTACAAGGGTAAGGTGGCTTATGTCGCTGCTGTAGATGCTCACAAAACTGCGACGGAGTGTACGTCCGAAACTTGCAAGGGTTGCCATCAATTACTGTAAAAAAATATAAATTGCTACACACATACATACATTTAATGATATATTGAAAGTGAAGATAGATTTGAATATAGGTTGATGACCCTAAGGTTATCCGTCGTTCTGCCCTGTGGCAAGGGGGTGCTAGAATTCAACTACGCTATCCCCCTTTGATATAAGACAACTCAAAGGGGTTCTTAGAGTTCCTGAAAGGAGGAGTGGCACTGTGGCCTGTGTACTTCGCAGGTGCCGGAATCTAGCTAATGGAGTGCAACTGCACCCTTCTTCAACTCTGAGACGGCCGAAACATCGCATTCTGGTCGCCAAACTTAGTACAGAGATGGCCACAGGGCGACCCCGACATACGATTATTGCTCCCTTCCCCAGGGCTGGTAGTGTAACTTTTCACTATCTCTTGATAACCTGTATGCCGACTTACACCGCGTAGTATATTTAAGATAATTCTAAACTACTAAAATACTACTTATTATTACTGTTACGCTGCTACTTTCTATAAATTACACTTATCATAATTTAAAGGAAACACAAACATATTTAACTCACCATCGACTACTGACTGCTCACACATATAGTGAGGCACTGCGACCGCTCGGGACAATATGTTATCCGAATCATCAGTGACAGGCTTAGTGTCGGTAGCGGCATTAAGAACAATCTCACTGGTTTGATTATTTGGATGTTTCCTGATCATGTGAGACTTCACCAACTGACTAGCAAGAGCTCTGTAAAAGCACAATCCACAAGCGTACTGACAATTTCCGTGCGCCTTGAAAACATGCATCACTAAGTCAATGCCGTTGTTACATGCGTCGAAATCACAATAGGCGCAATTCATTGCTCCTTCTCCCCCAATGCGCTGATGAGTCGTAGCATGAAGTAGTGCATCCTCAGCATTATCCGTAGTAAAGGAACAGAACCTGCCAGTGCATTTGTAAATTTTTATCAACTTCTCTTGAGTCATCATAGCGTTTAAGACTACGCGATGTTTCTTCGACATAACTTCAGCTTGCCATTCTTCATATTTATATTGCTTTATTTCTTGAGTTTCCTTGCCCATAGTGGATTCAAAATTCGGACTAGGCTGCGGTAGTGCGACAGAACTGTTAAGACTTACTACACTCTCAATTATCGGAACTGTCATGAAATTATCGTTACTCTTGTCTTGATCTGCAGGGAATATTAATTGATCCAATGGACGCACATTAATATATTTTGGTGCTTCAACAGACACATCACATGATACATTTACAGGGAGATCTTCATTGAACACTTCTGTCACTGTTTCCAACACTGGAAATTCGTCCATATGTCTATCAATAAAGTGTTGTAAACAATCTTTGAAAGAATGAGTGCCTGGTGGTTTCACAATAACTTTACACATTGTACAGTACCCATCCCAATTTTCTTCGTGTTTTGACTGCACGTGTTTTTTCATTGATATTAAAAGGCTAGTTTTGTAATGATTGTCTTTTCCGTTTATACAGCACACATATTCCTTAATACCAGATGCTTTGAAGCAGATTTTGAAGTGGGGGTAGTCTATTATGTCGTCGGGCATACTTTGTTGAATTTCTTGAATATTTGGCTCTAACTCCATTTCGCTGGTATCAGGAACCGTTGGCTCTCCGCTATCCTCAATATTGGAATGCTCATCGGCTTCAGTCTCAAAAGTTTCCTGTTTTATGTTTATAGAATTATCGCTATCATTAACCGCACTTGTCGGTATAGTTATATTTCCATCAGATTCGAATGCAATTTTTGACTGTATTGAAGTGACATTTTCTTTTTCTTTAGTATTAGCAAGATCTGGTTCTTCTTTTAATGGCACAGATTCACTGACAATAGCCTGTTCAGAAATTTCACTATTTTCGTCAACATTGTCGCTCGCACTTCGATTAGAAAGAGAGCTTCGCAGCACTCGGGGTGCTGGTGTTTCGTTGCGATTAGCAAGCGATTTTAAAGTTTTTCTTGACATAGCCGATAAATTTATCGTATAAACATCTGTTTGTTCATCATTATGGCGGCCGATTACATGTGTTTTTAAATTTTCTAAAGACACTTGAGTGAAATTACATTTACCACAAAGGTAACCTATGAGCTGCCCCTTGTTATCTTTTGGCGGCGACGGTATGTCCAAAGAGAAAAAACAAGGTTGAGGGTCACATTCAGAACATGCCTGTTTATATTCACCCGTATGCATACTAACAATATGCCAGAAAAACGACTCCAGCAAAGTTTTATTTTTAGAGAACTCTTTGAAACAAAATCTGCATACATATCTATGAGTAGATATTTTGCTTACAGCAGGAAAGTTTACTTCTTGACATTGTTCAATAGCTTCTTTCGCTGTATCAGGATTCATTCGTGACAAAGGAATTTCAGTGTGAGGGTGCCGCTGCTTATAGTGATGGATAATATCATCACCAGCATAAACGCAAAGGCGACATGAGTATGATGAAACGTTTTTCTGGAAGCAGTAATATTTATCTGTAAAACATTCTTTATCTGGTATTTCAATATTATTTTCCGTATTTGAAGGATCATCGGGTAAGATTGAGTCAGCTTTCTTTGTCTGTTTCTTCTTTTTGTTCTTCGGTTCAATTATACCCGCTTGCCATGTTTTTCCACGGCGTTTACGTTTTGTCTTCTTTTGTAAATCCGCTAACAGTTCACTGCTTCCAAAGCTAAGGGATGAAGCTAACGAGTTTGTCTCAGCATCGGAATGTTCTTCCGATTCACTGTCTTTTTGAACGTTTGTATCTACGGAATCTGTCTCAAACTCATAGGGGTCTACTTCTTGTTGTTTAGAGGTAAGATTAATCTTTGTCTTAGATATTGATACATTTTTCATAACGGGTTTTTCCTTAACATTAGTATCTTCACTTGTAACTTCACTGTTCACAGACACTTTGCGTTTTGATTTCGGGGATGGTTTTTTCTTGGTAGGTTTTTCAGCTGCTGCAGTGGGGTCTACGGATTTGTCATGATTTTTATACTTTTCTAAAACGACAACTGGCTTAGGATTAGGGGGCGCAACCTCATCTTTGCGATTAACACTCTTCTCATCAACTAACTTTGCAAGACGACACATCCTGATTCCCGTCGAATTTAACATTTCATCCGTTAGAAACATTTCCTTAATATCTTCCCGGAGTTTCATTAATTCCCTTGACACCTTTTTTTCAGTCGGGGGTTTTTCAGCTTGTGCAACTGCAGCTCGCGTTACGCGTGGTGCTTTACTCGCTTTAGAGTATTTTCCTTTGCCTTTCTTAGGAGCCTTTCCCTTCTTAGGGACATTTATTTCACGAGCTTCATTTGATATGTTTTCTGTTTCTTTTTGGTCTATAATTTGTTCTTTTTCTTCCTCAATATTATTATCTGCAGCAATTTTAGTTTCGACTGAATCTGTAACTTCTGTGTTTAAAGATTTTTCTTCTTCCTCTACTTCTTCATTTCCATTATTTTTGCTTAATATTGAAGTTGAATCTTTATTTGTTATGTTATGATCTGTATTATCTGTATTGTCTGTATTATTAGCTAATTCTTCTTCATCATCGGATACAATTTCACTAAGCTTTTCTAACTTCCTTTTAATTTTATCGTTTTCTCCGGTTTGATCACCAAGCATACTAAGCAATTGGTGTATCTTTGATTTATCTTGAAGCATAGATAATAGACTCCCTATTGAATTTAAAGGAGTTAATGTGTCTAGTCGTGATGATCCTGACTCGACAAAATCTTTTGAAACTTCGCTAGTGGCAAGCGAAGACGAAACATCAGAATTCATTTCATGATGTATCTCGTTCGTACTATCTGGAACAGTATGTTCATTAGGCTTCGCTTGTGTTATCTCATTAGTACTATCCGCAGGAGACGTTGCAATATTACCTTCAACGCTTTCAACACTACTTCCAGTCACGTCTTCGTGTATACTATCTCTACCTGTAGTAGAATCTATTGATTCGTTATTTGTCTCTTTTCCACTCGCTGATGTTGGTATGATGTTCTCGCAACTGGAAATTTCAGCATTAACAACAGGAGTTTTAATATCAATCTCGTGCTCTTTAATTCGATCTAGATATCTATCATTGTCAGAAACTGTTGCAGACTTCTCACGTGACTTTTCCGAATTAGGTTCCAATGTTGTCACTTTCATATTTTCGTTCATAGGATCTTTTTCCTGGATGCTTGAATTTTGACTCAGTTTATTATCACCAATACAAGAATCATTTTGTGGAACGTCAAAATTGTCTTCTTTTACAAACAAGTTTGCTATAACGTTCACGCTCGTGTTAGAAGTTTCACTTTCTTCGGTATTCTTAACTGAGTCACGCGTTGCGTTATCAATATGATTGTCAAGGTTGTCTATTAAGGAATTTATATTCTCAATTACAGGGTCTAACAAATTATCAGAAAATACATCGAAATCGTTAGTCCCCGGCTGTGGTTTTGTTTCTTTTTTGTTCTTTTTATTCGTATTGGATTCACCGTACTTGGTAGTAGCTCTTTCATCATCAGTTGAGAAATTGTTATCTACACTATCTTTATTAACTAGATCTTCATCCGAACTTGAATCATAAACAAATTTTTTACGTCTTGGCCTCATGCGACTATCCTTTGGTGAAGTAAGCGACTTTACTTCATGTTTCTTTTTTGCAGATCGTGTTATCCTCTTACTTGGAATATCACTTGACACATCTTTGCTTTCATCGGAAAGTTCTTTTTTATGGGTATCAATAACAGATTTCGATTCACAGTTTTCTAACTTTGTGTCATCAAATTCCGAGACTTCATCATTAACTGTTTCCTTATTTTGAATATCGCTATCGGGTCGTTTTATTTTTGGTATTTTATAATTTTTCACACCATAGCCAGAACCCAAAATTGTACCTTTTGCGATACTATCATTAGAATAAGTAAATCCGCATTTAGTTTTTTCGTCATGATCTCGCCGCATTCGCGGATCCCTATGATTCTTTGTCGGAGAGTATGTTTGTTTATTGGCGGCAGGCTTCGTATTAACCTCTTCTTTAAGTTTCTTATTCTTCTGACTTTCTTCACAAGTTATTACTTTTGAATCGCATAAATTACCGTCAACTTTTTCAGTTATCCTTTGATTTGATTTGTAGCATTGGAAATCAGTTTTCACTTCTTGATAACTTCGGCTATCTTTCTCGCAATGCAATTCTCTTCCAACGCTTGAAGCTCGCCTGTAGTTTTTATTTCTGTTATCGTGATCCCCTGTAACTGCAGACTCATCTGAACTATCGACGAAACTTTTTACCCTCGATCGCCCTACACTTCCAGCCCTGTCTTCACGCGCACTCAAAGATTTATCATGGATTTCTAATCCTTTCTTTTTTAATAAATCCTGGAATGTCGAATTAACACTTGTATCAATAGTAAAAGATCGTCCTGCATCTCCTTTAACCGACAACTTGTTTTCGTAACTAATTTCTTTCTTATGATATCTTGTAAGACTGCGATCTCTGGACTTAGATCGTGCGTTTTCGTACGAATCATTACTACGTTCTGAACTTCTACCTCGATAATATCTTTCATCACTTTCTCGGTCTCTATGCTTTGATCGATTGTGATATTTATATATATTGCCTCTTTCTGTGTTGCCTGATTTCTCTCTATCATAATCTCTATGCATTTCATGCATAGTGACTCTTTCAGACTGTAAGATTGATGAACTTCTCCTACTGTCATTCATTTCCCTGTCGTAATTTACGTACGACTCCGATTTACCGTAGCCTCGACTTTGTTTACGATAAGAACCTCCCGCGTTAAATCCCCTGTCGTTGTAATTTCCGTAATTCCTCTCGTCTCGTCGACCCCTTGCTTCATATTCAGAACGCCTATTTAATCTAGGATCTTTAGAAAATTGTTTATTTAGTGATCTACTTTGCGAATGATCTGTTCTATTGAAGGAATAATTTGATGTTACTGCCGCATCTACTCGTCCGAAAGGATGACTAGGTGTTTTGGGACATTCTGACATACCAAAAGGATGACTTGGTGTCGGTGGGCAATCTAAGCGGCTAAAGGGGTGGCTAGGTGTGGGAGGGCAATCAGCCATTCCATATTGATGACTGGGTCCTGGAAAATCCATCCTCATAAATGGATTATTCGACGTCGGTGGTGCATCAATTCTTCCAAAAGGATGACTCGGTGTTGGAGGACAGTCAGATCTTCCAAATGGATGACTTGGTGTTGCGGGGCAGTCCGATCTTCCAAAAGGGTGAATAGGAGTCGCAGGACAATCACCTCTTCCAAAAGGATGGCTTGGCGTTGGCGGGCAATCGGACCTCCCAAATGGGTGAATTGGAGTAGATGGGCAATCAGTTCTTCCAAATGGATGACTAGGAGTCATGGGACGATCTGTTCTACCAAAAGGATGACTAGGTGTTAATGGCATATCAGACCTATTAAATGTTTGGCTCAACGAAGGAGGACCATCGGAATTCCCAAATATATGTGTTGGCGTATTCGAACAGTCTTGCCTGCCAAAATTCATCAATGGCGGAATTGGAGCATCCAGTCTACCAAACTGATTGATTGGGCCTGAATTTTCTGACCATCCAAAGAGAGGTAATGGCGTCAAAGGGCCATGGGTCCGAACAGGTTCCTCATTTTTATTATCAGCAGGAGTGCGACTTCTTTTTTCCATATCCGAATCACGTTTATACTGATCGCCATATTTTAATCTCTGTGAATTAGTTTTATTTCTATAATCTTGATCATGATCACCCCAACGAGTTTTACGCAATCCATCGTCTCTCTCAGACTTCAACGGAGCACATAGTTCATCTGAAGTTAAAGAATCTTTCGATTCAAATGGAAAGGAATCAACATCGTGTTTTTGGTGATTTCCCGTTAGATCAAAGCTCATCGCGTTTGGTGTCACACTTGGTGTTAATTTAGTATTAATAACTTTATTGGAACTCAGTGTTGATTTAGAGAATGCATCAAAATTTATTACCGCGAGATTGTTACCATCCCAATTAAGAGGCATATTTATATCTTTTCTGGTTCTAGGATCTATTAAAGGCGAAATCTTATCAGGGAAGTCACTCGAATTTTCATTTTTTACATCATTTTTGAATCCTTCTGATTTATCAAAAGTATTGGTATTACTTATTACTGGCGATATTTTTGGTGGTAATATGGCCATTGTTCTCATATCAACATCTGCCTTTATATTAATTACTGGAGCTTTAACAGGATCAACGGGGATGATAACAGGTTGTGTCTTTGTTACAAAACGTGTTTCATCATCTGGCGACTTGGGCGCAAAGTTTAAATCCTTGTGCGTTTCATCCTCAGAACTTATGTCGTCATGCAGATTTAATTTTGCTGGAAAATTGAATCTTTCACATTCCTTCTCTGTTAATTTGAGACTTTGTTTTTTATTGTTATCTTCTCTGAGGGGAGAACCGATAACGTCAAGACTAGAGGTAATCGTTGCAGGTGCAGTTTTCTCCTTGTATTTTTCAATTGAAATTCTTTTTTTAGTCGAAATGCTTTGAACCCCAGCTACTTTCGAGAGCTTGGGCTGATGTAGCGGTGGCGTAATAACATCAAGATTTGGTACGGGTAAGATATTATCAGCCAGTATTTCATTTTTTAAGGCTTGCAAAATATCGATTTGGGAATCGATATCCTTTTCAACCGGTTTATCGTGAATGATAGGTTCATTTAATAAAGGAATTTCAACAGAACCATCCTTTTTATCAAATATCGAAGACAAGTCCTGTTTTTCAATATCCGAGCATTTATCTTTTTTATAAAAGTTTGTGTTCTTAGTAACCGTCGAACCTTCTTCTTCTTGTAGTGGCTTATAAAAGTTAGCTTTAAAAGGAACTAAAGAATTTTTATTATTATTTTTTGATGGATTCGGTTCCTCGGTATTCATTATCTCCTCATTGGATGAAATAACCTTTTCGTCAATGACCTTATCACTCGTGTTTAAATTTTCACCTGCTTTGTCAACTTCCGTCGCTGTAGCTATTTCTTCTTGTGATGATTCTTGTGTATCGAAAGAGTCATCATCGACTACAATAGTCTTCTTAGAATCAGGAGGTTTTTCCGATTCACTCGTAGAAGAAACCTCCTTCTCGAATTGCTGATTTTGGTCTATCTTTGGTTCCAGTGGTAAACTCTCTTTAGTTTTATTAAACATCTCTAAATCCGCTTCTTCATTTGTCTTAAGATTAGAAACTATAATTTCTTTGCTAGAAGGTTCACTTTTATCTTTGGAGTTTATAACAAGACATATTTGTATCTTACGCGGTTGATTTTTCTCTAGAGAAGGTTTTTCTTCAGTCTTTGTTTTGTCTTTATCAACAAGGACTAAACTTCCATAAATATTTTCTATTGTTTCACTTTCACTGTCAGATAATTCACCTTCCTCTATATCCTCTTTTTTCTTGGAAGTGTTTTTTTTTTCGGTATAAGATTTCAATATAAGATCTGAAATATCATCATTTGCGCCAGTTTGTTTTAATTCGCTTAGAATTTGAGTTCTTAAACCACGTAATGTGTCTATATCCACATCGTTATCGTTGCAAGTAATAATTCTTGAAAGTATATCTTTTGTGTTCAAAGAATTCAAACTTTCTTCAGGTACATTTAGGGTTATATTTAGATCCTTAGTTTTGCCCGGAGATATTTTACTGCTAGAAGACTTTTTTGTTTCTTTTTTACTATAGGAAGAAGAAGAAGTAGATCTTTTAGGAGATTTTCTAGGCGATCTCCTACTAAAGAGTGCGCCATCTACGGAGTCGTGACTCGTAGACCTTACTCGTGAGTTGCGTTCTGGAGACATTAATACACGAGTATATTTCCGCGTAGAAGTTGTCTCAGGAGTATTTATTTTCTCTTGTTCAATAGGAGGTACATCAGGAAGAGTAGGAGACTTCTTGTGTGGCCGTCTTTGAAATAATGCAGGTTCTACGCTTCCTGCTGTACATACATCTTCAATATCACAAGCCCTAACAATTTCAGGCAAAGTGCCTGCCTCATCCTGTATCTTGGACACTCTTTTTAATTTATTTCTCACAATTTCTAAATGCGAATTGTTGTCCATCTTGGAGGAATCGTGACCACTAGGACCAGTAGATCTTTTGGGCAATGTATCTTTCTGCAAAGAAAGGAAAAGGATTAGAATTTTGGATTTATAACTCTATACGATTCTTTTAAAAACACAATTATTAAATAAAACATTTTACCTGTTCGACTTTAGCATACAAATTAATCAGCACTTGCTCGCACTTAAGCAAATTTTCCATTTTCATTCTAAAAACAAGAAAGAACTATGGGTATAAAATTATCAAAACATAAAATTTTTGGTGAAGATGTTAAAGGCGATGCATAGTAAAATATGAGAATGACAATGCAACGTCGACTACAGACTGGAAAATTACTTATCTTTAAAATCTCAATTATTTCCTGAATATTTAAATAAATAAATAAATACACCCAACAGTCACATACATAGTTCTGACCCCACACTAAGATACGAGTCTTGTGTCGTGAGTATCAGAAACTACGAGAGACTTTTCGGTCTCACAAACACCCAGACCCGAAACAAATATTTGTGGATCACACAAACATTTGTCTCGGTGCGAGGATCGAACCAGCGGCCGCTCGTTTCGCAAGCTGGTGCCTAGCCAATTGCGCCACATAACATTTTTAAATTGTTTAATGTTATTCCAAAAATTATATTCAAAATTGAACACAAGCCTGTATCCTGTATACTACTTGCAGAATTTTTACAAATTGCTATAGACGTGAAATGTTTTTGTTAAAACATGAACATTGCAAAACAGCAAAACAGCAGAGTCGTATTTAACTAGGAAACACACCTTTTCTTTTTATCCAGCAATAGATCTCTTAGTGATCGGATCTTATCTAGTTGAGCTTGGCGAGGATTGGCTGAAGAAGCATTGGTATTTTCCAACCTTTTGATCATACTCTCCAAGAATGGAATGTATTTTTTCATATCCTCGAACTTTTGATCGTATTCCGACTCCATTGTGATTGCTGAAACCAAAAATAAAATTAAATCTTATAAAACAATACTTTATATAAGTAACTTCATTAGGATATATTTATCGAAATTCGAGTATATTAGGTGATAAAAATAAAATAATACAAGAGCAAACCAAAAAGAAAAAAGAAAACAGTATCGCTTAGTTTGAAAATCGAATAAGCACGTCGGAATAAACAAGTATAAGCGTTTCGGCACCAAAATATTGCAGGTGATTATGCAATAACAAAAGAACCTATAATATGTATATCTATAATAGGTTAAATTTATTTCAGAAGATACGGCAACCCATATTCTTAAAAAAAGTGTCATGTTAAGAACATTTATAATCGGAGATACTCTTATCGCAGTAAATACTCCGCCCCAGAAGCTCTCTCTCTTTTTACTCCGCACTACACCCTAATAGTATCTTTCCTAACCAACCTACTAGAGTATACTGTTTCTTTTAAGTATTACATATATGGAATAAGATGACACAGTAGCAATTTAAAAGTATTCGCATAGATTCGTGAGTCAGTCATTCAAACAAGGCCCTATGCTTTGCCGTCCACCTCGCCATCATTATCCTGAGACCGCATCAACCAGCACAATCCGGAACCACGGTAGACTCTTTCGTCGCTTGCATCGTGTAGAAAGTCTAGGTCAACCGCAGGTCATTAAAGACTACCATAGATATCACCTGTCGATTCACTTAGTACGCATACTAAAAGGTACTTCTATGTTTTTTCTATAAATAGTTATAATCTTAATTAGTTCGAAACGTGAAAGATAAGATTCCGGTTTGACTCTGTGATTATCTTCTAATCTTTTTAACAGACAATATCACTATTATTTCCTACAAACTTGTTAAGTAGGCATGATTCACAATGTCGGCATATGCAATTTATAAATAGGTCGTTCTTAATTTTCCAAGTACCTATTCACTTCAATACAAAAACCAGATTAACCAGCAAATAATATATTCTACTATGTATATCTCTCAAATGTACCTCAAACGCATATTTATCATATTATTTGTGCATGAATAAAATGCCCAATCGCAGTAAATTCCGTAGTAACTTTTGCTACCCAGTCCCCTTTATATATACAAATCAAAATAATAACGCTATACTTGCATAAGAAATGAAAGGGGAATACGCAAAATTGACGTTCATAATTTGCACTCCCCTTGCAGAAGTTGCATACATATGTCATTCTCTCAAATCATAACAGTAGGGTACGTTTACTCAGAAATGAAAGAAATGCACCTCCGTCTACACTTTGGGAAAATACAGGCGTAAGTGTATGTACATCAGAGATCGATGCTATGATATACTATTACAGAAATAAATATTTTCATATCTATTTCTATAATAGTGAACTATAACGTCAAAGACGAGCTGTAGTCGCCACCAGTAGTAATACTAAACAAGAATCTTCCTTGTTACCAAGGAACAACAGAGTAACAGATTTGAACAGAATAACATACTTATTATATTTTATAACCCGCTATCAATTTGAATAATTCATGACAATCATTAAGGTTGTATAAATTGGTTCGTACGGCTGATAGTATTTTCTATTACGTAATCTTCAACAGCAGCACAAAGTCTAAATATGCTCAATAGGCAGCCTTTACTCCGACTGTCTTGAGACTTTAAAATGTAACCACCGAAACATGAACCTCTTCTGGGAAATAAAGTGAGACTATGTTGCAGTATCGCGAGGTTAAGCAGAACATATGTTATGGTTGAAGACCATTATATTTCTGGGAATCTGGGAACAAAAGGAAAAGATAAGCAAATAACTAACTATACAACGCAGGTTCATTCCCATGAGGGGTTACATATTGTCGTAATAAAGGGGGATAGATAAAAGGTACTTTTGAATTACCCAAATAAAAAAAAATTATCTATCTTACCAGTCCATGAAAGAAGGCGAATAATTTGTTTTGAGCATTATTATTTTTTATTTGTAGACCAATTTCAATGATTCTGTTAGATGTAGAAACAAATAAGGTTATAGGAAAGGACGCAGGGTATTTAGTTTTGTAAAATATCGACGGAGCCCCAGACCACCTAACCTGGGACTATAATATAATAAGACATACTCGTAGACACAGGAATAGAATTTTTGTGTTGAATAAGATTACCGATAATATAGCTATTTTTAGTATAAAAACATACGCTGTTCTAGTAAATTGAAAACAAACACGCGATTTTTAAGTAACCAGCAACTCTAAGATGTTTTTTGGGATTTTATCACCAGCCATATTTGAAGAACACAAAACGGCTTAAGAACACTGTGTATGTATGTATGTATGTATAATATACCACTGAAGAAAATACAAATAATGAAAATTGTAAAAACGAACGGAAACTGTTGTCAATGTCAATGTAAAAGTTTCAGTGACGATCAATCGATTATGATAAGAAATGACACAACGTAATTTCCTCCTACGAGGCCCAGCAAATCTAAGAATAAAGCTCACATAATGATATAACTCTTCATTTACCACCCGGCTATATTACTTGGAGTTATTGTTGTATAAAACAATATAGCAAGAAACGGCAGCAGTATTTTCATATATTTTTTTTATTAACGCCCTCGCGTTATAATTAATATTTAGTCTGAATCTGATAAAAAATCAGCAATTGCGAAGAAAATGTGGTCTTTTTATTCTGGTACGGCAAAATGGCAGCACGGAGACAGATGTGAAGTCCCATACGGTATAAAGAGAACGTCGACAATCATAAAACGACTACAATAATCCCACAACAGACCACACACACAATTATGATAAAATACTTTTCAAATATAAGCGGCCTGAGCTCCAAATGCTACACACTCGCGTTATTGTGGCGTGCTTTGCTATCTTATGTACGGTGGGCATTATTCAAGCGGATACAAATATGAGACTAGTACATTGGACTTCCGCCATACTTACTCATCGACCTTAAACCGTAAGTATTGTATTAGGTCGATTTTTTGCGAAACTGTGGAACCACCTCGGTAAAACAAGCTTATTCCAATCGCCGTATAAGCCGGGGATCGCATGGCTTCGGCTTACTAAAAATTTTATAACAACGTAGTTCGTAATTAACTGAAACTCATTTCAGTTGTAACAATAAAATACAGGATAAAAAGAACGCTAATATAGAGCTACATTGTAATGGCATTATGTAGTTATAGAATGCTACATTGTAATGGCATGTTACGTTTCGTGGAATCACATAAAGCGCACTCTTTTTATATACCAGGCATAAATAAATCAACCTTTATCCCTTTAAATTTTCGCAATAATTAATTATAATAAAACTACGAACTAGACATCTATTTAATATAACTTCGAAGAAACTAAATCTGATGCAATACAATACGTTCGCCAAGTCTGCAACACAATATCTCCATGCCATATTGAAATAATCCCAACGGTACCAAGTCCACCCAAACAAACAATAGGAATTATTACTCCAAGTAAAAAATGTTTTAAACAAGACTTGACTGGGCTTAAAACGTGTATTACCTGCTCGTAAAGAAACAAAAGAAATACCCCTAGGGGACCACACCTGCAATGAAACCAGTTGTATTGTATTTTGTTAAGTTGTCAGTTTAACATAAATTTGGATTTACTAATGTTTTGTCATTATAAAAGCTTACAAAAAAACAGTTATAATATATTTTGTACTACTCAGCAATCACAGGAGATCACGGTTAATTCTGCCTTGCAAAACCGAATATTAATTGTTTTCTAATGCAGTCATTGATCGAATCCTCTACTTTCTTGTACATCATTTGTTAACTCGTTTTCGTTATCAAATGTATTTACATAAATAGGCTTCATATTAAATGAATAACCATAGGTACTTGTTTTACAGTCAATTATACTTCAGGGCACTGTTCATTTTTTAGTTTTATTCGTGGCAGTCCATCTCTTATACTACAAATAACTAATTTGAAAAACCAATATAGATAAATTTATATACCAAAATGGCATGGCTATGAAACTGCTTGTAATTTGATCTATGCAATCGATGCCAAAGCAAAACCACCAAACGGCTATTACGAATTTTTGCCGCGGAGTGCAACAGTAAACACCGCATTTACTCTTGTATTTAAAAAAATCGATTCATGTAATATGGAAGAATTTAAGACACGAAGAAAAAGAAATATCCCTATTTTTCAGAAACCTTTATGTTATTGGGTACAAAGAACTTGTATGTTATGCTTATTTCCGAATTTCCGTCAATTTCATTTATAGTTATTTTACCTGTATACATTTAAAAGTCTAGTGGGTGAATCGGAACGACACTGTTTAAAACTCGAGTTACAATTTCCGAACGTTCGAAACGTATGATGAGTTGTCTCTTAAATGATAAGAGGTATATTATGATAGTCATAGAGAAAACTGTGTGGGTAGTTTCCCATACACGTATTCATATCTAAACGAAAAATATTTCTCATATCTACTCAATTATTTATATTTCTGTAAGAACATTTCGGAATTCTTCAGTTTGTTCAAATTACCAGGGTAGCAAAATTGTAAGTACTTCTATGAGGCCATTTAAAAAATGTGTATTCAAACACAAAAAAATATATTTAAACTACATCTCTCGACCGATATTGTTTATGTTTAATGAATTATGCTCTCGTATACAATTTCATAAACGTTTTAAGAATTCATTATACAACCTACGGACCGCTTAATAAAAAATCTATTTTTACCTTACAAAAGGCGAAACGATATTTAGTTTAAGCAAATCTACTTCAATAAAAATCATGACATAATACCTACCCTAGTTCACGTAAATAATTATTCTATTCACAATCGAAAATACCATTGGACGCTTTGTTTTCAGTTATTATATTTTCGAAACATTCACACCCACCTTACACTCAATAAATATCCTAATAGAAACACGACACGCTCACTCAAACAAGCAAATAAAATGGCACACAATTTTTCGATAGTATGTCGTCTTGTATACTTGTTCACTTCAAAATGGAGGATAGGACATCAACTCCCCTATGCTTTGCGTGCCATTGGCGAAACGGCGCGTTGTCGAATGAATACAAAACAAAATGGCGACGCGCTGCACTCGCACTGCCCGAAACCGGAATCATTACAATTTTTCGTTATAATGGTGGGGCTCTTCTATATAATTTTTGTGGTCTTTGATTTAATTTCAAATAATATTAAGAAATAAAATAGGATAACTTTATATGTGTGCCCCGTAATCTTATTTACTTAATCGTTTTATTGTTATGTAATAGAATCTATAAAATATAAATATATGAACCACCTGCTTCCCGCTTATGGAAAAAGCCGCCGTAGCCGATAATACATATCGTTCTTTAAATAATCTAAGCTACGTAACAAAAATCTAACCACAACATACCTTTTATTTGAAGTCATTTTAAAAGATAGTCGAAGTCAATCCTTATCCGCTTGAGCAGCTTATAAATTATAAAAAAGTACATTAGCTGTCTATCCGTTATAAACCTAGATAGGGACATTTTACGTGACTGCGCAAAACTATTGATTTTTATCGAACAAATATACCGTACTCAATGCATCAGCGCATACAGCGTTTAAATAATATCTGTAACATACAGTATTCCACAAATTTTTGTGCCCATCGCGTCATCAACTACCAATTGCTAGACATATTTCCCGTCTCCGTTACAACAGCGTACACATATTTTCTGCTTAAAGACCGCGACGCCATCATGCATTTGACATTATAGTTTTGACGCAATTTAAAGATTCACTAACCTGTAGAGTCTATATCAAACGCAATACACTTTATTCTAAACTTCGCTATACACCAATATGGCTACGCTCATTTTGAAGAGCTCCAATGTGCTCTGTGTTGTTATAATTCTTATAACAGCTATGCTTTGTTCGTCTCTGTCGATACCAGACGGCGACTGTTGAATCGAGCGACTTGTGCGACGCAAGGACGGATGGAGACCCACGCCCCACCGCCCAGGGCTTTGCTGGCGCCGCAAACCGCCAATCCAAAAATCATTCGCTCGCCGAACACCGCTTAGAGAGAACCGCGTGACGGCCTCCGCTCAAGTTTTTCTGTACCAATTTAACATTCCCGTGCTCACTGTGAAACATTTATCACACGTAACGCATATCACTGCAGAATCAGTTTAGTTTTTGTTTAATTTTGTTTTAAGAACGGCCTGTATCGTACCACAAAGTTTGTTATAAAAAAGTATGTGAAACGTCACTCGTATCCCGATTTGTGTGTCAAATGGAATGACATACGTAAGTCATTGAAATGCGTAGGTATTGATTTAAAGAAAAATTGTGAAAGTGATTAAAACTAAGAGCGTCTTTACCAGTGTCCTATCGTTTAATGCAATTTCATAGCATCTATGATTTCACTATATACATTTTTATGTAGGCCACGGCATAATGGACATTTGTAAGAAAATATATGAAGTAAACATAACACAGCATGTTTTTGAAATTGTAGTTGATAGTTTTTTTGTGTTAATACTTAATTTAATACGAATATTGCCACGTGTGGCGTTAATAATAAGAATTGCGTCGTAAGTTGTACATGAGTTTGCACGAGGCTTGGAAGCGACGCGAACCCACCTAACAATAACTTATCGCAATCATTTCATATCACGTTAGATAAATATCGCTGAAGTTAATTGGTTGGCACTGAATACGCGATATAATAGCTTCTAATCATGCTGTTGGTAAAAGTTGAAGCAAATACATATAAGTAAATTAATTTACTAACGCAGCGCCACGGTTTTGTAGATATTTTACAACATTCGAAAAAAATAACACGTAAATATCACATACCTACTAAGTACGGCAAAATCTTAATTTGACATGTTGTTAGGCACTGGTTATTGTTTATTAAAATAATGGTAAAATCACTTTAACTAAGTATGAAACACATCGTGTTTCAAAGATACTATAAAACGTACCATGAAAAAAATCAGTAACGCGTTATTAAGTTGTTAAAACACTAACCTTTGCGCTTAACTACGTCTGCGCGGACATCGAAATTTATTCAAGAGAGATATAAATTCGTGTGCGTGAACGAGAAACCGTGACTATACCCATTATATAATGTGAATCAATCAAGAATTTAACATTTTTCGGGATTTAAATTTACTTATACCACTCTCCAGGGTTTTTTCTACTAAGAGTACCCAAGTTTATAAAATCTCGTTTATAGATTTGGCTGCAAGCGTAACAACAAATTATCTCATTTACTAATATACTTAAAATATTTGCAGAGGTTTAAGTGTGCTTGTGTCTTGCAAGAAACAAAACAGTTCTACTTGTAATAATGTTTGTAGTTTGTTAATACATTATAGTACTGTTATTTCAATTCACGAGATGTCACAGCTCATGTACAATACACAATAAAAGGATTTATAACGAGGATCCTTAGAACAAAGTCTAACCGAGAAATAAATCTGAAGTTTCATATCGTTTTTTGAGCCATTTCGGGCAGCCTAAATTTTTTATGCTAAAACTCATGCATATGTCACATAAAGTTATACAATAGTTTTTAATCGGTTTCACTAGAAACGCAATGTTTTTAAGATATTAAAAAAAAGAACTACTGCATGCCTTAAAAAAGTTTAAATGCAATTCGCCATTTAAAATTTATAGCTTTAATTGCATTTGAACTATGGACGTCCATGACACACGTTACGTCCGTAATTTCGATTCGTACCTACAAGTTACCTATATACCTTAATATAGGTTTCAAGGCATTCACGTGCTCTAGAATCTAGATCGCTTGGTTACTGAGTAACTTAACGCGAGACATCCACGAATTGAAACAGATAATTGACTTGATTCTCAAACTGGCACACAAAGCGTTTGTTTGCGATACTCCAAAGTTTATTGTACTTTGGGATATCAATGCGGCATAATATAAAAAAAATATAATTGTGGCCAAATGGAATTAAAACAAGTAATCTATATTTTATTCAAGGTTTGAGTAGTTGTTTCCGTATTAGACATCTTCTATCACCTGTATTATTACATTTTCCCAATGAAAGAAAGTTGTCCATGATACTTCAGTGAATCCTCTGGTAAGACTCCTATCTATCACCATAACAAAAAAAAATTAAAATCGATTCCATAACTTTTGAATTTGTTTGCAACAAACATTCAAAAATACTTTTTATCAAAATATAGCACAAATTAAAAGAACTTTGTAGAAAAAAAAATACCCACTAAAACACTTTATTGTTTTTTTGAATTTTCCCCTGCTATACGCTGAAAGTTTACTTCAAATATCTTTCACCGAAAGCTCTTTAGAGATCTAAGTATTCTTTCGTTTAATACGCCACAATTTTAAGTACGAAAGTATGTTAATTATTCCAAAGCAAGACTATATTGTTGCGATTAATTTTATATTAAAGCAAAAGAATTATTAGACGAATGAAAAAGAACTAGTATAACGATAAGTTGCATACACATTTATTATTTTTGTAGATTTATATTTGCTTCTGACTTCATACAAGCCCGCCCTCATTTATATTTATATCGAATTATGGTACTCTACATGAAAAATTTAGTGCAGCATTCCAACACTTAGGCAAATTAAACTTAGGCGTTATTTTCGCGATAAAATTGACTCCTAAATTATATTGATTGAAAAAGAAAAATGTACTCGCTGCGACCGAAACCGAGTGATAACCTAGTCGTGCGCACGCTAATGACATTTGAATGGAGCTAAAAATACGAGTACCGCTCTGTGGTAGGTATTGATCCTTGGACTTTGTACCTACTGCGCATGTTCGCAAATATAACTATTAACTGGTAATACTTGTATGTGGAGATATCGCTGCGTCGCGCTCCTCAGTTAGCTCGCAGTCGTCGTGGCTGGGAGTCCGCTGGTTAGGATACAATTAATTTTTGTGTACGTAATATTTTTAAATTTTTCCGTATTTTGAGACTTCTTATTCGTGTCTGTCATTTTATATTTCATCGTGTTTAATCAATGACAATACCAGAAGATCTTCCTTTTCGAATGTTTTGAAATTATGTTGTCTAATAAATATAAGGTCGATCATCTTTTGTTACATCGTCTTTGGAAGGATTACTTATTTGTTTTGTGCCTATTTTGTAAACTGTGGGAGATATAATGTAAATCGAGAGTTTGTGATAGATTGTGTTTCATGAATCATGCGCACTCATCGCTTAGATTGCATGTTTAGTCAAACCTTACAATTTATGGTGTTAACGTGTTGGCGGGAAAATGAATTGTGATTTTGTAGTTTTCTTTAAATTGTGTCATTTCCAACGTAAATGAGTAACAGGAGTAGGCTATTAAACATTTGGTGTTTGTGTATGTACACAAAGATAGAAAATGAAATAAAACTATGATTCAGTTTTTCGCCTTCCACCAAAAAAAGCCTGCAACCTTACTAACGCTGAGTAGGAACTTAAATTTAAGGGCTAGGTCTCAAACGTGGTCCTAAACATATTAAGCATAAAATATTATATTCTAAGTAAAAAAAAACAATATTTTACGACCAATACCGAAGCTGCGTGCGCTAGTTCTTTGTCTTCTCTGTATAGGAAAAATGAAGTCTGATGTGGCAGTATGTCAGAACTCGCGAACTAAATTATTTACCATTTATACACATACAGTATAATTACTGTTCAATATACTGAAGTTAACCAGATTTTTTCTTAAATTGCTGTGTAAATAAAGGTATCAATAAAACATTTAATTTGTCTAATGTTTGTTGTTTGCATCTATGTTGTACCATATTGAATATGAAAACTCTCCTAGCGATAACAATCTCGAGACGAAATCTTCAACGAAAAATTGTTTCACTTCGTTTGAAGAAAATGATCAAGATGAAATAAGAAAATTCATGATGGAATAATGAACAGTTTCGGATATTAAAAATTGGGATTTTGTGTTTGTTTGAAAAAAAGTATAATAAAATTAATAATCTCAACAAATTATCTTCATTTATTTTCACTTTTTATATTTTGTAATGGTTACCTAAAACATTCTCAAGAGTCGTCGTTAAGTTGATGCAGATATTAAATGAGGCAGATGTGTAAATATTATTCTAATTTCAATGATTTCTCGAGGATCTTTCTGTTTACGTAATAGAAATAAACGTTTATGTAAACATGGCAACGGCAACATGCCTGTTAGGCCCTTTTTAATCTTCTTCAGAGTTACAATTTTTACGAGAAAAATACATTTTTGATTAAGTAAATGTTTTGCTTGAATGTGTGAAATATTATTATTTGTATTAATGTCGCCTGAGTCGTTTAAAAGTGCGTGTGTTTTTAAAAGAAATATGTTCAATTGGAACATTTGGATAATTTATTCAAAACACCTCATTCATCTTTAAGCAATGCAATATTTCCTGGGTACTTGAGTTTTTATGAGGCACAAATGAATAAAATGAAATAATTACAACTTTCAAATTTTCTTTAATCAATAATTTAAAGCTTACAGGAGACATTTTGAATGTTGACAAGCGCGTACGCGCACTTACAAATCCCGAAAACTGAACTTTTAAATTTACAGCTCCTTTTACCTTTAACAAAATTATGCGACACATCTAATGCGCCGTTCGTTCGTCTTTCGTCGCAAAAACCTAGTTCATGATTAGAGTATTACTTTCAAAACCACATCAAAATATTTGAAACCTGCGCTGTGACTACGGGCCCGTCGCCTCGGCGCGAACACGTACGGAGCATTTCATTGACGAGTGTTCGCACCACCAGCGACGGGCCCTCTGTAAACCTTCAAATAAACGCACAATAACACAAGATCACATTTATTGCTTGTATGTATTGAGCTCGAGAGGTAAACAAAATGTAATATTTGTTTACATGGACGGTAACAATATTACGGTAGTAACCGTCGAATTTGTTTTTTGGAAAGTAATTGACAAAGCTCAGGTCTCAATTTCATTGAACACAAACCGTATCTCGTTAAAACTTCTTACAGGGGAGCGAATCGTAAAATCTTTAAAAAATATATATCCGGGGAATTTTTAAACACAAATGTCTGAATGTGGACACACTTGTGCAAATTCCGCGTTACAAATAAAACACATCGCGACACCGTCCAACTAAAAAGGTCACTCTATGTCTATCGCTTCCTATCTCTTTAATAAGTGTATAGACATGTACAATGACAAATATCCTTTATTTTGTTTCAACGAAAAAACTTCTTCCTCACGAAAATGACTTAGTAACAAAATGCTTACAAACACAACCATAGACATACATATACATATATATTTACTCCTCTCTCGACCCAATCCGTCCGCAGCCGCGCCACCGACGCCGCCCGCGTCAACTCAGTCCACAGTACAAACGAGACATCAATTTTTATAATCCTAAACACTTAAGACATTTTAAGATTAATACAAAAGCTAACTCGGTTGTAGACGCGACAATTCTGGCGTTGACGGTCCCTACAAAATTTAACATAATTTCCGACGAGTAATTTTGTGCAACGTCGCGAATGCAACCAGTTAGCGTCGAGGGCGCTGACGGAGGGCATACACAAATAATACCAACAGCTACGCCTTTCCAAAATTTCTATACTACATCTCGCTAAAATGAATACATCAAAATTTCCATACCCTACCATCAGCTGTGGCCCTATCACGTCGTTATATACATCATGCTATACAGGAAGGAGTCTTATCATTCACATACAATTAAACCCTTACACTACTGCCATTCAAACTCATGTGACAATTGTTCTATACATGTTTGTTACAATGCTTTCATTGAGTGTTATTGCTTACTGGTATCGGAACACAAAATTCAAATGGTGGTGTCAGTGTTTGTAGAGCGACAGACCTCACTATGCATTGCAATACTTACAAAGTCAACATTATTAATGTAATTTTTTTGAGCCTTTTATTGCCAATATATTTATTAAAATTATTTTAAGATATGCAATCATTAACTTAAAAATTTAATGCTAGTTGCTTTAATTAACTGACTGCAAGGTTTTAAATAAGTGCTGTACTGTCAAATTTGATTTTTTTATGACACTTAAATTGCTGTAAGACTTAAGTCATGCATATCTTTGATGTCTTCTATCATTCAAAACATTTTGACTTTTTTTACTCAATCAAGTCTTAATTTTTTTTCATAAAAATGATTTCACTGGTGTTAAGTATTCTATTGAATATTTGTTCTAAGGGGAGTGAAATAACTGGCAAAAATGTGGCAGTATTTTTCGTATATTTAAATGACAAATGCAAAACATATTTGACAAGGTCTGTCTCTCCGGACAAAAATGCAACATTAATCATCAGAAACACACAAGTCAAATCTATTTTGTTAGTCTAATTCCATCGTTTAGTCTTTTCACATGCTCAATAACCGCACAATGTTGACCTGAATTTCCACATTCGTAAACATATAAAGCACTGAAGGGTCTTTTACAACTGCATCACAACATGGACGTTGTTGCGACACAATTTACAACAGCATCCACGTCGCAAGTCTTACAACTTAACCCTTGCCACACTAGTCTTTCACAACATAGCCTCTATATTAGCAACAACAGAGGCGTATTTGGTAATATCAAGTTTCCGACGCGTTCTTAAAATGTACAATCCCGTGTGGTAGGAGCGCTCGTCCGTGTGGTGCGGTAGAGGCGGTGTCGTCATGGTAACGTGTGTGAGTTAGTTGCGCACGAGTGGCGCGGGCGGCGCTAGTGTGGCGGGCGGGGGTGGCGCGGGCGTGGCGGGGGGCGCGGGCGAGTGGTGGTGCCGCTCCAGGTCCTCGAGCGAGAGCGCGTTGGGCACGTGCACGGAGGGCAGCTTGCCGGCCTGCGCGCGCGCCAGCAGCTCGGGGGAGAACCAACGCGCCAGCTGGTTGTCGCCGCCCGCCGCGCCCTGCCCCGCGCCGCCGCTCAGTTCTGCGCAACACCTCACATTAATTACATCACTTGGCGATTCAGTACACCTTCCAAAGTATTCAACAAACTCGTAGCCATGACTACTTGACCTAGCGTCATATAGCGACATCTAGCGGATCATGCTCTAACTACTGTCAATGGATTAGTTGCATACATAAATAATTTTTATATTATGAATAAAATATATAATTTGTTAAAACCAGAAATAAAGGAACAACGAATGCGGAGGGGAATATGAAAAAGAATTGTACATAAATTGAATGTTTTTAAACAAACTTCAAATAAGGAGGAGGTTATCATCAATTTGTCTATATTTTTTTTGTGTTTGTTATTTTACGTATTTTTAATATTATTTTACTAATATTACTTTACAAGATGTAATGTTTGGCTTTTTTATTTATTTATGAACAGATTTCCTGAATCTATATTAATTTTTAAATCCATACACAAGATTATATTTAAAAAATAAAATAAACTAATTTTTGTGACTGGTGATATGAAAATGTATGCCTAGAAGCTCTAAAGCGTATTGGCATTAGTAGTAAAGTGTTATATATTTACCATTAAGGTTCCTCTGCTGTGACTGCACAATGAGCTGGTGCAGTGCAGAGCTATTGGACATGCCGCGGCCCATGTTGTTCATGTTGTTGTACTGGAAATGTGAAACGGACAATTAAAATCTGTTCTATGCAGTAACAAATATTTTTATATTTAAAATATATTATACATGCTTTTGTTAGCTAATCATTCCTAGTTTCTTTTTTGCTACTAGATGTGCTTTTGACCATGTCTACATCGAATCCAGTGTGAAATTTTCTAATAGCCTTTTTGGCACACTCAAAAAAACATGAAAGAAACAAGAAGTATTAAAAGAAAGATCTTGTAAGTCTTAGTCATCCCTTTTGATATTATGATTATATTGAATTATGTTGATATTTACTCACCGAGTTGGACACTTGCTGCCTCTGTTGCGGGTGAGGGAACTGGCGCACGCCACCGACCATCTGCTGAGTTATAAATTATAGTCAGTCCAGTACTTTCAGTAATCTTTTCCACATTTGTTAGTAAATTGAAGTTATAAACAATAAAGGGGTAAGTCTGCTTTATAAGGCCAAAAAAAGACGTTTTTTGAAGAATTTCTCAAGGGCTGAAAAGAAAACCAATTCCAGCGAAATTCTCAGATCATTTTATTGCATATGTGAACAGTGAAACAAAAAATTTGGAGTGGAAAATATCCAAGCGTAGTTGACTTTTCATAGACATTAGTGCCGGACCTCGCAATTGCAGTCTGATCGGAGGGCAAGATAGAGCTCTTAATTTTCGTCGGAAACAAAAAACCGATATGTTTTTACATTTTTTAGATATTTAATCTTCTAGATAAACTAAAAAATCTCGAAAATTTATGAAATTTTAACATTTTTACACGTTTGAAAAAGTTTCTTTTACAACGACGAAAAAATCATTTCAGCTTGCTAAAAAAGTTATGCAGATTTTTTTTTTCGTGAATCTTTTTAGTTCAAATAGAAAAGAACACAAAACCGAGTCTAACAAGCCTTGGTTTGTTTCAATTGGTCGTTTGGTTTTCTTGCAATTACGCCCGCCAGTTTAGAAAACAATAACTCGAGAAAATGCGCTTTAAAGTTAACAATAGGAAAATAGTTATTTTTTTATTATTTACAGCGATGGTAAGTTAATCAGCTATGCCTGGGCCATACAGTAACCCTTCAACTTCTAGGAGTCTAAGGGCCGTGCGAGCTTCGTTGCTGGAATTAGACGTACGCCGGTTTTCCTTCGCAATCCGTTCTGCGTCAATGTTTCTCGCAAAAATCCTACATTGCTGGCCCATTTTCAACACTGTACTATTCGTCACTCCACTACTTGACAAACTATATTTGTACGGAATCAAAATATTATTTCGAACAACCGTTGAGCCTTGTTTTCAAAGCATATTTCGGAGCCGTTCGGCCGAGGTCCCGATTGTGCGCTGTATCTGCTTAAGCGCTCGTATACCCGGCCACGTCTAATGCTGTTTTTTTTTAATATTCAGAATAAGCCCTTATAACTTACATACATATTTTTAGATATATTGGGAATAGATTGTAGCAATAAATAAAAAAAAAAAATTTTTTGAGGCACTCCCCTCTCGACACCCGGCCACGTTTAGTGCTGTATTTTTGAAAATATCTCAAACGAGTCTCTATAACTCTTCACACATATTCTTAGGGATATTGGGGATGGATTGAAGCACTAAAAAAAAATTATTTTTGAGCTGTCTAAAGCAGACTCCCCCCTTAAGTAGAACTGCCATAAAATTATCAAAATGTAATGACCAAGTCCAGGTTTAGTAAAATCATATTAGCATTTCTGTTTTCTGTAATCATATTTCGCCAATTGTTTATTAGTCCCGAGCAAAAGGGGGCGATTCTATCCTCGTTTGGTGGGACACAAGTCCAGACATTAGCCTACTATAGGCATCTCCAAATTTAAAATCCCAATATCACTTGACTCGACCTGAGATTCGAACTTAGGATCTTTAGATCGAACCGCACATACTTGTGCAGCAAGACAAAGCTATCTTTTCCAAATCCAAAAGCGTTACATATTTATTGTGTAATGTCTATTTTATAATTGTTTATTATGGGGTCAGGATATTCTAATTTATATATCAAATTGTTTTAGTGAACACAGATTTCAAACTCAATGGTGATTATTCAGAAATTATTAACGCACGCTGGGCTTTAGGACTTCTACGGGAGTACTGCCTGTAGTTATTATATTATGGTGGGTATAATAGTATGTTGTATAGTGGGTACCTGTTGTTGGTTGAGGTAATGTTGCTGATAATCGGCGGGCGAAGGGCCGCCATACCCCATGGGTGGTGCGGCGCCGCTCTGGTTACCCTGACACAATAACATTCTTATATTTACAAAGGCGGCAATGTTGTATGACTTGGCTGATTTGTGTTGTTTCACATAAATTAAGTTTTAATATAGTTTTTAATTTGTAATTTTAAGTTTTTTTTTGTTATGATGGGACTGGCATGTCTGTGTTGGACAAAAGTCCCAAGTAAAATAAAGAGAAAAAAAGGCGGCCGAGGAAGACATATCTAAGCTAGTATGCTACTTTTGGATAAGCAAATTTAAGAATGATTTGAATGAATTGTAACAATAATTTACTTTACAAAGATTAAAAACAATAATAAAAAAAAAACATATAATTATGACATTTATTTTAGAGTTAATTATCGAATCTATATGCGTCTGGAGAACATTTGCTAAATGTATTGAGTTGATATTTATTTGTTCACCTTGACGATGGGCCGTCCCTGTGGCAGCTTGGTCGGCTGTCCCCACTGCTGCTGCTTGGGACTGGGCGTGTCGGACTCCTTCTCTGCTGTCATCTTACGCAGGACCTGAACGAACAATTATTACAATGAATAGAAATTCCATTCAGGAAATTGTGGATAAGGTAATAAGATTATAAATTTGCATTTCGTGTTTGGTACGTGCTGTACGGTCTAGAAACCCAGGTTCTATTCCCGGAATCCGGAAATGATTTCAAAAAATACCATTGGCTACATCTTTAAGAGAGTATATTTGTAAAATTAGGCACAGACGCAACCGACTCTCTTATAAGGTAATGGCTGCAGTATTTGTGAGGGAAAGGTCTAATATTTTACATCGTACAACATCCCTTCTTAGTACACTAGTGTGCAGTCAAAGAGATGCCAAAGTTTTCCATTACAAAAACAATCCTTTCCATAAGACCTCCAAATAAATTAAGAATGTAGTACATAAAACGAGTAGGCAGTAGTAGGTACTATGAGTTAAGCAGTGATTAGCAAGCAAAAGGTACTAACCGATGTAGGCGTGAAGGATATAGGCGTGGGCTGCTTGGGCTGCGGCTGGTGCTGCATCTCGTGGCGGCGGCGGTAGTTCTCGCGCTGCTCCTCCAGCTTCTTCTTGATGAGCGCGCTCTGCATGATCGACTGCGTGTGCGCGGCCAGCTCGCGCGGGGACGGGATGCGCGTCGGCACGCCTGCGGGACACATCATCTTGCAATTACTTTAATATTTATTGAACATAATAATGTATGGAAATGATATTTTGGATTGAGGATAATTATTTTACATCCAATAAATTATAACACATGGTTCTTATCCTATAGTTTAAGAAAAATGTAACAATGGCAAAATATCATTTTGATTACATTTAAATCTTAAAAATATCTTTAAATATCATCTCCACAGAAATCATCCGTATATAGGATATCTGATTTTAGCTATATATATTAAATAAGAAAGTTCATATCAAAAATAAATACAATATAGCCTAAATAAAAGCTAAGGAAACTGAACACATATCTATTGTAGTATATTGTACCTGAGTGGTGCATGGAAAGTGTGTTGGGACTTGGTGCCATTATGGGAGACACACAGAATGCTGCGTCCAGGGTGAAATCACATGTTTATTAGCTTACATACTATTGTACTAGCACATGTTCTAGTTAGTATTACATGGATACTTATTGATCTACTAAATGTGTTTTATCTGACCACAAGAGATTTCAAGTGTATTTTTTATACATATACATTCTATTATTGCCATGATAAATAAACAATCATTTCAATAATTTATTAAATAGTAAAAAATATTATTCCATTACATTACTGCCATTGCTTAGGTCTATTTAGGCCTAAAAAATATTCTAAATTTTATAACTAATGACTAGCCATACTAAATTGTGATCGTAATCGATTACTATGTAAGCCACACAATTAGTATGTTGGTGTACGTACCTTGATGCGGCAACGGCGACAGTCTAAGCGGCTGGTGGTGCGGCGGCACGACCAGGTGGCCCGCCCCGCCCACGCCGGATGGCAGCGGAGATCCGCCCAGCTGGGAATAAATACATATTCACATAGAATACTCATCAATATTATCTAAGTAGTGGCGGCCTCAACCGCGCGCCTAAATCTTCATCAAGTTTTGACGTCACAATCACATCGCAAATTCAAATCCCAGACATACAAAGAATTATCACGTTTCTTCAACATAAAATAAAAACATTGTGAGGAAACCTGCACACGTAATTTTTTTAAGAATTTCTTTGGTGTGTCGTTCTGCAACCTAGGGCCAGCGTGATGGACCAAAATCTACCATTTCTTAGTTGTAGGAAGGCGTATACCCTGTAGTGGGACAAATATTGATGATGATGTGTGAACACTTTACCTGTCTCTGCTGTTGATGTAAACGCAGTATGGTGAGCAGCACTTCCCGGTGCCGACTCTGTAGCCCCGGGTTACTCAGCTGCTGCATCAAGTGTTGAACAGTTATTTCGCCAGCTTTCAGACCTGGAATATCAAAATTTCAATAAATTAATTACGGTTACATAGTTATGAACCTACGTTTAAGCTACACATCAGGTGTATCACAAAATACGACACAATTTTAGTCTTGCCCTATGCAAATATTTGTGGATTTCACAGACATTACTTTTGATGGAAGGTCGAACTCGCGGCCTCTAGTTTCGCTAGTTTTCAGCCAAAAGCCGCATGGAGGCTATCAAGTCGTATAATAATACTAAATATTCAAATCGAATATTTTTAAAGCCAATTGATAAAAAACTAGTGACTTCTCTTTCATAAAATGTAAATCATCAATTCAAGGAAGCTTCGCATTCCAGAAAAAACTTATATAGCCTGTCAGATAGATTTCTGTGTTGAATATATGTAGGTGTGTAGGGTAGATATGTAAGCGTGTACCGTGCACGATGGCCTGCGCCTCAGGCCGCTGCAGCAGGTCCCGGTCGGGCGCGGGCGGGACCACGCCGCCCACGTGCGCGCCGCCCAGCTCGCCGCCTTGCTGCTGGCGCTGCACAACATGTACACGTTACAATACACTGTTACACACGGAAGTAATCAACTGAACAAAAATACAGAGGGAAAAACAATTAGCGGTTTTATTACTCTTATAATTATTTAGAGATAACCATAGGATGGATAATGATATTTACAAATATACATACACATAAAATTCTAAAAATGCAGTCATAATTAAGTTTTTAAGAATAAGTGACAGAAATATGGTTTTAAACTTTATTATCCACTAATTAAATTACATTTGTAACAATAAGCTAATGCAATACGAAAAATAATACAATCATTTCAACTATTTCTTGATTGAAAAAGAACACAAGATTTTTTTTGCCCATTATTCTGTAGTAATAAGACTGCCTTCCTTACTGTGAGTTAAACTGTGTGTTAAACTAATTTTTCTTAACTGAATCTATTATGTGAAATATGCCATATTATAAATTAAATAAAAAAATATTACATATTATGTCATATAAGGTTAGAAATAAATAATAATATGAACCTGCTGCACTTGCAGAAGCTTGTATAGGAGCTCCTGAGGAATGTGCGGCTGCTGTTGCTGCTGTTGTTGTTGCTGTTGTTGTTGCTGCTGCTGTTGTTGCTGCGCCTTCTGCTGCTGTTCCATGCTCTTGTTCAACATCTGTTAATAAAAAAGTTTGAGTAAACATTTCTATTTTACTTATCTTTCACAGTGGATGTCTTGATCTCGTATCGTGATTATATATTTTTCAAAATATGACTATCACAGTAAGATGATATAACGAGTTATTACTTTATATACAACTTATTTCTGTAATTATAATATCCCATATATTATAAGAAGATTATTATCAAATCGAATCATTATGAAATCATAGTCATTATTTCTTGTAGCTGTGTGTTTACTCATGCTTCAAAAACCACCAGGAATTCCTGGTTTTAGGCCTTGCTCAAAGAACTCAAAGGACTTTATTCCTGCCTGTAAAGATGACTTGTGGGCATCACTGGTAAGTATTAGTGATGGTATGTTACCTGCAGCAGGCTCATGGGCTGCGGCTGGTGCATGGGCTGCGGCATGGGCTGGTGCATGGGCGCGTGGTGGTGCCGCGCCGCCGGCTCGCCCGCCGCCGCCACCGCGTGTCCGCCCGACACCTGCGCCAGCTGACAACGGAATATGCGTTATAGTTACAAAATACTCAACAAAAATCTTTATATCAGATAGGGAAAGTCTAAATTATCGTTTAAAAGTATTTAAATATCATGATATTTATATTTCGATTGAAATAAAGATATTAAAACGTATTAGTCAAGGACTTCAACGAGTCATCTTTCTTGTCTTTCCTTTTGAATCATCCAGTTTATAATTATGCAGCTTAGAAACGTGTTATTGCTGTGGAGAACATTTTAAAAATCAGTATTATTCCAATTCTAAATTATAATTTTGATCAAATTACAATTGGACTAAAATTCAATCCTAAAATTCAGAATAAAGATTATTTAAGTCATCAGTTACATTTTACTTTATTTCATACATTGATTAGACTTTTAAAGACTAACTTTTATCATTTTGAAAGAACCATTTGAAAATGTATACTAGTGTGTATACATACGAGTCGTTTAAACGCGGTGAGATCGTGGTCGTGGTGGTGGTGCTGCGGTTGGGGCCGCAGCCGCGACTCCAGCTCCTCCAGGCTGTGCATCTTGCCGCCCATGGCCGACGCAGACTCTGTGCACACGAAATTATATTAAAATAATCATTTTCACTTGCGGGTTCGAACCCCAGGCACACACCTCTGACTTTTCGGAGTTATGTCAGAATTATCAATGGCTTTAACGGTGAAGGAAAACATCGTGAAGGAAACCTGCACACCTAAAAATTCCTTAAGAATTTATTATTATTAGGTGTGTAAACCTGCACTAGGCAAGGTTGTGGGTGAATGAATAAATGAATGACTGACTAAAGGAAGGAATGAGTGAGTGAATGAACAAACGAATGTATGAATGAATGAGGTGAGTGGTTACCTGTCCGGGGCTCGTTGGCCCTGAGCAGCAGGTCGAGCAGCGAGGGCGGCTGGTGGCGCGGCGGCGGGCCGGCGGGCGAGATGGGCGCGAACACGTGCGCCGCCTCCCCGCCGCCCGGCGCCTCCATGCGCGTGCAGCTGTCCAGGTCTAACCACACATTACACGTCTATACCAATTCATGGATAATTCGGCCACTTTATTTTAGCAGCACACAATACTAACAAAATGTATGATGATATCAGCGCAAAATTTATAGCAAAAATAATAGCTAAATTTTATGGTAAATTCATCATCAACCAATATACGTCCCACTGCTGGGCACGGGTCTCCTCTAGCATTGAGAGGGTTTGGACTATAGTCTATAGTAAATTATGGTAAAATCTTGTCCCTATACCAATGCAACAAACAGTAAATCAGTGATCTAGTAATGGATAATGAATAAGAACGAATGAATTCAATACGTTCCGCGTAACATGAAAATGCATACATACTTTATATGTATCCCCTCCTCTGTAATATATCTGTAAGTACTACGTATGCTCTCATATTCCTTCTATCCTATAAATGCGTTACTTTGCCATATCAATATAAAAATAATGTGGATGTGACGTGAAAATGCATGTATATGTTGACTAACCGTCCACCATGTTGTTGAGCAGCCTCTCGTAGTGTCGCGCGTCGTTAATGGGACTCTCGCGACGGAACCATTGGCTGAACCGGCTGCCTTCGTTCTCGCCGCTGCCATTCTGTAATATCAACATATTATAGCAATATCCACTAACTTAAAATAAACAAAAAAAAACTTCTTTAGATATTCAATATCAACAATAGAAAGTTACATACAAGTTATAGTACAAAGTGCAAAGAGAAAACAAAAAGAGAAGTAAAAACAAAAAGAGTACATGGAAAAAAAAACATTAATTATTCTCAAATGATGATAAAAACTTACATTAATCTATACTATCATAAAGAGGTAAGGTTTGTGAGTTTGTATGTTTGTGACGTTGTAGAAAGTAAATTCGGGATTTACTGAACCGATTTTGGAAATTCTTTTACCAATAGAAAGCTACGTTCTTTGTGAGTTTCATAGGCTATATATTAGTCCGAAAAATGATAAGACTTTTTTTGTTGTAGGAGGATTTGCGAAGTAAGTCGGAGAAAAAACGGGCGAACGAAACCGCTTTTTGCAAACGCTGCCTTACCCATGGGAGATATATAGTTGAGTCCTAGAGAAAAATTGTAGAGCTTGATAATGTCTACAAAAAAGTCAGCGGTATGCATATGTCTAACTTTTAGGGTTGGTTCACTATAACCTCTTTTATGCTAACTAAATTTGTTATAAAATAAAGCATTGATTGTGAAGGTATTTTTTATAAAGATTATATTAATTCTTATCCAAACAAATGCGTTATTTAGTATAAATATTTAATTTAAAATAAATTTGCCCTTACATCATTTGATTTCAATGAGTATCTTAGAAGATATCGCAGTTTCAAAATAATGATCAAGCGCGCAAAAATGATTCACAAGGCGCCGACCGGCGCGTTACGATTTCACGTTTAAATAATTTTACCGATTTGTATGATTTTTGGTATGGGCATAAATAGGACTTTAAGGAGTAAAATAGACCATAACTTATTTTCTTTCTGAACTCAACCCTCTAGTCTACGCGGACGAAGTCGCGAGCAACAGCTAGTAAATGATATAACAATAAAAGTCGTTACTTACAGTAAGTACGTCAGGTATGGAGTCAAATTTGAGGAATTCGTCAAGGTTGAACTCCGGCTGCTCGTTGTTCGGCTGAGGTTCCTCCGTCTTCGAGTCCACGCCGGAGTCCTTGTCCTGTTAACCGCACACAATAATTGGATTAATATTTTTTAAAGCAAGAAATAGATATAGTATACTCAAATAAAGGTAGGCATGGTATTGTAAATCTAAAGATTTATGCAACAAATAAACTAACTAAGCGGGTCATTGAGCGATTTCACCAAAAATAAGAAACTTTAACATGTAAGTAGTGATGGATTTCAAGTTTAGTCCAGCGTCTACCACGCCTAAACTCTCTCAGTTGTAGAGGAGTCCCCTTGCTAGTGAGACGTACAGGGGCTGATAATAATAAGTTCAACTCGTAGGTTGATTAGCTATGTGTATAATAAGATAGACGTCCATCAGAGGACGTCCTCTGCCTGATAATCGTGGAAGGTGAAAATGATAAATAGGAAAAAGTAGATGGATGGGCGAGTCGAGGAAGGCCAAAGAAGAGATGGATGGAATGCGTGACTGAATGAAAAAGAAAGGGGTGAATGAAGACATGACGCCTAACAAGGTTGTGTGGAAGGATGACACACTGCGCCGACCCAAATTAATAAATTGGAACCAGGGCAGGAAGATGATGATAATGGTGTTAATGATGATGGTGATGTAATAAGGCATGTGTCCCCGTACGTTGCTGGTGTCTGCGTCGGGCGGCGCGTGTTGCGGCGAGCCCGTGTCGCGCCAGCGCTCCGCCGGAGACCGCGCGCCGCCGCTGCCCCACTTCTGCAACACACACACATACATACACATACACCCAACATACATACATAGTTCAGACCACAGACTGGGGTACTATTCCTGTGTAGTGGTTATCGGAAACTACGAGACACTTTACAGTCTCACAAACACCCAGACCCGAAAAAATATTTGTGAGTCACAAAATAAATATCTCCATTGGCAAGCTTGCGTTTAGCTAAATGCATCAAGAGGGTGTCAAAGCGGCACATATTAATCACGTTTGCATCGCCACACGGGTGGATACAGTTGTGATTTACAATACATTTGATTACGTTGGGCAATATTTAATATACTTTTTCATAAACTATACAAGTAACAACAACATAAATGAGATATGCAACTTTAAGAAAGACACATAGCGGAAATATAGCATTTAATTTTGCTAGCATGGAAAGAAAATGACGTAGAATGTATTAAAAGTACTTACATCGTTTTCTTTGTTGTTAGTAGTTCCGTTCTTCTTGGGCGGATCGTCGAAACCTCGCAATTCGATCGTTTCCAGTTGAGATGTAGGCCCTCCACTAAACCTGTATGACAAGAGCATAAAATTAAGAATAATTCAGCATTAATTACACCCAACAATCACGTAAATTTTTCTGACTCCACGTTAAATACAAGTCATGTATAATGTGGATCAGAAATTTTCTAAAACCCAAGTTCAAAATTCACAAATATTTGTCCCAATATGAGCATCTTAATCTTGTGATTTTGACCACAGCCCCTTGTTTCACTGCAGAGTATCCATATACTATTATTCATGCTTAGCAAGGAAATATGAAAACATAAATAAATATATCTCACCACTCCGGTTCTTCATCCTTATCGTAGCGACGATTAGAGTATCGATTACCGGATCTACGGTTATCCTCTCTGCAACAAAAACATTTCATTACATTAACCCAGTAATGCCTAGCGTGTCCATATGGACACAAAAATATGGGTCTGCTAAAATATTTTTTGTGGCAAACCATTATTTGTTTAGAAATAATTAACTGGTCATACAGTGCTATCAAATGTCAAACTTTTTTTACATGTCAATAATATGTCATTTAAAAATCTAAATTCGCGGGAAAATTCATTCAATTCTCACCAAAGTCAAAAAAGCGGAAAAAATGGACCCGGGACGAGAGTAAGTAACACAATTTTTTAATTATGTAATTGATTCGTATAAATTTTGTGTAATATTATTCTAAAATAATGTATTTATATGTTGAAATAGGTCAAGGATAGTTTAGTTTTATTTTAGCACTATATTTATACGCCTAATGTTGCTGAGTCCATATGGACACGCTAAGCACTTGGGATGTCATTATAAAAAATTGTTTTTGTTTTTAGGTTCTTCGATTTTGACCAGTACCGGAGAAAATTTCCAAGAGTTCATTTAGGGTCTAAGCCTAAATGAATTCTTGGACATTTTATTTAAGGATGAGGAAGAAGCCGGAGACCTGCCGATACCATAGTCAATTTACGTCGCTCCTCCTGATCCTAAAATCACTGCTGCTGAAATGCGATTTTTATTTTGCTATTTTTATTTTGAGCGGGTATTCGCCTAACGCAAACAGACGTCTTTATTTGAGCACCGAGGTAGATACCCGTAATTAACTTATTTGCGAATCAATGCGCCGAAATAGGTTCGAGAAAATAGTGCGTTATCTGCGTTGTGTCGATAATAATGAAATAGATGTAAATGACAAGATGTGGAAGTTGCGTCTATTTATGAATAAAATAAAAGAGAATTTCATGAAGTAATTTGTGCCTGAACAAAATTTATCATTTGATGAAACTATGGTACATAATACTTTACCAAAATTTTCTTATGTAAAAAAATGTATGAAAAGAGCCGATGTGTCGGTCCATACTGTAAGTCGGCCTTTGCGTACCATGTTTTGCTGACAATCATAAAAAATAATAAATTTTTTCATTCGATAAATCGTGTTTTTTATCTAATAACTCCTACATGATAAATCATATCTTCTCAACTTTTTAGCTACTGTCAGCGCTTAGTGTGTCCATTTGGAAACATGGTTTTTTTCTAACTTCCCATTTATTAAAAAAATAATTACTAAAATAATGTCACTAAGAACCTTTAATTGAACAATATTCCGAGTCCAAACTAAAGAAAAACAAGAAAAAAATAATTCGGGCACTCCTGGGTTAAAAAAAGACTTCATAATAAATCTGTAAAGTTAAAGTGGCGTAGGTTTGTTAAATTTACCACGATGGTTAAGAATCTTGACACAATTTTATCAAAAAGACTTCATAGAAAAAACTATTTTGTTAACAGAGATTGCACCGAAGCGGTTTTCAATTGGGCATTACATTATGTAAGAAAAGAGATTATGACTTTTCTCATTGTTTCATGTATGTCAATACAAGTAATCATTAAAACATGTCCAGTAATTTGCAGTTCATTCATTACCAATAAAAAAGATAATTCATAGTCATACACATCATTCTGACTCCACACTAGGATACAAGTCCTGTGTATTTGTGGATCGCACAACCACAAACATTTTTGTCTCTGGGGATCGAACCCGCGACCGCTCGTTTTGTTAGCTGATATCTACCCAACTGAGCCACAGGGTTATTATAATGTGATACCGTCATGAGGCATGTAATATTAGTAATTAGAGGTTTATATATCTGACCTGTCTCGCGGCTTGTCGTTGTTGAACCGGTCGTCGCGCTCCCTCTTCATGTCGGAAGAGAACGCGTCGCGCCCGAACGAGCGACGCTCGAACCTGGAAAGTCATACATTGTACATACTGTGCAACTTCTTATGTTGTATGAATCAATTGTAAGTGTAGTTCTGTATCAATACTTCCATAGTATATCCTTAATAATCAATTATAAACTAGAAATTCCAAGTATGTATGTCTTCCTGTGTATGTAGTATGTACGTATGTTTTTATGTAGTCAGTGGTATAACTACACGATGGTAGGGCTGGCAAAATGCTACGGGCCGCAGACCCAAGAGGGTACGAGTCAAGAGCACAACTCAGAATTATCATAACGTAGACATTTAACAAAAAAAAAACCCGATGTTCAATTAAATTTTAGCACGCATTTAATTGCTTCATATTTTATCGCTAACGTTGATGGTGATAGGTGGTTAATATTTTAACTGCATGTAGTGGAGGTATACAGGGTGTATTCAGACCTTAATCGAAAACAGAGGCAGGTGATGGGTACGGTGATCACAAACCAGTTGGCGACGATTATTTCAAAAACGATATTTCTTTTTCGTATTTTTTTAAACACTTATGGGTTTGTGATGACCTTATCTATTACCTGCCTTAATTTCCGATCACGGTCTGAATACACTTTGTATGTATAATGTACGTGTGTAGTGGTGGTATATTTATACAGTATACCTGTCTCCGTTGGCGCGGTGGTCCCTGTGCGCGGGCGGGCGGTAGGTGTCGGGTCGGTGGTCGGGCCGATGGTCGGGTCGATGGTCGGGTCGATGGTCGGGCCGGTGGTCGGCGCGGTAGTCGGCGTCGTCCCACGAGCCGGACACGTCGCGAACCAGGATACGACCCGAGCCGATGCGGCGCCCGCCTGACAACAAATATTCATTACACATAGTTCTGACCACACACATAGGTATATAGGCCGATGGTGATGAAATAAGAAAATTAATAGCTGTTCGAATGCTAGTCAACTATAATAAATAAATACAACTAACATTCACATACATAATTCTGACCCCACATTAAGATAAGAGTCTTCTTTTGTGGATATCAGAGATTACGAAAGACTTTTCGGTTTCACAAACACCTGGACCCGAAACAAATATCTGTGGATCGCAGAAACATTTGTTTCGGTGCGGGAATCGAACCCGCTGCAAAACCGGCACCCTCGTTTCGCAAGTTTCGATGGACTTTTGTTGGTAGGATCATACAATGAGAGTCAAGCCTTATGACACGCATCACCTAAATCTACCTTTTACTGTGGGCCTTGCGTCACACTGTCACTACGGGAGCGGACAGTGCTTGTGAAACACCGCGGAGACCGCGGCATTTCCATACAGGCCGTATGTAGTGCATTCTATTTATTCATTGCTAATTTTTATAATAAATACTTCCATTACGTAAGTGCGTCTTTTCGATCTGACTTACACCCAGACCCGAAACAAATTTGTCTCAATGCGGGGATCGAACCCGCGGTCTCTTGTTTCGCGAGCTGGAGCTTAGTCAACTGCGCCAAGAGACTGTCGAAGCATGATGTATAAAGGTACACATATACCTAACGCTTGCATCACCACACGAGTGGACACAGGTGTGATTTACACAAAGCATTCGATAATGTGTGATATTTTAATATACTTTTTCGTATAAGTACTATATTCTTGGGTGTATTTATTCATAATAAAACCGAAATAAAATTTATTTGTGAAAGTGTGCCAAAAAGAACTCTAGTACAACTATTCCCCTACCTTGTTCAGTCTTGTTGGGCAAGGGTTGCTGTGCGGCGGCGATGGGCAGCGGCGACTCCGGGCGGGTGCGCGCCACGTGCGGCGGCTGCGGCGGCGCGGCGGACGGCGCCCCGCAGCCCGACGTGAACGAGCGCCGCTGCGGGGACAGCACGATGCCGCCGCCGCTCGGCTCGCTCTCCTTGCGCACGCGCTCCCGCGGGTCCGCCGAGCGACGCTCCCGGTCGCGCTCGCGGCCGAACACGCCCTGGTGTAATGGACAAAAAATAAAAAATATCATCATTATCATCATCATCAGTCAAGAGACGTCCACTGCTGGACATAAGCCTCCCCCAGAAACTTTTAAAGTGTTCTATCGGAAGCGGCTTGCATCTAACGGCTATTAAAAAGATCTAATTATTTCCAACTTAAAAGACTTTGTAATCGCGAGCTTATGACGAAGAATAGTTGAAAGAAGAAATTTAACCCTGAATAAATACAAATAAATACGCCCAACAGTCACATACATAGTCCTGACTCCACACTAAGATACGCGTCTTGTGTCGTGGGTATCAGAAACTACGAGAAGCTTTTGGTCTCACAAACACCCAGACCCGAAACAAATATTTGTGGATCACACAAACATTTGTCTCGGTGCGGGGATCGAACCCGCGGCCGCTCGTTTCGCAAGCTGGTGTCTAGCCAACTGCGCCACGGGGCTGTCAAATTAAATAGAATTAAATCTCAATCTACGCCCTTTATATATCTCTCAATTGTAAATTTACGCACCTTATGATTTTCATTGGGCGCATCGCCTTTGGCACCTCGGTCGTCCTCGTTCGGCGAATCGGAACGCCTTTTCAGCACGCTGAAAAGAAATAATTTGATTTACTAATTCAATTTTCAATAGCCAAAAAAAATACCCACGTAGTTTTGGATACGTAAATCTATACTAATATTATAAAGAGGTAAGGTTTGTGAGTTTGTATGTTTGTATGTTTGTAAGTTTGTATGTTTGTATGTTTGTGACGTTGTAGAAAGTAAACTCGCGATCTACTGAACCGATTTTGAAAATTCTTTTACCAATAGAAAGCTACGTTCTTTGTGAGTGTCATAGGCTATATATCAGTCCGAAAAATGATAAGACTTTTTTGTTGTAGCAGGATTTGCGAAGTAGGTCGGAGAAAAAACGGGCGAACGTAACCGTTTTTTGCAAACGCTGCCTTACTCATGGGAGATATATAGTTGAGTCCTAGAGAAAAGTTGTAGAGCTTGATAATATCTACAAAAAAGTCAGCGGTAGCATATGTCTAACTTTTAGGGTTGATTCCCTAGAACTTCTTTTATGCTAACTAAATTTGTTATAAAATAAAGCATTGTTTGTGGAGGTATTTTTATAAAGATTATATTAATCCTTATCCAAATAAATGCGTTATTCAGTATAAGTATTTAATTTAAAAGAAATTTGCCCTTTACATCATTTGATTTCGATGAGTATCTTAGAAGATATCGCAGTTTCAAAATAATCATCAAGCGCGCAATAATTATGTACAAGGCGCCGACCGGCGCGTTACGGTTTCACGTTTAAATAATTTTACCAATTTGTATGATTTTTGGTATGGGCATAAATAGGACTTTAAGGAGTAAAATAGACTATAACTTATTTTCTTTCTGAACTCAACCCTGTAGTCTACGCGGACGAAGTCGCGGGCAACAGCTAGTAATCCATAAACTTGTAATTGTTTAAAAAATAAAAGAAGTACATCATAATTAATATTTTCATACATTAAGTAACAAAACCAAAAAACTACTATTTAGGTCTTCTTTTATGCTCGTCTTGAAGAAGTATAATCACAATGACATTAAGGTTATAAGAGTGAATCCTTTATCTACTGCTATAATATGAGTTGTTGCACAAATACTCACAGAGCAAGAGCCTCGCAGCCGGCGAAAGCGTTCTCAAGATTGCGCTTGACGAGCGGCGAGTTGCGCAGGCGCATCAACTCCTCTCGAGTGTAGGTGAGCGGGCGCCGCGCCGGCCCCACAGCCAGCACGGCCGGGTCGCCGCCACCGTTCCCGCCCGACACGCCGTTCTCCTCGTGGCCTGCGACATATTCATACAGACATTATATTAGTCATATAGAAATTACATACATATTATATAAACTCACGCCTGTATTCCTATCATTCTACCGTAAAAAGTTGTGAGATCCATGGGATGCCAATGCATTTATTCAGTCCCCATTTAAGGAATCTTCTGCACATACATTTATTCATAAATTCACGCCTGTATTCCCTGATGGGGTAGGCAGGATGCATTTCTACCCACATTGACGATTGACCAAACATGAATTCAAAAACACATCTATACCCAAGCCTTCAAAAATGAAGGCGTTAACCCTTCGTAGCCCAAGATCATAAAAAATTATAATACTTTGGTATATGATAGGCTTGAACAAATAAAAAAACACGTGTTTCGTGGAAATTCAAAAATTTTTTTTATTCCGTACGTATTGGATCTTTTAGGGTTTGTGACATTACTGTCACATTGGGTTAAAGTGGAAGAAAATGTTTTAACGTAGTATGGAAGGATCTAACAGATTTATTTTGTTTTTTGTAACAACTACTATTCCGAACTTTTTAAAAATTGTTTGTGCTACATCAGGACACCGAAGAAACTTGGGACAAATGATTTTCTAACCTAATTCGGTCAGTAGCCAATTTGATACTGCCCCACCGCCAATGAGGGGACATGTTGCGCGGGACTCTTGTGATTTTGGCTTGTATTTTATTTTCAATTAATCTTCGCTGTTGGACATTAGGATTCAAGCAAAACTTACATAAAGTCTCCAATTTCAAGTTGAAAATCTGCTGAAGACATTTGTTTGTCATTGCATAGTTTAGTCTGCCTTACTCTCACATACATCAGCCAAGAACTGGCCATGGTCAGGTCTAATAATTGGTAAAACATCCAAACCTGGCGTCTTTTAATTCGTGTCATAATACTATAAGCACCCATAATGCTGTTAATAAAATCTACACCTCCAATATACCCACTACATTCTTCGACGATATGAGACCGATCAATGTTGATGTACTTCTATTGGCCTTATCGTAACGACTTGGACCTTCGACCACTCACCAGCAAAAATTGAGAGAAGCGTGACAAGTTTGTTGTCTTTTCATATAAATTTTGACACATCAATTGCGTCCATATTTGCTACGTAATCAACAGAAAATCTACATTACTTTTTATTACATCCTCGTCAGGGGGTAGTTTGCAATCTGGAACGAGATTATTCCGTACGGTCCCAGGACTCCCCAAGTCCAAGATATATCCACTTCTGCTACGTACTCCAGTAAAGTTTCAAACCACGGAAGTAAAGTTATTATCCAAATATATATGTTATTTCTGATGTCTGGGTATGCCCGCGTCATTCTAAATACGACGTTTCAAGATGCTCCTTTTTTATTCTACTAGGAGCAAAACTCTTTCAGTTCCTGTTTCAGGTTCAATATTATAGACAAAACTTGAAACTACGCTCAGTACATAAAACAATTGGCGTTAAAAACGCCAATTGTGTTTTTTTTATAGGCATATATCTATTCAAATTGTCTCTTCTCTTAGTGTAGCAAATCTATTCATCCACACAAAGGTATACCTCGAATAGAACTCCACTAGAAGTCCTATTTAAGGCTTATATTATAGATCTAATTTTTGTGTAAGTACTACCCCTATCTTAAAAAATAGGAGAAAAAAATAATCAATATATGGATATACATTAGTTGTATTTTTTATGCCATTGTCACCCAATGTAACAGAAATGTAACAAACATAAAAAGTTACTTTTTACATATAAAAAATCAAAAGTATGAATTGGTAACGATATATAAACCAAATTATTTACTTACCTACGGGTATCAACAAAAATTATACAATTTTATATATTTTTAGTATTTTTTTATAAATTTTAAACTTTTTGCAAGTTCAAACATGGCATTTTCATCAAAACACGAAATTCAAAGCCAAAAAGGGAGCAAATTACACCACTTATGATTTATATTTGATGTTAAAATGTTCGGTGTGTTATTTAAGAATATATTGATATTGATTTGACAAATCTTAAACGTTTAGTTTAAATTTTATAGAGACTTTTTGGGTTTGTTACAGAAATGTCACCAGGGGCTATAAAGGGTTAATATGTATGTATTACAAATGAATGTAGGCTCGCTTTCCGTAAACTGAAGGGACAATTTCAGACAACAGGTATCTCATTAAGAATGCGTAATATATTTTAATAATACTCATTACAATCAAAACCGCTCTTGGGCAAGTACTAACAGTGGACCAGCCCCCATATAACAGTGAACAACTAACAATTGCAACTATAAGGTTGTCTCAGTTTCAAATACAAAGCTACTGTTAGATTCGATTATCCAACAAGAATCGATGTTTTGATTAATGAGCAAATAGTGTTAATACCGAATAAAACAAAGTATCATATAGCAATACCTGTTACGGTTATGAATACAATTTGTTCTCAAAATAAAAAATATTCATTTTATTTAATAACGGCTCAGTGAAAACACGACACCAGATGTCAAGTACGGAGATGTCGGCCTATCTGACTGTCGCCTGAAGGTAATAAATTTGTTTCATGAAATGTACTAGACAATTTAACGATGTAACATTTTAACATCCTAAAATTCTTCTTAAAAAATAAACACTTTATTTTGGTGTAAAAGCTTACTGGGCCGAAGAAGTCTGAGTTATATCCCATCTTATATACTAATAGAATATGATTGAAAACTTAGTCTCCACTGTATTACGCAATTCATAGTAAATATTCCGAAGATTTAATCAAGATGGAAGATATATAAAAATGAATATCATTTTGTAATTAAAGCACACAGACAAGTTAATTATTGCAAATATATTATTGGCACGCACGCAACTTCGACAAAGCTGTTGAATTAATCAGGACTAGGGAATGCAATCCCGACTCGAGATTGCAAATTCGAGATCCCGCGGGATTAGAAATATCAATCCCGCGGGATCCCGGAATTTTCGGGATCCCGTCTAGTTTTAAAAAAATAATTAATTTGGATGACTAAAGAAACTAATAACTGCTTGTTTGTGATAGTGAGGTTAAGTAAAATAACATAATAAAATATGACATGACCACGTCTCTGAACTTCGTGATAAACTCAAGTGGGTATCTATGCGCCTTTGCCGGAATACTCGTATTCTTTTGCTACTTTTTCAAATTTTATTCAATCCCACTGCTCCCCGTTATCTTAAATATAGGTTCCGTTTTCTAAGCGCTACACATGCACGACCGCTTAGGTCCTCAGAAAATTTAACACTTGAAATAAGCATAGCACCAAATTTCTTAATAATTCTTTTACAGTCCATGCTGCACGTCTGTGGAATGAATTACCACTAACAATTCGTAAAGCTAAATCGCTTTCCACTTTTAAAAAACTTCTCAGAACTTACTATTCTAAACTTTATATTTTATTTGGTAAATTCGTATTCTTATATGTATGTCGTTTAGTATTTATATTCTTTTATTAATAAGTAGTGTTGCTTTTATTTCTGTAAATTACTCATGCAATCTTTACACTAATATCTTCTATTCAATGTTAAGTTAACATATCTTCTTTTTACATTCATGTATGTTTATGTATGTATTTGTTATTGATATACATTATTAGATTTTTTTTCTGTTTCTATTTTACAATTCTGAAGACAACTGCCAGAACTACGACCTTTCATTCCAGTTGCGTAGCTTGTGTGGAAGAGATCGCAGCTAGCGATAAAACTCGTATTCGTTATGCTTCATTAATGTTTTATATTTATTTTATTGTATAGTGTACAAAAAGTACATAAATAAATAAAATAAATATTACTCCAAAGAAAATAAAATCCTTTTTTTTAATCTTACCAACCAAAAATAATTATCAGGTTTTAAGGAAATTAACATAGGTAAATTAGATAATCAAAATAATAAACATATTTCAAAGAAATTAGGAAGTAGTTACCAAAAACAAGTGATTTTGAAAATGACTCCTTAAAAAACAAAGGCTACCAAATAATAGTATCATCTGCTAAACGGCATCTAATGTCCTTTGCAATGTATCGCGCTGCTGAGAATGCCCTCTCCGACTCAACACTGGTTGGCAATAGCGTGGCGAAGCAAGTATATGCAAACTGCAAAAATCGCCCCCTTGTTCCTCCACACTGAAATAAATCCTGACTACTGCCGCCCAATCCCGTCAATCTCGAACGGGATCTCGTCATATGATGCGTCGGGATTGATCCCGAAAAATTACTCGGGATCCCGCGGGATCCCGATCTCGCGGGATCGGGATTGCATTCCCTAATCAGGACATTATTACAATAAAATAGAAACTCAAGTTCACAATATATCGCGCCATCTACGAGAGGTGAACGAACTTTACATAAACATTGATACAACGCGAAACAACTATTTGCCACTAAAACCTGTTGAAACATATTATTTATTTTTATAATAATGTCTGTCTATAGCAAGGACAAAAAGTAGTCGGAACATTGGTCGCCAGATGTCGTTTCGTAAAGCTCTAACTTATGTCCGCTATGCCTATTCAATATTGGGGCTAGAAGAATAAAAAATCGATAACGGTTTTTGAAACATTATTTACATTTATCGGAATATTAATCTATGTTGTTTTTCATCTATGCTGTTTACTATCTGTGTGCAACATTTCGTCAAGTCAATTACGATGTTTTTACTTGGCTAAATACCAAGCACTGTGAATTATGATGACTAGACTTATTGGAACTTTTAGATTGATTTTTCGTACCAATGTTGAAAACTGACTATACTATGTTACGTCATAAACATTTGTTTAGAACCCTTTGATGGCCGAATATCCATTCTCATTATTATCGAAATTATAGCACGTTTTAATTTATTTCATATTATACATTTTCACCGCATTTAAAATAACTATTTTAAATACATTTCATTGTATATTACACAAAGCCAGCTTTCGGAGAAATGTTTCAATAATTCAACATTTCACAAACCTGAACGAGACTTGCTTTTCAACCGAATGGACATAGCCGTGTTCGTGGAATTATTTGTTGTGAAATACAGAACCAGCAGGATTTGATTTTAATTGAAATGTATTCCCAAAAAATTTATTTTAAAAGAAAATCTGATAAATACGAATACTCTAGTAATTTTTTGTTACAGTTCCTGCTGATTGATGGTACAGAAGCGTCAAATATGGTTTGTGCCTCCTTCCTATTCAATATTAATAACCAAATCAACTGCTCACTAGATAAAAACATAAACTGATCAAGCCGGGAATACGACTCTATTACAAAAATCAATGGAGCTAATCCGCGTCGTTTGCGTGCAATAAGCCGTCATTCCTTGGTGTTTATTTACATAGTGGCAGCGCGTAAAACGTCAAATATAGCACATGGCGAGCGGCACGTTATCAGACCAAGATATCGCACGCGCGACAATATAAACACTACACGCGTCGCCGCAACCGCTGTCGCTCGTGCGATGCAACATTTATATCGAAAATGGGTAATATCTAGTGTCTACACCGCCAGTTAATTTACATTCATCATCAGATAAACTGTCAAAGCGCGAGTTAAAATGTAAGTAAGAGGCAACGGTTGGTGCGATTCGGTACGAGCGGGTATAAATCCAACACCTCGTGCCGCAAGTGCTGTCGCCTGGCAATTCGATATTCCGTGCGCTAGCTAACCGTAGTGGCACGAGCCGTCAAACAAAGGGACAGTTGAAACACATAGCACAACTGGCTCACCACCGGTTTTGTCGCATCTGCGGTCGAACGAATTAATGCTGTGCCACAATTTAACCATCGCTAGCTACACTGTTTACTACAGACCCAGTGGCGTAGCTACATAGGGGCTAGGCGGGGCAGTGCCCCGGGGCCCTCAAGTTCAGGGGGCCCTCAAATCTTTACCAGAAATCTGGTAACCCATTTTTAAGAAAAACGGCAAAGAAAAGTTAAAATACATTTTGACGAATTAGCTGATCACCGATTTCTTAATTTCCGAATTGACATACATACATACATAAACTCACGCCTATATTCCCTGATGACGCCTATACTGCCTGAGGCAGAGGTGCATTTCTACACCCACATTTCTCCAGTATGTATTTATTTTTCTTCAGTCCTACGTACTTAATAGGGGGCGAGCCTTTTGCCGTTTTTCGGGCACATTGCCAGATTCCGTGCTGCTACTAAGAATTTCCTAATGGAAAAACCCAATAACACTGTCCGACTGAATCGAATCCAGGACCACTAGATCGCTGGGCACATAATTGTACCGCAAGACCACGGGGCAGTCAATAATATAATAGAAATTTTGAATAATGTATTGGACACAGTAATATCTCAATTATATACACGTTTTATTGGTATTAGTGCTGTCTGTCATATATTCGATTTTCTAATGCAAACATTTTTATTACATATTGATGAAGCAACTTAAATACAAAAGTGTGACGAATTCTAAAGAAAATATTCAGATATAATAGGCCCAAATTTTTCACTGCAATTTATTAATATTTACCACCTAGTTTTACCTCAACTAACTCAAGAACGGACTGGACTGTTCACCAATTATGTAAGGAAATAAAGAGCAAATATGGAGTGCTTGAATGCGACCTAACGGTCCTGTTACTTCTGCAGCTGCTGCAGTCATTTTGCAAATTAAAAATAATAAAAAATTATTTAAGAAATAATATGGGCAAATCTCGACTCCGACATTTTTCGCTAATAGCAATTGAAAACAAAACCGCATCAAGTCTGTATTTAAACGAAGTCATTGATATTTTTGCGAAAACTAAAACAAGGAAAAAATTGTAAATATAATTGTTATTTAGCCAGTTGGTAGGCCCGACCTTTATACATAATTATAATAAACCCTTGAATCTTCTCGATTTCGTTTCATTAGCCAAACCTACACCAAAATTATTAATTGTAATTTTTGCTGTTACTGTTTAATATTTTTATTGCCTGCCCTGCAGAGCACTTAAAAGAGCCTAAGTAGCTTAGCATTTTTAAAGTATTTGTATATTTCATATAGTTTACATAGCAGTGGGCCCCATTTTTAATTTGCCCCAGGGCCCTTGGTTACCTAGCTACGCCACTGTACAGACCACTGTGTTTATTTACAAGGGATTTCATACTTTAGATCATAGTATTAAAGGGCAAAAGCATCATGCGAAAGATGTAATGATAATAAAGCTTTATGAACTGTGCTTTCGCCAATGCATAGTGCGGCCACTGGTTACATTACATGCATTATCAATTTAAATTCATCAGCAATTTGGTAAATAAGGCAATTATACTTCTGGCAACGAATATTGTGTTTGGACAGAACTGTATATTCATCAGGTAGAGGGGATCGATTCTGCTGTGGTAGGATATAAAATCATCATACAGAGCTCTGCAGCGGAAAGGTGCGTTATCACATGGTTTATCGTTGAGCTTCCGACGCTGTGCGACAAATAGCTCGGCCGCGTGTCATTTCGCGCTGTCGCCATGCAAACTGCGCACGGTGCAGCATTTATTTTAGACACCGGTGTATTTCGACACGGTTTTCTAGTTATCCAAACAATTGGCCGATTGCATTCTAGAAGTAGTTTAAAGCTATCATTTCATTGTACGAAAACTATGATTGGATCCACTCGAAGTGATGACGTCAAAGGCGACTTGTTTAAAAAAAAAACTATCATTGAAATATTAACAGAATGAAGCATCTCATACATATTATTTAATGCTACTTATGAAGGTAAATAGACAATAAAATATTTAAGAATCAAATCTATATCGACATGTGGACAGAATAGTCGAAGACCGTTATTTATAAGCATAAAATTGAATGACTTGCGATATTCTCTTGAAATCCCGCCTACATAAAATCTACAATATTGAAGGATCACAGTATATATTACAGTATTATCACAAACGCCAGTCTTTTAAGTAGAGCTACATAATCGCACGCTTCACGGAGTCCTTAAACTTAACTTCATGGTGGGTATATGGTTCCATTACACGACTGGCTTGTCGTTAAATATTTGGGTCAATCAACTTTTAACTGTCCTGTCAGTACTATGTAAATTTGTCCCTCAGTAGGTTAGTACAATGAAACATTAATTTTTCCAAAAAAATTATATATGGCAATCCATTACAATTAAACATAATTATTAATTACAATATCTACTATGATGCTAGTAAATAGATTTTGTTTGCTTTAAAACCTTAACGACCTTTTTGCATGTTTATTTTAGTCCCTATTATATTTTATTATTCTGACTTCCACCGGACAACGGTAAAAAAGTTCCAAAATCCAAACATTTATGGCGTGACTACGGCTTGGAACTCAAGTCGATTTATTTCGTGACAACATTCATCCAGCCCCGATTTTGATTTCATCTTTTCCGCGGCGCCAGTCGACCGAGTGTATTTTGAAAAAGAGCGTGGCTTTATTGTGTGTCCACTGGACAACCAGCACAAAAACTTTTGTATTTTATATATTGTAGTAAATTAAAGTGGAATATATTCAATTTAATGTATATTTTTTACTGTGCGTAAGACCTAATTCAAAATATTATTATTTATTACCAGGGAGCGGAAAGACTAATAAATATCACCACCAGTCCCTTGGACATCCAAGATCGTTGTCTGAATTATTTAATATTTTCTCTTCTAATACTGATAATTATTTTCAAATAGTTGTTTTTTTATTACATAAAAGAAGAAATACAGGCGATTTTCATCATAGAGTCCCTTTTGGACACCCGAGTATTTCCTATGAACAAACGTCTATGTCCACTGGACAACCACTTTTTTCTTATCTCCTAAAGACACATTATCGTCATTTTTACTTTAAAAGAACAGTAAGGTTTTTCAAATATGATTCTAATATTTAAAAGTAAATTAACAATTTGACTGAATTTTTAAATGTCCAAGGGACTATCTTAACTACAGTCATGTGAATTTTTGAGTAAAATTTACCATAAATTGTTCTGCTCTATTTGAATTCCTTAAATATAAATAATTATCAACAACAAATACGTATAAAATATACAAATTTAAGAAAAAAAAATTGATGTATAAAATCTATCATTGATGGTACATTTAAAAGTTGATTGACCCATTTACATCTACGTAAACGCAATGACCAGTCATGTGGTCTTTGATAGACACTTTGCGGTTCCGTTATTTCATATTTATCGTCGGACATAAACAATTTCATGCATCCTTCTTTTCTAATTATTATTTAAATTCATTAATTATTGTAACTTATAATGTTTAAAGGATTTTGTTATCATTATTTTTATAACCACCTTTTCTACCGTTTTAAATTTACTTAATATTATGAGTTGTCTGGAACGGTTGCTAATAGCTGCAAGTTTTTCAGTTAGCATTATTTTATATTTAATTCGGTGTGTAGTATAAAAGACGATGTCTCATTATAATACCCTTTTAGAACAATAAGGTTCTAACAATAAAGTGAAATACTTTAAAATTATTCTCCTATCGTAGAATCTCAATACACTTATGTCAAAAGTGCCCTCACTATTTCTCTAGACTTTAAAATGTTCATTATTTAAAAGGGAATTTCAATAATCAAATCCCTGTTCATCGAGTTAGCGTTGTGGAGCCGTTCAACCTCTCTATTGAGGGGTTGAAAGAGGGGAACGGGAGGAGAGGAGTGCCTTCTGACGATACGATAAACATAAAAGTATTGATAAATTTTAAAACGAACCATAAACAAAGAGATAGACAACATCAGATCAAAAGTTATGTGCAACGGACAGCGGAGAATGAATTATTCTGATTGAATTAAATTTTATCGTGATTTTTTGATCAAACAAAACAAGCACTTTCCTAATTCTTGGGATGAAAAGTGCACCCAAGGTAACAACTAAATCATAAGCTAATAAATTCAATTCCGATGATAATAGCTCCTAGGCATTCACTTTAAAACATTTCTTTTGATGTAGTTATTCATAATAATTAAAGATACTATAAATACGTCTACACTTCTAACGGTAGAGATAAGATATTGACCGTGAAATTCTACATTAGTTAGATTTCCTTTCCTTTATTGCTGCAACATTAAACTAAATGTCGGTACAATTGTACCTTTTTTCGCGGTATTTAATATGTGGTAACCGCATGCTTGGTATTTATAAATACCCTACAATTTTCCATGTAATAGCATCATGTCAATGAAGAAAAAGTTTCGTATTTTCTACTCTAACACTATCAGTGTACGAAGTTATCAAACGTTTGAATAATGTTTCAAAATTATTCTTCCTTAGATTGTTATTACACCAGTATAATATAGGAGTAGAAATGCACTTCTGCCTAACTCTACGAGATACGGGTGTGAGTATAAGTGCGTATAATTTAACGTAAACACTAAGTACTGGAGTAGTATGCGAGACGAGATAGCGATGTGCATATTATTAGATAGTCCCTGCGTCAGCTACCTGGTAGGGTTGCCATGCGCACTGATGCCGGGCGGAAAGTCCGCCATGTTGTCCGGGTTTACAGAGATAAAACGTCTACAATCCATTTTTTTTTTGTTAAAGGTAGCAATAATATCAGCCTTGTACACGTAGTATACTATTTTATCAACGAGTAAAAAAAAAATTTTTGTTTTAAAAAACAATGTTAAATTTACATACGAACAAACATTTTTATGTCCAGTTTATACGATACAGGTTTTAGTGTGAATTAAAGAAGAAAAAAACAATAAAAAAAAGAATTCGCGACAAATTTTGTGTATTATTTTTAGCTGCAATTTTATATTTATATTTAAAGATAAACTTTTAAAAATAAAATTGCAGCCCATCTTAACGATTGTCTGTAGTGTACATAAATATAATACAACATAGTAAAAACTTTACAAATGAACTGCCAATAAAAACAATAAGAAATAACATTCAAATAACGAAATGCTAATACTAAAAACGATCAAAACGTTTAAAATGCAACACTGAAAGCAAATCAAACATTCCCGTCGGCGGGGCGTACCAGCCCTGATGTAAAAAAAACGTACCGTAAAAAAAGTGTTGCATTGAGACGAACCGGCGGGCATCCGCATCCGAAATAAATCAATACAGCACCTGACGGCCGTTCGGGTGAGCGTGTACATGCCCGTTACATGTCCTGATTGGATCTAGGCTGCGCACGCTGCATGCCCTTGCCGGCCCTAACTATACGTAGGCACAGCAGGCGGCGGGGCGCATTTATTGACTATTGAAGGCACGCCCACGGAAAGGCGATCATTTCGTCGCATACAATTTGAATATTAAATCTGTGGTCAAGTCATTGATTAACTTGTTTTATTGTTTTAATACTAAAGATAATATACACTTATCTTAATGTAAACATGTATTGTATTATGTATCAATGCAATCATGAACACCTAACACAATATTAATCCTTTCGTTTATTGCAATAATCAGTAAAATTATCACCGGATGACAAGAATATTAATATTAAAGGAAATAAATCTTAAATAAATACGTTTTTTTCTTTAATGGAATAAAATAGTAAATACAATATTTGTAATAATATTAGGACATTAAAAAAGAACCTAAATAACTAAACACAGAAAAATCCAGAAATTCCATCAGAAAAGAAAAAAAATAAAGTTTAAATTGAACCAGCACGCGTAAATTAATGTTAAATTTTATTACCCACCGCCAATTAGGTTTAAAGATGAAAACAGATTTAAGAGTCATACAAGAAATGTACATTTTTGCTCAAAGTTGTGAAGCGTTACTAGGTCGAATGTTTTTAGATCAGGAAGGCGCCTGCTGAATATTTCACGCCGTAAGTGATTTACTTAGGACATAAACTAGCGGAAACGGAGCCCATTCAAATGCGCTAGACTTAGCCGCAGCTTTAGGTCAAAACAGACACTGCTAGATAGTCTGACTCTAAATGTAAACACCATGATGTTTTATAACTAACATCGCCTGTACATAGGAAAGCAAACCTCAGCTATCCACTATATGATGTTCTTGAAGCTATGTATTTGGGATCTTGTGGTATTATTTAAAAATAAACATAAAAAACGTTTAATCTTATTTGTACAACTTATTGTGCTTAAATTTCTCTCGATTTATTGATCATAAAAATGCGACAATAAATTGCATAGTGAAATACTTATATTAGCCAAGTTCAACGTGTGACGCTGTTAATCTTTGACTTCGTCTGAAGTATTTGAGCAATATTACAAAGCCTAATTAGCTAGTAAACGTTACTGGGTTAAGAGATGCATCATAGAATTTATAAGCAAGAGCTCGCCTTATTCCCATGTCGGTAATATTAGGTTGTATCTACAATTTCTTCCAGTTTAACTGTAAAGGAATATTTGTAAATGAGGTATGTAGGTATTTTAATTCAATTTTTTTAATCCCACGAATAGAATAGAATGGGTCTATGTATAGTGAAATTGCAACGATATCTCTTTTGTTTGCTACCGAAAGATTTTACTTTTTAAACAGCTAAACCTTGTACTGCCGAACAAAGGGCCGGGAATTGCTCTGTTTAATATTCGAAACCTATTCTGAAATTCATTTTTCCGTACAATGCAACTACACCAAAATTCACAGCTTTTTTAAAACGTGCATAGGAAACGTACTTTGGTTATGTAGTTTTCTGGCCTCCCTAATTATGTTAATAGATTTTTTTTTAATAATAAATCCTGTGCGTGGTAGTAGCTGTAAGTTGAGCACGTGTCAGTCCGGTAACAATAGTACATTCGATATCCTAACAATGTTTATATAGAACATAAACTAACAGGTGTTCAAACAGCAGTTATTTAATAAGCCACTTCGAAACGCTTGTAACGTTCAGGTGACTACATTTTTTATTCCTTTGAACAAAGAACGGTATTAAGGTATTGCTCACGCAATTATGAAATCTTTAGGTCTCCGTTATGATTTGTTATACGCTGAAGACGTGATGCTATGTTAATTAAAATTTAATAGCAAAAAATCTCTAGCCGTCTGTGTTCATATAAAAAAAAACACTTCCCACATGTAAATTATGCAGATGCCTAATTAATCAGTAGATACTGAAAATTATTATTTTAAGGGCACTCCATCCTCAAAGTTTATGCTTTTCTAAATCTGGGTGTCCTGATTTTAATGACAGCACCAAACACCCAGAAAACGTATATATATAAAAAAATACCTGAGCTCCGAATCGAACACCTATACCTATATCTCGTGATCTACACGCGAGCAATCAAATATGCGAAGAATTGTTGGTATAAAAATAACTGTTTGATTAGAGCAAGTCAAGGTCGCGTTAGTTTTTCCAAACGGCAAGCCGCCAATGTTTGACATACTTTCACTGAACAATTGTCTACGTACGTTGACTCCATAATACGTCTTCATATCGGTGCAGTGCGAACGAGACGCGTTGCGAATATAATGAGCAAATATTACCTAAACTTACAAATCAAACGTACATACACTTTACACCACGCTGAGGTAAATGTATAGAATCGGGTATCGCGATGATTTTGATTCCATATCGGACTCGAAATATTTATTGCCTACCAACATTAAAAATTTAAAAAAAAAATTAAAAAAAGTATAGTAAGAAAAATATAAGGGGTTGTATAGTTTCTCCGAAAATCCTAGTAAATCACTTAATAAAAAAATATTTAAATCCTTGCTTTAGAGGCGTAAATTAATGTTCGTCAAAAGATAATGAACCAAAAATGTACAATATGCGAGAAAGAAGCAAGATTGATGCTAGAGCTAATCATTTCCTAACCGTTCATTGTTCAAAATAAAAAAAAATACATAACAGCGGCCAATATCAATTACATAAGTAAAGAAAAAAGAAAAATAAACTTGAAATAAATAAAACCTTTTCTTAGATAACAACGTGACTGAAAAAAAAAAAGTTAATCATTCTTGTAATCCATCTCAAGATGTAAGATATATGTATCTATAATTCCTGAAAAATTCTAGCGGTACTTCCGTTTAATAATAGTCAACCAAGTAAAATGCAGATACATCTCTCTGGTGCAATATTTAAGACGCGAAATAAGTTTTCCATCAAAACATTCCATTTACCCGAAGCAAAAGCAGTTGACGCATTACGACGTAACACATCGACCGTCAAGGCAATATATTCGCACTTGCCTCTTGATATTATATCTATCCAAGCACACGTGCTATGCACGAAATTCAAGGTTCTACAGCCAATGAAAAATATAATTCACGATGCCATTTTTTAACTACTCTTGGCAGCATGCGCAACTAAGATATGCACTTCCTCACTCTTTATACAAAAAAGCCTTTATCTTAACGATCAACGGTTAAACTGTATGAATATAACAAGTTTTATACTTATGCTCATTTGCATACACAAAAAAGTATTATTGAAATTAAGGAATTAAAATGTGAAATTAGTTGCCGAAAGGAGAGCAAGTTTATCTTTTAACTCGTATTTAACAGCTGGGATAGGGTTCAGTCAGGTAAGCTGATATAATAGGTGTTTATGATACGCTTCCTTACGGACAGTGAACGGAGTTCCAAACAACCTACAATAAATCACATAATTATTTTAACCCTTTCAGACCTGAATTCTTTTATTTTCGGTAATCGATCTGAAAACAATGCCTGCAACTAGGCTAATGTAAGTAGATCTAAGGAAAAATAAACAAAAAAATCCTAATTACAAGCCTTTCAAGAAAAATAGCTTTTTCTTTTTGTGTACAAGTGTACACATCCGTCCAACGTAATGAATATATTAGTGTTAAAGGATGTTTATCTATAATGATAAACATTTATTTTACCACTTTTTATTGGGAAATACGAAGCAATATGAAATGACAAATATAAATAATAGTATTCTGTTTATAAAAATTAACAAAAAATGGCTTTTTATTTGGGTAGATTTAACAAATTGCATCTTAATCAGTCCAAATTAAAACTAAAATCAAAGGCATCAATATTGCATCCTATGCATGAAATGCTAAGAAACAGTTCTTATCCTTAGTTAGGCATAAGTGAACCTTGCATTTTATGCATTTAATTTGGGTTCTACCCTTGCATCCCGTCGTTTTCCACCATGTTTTCCGATGAGGGGCTTGGGCGCTCATCGTGTGCAGGAAAATGTCCAAAACCATCTCGAGTTATTTTAGCTTTAGAATTACCTGGTATTGCTGTATCATCAATTAGATGTAAATTGTTAAGCAGCTCAAAAAATTGGTCCCTTGGCATGTTTTTAGTGAACAAGGGAGTGCTGATATTTGTTTTCCAATACATTTTCAAACACGGGTACCCAAATATTCCAGTGGCCAAATGAGAGCAAAGAGTATTTCTATTTCCTTGGCAGTTGTAGGTTTAAACCTTACTTTATTGGAATATGTAGCGTATAAGTTTGTCATTTCAGCCATAACCTGAAATAATTGCATAAACAGGCACGTATCTGTTTTAATAATTTGCTGGCCTTTCAACTCTGGGATCAATAGCAATGGGTGGAAACCAAGCTAATGAAGTTGTGTTTACTATTTCCTTGTGTCTTCACCTGATACTATGCTTTGGCGTAATGTTCTGTAAAAGCGTATCTTCAGAGGCGGAAGGCACTTCTGGTAAAAAGTTATCACTCATTTCGACCCACGATGACCCAGCGTCTCCATCATCATCATCATCATCCAAAACTGGGGGGAATATTTCTCGTTGGTTCCGGCTGATGACATCTGCTCCCTTTTGGACAACTGGATTCGGATTCGGACGTCATCAGAAGATAATTCTACATCAGAAAGGCAACCTTCTTTTAGTGCTCTAACAGCGTCGCACGAAAACATAATAATTACATAATTTTAATTTTTTATCTGAAAATAACATTAACATAATTCGTAAAATCAAAAGCAAAAAGTTTCACCATTCAATAACAATTATAATTTATTTTAATAATACCTACGATGTGCAACAACAAATAAAAAATACATCGTATGCGCATGATGTGTACATTTGTGTACAAATATAAAAATTACGAAAATTTGTATAAAAATAACTAAAACCAACAACATGTATGTAAAATATGACGACGACTATATAACACATCGACCTATAAATATTTCATTACAAATACTTTAATATTTTCTATTTTTTAGATATAAAAAAATGAACTTACCTGCACAATGCAAACTTCGGTCGGCTACTGGTCATAAATTGCCAAAAACTGCCAAAAAACGCCAAGAAATGGCGTTAGGAGTATCGTTTTCGGTAGTTTATTATGTGAACTAATTAACACAACCGTTTTTAGTTGCAAAGAATGTGAAATTAATACTTAAATATTTTTTTACATTATATGTGTACAATTGTGTACGCCAGGTCTGAAAGGGTTAATATTGGTATGAATCTCACCGCCTCCCATTTCTCAGACAAGTGATCTACGCTCTTGGTTGAAAACAAATGCTTAAAAAAATCCTTAACTAAACTAGGAGTCATGTTGCTTTTTTAATAATTTAATTATTTAAGAGTTGTCAAGTCTGATATAAACACGCGAAATACAAACAGCCTACTTCTACTCTAATTTTAGGCTTTTTTCGTGCCTTTGACCACGTGAACACTTAGAAGTGAGTGAAGGTCCCCTCCTTATTTCTTTACCTTTAGAACATTTTCATGACAATATCGACAATAATAATAATGAACATCCTTCCTATTTTAACGTCACCCCTACATCCCTATTGTATAAGAAGTCTTTTCAATCAACCTGATGCATGCGAAGTATTGACAAGCAATAGACATCTCAAACAACATTCTTAGGTGAATAATATATTAACTGTTTGATAGCCAATCCTGTATAAGCTAGACAGTTGGTCGGCACAGTATATCCCAACTATGGCCGTACAACGGGCGGCAACATTCCACCAGCCACATCCCGCCATTTACCTTGCAATTATGTTACGTTACTTTTACATCCTTGAGAAAGAATGGAGCGATTTGGGACTGATAATTTAATGCTCAGAAGTATTAACTAATGCATTCCTGAATATACAAGACAATATCCTTCGACCGGGAAAAGTAATTGCTTTAAAAATAAATCTTATCGGCCATATAAAGTACGTGTTATTACAATTAAAATATTGCCTACCGCCTTGAAATTTGTTTAAAATCGTGGGACTTTTTAAAGCCACATTAAACTTTTCAAAATTTTACTATTCTTAAAACAAATTTACACAGCACATACGAAATATTATGTTCACTAATGACGATGCGTTCAAGTATTAGCAAGTCAATGTTTACCGTCACAGCATTTACGAATAGACAAACTAAACTTTTCCATTTGTAGCGTATGAAAAACGGTTAAGGAATCCTGAATGGCGACATCACGGTCGAAAGCGCATGTGGAGCGCACAAGCTAGTAACTAGCTACACCACCGAAACATTTCGTATGAATATGTATGACTACCCGTCACTGTCTTGTAAGCATTTGATATCATGTTGGGAGCTTGATTACAAATGTTTTACGAACATTTCACGGTATCGGATTCAAATAAGTTATGTAAAAATTGCGTTAGACTACCAGGTGCAAAAGCACTGGGCCGTCGGCGACGGATGATGCGCTTAGGAACATTCCCCTGTTACAAAACCTCCCACGCAATACGCTGCCTGCACTGCAGCCAAAACCTAGTTATTACATAAATTACACAGGAAACACACTAACCGTCGCATTAAAGAGGCGGGTAGACAGAGAACACATAGCAAGAGCTGAGACTTTTATTAAAGGGGTTCTAGTAAAGTAACTGTTAAACGCAATTCATAAACGTTATTTATTTCCTTGCAACAACAATCGTTAGTGTAATCAATTCTCGCACAGTCATTCTGCACCACTGTATGCACGGACATTGGCAAAGGTTTTTATACAACATTTTTGACACGCTTCAACAGTCACACTCTTATACGTATCAATTATTATGTATTCATACCCTAGCAATCGCGTGTCTGCTTTAAATGCATACAATATGCCTTCAGATATTAAAGGTAAATAGGGTTAGGTACTCACACCACGATACTCGCTTGACCCGTTTCGTCGGTGGCCCGGCGTGTACTTTTGGCGGCAGTTGCGCAGGGACCTTCCGTAAAGCACTTTGGTAGCGGAGCAGAAACGCATGGACCGCACATTTGACCGGCGAGAGAATCTTATCCGACGGCGTCAATGATGCCGCCACCACGACCGCGGTAGAGGCTTTACTGGCACGTCTCCTAGCCACCCTTTTCCCGGCCCTACGTCTCCTACGACGGCTTTTCTTCAGCTCGTCGCCGACCTGCGGCGGATCTTTGCTGACCATCACGATAACGCGGGAAAAATTAGGGTTGACGTGCTGACGCGGACAAGACAAAATGGCGGCGCGCGTGTTAAACCTTAACCTAGCAATAAACTTAACTAAATATTAAAAAATAAAATTTATAAAATAAAAACAAGTAAAAATAAAAAACTTAAATTTAACTTATACTATAGAAAGCGTCTGAGAAACGTGACGGCACTACACGCGGAGACTACGTAATATGACTATGTTAGCAACGAGGACTACGTAGAACTTGGTCGCGATATGATGACTGGAGACTTAGGAGGAATATGGGAAAACTACAGTTTTCACCAAAATCGTTCGCGAGCGACGCACAGCGCACGGATCCGTTTCAAAGACTGACCGGTTGAGGTGACCGTTTGAGATTGAATGTTAGCCTACCCTCAATGCTACTTTATCAAAATCGTATCCGTTCGAGAAATTATGCATCTGCCTTCTTTTATGCTTCTGATTTCTTTTGTGTGCATTTTATTTGAAACTCAAATGACAAACAGGTTTTTTGTTTAACTCAATTTAATTCTTTAAATCTATAAACCTACATTAGGTCTTCGTTTATCATAACTTGAAACGACATACATTTCAATTTTGTTTGGTGGAGCAAATTTTGTTTCGCGTAACCAAAAATTAAGGAAAATTTGCAAAGGCAGATTTCACTGGCTTGTCTGTATTCTTAATATTAATGGCATTACTCGGGATATATTCACGCCTTTATCCTTTCCCCTAAAGCAATAAGCAGGAATGTATTATTTCTTGAAAGTTCCACGTAATTGTAGACGAGTCTATCGCAGCTATTGAGAATTTTCTAAGAAAATATGCATAGTGACATAACTTTGGAATATGAACTGGGATGTAAAACTTCACTTGATTTGTTTTTTGGTTAAGTAAATCTGTTTTTTTTTTTTATTAAAAGTTCACTGGATGACATTTTCATAAACATTGTTTGATTTTTAATGACTTTTTTGTGGTAACTGTGTACAATAATTCTTTTAAAATACACATTTTATGTTTGCCAAAACTTTTTCATACTTTTTAAACAACTAAAAACTGATTAGAATCTGAATTTATTTGTATTTTCAGAAATATATAAATATTTAAATGTCTTTAGAGACATAATGCTTAGTCAAAAATAAGTTATGAAATATTAAAGAAACATCTTACATTGAAACATGATAGACAATCTTGTGACCCATTAGCACTCCATTAAATTTAAATTTTGCTACTATTGCACAAAGATTCAGAATGAAATTAAAAACACAATTTCAATAAATCACAACACAGGACCGTCCCCGAGGTGCACACAATGCAAATTCATACTCGCCAATCGATGGCGAGCTGCACTCACCCTCATCCACACATAGGCACAGCAAAATACATCTCTCAAATGTCCAACCCCTTGCTTTCACATCAATAACATAATTGAAACACGATGCTCACAGAGGGCGATCCGGCCAGACACACCGTGACATAAATATAAATATCCATACTACACAGATTTGTATGTAGCAAGGGATCTAGACCACCCTTGACCTTCAATTCCCCATGCTCTCTCACCCTTCATACAAACCGTTGGGGATTATTAATATTTGAATAGGGAACTGGTCAACAATATAACCTTACATTTATTTTGATGAAATAGTAGTTATTTTGATTGATGGAAATTTACATATCAATACACTTTCATCTCTTGATGACATTGTTCAATTTTACTAAACTATAGAATGTTTATTTCATTATTGTTAATGTTATGCAGAAAATTTGCATATTATGTTCAATGTGATACACATACTAATATGTATTAAGGTAATATGACAACCTACTGATAATAAAATGGGAGTTATACTTCTAAGTAACCATTGCTAAGTTTACATTTTTTATGGGATCTCCTGATACAATAAAAAATAAGAAACTTTGTAATTGTTACTAAATCTGTAAAGAATATTTTGATATATATTTTTTATTTATGTACAGCTTTATTACCGAGACTGAAAAAGATAAATAACATCAATGTATACTGCATATAATATGTATATAGCATGATAAGATTTTATAACTTGCTGAGATTTGTAAATAATGAAAGGGTTATGTCACAATAATAAAAAAAAAAACATTCAAATGAAAAAAATTATAAAGGAAATAGTAATTCTTTAATAAATAATATGAAATGGATTGCATTGTAATACCATATACATCAAACTCAGTGGCGGTACTTCCATAGAAGCCCGAAAGCCCGACTTGCCTTACATATTTCCGAATAACAAACTTAACGATTGTTTATTTATAAAATAATGCTATAAACGTGAATGTGAGTACTAACCGGTAGGTATTTATTAGTCCTACGTATCAAAAAAAATATGCTGCTACTAAATAAACATTTGGGCTTGCCTTAGTTTGACACCCTAGGCACGCCACTGATCAAACTAGATCATTCTCACACATATAGGATTTTTGACTCTAATAAGAATCTAACTGAGAAATTTCCATTTAACTGCCATTTTATAAACATAAACTAATCATAAAAAGATTACTAGGATTTAAATACTATCAACAAATGTTTTTTGTTGTACAGCTCTGCATTCACAACTAAAATACATACATAAGTAATTAAAGTAAAAAAAATGTCTTCTGTATGAGAAAAAGTCTTTGTTAATTGGAATGTGCATTACTATTTAAAGCAGGTTATAAGATTGTAAGGGTGTATAAAATCTTAGCTGATCCCGACTGTCTATAATATCTGTACTTATTACATACCAAGTTATTTTTTTCATTGTTATTCAAAAAGAAATTTTACTTAGTATTTTGAATTAAGACTTCTTCATGATATTCATACTGATGATGACTTGCAAAAAAAGCTTAAATTAGTCATACAAAGTAAATTCTGTGGAGACTGGAATTTGTATGCTAATTAACAACAAAATTTAGAATATAATTAATAATAATTTTTTTATAACCTGATTTTCCACTATTTTCACCTAAAATAAATAAGCATGGAGATTGACTTTCTCTTTAAGGTAATATTTAAAACCTTGAATAGTTGTGATTGAATCAAAAATTGTAAACAGTAGGTACCAAGCATTATCATGTACTTTAAAATATTGTAACATGTATCCTAAACATTTTCTTTTCCATTTGTTTACATTCAATTGTTTTGTTTATTGTCAATGAGATTAAGCACAAAAGTCATTGGTGCTATCATTCACATAATCCAACAAGACTTTTTTTATCAAACATATTATGAGCCTATAGACATAATCATTCCCATTGCTATGATTTTAGTATCAAAATAAATGAATCAAACATTCTAAGTGATGTCAATTATTGCCTGTACATTAAAAAAAATATAAGTGTGAGCGCATAAAAGGCTTGCTCGAATCTGTTTATTTGTGACCTAAATAATCAAACACAAAAATATTTACTATAAGCAATTCAATCAGAGCTATACACTTCTTATTAGCATTTAATGGGAGTCAAGTACCAAAAATAATTGAAAAATACTTTTATAACGACTAAAAGGTCTAGAAAAATCAGGCGTGAGTAGTCAAAACAACGTTACTGTACCTATTGAAGTTGTAAGGAGAGTGAATGGAAGGTAGATTGATATAAGATGTAGGAATAATGGTTTGCAGCACTCACCTTCCTGGCTGGAGCTTTCCTTCTGGTTCTCATCGCTTGGTCTCTCCCTCAGCGAAGACAATAGGCTTACAGCTGACATAGCTCGCAGATCTAACACACAATATGCTCAGTCTTCTCTCAATATATTAAATCTATTAAAACTCTATAACAACTTTACAATATTTACAAAATTGTTCAGGAAATTATTCTATCACCTAAAGTATTGTTTATATCACAGACTTTTCGTTTTTCAACAATACGAATCAAAACGTCCACGCACGAAAATACTATCAATATTTGTAATTTGTAGGACTTTAGGTATAATAAACTTATTTACACATTAAAAACTAACTTTATATTATCTAATTTTAACAAATACGCGCTAGCGGTCACAAGATACTCATAACTAAAAGAATTTGTCAATTTTCGATGCAAAAATATATAAAACGTCCGCCATATGCCTTATGGGACGTTTATTGTCCGGCTGAGTACAAAATTCAGTACATGTATAGAACATCTAGGAAATTTGTTAACACTTAATTTGGTAGCATTACACTGTCTGTCCAGTTGCCATTGTGCGTATTTTTTTTTTATCTGCGATTTCATAAAACAGTTCCGTATCAGAGGGGTTTTTATTCATTAATAAAATCAATCATGTCTCTTTGTGAAACAGTTCCATTTAATGTTTCTGCGAGTGTTTTTTTTACAAACAAACAAGTAATTACCGCTTCATAGATATTTTCGAAGTGCATATTTTCTGGCAACATTGTTGAAAAAAAACAGGATTTAATCTATATTCAGATTTACTTTATGATAAATAATAAATTTATAATAATTACTCCAACAATCTACATAAGGCATTAAAAAATCGATAAACATACTAAATCCAAATTAAACATTTTATGTAGAGTTTGTGCAGTCACATGACGTTTTACATGCGTAAAATACTGTGACATGTTATGTTTCTGAACGATAAGTCAAATTCATGTCGTGATAGCTTGAGTGCGGGCGTGCTATTTCATTAGAATTAGTAAAAGTTTATTAAAAATGGCTCTAAAATGGACAGGAAATCACAGTGAATCGGGTATACTTAGAAAAACGGAATTCAAAGAGAAGAAAGAAGAGTTATTCGTGTTCGGCTACTCGTGCAAATTGTTCAGGGACGACGATAAAGCTCTGCACGTAGATCAAGGCAAACACCTCATTCCGTGGATGGGGGATGAGACGTTGAAAATCGACAGGTTCGATCTGTTTTTTACTATAAGACTGCTAACTGTGGCGCTAATACGTATAAAACATTCAATTGTCAGAAAAGTTTAAATTTTTGGAAGAGCTTTAAGATTTTCGCAGAGGATGATGTTTGAAGAGCGGCGCTGGAGTGAGCGGCGGGTACACCGGCTCGCGGGACCCGTATTGTTACGGTGACGGCCTCCGTCGGTATGTATACTTTGCAACGGAATAATTGTCTACGCTATTGTTGATAACGCGTTGTTATCAGTGCTAGGATGTTAATTGAGACTCAGAACCATACGAATTGCAGGGTGCCAGTAAGTTACTATACAGTTCGTAATTCCAATTTATAAAACTATCATGCTTATAGTATAATAAAAAATAGATGTTTTTTTTACACATATTATTTTAAATATAATGAATATAGAAGAGGTTTATTAAGATCTATCTATAATTGTAAAACTGAATTATTTTATTGATCTAAAAATTAGACATAATATAATGGAATCTAATTTAAGCAATAAGTATTTTTATCACTTAGCCTAGGCATCTAGCATATTAAAACTAACTCATTTCTTAAGAAACCACAATGTGTAAATAAAATAAGGGAATTTTCAAGGAAGACATTTATACAGGTCTTAACAAAAATTGAAGTCATTTAAACAATATTCTGCGTATACTCACCCTTTGTGGTTTCTGTTAATATTTAGTATAATTTTGTACACTTTAATTAATAATTTAAGTGCCAATGGTAGGCTAAACATAAAGTTTGAAATCTCATGGTGACATACTGTTAATCTTAACAGGTATGATGCAAGAGGAGCATTGCACGACTTGGCGTCTCTGGAGGCACCACCCGGTGGGTACGACTGGCGAGTGGAACTCACCAAGACAGAGCTTGAAGTGGAACAGCTCTGTGATGAGGAGAGGTACAGAGCATTACACACGGATGAAGATGAAGAAGAGATGTATAAAGGTATTTTCTATTAGAAATCATGTATTTTTCTTATTTTGGCCTAACAAAGTGTGATGGAGCTGTCATCATTGCAAATAGCATTTTCACTGCTGTCTTTCATAATAACTCATTATTAAAAGCAAATTATGTCTTTTTTTTAATGTTATATTGATCTTAACTCAATTTGATTCTTGTTTACCAAATATTCAATTATCAATGCATATATATTTTTATTCATTTGACATATTTACTTCATTGTACAAAAGTTTGAAAAGAAAAGTAATATTATTACTATTACTTATATAGCCTCTTATATAACCTTTGATAAACACTTAAAAATATTTCAACTTGTAAATAAAGGCTTTGGAATGTATGGCTATACTTATAATTATAAAATTAATTACAGAGGAAGAGCTGAAACGTCTTCATGCAGCAGGCTACGGTCAAGTTGGCTTTAACTATGACACACCAGCGGAACCAACACCAGCATCGCAACCCGTCGAGATTGACGATCCTTTTGAACCAACTGCATCATTCAAAGACCTTTTTCCAATCAATATGTTATTTGTAAGTACTTTCTTAAACAGACTTTAACATTTATTGTACTTTCTTATTTTAGTATAAACTTGGTGAGCATTGGCATTTAAATTGTTTTTTTTTTTTCAATGAAACAATATTATATATTATCTAAATGAGGTCCAAGCTTTCCGAAAACTGACTAAAAACATCTATTCAGTTTTATTCAACAACTTCATAAAGACGTCGTACAATATTAATTATTTTATCTGTCTTTACAGCCTGAAACTCAGAAGCAAAACGCCATAATAGAAAAAACAGCGAAGTTCATAGCAAGCCAGGGGGCTCAGATGGAAATCCTCATCAAGGCGAAACAAGGCGATAATCCGCAGTTCAAGTTTTTGAACAAAGACTCTGAACTACATCCATATTATAGCACTCTCATTGCACTTGTAAAATCAGGAAAATGGCCTGAGAAGAAAGTAGAAATTGTAGAAGGTAGGTTTACAAATATTAGGAATATTGGCATCATTTTGTAATTATATTGTCTAGAGTAATGACATTGTGACATCAAAGTTTCAAAAAAACAATAATACATAAAAATAAATTTTTGGTTGTTTCAGAAAAACCACCGGAAACCGAGGAATATCTTCATCCTAGTCTGGCGCCGACTACCATTGAATCTGTAAGTATGAATGTGGACATTGAATAGAATTTATCCATTGCTGTGTGAATGTGATTTGAGTCTATAAAGTTAATGACGCCAGCCGCGACGATTTATTGTAGTAAATTTACTCTTGTACATTATAGATTCATTACAAATATGTAAATGGAAATATAAAACTAAATACAAAGTATTGGTGCAGTTTATAATTTTTCTAGGAAGTTTTAAATATGCCGACTGAGTAATTATGTTAATCGTTTATAATTTTTATTACAACAATATTAATACATATTATTTCAATATTAATACTTTTACAAATTGCCAACGATATATAAGCCATAAATATTTGCAGGCACCGTCGATCCCGTCCATCCAGTACAAGCCGTCAGCGGACTGCGACTACACGCTGCTGGTGTGTCGCATGCGCGGCGCGGAGACGCACGAGGAGGCGGACGAGGACGGCACGGGCGCCGGCGGTGACGACACGCGCGCGCCCGGGGACGTCGCGCCCCCCGGCACCGAGCCGCTGCTGCCTAGAGCTGACATCTCGAGACCACCTGTTATATACAATACTGGTGAGATTTATACATACTATAATAAGCAGGGTATAAATAGACCGTGGTCGAATGTTAAGACAAGTAATAGTTATGGTAGTTAGGATAATGTAAGTGTAACATTTTTGTTTTTTTTTTTTTGGGAAAATTTTAGCGTCAATGCGTTTGTACTAACCGTATCTAATATTATCCACAACCAACCATTAACACAGTTGTTATGGTACTCTATTAAAGATGAATTCTCAATTACTTCAGCTAAAGAAAACTTACATATCCTCTTTAATTCCCATTCCTATATATGTAAGTTCAACTGTTATATAATGCGTTAGGCATTAAATCCACCCCATTTTATACCTATAAACCATATTACAAGTACTAATACCATGTTCCAGCCGAGCGCACCGCGGACCCTACTCCAGCGCCGCACTACCAGCAGTACGCGGCGTACTACCACCAGTACCTGGCGCAGCAGCAGGCGCAGCAGGAGATACAGCAGGTCAAACCAGCAGTCAGGGACCCACCACCAGCAACCAACTCCACGGGACTCAGCCTCATGAAGAACTATAATACTGACTCCGATAGTGAGGGTTCTGCTGAAGGTATGTTATGACATGTGTTGGAACTGTAGAGAAAATGTAGGCGTTACTGGATTTTTTTTTCATATTAGATTACGGTACCTTTTTTGCAACTAGATTTAGAATCATACATACACACTGAATCCTCAAAGGTCTTAGTTAAAAGTGCATTTCTGCACCCACATTTTGCCAAATATGTTAACTGTCCACATAATATTTTGATGTTTTTCATATACGCATTACGCTGTTACTGAAAATTTACTTAATAAAGGAAAATCAATAGCCATTTCCCCACCCTTGAACTGAACCCCCTTAAGGCTTCACTACTCACGGTCACAATACTAAAAAGTATTTAAAGTCAGTAATAAGAAAAACAAAATGTAGCAAAACCTTTTTTTCAACAGAATATGAAGACGAGTCCTCATCGGACGGCAAAGACAGCACTCCCATACCGACGCCACCGGAAGACGTCCAAGTAGTGATAGACAAGATGGCGGCGTACGTGGCGCGAAATGGGGATGAATTCGCAGACATTGTGCGCGCGAAAAACGACCCAAGATTTACCTTTCTGGAGCCTGAGAACATATACTATCCGTATTACAAGAGGCTTATGCAGCAGAAACGAGGCATCAATGTCAATGGGAAAGAATCGAGAAAACGGAAATCTTCTGGTGAGTTTTATATAAAATATACATGAGATTGATTGATGTTATACTCAATAATATGCCTTACACATTATACATACATGAAATGAGTTATATTATCGAACTAAATTCAAGACACTTTGATGGCCTAACAAAAATTCTTACTAATATAGTTTTAACTATAGATTGCATTTTTTATTAACATTTTATACTGATTTATTCTTTTTTGTATTACAGCACCAGTATCATTCTCAATCAAGAAGCAGAAAGAACCGGACCCAGTGCTGCCCAAACCAGCTCTCCCATACGAGTCCAGTTCCGACGAAGACCCTGAGAAGCAAGGCGAGAAACAAACAGAGAAAGAAACACCAAAAGTAGAAGAAGTTAAAGAAGAACCCAAAGTTATTCAACAAGCACCGCATCAATACTACCCACACAACTACATGCCACCCGTAGTAGTTTACAAAATGGAAGGGCAACTCACTCACGATCTTCCCACTATAAGAACCTTAGAACCCATCAGACCAATGGTACCAAAGATTCTACCAGTTGTAGAAGCCAAGCCACCTCCAAAACCTGAAGCGCCGCCTCCACCAATAATAGTTCCAGTGGAAAAGCCAGTTGAAGTAGTGAAAGAGAAAACTCCAATCCGCGAAGAAAAGAAACTAGAGAAAGTGAAAGAGGAAAAGAAAGAACAGAGCCCGTCACACAGAAGAGAAAGAAGGAGACGTGAACGCAAGAAAGAGTATAGAAGTAAATCTAGAGAGAGAAGAGCAGAAAGAAGCCCCGACAGAGAGTACAAAAGAAGAGAATACGAAAGAGAAAGGAAGAGAAAGAAACATGTTAAAGAAGAAGTTATTACTGTTAATGAAATTATTTCCCTGGAAGATAATTCCGATGATTTGATCGATTTGACTGGCGATCAGTCGGATTCTAGAGGTGAGTTTGTAACATGTGTTTACTTGTTTATTAAATAGCTTATTTACAATGAAAATAAACATAGAATAATAATCATTGACACTTGCAAGACTATTCTAACTGTATACCAATCATTAAAGACTGTTCTGGATTATAATTGTCAATATCAATATTGAGCAGAAATGTACATAAAGGCATAAAATTGATTTAATTTTTTTTCTTAACATGGCATGAACCCAGCAGACTGTACTGATACATCTAAAAAAATGGTAAATTCCTAAATGGTGCGCATGTTACTTCACATTTTTTGCTTTATCGTTAAAGTACTTACATCTATTTTATACACACAAACATTCAGAAAGTCAGTGTGTCAAAGCCTCGTGTCTTCGACGAACGAAATCATAGATATAAAAAACTTAAATTTATATTCGATAAAGGTATCCATAGCCATTTAAGACTTAGTATGACAGTGCGCAATTAGAGAGACCTATGTCCAGCAGTAGACGTGAGAGTCTGGTGATGATTACGATAATGATAATGACGATGACGATGTTGTTGATAGTGGTGATGACCATTATGTATGTGCAGGAGAGTGCGACACAGTCGTAGAGCGAGTGAAGCAGCAGGAGCGTCGTCGTCGCGCCGCCGAGTTCTTGAAGAAGGTGGGCGTGGACCCCGCCGCCGCAGCACTGCCCACCACATCACTCGCCAGCGCCATGGTAACTTCTAAATATATTGATTATCAAAATCATAATGTATATATTTCTAAAATATGTCCCTATTTTTTTTCTAAAATATCTCCCTAGGGAATAATATAATTTGAATTAAACTTGCGCTTGATAAACAATTAGTATTAATCCAGGTCCAGTCTGAGCCAGTAGCGGGTGTTATAAGATTTCCGTCTAGTTGTTCCAATGAGACCTGCAATTTGTAAAAAAATATTTTACAGGTCGACAATTTGGAAACGAGAAAAAAGAAACAAGAAGAGGAAGAAGAAAAACGCCGACGAAGAGAAAAAAGACGACATCGAGATAGACGAGGTAAGTTTTATATTCTTGAATTAATCTATACAACTTATGTATTACGTGAATTCCTGCAGTAAATATAATACATACAGGGTGTATTCAGACCGTGGTTGGAAACTAAGACAGGTGATATCTAAGGTGATTACCTAGTACAAACCCCGTGGCGTTAAAGAAAATCCATGATTTTCGTACAGCCATCGGTATTATAATCGTCAAAATTATTATTTTTTGTCGGAATTTAATTAAGGCTAATAGATTTTTGATCCCCGTGGCTATTACCTGCCTAAGTTTCTGATCACAGTGGTCTGAATATACCCTGTTTATGGTGTATTCAATCTATAATGAATGTGTTTCATCTTTCAGATTATGACGACGAATCTGAAAGGTCACATCGTAAAAGCAAGAGGAGAAAGTACAGGTAAACTATCAGAATATTACACTTCAGAGGATTTTATTACTTACAAAGTCGCGTTTGCGTTACCGAAGGTGTAGGATAACGTGTAGTTTTACATATACGTTGTGTCAGCTGTGTTATGTGTCCCAAGAAATAGCGCGCGAGCCAAATAACCGTAATACCGAATTTTATGCAAAAGAAAAACTCCAATACTGCCCGCCTGCCCTACTCTGTTACTTTACTGCCTTACTCAGGAACCAAAGACACTTTTTAATTTTCATCTGCCTACTGTTTTTAAATCCCACGTGTATCCCAGTTTATTCAGTAAAAAAGCTAGAACATTTGGTTTAGACGCGGGTGAAATGAACAAACATAACAAGGCATAAATATGAATGTCCTTCCTTATTTGCCCTTTCACGGAAAGATTATGTTAAATGCCATCTTGTAGAATTAACTCTCGACATTTTACTTACAGGTCATCAGACGATGACGAATCAGATTATGACGGGTGAGTGACATTAAAGTTTTGTTTGTATTAGGTATCTGCGAAGATTAAACTTTCTTATTTCCTCATCCTTATTATGAACCCTATTAATATATAATCCTAGTAATTATCCTTTATTATGAGTAAAGATAAACACTCCGAAAAGTTAAGTTGTAATTATAATATAATAAATAATCTTTACTTAGACGTAAATTATATCTCATTCACGATAAGTTGATTCTTTTGGCATATCGACTAATTATGGGAAACAGTAAATATCGAGTAGTTCAAACATATTGCGTTTTAAAAAACTGCATTATGTGTGAAATTCTTTATTACTTTTGACATGTAAAACATTATGCAGATAAGCGATGGTCAAAATGGTGGACCTCCCGCCAAATTTAAATAGGTGTTTTAGACCACGAAAGTAAACAACTTCCCCAAAGAAACACGGGTCGAAAAGTGAAAAAAAAATCAGACCTTCTACACGAAATCGACCACGTGAGCAGTTTTCTATGGGAGGGTCGAATTATTTACCACGTTTCGACCCATGTTTCTTTAGAAAAGTTGTTTAGTTTCATGGTCTAAACAATCTATTTTAAGTTGACAGGAGGTCCAAAAATAACGCAGTATGTAAAAATTAAGGTTGAAAAATTAAATAGTTTTATCTTTAAAACAGTTTTTATTAAGAAACTGGAGCACAGCCATGATCATCATAGTGTTCAATAAAATTATCGACGTGGAAATCGATATGAACGATGTTACGTTCCTTTCCGTCCGACCAATGTAACATTATACAAACGTCAATTAGTTTCAGTATTCCTATTTTATTTTTGCTTTGAAGCAATAAAGTCTCAAAATTTTCGGATAACTCTTATATCTTTAGGGACTTTTGTGTTGTATGTATTTTTTTATATTTATCAAATCTTTAAAATAATAAAATAATACGTTTTATTTTTCAAAGTCATGTCTCAGAAAAATTGACATCTGCCAAAAGAATCAACTTATCGTGAATGAGGTATAATAGTAAGTTTTACAAAAAGATGAATTTGTCTACCTCTTTATTTCAAAACACAACAAACTTACTCCATTTCCAGTTCCAGAAGAAGAAAACGGAAGAAGGAAAAGAAGCACAACTCGAAAACCAAAAAAAAGAGAAGGAAAGAGAATGACGTAGAAGATGAAGGAATCACGCTTCCACCAAACATCGACTTGACCAACACGCTCAAGGAACTAAGGTCATCTTCACCAACAAAAGATCTTATGATGCAGAACATGGAGCAGGCTTTCAGACCAGAGTCTTCTGATGATGAAGAACAGGTACCAAGAGAGAGACAAAAGAAGCAGAAGAAAGGAGAAAGAGAATACAGCGAAGGAGAATGGTCTAGTGACAGTGAAGGTGATTCCAAGTCTTCCGGAAGGAATTACTAGCATTTATTTTGAATATTGTCATCTTTTACCCCTGTTAGTTGAATTATGTCTTAGAATAATTATTCCAGGTGTATACAATGTACAAATATATAGAACGAGAAAATAAACTAGTTTATAATAGAATGTGTATTAGGTAGTAAGAGTTTATCCCATATATTACTTAAATGTATAATTGTTGTTTTTTATTAAAAATAGTGATAGTTTATCACTCCCAATTTCTTAGGGAATACCGAGAATTATTTAACATTTTTGGAAATAAATTAAAATTGTTTCTTTCTAGAGTTACCACATGGTTTATTTTTATGTTAGTTGTACAATTATTAGGCCACAACGGATTAAGATACCCCTATTTAGCTGTAGGTTGTACCAGAATGAATAAAAAATGGAAATAATATGATTCTTGTTACGTAATTTGAAGTACATTATGTTGTAATTATTGGTTATTGAAGTATATAGTATAATAAACAATGAGAAAATTAACATTGTTGAGAGACAGCTATACCTTTTAATTTCAGGAGAAATACATTGTATCTATTATGATTAAATTTAATCATGTCATTTGTATAGTTTTTTGGGATATTTATAAAATCTCAAATCTGGTATACTTTGTTAGGGTAGTAATTTTTTTTTACTTTAATAAGGATCTCCATGCTCAAGTTATATGATATTTATAATTCTATCCTATTCTTTATACTAAAATCCTGTAAAAAATATGTACCAATTACCTTTAAATGGCTAACTTACTAAGAACATTCAACTGATGATTACAAGTATGTATGTATATCAAAAAAGGTAACAATGCGTATTCCTAAAACAAAAAACCTTTAACTACATAAACGAAAATAATTATAAAAAACGTAATCACTATACTTAAAAAGCCAATTTGGAATTATTAGTGCCACAGAACACATCACAATGATAAATGACTTAAACAACTATGGACTGATCACAAAAAATTGTTTTGTAGAATCTGAGAATTAACTAGCGTTTGTAAGTAAAGTCCTTCTGTAACAAAAATAGATCTCTTAAGTTTTGTTTACATCCCAATTTAAATGACAAACAAATTTTCAAATTACATTCAAATGTTGATTTATTATACACAGCATATTGTATTGAAATTGTTAATTGAAATATAGCTTGTCTATCGGCCTTTATTCGTTAGACATATGGAAATATTCTAGAATTGAATGTATACTATTGTAATTGGTGTCGACTTGATAACCTCACCGTAAATCGACAGTGGTATTGTGTACGCGCCTTACGTAGTTGTAATATAGCGTATAAATAAAATAATATAATTTTTTAAAGTGTGTTTAATTTATTTAAATTGCTGAAATAAAATATGATTTAACAGCATTCATTATTTTTAAGAATCGGCGTGTTGAAAATAACATTCATTGTTAATAACAAAATATGATTGATGAAAAGTGGTTAGGATGGGACAGTTGTAAAATTTCGCTAAAAAATGATAGACATTCCTACAAAAACCTTGAACAATGAGTCAGGCTCAAAGCATCAATCAAGTTCTATTTTAATCCAGCCCCATTCAGTTCAATTGCTACTCTCCTTATTCAGTCGTTTAAGAACCCACACAGAGGGTTCACTTGACCTTACTAGGCAGATAGCACGTGTGCAGTCTTGACCATCATAATTTACCAATTTGTTACTAGAGATGTACCTAAATTACTTTTAGCACATTGAAATTGTATACAAAATAAAAATATTATACAAAGTACAAAAATGGTTCCAAGTACTTAATGTAATTCTCCGAGTAAAATATACCAAAACTGAAACAGCAAGACACTGTAATGTACGTAACGAGAGATGATGCTTGGTAAAACAATAGATGATTGAAATGAAATAAATTATTTAATTTGGACAAGAATACTTTATCACTTAGGTACTGTGTACTTATTAAGTCATATCCATCTAATAAGACAGAATTGCATCATATCATTAAAAAAAAAAAAAAGACTAGAGTAAAAATTTTGTACATAATAAAACACATAAACTTGATTATGATTGCATAACAAGGCAATTGCTTAGTGGTTTACCATCCCTAACACTTACACGTGTCAATTGTTGCACCGACAGGCTTAGAGCATCTTCTTCCTCTGTGTATGGATTAAATGAAATAAATTGTACTTCACCCGAGATTCAATTCAGTATACAAGCGTCATAGTAAAAATAGTATCTTGCAGAAGTTTAAAGACACCGCGAGAGCTGAAAACGAATACGTTTAAGAAGTTGATACCTATTATGACTTCATATAGGTATTAAGCAGTAACTTTTATGATCTTACTTGATGGCAACAGATTTGGGTGGTCTATTACAGTTAGCAGAGATGATTTTCTCTGCGCTAGTCTTATAAAGACTGAAAAAAAATACAAGTAGCTGAAGCAAATGAAGCTTATGTATTCTGCTATTCAGAGATTTTTCCATTCATGTCATCTTCAAGGATTTCTAGCGATATTTTGTTACGTAATACCTCATTCGGTTATTTTTTGCCTAGATCATTGCCACATCAGTAATCGTTGGCGCAGGTTAGATATTGCTAATTCTTGTCACAATGGTAATCCCATCAACTTCGCAAACAAGATATATTTTATCAGGTTTATTTATCGTTGAAAACATTGTTTAGTTTGTTTTCTAGATAATATGTATAAGTAAATATAGTCACATGGTACTCAGTCATCAAAATACTAGAGATCTGTTGTGGATAATCTATTCCCTAGATATTTCGACGTTTTAAATTATAAGTTCTAGGTAAATTTCTGTGGCGATCAAAGACTCTAAAGGCACACGCACTAAAGTCTATATTTTATTCTAGATGTGTCCCTATTACAAATATTGAATATATTAGAGCAATAGTTTAATAAAAACGACTACGGTGTAAAAAGTATTAAGCTCAAATGAATTTAATCATTACATTAAAGGACTAACTATAAAATACAAAAAAATAACAATAAGAAAGTTCCATCACATGTCCTAACGTTGATTATCGTTAAGCTGACCATTTATTTTTTAACTCAAAAAAAAGACATAATTTTTATCCACAGTACCTACGTGTGTTCACAATGAAAATAAACAATATTTGGCCAGCCATCCATCAGTTCCACGGAATAGGGAGGAAGCGTATTGCCGTTTTTGAGAGCATTTCTAGACTCCGCGATTCGTCGTCTACGCGACGATCTGTGATTCACGGCCTGCGCCTGTCTCACGAGCTTTATAATGTGAAATTTTCGTGCAATTTTTAAAAACGGGACAATTTTGCGTCCCGGCGCTTTATAAACTATTTTTAATAATTCGCGGAATTTTTTGATCTACAATTAAGCTTTCACGATTCATTATCGACGTTTGATAAAAAAGCAATATCATCCAACTTTCAGAGATGGATTACGTTATCGGTCAAATGTTTATAAAACTAAGGTTAAGGACAACTTAAGTTTAAAAAATTCTAAAAATAAAAAATCGGCTAGTATACCCAACTTCTGCAGCAGACTTGCTGTTTATGTTTAAAGTAAAAAAAGACATGAATACAGCAATACAGTCGTCAGACTATCACATATTTCATATATATATATCACATATTGTAAACCATTTTATGTAATTGTTCTGTACATGTGGTGACTAAATAAAGAGTTATTATTATTATTATTCTCAATTTCTATGATTCTCAGCTTTCTAAGCTGGCAAAAAAAAAATAGTACACACGGACCTGGACCAAGTGTATACTATTGGGTTTACGTGTTATTTGGGACAACTGAAAGGTTTTGTCCATGTTCTGTATTTGCATTAGGATCTGTATTTAAAAATTTTCGGACCAATCTGCAGGTATTTAAGATGGTAGCTTTTTGCATAAGGCTGTAGGTGGTGGATGGCAGATCTATCATTTCTATAGCCTTATGCAAATGTCTGGGCACTACTCCTGTGGTAGAAATGACTATTGGCACTATTGTGACTTGTTTTAGTTTCCACATCCGGGCTATTTCATCTTTCAGATCTACGTATTTTGATAGTTTTTCCGATATTGTATTTTGTAAGTTATGTGTATTGGGTATGGCTATATCTATTATTTTCGCTGTCTTATTGTGTTTATCTATAAGGGTAATGTCAGGTCTATTGTAATGAACGGTCTTGTCTGTTAATATTGTTCGGTCAAAATAAAGTTTGTAATAGTCATTTTCCACGACAGTTTCGGGCTTATATTTATAGTATGGCTCTATTCGGTTGTGATCTATTAATTTGTATTTTTGGGCTAGTTTTTGATGAATGATGTTTGCTATCTGGTCGTGTCTATGTTTGTAATCTGTCTGTACTATGGCTTTGCAAGCACCTGTAATGTGCTGGATAGTTTCTGGTGCGCTGTTACATTTTCTACATAAGTCGGAAGCTAATTTTTTAATTATATATTTTTGATAATTTCTAGTTTCTATAACTTGGTCCTGGATGGCGATCATGAAACCCTCCGTTTCTGGGAAGAGTTCTCCTCGTCTGAGCCAATCGTTCGACGCTATCCTGTCGACGTCTGGTTTGCTCAGATCTTGGAAATGTCTCCCATGAAGCGATTTTTGGGTCCATGCTGCTAATTTTGACTGTCTGTCTACTAGTTTTTCATTGGCTTGGGCTAATGGGTCAGCAAGGTTCAAAGGAGTATATCTAAAGTCGTTTTGTACTATGGCATTATGTAATTCTGATGTAAGTGATTTGTCATGAAAATATTTTCTAAGGTTGGTTATCTGTTTATTATGTAAGTTGGCTATGTCTATGAGGCCTCTACCTCCGTCAGATCGTGGTAGCGTGATTCTCTGCAAGCATGATCTTGGGTGATGTTTTCTGTACTTGGTCATTAATACGTTAATCATTCTTTGGGTGTTTTTAAGGTCTGTCTTTGTCCACTTTAATATACCGAATGAATAAGTTAGAATCGGGATGGCATATGTATTTATCGCTTTTATCATGTTTTTGGAATCTAACTGTGTTTTTAAAAGTAAATTAAGTCGGTGTTTAAATTGTTGTGTGAGAGCAGTTTTAGTCTCCTTGAAAAGTATTTGCTTAGATTGATTGTAGCCTAAATATTTATACGTACTATATTCATCTAAAGAATCTATCTGTTGTCCTGTGGTAAGGGTGTGGTAATGTTTATGTACTTGCCCTGCCTTAATACAATTGATCTTGCATTTATCGATGCCGAATTCCATACAAATATCATTGGAGAAATTTTCTGTTGTTTCTGCTAGTAAATCTATGTCATTTTGAGTGGATGCATACAGCTTGATGTCATCCATATATAATAGATGTGTAAGTTTTCTAAACTCATCAGTATTCTGTGCAGTTTTATAGTTAAGTGGGTAACCAATATTTTTTGTATTTAAAATATTCGATAAAGGGTTTAAGGCAAGACAGAACCACAGAGGGCTCAGGGCGTCGCCTTGAAAGATTCCGCGTTTAATTCTAATGGTATCTGTTTGTAAATATCCGTCGACGGTTTTTATTTTTAAACTAGTTGTCCAATTTTTAGAAATATTTTGCAAAAATTTTATCAGATTCGGATTTACTTTATAGATATGCAACACTTTAAATAACCAGGAATGAGGTATTGAATCATAGGCCTTCTTGTAATCTATGTACATCGTAAAGATATTCTTCTTTTTATTTAAGACTTGTTTTAATACGACTGAATCTATTGTTAGCTGCTCTTTACAACCTTGGCTAAATTTTCTGCAACCCTTTTGTTCCTCGCTGAGTATATTATTAATATCTATGTGCCTGTAGATTTCTTCAGCAATGCAAGCAGTAATAATTTTATACAGGTTTTGCAGACAAGTTATTGGTCTGTACTTGGCGGGGTTCCGTGGTTCATTAGGATCTTTCGGTAACATATACGTAATGCCGTCTGTGATATATTTTGGTACAGTTTCCGGTTGTAAAATAAAGTTATTAATATAATCTAGCAAGAAAGAATGTGTAAATGTTAGCTTCTTGTACCAGTAATTGTGGACATTGTCAGAACCGGGTGCTTTCCAATTCTGTAGTTTATTCAGGATATTTTTAAAAGTATCTAAACTAATTTTTATAAAGCACATATCTGGTATATTGTTAGACCTATTTTCCTCTTCTGTTATCCATTCGGCCTGGTCATTATGCTGAACAGGGTTTTCCCAGATATTCGCCCAAAATCCTCGCAACTCATCTTCTGGTGGCATTGTGCTTTGATGTACTTCAACATTTGCTCTATTTAAACTTCGGTAAAACTGTCTTTCGTTACTAGAGAATTTAGAATTTTGGGTTTTTCGAAGGGTGCATTCTTTATATCTTTTTAATCGATGGCTCGCTACTGCTAACTTTTGTTTAAGTGTATCTAATACGTGTGCCGGCTGGCTGTTTTCTGGTTCATGGGTAGCGTGTTTAGTATATTGATTTAGTATTTGATCTAAATGCTTTAGTATCCTATTACTTCTATTTCCATTTATATATTGAGTTAATTTTCCTATATATGCTCTTAACTTTTCTATCCTCTTCTCAATTCTGACTTGCCACGCTGGTTTTTGTTGTCTGGTACTTACGCTATTATTTGCCCTATGATGAATAATTTTAGATCCGTTAAATTTTGCTGCCGTGACAGCACTACAATATATAACTAACTGCAATGTTGAGAAATCAGTATTACTATTTAAATTTTCGGGGAGAATAACATCATTGAGGTATTTTAATGCTGTGGCTAACTTTTTAGATGTTCTTTGTTTTGGTATATATGGTCGTTCGGTGGGTTCCGTATTTCTAAATTCAATCAGAGACTCGTTAAACACTAAGTCTAAAATTTTGTTTCTATTTGTAGATACTGCTAGGGTCTGTGGGAGCAGTATTCATATTAGTATCGGTTATATCGTTACTAATGGGTACGGGGGGGTTTATTTCCAAATCTATTGTCGATAATTCATATGTATCCGTGGAGGTGTCTGGCACATTTTTACTATTTTTGGGGCTATTACTTTTTCCTTGGTCATCATTACAGGGGTTAATTGTGGAATGAATAATCTGATTCTCTCTGTACTCAATATGTGGTTCTGCAATTTTATTTATGTTAGATTTGCGGTATTCGGGTCTATTTTCTAATTCTAAATCTTCACTCACTTCTTGTCTTATCTCTTGTATTCTTTCTTCGGATACATATCTATTATTGACGATTGCACGTCTCTGGTCGGCGATTCTTTGCTCAGATATATGTTCAAGATGGGGGAAATGCATAATAAACTCACGGAACATTTGCTTTCTGTACGAAGTAAGGTTGGTTTCAAGATGTGTAACTTTAAAGTAGCTGCGTATTATTGTTTCGTTTTGTTCATTGGTCCACTTCATCCGCTTATTTTGTGACGAGAAAGTCGCATTTTCTATATTGATGGATCCTATTGGTGCATTCGGATTATTGGGGGATGATAATTTCGCTCGTATTTCATCATAAATTTCTGTTATACGATTTTGCGGTATCAGTTTATTACGACTAATGGCTCTCCGTTGATCGCCAATACGCTGTCGGCTAACGTTAATGTTCGGAAATGCTTCAATAACTCTAAGATATAAAGGTTCTAAATAAGCTTTGGTATTGGTTTCTAAACACGTTATTTCTAGATAGGTGCGCAGAATGAATTCGTTTATTTCATTAGACCATTTCATGCGCTTATTTTGAATGCTCATGGTGGGAACAGAGTTTCCGACAAAATTTGTCGTCTGTGCAACATCCATGACATTTGTGGAAATTATGTGGCGGTCTTGGGTTATGGGTTTATTGGAGTTAATTACCGAATCGTGGACATCTCGACTGTATTTTCTGGAATCTTTAACAATATCTGATTCTACACGGCGTCTACGTCCTATTGATCTAAGTTCGTATCTACTTTCAAGTGATGCGGATGTTATTTGACTAACACATGAAGATGTTGGTGAATTACACGATGATGAATTTAGTGATTTGTGAAATGAATCTGATGAAGGTACGTCAGCAAAAAGTGAAGAAATACTAGATGAGGGTGATGATGATCTTTCGGCTGTAGTCGACTTATCGAGGGGAGCCCGCCTGTTCAGCCCCCCGTCGCCAACGGATCGTATGCTGTGGCATCCAGCGTTGGCACCAGATGCGCCCCGGCGACCCCCGGGAAGCGGCCGTAGACTATATCCTTTATTTTCTTTCTCCATTAATAATTCTCCGTAAACGGGTGTTTGGGGTCGTTTGTTTGAGTAGGTGTCCTAGATGGTATTGGACTTTGTGGTTACTATGTAGTACCAACTACATGTGTTTTAAAGCTGTAGGTGTAAATTCCGCTGTGATACAGTTCCTCTACTCGTAAGCCCCCCCACCACGACAAGGTGACCCCATGGGGGGGTTATTATTATTATTATTATATTTCGAGAGGTACAGGTAGTAGGTAAATACAGGTACCTGTATAGGCAAGACTAATAGGGATACCTAACTATTATTAATAATCTACATTTTAAAAATCATTTAAATATAAGAACTGTATTTTAAATTGTATATTTATAAACAGAAATGTTTAGCGCTACCTCCATAGAAGCTAAAAAGCGTTGCACGATAATTTTTTAATGGCTTAGGAATTTTTTTATTCATATGTCTAATCGCTTTTGTTTAATAAAAATTTGACGCTTAAAGATTATTATTTGAAAAATTTGCTAATATGTAAGCATCACCATTGACTATACGTAGATACATAATATTACCTACATATATTGACGTACATAAGTGAAATTGTTCATACATCAGTGCATCACATCTTTTTAATAAGTAAATTAAAAAAAAAAATTACCTTTAAAACATAATTGTAGACATACCACGGGATATGGTTTTTATTTATAAAGTAATCCTGAATGTACTGCAGAAATCTGAGGTATACAATCGTCAACAGAAAACTGGACACATTGCTACGTTCAATTTACAACTACCTCGCGATCATATCTTTTTCAAATAACTTTACCATTAAATTGAGCAATACCCTGCCAACACACATGGGGAAAATAATCTTCATGAGTCTTCTAAGCGTAATGCAACATCTTATTTATATTTGAGACTCTGCTATGCCTGTCTTACCCACAGGCATCGCCGGTGGCAAAATTATGTGGGATTATTATTTGCTTATTTTATCTTACTTAACTAAAGCCAGCATTATCTTAGATATCAAACTCTCGACGTGTTCTAAAAGTCCCTATATAACTGCTAGATAACAATCGTGAAGAGGTTATTGAAATTAAAACACTAGGGGAGGAGATACTGTTTTGTGAATTTAAAATAAAAATTAAATATGGCTGCTGAAGTCGTAAGTAAATATTTCATTTCTTTACTATGTTATCTCAATGTAATAAAAATTAAGCTGAAAATTAAAGAAGGATTAATAGTAGATACTAAATAAGATGCCTTCAATATTTTCTGTATTAAAATAAGATTTTAGAAACAGGTACAACGTAGATTTTAAAATACAGATGGATTTGAATATACAGTTTATTTATGATACTGATATACTCTCTAAAAAATAATGATCGTCTGTTATATTAAAAGGCGGACTAAGTACCTAAACTTTTCCAACATTGCAGAAGGCCCCCGTTTCGATGATCGATCCGTCGCAGCTGCTGCGTCCAGAGCCGACGTTCAATGACAAACCCATTGATGCCTTCCGAGACTACAGCGTCGACGACAATGATCCCATCAAGGAGCGCGTGCGCAGGACTTACTATGATATGCACACCAATGTCACCGTTGACTTTGTAAAACGTGAGTTTTTAGTAAATTTCACTACTGAATTTCTTGGTGTCCTTAGTAGAATTCATGGGGTACTGTAAGGAAAAATATTTTAACTACCTGCCTTTTGAAAATATTACCAAAAATAATGATCGATTGAAGCCATTTTTATTGACAATTATTTTTTATTTATTTTAAAAACAATTTCGTATGGCCCCATACGGGGGCCATCACTTTACCATTGCGCTCATATGTCTATGGAAAATATTTACATTGAAACAAATTCATCTACATCGAACATGAAAAAAATTCCGAGTTATTTGTTAGCTTTCTAAAGCATAGGTAATTATGAGTGCAAAGTGTTAAACATTTGTTTTTCTTTTACAGAGAAGCGTGAAAAGTGGCTGAAGTTCAACCATTTCAAGGCCACGATCAAGGAGGCTCTCATCAAGTTGAACGAGCTCGTTGATGAGTCGGACCCTGACACAGATTTGCCGAACATCGTGCACGCGTTCCAGACCGCTGAGAGGATCCGAGAAGATCACCCTGATGAGGATTGGTTCCAACTCACTGGACTTATTCATGACTTAGGAAAGGTAATCTAGACCGGTACTGTGTGGAAATGTCCCAAGTTGCAGTTGTTCGAACATCATTGGAATATAGAAATGTTATTTATCACATATACAATATAGGTACATTGTATGTATAACGATTACAATCCAATTGTTATAAAGTAATGATGGTCTCTAGGTTTAGGTGCGCGGTCGAGAATTTAGGCTGTTGCTTTTTTTACCAACTGCCTCGTGATGTCGCAGCACAAGTACGTGCCGTGCGATCTAGAGTTGGCACGTTTGGTCCCGGGTCGAGAAAAATTTTGAGTTTCACCATTGCACCTCGCCAACCCATTAGGGGAAAGTAGGGGTGGGGTTATACATATATGTATGTTTATACAAAAAACACATTTTACATAATTATTTATTATCACAAGACTTGTGGAGAGAATTAAGTCCATGATAGAGTTTGCTAGTTAAGTTTTTAATACTTACTAACTGATAATAACCTGACTCAATAGATAATTTTCCATCCAAACAATATAAACAAACTATTCCGTATTTTTGTTTTTACATAATTGATAACCTTGACACTTATAATGTGCGCTTGTGACCGATAAAAGACATAACTGTTATATTAATTATATTCAATACGTAAAGTATTAGCGAAGTTACTTGTTAATTTAAAATATTATTAAAGGCGCAAACCAGAAAAATGTTTGTAAAAGTGTTAAGCTGTTAAAATCAGTAGGCGAAAATGTGTGAAACAAAAAAGTTTTAAAAAGGAATTAATAAATGTACTAAAAAATGAAGAAGGTGATGCCGTATCGGTAATGGATATAATTCGGACATCTTACACAAGAGTCTAAGCAGCTGGATCGTAACATCAAACCTTAATTATTATAAGTATAAAAACAACATATTCAAATAAAAGTCTTTCCACTCTCTAATTTGTTGAGAACTTTCTAAACGAATTGTATTTAATCCTTATTAGGTAATGGCGTTTTACGATGAGCCCCAGTACTGTGTGGTGGGTGATACTTTCGCCGTGGGCTGCAAGTGGGCAGATTCTATCGTCTATGGACAAGAGAGCTTCAAGGACAACCCAGACACCTATAATCCTAAATACAAGTACGTTACTCAAACTTACATATAGTAAGGGCATTTGGATCAATTTTTAAGCTATAGAATTATAATACGTTTAAAAGTGGAAAGGACAAATTTAATAACTTCTTTCGAGCAAAAACGCCAGAAAAAGCTTGTTGTATTGTAAATATTTTTTTTATATAATTCCGTTGATATGAGTCGAGATAACATAATCCTTTACTTACCGCGGTGAGTTGAACGCGAAATATCGCGAAGCTCAGTGTAGATGACAGAAGACGCCGTGTGTGTCATTCTTATCACATCTCCCGTAATACTTGATTGTGGAAGTTTTTGATACGATTGACACCCTAATCCGGGCTTATTAAATATCAACCGGCAACGAATTGACAATATAAAATGGAGTAGCTCTCTGCTTTTTTGTTACTTCCTTGAATAATGGACGAGATTTGATAAGGTTTTCATCATCATTTATCTTATTTTAGAATTCAAATCAATGCATTTTAATGGTTAGTTACACCAAGAATGAGTAAAATACATAAGTAGTACTAATAATTAACTCTTGGGTATGTAACCTATTAAAAAATATATCTGAAGTTATAAAATAAAAAGAACTTTAACTAGGTTTTCTATTGCAGCACAAAGTATGGAATGTACAAGCCTCACTGCGGATTGGACAACCTCCTCATTTCCTGGGGTCATGACGAGTATTTGTACCAATTCTTGTTACACAACAAGGCCAAAATTCCGGAAAAGGGTCTTTACATGATCAGGTAATTAACAAAATCTGTCGTAACCAACTGAAAAAAACATGAAACGAAAACGAAATTTTCCCTATATTTTAATATTTTTTTTCCTCTGAGAAATTTTTATATTTCAATTATTATTGTGTTTTAACCTGGCGAGCGTTATCGAATGAACTATTAAAATGGCAATTTAGTAATAAATAAAACGTGAGTTTAAATTTAAGCAGCATGATTTCCAATCGTTGTTAAATGCAATGCTGTTGAAATTTCATTCTGGGTTAGTGACTTGAGCCGTATTATTTTGACCGACACTTGTGATAATAGGACAAGATTAAGGCCACTTCTTAGAGCATTGAATGACGCACAGCGACGTGTCTGAATGACTAAATATATTTTTATATCGGATACCTGAATAAATACATAGAGACTAAGAATATTTGCTCGAACATGTTAAGTAGACCACTAAAGGGTTTTAATTAATAGCATCATGTACATGTCAGTAATCCTTAAACGCTTGTTATGTAGATGTAAGATTTCGAGATTTTTTTAAATCATTTACTTACAGGTACCATTCCTTCTACCCTTGGCATGCGGGCGGCGACTACCGCCACCTTACCAACGAAAAGGACGAGGAAATCCTTAAATGGGTGCTCGAATTCAAGTGAGTAAATATTTAGGTTACCTATTATCTTGTTGTATTTGTTACAATAATGCAATTATAGCTTTCAAGAATTTGTCAGTGAGACGTATTTGGGCTGATGAGGCAGTATTAAAATATTTACTTGCGAAACCCATAATATAGTCTATGTAATATGTATACTGCAGTTTGTTACAGGCCCGATTAGTAATTAAGAAGTTAGTGGTAGGGAGACAAAAATTCCCGCGGTTTTTAGTTACGACCCAAAATCCAATAAGCAGATATATGTAAGTAGTCAGGACTATGTAATTATTTTTTTCAGCAAATATGACTTGTACACAAAGAGTGAGAAAGTGCCGAACATCGAAGAACTGTGGCCATACTACGAAAAATTAATCGACAAATACATTCCTGGCGTTTGCGAGTTTTAAAAGCATATTTTAATAACAATATCAATACCAAGTGTTTTTAGTTAGTTATTAGAGTTATGCAAATAATATAAAGAGGGTGTATTAAAACGTACCTAATTCATCATTTATAACACAATTATATTGTTTCATAATAAATTGTTATTTATTTTTAGTTAAATAATCTAGTTACCAAAGAATGTAGTTGATTTTCCTTAGCAAACATTTTATAGACGACAAAATAAGTATTTTTTGTTAATATATTGGTTATACACTGTAAATAAATTATTATCAATAATGTAACCTTGTTTTATTGAAACGAAAGAAAACTTACAATGTGTATCAAGGCGTTTCATTTTTTCAACTATTCTTAACTAGGTATCTGTTATTGTAAACACATACACATTACACACAGAGACACAGACACAGTATGCTAAAGGGCCCAAAAAGAGAGATTTGTAATAAATTCTATTGGAAATAAGGTTTTCCAAAAAAAAGGTTGTTTGTTTTTATTTTAATCGTTATGTGTCAAGAAATTGCTACTAGCAGCATGCTGGTTGGCAATATACCCAAATTAAGACGAATTTTCTCTATTCAAAACTGAGAAGTGTATTTCTATACTGAAATACACCTCTGTCCATCTTCTGCAGGACATAAGCGCTACATTATATAACTTTTGATTTATGGCAGATAAACTTCCTGATTAAGTCCGCGAGTCCTCAAACGTCGTAGCTTGCTCGTCTGTCATGTTAAACCGTATACAAACGGTTTCTATATTTAGCTGAAACATCCTGTAATCATATAATATGTTATATATGGCTTGCTAATGAAAGCCAGGTATATGAAACGGTTTTTTTCATTCTGCTGGATATAAGTATTTGTAAAGTTTTAACTGTGTTATTGTTATGAACACTGATGTTTTTTATGTGCGACCTTGAATCCCAATCGATGTTTATCATTACATAATGCAACAAAAAATTGAAATATTTTGCTTGCTATTTACGTCATTCAATTATCAAATTATACTTCGATGTAGCACATATTCAATGCTATCATCAATTTTGGATACATCAATGAATTAATTCGTACAAGGAAATAACAGTCTATTATAATATTGGTGCGACGGAAATTGTACCAAACCTTCTGTCTAGACCAAATTTAGATTACACGTCGTCCCCGTTTTACCATCGTTTTTTGAAGGCAAGCGAGTCCTTCAGATAAATAAAATATTTGAATAACATTAAACATCGTAGCGTAAAACAAAACTTTTTCTGAACACTTTACGGTACCTTCTTTAATTATTTTTCCTGTTCTATTGATTATCCATCCAAAGGTTGTCTGTAAGATATTGCCTAGAGCGATAAGGCCACCTCTTGTTTCTTGTTATTCTTCTTTTATTTTGTAACAAGGAAGTGTTAATAAATAAATAACAAAAGTTTGAAAAATAGCAACATATACGGAACACCGCAAAGATTAATGCCAGGTTTGATGATTTAAATGAATATGCTCATCATCATAACATTAATTATGACACTACATGTCGTCAGTGTGACATCTTATCGATTACGAGTATGAAGTGCATTTAAAAACACATTTCTCTCCCTTAACACGCGCAATAGATAATAAAATAACAATAAAATCACACTACATTTATCACGTTAATAGCTCCGTTTCAATTAGCCGATTAAATAGACTACGTATCTTCGCCAATGTTATCAATGAGAGGCGATAACCTCTTGTATGGCCGTGCAATTATCCACCACTGCCTTTAAAGATGTTGAGCGTCATTCCGACAAGCAGTCCGCGTTTAGACACTGCTCGTATTCCCGCCAAAAATGAAGATCAAACGTGTAAGTGATTCTAATTTTTTTTTTAGTTTTTTATAACGAAAAATGTGAATTAAAAAACAAATCTTTATTTCTTTTTCATATCAATCTCGTGAAATTGGTACATATAAAAATATATTTTTTAGATTAAAATGATACTAATATTTAAAATATCCAAAAATAATTATGATAGGTATGCCAAATTCGTGCAATTGAAATAATCAAATTTCCAAAAGGCGTTAGTTTAATCCATTCCGCAAGAACATAACATTAACAGATTTATAATATTTTTAATTTAAATACCCAGTCAAACAAATGTTATTTTTTTTATTATATAAAAAAACACAATTTGCTACATTTACAACTTTTTAAATTAAAAATAGAAAACCAAACATCATAGGATTTTAATTAGTTCCGTTATCGAATAGCCTATTAAAATGCTACAAAAAATTCAAATAATTTTTCTTGTACACGAAAAACCAACAAGAATTGCTCAGAAAATGACGACGGCTTTTATTTGTCTCAATTAAGTGTCGCTTAATCTATCACTTGACCATAAGGAGGATTGTGTTTGTATTATGATAACTTTCACGTGCTCGAGTTCATTGATGAAATGTTCAATGGTAAATAACTTATCAAGACTTATGGTTGGCGCTTTCTTGGGGAGGCCTACGTTCAGCAGCGGACCGCGATAGGCTGAGTAATAAAAAATTAACTTATCTCTGGTATTAGAAATAAGTCACATTAATTGGAAAAGTATTGATTAGTAACGACCTGTAATATCTCACTTTTTAAAAGTATTGTGATTATATTTTTTATTTAACCGTTGACCGTCAAACTCCTGCAACATTATTGTTTATCTCCAATGCAATAAACTTCAAGGACATAAAACTGCAAACGACTAATAACTTTTGTAATGTTACATTGAATGAATTGAATTACATTTTTTAATGGCGTACTTAAGTGATTTTTCTTACGCTGTTTCTGGTATTTTACACTCTTTGAATGGTTTTAGTCCAGTATAATTTTTTAATAAAAATTTATTGAAATTGTATAAGTAAATGTTTCGCTGTGTATTTCAAAACAGTGTCTAATTTGCATGTAGGTATTTTAAAACACAAAATAAATTATTTCTACAGTTGTTGATGATTGTATTGGAAACGTAATACCTCAAACCACCTGTTCTATATTTCTAAAGAAAAACATGTTTTTAATTAAGCCTTGCATATCAACTCTAAATAAAAATTTCGTGCGGTTTCCAGCTGTTTGAGTTGTTTGTTCACATTGCTATATAAGATTAAGAGTTTCTAACATAATAACGCTTCTATTCGCGATTGAGACAAATTTTGTATCCGCGTTTCGTCAAGGAATTAAAAACTTTTTGTACCCTACTTAGAACAAATATTCGTTGTTTAATTGCTTTATGTCATGCTTTTCTTCCGTCTTATAAATGCGATACTTAAAATATTATAAAATTAAACAGGATTCGCCAATATGTATGCTCGACCCATCGCTTCTGTTTCGGCCAGAAGCTAAATATGAAGATAAGCCGTTGGAAGCGTTTCGGGACTACTCCGTTGATGAAACCGACCCTATAAAGCAGCGAGTCAGGAAAACCTATTACGACATGCATTCTAACATGACCGTAGATTTTGTTAAAGGTAAGCTCCAAGGAGTTTGTTTATTAACCTAATAAAAAGTAATATTGCAGATACGCATGAGCGCACTCTAGGTTTTTGAAATTGTAACAGTGTTGAAACGAAGGAAGAGGCAAAGGTAGCAATTACTCATGAGCAATTAAAAATTTTAGCGCGTAAAATAAATATTGGCGTACCTGATGATTTTCGTCAATCTGAAATTTACTCTATTTACCTAAATTGAAATTACAGTATTGACTAAACTAATGAATATTTTAATTACTTCATACGTAGTAAATTTTTCTAAACTAATAATAACCTAAATCTAATCAGGTAAGATGGAAAAGTGGTTAAAATTCAACCATTTCAAGGCGACCGTGAAGGATGCATTGATCAAGTTGAATGATTTGGTGGACGAGTCGGACCCAGACATAGACCTGCCGAATATCGTGCACGCCTTCCAGACCGCGGAGAGGATCCGAGAAGATCACCCGGATGAGGACTGGTTCCATCTAATTGGACTCATCCATGATCTTGGAAAGGTAATTTTATTTAATAAGCTAAATTTGATGGTAGTTGCCATTTGGAAAGTTGACGGGTAACGGATGGATGAGGGTTCCACAAGACCGGGATGGTTGGCGCTTTCTGGGGGAGGTCTACGTTGAGCACTGGACGGCGATAGGCTGATTGGAAGCCGACTATTCGTTTTTAATTGAATTTATTTTAAATCCGTATTATTTAAAACTAAGTACGTTAAAGTGACCACATTGGTAACTAAAGGTTACATGGTACCGACTTACTCAAAATTATTTTACTGTAGAGAAACGATTTCAATAGTCCGCATTATTATAATGGCACTATTAACATCCTGATACCAAATTGCGATCTTAATCGTGCTGATGAAAATTCATTATTTAAAATTTTAAGTAGGTACGACCTTAATATGATTTTTTTGGGGTACCACTACTACATACAATTATTATCAGGTAATGGCATTCTACGATGAGCCGCAGTGGTGTGTGGTGGGTGACACATTCCCAGTGGGCTGCAAATGGGGCAAGTCAATTGTCTATGGCGACGACAGCTTCAAAACTAATCCGGACACGTACAATCCAAAATATAAGTAAGTTAAAGCTTGGATTTACTGTAAGAATTCCTGTATTGAATTCAAAGATTAATACCTAATTAAGCAGATTGGCTTAATTAGGTATTAATCTTTGAATTGTGTACGTCAATTTTTTATTCCACAATCTAATTGCTGAACCAATTTTGATGAATTTTAGATGGGCATACTCATAGATTTTTTACTTTAGTTAGTGTGAATCTTTGAAGTCGGTATTTTTAAAGTGTGATTTTATATTTTTATTTCAGCACTGAGTTCGGAATGTATAAACCGAACTGCGGGCTAGAGAATCTCATGATGTCGTGGGGACATGATGAATATCTGTACAGAGTATTGGTTCACAACAAGGCTACTTTACCACAAAAGGGCCTTAATATGGTCAGGTGGGTACAAAAATCGATGAAAGTTTTCACATGCATAATTACTAATAATGGTAAAAAAAAGTCCGTTCAAGTATTAGAAATCGTAAACAAAAAATTGTTTATGTAGATTTTAATGCCGTAGTGTAATCCGCCAACCCGCACTAGGCCAGCGTGGTGGACTATGGCCTAAACCCTCTCAATGGTAGAGGAGACCCGTGCTCAGCAGTGGGCGTATATGGGTTGATGAAGAAGATGAAGAAGAATGCCGACAGCATACTCTTTTGCCTTAAATTATACAATTTGATATAATTTTGTAATTTAGTTACTATTTTTTAAATATTATTTAACTATTTAAACAAACTATGGTACTATATACGTATAGAGTTAAGATTAATTTTATTTTCAGGTACCATTCATTCTATCCGTGGCATGCAGGCGGCGACTACAAACACTTAATGTCGGAGAGTGACAATGAGATCAAGAAAAATGTCCTTGAATTTAAGTAAGTATTAAAAAAATCGTATTCGGTAATAATATTAAAACTTTACATTAAACTGTAACATTTAATATTAAATTATCCTTTTTGTTTTCAGCAAATATGATCTGTATACAAAAAGCGCGGCAATCCCAGACATCGAAGCTCTATGGCCCTATTATGAATCGCTCATAGACAAGTATATACCCGGAGTAATTGAATGGTAGTCGAAATTTATTGTTACAATTTATAATCGAGGTGCAGGATGTGTTCTTAATTGAATAAAATGATCAGACGATGGATGAAAATAGAATGGTGTTAATGAAAAAATATATTTATACTTAATCGAGTGCAATTTTGCTTGTCAATCGCGAAAAGTATTGACTTTGCAATCTCAAATTTACAGGTATTATATATGATTTATTGATGTGCCTCCGGAAAACATACAGCATTGCTTTGAAGAAGACGTGCATACTTACGCGTAAACTGCGGACTTCCGGTACACCAAGTCATCCGGTTGTTACAATTTTATGTGGCGGTAGTTTTTTCCCACCAGCTAGAACCTACCTTTGGAGGTGCTGTCATTTTTCAATTCATAGCGTTGTGTACTTTCGCCGAGTGCGGACGAAATTACTTAGTTCATTTTCATGTTACCACATATATAGTAAAATACATAGTTTTTATTTCTTATAAGAAGCAATTTCAAAAAGTTTAGTTTGAAATTTAAATAAATATACGGTGAATCGCAAATGGATAGTTAGTCGGAAGGCAAGATCGATATTATCGACAAGGCCAATCGACCAATGCTTGTAAATTCGCCGGCATCCGAGAAGGAAACAGAACAAGATAAACGGGGACTCCACTGGCTCTGGCAGTTCCTCGTGCAGCGAGTGGGATGAATCACCACGTAGAAAACGAAGTCGTGTCGCACAGGTAACCGTCGATCCTAGTATCGATGAGTTATATGCCCGGGTGAGTCTCCTCATTTTATTATTATACAACAAAGTTACGTCCACAATCTATACAAGGTCAATTATATCATGGAAGAGCATGACTAAAATAACAATGACTACGCAACGAATTTACTTAAATCATTAAAATTGCAAAATTGTTTTTGACGAAAAGAGGGTATTATATGCCGCAAACAAAACACGTGCGCAACAATTACGTAATCTTTAGCATTTTAATTTGCTCCTGTGGTAGCACATTATATACAAGAATTTCTCTATATACAAGAATATTAGTAGTTAAGTAACTTACTTTCCCAGGTTTCTTGTAACCAAAACATTTACGATGAAATGAGTTGTTTTTATGAGGGAAATAATCTTTTGGCTACCATCGAGGAAGCAATTGCGGGTATTACCTATGCATTGTTTAAATCAAAGAGAATTATTAGCCTAGTTTAAAAGGTATCTTTGATTTGGACCCACATATGTCCATATGATTTTATTTCGGACAATAATATTATCGTTATGTATATAATTAAAAATTAATAATAATGCAAAATTGTGTAAATAGTGACACCCGCTTTATGCCTCCGATCTCTCCAGTCCATCTAACATTTGCCTGAGAGAAATCGCTGGCAGCGGTAAAGCCCCCATTTGTGACACTACGTTATTTCGAGTTGCTTAAAACAATGCAGTTTTATTATGGTGTACAATAAAGAATAAAAATAAGTAAATGAATATTACCGAAGCTTCCAGAAAATATTTTTAAACAGACGGACTGTTGATTCAGTAAATTGTTTGCGGTAAACGAACCCGATAAAGGTATTCAAAGGTCTATAGCTAGTTTACCTCCTAGCGATTAATTCTTGTTCAATAAAACAAGATTAAATGTTCAGATTGCTGTTGCGAAGATTAAATGCCTTGGACGTCTCAAGTTTATGGTTGTCATCGCAAAGCCAAATAATAATAATAATAATATCAGAACAATTGTTGACGAAAATAACATTGGAAATAAAGCCGTTTGGACCGAAATCGACATCGGATAAATTATTCAAGGTCTCTTGAATCAAATCTTTCTCGAAAGAGTACTCAGAAACATTCTCGAGTTTCATCTCGGAACATTTTCGTCAAAAGAAACGCGATGCCTGATATTCGAGTTATGACATGAATTTGACTTCAGACGATTCTGTACAAGATTTTCGGCTACCGAGGCATTGGCCGTAAAACTAGATGCCACGTGCCAATAACAAAATCACACAAGCTGTTTTTTGAGAATCAGTTAAGACCATTTATTGGAATGATATGCCAGCCCTTTTGGTCAAGCCTAAACGCCACATTTGTTTTTGACGTGTAGGGTCTCGGCGACTCTGTGCACGAAGGAATGTCGAGTGCTAGATGTTTCTAGACGACTTCCTTATGGTCAATCAGGACCATTTCCAAGTTATGTACTCAGGCTGCGGAAGCCGTGAGGCACTTGGAACTTCTGGGTTATATTATCATTACCAGAAACTTAATTTTTTGGACCAACCCAGGATTGGAATATCTGAATATTCGATGGCAAATGGCAAAGAACATCATATTCCTTTGAAAAACGAGAAAATTCTCAACGATGACTTAGATTGATGCTCTGAAACATAAAGCCGAATGAATCTTCGTAAATAACAAAGCATGCTGGGTTATTCAAATTTTGCCATTTTTGCCGTGCCTCAGGGCAGATTACAAAGGCGCAACGACCAAGATTTTATAGCTTTTCAACAAAAGCCAAACGAACCAAACACAAGATATTCCAAGAAATTGGCGTTACAAGAAATGGTAGCGCGGAGCTACCATCCACTCTTGATCAATACTCAAATTACTCATTTCTGAGCGGCGGACGCTACGGATCTGAGTTAGGGTGCGGAACCCTATTGTCCGGCACATGGACACTTCGCCAGAAAACGGTGGTATTGCTACAAGAAGGCATTTGTACACAGTCACAGCAGTAACCAAGCCAAAGCGACTGGTTTAGAGAACTCTCAATTATGCTCGTACAATCAAATGATCAAACCTTGATAGCATATATACGAAAGGAGGGAGAAACAAGGTCACTAGCCTTACTGGCTCCAATTTGCAACCAGTTACGGTTGACAGTTAATAAAAATAACCATTTGACAGCCCTTGTTGCTATTGGTTGAACACCGCCTTGCGAAAAGCCGCGGGGTTCGTTCCCTGCACCGACCACTATTTATGTGATGAGCAAATATTTGTTTCGGGTCTGTGTGTTTGTGAGACCATGATGAGTCTCTTGTGGTCTGATACTCTTGACGATTTTTTTCCTGCTGTGGGGTCGGAGCTGTGCTTGTGACTGTTGAGTATATTTATTTATACACTTATTATCTCACAAAGAAGTATAATACATATAATAGCAGACAGGTTTATGCGAGAAAAATAGCCTGCAGAATAGCATCTTTAGACTCAAGCGACTTTAGAAGTTTTTCGATAGTGAGACCAACCCTGAAGAGATATTTGCAAGTTGGAAAGGTGCTATAGTGAGAAAATACGACTCCATAGAGTCCAATCACTAGATAACATAGATGCCTACAGCAAAACATTGAAATTAACAAAAGTATTCACACTTCCTAACCTCCTACCAAGGGTGCTCCTGCACTCGTACAGTGTGAGGAGAAAATACTCATTTCATTATTAATAGCACTCAACCACATGCTATCGGGCCAATCTGCCTCATGTTTTTTGTTTTGAGAACCTGACCAGCAAAGTCCAGGACCAACCACAGTTACCCTGGAAGATGCAAAAATGTCATTACCCCCTCTACAAGGAGATACTTCAATCTTGATAGGTTGGAAAATGGGGGCGGGGGGGGCAAAATAATACTGGTAAAGAGAAGAGAATACAAGGAACATCTCATAAGTAGTCGGAAGAGAATTCCACTTTGTCATCATACCTACCAGTCGAAGGAAATAGATAACATGGTGTTTCAAGTTCTTCAACCATCTGAAATTGATAATTTTTTAATGGTGGTTTTGTTTGTTTTCTTTTTCAGGAAAAATTATATTGCAATACTTGTTTATAAGTTATCAATTTTGGCTTTTTGTGGTCCATATATAGAACAAGAAAAAATTACAAATTTAATTATAAAGCAAACAGTTAAGTAATTAGGTTGGCCAGACCAAAAAGTTGTACTTTCACTTGTGGCTCAAGAGTGGTTTTAGAATAGCGTTTTATCTATCTCCATAATATACTCGTTTTGAAATAGCTCCTAAAAACCTCAACGGTTCTCAGGGAGTTTTAATAGTCCATGATCTTACTGTACTTAGATTTTAAATCATAAATTTTTTGATAATGGATCGGAGTTTTGACTGAACATAGATACTCTGTCATATATATATTAATCTTCATGGAGGCTTTCTTAACACTGTGTTGTTAACAGCTGCCTAGTATTTTTGATTACATCAATAATGAAATAAATAAAAAATTATATAATGGGGCACAAATACTACCAATTAACACAAACAACCTTTTAATTTCACTATCAAATAAAGTAAAGGCAGTCTTTACAGCCATGCTCCAAATTGGAATGGAAAGCATGTTTTACATAGATATTTGAGTTCATCCACCTCCTGCAAGTTGTAGGTCGGTTGTAGTGTCTTCAGTGGGTTAGAGATTGAGCCAATTACTAGTGGATGGATTTTATCTCGTGGTCACCAGAAATCGTCTACCACAAGCCTTATTGAACATTGTCGTGAAGTTAATGTTACTAACAACGTAGTAAAGTATTTTTATTTTTTATTTTTTTTTCTATCCTAATTAGTTAAGAGTTAAATATTGACATTTTATTTAACTAATTATGGAGTTTAGTAATTGTGTATACAGTACTGAGTACATTCTTGATAGCCCTTTTTGTCTGTCTACAATCAGTTTAGTAGGTATCACTTTTTATACTAATAATAACATTAAATTCAATCTTATTTCCGATTATTCATTATTTATTATTATCATCATAGCGTTGTGCTTTTACTAATCACCAGCAGATAACAAACACGTCTTCAAAGCAATGCTGTATGTTTTCCGGAGGCACATCAATATAACGGTTTTACATAACAATAAAACCGATATTATGTGCCGAGAAGGAAAACATACAGCATTGCAGGAAGTTCTTCCTGGTGAAGACTATGAATTGAAAAATGACAGCACCTCCAAAGGTAGGTTCTAGCTGGTGGGAAAAAACTACCGCCACATAAAATTGTAACAACCGGATGACTTGGTGTACCGGAAGTCCGCAGTTTACGCGTAAGTATGCACGTCTTCTTCAAAGCAATGCTGTATGTTTTCCTTCTCGGCACATAATATCGGTTTTATTGTTATGTAAAACCGTTATATTTATATTTAATTAGAATGTACAAATTACTTAAGTAATTAAAATATATTTCAATGATTTTTTGTGTTTCTTAACTTTTTTGTCCTTTTGAAGCCAAGAAATGACAAACGCATACCTACTTACGGATAAGTTTCTACAGACAGTTTTAATTCTTACTAAAAATACTAAACTTTCTGTATACTTTAAATTATACCTATTATTATCCTTAAATTACACCATATCTCTTTTTTTAACAATTTTTCACAACTTTTTAAATGACACCAACTAACATCAATATTTTTTTTCCTTCTCCCTTTTTCGGGAAGGCAACAGGAAACGTCAATATAACCATTGACAAGTATTAAAAACAAAAAACCATCATCATTATTAAAATAAGTGAATAAATAAAAGATTGTTTTTATAATAAATCAGGAACTTTATTTAAGCTATATTTACAAAAATACAAACATCTCAAAATAGACAATAATAATTGTAATTAAACTACAATATGATCAACAACCGAGTCAGCAAATTATAACTACACGCTTCACAAAATTATATATATTATGTATGTACACACAACATAAGTTATACAAATTACATTTTTGGGTAACCGCCACGAAAAACTACAAAATACTCGAATATCAAAAATCGATCTAAATAGCCCTTTATTTTGACTCGTCGCGTTATAGTGGTGTAGACAACGTTAACTAAAGTAGAAGATTAGGAAGGATAATTAATAAATGCTGTATCATAGACAATACCTTTCATATTTTTTAAATTATTTTGTAGTTTTTAGTAGCTTGTTTAACAAGCAGTCTTCATTATGGGAAAAATGCACAATATTAATTGGTAAGTTTAACGTCAGTTAATTAAAATGATAAAGCAATTTATAATCAAACACAGATTTTAAAAAATTATGTAGGAAATTCTTTTCTGTAAAAATTTTAAGGAAAGAATGGTCACTCGGATGGTTTTATTAGGAATTTTTTATTGCATTCTCTTGTTCATTATGGAAAAAAAAAAAACTAAAAAAACATTCAGTAACATTCAATTTTACGAATAAAAAAAAATGTTTCTAAATTTTCTTTGTTTAAAATCCATTTAGGAACCAATATTAATGAAATTAATATTAATATTTAATTATATCAAATAAAACACATTTCACAGCTATCATTCATAGACAAAATTCAAACCATATAAAATTAAAATAATTTTCACTCAAAAAGAACAATTTAATTTAACATAAAGATGCACAAAAATTTGGAAAGTAAAACATTCACTATTTGCAGCGAGGTCACTTTAGTGGTAAAATAATAAAGCTCAAATACTAAATAATCAAATAAACCTCTTCACGATTATTTTATTTCACCTGAATTCGATTTCATTTTTCATTTCTGTCATTATAATGCCAAAATTATTAAGTTTGCATAATATCTATATGAGTACATAGATTTTTCAAAAACATTTAAAATAAAGTTGAAAATCATTCATTCGTTCTTTTCATTCATCCGTTCTTTATGCGAGATTGAATGCGTAGTATTTATATATGATTTAACAAAGCGAAATACATTTAACTATGTAAGTTCAATAAATTATTTAATTGTTCGATAGACATTTGAATATATTGTTTATATTAACAAAGAGTTTAATAGTCTGACATGACCTTAACATTTATAGATTTTTTGAGCAAATAATTATAAGCTGAACTACATTACTAGTGCTTGAAGAAATTCTAGAATAATCTATTGACGATAGTTTCAACATGCTCCAATTGGACAGTGGATTATTCTTATCTTTAAGCTTCATGCACCTATAAAGTAGTATATATTCGCATGGATTCTACTATCATATACTATAATATTTTATAACACTTAATCACGAGCCATTGACCAAATCCCAAGTAATCCATTCATGCAAAATTAATCATAAGCTATTCTATGTGTAATATCCTCTAAAACCAAAACGCTGTAGTCATGTCAGATAGAATTTACTAATTGTTTTATATGTTATCATATTTTATATTACTTGAATATAATTTCAAATACACGTTAATATTAGTCCCAAAAAATATATAGCACTACGCAATCTACGACCTCGAAACGTATAATTTAGTGTATAAAGAGGCCAAAACATCATGTATATAAGTATTGTAGTCGATATTGCGATTGTTCGAAAAGTGAAACTTATTTATGGACAGCCCCATTATATTGCTGTCATTGAATAAAATTGTTTTTGAAATACATTGCATAAATTTAATGTCAGTAAATTTGTAATACAATATCGACGCCAAAAAGCTTAGAATATTTTTCACTACAAGACACATGCAGTATCAAGGCCGCCTCAAAATTTTAAGGCATTTCAAATGTTCCCACCCAAATGCTATGGTTTGTCTTGAATAACAGCAAATATTAAATTTATGTTAAGTTTAATTCAGAATCATCTTTTGTAGCAACTTTGTAGGAGGCTATATTGGTAATTTTTTTTTTCTGTATTTGAAGGAAATCATATTAAAATTAATAATAAATTACTTTGCCTTCTATTCAAGACAACCAAAGCAAGATGTTAGCCCACCTACAAACCTATCAGTCTTAAATTTTGGAAAGACGGTCTCACTCAAGACGCACATTAAGGCCAACATAAGGCGATTGTAATATCGATAATAATCGCAGCGAAAGTTCTGATAATATCACACTAGTACACGTAAGAGCTACCTTTAGGAATGTAATCTTACAACCTTTGCGATTAAACACACTTTTGAAACCGAAATGAGTTGTTCATGACCTTTTGTATAGCAAGTAACTTTATAATCTCTTTAAACTATTTTTTTAAAGTGTAATATTCAAAGCTGCCAAATCACGCAATATTTTCAAAATTATTCAATTTATCGATTCCTTGGTTTCAAAAGTATTTATTTTAAGCTGAAATTTGTGCAATTTATGTTTGGAAAAAAATCTAAACCACTATGTATTCTAGAAAGAATAACGTGTCAAACAATTTAAATTTATTTTACAATGGCTGGCTCTTGTGATCATCGTAAATCTTAATATGTTTTATTCAAACTATTTTGAAGAATGGGAGTCGATGATAAAAAGCGAAGAACCAGAAAGTAACTTTTTTATGGAGGGAATCGCGAAGGAATGTATGAAAATAATTTTAAATTCTCAGACACATTTTAAATATACTTTGAAGCTATTATAGAATGAATATTGTTGGCATATTTTATAGGCGAAAATTGTGTTTCTAGCGCTATACTAATAGATTTTCACTCATTCAAAATAGCTCGCATTATACAAAAATAGAACGCTACTTCATATACCTTATAAGCGTTATTATTAAAAACACAACAACAATTCGATTATAATGTCAAAGTCTATCATTGCATTGTTATTAATATTGATAAAATTCACGTACATAAAAAATCGATTCTAATGTTTGTGGAGATATTTTGTCCGTAATTTTAATTTACGTCACCTTCACAGACAGACTGCATCTAACCATTTAATTTTATATTACGCACAAATGTCTTATTATCCATATATTATCAATTCCTTAAATCGTTATCACTCCAATGTCACGTTAACAAAAAGAAGTTACATATAACCGAACTACTTAGAACTACAGTTGAGTCGACGAAGCAGATCGTGGGTGACAATTGTCATCGTATCTCTTTTGTTTATGACGTAACTGTCAAAATCGCCATGTTGTCTCATCGTTATCGGAGTGTATGAATGAAGGGTCGAATACATATGAGCTTCATTTATGTTTTGTCGACGTCTGGTGTTTTCACAGTATGAATATCTAACAGTTATATAACGAAGTATATAGTGTGCATATTTTACGTTTCGAAGTGTTTGTATATGCTGGTGACGTAGGCCATCACTTGCTGCCAATCAGGGCGCTCTTGTTGGATCATGTCTTGGATGTTCTAAAATAAAAGACGTCATATTACTTCCCTTATAGCTATCTTATATAAAAAATCAAATCACATAAAAATGTTTCAAATTCTTTTTAGTGTATTACTGAAATTTTAAAATAAAACACAACCGACCTCTATGCATGATAAATAATGTAAAACCCACTCACCAGTGTTGTAGGTATGCCTACAGACTCGGCAGCAGCGAATGCTACGGAGAAGTTGGTCCTTTTGTCGTGCGGGGAGAGAGTGGCGTATGGGATGCGACCCTCGCCCAGGTACGAGTGCAGCAGAGCACATAACGCCATGCCGTCGTTCCACGATGAACTGATGGAGGAAACAAATTGGTTAATATTATACAAAATTGGATATTTATGTGATAAAAATCATCATCATCAGCCCATATACGTCCCAATGCTGGGCACGAGTCTCCTCTACCATTGAGAGGGTTTAGGCCACAACGCTGGCCTAGTGCGGGTTGGCGGACTACACACATAAGAAATTCCTAAGAACTTTTAGGTGTGCAGGTTTTAAAATTATTAATTATAGCTTTTGCCCGCGACTCCGTCTGCGTAGACTTTAGGGTTGAGTGCAGAAAGATAATACGTGAATCTTTATTTCTTCTCATAAGTGTCCAAAAATGTTTTACTTTGAAAAAGCTATTTCCGCATTTATAACATGTTTATTCCACGGGAACATTTAATTGTTACTTCACAGGGTCCTATTTATGTTCATACCTAAAATATATAACTTATTCGAATGGTTTAGGCGTGAAACCGTAATAGACTTACAGACTTACTCTTGCAATTATAACATGTAACCATACCCACGGGAACACATTTTCCAGGATAAAATTATATCATGTTAATTCGGTGGGTTCTACCTATCTCTATACCAAAATTCATTTACATTGATTCAGTAGATCTTGAGTATACCGATTCCCACGGGAATACTACATTTTCCGTGATAAAATGTATCCTATGCTACTTCTGTGGGCCCTACCTATCTCCATACCAAAAATCATTCAAATCTTTCATTAGATCCAGAAATACCCATTCACACGGGAATACTACAATTTCCGGGATAAAATGTATCCTATGCTACTTCTGTGGGCCCTACCTATCTCCATACCAAAAATCATTCAAATCTTTCAGTAGATCCAGAAATACCCATTCCCACGGGAATACTACATTTTCCGGGATAAAATGTATCCTATGTTACTTCAGTTGGCCCTACCTATCTCCATACCAAAAATCATTCAAATCGGTTCAGTAGGTCCAGAAATACCCGTTCCCACGGGAATACTACATTTTCCGGGATAAAATGTATCCTATGTTACTTCAGTTGGCCCTACCTATCTCCATACTAAAAATCATTCAAATCGGCTCAGTAGGTCCAGAAATACCCGTTCCCACGGGAATACTACTTTTTCCGGGATAATAAGGATCCTGTGTTACTTCGGTGGGCCCTACCTATCTCCATACCAAAAATCATTCAAATCGGTCAAAAGGTTTGGGCGTGAAAGCATTACATAGGCAGTGTCATTTTCGCGTTAGAATATATGCTCATCCCACAGGAATCCTACATATTCCCGGGATAAAATGTTATTCATGTTACTTCATAAGATTTCATTTATGATCATACCAAGAATCATAAAAATCGGTCGAATGGTTTGAGCGTGAAAGCGAAAGAAAAATATAGGGTTTAATACCCAATCCCTCAGGAATACTACATTTTCCGGGATAAAAAGTATCCTGTGTTACTTCGGTGGGTCCCATCTAACTCCATACCAAAAATCATTCAAATTGGTCAACTGGTTTAGGCGTGAAAGCATTTTACAGGCAATGTTACTTTTGTGTTACAGTATATGCTCATCCCACAGGAACCCTACATATTCCCGGGATAAAATGTTGTTCATGTTACTTCATAGGATCTTATTTATGTCCATACCAAAAATCATAAAAATCGGTCAAATGGTTTAGGCGTGAAAGCGTAAAATAAATATAGCGTTTTATACCCAATCCCACGGGAATACTACATTTTCCGGGATAAAAAGTATCCTATGTTACTTCGGTGAGTCCCATCTATCTCCATACCAAAAATCATCCAAATCGGTTCAGTACTTTTTGAGTTTATTCGTAACAAACATACAAAAATACAAAAATCCAAAAATCCAAAAATCCAAAAATACAAACCTTTCCTCTTTATTATAATAGTATAGATTATATTTCAAAATTATGAAAACAAAAAACAATAATAAATAAATATTAATGCACAATATGACAAAAAGGATGACAATAATATTGTAGGTTTAACCCCTTTTATGAAGTCAAATCTTTATATAAACATAATATGAACAATTTACCTAAAGTTGGTGATATCAATATTGTTGTATCCCAATGTCTTCTGCTGACACCACTTGAGCAGAGCGTTGCGCTTCGACCCGCCGTTCTTCACTTGCAACGCGTTCAAAGGATCTTTCCTTTCACCTGCCATGCACATAAACACTTTAATTTAATTTATATTTAAAGCTAAGTCCTACTATGGAAGATATTCATTACACGTACATATATTGACATAAAGTGCATATTTATTTTTCAAGCGTTGTGAATATTTATAGATTATTTTTACATATACATGCGCACATATAAAAGCTAAGCTTTATAATATCCCATGTGGACAATTTTATTACAATACGGGAAAACTTCAGAAACAAAGTAAAAAGAAAGTTCCACGTTTTCCTTTTCCTCATAGAACGATACCGATTATCATTTAAACAGATTAGTTCTCGAACTCTTCTAATAATGTCCTAAATTTGATTTGGTTACTAAAGTGGCAAATTTATTAATTTCTCAACTATGTATGGTTTCTCACCTAATCAAAGTCTGAAGAATGCACGTTGAAAGAAACTCGCTGAAACGCTTGTTAAAAACAGATTTTTCTTAATAATCAGTTTGTTATGAGCCGTTGCTGTGAGTGGACGTGTGCATCTCTTGTGTTTTGTGTTTTGTAGTTTTTGTGGACTCTTGATTTAGTGTGGCATCGGACCCTCCCGTTCTATCTTGGGGCTTTCTCCATTGCCGTCGGGCGCCATCTTGGAATTTGTAGAGCGCTGTCTCTTTTGCGCTATTTGGAGGATTTGTGAAGCGGACCCGGGATTTAGAAATAATTAAAATTTGGAAAAAGTGTCACTTGTTGGTGAGGTTTGAACACGCAGTCGTCGGCGGCTCGCCGCTGGGACGTTGGCGCTTGACCGCTAGGCCAACAAAGTAACGAACTCAGGTGACGAATTTACGCTGCTAACTATACCACATAATGCTTCGCTCGCCTAATAAGCACCACTTGTTTCATTCCGATTCGGATCTGACGACAACCGAAAAGGATGGTGGTCTAACACTCTGTAGGAAACGTAAGCAACCAGACTCCGAGGTAATGCAAGCATTTCACACTCTTGAAGAAAAAATTCATAATTCTTTTACCGAGTTTAAATCCGACATGCAAGGCTTTATAAATGAAATTGGCTCCAAAATAAGAAGCGATCTTGAAGTTTTTAGAAATGAACTGAGGGACGAAATAAATACGTTACGCACTGAACATTTAAAAGTAAAAGCCGAAGTTGAGGACTTCTCGAAAGAGATTGCTGATGTAAAAAACTCTTTAACTTTTTGTATGAACGAACAAGATGAGATTAAAGTGAAGCTTAGTGCACTTGGCAAAATAAGTGATGCCACTGACATCATACAAAATTTAGAGATACAGATAGACACCTTAGAACAACAAGCGCGTCTTTGTAATTTAGAAATCTCAAATTTGCCGGAAAAGCGCGGCGAAAATTTGCTGAACATTGTTGAGAACATCGGTGTAGCCGTTGGTTGTGCAGTTACTCAAAAAGATATTACTGCAATACATCGTGTGCCACATGCAAGAGCCGGCGAAACTAAACCTAAAAATGTAATTGTAAAGTTCAGCTCTAAGATTTTGCGTGATAATCTACTCCTAGCGCATCGCCTCAAGAGGAAGTTATCTACAAATCAATTGGGACTAACTGGATCACCGCATGAGATTTACATAAACGAACATCTTACACTGAAAAGGAAGCAACTTTTTCGTAAAACCCGTGAACTTGCCAAAAAAAATAAATACCAATTCGTATGGATCAAACACGGGACCATACTGGTGCGGGAGAAGGAGTCTTCAAGTGTTATTGCAATTCGACGGGATGAGGACCTCGACAAAATCAAACCGCAGAAAACTTCCGTATGAGATATACCTAAATCTTTATTTTCATATAATGTTTAGTCTTATTATCAAACTAGATTTAATAACTTGCTTTTCGATTATTGCTGAATTTTGTGCTCAAAGTTATATAAACCGCTTAATAGTGCTTTTAATTTGCTTTTGCTTATATATAACTTTACATGCAATATTTTCGTTTCGCTTTCATGCAGTAAGATATTATTATATTAAAATAGCTATTGTTTACAACTTGCGCTTAAATAATGGCTTCTCAAGATAATTTAACAGTATATTACCAGAACTGCAGGGGGATCAGGACTAAGCTAAACACCTTATATCTTAATATACTATCTCATACCTATGACATTATTATTCTGACAGAAACTTGGTTGATTCCTGAAATATCGAGTAATGAATTCATTGATCAACGGTACTTGGTTTTTCGGTGTGATCGTAACCGTCTTATTACCAATAAAAAGGACGGTGGGGGGGTCCTTATAGCTGTCTTGGCTGAGTTAAAACCTTCGCTTTTTCAGTTTACACAATACTTATCTGTGCCGGAGCACGTCTTAGTCAGAATACCCGCTAATAATGGTAAGTATCACATTATATGCGCTACTTACATACCTCCATGTATTAATGAAGACACATGTATTACCTTTTTAAATTCTTTATCTACATTGTATGACAATCCTGGTATGGATGTTTTAATGTTAATTGGAGACTTTAACTTACCTGAATTAAATTGGATCAACGAACAATCTTACATGGACTGCAACACACATAGAGCTATTTCTAATATAGGACGGGTGTTGTTGAATACGTGCTCCCAGCTAAATTTAAAACAGTACAATTATTTATATAATAGGAATAGTCGCATATTAGACTTGTTTTTTTGTAATACTCATTGTTCAGTTTTAAGCCCCAACACACCACTTTTACCAATAGATACACATCATCCACCATTTTATGCGCATTTAGAAATTATAGGTTTAGATTCTAAAACAAATAAAAATAATAATCGCAAATATTTAAATTACATTAAAGCCGATTATGACAGCATAAATGATGATATAAATGAAGTTGAATGGAACTCCTTATTAAATAACCTTTTTCCTGATGACGCGGTGACTGTTTTTTATGAGGAAATTTACAGAATTATTAGGTCTCACACACCACAATATAAACGTAAAAATAATAACTTTCCGATTTGGTTCTCTAACTCACTTTTACATATATTTAAAAAGAAAAATAAGGCATGGATTAAGTGGAAAAAATTTCGAAATAACAGTGACTACAACATATTCTCTACTTACAGAGACAAATTCAAGAAGGAAGTCGACAAATGTTATAAATCTTACATGCAAAGAGTTGAAGAAGGTGTCATCTCAAATATAAAGACATTTTGGACTTACGTATCAAATCGTAAAGTATCTAATAACGTTCCTGCTACAATGTACTATGGGCAAACTATGGCAAATAACCCCTCTGCTGTTTGTAACCTATTTTCCACTTTCTTCAACTCTGTGTATGAACCGTCTACTTTTGATTGCTCGTCATGGCAACCACCATCACCTGACATCAATAATGATGTGAATATATGTAGGTTACATTTTACTTTGGACGAAATACGCAATGCAATGAAACTACTTGATCCTTCCAAGGGGCCTGGTCCTGATGGGATCCCAGCCGTATTTTTAAAAAGGACATCCCATACTTTATGTTACCCTTTGTTTATCTTATATAATAAATGTTTGTCCTTGGGAATATTCCCAAATATCTGGAAATGTGCAAACATAATACCTGTTTATAAAAATGGATCTAGGTGTAATGTTACGAATTATCGTCCAATATCCATATTATCGGCATTTTCTAAACTGTTCGAAAAGCTTGTCCATAGCCATATTTACCCTTTAATCCGTAAATTAATTATAAGTGAACAGCATGGTTTTGTTAAGGATAGATCTTGTGTAAGCAATCTTTTAATTTTTACCTCCCATCTTTTTGAAGGTATTGACAAACGACAAAGAATCGATACAGTATACACGGATTTTCAGAAGGCATTTGATAAGGTCGATCACAGATTGCTACTAGACAAAATCGCGTTTAATGGCATTAGAGGGGATCTCCTCCGGTGGTTTGCCTCTTATGTTACCAACAGAACGCAGAGAGTGGTCATAAACGGCTTTGAATCTGACTCTATTCTTGTCACCTCCGGTGTGCCGCAGGGCTCCATTTTGGGTCCTTTGTTGTTCGTTTTATTCATAAACGATGTGAAAGACTGTTTTAAAAAATGTAATTTTTTATTGTATGCTGACGATTTAAAAATCTACAAAAATATTTCTTCGGAGGCTGATTCTGTCGAACTTCAAAACGACCTTGATTCATTTTTCAATTATTGTACAATTAATAAATTAAAACTTAGCATAAATAAATGTCACTCAATAACTTTTACAAAAAAAACTAAAATCATGCCTTATGAATATCACTTAGGAAATACAATAATTGACAAAGTACACAATGTTCGCGATCTTGGTGTGGAGTTGGATTCCAAGCTTCACCTAGATTCGCATATTGAGAACATCACAAAAAAGGCATACCAAATGTTCGGCTTTGTAATGAGGGCGTCCAGAGACTTCCACCGACCTGACACATATTTACACTTGTACAGAGCAATTGTCAGACCACAATTAGAATATGCAGTGCCTGTTTGGAATCCTCATTACAAAAAGTATATTGGATCACTAGAGGCAATACAAAGTAAATACTTACGTGCAGTGCACCATAGATGCTTCCAAAAAAGGATTTCCTACCAGGCACTCTTAAAAACATATGGTCTCATCACTTTAGAGCGCAGACGTATGTTACTTGAAGTTATGACTCTATTTGGTATATGCCGCAATAAATTTGACTGCTCTGAATTAGTGAACCGCTTATGTTACCTGGTTCCCCGCACAGTTCACGGGCGCGAGGTGCGTAGGAGACGTTTATTTGCTTCCTCCTCCTGTAAAACCAATGCAGGCGCGCGCTCACCGCTTCACCGAATGGTTGAAACATACAACCAGCATTTCAGCGCAGTTGATATACTGCATGTTGGCAAACGCAAATTTAAAGTCAAAGCAAATAAAATTTTAATGGACATTGAGCACTATAGTTAGAGTTTTTGTTCACTTTTTTTTTTTATATTTTGTATGTTTTATTATTATATTATTTCTCCTTCTTTCGTCATATATCTCATAAGGAAGCTTAGCATAGGAAGCTAAATATAACGATGTAGTTGATAAGATAATTTTAATTTTGTTTTTCCCTGTTCTTTTATTTGTTTATTCATAATAAGTTTATTTATAATCAGGACTGTATAGTATTTAATTTAGCACATACATATCACGCGCTCTTTCAACGGCGTTTATATTTTCTAATGTAATCCGTGGAAACGTAGTGGGTAGTATATGTATATATATTACTTAGTAAGTTATTTGTTCTTTTTTCTTTGTATACTACTGTTTGTTTTCCTTAAATAAATAAATAAATAAAATAAAAAATAGTTTGACCTCGGTTGCCAGTAATGAAAATTTCATTATAACAAGTATTGGTAATTTAATTATTGCAAGTATCGATGTTTTAATGATAGCAAATATCGATGTTTTAATTATACCTAGTATCGATACCTTAATTATTACAAGTATCGATACTTTAATTATTCCTGGTATCAATATATAAGTGTGCCAACGACAAGAAGCATGTGCGTGTGACTCACAGATGTCGCCGTAGGAGTTGCGTCGCACGAAGGACTCGATGGCCTTCTGCTGCAGCGAGGCGAGCGCGCGCTGCTCGTCGGGGATGTTGGCGCCGCCCGCCGCCGCCGCGTCTGCCCCGCAACCACCGCAATACGCACGTTACGCATCTTACGCAATACGCCTCGCCACCACACACCACACACCACACCACACCACCCGAAATGGTTTTGTACACAACTACTAACTTTATTTACAATTGTTTTTAAAGTTGGCAATATCGAGTGTAAATTCTGTAGCCATTTAATTATTAGATTTTGTTGTCATATTTAAAAGAACTTCACAAATAATAATAAATTTAAATGAAACGTCGATAAAATATAAAAAATATTTTTTCTTGTTTATTATTTTGTAAAAAAAAACTTAATGGTAGAGGTGATCCGTGCCTAGCTACTGGTGGGCTGATGATTGATTTTTATTAAGTAATATGTGTACAAAACCGTTAAAAAATGGAAATATGGACGGAAATATTGATGAAAATAAATAAAATGTCATTGCTATCGAGTGAGACCAATGTTGCCAGGCATTTCACTTTTTCATTACATAAATACGACAAACTTTTTAAATTTGCTACTATAACAATGATAAAGTTATAATTTTGCACATAATTATTAAACAGCTATTGGGAAATATATTCTAAATACAAGCATAGGAGAAACATCTAACAAGGCTTAGCACTCACTCAACAATGAAATGGATGACATAACTTTGTACATTACCTTTCTAGAAATAATAGAGGATAATAGTTTGATATGAAACATTCAGAAGAAGTGTGTATTGCAAATTTCAAGGATTCAGATTTTGTACTACGAAAGTTCTTTTTTAATTTGAGTTGTCATCGCAGTAAAAATCGAATCAATAATATTAATTCCATTTTTTATTGGTATTTAAAATACTTAACTTATTCTACATTCTCAAATATACAAGAAAATAATAATGTTTTTTGGGTGTTGATAACTTTAAGTTGAACTCCTTTTGTAATTTTTTTTCAGATCGGATCGGATTTATTTGCAAAAAAACTATAAATTACTATATTTATTCTACTGCTAGGTTCTTGGCATCACTTAAAGAGCTGAATCGGGCTGGGAAGGTTTCACATAATGCATGCAGAATGAGTGATAGCATGCTTGGTATATCAAGAAATATCCTAGTGAAGTATTTATGTTAGGTAGTTGGTATATAATGTATCCTTTATATGTATATGAATCTTTTATTCCTATGTTAAGCTTATTAATATTTAATGAGGTGTGCAAAAAATATTATTTATTAGTATTCCTTTTTACATAAAATAATTTTACTATTCACAACTTAAATTAAACTCTTCTATTATTTATTTACATTAATTTTGTTTAATCACCTTTAAAAAAATCTCTTATCTATGTACAGGTCTCTACATCTACATTCGAGGTTTGAAATAAAAACAAAGTATTCCCCACACGTATGCGTGTAATAATGTTCCATACATGTCTGCGTAAATAGGACAGATAATAAATTAGTGACGGAGCACACAACACAAAGTTAGGACAAGGCAAGTGGTCGGCTCATGCGTCCGTCTCATGCCGCCATGCTGTAAGAGAAACAAGCAAACTTACATGCAATCAAACCCTGCGTGTGTGGGAACGCGACCTTATACTCATCATAATTTTTTTTCTAATTTAAAAGTCACTTCTGGGTAACGGAATTCAAAAGGAGGTTATGAGTTAGATAGATTTGATAAAAAAAAATAAACAAAAATAAAAAAAAGTGCTAAGTCCATTTGACAAGGGTCACTGTTTGTACTTAGTGATGTGAACTCTCATAGCTCAGCTAATTTTCTCCCAAAAATTACATGTTATATTGAGGATAGGGTTAACTTCATCTTACTATTAAAATATCGTTTATATTACAATCTGTGATATATTCCTTCTCTGTAGAAACAAATCTCCATTTGCTTTTATACTTCACTTTACTTGGCTTTTATTTCTATTTTTTTAAATTAAGAATACAAATGTATAAAAAAATACAGACGAATTGATAACCTCCTCCTTTTTTTAATTCAGCTAAAAATCACACATATCGCAATATAAACAACAGTATTTCATACATCATGCAGTGAGCTACAATACAGTCGATACAAGCGTGACTCACCGGCAGTGATGGGCGGGGCTCTGGAGGCGCGCGCGGGGGGCTTGGCCGCCATGTTGGCCATGTTGGTCATGTTGGTGATGTTGTTGGCCAACCCGTTGTGTGGCGAGCCGCCGCTCTCAGACATGCCGTTCTTCAACGAGCTGCTTGTTGTGGTTACGTTGACAGTCGCCTGCACCTGAATAAAAAAACATGTTGTTTGAAATTTTGCACAGTTTAACTACAAGGATTTCGAAAAAGGAAGGAGAAATAATAATACATCAATACAATTTGTTAAGAAATTGGCGTAATGTAGAATTAAATATTTGTCTGACCCTAAGCGGTCCGCGACGTCCACGATACATCGACTTATGTATAATGCGGTGTACATTACATTTTTATTTGAAAATCTACTTAAAAACAAGTCGATGTACATTCACATTGCACTATACAAAGCAATTCAAAAAGCATTTAACATTACCGGTGGCCATTCATTAACCGGCGTGGTGGCTGGAGACTGCTGCTTGGCCGCTTTAGCTGCGTTTTCTATGCTTTCGATCAAACTCTTCACCGAAAGTCGTGAGTCTTGACGACTTACACCTTCAAAAATTATTACAATTAGTTATCATATAAATGAAAATACACAGTAGCGCATTTATAGCCATTTATTCTTTGAACATTAGAAAATAAAAACGTCTTGAATAAAACACACTAAAGCCTTTTTTTTAGACATATTTTTTTGAATATGTCGACATTTATAGAAATAAGCCAGCCTCATAAAGTTCTATAGACCTTTGTTCCGTCTATGTGACGCAGCCGTCGCCATGATGTCTTGCAGCGAGGCGCTCGTCAACAGCGGCGGCGGAGGGGGGGTCTCTTCAGATCGCGGCGGAATCGCTGGATACGATAAAATTATAATTAATAATAAATTTCAGCCAGCTACCATACTGTTTATTTTAATTTTGATATATCAAAGGTTATAGTCAACACTCTGTACAAGTATTAGGTGCATCCAAGGTGGCCTCAAACGCCTTGTTGGGTTTTTATACAAGTTTTATTATCTCTTTTTCATTGTATAACGCATTTCCGACACCCAAATGCTGTAAATACTTTAAAGCCATGTTTATCAAGCGGCATATATAATAGCATTCCTCCTAGATTATTAAAACGTACCTGCACCTACATATAAATTATTTTCATTAAATATAATTATAAATACTTATGAATTACGATGTAGGACGATTTTCATAAATAGGTACATTGTAAACTTGAAATTTACTTTTCAATAAATAAGTAATCTCCTTAGGTGAAAAAATAAGTATTTCCAATAAATAAAACTTAAAGAATAAATTACTCCTAAAAAAGACAAAAAGTATATAACTAATTTGGGGAGTACTTTAAATTGCAGGGATAAAAGTAGCATATCGATAGTACGTGAGGGTATTTTAAGTAATACATCAGGGTATTTGATAAAGCTTGGAAAATATATAAATGGTTTTAATGAGATCTAAACAAGTATATTATCCAGTCTGAAATAAGCAGTACATTAACACAACGCCACCACCTCGCCCCGTCACCGTACAAACGTCACTCGACACCGCGCTGGGACATATACAGTTATTTACATTTACAATTTCACACTGGTACGTTTACTTCGATTCACAAAAGCCTTCCAACTTACGTAGAGGTCTCGAAGGTGGATGATCGTTCAGAGACCTTATAGGGTGCGATAGGCGCTTATGCTCCAACGTCTTCCAATACGGTTTCTCTCTGAAATTAGTGCTGTCATAATTCGACCGATGTTGAAGAGACAATTTTCGCATTGGCACTTCTGGCCTGCGGAGTTCGACTGATGTTTTTTCTAAGTTCTGTACTATTTCGCCGATGGAGCCAGTTGGCTTTTTCGGTGTATTCGCACTCGGCGTCCGTGATAAAGATATGACGGATTTTGTTATGGTCGATAACTCTTTATCGTCGTTTTCTAGTTGAATGTCTGGAGATTTCTGCTCATCTTTTTTTGGTTTCTTAACTCTTCTAGGAACTTTGAGTATTTCTTCTCTAGGAACTGATACAAAGTCTTCTGTAGTTTGGTTTTTGTTGGATATTTTTTCATCGTCTGCGATGTTTTTGTCTGCAAACGCAGACATCACAGGTCCTATTTCTTCATAATAATTCTCTTCTGACTGCCTTCTAGTAGATGATACATGGGGAAGAAAGGAGTTTGGATCGCTAAGCCGTGCATCTTTTGTCAGAGGATTTGATTGAACAGATTTTGTGTCTACCTGTTTTGTCTTAACCGTAGAACCGTTTTCAATAGGCTGATAATATTGGTTGTCAATCAACCATTGAGGTGTTTTAAGTAATTTCCCAACAGGTTGTAACATTTCAGGAGGTTTACTGGGTGTTTTACTAGGAGAGGGTGTTTTAGACCCAGGTAAGCTATCACTTGACCCGAAATTTTTCCACGAAACAAAGGAAAGAGGTTTCATTTTAATGTGTTTCTGATAAATACCCTTCTTTTTGCTTGTATCATCTTTTTTAGCATCAAGTGGATCTTTGGTTATTACTTGGTCCGTATCATCATAATAAACAGTTTTTTTATCAACCGTTTGTTCCGACTCAAGTAACGCGGCATTTGGCTTGAATAATACCGGCCGTATCAATACAGGGCTTATTATAATTGGAGTGGTACTATCTATCTGACCGTTAACAATTTTGATTGGTGTCATGAAGGTTTTTAATTTGCGCCGGGGCGCTACTGTGGGGACATTTGCTTGATTTTGTACAGCAACGACTTTAGGCATATTCTCATCACGACATGGATCAGTAGTATTTATTTTCAAATGATAGCTTACGTTATGGTCAATGGCAGGTTTTGGTGTTTCGCTTGGTTCTAGTTTTTTGTTTAAATCAAGAAAGGAATTATTAAAACTTATTGGTATAACAGGGACGTCATCTACAGCCTTTGGTTCATCTTTCACATCTCTATCTGGTTTATCTTTTTCTTTATCAATACTTTTTAAATCAGATGTTTTAATCTGCTCATCATTTTCTTTTACACCAAATGTCTTTAGGTGAAATCCGGACAATACTTCTTTCGCTATTTTGTCATCAACAATATCATCGTACTTAGAAGCATCGGCCAACGAACTCCTTTTACTAGAAGTGCTGCAATTACTATTAGATCTACTAGAAGATCGCCTTTTTACTTTGTAGTTTCCGATAATTCTATCAATAGCTGCCTTAAATGTGAGTTTTAGTTCTTCATTAACTCGTTTTAAATCCTTTTCCACATTGTCATTTATATCAACGGGCGTCAAATTTTTAGGCGGAATTATTAAAGGTTCCAAAATATCTACAGGCGCTGTTTTTATGTCATCTGGATATGGAAATGGAAGAATCGTTTCAGCTTTAACGACTGGTATGTTATTTGAAGCATCAGTAGTAGGTTCTTTTACAAGGTCTTTAAGAACAACGTTATTGTTTTTTTCCAGGGAAGAAACAAAAACATCGTCTGATCCTTCTGTATACACTGATAATTGACTGTCAGCTTTAGCCCCATTCAGAAATTCTATACTAGTAGCCTCTTGTAAAGCATCTTTATATGCCTGGTTTGCATTCAAATTTTCCATACTCAAAGCCTTTGGTTTTCCATTAAAGATTCCTGAAAGATTTTTCTTGAAGACTGGAATATCTTTTGCTCCTACAACATTACTAGATTCTGATTTTGGTAGTGTTTTAACATTATTCAGATCGATTAAATTATCATCAGATGCCATTTCGTCAGTGCTCTCGTCTACAGCGTCTTGTCTGTTGACCTTTTCTTTAAAAATATCAATTGCATCTTGCCGCTTTAGCTCTTTGTTAGCAAGAGAGGGCAGGACCTCCCCATCGATTACTTCATTAGGATTTGTTTCTGTGCTACTGGTTGAAGATTGTTTTCGAATCTCATCATCATTTGTTTCATCTGTAGTCACGTTATCAATTTCTAATTTAAATTTGTCCCCTAAAAACTCTAAATCAGGAATCGGTTCGGGCACACTGTTCGATCTAAAGTATGCTTGATCTGTTAATCTTTCGTCTTTCGAAGGTGGATCGGTTACACTGTGCACTCTAGAGAGATATCTAGTTCTTATATTTTTAAAAACATCTTTTGTTGGTCGCTCGGTATCGCTCTGTGAGTCTAAGGAATCCGAGTCTTTGGAGAACTCTTTATCCTCGCCTGAATCGTTAAGAACGCTATCCATTGATTCTGATCGCTCTACACCTGTTTTGGTACATGAAATTGTGATTAGACATTTTAAAGTATGCACAGTACATCTAATGATGTATCTTGATGTAGATTATCCCAAAAGGATTGGTCACAAATTCAACATTCAATTGTATTTATACATCTAAAATTAAAATATGACCAATACAATTGGAAGTAATCTAAAATATACAGTTAGTTCTATGAATCGTTGAGTGTACATTAACGCAAGCTTTACACAGAATTAGTGCATGGGAATGCATGTTAATTCTGCTGCAGCGGGAACTAGAAAATCTTAAAATATGTAAATAGACCCCCTTTATTGTTCATGCAATAATTTATAAGAAACCCATGTACTAGAAATTTTCAAGTACAACTTTTAGAAGACATATTGAAATGTATAGCAATGTACCAAATTCCAATAGCATTATATCATTCACATGCAGTTTTAAAAATTATAGAGGTAATTCGAACTAAATCCTAGTAAAGGATATTCAAGATTTTGAAAATTTACAAATGTTCTTAATCATAAATAACACAAAACTAAACTTTTGAAATGGACATCAATATTAAAATAACACAAAACATCATTTACGCTGAACTAAGAATTGTTATTCAAAAACAAAGAAGTTAAAAACACACAACTACATAGAATCTACTACACTTATACTAATCAAACTAAACATTAACTGAAACACTTTTCAAAACACTCTCCCTTTTCAATACAAAACAACTACATACCTATTTGCAAACTTTAAACTTCATAAATCATTAGCTACTATACAATTAAGTCTAGTTCCAAATATTTCTTTGGGCTAATATACAGTCAATAAAATCTAAGTGTATTCTACCACTCTTGCATAACACTCTCCGTACTCGTACTCCTTCCCACTTACCCTTCATGGAATGTATTTGGTCTTCAAGCAGCCGTATGCGGTCTCGTGCGATTTTGTTTTCGGAGACGAGTCTCTCCAGCTCGCGTTGGGCCTCCGTCTTGAAGTCATTGGCGACGCGCACAGTCATCAATAGGTCACTTTGGAACTGTTTCCATTCAGCTTCCTGAAAATTTCGTTGAATATATTAAGTATGTGAAAAATATTTTTCAAAGGAAATATCACGTCACTTGAAACTTGAAATATATTAAAGGGCGTTCTAATTAGTCCAGAGCTTTAGTCGTAGAAGTTGTAATAGGGCTAGGCTAAAGGAGTTACTCCCGTTTTTAGGTTTATTTTAAAGATTAGAGCAAAGATGAATTTCTGTAGTAAAGTTTTACTAGATGAGTTTTTAGTCCCATAATAGCATTAGATTTTATTATGGCCTGATAGTGATGGTGAAGTAATTATACAACTAAAATCGCGGCAAGTCGCTTCAGACAGACCACTTTGAAAGTCTTTGGGGGGAAACCTACGTCCAGGCAGTGGCAGTCTTTCAGCTGATGAAGACGATGATGATGATAATGGTAAAAGTTATAATGATGATTATGATGGAATATGCTCTGATATTATATATAGTACGTACGTCTCTCTCCCGGTCGCGCGTGACCTGCGCGAGTCTCTGCCGCGCGTCGTTGAGTTGTCGCTCGAACTCTGCGGCGCGCGCGATCGCCTCGCCCGCGCGGGACATCAGCGACAACTTCTCGTCAGACGCTAGCTGCACCTGTAATGCAACATTTCTGTTTTAATACACACAGTCAAGAACGTTCGCAAGTAAGTCCACACGCATGAACGCAAGTCGGTACGCACGTACCGTTATTTATCCCTATCGTTCTTGATCTTTTAGAGGCAATTCACCTATGAGTTATACACACGTGGTACTGCATAAAGATTTTGTGCACTGTAGTATTAAGTTTGCACTGGCTTGCAGACAATTTGATTTTTACACTATACTTAACCGTATTACAGATTTCTGTATTACCGACGGTTCTCTCAAATAATTCATGCCTTTTTAAAATGTATCATTTACATTCAGATTTAATACCTGTATTTGAAGTTCACCGACGCTGTCTTGTAAAGTTTTGATCTCTCCCTGCATGGCAGTTTTCTCTTGACGTAACTGTTCCAACTGGAATTCCAGCTCAGATATGGTCGATTTGGCATTGTTCTTTGACACCTGAAAATAATAGATTCCGTTGAAATTAGTAAGGTTGAAATGAATTTTATCGATGTTGAACATTTTCTTCGAGTCTTTCGTTAAATATAATTTCTTGTTTTGATTTCAAAGTACTAGGCCGCACTAGGCCAGCGTGGTGGACTATGGCCTAAACCCTCTCAATGGTAGAGGAGACCCGTGCTCAGCAGTGGGCGTATATGGGTTGATGCAGATTTCAAAGTGTATTATGTTAATATAAGCAAGTCGTTATAATGATTCATCTTCTCAGCCCACATGCTTCCCACTGCTGGGCCACCACGCTGGCTTAGTGCGGGTTGGCGGACTACCCTAGAAATTCCTAAGATTTTTAGCACACCTAAGGTGCGCTGCAGGTTTCATCACGTTTCCCTTCACCGTTAAAGCAAGTTATAGTTCAATGTGAGTACACACATAATTTCGAAAAGTCAGAAGTTCGAACTTCGAACCCGCGACTGTGCGAACAAACCTCGATTTCATGACTGCTTTAATGAGTACTGTGTATTGGTATGTGTCCCTCACCAGCGCGTCGTCGTGCAGCTTGCGCGCGTCGTGGTGCGCGCGGTCGAGCTGGCGCTGCGCGTGCGCGAGCCTGTCCTGCAGCGCGGCCGCGCGCGCACTGGCCGCGTCCGCCTCGCGCCGCGCCGCCGCCGCCGCCGCCTCCGCCTCCGCCGCGCCCTCCGCCACGCCCGCGCGCTCCGACAACTGCAACACATGACATACATGATACATACAATCTACAATAAGATCACCATACTTCATATTCAAAGTGGTAATAGAGTGTATCCAAAAAGTTAGACAGGTATAATAGAACTGGTGACCAAATCACAACAAATTTATATAAAAACTTTCACAAAAAAACATCCGCTATTTGGTGACCTCTAAGTAACGTCAAAAAGTTTCTCACACTGTTTTAATTGGGCTATAACAAACTCCGGCTTCATCTCACAATACCATTATGTTACTCAAAAAGGGGGTAATAAATGTTCCATTCTTTTCCCCACGTATAATAGGGAGAGCTTTAATATACAGTCTGTATCGCCTCAAGGCATCCTCCCTGTATATGCGAGTAGTATTAGTATGATACCTTGGCCCGCGCGGCGTCGAGCAGGTCCGACAGCGTGGCGAGTTGGTTCTGTCTCGCCGCCGCGTCCCGCTCGGCCGCGCCGCGCTCCACCTCCGCCTGCTCCGCCGCGCTCTCCAGGCTCCTGACACAACACGTACAGGACGTATTCAGACCGTGATCGGAAACGAAGGCAAGGTAATATGTAAGGTGATCACAAAAAAAAACCGGTATAAAATAAAATTTAAAAAAATCAATACAACCACTAGTATGAAATGTATGTGATTTGTACGGAAAACGTATTTTTTTGTTTTCGCCGGATCATCATTATCATCAGTAGCAGCAGCCCATCCAAGTCTCATTAATGGGCACGGGCCTTCTTTACCATGGAGAGGGTTTAGGCCTTAGTCCACCACGCTGACCTATTTATTGTGGGTTGACGGACTCAAACATTTACAACTCTATGATTAAATAACGTTACTAAGCTATCTACTTATATTATATCTAAGAATTCTATGCATATCAGCTTTTGACCTATACTTAATTTAATTTGCCCTGTTATGTACCTGATCCTTTCATTGAGAGTTTCATTTTCTTTGGTTTTTTCTTCTAATGCTGTTTTAGTTTCTGTCAATTCCGCTTCGAGTTGTTCCTGCTTCGCTAGTAGATGCCTCTTCTCTTCTTGAGATAGCTGAAACATTCAATTGATTTGATTTAAAATAAATTGGTTTTATTACAAGATACCTCCAATCAATAAATATTCAAATAAAATGAATCTTTACAAAAATATACTTCGCTAAAAATCAGGCAGTATAACATTTTATGGAGATATGCTCGTAATAACATTATTAAATTAGGGTATGTTTCAGCTTACCTTCAATACGGCCAGTAATTGTTGATCAGTGTCGCCGGGAGCTAGTGTTTCTGGCTCGATCCCTTCTCGAAGGAGCAGTTCTTGCAGTGTGTCCACCTGGAATAAAGAATAAATAATAATAAATAAATAAATAAATATACATTTACCTCGGTACAAAACAAACCATACGTTTACAAAAAAATAATTTGAGACTGAGACATCCATTTTTTACATATGACGGTATTAGAGGCTAAAATATTAATGATGGCTTTATGTTAGGAGAATCGGGGCATAGAAGCCTGTGAATCCCTGGAGAGCTTTACAACTCATGTAAGGTAACGAGGGAATACAAATATCCCATGACATGAAAATTGTGCCTCCATCACTATCAATCACCGTACAAAACGCGATACATTTCACTTTTTTCCATATAGTGATACAAATCCGGTCAATTCAGAGTTTAAAATGTCAAAGCCTAGTTTGTTTCAAAAAATTCCGAACAATAATTTTCAAACTTCAAATCTGTATATATAACATAAGCAAAAGACATATAAATTATCACATATTGACCTCATAATAAACAATTATAAACTAAATACACAATAACAATGTCTTACGCTTCTAGGCTCCTTTGGAAGTACCGGTACTCTGAATCTAATGCCTCTACCACTACAAGTATACAATATAGCTCAGCCACTAATTGACTCGTACCTTAGTCCTGCTGTCCTCCAGTTTCTCAGTCTGCCTGCACAGAGACTCTAGCAGCACTTGTTTCTCGTCGGCGAGCCGCTCGTTGTCCGCGTGCGCGTCCGCCAGCTGCGTCTGCAGGTCGGCCAGCTCGGCCAGGGTCGCTTGTAGCTCTTCGCTTGTACTGGAATATTTACCGTTTTCTATACATGTGCCTTTACTAAATGAGAATTAGTAATGGGTATACATTATACAGTCAGCGTGGTAAGGAATAAGGCCTAAACCATCTCAATGGTAGAGGCCCATGAGGACCTATATGGGCTAATGATGATATAAGCAGCTGGGTTAGGATTCTCTAGGGTGTAATGTTATAAAATAAGTAGCTTATGTTTTTTGCTAAGAACCTATCTACCTTCATACTAAAGATCATTGAAATTTGTCAAGTGATTGTGATGGTACAACAGACAAGACGAACTGAGATACATTTGAATTTATAAGTATGGTACGCATTTAAATGCACGACATAAAAGATTATACAACTTTTGATCTAAAAACAGGTGTATTAAATAGCCAAAATAGGAACTTGTTTTTAGTCTAAAAATGATGATTTATTTCATCCAAGTTTAAGTCTCATATACCTCGTTTTTTGTTAACATATAATTGACAACTAAACGTTTTCCTTATGGAAACAGGCGTAATTTGGTTGAGTAATGTACGAGCAAATGAGCACCATAATTACACGTGCTTAAGTGAGGCAGGTCGCTTACCGATAACAAATTGACTGTAAAAGATTGGACAAAAATGACGTTTCTGATTTTTTGTGATCCTTTACACAACATTCTATGAAAACTACAAAAATGGTCCAAATCGTCTGAATTTCAATCTATCCATTTCAGAAACAAAGAAAGCTACAAAATAAGCATAATTTTACATTATATGTAGCTTACTTCGAAAACAATATAAAATGCGAAATTTCAGAACAGTATTACGATAAATCAAAGATTTATTCTTGGAAATGCTGTCAGCGAATAACTCACAATTCTCAACATTTACGCACGAACACGCTCAAGAGAATGCAACCATGTGTAGCTTCTTCGAATCCAAGAGACAGTCGAGAGGTGTTTAATAACCTAAACAGCATTTTTATTTTCTGTTGATTGTTCCACCGTGTTATTTGATCATTGTGTATGGAAAATTATTTGTTTTACTAACTTTTAATTGCAATGAGCACAGGTCGCAAAGCGAGCAACCATTATATCATTTTGGCCTATATATGGACGTCCCATTTACATTCATGTACTTATGTCACGACTTACATTCTTTTTCTTGTACGTAATATTGGTATTCACCCCGATAGTCATAGACACCTGTCTATGACTGTTTTTACATACACTTGTAACCAAATAAAGGGAGAAAGACGCGTGTCCATCGTCACCAATACACTTATGCCGGATTGCCGAGATGCTTCATGACACATCTCACTTTCCCATTAGCTTAATCATCAGCCCATATACGTCCCACTGTTGACCATTGGGAGGTTCAGTCCTTATTTCACCGCGCTCCCTAATGCGGGTTGGAGGACGGTACATGTTGTGGATTAACAGCTTAATAGTCGAACAATAAAATCCTGATATGGTATAATATATCGTGATCAACTGGTTGATTGCTGACTACCCTAGGATCTTGTAGGTAAATAAGATTAGTAGTAGATTATAGTTTACCTGTAATGGTGTTCCTCCATCTGCAAGATGCGGTCCTGCAGGCAGGCGACGGACACCTCGCTGAGCGACGAAGACGAGTGCTTGTCCCATTCCGGAGTCGTAGCCTCGCCGCTGTCGCCCTCGCCCTATAATATACAATACAGCCGTCTTATATTACATCTTTTGAGCAGTAGAATATATATGTTTCTCTACGTATAGGGAATGATCTCATTATAAAATATGGTGGAGACCTGAAGATCAAATTGACGACACCTTATGATGGCTGGTTCATTTCATTTACATAACACTGGAAAACAGCATATCTGTTGCATGAGATTTTATACATGAATCTGAACAGTTTTTCCACGCTGATTTCAAAAATATATGCCGTTTTTATGTAGCAGCTCTAGTTTTGGAGTTATGAAGTGACATGGCTTTTCATTGAAAATGCAAAAAGTTTAAGTTTAAAAAATCTATTAAATATATTAATTCCGAATAAAATTTCCTTTTTTTGGATTTTCTAGAGTCAGATGTATTATGAGTACAATTTTAAATGCTCCAACAATAGTCAACCGAGATATGTTCATTACAGTACCCCCAATACCGTTCCGTTATAGTGTAAATATTCTGGTAAAAGCGCTCTCCTTGTTCCTCGCATAGAAGTCACCGAGATTTTCAGGAAAATGGTCTAGATGACTGTGAAGGTAGTGAAGCTTAATACTCATGTTCCATCCAAGCCGCTGGAAGGGTATCAGCAACTGTTCAGCGTGCTGAATGCAGCCGTCAGACATCCTATTGCCAAAAATGTTTCTTTCCTTCGATCGGGAAGCTAAAATATCTGTTGCTGTTTTGGACAGTCTAAGGTTCCTAATTAAGTCATTTAGACCATCATTTAGTGGTCGGGGACTACCGTAACAAATAAAATCACTGTCATTACCACCGTCGTTTTTGGTTTGTCTACTTCACTGGTCTAGATTCTCCGAAGATGGACGTGACTGCTGTGGTGATGATTTGTCACTAACACTCAAGACTGGTCTTATGGCAGATTTTAAGTTGGATATATCCACTTAGAGCAATTTTTATGGTTTGAACGTATGATTTTCGTTACACAGAAATAACAGTCTTCATGATAGTTGGATAGTTCACGACAAATCATAGGAGCTTTGAATTTAAAAGTGGGTATTTTTTTTGGTGGCCCACAGTCGCAAGGATTCAACACAACTTTTACATACCAAACTTGGTATACAAGCTTTAACGTTTAACAGCAATAGAATCCCAAAGTTGTCGAAATATGCCTTTTTTACAAAGTCCGACACATTTAAACGAAATTTTTGAACATATATTCTCCACAAATAATCCAAAAACAACCAGGATTATTTAACCACTTCCTTATTGAGGAAGACATAATGAAATTTAGAAAGGAAATAGTTAAGTTACACCGCTATTGATAGAAACTATCGACTTCTTAGGTAAATTCAAGACGGTACCTGTATCTCACTAACTAGAGCTGCTACAAAAAATTTGAGGCCAGATATGAAATCAGCGCACCCAAATTAGTAAACAACAATTGAAAAACTTCATGCAACACAAAAAAAGTTTGATTTTGTTGTCCTGTGTAATCAATGTTCATTCAAAAAAATTCAAAAAAATATACAGATACTACAACTTGCGTCATTGTCTACTACAACACAATACATCATATTATTAAATGAAATACAGACTGAGAAACTAGCCTAAATTGAAGAATATTAAAAAAACGAAAAGAAACCCATTTAGGTATCGAAATCTAATGAATTATGCCGCGAGACCTATAGAGCTATGTTAGAGTCATCTATCTTAAAGTAGTCTAATAGTGTTTCGTACGTTGTGCGCAAGCGCGATGGACGCGGGCGCGGAGGAGTGCATGCGTCGCGGCGCCGGCGCGAGCAGCAGCTGTCGCTTCTCGCTGTCGGAGAGCGGCGAGTGCGCGACGCCACGCAGCCGCGCCCGCAGCGCGCCGTTCTCGTCCGCCAGCCGCTCCAGTGCCGCCTCGCGCTCCGCCTCCTGGCCCTACGACATACACATCATCATCCACGGCAACTGTCAGCATGTGTATATTAACTCAGAACATGGGAGAAGAACATTTTTTTATGCATAACAGTAAAAATTTGAGAATTACTCAAATATTAGAACATTTAAAGGCCTTTTTGTCAGTCCAGATCAAAACAAAAAGAAAGTATTAAATTATGCCCCTAATTACTCGGACTTGAATTTATTTAAATGAGAATCAAACACTCGAGTAAGAAAAATCTTTAGAGATATCCATATTGATGAGAAGAGTAGCAAAGATTGCGAAAAACAAAAACATTAATAGCGACAAAATTACCTTCAGCCTCTCAAGTTCAGATCTTAACTTGTCAGCTTCAGTGGCCTTCTCCATCAGTTCGTCTACCCTCGCCTGCAGCTGAGTTCGTTCCATTGCGGTAGCTTCCAGTTCTCTCCTTAACGACTCAATCTCCCGGGCTTCGGATGCCAATAACGCCTTGAAAATAATCAAAGTTTACAAAAACTATTCATGAAGGAACATGTAATTTTACTGTAGTTTATACACATACCTCAGATGGTACTCTAGGCCTGAGCTCCACCTCTTGAAAGCCCGGCATGTGGTCTGCATTTAGTGTGACAGGGAGACTGACGCACTCTTGAGACCCGCGCTCGTCTACCGACACGCCCAATTCCTCGGCACTTCCGTAATCGTGCCTGACCCGTCCATCTTCATACTCCAAAACCTCTGGTAATTCAGGATCCTCTAACACCGCATTATTATTGCCAAGGTCTTTTTTCTTGTGCGCCTTGTGGAGTTTCTCCTTCGAGCCGAAGATTTTTAGGGTTTTTTCTCTGGCCGGCGCGACCTTGTGGTGTTTGGAATCTAAACTTGAGACGGACGGGGCGCCCTTTAGAGTGGCCTCCTGTTTCCCCTGACTGGGCCCTCTACGGAACAACGATTTGAACTTCATCATCTTGAAGTTTTATATCATATTCGTTTTCGTATCACTGATCGAATGTATTCGAGTTGTTCATTTTTCGACGTTCACTGAGAGCAGACGCGTGATCGGAATTAGTAATGAACGCAAGATGGCAAGTTTGCGCAGGAAACTATCACATTAAACAATCTGATAGTGTAGCCGCGTTGTTTACAACTTTCGTTCTTATCTTTACGACGGTCGTGATATAATTATATGCTAATTGATCAATGATAACACGCTATATAGTACATGTATACTTAGACTGTGGTATCATAATGCTAAATGCTTCCTAAGATAACTTACTTAATCGTAATTTATAAAAAACTATACAGTAGTAGTTGTGTCCGAGAGTTATTAAACGAAAACTTCGACGGTCTCATCTATTGTCAATTGAAAACTATTATCAAATCAGCTCCTAAATCATCAAACAATGAGAAATTCTCACAATGCACAAACGAAATAAATTATAGAAGCAATGGCCGCGGAGCATGCTGTACGCACATGCAAGCGGCGACTTGCGATGCTGACTCAACTGATGTTAATTGAATGGCATTCCGACACCACACTTAATTACGACCGTTGCAACAAACTATGTAAACATTTCTATGTATAATGCATTAACTGCATCCATGCAACATGATACACTACAAATAGAACCGCGTGTTTACAATTAGAAATGCCTTTACGATAACTACGACAGACACAGACTTGTCATACAATACTTTGTTTGACAATGTAAGTTGACTTATGCTACTGACATCCAAAGATCTACTTATTACATTTTTCGCTACACATTTTGCATTCTTCGAAACATTTTAAAGTTGGTCAGTATTTAAAAATCAACGCAACCCCATCGCACGTATATCAAATATAACTGAATGTACGCGATACAATTGCCCGTTCACTGTCCGTCAATTTATCTCATAATCCCCTTATTGAATGGACGTGCAGTGTCTCCCCTCGTATGCAAATAGAGGGGACCACGGGCCACCTCGCAAGGGCTAGCCTTTGTACTACGTTTTAAGCTATCAAATGCTTTTGCATATCGTCACCTTTATTGTGTCTATTGTATTCTTTGACGTCATGGGTATGGTTAATGAATATTTTTATTCGTTTATTGAGGCCACATGTGGGCTAAGTTGACTATATTGTGAACATTCAAATAGATTTAAACGATGTACAATTTGACTTGTGTAACGGAGGGTGATAGCAAAGATCCCAAACTATTCACAATTGGATTTCCTTTGTGCTAAGCGCCAACTGAGATTTATGTTTTGTAAATTTGTTTTCGGACTATTATAGAACATTCTGTAGACTTAAACTTTACACCAAAACATCGCTGGAAATCGTATTGAGAACCCCAATTCATATCGTAAGGTCATTGACCGGTAGTGGTTCACTTAACCTTTGCCTATTACGTTCATGCAAGCACGTCTGAATATCATTCGTTAATCTATAGAATAATTTACTTTACCATGCATTTCTACTTACTTTATAACTATCTGTAAAATAAGTAACACCATTAAAATATCGCTAAGGAATTGTTTATGCAGTTTCCAAATATTAAAAAATGCAACGGCAATTAAAATATAATACGCAAAAACAAATTTATAACTTTAACCAGGGTCATCAAGTTTTTGTGTTGTATTTATTTGAATGCAATATAGAACCTAATGATTGTACTTAATACCCATAAAGCAATAAAAAGTGCATCCTTATCAGCCCCAAGTGTGATCGTATAGCGTTCTCCTTTTCTTACAAACGCTTCTCAGCCGAGATTAATCTTATAAAACTTAATTTAATCCTTCGTGGGAATCGTGTTGCAATATGCAATTCTTTTGATATTACGAAACCGCACTTAATTCAATCGCGGCGAGCCCGTGAAATTACCTTTGATATATTCATTCATAATATTTTTGCAATTTGTTGTCCTTATGAAACGTGCGTTGCGTGTGAATTACGGTTTTCATATTGCCTCATAGGGGCCTGTGTATGTCCATTATAATCCAACAAATTTCGGCCTAATTGGCCCGCCTAATTCAATTGAAACACGCTATGACTGTGTCCGAATTGTGTGTCTTGTGATGTGACACTTAGCTGAGTGTACTGGATTCATTTGTTACTTAATTAAACAAAAGTAAAGAAAAAAATACCTGACACAACTTTTTTGCTGAGGAATTTATCTAGATCTACAGACGTAATGTCTAATAAAATCTCTTCGGATAAATATTAGAAAATTTATCAAACTCAGATACAATTTTAATTACAATAGCAATGTACGTTGACCAAAGTTTACCTAACACACCATTTTCTTTAGTGATTCAGCATATAAACATGCTGATTAATGATCAACACTGTATTAACCTAGAAAGAAACTAAGCAAGTTCTCAGTTTTACCAAGTATACGGGACCTCTAAAATGGTACACAAGAACCTGATGCGTCACTATGACATATGATAATGCGAGGTTCATTTGTATGTGCGCAGGGCTCGAGCAACGGACATCAGCTATCCTAGTTAGGAAACACGTTGGAGCCGACCGCGTAACAACTGCATAGGTAATGTCGGCGGAGGAAACAATCGTAACTCACGGCATTGAGGTCACGCTGAGTTACGACGAAAATTTTAATAAGCATCATGTCTATTTCAAATAAAAAATATCAAACCATTTTTTTTATAAATTGCATATAAACGAATAGAATATTTAGAATGTTTTTTCCAATACTTAAAAAAAAAGTAACAAATAAATTCGACAGTTCATCCAAACAAATCAAACCCCAAGTGCATCTCCAGAAATATTCCGATACCCGTAAAGATTTAATATCGATAAGAGCAATCCAGTAATAGCACTGCCACTACGACTGTATACAGAAGTTCATCCGATGCAGACGTCGCCATTCTTATCGTAATATTTCTGTCAACCTACCCTACTTTATCGCAGAACAGTTAATAACCTATAAATCGATTTGCTTTCACCAAACCTGTCCGCGAGGTCGTCACAAATCAAACGGCTAAAAGCCGCGGTACTGGCTTTACGTACGCGTGCATTTCATATAATGTTTAGGAATGTGCGTATGTGCATTATCTATATTATAAAACATTAAAAGATAATTTTCTGAGTCGCGATATTGGAGAAATGCATTATTAGTGGACAACTATAAGCTAACACTCTTAATTATTCTGAACTTGTTTAAAAAAAATTGTAACTAAATTGAAAAAGCTTGTCATTTTGCCACGCTGCATGGCGACTTATGAAAACAATCACGATAAAATCATACTCAAAGATACTACAGTATACGTATGTAGGTATTCGTCGTAGAAAATAAAGCGGATTCAGGAAATGCCTAATTAGATTAGTCTTTAAGTCTTATTATCCCCGGCGTGCGCTGCCAGCATTTTTCTAATTATGACACAGCAATTTCATTCATTTAACTCTGTTCTGTAATTTGCATTTACGCTATTCTCATATTTTCTAACAATATTACAATTCCATCACGATAATTTTATGTTTAATGCTATTAAATCTTTAGTAATTGACGTTATGAACGCGATTTTTAATTTGGTTGTCCAAAATACTTTGTATCTGTATTCCTTTTCTTTTTCCCTTTTTAAGTATAAATGCCAGACTTTATGGCACTACAACTCCGAGGAAGTTTTTGTTTGTGATCTTGCCTTTGCTTTCAGGGATATTTAAAGTAAAAAACACCTGGTAACCACAACAACCGCAACATTCTAGGATAACAAACTATTACATAACAAATAGTTTATATAAAACAGCGTGCACCTATATAGGGGGTAATAATTAAAACATCGTTTTATTACACAAAAAGTCTCAACGCGAACTTAAACCTATTTGAAAAAAATAATGTATTTGGTGTACAAAAGAAACACAATATGACCGATTACCGTACATGAGGACTAAACACATAAACTTACCACTTACGATGGACAATACACTGTCCCTTTAATACGATGTCCACATATATAACCAATCTACATAAATCTCATTCAAAATTGGTCAATTTGTGCCGTAATGGGCTTTAACGGGCTTAAATCCAACCAAGGTTGGCTAAATATAGACACGTCTCTCACTTTCTACATTCGGACGTGATCCATCCGAATACTTACGTCGAAATTCAAAATTACGAAATTCAAATCAAATGAATCATTCATTATACTACTACCCACACATTTATTTGTATAAAGATGTCAATCATAAATTAGTATTATGAATTGCTCATGATTAAGAATGATTTATTACTGTTAATTTATCTTCTGCAATAGACAGAGAATTCGAAAAGTTTTCTTGTATAATTTAATTAAGCAATACAGCAATAATCTTTTTTATTTATTTAGATCTACGCTTTTTTGGTCCACAAACTATGAACTAATTATAAGTAGTTATAAACATAAAATTTACTGTCAGGTTCATTGTATCAATAAAAAAACAATGAAAATTATTTTATTTCTTTGGAATTTCAGAGCTCTTTACTAGCACACTAATAGTAACTATTTTAACTATACAATCCACAAGTCTGTCACCACAATACATTTTAATGTTAAATAGGGCGCGATAGATTTGAATGTAAAATTCATCCAGTAGCATATTCTCCATTGAATAGCATTCCTGTGATCTGAGCAGCTAGGATACCGGTGTGGTAGGGTTAACGACCAGTGGCGGCCGGCGCGGTCGCTGCGGCCTAGGGAGGTCGCCTCGCCTGCCAATATGCCTCGATACCGACTCTATTACTTTGTTCTGCAGATGTTGCCAGTTATATTTAATTTAGCAGAATACATTTTTTATCGCAATCGAAATGGATCTCTTTCATAGATGTTTAAAATATATCTGTAATTTTTAGTGTCACATGCTTTATGATTTTAATTGATTCTAACATCTTAACAATTCTACACGAAAATAATTGTCCGATTCTTAGGACTTCCACAGATGGATTGTTTAACGTATCAAATCATTTGAAATGACACATAGATTTACATAGACGGGTACGGCTTCCGATTTCCTTAGAAATTTTAAGTAACAACACTTAGTTTGAAAATCGGCTATAGGGTCATCTCCTATTCAGAGACAATTTAAAAATGTATTCGCGAAAAGTGGATACATAATGCACTTCAGCCTACCCTTTCTATGACACAAGTGCAAATATCTGTATGTTTCTATGTTGCTGTATCAAAAAAGAATTTACCTCCAATCATTCTACAGGTGATAAATATTTAGAAATAGCGTTTCGGTCGACAACCGGCTTACGTCGGCCAGGAGGTTTATATCTCCGGCATGACCACATCCATGGTTAATAAAATTTAGTTGCAAACTATCTGAGCCGGTATTGATTTGTATTTCGTCTATACCTATATCCGTTACCATACCTAAACATAAAATTTATAGCGTCTCTCTCTAAAACAGTAACATGTGACCTTTAGAATCGGACTAATGGTAGCCAACAGACAAACAAGTTCCAATGGACAGTAACCTATAAATGTCACTGCTTAGCAACTTTTTTGCATGACTGACAACAGTGAAATAACGGTTCATACATACACAGAGTGCATGGAGTCACGTCTCGATCGATTATTACGAGTGCTGTTTGTTTTGTTATCACGTTAAAGCGCGTCTGTGTTTATATTAACACTTATACTAGCATTTTATTTCCATAAACTTCACGTATCATCAAGGGATAGAGAGATTTCTGCAAATTAAAAAGGCCTTATTTGAGGGAAGCAACCGATCGGTAATTGCAGTGCAAACGTGAGACATACAGCACGATGGCTCCGTGGGATACTTTCTCCGTGTTAACTTCATACAAACCAGTTTGCGTTACCGTCAAGTGCATTGGCGAATGTAAAAAGTGATATAACCAATTTCATATTTTACAAGCCGTCCTTTTCGTGCGCGATAGCTCTATAGCGTTCAAAACCTATTCATAATTATTTACTGGACTTTGCATACTGAATAGTTTCACTTTTCTTTTTTTTAATCTTTTGCCTACTTCGTAGGCCAACGGCGGATTTTAGGACTCAAAGCAATCATTAAGCAAAGAATAATATACATTTATAAAATCAAAAAATTTGTTATTACAAACAAAATATTCATATATTTTTAGAATTTAAATCAATGCTATAAGACACAAAATCGTATAACTTTCAAAATGTTATTAATAATTGAGGCAAATTGACTTCACACACACTTCACAAAATGATTTACCTACAGGAAAATGGTAACAAATCTGTCATTCAAATGCAAACAAATATGAATCGTGTGTATGAGTCGTGTGTACAGCACTCCAACCTCATTGGAAACGCGATAAGCCACGTTACGACTGAATGAAATTAATACAGTGCGTTTGAAGCTATGCAAAGCGGTTGGGCGCGCCCGCCGTCCGTGCAGCCGAAGCGACGATCACATACCGGCCACAGCGGCGCCTACCAACATGTTACTCAGATTGTCCTGCGCCGACATTGCATATAACATGTGAATTACTTGATGCTCTACACTTCACTACACTATAAGGATAAATTTACAAAGGTATTATATTACAAATAATGTAGCGTTGTATACATTTTAATCCGTTGATTTCAAATAGGTATTTTGATCGCAACGTTTATTATAAATCTTAATCACACCGTGAATTATAATTAATTGAATAATTTGGGAAGTCTGGTTGTTATTTGGGACGCCAAGATCATCTGGCGATGCCCGATGGCAAGCATATGTCATAAAGCATTACAACAATTACTGTTTGACGAGCTAAGAGTCATAAAACAAATCCGAATTTATATTTATTAGCGGTTTGAGACGCTAAAGAACTGTGTGCTGTCTTGTTAAGATTCTGTGTATCGAAATAAATTTTATGAAATGCATTTACCCATGTTACAAAGCAGTTATTACGGTTTTCCGCGAATGCTGTGCCATAACATCAGAATACAGGTGCAATCTGACTGTTGCGACAATGATGGCAGCTGTATGTTATCTAAATGAGTTTCTGTAATGCTTTTGAAATTAAGTGAAACGAGGGTACTGTAAAAAATGCAGTAGTTTATAAATAGCGTTAAGCATCGATAAAAAGGGAAATTATAGGTTATGTATTCATTGGTGTTCCTGAGTTTTACGAAGTTTATTCTATACCGTAGAGTCGTATGACTTTGGCCCAATATTGAGCAATATTTTCATTTTCACCTTACAGTTGAAAGGAGTTTGTCTATATTTTTATTTTATTGAATTAGTTGAATTATTGGGGATATAAGGAAACCATACACATAAATATTTGGTAGCCATTTACAAGATTTAGTATATATTTTTTGTCAAACATTGGGTCAAAGTCATCCTAGGGCTTGGGTGACTTTGGCCCACTCACTTTCTTGTTCTGAAATCGCAAGGTTGTTGCTGCTGGGACAAACTAAACTCCATAAAATAAATCTACTGGTGAGAAAATACAAATCTACATCAAATAGAGTAACTTTTTTAAATTTTTAGTTAAATATTTTTATACTTATGTTAAACATGCTGCGCCGACCCCAAACAAGAATTGGGATCAGGGCAGGAGAATGATAATGATTTTTATACTTATGTTAACAAATGCGTTTTATTTTATGGCGCTCTCAACAGTCTTCCAAAAAAGAAATCAAAATGGGAATACAAAGTAAAAAACAGCTTACAAGGCTTACAAAGCTTACAGCACTTACAAGGTAATTTTAACGTTTATTGTTAGAAGATTTTTAAATTGACATTTAGAGTAGATAAGAAAATAATACTGATCAAAATACCATAAAACTATAGCATTGTTAGTTATAGTATTGTGGGGTCATGTCCATTTTAATTTGTGATCCATCTTCGAACTCGACGTCGTTATCAGGTAATTCTTGAGTTTTTTTTTTTTTTTTTTTTTTTTTTTTTTTATGGAAAAAGGAGGCAAACGAGCAAATGAGCCACCTGATGTTAAGTGGTCAACACCGCCCATGAACACCCACAATACCAGAGGAATCATCGGTGTGTTGCCGGCCTTTGAGTAGACGAGACTTCGCTTATTCAAGAGCTACAACTTGTAATAGAGTCACGGCTCTGTTGTCGTCTTTTCTTAAGCTTGGCGAGTGGTTTTAGCGTCAAACCTGATAAAGTTGCTTCTGCAATATCTGCTGCACTCATTGACTAACCAGCAAGGACGTTCAGTTTCTTTTTTAGCAATTTTTTTTTATATAGGCAGCTTTCATTTCGTGCTTCTTCCAACTTTTCCATGGGCCTAAGTGAAACAAAAATGGATTAAAATTCTGACCAAATCACTTTTTCGCAATATTACAAAAATAATTAAATTGCTTGATAAAAAAAGTGCGATGCCGAGGGTCACTGACATAAGTACCACACTTTTAACCAAATATTTAGAAGGAAACTCACCTGAATTATTAGTTATAGACGAAAGTTTGCACTACAAAATTTTGCTCCATAAACAAACTTTTCGAAAACAGCTAAATCAACCAATCAGAGTAGGGACCACAAGCTCGAAATACTGTTTTACTGACAACTTGTGCTTGTTGTCTGCTGATTTTAATGCGAACTTTTTCGAAACAGACTGCAGGAGAGGTGTGGCGCGAATTCCAAACTTTTACCTATTTTGGGCCAAAGTCACCCCCTAGGGCCAAAGTCATACGAATTTACAGTAGGGGAGAGCGGGGTTGGTGTTAACGGAGGTAAGAATCAACAAGCTTATTCCTGCCAAACGTGAAGTGTTATAAATATGCGATTTTGTTTACAATAACTGTATACAAAGCCGAACTTGTCCTGACTTCTCAGTTATCAATCGGCCGTCGATAGTGTTAGTTGAGAACAGTCACCTCGGATTGACAGGTAAACAAACTTTTCGTGCTTCGTAATAAATTGATTTAAGATTTATTTTTTCGCTAAATTTAATCAAAGTTTATTCTAAACGATTTTCCATTTTATTGACTTTCAAAATATTAAACTTATGTGTAATTATTTTGACTAGTTTTTTTTCTATAATTGATGAAGTATAAAAAGTCACGTTGGGGCTAAAATTAACAAACTGAGTGGGGTAAGTATTAACATGTTAACACTTACCCCCCATTACATATGTAGGTATATGATATTAAACGACCGTTTTTGCAATAAGTATGTTTTTTTATAGAATGAGAAATTACATTAGAAAGAGCACAAGGGGGTTTACGTCTCAAGAAGTATTTGAGATGGCAGCTGAAGAAGTTCTAGTAAAACAGGAAATATAGAGATGTTGCTACGCAATACAATATTTGTCACGTAACACTGTTTAAATACGTAAAGAAAAAAAAAGAGGGAACTTCTGTTGAAGTAGGTTATAAAAAAAACCGTCTAGTTTTCAATTCTGAGCAAGAATCAATGATAGCAGACTATTTAGTAAAATGTTCTAATATCTATTTTGGATTATTACCAGAGGACGTCAAAAAATTAGCTTACGAGCTTGCCATTCGATACAAAATAAACAATATACCAAAATCTTGGAAAAGAGACGGAAAGGCTGGCAAAGATGGTTTGTTGGTTTTATGAAACGCAACGCATCGTTGTCTATTCGGAGTCCTGAGGCGACAAGCTTAAGCAGAGCAACATCCTTTAATCGTACTAATGTTCATTTATTTTTCAAAAAATATCAAGAAGTGCTTCAACGATATAATCTATCTCCGAATAGAATCTGGAACGTAGATGAGACTGGAGTCACAACGGTGCAAAAACCTAAGAAAGTTGTAGCTCAACGAGGTTCCAAGCAGGTAGGGGCAGTCACATCTGCAGAAAGAGGTACTCTAGTCACAATTGCGGCAGCCGTAAATGCAATTGGTAATTTCATACCATGTATGTTCATTTTTCCACGGATCAGATACAGCGATTTATTTATCCAAAATGGGCCGCCCGGGTCTGTAGGGGTAGGAAATAGTTCAGGATGGATGACTGGAAAAGAATTTTCGAAATTTATTGACCACTTTCTAAAACATGTTAAAACATCTGAAGATGAACCAGTTTTATTGCTATTAGATAATCATCATTCACATGTGAATGTGGAGGTCGTCACTAAGGCAAAAAACTATCACATCATTCTCTTGTCTTTCCCTCCACATTGTTCCCATAATCTTCAACCGCTTGATATTGGTGTGTATGGACCATTAAAGAATTATATTAGCCGGCAACAAACGAACTGGATGATTAATCATCCTGGAAAGACCATGACAATCTATGATATTCCTGGGATTATAAAAGAAGCCTTTCCACTTGCATTTACTCAAAACAATATCATCAACTCATTTAAAAAAGGTGGCCGTGCAATGAAGATGTTTTTCATGACTGTGACTTTGCTCCATCATTCGTGACTGATCGTCCGGATCCAAATGATGCTTCGATGGGAAACCAAGGATCACTTCAGCCCAGAGATAGTTCTGTCAACTCAGACGGAGTATCTCTAAATTTAGAATTGTCAATCCAAAATGAAATTATAGATAACATGCCTGATATTGATATAAGTATTTCAGAAGTTATTAATCAAATATCACACTTATCAAATGAACCGGGACCCTCAAATGAGCCGGGACCATCGAATGAGCAGCGACATTCAAATGAAATAGGACCGACAAACACAAAGCCTACGGAAAAGTTTAACGTAGAAATGATAAGACCGCTTCCAAAAGCACCTCCACGTGTTGAATCTAAGCGAAAGCGTTTAAGGAAATCAACGATTCTCACTGACACTCCCGAAAAGTTGGCCTTAGAGGAGGAAACAAAATTAAAATTATCAAAAAAGATAAAAACTAATCTGACTGAAACTAAATATAAGGGTAAAGGCAAAGGAAAAGGTAAAGGTAAAGAAACCCGTAGAGAAGAAGTAGAAAAGGTTAAGAAGCATATTTTGCAGGATATTAGTGAAGAAGATACCTGCTTCTGTTTAGTTTGCGCCGAGTCTTATAATGAAGACACATCTGGACTTGACTGGATACAATGTATATTATGCAAAGGATGGGCTCATATCGCCTGTATTAGAGGTGATACCAGAAAATACATATGCCTTAACTGTTTTTCAGATGATGAAAAATCGTATTCTGGTTAATTAATGCCTTTTATGAAGTACCTATTTCTTGTCTAGTTTTAAGTACAAATTAGATTAAGATTGATTAAAATAGTTCCCGTACGTATAATATGCCCAAAGACTGTCAGATACTAAAAACTATTTACATTGTGAAAATTGTTGATAAATAGTAAGTATATGTAAAATACTGCATTGTTTAATGTAGCTCATAGAGATTTTTAAGGACTGTTGATACTAAAAAGTTTATGTGATTTTTTACTTAATTGTTATGTTCAAACTATTTATACAAATGTTTGTAGACTTAAAAAAACCCTTACACTCAATTGTTATTAATTAATGCAGATTAATATTATGATAACACTATTTTTTCTACCTCATTAAGAAACTTAAAGACTGTTGATTTAAAAAGTTTAAGTAACTTTGAAACGTTAAGTTAATTGAGTGTTGATTTAAAAGATTTTTCTATATTTTATAAGTCCCTATTATAAAAAGTACTGATTTATTTTACATTAAAGATAATTAATCATTGTAAGTGTTTTATTTATTGAAGTATTTGAAGGAATTTCAGTCTCTGTTAATAATTGCCCCTTATGTTAATACTTACCCCAGCTCTGTTAATATTTGCCCCACATGCGGGGTATGTATTAACAAACGACTTTTTTGGTTTTTATGGCTTTATTTCTGAAAGCACTTACTTATCTGATGGTTTTTGTTACTAATATTGTAGCTGAATAACCAAAGCATGTATTCAATAAAAAATAAAACGAAAAAGTTGATTATCAATGGAAATATAAACCATAATGCAAAAATTGTTAGTACCTGCCCCGCGCTCCCCTACCAATAATTTTTACAAAGTTTATCTTTCGACCTGTAATTTTTGTTCTCTCAACCTTTTTCATCATAAACTATTTTAAAATAACAGATTTTATAAAATACAATCTTCCTATTTGGCAAAAAGTAATTTATTTATTTCTAAAGATTCCTACCACTCTTACGATCCTACGAAACTCATTATCCTCTCTTCAATCGTAACCTAGTGGTAGTTTCCCTAGTGGTAAATAAGGGCTGTGAATGATGATGGTAATTTTCGTTGTTTTATATACAAACACTCTCCAAAAGTGAAAACTAAAAAAACCTTAAAAAAATTGCCTTAATTCAATTGTCAATATCCAATACCTCAATATCCATAGACTAGAATCGCCTGCAAAGCGAACTTGCTGTAGAAGGTTGACAAACATTTCGTCATGATGTGATCTCAATCCCGGCCACAGGGAAGTACGTACAATCCATTACATCAAGCAGTGAGTAGAGTGAAAAACCATTTCACGTCGAAGTACCTACAGCGTACACATGCGCGTCACATGCGAACGTGAGCCGTGACTAAGGCCAACGCTACCGAATTGAATACTTTCAACTTGTTAGTTATTGATGCGGTGTAATTAGTATCGTGAAAATTGTCGCGTAACCTTGTGACGAAGCGCGCCACAATACACATCCTTGGTATACACTTGGATAAATAGCTGTTAGCCAATCTATGTTGTTAGACCCGACAATATGACGGTATAATATGGAATAAAACTAGCACTTCCAAAATTGATAACGTGAATGTACTACGCTCTATTTCCGATATTAAACATAAATTTAAACTTACACATTACCTAAATTGTACTTTCAGATAATTCAATTTTATTGAACATTCACCAGACAATTTCTCTATTCAAGAGTAAAACATATGGTATGTGTTGAAGTTCCCAAAATTATGACGTTCGTAAATTGTTGGTATGAAAACAAATTTTCTTTCACCATTCAAAACACTTCGCACGAGTAAGGCAGTTAATTCAAAACAAAGCATGTGCGCCCACTTTGAATGTAAATAAGGAAACTTTTACTTATTTCACATACTAAACCTTTAGAAAGTGGAAGGTATTACTGCCATTTGGAATAGGTTAATGATCCGTGGATAAATCATAAATTTATTTTTGAAAAAAAAATCAATGCCTCAAATTTTCAAGCTTAAACATTTTCAACGTCTCTAATTTAAAAATACAAAAATAAAGAAAGGTTCATCATTAGATTGGTCGATTAATATTTCGAAGCGATATCTTTTGGAATTAATATCTAAGAAACATAACATTTTTTATGGGAATTGTTATGATTCTCCTTTTCTACATTAAAAGCTCTTTTACAAGCTATCTGTAGAGATAACAGTCAATAGAAATGTATCGTCTGTTGCGACCTCAACATTTTAGGGTTATAACGGGCTGCCTTATCATTTGTGACATTTTCAAAGAACAGAGATGTTTCTACTGGACGTATAGTATCTAAGCGTTCAGAATTATAAATGTTCTTTTTCCTTTTCTTTAATACTTTAATTATAATAGGTAATAATATCTTAAAAACTTCGTGACATAAAAGGAGATACAGTAATCGAAATACAATTCAAGGTGCGAAGAACAACGTAAAATCCAATATCGTGCTGCAGACCGCAGAGCTATCCAATATCCGACGGAAAACACGTTCACGAATTTGTTACTGGTGAGCAAGCATCAGGAGCGAGCTCCCGGCATCTAAAGGAAAAAAAGGTTTCCTTGACAACATCGTGCTCATCCAATCGGATGCGAGAAATAGTAATAAAAAAGTGTGAACCATCGGTTAAAGCGTACAGCGAAACTCTTATAAAAACTATTCTTTGTTTAAGTTTGTACAGGTTCGTGTACTTAATCATTATTTTTACCCGTAGTATTTATGACGTCCTGGTATTTTCTTCTTATTTTATTTTTAAGATATTTAAATAAAGGAGGGAGAAAACTTTAACTTATGACTGTTCTGACATATATTTGAATAAAAAACAACCACTTTCAGTGTCGTTGCGTTTATTATATTATACCTTTGCGCAAATATAAAACATTTTGCTAGATGTGCGTTGTTAACACACAAAGTCATTCATTGCAAATCGACCTGTGCAAATAAGCTAGCATACAAGCGCTGACTTATACTAAGTACAATGTATCGTTAACTTCTTTATTGTTTACTTATTCAACAAAATTTATAAGAGAATTTAATTTACCAACATAACGTGGACAGCTGTATTTACCGCCTAATGTCGTAAATTGAGTCAATAGCTGGACCATCTGAATCATAGCGCTATTTACAATTAAGTTAATATTATGTTGACTATTAATGTGTCGAATGATCAATATTCTCGAACTTCATTTGGTAATTACGCATGGATTTCTGGTAAACAATGTTTTTAGGTCGCGTTTTGTAAACGTGAGTCAGTTGTCTTCGCAGAAATGAGATCAATCTCGTGACGGTTCAAATTGTGTTATAATTATGCCCGGTGTATCCGGTAACTTTAATGCCTTATGTCGTCGAATTACTAGCCAGTTATGAATTCATTACTATTGATATGAAACGAATATTGAGCCAAAACAGTATATAAAGAAGCATGCTTAGTTATCAATGTTCAACGGATTATATTTAAACTTAGCAATGAGAAATGTAAATATTGCACAGTACACAGCAGAAATTTTATATAGTAAATATACAGTTACAGTGATAGGACAAAAGTCATTTATATTAGGTAAAAAATCAAAATATCTTTTGCAATTCCAATGAAAGTAGACTAGCAATTACGTCCACTCATTCATTTAACATTATAGTATACTTAAAATACAATCTATTAATAGTCTTAGACGATGCAGATAACAAATAGCATCGCATTGCGCAAGTAAATATTATCATTATTACAAATACATGCATCAGCAATTACATATCAGACTTACAACTGGACCTTGTATTGAGGTTTAGCACTTCGTGGGATTTAACAAAAAAATACCCTTTTGCTCTATACTGATTGGCGACTTTGTTTTCTGTATGTATTCAATGATCAAAAAAGTTTAAAGTTAATCGTAGCATTTCTCTAAAATATTAATTAAAAGTGACTAAAACCGGATGGATGGATGGCGTGAGTATAGAATCCTATGTATTAAGTGTAAACATCTCAAAGAGGTTTTCCTTCGTTATTGTCATTAATCATATGTATTTTAATTCCACGCACGCGTGCATCATAGGTTAGGACGCGAGGAACAATGACATTAGACGACTCCATCGTCCAGTAGCCATGTTCATTGGCCATATTCACTTTCACATGTAGATACGACAATCAGCTATTGCAACGCTCCGATAGGCACTACTTTTTATAGTGCCTCGATTTACAAGCTCCTCTGTAGCATCCACAAGGGTACTTCAAGTTTTACTCGGCGGGTAATATTTTTTATTACGTAACACCCGTCAGAATTTCATAATGAATGTACTTTTAATATTATAGGTATAGACCACTTTCCTATGGTACAACAAGTATTTTATGTAACTTTAAGTTTGCTTCCACTATAAACCAGTTGCGTACCAATTATATTGGGCACAGCTTTCGCATTTATCATCGTGTTTGTGTTCCTGGGGATTTCAATTAGTTTCAAATTGATTTTCTGACAATTTGAGCCATTTGCTGGGACGGTAGAAGTTCGGGCACTAATTAAATTAAAAACACCAACGTATGGGGACAATAAATCAGTATACAAAAACCCACGTTCAGTAGAAACGACTAGCGACCTACAAGTACGTATAAAACAGAAGGCCTTATCTCTAATTATATAATTTTTATCATGCTAATTATTTCCGATATCATTGACGTCCACTTGAATTCGCCTATAATATAATTTAAAGCAATTTCATCGATAAGTCATCGTAAATTGTTGAATATGATCAATCTAGATATAACATTTGTGACATTTTCACCTAATTACCTAAGAAATTAAGTCCAAACTTCTTCAAACGTTACAACAATGATAACTTAGAAGTTTGTGGTAAAAAATTTAGAAAAGTAGGGAATTTTTGGAGATAAAATTAGGGATACAATAAATAAAAGTGTTCCTAAAACCCCATTAAACAAAAAATAACTTGAATTTTACTAATAACAGGATAATAGAATCAAGAACTTTTGTGTTCTGGCCACTGTCACTTTGAGAAACATGAAGCAAAATTTTGATTCCAATAACTTGGGAAAATTCTAAGTTAACTTTGAATTATTCTATGTCTGGAAGTAAGTTCGAGAAAACATGTTTAAAGTCTGGAAGGAAGAAGTCTAAGAAAGTTTCTATTATTCCTATATCAATGATAGTAAGAAAATTGTATGAGACAATGAACCCTGTCCCTTTGTAACTGGATCACGTGAGCCTGGCTTGGCAATAGACAAACTAGTTAGTTACTACCACCCTTCTGTTGGAATGTGTCCACAAATATTAGTAATTCAAATGGGTAAAAGCACCTTTACCCATTTGAATTACTAATACAAAAAATTTACAGGTGTCGTATAACATGACGAGGTCAATGAAGAATTTATTTTTGGATGATTACTAATTTCTGAACTGAACTCATATATTATAGAAATTATAGAAACATCAGATATTATAGAAATTTTACTTCCTTTTTGAGGTGATTAAATAGCACGGCACATAGTAATGATTTTCTGTTACATTCAAAAATAGAATATGTACCTATTTTTGCGGTATTAGCAGTTGTTATGCTTCTCATCGTAGAGTGATAAAGAGTGTAAAATTATGAGTCACGTGGTAATCAATATTAAATAAATAAAAAATAAAGTTTGAATTAAGAAATCCTGTTGTCCGTAAAAGAGAGGATGTTCTTTACACATCATATTTCATGTCCATCTTTCACCCAATAAATCTTTTAATCAACATTCTTACGTGGCATTAATTACTACAGAAATATTTTACCATAATTTGCATACAGCGTAAGAACGTCTTTTAGAATATTAAATCGCTATACAATAAGCTCCATTACGTGCTAAGGAATGTGTCTCAGTACGAAGACCGTTGTTTCCGTTCAAAAATGTCATTCCATGGATCGACGAAAAAGAACAACTTGATAATTTTAAAGCCTTTTCGAATATAATTCTGACACCATACAAATATGTAATAAACGGTACGTGTTTTACAATGTGACTCAATTCTTCACTAAACAAATATCACGTATACCAACAGTAAGTTCATCAAGAAAGCATATAAGCAAAAGATACCAAGTTAATAAGTTCAATTTTTGTTACACGTCTTGTAACACGGGTGGTAAGGTCAAAAAACTACCATTTTCTTTACTAATTCCGATCAAAAACTACCACTGATTATAAACCACACACACAAACACACACCATTATCGGTTTCTTGTGAAAAATTCGATTTGTTTAACACAAATTTAAAAAAAAAGTTCAAAAAACGAAAACCGCCGCCGATCGGACGACGTCCGCGGCCCACCGAACCAAACAAACTTGCCTGTTGCCGTGTACAAGCCAACAGTCCAACAAAAAGGTACGTCTACTGTTTCATTTTATCACCCTGCCAATTTAAAACTGTACTAGTCAATACCAAGGGAGAGAGCATTGCACTGCCTTCAAAATCTATTCGGATAACATATCGAGGCAAAACATTCCATGGGTGCGAGAAGGATAGTCTTATCTTCGATTCTATAGCGCAAGTGAAATAGAAGCGTAGTTGGAAGAAGATAGATATACGAGCAAAAAACTTCTGAATATCACGTGTGTCAACTTGAATTGTCTTTACTTATTTCAAAAAGAACTTTATCTCCTTATGTTAAGTCTTATATTCAAATACCAATTTGATTTAACTTTTATTAGCGCGCTTTTTAAAGTTGTTGTTAAATAACATTCGATCAGTAATACCGTAAAACATTTTGAAGGACACGAATATTTAAATTGCCATAATAAAATTAATTCAAATAACTTACCTTATAGGTAATGATGTGATCCTTTTACGGAAAATTTTAGCGTCATTGGCGTTGGTGTAAACATCGTTGTTATTTATATTTTTGGTAACTCTAATATTTTTCTCGGCAACTTTAGGCCTCAGCGTCGGTGGTAGGATACTCTCGACCTTAGGTGACGGAGGCTTGGCTGGCGCGTGAGATTTTTTCACAATTTGTAAGACCACATTTGTACTCTTCAAGTCATGTTTTTTCGTCTCCTTAATAGGTTTAGGCCCGCCAGGATCAGTTGGTGTAGTAGGCTTACTTCTAACCGGTCTTTCGGGGTCAGAAGGTTTTTCTATACGTTTTACTGTTGGCTTAAGCCGTTCGATGCTTCGCTTAACCTTGACTTTTGCTGAAGATTCTTGTGGGGGAGCTACACAAAGTTCAATGTATTAAAAAAATATTTTAGGATTAAAAAAAAAAAGAACGTTATTTAAATAATATTTACCTGTCCTAGGCCTATTTCTAGTAACAGGCTTTGTCTCCGCGCTACCTATTTTGGTAGTTTCTTCTACAGAAGTCGAAAAGTTAGCGGGTTGTACCGCTTTACTGCGTGAACTAAAGGTTGCTTTAAAAAAATTCGCCGAAAATCCCTTGCTTTTTATTCCTGGCGACTTTGGGTTGGTCGAAGGTTGTCTAAAAAAATACAAAAAGGTTATTTAAGGTCAGGGGACACCCGGGTTTGAACCGGGGACCTCTCGATCTGCAGTCGAATGCTCTACCACTGAGCTATATCCCCTTGTCCTACTGTGTCAAATTTATAAACCATTTCATTAATTTTATAGCGCCCTCTACAAAACAACTTTTAGTAAGAATTAAATTCAGTGTATTAACTCTAGATGTCGCTAGTACCATAATTTCTGTTAGATTGGGGAACTTACTGAAGCTTTATATTATTAGGCACCCCTGGCGCCTTTTGCTGCATAACCTCCTCGATCTGTAATAAAAATAAAACGTTATCATAGCTAATTTAATATTTTACTACACCTGTATAGTTTACTGTGTATAACTGCGCCGATTCGGAAAGGATAATAGAGTCACATAATATTAAATCTGCCTAAGTAAACCTTATTATTTGTACTTTAAAAAACGTTAGTATACAACGTTGAAAGAATCAACACACGATAATTTCTTTATAAATTACTCACGAGACGGCTAAACATGATTCCAGTTACAAAATGTAGACATGCATTGTCCAAGCACTTAAAAGGAACAATGTCGTGCAATTAATTTGTTATCTTTAAAAATTTCTACGTCATACACAAACAAGATAGGTGATTGATTCGATTTACCACCACGAACTGGTACTGACGAGTCCTTCGAACGCCTGTCCACATTATTGCACTTTTAATAATCAACACACGATAATATTTTGCTCTGATTTGTATGCAAGGAGAGAAATGTCATAGTATTTTTTTTGGATAGAATGCCAGTATTATTGAAATAAGGTCAATGAATATCAGCCTGTTTTCATGATTTTTTTTACCATAATGCAAAATAAAATAAGTATCCATTGTAAAAATAAAAACAAGTCAGACACAAAATTGGCATTTTAATAATTTACCAAACAACGCATTTGTGACCTTTTATTTAATTTCTCGTATCCAAATTTAGTAAATGACATTGTTTACGTAGTCTAAATATTTTGGCACGAAATTAAACAAATAGTATTTGGCAAAGGAATCACCGCAATGTGATTTAAATAGGTAAAGTCCTTTTTATATCTTTAAGTATTTGATAAGATCGTGGCTTTTGGAGTCTCATTGTCTGAATGTTAGTTTTGCTTTCAATCTAAGTTGTAGAAATTCTTTAGTCGATTTTATAAGTAAATACGCTTCGCAAATAATTTATATTGCCTATGAATTTTAAACACACACTTAAAATTTCACAAGACGTGCGTATGATCAAAAATATATGGCGCAACAAATGTTATTCCCCGTTGACGGTATAACTCCATCTATGCCACACTATTGTATAGTTCTCCCCACAAAAAATAGGGGGCGCTGTATTAAGACTAAACGTTTACGACAAAGTCGTTCTGATAGGATTTACAGTTTTATGTATCTGCAAGTATTATAACGTACGAATCTTATGATTTTATGCTTTCCTGTTGCTTGGACCAAACTGAAGTCTACCCACATAGCACCCTTTTTGTGGGCGATAACAAAAACAGTGGTAATGTCAGCTATTGAACCCTATTGTTAGTTTGCTAATTATGTTATTAGCATATTATTACTAACAGATCATAAATCATTATTCGACGACGCAAAAAAGCTAATTGACACCTTGCTTGCTTATATCTCATTCACGATAAGTTGATTCTTTTGGCATATCGACTAATGATGGGAAACAGAACATATCGAGTAGTTCAAAAATATTGCGTTTTAAAATCCTGCATTATGTGTGAAATTATTTATTACTTTCGACATGTAAAACATTATGTAGATAAGCGATGGTGGGTCAAAGTTCATAATAAGTACCTATTTAATATAACAGGGTTATTTTTAGACCTCCCGCCAAATTTAAATAGGTGTTTTAGGCCACGAAAGTAAACAACTTCCCCAAAGAAACACGGGTCGAAAAGTGAAAAAAAATTTAGACCTTCTACACGAAATCGACCATGTGAGCAGTTTTCTATGGGAGAGTCGAATTATTTATCACGTTTCGACCCATGTTTCTTTGGAAAAGTTGATTAGTTTCATGGTCTAAACCACCTATTTTAAGTTGACAGGATTTCCAAAAATAACGCAGTATGTAAAAATAAAGGTTAAAAAATAAAATAGTTTTATATTTAAAACAATTTTTATTAAGAAAAAGGAGCACAGCCATGGTCATCATAGTGTTCAATAAAATTATCGACGTGGACATCGATATGAACGATGTTACGTCCCTTTCTGTCCGACCGATGTAACATTATACAAACGTCAATTAGTTTCAGTGTTCCTATTTTATTTTTACTTTGAAGCAATAAAGTCTCAAAATTTTCGGATAACGCTTATATCTTTAGAGACTTTTGTGTTGTATGTATTTTTTTATATTTATCAAATCATTAAAATAATACGTTTTTTATTTTAAAGTCATGTCTCAGAAAAATTGACATCTGCCAAAAGAATCAACTTATCGTGAATGAGGTATAATAAGCAATCGTTAAGTTTGGCGTTCGGCAAACATTCATACAGTGCCATGCCTTAATGACAACGGTCTCTATCAAATGAACGCAGTCTCACAGAAAACCTACGCCAAGATATCAAGAACTCAAAAAGTTGAGTCCTCGATGATTGAAATGTCTCATGATATGGTGATAGTAGAATGTTCCCCTGGGTGTCATGATGAGTAATTTCCGCCATCAATTACCCATTTCAAGAAAAACCAAAAATATGACTTACCTATACTATCAGAGAGGAATTCTTACATATTAATTACAAAGTAAATACGAGATCGAGTTGATATCGCTACAACGATAATGCCGCCTTACGATGATTTTTAAAAAAATGTCTTGAGCGGAGCGTGGCCTGCCTTTGGTGGTATTTTTCTACTTGAAATTAGCTGCCATCTGGTGTAACATCTTACTTAAATACAAAAGCGAGAGGCCGCTCATTAAATAAAAGCTAGGTTTCAGGAAATATAAATTCTACAAACTACAAAATGATTAGGTAAGATTCTCGTTGCAAACAGACTTCTTAGAGGGATTGAAGAGTTATAATTACAAGAGTAGCTACTATAGGGTTGTCCCCAAGCTCACGTATATTTGAAGACATATTTGAAAGCCTACATGTCTATAAATAGTACCAATGTTTACTCCAAGACATTAATGATATCTTGTAGTTTTCGTACACAACCTTGCTCTGGTACGTTATCTTATCACTATGATATAAGCTCACGCAGAGCACTCTTTCGTGACTCGACATTGAAATTCATTTCGTAGTTTTAGTACGCGTGGAAAATAATCAATCATTTTCTATCTTATTGTCGAGGGTCGTAGTAAAAATACAGTCTATGTCAACCTATGTATCTATTGATTTTCAATTGTTTATGTAACGTTTTCGAGGCCTTCAAACTCTACGTACATGAGTAAAAGTGGAGCGATATGAAGACTTTAAATAGTCATGAAAAGCTATGGTCAATTTTGTTGACTGCCTTGTTCGTCAAGGAAAGAAAAAACGAAATAAGAGAAAAATAGACAGGACCCTTGGTTGAGAATGACGTTCAGACCATCAAACAGTACCTAATAATTTCCCTATTACATAACGTGATTCTTTAAACTTACCAAGGGGTTTTTTTATAATTCATATCATTTTGAAATATAACTATATAATTTAATTACAAATGGAATTTAATTTGGATCACAATTGTTTTTTTTTACAAATTCAATATGATGATACAGGAAACACCGAGAAACTAAAACGTTATCAAAGAAAAACTACACTTTACATAGGAGTTTATTTGTTCAGTCTAATCGTTTAAATGTGTACTTAACATGGCTATCAGTAAAAGAGTACTAAAATTATACTATTTAATTTTTGCTAATGATAACGTCAAATGGTGGTTATTAGTTGTAATTATCAAGTTTAACACACTAACACGTTCTTTATATGTTATTGATTGATGGCAAAAGGAATAGTTATTTTGTAAAAACCTCAATTATAGAATTAAAGTCTTTTCAAAATCAGTTTCACAGAAATTATCACGTTTATAATTTAAATTGTTAATACAGATTTCGACAATTAAGCTTTTATAAAGGGATTTGTTCGTTTAAAACCTAAAAACACGTCAGAATGTCGCATATTGTGTTTGCAGTAGTTTTCATACGATTTCATTCATAGATAAGATAGACGTAATTATTCACCCGAATGAAGTACTTTTATGTATTATACTTTCAGGTGTTTTATTATAGGTTATTATATACCTATATGTAAAAGATTTAGATCTATGTTATGACAACAATTTGACTTCATTGAAGATTGCTAAAGCTGGTTTAGGCTGTCTTTCTGGTCTATGGATATCTTAAAGAAAACAATAAATAAAAAGACAAATCTTAACTATCTCACAAACGTGTATTGGCAAAAATCAACATAATTACAACACTTGTAGAATAATTTTGTCCCTCCGAAAATTTCCTGATTGCTGGCTTACAAATACAAATACAGAGATAAGCTATTTGGAGGTTCTTCACTTTAGTGGTAGGCTATTGGCATTACTTTAATAACTTTTTCGATGGTACACCAACTTTTAAATGATACGTCATGTTAATTTTTTGGGTATTACGTAATGGCTAACAGTGCGCTAGCCATGATTTCATACGACCATAAAACCAGACGCCAGTGTGTGAGCCTCGAAAATAATTTGAAATCGCACAATATGACGTAAACCGCGCCTTATGTGGACGCACAATAAAAATGTAATGAATTGAACAACTTATGACTTCTCCGTAAGGCACAGAGCGAGGGACAATATACTTTAAACATGCAATGTTAGTTACTCGAAACTTAAGACAGTTCAATTGTTTTTGCTAAAACCTCAATATTCGCTGCATCGCCATAAGTATAAGCAGAAATATATTCGTCCATCCAGATTTCGCCTTTAACTAAGTTTCACAGATATATTCAAAACCCAATTCTCCAATGCACCTTAAGAACAATACCCGAACTGGGACTAACTCGCTCGTTGCATTTTTATGTCGCGAGACAAACGAGGCTTTTATAAACGAAGATCAAAGCTTTGTCTTTTCTTTGTATGCTTCTACTAACAAGGAGCTTTAGTCTTTCCAAATTGCACATACGTGCCTTCTAAATTCTTTATACAAAACCTACAGCCATTGGGGTTTCTTCGCGATTTTCTCATCAAGATACAAAATGAATTTCTATCAGAACTTACGTTCACGTTTCTATGTTCTTCACCTGTAATACTTTTGCATCCTAAGTGGCTACTCTTTCTCAGAAGACAAATTTAATATTAAGAATAATTTTATTCTGTTTCGAGGTAGCCAAGTAGCCAATAAATTCTCGTTGCGTATAGCGCCGGTCCGATATGATCGCAGCAAATTGTGAAACTGCACTGGTTTTACTGATGAGACGTTCTCACACCCGACTACAAATACAAATTACTTATTATAATATTCTCGTGGGAAAAGGACGTGGGTGTGTATCATAATTAATATTGTTTAGTACAACTGTGTCAAGAAAAAATATTTTAATGTAATGTAACTCGTTTTGTTCAGTGAATAATAGTGTAGTAGACCTAATACTAACTTTTACCCCTAGTTCTTTTACAAATCTTTCCTAAACTTTTAGCAATGGTAGACAAAGAATCAGCTAAATCATTGCATTGTGAAGGTTTTGATTACTATTGAAATTTTATAGAGATGTCTTGCTTCCATCTGTAATAATCAATATCGTTTATTTATTGTACAATCATGCCGAACATTGGTTCGACCCACATATAACCTCCTTCCTACAACAACGGTAACTTAGATCTGAAGTTATAGTAAGAATTTCTAGTGGTGCATTCCTCTACGTGAGTACTCTATCTGAATAGCCCTTACGATATGGTGCCAACAATTACTATCATACAAAAACAATGTTTTAAATTTGAAAATACCTGCACTTATCATTCATGCTAGTAGTTTTACCACAGAAATGGAAAGAGCAGTCCCACCTAAATCCAAAAAAAGACCTAAGAAGATCACCTGCAAACCTCCATGCCACGTCTTTAATCCAGTACACAAGTATTAACCGTATGACGTGTTATATAAGCGAAACAGCATTTAGAACAAGTTGCTTGCAACAGATGACGCCCACGCAACGGTCCCGTGCAAATTGCACCTAGCTGTTTGATTCATTGGCCCCTCGGCCCCGACGCTCGGCGGCGGATGGGTTGCGGAAACAGATCTGCAATCGCTAAATCTAAATGTCGCAATGCTGAGACGGCCTGTTGCTTATTTATTGAGAGGTTTATAAGGTTATTCTGATTTTGCGTTGTTTATTTTTATGAGGCGATAGCTTAGATGCAGTTATGATGGGAGCGGAATATACTTCGTGTTAAAAGGTTCCGTAAATCTGATGTAGCGAAAAAAATACATATTTTGATTAGGATGCTGTTACTACAATAGTTTAAAGCAATAAGCACTATATTAGTATAGACTAAGTCTTTTGTATTTTTGCTTCTTTCTTTGTTGTTTATAATATAGTAATACATTTTCATAAGGATCTTTTTATTGCAACATATTTAAAGAAAAGTATTTGGTATATTGTTTATTTTCCAAACAGTTTTATTCTTTGCATAACCTTTTAAATATATTTTCCTGTTGACTGATGACTACTATTTCGAAAAATATAGCGTGGGTTAGCGGAACTATAATATTGATACAACTCATTCACAAATCCTGAATGATGTACTACCTACGGCTGTTTCTATATGCCGGACTTTATGAATATTAACAATGAACATACTATAAATGTAGCACATACGACATCCAAATAAGATATAGTGTTCCACCATTTACTATTCTTTCATTCATATTTAAATCTATTAACTTATAAGCAGCCAGGTATTATTATTTGGCTTGGTATTGTCATTGCCTTCATCAGTAACCTATCAGCTCATTGCAAGTGTCCCGAATTGAAAACGACCTACTGCAGATTTTATAAGGTCGTCCTTTGCAGATTATGGGCTGGGATCTTGCTGATTACCCTATCATATTATTATAAGCTTCTGCACCTACTGTGGTATTTCGAGCTGCACTGTGCGGGTTGTCAACAGTTTGCCTTAAGATTATTTAGTTTAAGATTAATTTCTTATTCTTCATTTCTGTTAACTTTACAAGTAGAAAGTTGTTGTAACACTCGTTTAATTGGTTAATTTGGAAGGGCCAATAATCTAAATTAAAGCAAAAATATTGCAACGCAAAGTGTGAAAATAAATTCATGTATAGGTAAATTCAAAATGCCGCAACACCGAAAGTCAAAATATTGGCAAAGCTCGGAGAAGATTATTTGGTGCATTTATTTATAGTATAGACACATTGTAGCTATATAAAACACATCCTTTATACCCTAAAATGATGAAGTAATAAAAGTGTAAAATGAGTGTGTAAGTCCGCATGCATTATTATTAACTAGGTACCTATTGTAATACAAATATAGATTATTGGGAATATTTTTTATAGTTTTAGAAAAGCAAATGCCTGTAGCATTGATGATGTCAGAGAATTAAGTTTAGGAACCGCCTTCGTTTCCTCGCTCGGATGATTTGCAGCACTTGCGAATATGGTCGACAATATTTTATTGTAATTACTTCATATATCTTAGATATCTTCATATGAAATGATAATTTTATAATTGTTCTTATGCTTTTGAAAATTATCTTTATCTTCTGTCAATCAAAACCTTGTTGGAATTTTTACAAAATATAGATTACTGCACTTTATTCTTAAACCGTAAATTTTTACGTAATAATGCTTAATAATACAATAGACAGGACAACTTGATAAATTATTTTAGGAGCGAATTCAATAAAACTATGAAAGCAGGAGCCGGCGGAAATGCGACAATCGATGAACCATTTTCAAGGATTGTTGACGTCAGACAAGCAGACCATTGTAAAACCAATGATGCAAATCTTCTATACAATGTAGCATTCTATACAATGTTCATTCAATAAAATGAAAAGTAAGATTTGGCAAAATTATGACAAAGATAGTATTAGACCAACAATATAAGACGATTATAGTTACAATGGTTCAAAATATTTAAAATACAAAATATAGCGTAGTTAGGTGTTAGTGTATATATATTATACAATTATAAAAGATCTCACGATATACTACATAAAACCAAAGGTACAGCAAGGATAAGTGTACAGTTTATCGCAGTTATCGCACAGACGCTATCAATAGTACATTCATCAATTATTGTCATTGTTTACAAACTGCTACATTTTGCTTGTATATCGCAGAAATACTCAAATCGAGTTTGAATTAAAGACATGTGATATAAAGAGTAATTTTATAAAGTCACACGTACGTCAAACAAATTGGCATAGAATAAATCTCATCTTATCTAGAAAGAGCAAAATATGATAAGTATCAAAAAAAAAAAATTCTAGTTTTTATTGATGAAGTAGTAAGAAGGATTAAAAACAAAAATTATTTTCCGTTAACACATAACTGATAAAAAATCTAAAGACTCCAAAGTTAAATTCCTTACCCAACATTTGTAATGTAACGTGTAATATTTACTACTTCGAGACGAAATGTGCGATAAATCTCTTGGTATTCTACTTTACGGAGTACTTAAGTAATCAATCCGTATTCCTACTGCTACATATGTATTCAATAAATTATGAATCAAATTCTTCGACTGCATTCAATATCGGTTCTACAAAAACTAATCCAATTGAATTAAGTAGGTAATTGATGTTTTCCTGGTATTATATTTTAATCATTTTTATTAAATCGTATTACCGGGACAAGGATCTACGAGTTTTATAACAATATTGTATCTGCAATTGGCACATGTCCGCGCAGAAATATACTTTTTTATGTATTTTTTTTATGTCCCTTCACTGCTCATCATCAGCTCATACACGTTCAACTGCTGGAAACGGGTCTCCTCAACCATTGGGAGAGTTCAGGCCCAAGTCCACTGCGCTAATACATACTTATTGCGATATGGGATTCCTCGTTGGTCCTACAGCAAAAGTTTGTACTGTGTAATGTAGGAAGTCAGTAATAGTATGGATTCTGGACATCTGCCCAAAAACTGTGGTTGGCAATTTCATCAGAGATACAGGCGTAAGTGTGTCCGTTATCCAAGCTGTTGATGCTATTGTGAGAAGAAAGTAAAATTCTTTCGGATGAACAAAATAAAATAGGACTTGATAATATTATAAAATAAAATCCAAAAATACGGAGTTGTGTTAACAAAATTATTATTTTATGGTTGACATTTAGTTTCTTTTGAAGATGTTGTTTGCAAAAATGAAATTGCTAGAATGCTGTTTATATAGCCAATAAAATGCAAATTTTGAATTAGTTAAAATCGTAACACAACTTCGAAAGTGTTTCACGATATAAAAAAGTATTCTAATCAGTGTAAAAAATCTCGGAGAAAATAAGATACATACATAAAAAAGCTATAAAATACTAGTCGTGTTGACAACTGCCTATTTTTTTGCCGTTGGTTTTATGGTCCAACGGAGTTAATTATGTTTCTAATTGTGGGCAAGGTTAAAAGTAATTGAGCATTAAGACAATTAACAGAAGAATAAAATAGGAAACAGTAGAAACCTATGTTAAAAAAATATAGTATTAAGAAAATGTTACGCTGAATTCGTAATTATTTCAAAAGTAAAACATTTTCAAAACATAAAACATTTTTTTATATAAGAATGCGCTTACAATTATCACTCAATTTGTAGAAATTGGGTGTAAATATAAAAACATGATCGTATTTTATTAAATTTACTCACTAGTCACTACACACACAGAGAGTGTGTGAATTGTTCACGAAAAGACTCCCTATTTTTAAAATAATCATTTGTTTTAGGTAATTCTAAGTCATTTATTCTACTAAACTATCAAAGTGATGTATTACCCATTATTTATTACATGCGTGGTAAAATGTAATTATTTGCTTTTATAAGATCACAAACACTTCTAGAATTTCGAATATAGAAGTTAATTAAACTTCATTAACAAAAATATTGCTGACTCCTAAATAATTAATTTGGACAGTGCAAAAATTTTCGTTAAAGAAAGAGCCGCATTTGCATAATATGTTCAATAGCGAAATAAAAGATCCAAAACTCTTAATTAAATAAAATCCAGAACTTAAAATAACTCCATTAACGTAATCGACGATACAGATTAATTTAAAATGTCGAGTTTCATCTCAGCCATATATGGTCTTCGCTAATTATATAAACCCATGTATGTATAACACGAAGAATATAAATATATGTTAATCGCTATATAAGGAGGCAGAAAAACAAATACAGATAGTAAAGTAGCAAGTTAATGGCAGAACGGTGTAGCAGTTACTTCATTTGCAATTTTCATTTATAATAATTTAATAGTGCTTCGACTCAGACTGAGACTCTAAGTAGAGTCAGAAGTAGGCAAAGCTCATCGATAGGGTCAATGTAAATATCAGGTCTTTTAAAACAACAAATGTAATCTCATATTATCAATTTTAAAGATCCTTTGTATATCTGTTACGCTTTTGAGCTTAAGCCACTAGACAAATTTCGTTAAATTTTGGTAGGAACATGAATGGAATCTGGGGTAATAATATAAAATTGTTAGTAAGTGCAATGCCATCTAATGATGGTGTATGAATTGTTATAATAAACGAAGCGGTAGAAATCAGATTCGCCAGAAATACCCGCTAAATTAGAGACCAGCCGTGAGCCGACTAAACATCGTTTGCAGATAAAAAAAAATAGTCATTGAAAGTTTCACATCTAGACTAATAATTATGTAGCTACAAAAAGCATTTCAACAAAAAATGGAAGAAGAAGGTTTAATAATGATAATTAAAAAGATAAAGTAGCAAATATTTGCTCGAGGAAGTCAACATATTCATGTGAAAAAAAACACGATTAAACATGTCCAAGTTTTGTCATGTTCTGATTACGTCATGTTTATTGATTTCCCCTATGAGTAAAATAGTCCAATAGTTTGAAAATGAACATTCAGTAAACATTTAAGTAACTGAAATGATATGATTCAGTAATCGTAAGGAATGAGGGTACTACCGTAGCAATGATCCATTTCATTGAAGAAGACCTACGAATATTCTTCTAATACGTTTAGCTTCACTATGCCTCATACATACAACGAGGTTCCTAGAATTAAATGGCTATTCGATACTTTTACCTCAGCTTCTGAGATTACTTTATATAGTTTCTTTGAAATCTTGCGCAGGCGTTTGCAATTTGTCAATAGCGGGTATTACAAATAGGTAATTCTATCCGATTGGCAACTGGTCTAAGAAAATGTTTCCACTACACAATCGGTCAACATGTTGGGTGAAGGACCAAAACATCTTTAGATAATGCTATAGGTTTTACTTACAGTTGAATATAGAGTGATATTAACGATAAATTCTAGATGTAATAAAATACCGTCTACTGTTGCGGTTTCGCAGTAATTCAATAAATCGTAGCATATTTTATCATTTGTAATGTAAGTCGTACTTTGTAAATGCTGGTTGAATCATCAATAACTCATACATACCCATATCATAAATACATTGATTTTAAAGTTTTCGTTCAACCTAAGATTGCCAAATTGTTCTTACACTTTTATCTTCGAAATATAGGTAAACAAATAAGGACTGCTAGCAAAATTAGCGTCAAAAAGTCGTTCAAATCAAGAAAACAAAAAACATAGAAACTAAACAAATCAGTAAACTTCATAATATTACGAGATTTCGATACATAATCTAACTCAAGTAACTATTCTCTTATTTAACGTAACATATCAAAACTTACGTTGTAGCGTTTAAAAAAACTTCTAAGGTATTTTGTCATTTTTTCCACTTCTAATACTGTTTTAATGTTATAGCGGCAACTTTCAGCGGTTCTTAAATCCGCTAATTCTTAAAATAACAGCATTTTAAAAGCAAACCTCATCTAAGATTTCTAGAAACTGTAAAAATGCCGGGGACTGAAATGTCGAATACGTTATCTTATTACAATTAATGTGGTCTATAAGGTTGACAGTTAGAGAATGCCTCAGGCATTATGTCCGCCTTTATACACATTGTATAAAAAGGATAAATAAATAAAAAAAATAAATATATGTACCTGAAATGTGAGCCTATGTAGCCGACCTACATACACACAATGTGTTCATCTGTACAGGGTCAGATGACTCCTTAGTCCACCCCGTCGCCCTACTTCTTTAGAAGCCTTACTTGTTGGTGTAAATAATTTAATATTGAGATTTTTAAAATAGACGTCTCATTTACATGATTGCCGAACATTTTGTTTATCACTCCAGTACACTTCAAAAGTCACGTATTATAACAAATTATAGCAAGCATACAAATAAGGAAAACCGACATCAATTCATCGATTCATTAATGAATTTCGAAATGGTTAGAAGTAAATGACAAACGAGTACGATAAATTGAGACCTTGTAATTATTGTCAATGAATTACCAGGCATTTACTTACTTGCGATACATAGTAATACTCAGCGCTCATTGACAAAACTAGTATTTCTTAATGAGACTTTAGATACGGAGACCTTGATGAGAAGACAAAAGGCGTACGAAAAGTTAATGTAATTAAAATAGGAACGAGAATTAATAATGATAGGTGACGCTTCAATGACGAATTAATTAACAAATTAGAACGGAGATTACTTTAATAGCATCCTTAATATTATTCATGAATGGTAAACGAAGGGGCGTTTTTCATTGAGTATATCCGAGTGGTAGAAATTATCGGGAGGAGAAGGAAGATGGCAAAGAAACAGAATGATAGTTGTAAAACTCCTTATGTACTCGGCCAAAGTTGTGCACTGGTACAATTATATTTAGAAATTTACATGCATATAACCATGTAAAGAGATGGAGTGCTTTAGCATTGAACAAGGGTCATTAGACTTACACATGGACGTATATTGTAACAGGATTTCTCAATATATGAGCTTTTTGTGACTGTGCAATTTATACATATTAAGTTAAAACACCGAATCAAGTCAGTACTGAGATGGGTTTATATTAAAATTTATCAATGTTGTTAAGAAATATCTAGGTACATTCGTATTATACCAGTATTTGATATTGTTAGAAAGCGATTTGTTATTAAGAAGTAGACACCAGGTTCATCGCTTCTTCAACATGAAAATGTACTTGCAGAATAGTTTCCAGGTTGAAGCGCAGAAAGGTTTAGTTACGAAAATCTTATTAGTAGAACAGAGTTCGGAAATGCACCCAATAAACGGTGACAAGCTAACAGGGCCTACGAACCTGCGTGTAGGAAAACGTCTCTAAATTTGTTTACATGTGTATATGCGTATGAGGGTAAAAACCCGGAATACGACAATTACCATCCTTATGACAACGGATGCTACAAGAGGATTTCCCCTCAGATAGTAAACAGACCAATTTAACATTATTTATATTAAATTAGAATACAATAATGCAAGCAATATTTACTAAATTAATTGTAGTAAAGTACAGGACTTAAGGGAAAATATACACTCCGGGGAATTCCATGTGAGTTTTTACATAAAGCACCGCAATGGTGTCATTTTAGACTTATATGACGTCATCCGAAGATTACATCGCCTGACCATTTGCAAGTTGCAACAGGTACAAACTTACATACTATAGCAAGTCTAGTAGGTGAGTTATCTGTAAGTGCTTAGAATTAGGTTTATTTAATGTGCAAATTAACATGAAGAAGAAAAAAAACATAAGTTAAAGTCAATAATTGGCATAATTGCAGTAATAAACCCTCCAGTTTAATGTAATCACAAAAAACGTTTGTCTCTAAGACTATCGCAAATGTCTAGTGAATTAAATGAGGTTAGGACTTCTGAACCAAAAATATGTTCACTTATTGTGTCCTGTTACCTGTACAACATATTTTAGATATTTTTAGAATTTTTATGTTAGTATTGATTGATTATTAAACGAAGACACTCTAGATGATGCTCGCAAGGAAAATGTACATAAGCTCAGATCAAAAAAAAAGAGATATAGTAGAATGGAAATCCCTGATCTTTGCTATGGTATTGGTAATTGCAAAGAAAGTAATATTACAATGTTTCTAAAGAGTTTGTTCTTCCTTAAAATTGTTTTCAATATCCAAGTTAAATAAAGTTCAGCATTAAAAGTCTTGACGTCACAGTGTCAGGCATTTAAAATGACGTCTAAAAGTGCAATTAAATTAAATCTCGCTGCATATGAATGGATTAATGCATTAAATGTGAATGGTATGAGAGTAGAGTTCCTTGAAATGCTGCTTTCGAAGTGTTTTCCGGCAAAAGGCGCATTCCTTGGGCTCTGCTTAATGACCTCTTTCTATTTTCTGTTCTTGAATAGGTTCTTACATTTCCATTAAAAATTAAACCGGAGCTTTGAATAAAAAGCCATTACATGAAACGTGTAAGAGCGCGTATAGAAATCTTTAGAGAAATTGCAATTCATTTTATGTGTTTTATAAAAGAATATGAAGTAATTTTATGTTTACATTTTTTTTAATGTGGAAGGCGTGTGGAATTTGATAATATAAAAAAAATTAAACACTTTAGATGACTAAACTGTGTATCATAAGTACAAAATGTTCATAATCACGGGTGCAGTGATAAAAATCAAAACAATAATATCTAAGGCACTAAATAGATAAATTAATTACTAACCTGTGAGTGCCTTTTTATGGCACTGTTTGTTAAACACACAGAAAAAACATAAAACACAACAACCACTCTCAAACACAGCAAACGCACAAATTATTTTGAAAAATAACTGTTATCACTGAAAACCGAGACGACCGCGACTTATCAACTCGGGAACTCGACTGATAAAACAAGTGCGCTATTTTCGATAATTATAGTGTTTAACACAGCGCTAAACCCCGAAATTGCGCCAAATGTCGCAGGGTTTATTTGTGTACATTCGTACGCTCGTCGTATAGTGGAACTAGTGACTGAATGCAAAGATCCTCGACGCAGCGCCACGTTGCGTCAGCGCAGGAGTGGGTGATATGATAAGCGTTTTAGCGAATTCTGCATGCGAAAGAGGTTTTCGCATGTTTCTAATTGACATTAGCAACGGTAAACACTGCATAAGCTGGTCTAGACTTGATGTCCTCGAAACATGGCGGTTTCGAATTAATAGACTGTTAATTTTGACATTGGTAGATTATTGGAGATGACTTTCACTTATTGATAGATTTTAAAATTTAAAACTAAGTCAGTAAAATATAACAGTTTACTCATCAAATGTGAAGACCTCAACTGAAGTTGTAGCTTATGTAGCGAGAAAATAAATAAAAATAACCGTCATAAAAATACTTCGATAAGATGTGTCACAATATTAGATTGCATACTATCATATATTAGTCATTGCAAAATTAAAAAATTCACACTTACTTTACCCTACCCTCAATTCCAGACTCAGTTTACGTAAAATCTAACAAGAACAAAACATAGTGCAAAAAAAGCATCGTAATGAAAAGTACAAAAGATCCTTCTGTATTCCACAAATCAAGAATAGAATCCATTACTAACAAGGAAAATACACATCCACCACATTTAAAAGAGAAAGTGAATAAGCAATATAGAATAGCAGCAGATCTTACAGATTTGATACTATTAGTTCTAATAGCACCTTTCATTAGGCGTGAAGAAATATTCTCCAGACGGTTTATGTAACATCACCTTTAGTCTAACGCAACGCGACAGTTAAGAGTTTATATCGCATTCAGGCTGCGATGCTTAAAAGTCAGTCCAGTTACAAAGGGCATTTGAAGAGTAACCGTGTGTTGTTTATAACAAACAATGGAATGCATCCTAACGTTAAATTGCACAATAGATTTGCCTACGAATTGTCTCCACTACAACATTAGATCCGAAAGGATTGAATGATGAATTGTCATGTCAACAAATTACGTAATATTTCTCAAAGTTTAACCTGTATGCCTGAGACGTTCTAAATCCGATTGGTCGTTTTGGAATATTAGTAAAATTAGTAAGTGACGAATATGTTGCTATTAAAAATTAGGACTTCCGGACACAAATATCCTGCCACCACCAAGAACACCTCTAAAGTATTTATTTTTTTCTTACAAATAACAGATATCGATCAGCAGTCAACCTTCTGACTAAATCAAGGACACTGGCCGGTTTTAGCGTATCATTAGTCACAAACACGCTAAATTCGCTTCATAAGAAAAATCAAATAAAAAATCCACTAGCTACTACTCTCAATACATCGAACTCACACCCAATGCTCGAACCCATGGAAGCTATTCAAGTATATTTCCAGATTCCGTGCAGATATAGAGTATATCAATTTCCCAAAAAAATCAATAAATCTTTTCCAACACGGTTATCTAAGATGGGGCCGCTTTATAGCTATCAATATACGCGTAATCAACAAGATATTATTCGATTAGATCCCAAAATATTTGTATACTATACAGGCAGTTATCATCATGAAAAGACTACCAAGGTTTCTGATAAAAGACAAAAGAAGTACCTAGGTTTATTTTTCTATTACGTTGTAATATAAATAACTAGCTTTTGCTCGCGACTCCGTCCGCGTAGACTACAGGGTTGAGTTCAGAAGGAAAATAAGTTGTAGTCTATTTTACTTCTCAGAGTCCTATTTATGTCCATACCAAAAATCATATAATTCAGTCTAATTGTTCAAACGTGAAACCGTAACGCGTCGATCGGCGCCTTGTGCATCATTATTGCGCGCTTGATCAATATTTTAAAACTGCAATATCTTCTAAGATACTTGGTGAAACCAAAAGATGTAAAGGGCAATTTTATTTAAAATTAAATACTTGTAATGAATAACGTATTTATTTGGATAAGGATTAATATCATATTTATAAAAACACCTTCACAAATAAAACTTTATTTAAAAATAAACTTGGTTGGGATAAAAAACGTTATAGTGAGCCAACCTTAAAGAATAGATATATGCTGTCGCGGATTTTTTTTTAGAACTTTTAAAGAGGAACATTACTCTCATACATTATTTTAGCGAAACTTTAACCGTTTCCGCAGCGTACGCAGTCGAAGCTCACAAAAAGGAAAAAATGTCCCCGATTTTGAAACATTCTTTATTGCTGCTCCGCTCCTATTGGTCGTAGCGTGATGTTATATAGCCTATAACCTTCCTCGATAAATGTGCTATCTAACAGTGAAAGAATTTTTCAAATCGGATCAGTAGTTCCTAAGATCCTAGCGTTCAAACAAACAAACAAACAAACAAACAAACAAACTCTTCAGCTTTATAATATTAGTATAGATTAAAAATCGAACAACAAAGATCCAACAACTAAACTACTGGTTTAAAAAGAAAATCAGTATCAACCTCCTTTATTAAAATACTCCCGATCATGTCCCAACCGCAGCCCACATGAGTGCATCAATAGTGTTGGGTAATACATCAGGATAACAATACATTTTGTAACACCGCCCACTCGGCTGTGCAGCCGACACCCGTGAAAGGTACTGTCGTGTTGAGGTGTTTGAATTAATTAAGCCTCTGTGTTTGTAAATCAATGCAATTTGATTGAAGCAGAACCATTTTTTCAATGGGTTTTTTTTATGACTTGAAGTGAGTGTGGATTCATACACGAGTAGCAAAAGGGATTCTAGGGTTTTAAAAGGAATTTATCAAAACAGCTACAAAGCCTAGACTTAATGTTAATTTTTTTTAGAGCTCTTATGGAAGGCTACATAACTAAGGAAACCAGAGGTTTTATTTAATTATTAAATGAATAATATTGGACATGATTTTATTATTTTTCTAGCAAACATTGAGATGTGTTTGACATAATGTCATTAGGTGGAGTTGATTAAAAATTAAGAAAGATCTAAAATTTTGAATACACAAATTTATAGAAATCGTGCATCAAAATAACAAACATGAAATTGGACTCAAGTACCAACTTAAAACAGTTATTCTCGTCCAAACACGTAGTCACGTAAACAAAGTGTATCTAAATATTACATCAATTATCACATAAGTGTGAAAAAAAACTCACGCCCTATCTAATACGAAAGTCGGTCAATGTCGTCAAATTTGCAGGTTCATATCGCCCGTACCATAGCTAGATGCTATTTCAACTCTTTGCTGCTAACTTTAAGGTTGAAATTGCAATAATTGCATGGTGTTTGCATAATGAAAGAGCAAATCAATTAATCATATGATTAGAATAATGTCGTGATTGAATGTAAGGCACACCGCGTGGGAAGCGACAAGCCAGCGACACCAACCCGTGGGGCTTCTATGAAATCGTGTTTACTCGGACATTGCGCATTGTGAGGCTTCGGAACTTCGCTGAACTTCACTTTGTTTTGCGGACGTTCACCGAAACGTATAGACATTTGAATAATCATTTTTACATTCATTATCCAATTAAAACTTCAAGATTTGCACTTTCAAAGTCATCGTTTCTAATATCATAAAGGTGTGCCTTCGTTACGAACAAACCAAAAAACTGCTGAACTTTGTATTCGAAATGAAGCAAATATGCGAAGATGTGCAGAGAGAAGGCTGAAGGAGACGTGGAGACATGTGATTTATACAGAAATTAATAGACTAAGTACTAATAGATTTTGAATGAGCGAAAACGGACCAGAATTTAAAGAACTTAACTATGACATAACTATCTTAGTGGTAAGATTAAAATAGTAAAAATAAGAAATATGAACTATTCATTGTAATAATATTTCGATAATGATTTTTTTTATATATGATAACAGTGACGATGATTGAAAAAAGTAACTAAGTTTATGTAGATTATGAACCAACCGAAACAGATGTATTTTTTCTAAAGCCCGCTTACTTTTCTCTTTAACGATTCTATCCTCAGAAAATATAAAAGTATATTTTACATTATCCTTTAATACATAAAATTCTCGTCATTCTACTCGACTGTAACCGAACGAGGCTAAGAGCTTGAATTAATCTAAATAACCGAATTGCAATCAACACATAATTTTTACCAGCAAAAACACCCAGTGAAATAAAATATGCAATCCATTACCCGTGCTATTAGCTGATTAATATGATTTCTGCGTGATGGACGAGCAGTGGTTGTTACATTTTTGTCATCGTTTCCGTCAGGTGTAGATTATGGTGTGGGAGGAGAATGACATGATTATATTATATTTGCATAATTTGTAATAGATAATAATACGTATTGAGTGATATTATGACAGCATTATGTCCCTGTGTTTATGTGTATTGTATTATGAACTAGCGTGCCTTGATTTATTCATTTCAATAAATATGATTTGTTATTGATGGAAAAATATTTTTTGTAAGGAAAACTGTTTAAAACTTCTCAATAAGAACATCGTAAATAGGCATTATCGTCGAACGATCGCACACAGTAATGTCATAAACAAAGATTTTATGAAATTTATACATTTAATGTGTTATTTTCGGAATAACAATGACGATAATAATCTATACGAAAAACAAAAATTGCAAGTCTAATATTACGTACCTATACGGCGCTACATACATTATCAAGACTTCTCATCTTTGCCCCGCCAGCAAAAAATCAATCCAAATCGTCATAAGCTATATCATAACATTACCTAAAGGAGAGTAGTACCATCGTTTTCGAACCATATCCGAGTTCTATTAGTTTCCGAAATGACAAATAGATAATACATATACTCTATAAAGTTAATGACGATTACATCGCAATGACTGGAAACATTAAAGTAGAAGTTAAATCCAAAAAGGTTCGTATTAAAGCGACGATCGATACCATTCGTGAGCAAACAAAGAACTCAATGCATGTATTTCTACCTACAAGTTGTATGAATCAGACCAGACGTTGTGAATGGTTATTTTCGACAACAATATCGCAAATAATACAGAATAGTATAAAGTTATGAATGATATCGCCGTTGTGTGCCATGAGGCGATTGCGTCGGCGTCACATTCGGGTCAATACGAGCTGTGGGTTTTGCTCCACGACTCATAACTAACTTTAAATATGAGTTTGCAGACAAGTTGGTTTTCGCATACGATGTTTTTTACGCAAAAAACGGAAGACTTTTTATTATTTTGTTTTTTTTTTTTTAATAAAGTATGAAGTAAAGAGTTTCTTTTATTTCGACTTTGATGTTTCCACATTTTTTTCATTCTTCTATTTCTTAAATTTTACGTGTGTTTAGACTTGCAATTGCTTTTTTTAACAGATATTAACTGCATTTTATAGGATGCATGTTTTTTACAAGTAATGGTTATAAAACTTAAATTGAAAAACAAAGAATGATTTTACAAACGGATCCTTTATTTCCGATAAAGAAAAAAGGCACTGTAAAGTCTCCGTATATTTAAGTAGTAACTTAAGTGATATATCTTCAACATTACTAAGAAATTGTATCATACATTATTGCGTAATATAAATGTTCAGGCCGATCTCTCACTTCCCATATCGTAACATAGTATTTTAACAATTAATTCTAACCACGTGGGTAGCGTTCGGAATAATCCTTCAACATTTGATATTCTAAGCGACGAACACACGAAATTGCTTCTATTAACAGTCGATGACTTTACCCGGCAGGCATTCAAAATGCGCCTATAAAATTGTTTTGTATATTGAGTGTGTTTGGGCGTTTATTGCCAGATAATATTGAATAGGTTTCATTAAATCAGTTATCAAGTTTGGCACAATATGGCGCCTGCAGTCTGTTATTGTGTTAAAATCAATGCTAAAATTATTTACATATTGAAATTGTTTTATACCATTCAATGTTTCGTATATAAATAAAATAAATTTATATAATTTGGCATATGTTTTAGTTTTTTGACTATTCTTTTTTACAACTACGTCACAATCTATCAAACTCGACATATCGATGAAGTTCCGAACATAAAGTTAATCGTTTAATAAACAACAATGTTGTAACATGTATTTACAAAATTAAAAAAAATCATCATTAACCAATGAACAGAATTATAACTACATAACATACAAATAACATATCGCAATAGTTAATTCATTGCAACATAAACATTCATCATTCATGTTTTACAGTTAAACAAAAATTTTATACTTGCTACGAATATCAGATTCAAAATATACAGATCCTCATTTTATTTCATATACCTTACAAATGCAAACCAAAAAAAAGCCGATCGAAATAATTACAGGACGGAATTTTGTCAAATGAATCAAGCCCTTTCTTGTTGCTAAATATTATGAACCCTGTATAAAATAAATATTCTTCATAGTTTAAACTCTATATGAATTATACAGGCATTGTTAAACTCTTTATCACTACATTAAATTATACAATAATACTTACCCATTTCGATTCTTTGGCTCCATGCAATAAACACGAACATAGCTTCCGCTTTCATCACAACTTACGTTTATCACAGTAATATCTTTGGATCAGTCACTGTTTCACACAATTCCTTTAAAATCACAGATTTAATTGTTATTGTTCAATCACCTTGGAACTAAAGGGCGTAAAAGTGAAAATTATAGCCGGGATGAACAATACTTTTAATGTAACCGAAACCGCACACAGCTTTTACTTCTTAAGTTTATTTTTCGCACATTTTGTACACTTATTTAAAATATAAACGTAACATTTTAAAATTGTAGAATATTATCATCAAACTAAACATCCACGACTTCGCTTACTAAATTTCCAAGTAAATTTAATATAAACATTGTCAATTATCAACTTATGTATGAAATATAAGTGAATTCAAAGTAAAGGCGAGCTATCGTCGGATCGCGGTGGTCTCTAACCACTGGGTTCAGTTAAACTGCACTGTTTTCTATTCGCGCGATGACCATCATGCGACGATCTCGCGAGAAAGTCCGCAAAATGATTTGACACTTACCGAGACATGCACGTGAGTATGTAATAATTTTTAACATTTAATTCATTTCATAAATTTCACTTGGTTTTCGCTTGAATGAACGCTACGAAATACGATTACATCTGGTGGTATCTGTCTAAATATTTGTGAAGCTTTAAAATTAAATCAATTAATTATAATGTATGATTATAAATATAGTTTAACTAGCTGACCCGGCAGACTTTGTTCTGCCAAAACGATAAATGAAAGACCTAAACTTTTGTATAAAATGATTTTAAAACAAACAAATCGGATCCGTCTATAATATAAAAATGAATTGATGTTCGTTAGTTTCACTAAAACTCGAGAACGGCTGGACCGATTTGGCTAATTTTAGTCTTGAAATATTCGTTGAAGTCCAGGGAAGGTTTAAATGGTGATAAAATATGGAAAAATTGCGGGCAATATGATAAAAACAGGAATTTCATTTTCCCATATAAACTGTTCTATGTAATGTCCTGTCAAACGTTAAATATTTATCTCTTCAATGCGGGTAATTGTTCCCTCAAATTAAAGAACGGATTTAAATAAAGGTTTCGAATCGACAACATATATCTACAATATTCGAATAATTGCATATTTTACATTTCAAAAATGAAGAATAGTGTCACTCATTAATAGGGATTGACATATTTGTTGGTTGTCAAACATTTATGTCAGCGTTCAGAACTATTTGTTGTGTAAAATATAAAAAGCCTAATTATTATTATCTCCTTAGATGTGCCTGGTTTACAATTTACAACTGAGGGCTCAGTAATTAAACCAAGGCTGAAGCCTTTATAAATGGTAAAAAGCCAAATAAAATTATAGTAGAATGAGACGCATTGGAAAAGGAAGAGAATATGTATTACAAAAATGGATAAATCAATTTGTACAATCTGTTTATATAAAAATGAACAATCTTCCTTTCTGTGTCTGTATTTTAATTCTCTCTCTCTGGTCATCAGTGCGGTTAGCACGTGAGGTAGGTCTTCGTACATATGATTGAAGTCAGGTCGTCTTCTCCTCGGCATCGTAAATTGTAAAGCACAAAGTCACTACCACACAGGATTATCAAATTAAAGAAAGTTCTCGCGTACGTAGCCACAAAGATAGAAGGATGCACTCACAGATCTCGTAACACAATATCGTTATAATTTTTTCCGTATTCTGAAGTGCGACAGGATGGATTGACATATTATATTTTGGTTCTCAAATCTATTGTCAAATATAAAAAAGGTAAAATCCAAAAAAATAAAAATATAATCTGACAGATCAACAACTGAAGTTAGTTGTTACGGAACGCGATATAAGATTCTCCAACGCGCACGCGAATTTGAACTTTATGCAGCGGTAATAAATTACAAATTGACTCTCGATATTATTTAGAAAACATTTGTATGGGAAATAGAAAATGGCTGTTTTGAGGGATTTCCCGGCAATTATTTGATTTTTTTTCACCTTTTAAACCTTCCCTGGACTTCAACGAATATTTCAAGACTAAAATTAGCCAAATCGATCCAGCCGTTCTCGAGTTTTAGCGAGACTAACGAACAGCAATTCATTTTTATATATATAGATTAAGGGATAAAGAATTTGTGTATGTGTAGAGTACATTTCTAGAACTAATGAATCATATTTTCTTTATAAGGAAACTACAACACTCTAAATAAAAATATTGGTAATATTGCTATTAAGAATTCTGTATCTGCCCGTGAGCCAGCCCTTCTTAACTATGCCTAACAACGAATTGCATAATAAAAATCGCTAGCACATAAAATAATTTGACAATGGAAATATTATAAAACAAAATTTATTGGTTAGAATTTCTAGTCACAGCCGTCTAAGAGACGTTCGACCTCTATAAGTTAATCCTAGCTTAAACAAGTCGTCATAGATACCAACAAAGTAATTTTTAAGGTTTCCTATTTTAAACGCTGAACGGATTCTTGTGGCATAGTTTTTCTACTATTAATAAGCAAATGTGCATATATAATAATATATAAGCCTATAAAATTGCGACTGCTGGGGACGGGACCACGGCAAAAGAGATCTCACTATGACCTCAGTCAGAGGTAATGTATGTATCTAAAATTTGAATCCGCAACGGCCGATATTTAGACCCTCTCGCTTATATTAAGACTACTACATCAAATTTTAATTTGTATTCGTTATGATGATTTTCCTGGAATTCACCTAGTAATAAATACTGAAGTTATTTTCATTTTTTGTGACAATCATTTGAAACCATGGATATAAATATGGATATAATAGTGGAAGGAAATGGCTTAATTATCCTTTATTTAGAAGAAACTTGCTTACCGATTACAAAAAATTGCTTGACCCCTCTAAATTCAATATATTTTTAAAATAAGAATTATGTCATGCTGACCCATATTCATATATCGCGACGTAGCGAACAATTCTTATTCACCCTAGTAAAGTCTGGTAATAGCACATTCGTTGCCACCCCACTATCAGAACGTCGGCGTGCACAACGGCGCAGCTTTCCCCTACTTTTGTGTTTAAAATTCCACTTTCGAGTAAAATCATGGTGTCAGTACGGCGTAATGAGCGTCGCCGAAAGAAATCTCTAGTAAAGTTTACGTCGCAACGTCGGTAAAAACAAAAAGTGACGGACTTTCGCGAGTTAAGTGCTGTTTTATTGCTGTAGAAAAACTATAACTATAAAAGCGTAAAGTTAATAGTTGGGAAAAGTGAAATGCAGCGTTACGTAGCCGGTACATGCTGTGGAGCGACGATAATCAAGGCTTGCGTCCATCAGGCCATGCCAATGACTAAACATTGCAGATTGTCAGACGAGACTTGCATTCACAGACGGTACTTTTGCATATATGCCGTCTTTGTAATGAAGTTCTTAAGATATTAGTCTAATGAACTTTTTCAATCATAGATAGCTTCTTTTATAACAAAAATGAGTTCCATAGATTTATGTAAACAAACTTTTTTCTCAGTTTTGTCTGATATTTTAACCTAACATCACATCTACAGAATGTTAGTCGACAAATTAAAAAAATGTTTTTTTTTATTAATAACCGACAGTTTTTTTACAAGTTTCTTTCTTTTCTTTATACCATCCTTTCATAACTTTGTCACGTTTTATTTGTGCCATCTATGAGTTTCATTCCCTGTACAACTTTTACGGTAATTGTATACCTACATACCTTATGTACTGGTCCGTATATATGTACGTCTTGCCTGTATTCTATAACGGTAGACGATTGACATCTACAATTTACGATCTTTACGATTTAATTTTAATATGCTTTTCAATAAAAATATCGATTATTTTCATTCTCTTTTATTTATAAAGCTGTTGTCATTATTATTAACTACTTTCCTTTTGCAGACGACGTAAGATATACCGTTCTGATTTGGTCAATTTACTCGCTAATTGTAACTCCAATCGTTTTTGACCGTGAAAAGCATGAAGCATGATCAACTACGTACCTACGTGACTGTGTTTACGACTACGGGTTGTTGTGGATCATTTAAAGAATTCACTTTTCGTTCATTATTTACCCGTTTGTGTTCTATTTTCGTAGTTTTTCAGTAATAACAAGGCAACATTTAATTTTACTATAATCTTTTAGAATGGAACTCAAATTGAAAAGTAGTAGTCGTCTTTTAAACAAAGGCCGTAATCAGCAATTGCTCCAATTTCTTCAAACATTCTAATATCATGAACCAACAACGGCATTGTCCTAAATGCTCAAATTATCGCATTGTAAATAAGGGCAAACATTGTGGCTTTAGAAAACATCCTGTTGAAGTCCACACCGCTCTGCGTATTGTACAGAACAATCGGGCCGTATTGGGTTACATCTACGTCACGTTGTTTGTAGACCGTGAACAGAGCTGCTTGACGGATTTATACCAGCTTTGAAGTCTGCCATCGTCCACTGTCTTTAAATTGAGGATGTACGTGAAATACTGGAATATTCCATCGAACTCCAAATTTAAATGCTTAGTTTTGCGTTTAAATCATATTTGTTATTAATTATAAGGAAGATGCCAATATATTACATAACAATTCAGTAAGTAATTATATCTAGCCAGCATACGAGTACGTAATACTCTACGCAATAAAAGCCTAAGCATCTTCTTACATAGGAAACTTAAGGTTTATTACAGATGATCAATGGTTGGTTTGTAATCGTATTAATACAATATCATGCGGTTAATAGGGCTTGTTGAACATACACAAATTCAAATAATTAATGTTCTCTGTTTCTCGGGCACAAGCCTGTGCTAGGCTACCGAGGTTAAAACTCGTTGTGTGCTTAAATAATAACTGATATTTTCATCTGAACTTTAGCTTAAATGTTGCAGAACTAAGACTGCCTTATCCGAGTATAATCATAACTATGTTTGCAATATCTTGATTCTAATGCATATGCTCCCTGAAACAGCGTGAACTTTAGCGAGATTATCGAAATTATTATACGGGTTAAAATTACATTTGTTTCTAAATATTTGCGAAATTTTAATGAGTAGGAGAATAAGATGTTTCTTAACCAAAAAGAAACAGTTTTAATATAAATTATTCAAATTTTTGGGGATATTGATACTGCAGCGGGTGTTTTACTCGTCTAATTATAATTTTAGTCGTGATCAATGATATAAAATGCAAGTGCCTAATAAGATTGAGTGGAAAGACAAATACTAATTAAGTAGGTACCTACTCAGTTTATTCAGATATAAACATGTCGACAATTTTTAATTACTAAATGTCCTAATACGAACTAAAACGTAAACCCTAATTTGCCTTTAAACCATAATCCCGCTACTATAACAAAAAATACTACAGCCAAGTTGCGAATTATCAAAAACTGCTCGCACATAGTCAAGATAAAAAACCGGTAAAGCTTGTTAGTTCACATAAAGAATGCGAATTAGCTTTTTTCGAAGTGTTTAACAATGTTTATTTATCGTGATCCGGTTGAAACACATATCGGTTACACAATAATTAAATACGAATACAAGTCGTTATAGCCAGAGCCATGTGTTTTAATCATAATCCTCGATCCAATACTGTTAATTGGGTCGATTTTAGTTGTAACTAACTTGAAATTTACAAAATATTTAATTTTCTCTGTGTTGTCGTATAAGCGTACCTAATAACATTAACTTTAACTACTTATTAAAATTATTATATTTTAAATCATGAATGAATGAATTAATATTATGATTTTTATGTTGTATACTTTCTTATCGATTAGTCATTAGTGTAATTGGTAATGCAAATTAAATAATTTAAAATGAGTCTTCATATCCACATTTTTTTAAATGATCCTGATTTTGAACCCATTAATCTATTGTTTAGTCGATTGAAAACACAACTAGTTCATACCCTGTTGAATATCAAATAATGAAGCTTAATCTTCATAATAACTTACTAACCGCTATTATGCTAATCTCGGTTACTGTTAACTAACTGCATCGTTTACTATGAAGGTCAAATATGCATGATTGCAGGCAAATAGCGGCATACATCTTGCAACATTTGTTTCATCGAATAAACCGCAATTAAAAGCTAGGTCTATTATAGAACTAACATCATATTTCGCTATTTTTTTTGGTGATAAACAACTATTCTTTTATTTTAACCAAGGAGTCAAAATTTTCATATTTCTTGAAAGGCAATAAACTAGCCATTTTATTGGAATAGACAGAATATTCTGGGTAATTAAGATCGGACAATAAAGAAAGCCTCAGTCACTAAAATGCAAATCAACTTCAAGTCCGCACTATATTCATGTTTATTTAAATTTATTTATACACATTTAAACATGACCGTTATTTTGCTATAGTAAATAACTGTAACAAAATCTGACATAATCACTCTGACATGTGGTTTAGATAATATTTTCCAGTCGTTTAATCAACCTTCTGAGGACCTTCATCTCGTATATCTTGGCACAATATAATAGCCAATAAAAGTAAATATACTGTAAAGTCCTCCTATATCAACAAGCACAATGTATTTGTATACAACATCAGTGGGCAACGAATTTAAAGTATTGTTCGTCTACGCATATTTGGCTTACAGAACGAAAAATTTGTTCATTCACTACTCCGCGTCCCCAATCGATATCGGTCCAATCCTCGCTAATAATAACTCCACACATCGTAAGCCTATATTGTTATCGAAGAAGTAAAAATACTAGAAACAAACGTAAACAAGCGCATAAAGCTATCTTGGTGCACAATTACAATGCGATCGATAAACTTAACGCCACTCGATATCGACGATTCCCGCCTTTTTTCACGTCAAAATATCATGATTTTTATTAGCACTTTACTTAAAATTGTAATAAACACTTTCGTAACGATTTTATAAAATTTATTTAGAATAGAAACGTACTTCAGTCACATAGTGTAAAACAAACACTCAGATGTGGCACTCACTACGTGCGTCGCGTAACTGACTAGTAGGGAGACCGGCAGGACGCTAGAGCGCGCGCCCAAACTATTATAACCTAACCGATTGCGATGGTAGGGCCCGCCGGGTGTTGTCAATAGGGACAAGCGGGGACAAATGTGGGGCCGGTTAATCCATTCATGATAGGGGACGATACATCTCCGAACGCTTCCGCATTCAACGGCCGCTGCGTAAAAAGTTTACCTGCGGGGTTGCGGTTCTATGTACAGTTAGACAATTTCGTTGAATATTGCACATTTTGCAGTTATTATTATTGATCGGAAAACAACAAGTTATTCCTAAATATACAATTGATATTGATGTTAACATCTAAATGAGTTTATATCGTATATCACTAGTAGTTCTAAAACACAATGTAAAAACAGTGTTTTAAAATAATTACTTTATTAAAGTTTCAGGAAAGATGTTCAATATTTCATAATATGAAAACTACTTAAAATAGATACTTATTCACTAAACAAGGTAAAAATTTAAGTATGGCTATTTCGGAATCTATCGACCGCCTAAAACCTAATTCGTTAGTAACGCAAGGTTTGTACCTAATAAACCCAAGATACATACGTTAAAAAATCAATCCAAAGCCTAAATGGATGAATAAAATATTAAACTATCCTTAAAAGGTTTTTAAACTGTATACATCTAACGCGAGTCTGTGTAATTCGGTATTTTTCCATTATCAGGCAGTAAACTTCACGAAGGTGGCGCATCAAAAATGAAATTTATTACGTTTTTAAATAGTATTGATGCTACACCTCCCTAAGTATAATAATAGTTACTGTACTTACTTCTTATAAAATACCCACATACCCAACCTTTAAGCAATTGTCCTTTATAGGTGCTTGATTTATCCACCGCAGCTACCAAGTTTATGTAGAGGGACAAGTAAACCCACTAGCTTTCTATCAATGCTTCCATAAGACATTTTTTTTTGAACTACTAAAAAAAAGCTGACACCTCGGAGCGGTCCTGGTTTTGAAACTGCGTACCTTTATGATCCACGATCCGGTTTTAATTAATTTATCTAATTAATATAATAAATAAATTTACATATTATTTCTTACGTCTCGTTATGCCGTTTTGATATTCTGTTATACGTATAGGTACGTCGTCTGCATATTTCCTGATTACTTTTGTACTTAAGGAATTTGTCTGTCGGGTGAGTTATAAACTTTAACTACAAATACAAGAAATGCACAAACAACGATAATGTATAATATACATGAATGACTCATATTATAAAAATATCATAAAAGACTCGTATTAATTTTTATTTTAAAATTAATAACCTCGTAAACAATTGAGAGTTACCTATACATATAAAACGTAGATACGTTTCCTAAGACATATCTGCGCTTCTATTATTTACAGTGCGTATAGGTAAAATGAAATGTTTTTTAATGCCGATTACTAGCCTTCTCACGGTAGAATCGGGACAGTACATAACGATTAATTCTGTCTTCTAGAAAACAATGCGCTCTTATTCAGAATTCCTCGTTTTCTTAGCCATAAAATAGGAGACGATTAACTTGATTCTACTTTAAGTGTCTAAAAATCGACGTGGACTAACTCTTGACTATCGGGTCTCCCACTAACCGATTGAATTATCTTTAATGATAAAATGAAAAAAGAGAAATAAAACCAAATGATTATTTCATACAAACTTTATTTAAATCAAAAAATAAAATCTACAATAGGTAATCCTTTTATTCTCAGTTATGTATAGTTAAAAATTTGTTTCGGTTTCTCAATATACGGTCAGGTAGTGTTTTTTCCATAACCACCAAATTAGCAATCCTTACGTTTCAAGGCATAATTTACCCTTCTAGTTACAAATTTGTTACCACATTTTTTTTCGTAAAACTGTCAGTCTGCCATTCTCACCGCTAAACATGGACGATTACAAAACATAATTATCGGAAAACACTTTAGCAATTTCCGCCATTTGCACCTGTTTTGTTTGTTACAATTATACTATTAATGTTTTCAACAATCATAACACATATTTTACATAACTTGCATGTATTAAATAACGCAAGGAATATAAAGATTTATACCATTGTAAATATTCGTTAAATATTATCAACAATCAACGACTGTAAGATTTTACTATGAACAACTTGTAAATGTATATTTAATTATTCGCCAATGCCATATAACCGTTTTATTCTATAAAATATACTCTAGCTCTATTTTCTTACAAACGCGGCGCGAGTGGCAGCTTGTCCAGTTCTACTAAAACTTTACACAATTATCTTAACAAATTATATTAAAAACCTCTTTTACAGCTAAATTACAATGCATAAATTTTATTTTCAATAAAAATACATATCTCAATATATCAAAGAACACCTATGTATTTGTTGTTTAATCGGTAACGAATGAGGCACATTATTATTACATATCTTCACCTATATTTATTATGTACACGAATGTTGGACTCGTTTTCACTAACATAAGACTCGTCAGTCCGTTCTTAGGTACTTTTGCAAACAAAAATCATTTCATGACGCGATACTTACGTTCCGTTTATAAGATATACTTTACATCAACAAAATATCATTTACAATAAAAACCATTATTTGGTTACTCAAATAAATCAATGGTTTCGTAATCACATTTAAACACAATTCGAAGTCGAGATGTGAGCAGAACAACAAAAGGGAAATGTAAACAAATGTAAAATAGCACGCAACGCACCGCCAAATATTTCTACAATCAACTAATGAAGTACGTCACTCGGTAGCACGCCACACATCACTAGCGCTGGTAATGCGTGGACAACTGTTGTATGCTATCGATATGTTCAGTTGTAAATTCAATAAGATAATTAAGTCTACACTGGATCCCCGTGTAATCAAGTTTCAACAACATCTGTGAGAAACCTTAAATCAATAAAGCTTAATTAGGAAGTACGTAAAACAATTCTTTTCCCAAAAGAATAACCGCTCTGCTAAGTTCCCATAGAAACAATACTATACCATAATAATTGAAAAAAAAAAATGGTGAAAAGTGTATACACACGTCTGTACATATTAAACATAATTATTTTAGCACTTTATGATTAATTTTTGAGAAAGCACTCTTGGTGTAATTCTAATTTTTACAATAAAGTATATATTACTCACTATATCAACAGGATATCAAAACTTTATACTTATAACTTTCGCGATATATAAAATCATTTTGACGTCATTTGGAGAGAAGTAGCCATCAGATATTCGCACCGTAGCCTCTGACATAACTATAATAAGATCAGATTCCACATCGGCCTAAAGATAAATGCAATAAGATAGAAGCTATAAATATTGAGAAAATAAATATCAACTAGTTCTAACGACGCTCTTTCTTCTGGTCCACGTGTCAAACTTACATGTAAAATACTCAGTAATATTCGTTTGTACTATCGTTTAACACAGACGGCGACCTCGAAGGCTACGGCGCGCGCGGTCGGCACCGGCGACCGGCGGCGACGCGCGGCCGGCGACAACATCAACAACAGAAACTCAACCGTATACGACGCGGGCATCTTTGGATCCGACTTCGGACTAAACTACGATAAGACGAGAGGCGCGGGCGCGGGCGGGGCCGCCGCCACCGCTACTTGGCGAGGCGGCGTCTCAGGCGGTTGCGCAGCGCCAGCGCCGGCGCCCACGGGCCCGACGCGCGCTTGCCCAGCGCCCGCGCGCACCGCTCCGGCGCCAGCTTGGACACCTTGCTGGGCGGCGCCGGGGACTCGCGGCGCGCTCGCTTGCCGCCCACCAGCTCGCGCGGCGGCGACGCGGGCTCGTTGCGCGACCGCAGCGCGCGCGACGCCAGGCACGCGGCCGGCGGCGGGTCCAGCGTGGTGGAGTGCACCTCGGCGTCCTCGCGCGCGCTATCTGCGCGGCGCGGGCGCGGGCGCGGCGGGGGCGACGGCGAGGACGGCGACGACGCGGCGGGCGCGGCGCGGGCGCGTGCGCGGCCCCTCGCGGCGCCGAGGTTCTCCTTCGAACGCGTGCCCTGCCGCCGCGCCGCCGGGGCCCGCCGCGCCGGCCCCGGGGCGCGCGCCGAGTTTCCCGCCCGCGCTCCCGCCGCCGCCACCGCTGCGGCCGCGCCGCGCAGCTCCCGCGCGTACGCTCCGATGCTGCGCGTTATCTTCTGCGCGAGCGGCGTCGCGGAGGCCCCCTGCGAGCGGGTGGCGCGCGCGACGCGGCGGCCCTCGTCCTCGGGCGCGGGCGCGTCTGGCGCGGCGGGAGCGGGCTTGCGCGGTGGCGCCGGGCGCGGTTCGGCGGGCGCCACCGGCACCGCGGCCGGCTGGGAAGGCGCGCGCCGAGTTAATATTACGACCCTATCCAGCGCCGGCGGCGGAGCAGGAGCGGGTTTCGTGGTGCGGGTGGCCGCTTGCCGAGTGTTGGGTCGTGGCGGCACTTCTGCATCGTGATGCGAGCGAAGTACACGATCGTTGCCGGCGGCGAGTTCATCTTTACGCTGGTCTGCGCGCGGTCGTCGTCCGCGTGGCCGCGGTGGAGCTTCTGTGGGTGAACTAGAGGAAACTTCATTGATTTGGATACCGCCGTCGTCCGAAGGCAATCGGTCGCCAGCGGCGTCGAGTTGCGGCGTTTCTGCAGTCGGCGGTGGAGGGGGCGGTGGTGCGCGCGTCTCTGGTTCAGTGGGCGGCGCGGGCTCCGGTAATAGTGTCGCCGGCGGCGGAGACTCGCGCGGCTCCGACGGAGGCCGCTCGACTCGAGACAATTCCTCGGGTACAGCAGCTAGCGTGTTAATGACACGAGAGCGGTTGAGTAGACGCGCCATAAAGTAGGACTCAGCTGGGTTGCCGTAAGTGGTGATTGTGTCGGCGTCATCCTGTGAGTTGGAGTCGTCCCGCGGCGTATCGTCCACCGGTGCCACGGACAGACGCGAATCGAGCGTGGCGCAGGGCGGCAGGGGGGCGGGCGGTGCGGGCGCGGGGCCGGGGGCGGGCGCGGACGGCGGGCGCTCGGCGTCCGAGTAGCGCGTCATGATGGTGAGGCCGTTCTGGGGCATGGGGCGGTCGTCTGGTCGCGGCGCGTCGGGCGGCAGCGGCGGGGGCGGCGGGGGCGCGGGCCCGGCGGGCTGGCCCGGCACGCGCGCCGGCGCCCCGCGGGACCGCAGCACCGTGGCGCGCGGCGGGCCCGGCGGGTCTAGCATCAGAGTCACCACAGACGTGTTGTCAGCGCGCATGCGCGTGTTGGACCATCTGCAGAACGAACAAGTGCCACGTAAATACATATGATCAAATTACTTTCAGTTTTTAGAATCCATGTGATTTTTAAACATTTCTGCGAAAACACATATTTTTTGTAACTACGTGTACAATGTTGACTCACCTTTCCAAGGCGTGATCCACTAAGCTCTTGGATGGATTTAACCAGTCTCTTGGTTGGCTTCCGTTGCCACCGACTAACGCCGCCTCGTTGTGTTTCTCTGTGGCTTGCACTAAGCTAACGGCTCCCTCAGGCGAGATCATGTTCCAAAGGCCATCTGTCCCAAATATTAAACATCTGGAAAAAAAATCTTTTCTATATAATACAGAAAATTATAATGAGTATTTTTTACTACTTAACCACATCCTTACATTATGTTAAGGGGCCATGATTAAGTGGACCTCCTAATATAATAATGTTTTTATGATTGCAAATCTAGTATTTTTTTATGTGAAATGATATGTTTACATAATAAGATGAGAAAAAAAGAAGTTTCGAAATGTATGATTTAAACTCACCTGAACTTTGATGGGTCAATAGTCAAGACCCCAACATCAGGATCAGGACTAACTATGAACTCATCATTCTGTGGGTTATAACTCCAGAGGTCTCCAAGAGACCTTGCCACCGCGAGGAAAGGTATCTCATCCATTGGCGTATTTTTCTTTATTGGTCCCTTGTGTCCTGGACGAGGTCTGTTCCATACAACACGAGGCACTCCTGCCTTTGACACCACTTTGCCTCCACATCTCTGTATGCGCTCTATTTCCGTTGTGGACTCTGGTTTGTGATCTGATGTTAAAGGTTTAGCTGCCCATTCTTCACAATCTACAAAGAAGTTAAACAAAAGTTAATAGTTGTAGTCATTAGAGGTAGTAAATCCATTTTATGGAATTCAACTAATCAGACATTACAAAGAAGTTTGAAATGTTTGATCTAAAAATAAGCTGAGCAATAAAATGAAAATATGTAAACAATAAAATTTGAAAAATGTAAATTGTACATGCAATTCTTAAATTGTGAGGCATGGAAAGGTCAACAATTCTAATTATGGTTATTAGTGCTTTTATTTTCTTTAAAATAATTTATCTAGAATTTTTTATGGTTTTGTTTTTCATTGATCATTACAACATTGTTACAAAGTTACTAATTTACTATGCTGTATTGTTTGTCTCAATAAAACATTACTCTAATGTAAGCCCTATTTTCTACAATTTGATTATTAGTTTCTACCAAAAATAACATGTTGCAGTTAATGTATTAAATTTTTAGGAATACATAAAACATTAAAAGTTATTGCTTTAATATCTGTGTAAAAGAAAGAAATACATACTGTCTTTCTGGTAACCAAGTACAATGGCAGAGTCTCCAACATGACCAATGTATATTTTTCCCCTCCTTATGAAAGCTACACTCGCAGTAGTACCCGCAGTACTAGGCAGTCCTGTTACTGTCTTTGGCCATTTTTCTGTCAACAAACAACATTTTATAAGATGTAATAATTATAACACAATACATTTGCAAAGATTTGATACACATAACTTTTTTGTAGTAGAAATTAAAGTTGTTCCTAGACAAATAATTACTAGATTCATACAAATTAGAGATGCGCCGAGTTACACATTTGCCGAGTAACGAGTACCGAGTTTTACTCGGTTCAATTTTTTTTCAACCGAGTACTCGGCCGAGTAACTCGGTTCAATTAAATTTCCAATTCGCGCGTGGTACATTAGAATTTAAATAGCCTGTTTTCGGAGGCCGGTAACGTCTACGAATAGAGGAATAGGCTGTTGCCAGAACGTGCAGCGAGGCTTGTGTTCCTGCATCATAACTTCATCATCAACCCATATACGCCCACTGCTGAGCACGGGTCTCCTCTCCCATTGAGAGGGCTTAGGCCATAGTCCACCACGCTGGCCTAGTGCGAGTTGGCGGACTACACACCTAAGAAATTCCTAAGAACTCTTAGGTGTGCAGGTTTTATCACGATCTTTTTCCTTCACCGTTAAAGCAAGTGATAATTCAATGTGAATACACACATAACTTCGAAAAGTCAGAGGTGTGTGCCTGGGGTTTGAACCCGCGACCGTCGAGATTTTCGACCGCGCGCCCAAACCTCGAGGCCATCACTGCATCATAACTTAGCTTTATCCAATTTTAAATATTAATTATTTTTATTCTTCATCAACCCATATTCGCCCACTGCTGAGAACGGGTCTCTTCTACCATTGAGAGGGTTTAGGCCATAGTCCACCACGCTGGCCTAGTGCGGGTTGGCGGACTACACACCTAAGAAATTCCTAAGAACTCTTAGATGTGCAGGTTTCATCACGATGTTTTCCTTCACCGTTAAAGCAAGTGATAATTCAATGTGAATACACACATAACTTCGAAAAGTCAGAGGTGTGTGCCTGGGGTTCGAACCCGCGACCGCCGAGATTCTCGACCGCGCGCCCAAACCTCGAGGCCATCACTGCTATTATGCTGTATTTTTATTACGTACTATAATTTTGATTTTATTAATTGAGATTTTCAAAGATTTCCTAATTTTTTTTTTTTTTTTTTTTTTTATAAGCCTATATCAGATCCCACTGCTGGGCAAAGGCCTCCCTCTTTTTCTTCCATACATCTCTTTTTTTTGCCATCTTACGCCAGTCCCTGTCAAAGGCCTCTAGGCTGTCTTTCCATCGAATTTTTGGTCTGCCACGCTTTCGGCGGCCCTTGCATGGTGTCCAGTCAGTGGCAGCCTTCGCCCATCGGGTCGGATCCATCCTACAAAGATGGCCGGCCCAGTCCCACTTCAGCTCGGCAGATCTTCTGCCCACATCAGTCACTTGAGTAGTGGAGCGCAGATCGGTGTTTCTTATACGATCTCTAAGTTTATATCCAAGCATGCTGCGCTCCATCGATCGCTGGCAGACGCCTAGCCTGGACATCTGATTTTTAGTTAAGGACCATGTCTGGGACCCGTAAGTGAGGACAGGCATGATACAAATGTCGAACAATTTTCGCTTAAGGCAGGTAGGTAGATCGCTCTTAAAATACTGTTTCAGGGACCAGTAGCTCTTCCATGAATTTTGAATGCGTCTTTCGATCTCTTTGTCCTGAGAATTCTGGAATGCTACGACCTGACCTAGATATATGTAGTCATCAACATATTGCACACTCTGCCCATCCACGGTGATATTGCGTCGCGTCCTATTCGTCATCAGCTTGGTTTTGCTCATATTCATGTGAAGTCCGACACTAAGGCTTGCAGTTGCTAGCTGTTTCCTAAATTACTAAATAATTTTTGATTAACACAGTTGTTTACGAAATGAAATAAAATAATATTTATTGAATCTATAAAATGCTTAATACATCACTTAAATTCAGTCATTTCAAATTTTACCACCATGTTCACGACCTTGTCAAGGTCGCGGGACGTCGCTGGCTGCAAGAGGCTTCCGACCAAACCCGGTGGAAGTCATTGGGGGAGGCCTATGTCCAGCAGTCGACTTCCATTGGCTAATGATGATGATGATGACTGTTGTTTAAATTATATCTACCGAAATATATTACATTTCTTAAACAGAGTATACTCGGCATTCAAACCGAGTTATTCGGCCGAGTACGAGTACCAAAAAACCCGCCGAGTACGCCGAGTACCGAGTATCAACCGAGTACTCGGCCCATCTCTAATACAAATTATACAGTTAACGAGAAGAAGCTGACTAAGTAAGAGTTCTTTAATAATAAGTTTGACATCACAAAAAAAAAGCAATAAACCAAATACAACCTCTTAAAAACAGATTGCTTCTGGAAACTTCCTAGGGGTTTTAAGATAACATAAATATTTTTAGTACCAAAATGTTTCATTCTTCTCCTTCTTCTTCATCAACCCATATACGCCCACTGCTGAGCACGGGTTTCCTCTACCATTGAGAGGGTTTAGGCCATAGTCCGCCACGCTGGCCTAGTGCGGGTTGGCGGACTACACACCTAAGAAATTCCTAAGAACTTTTTAGGTGTGCAGGTTTCATCACGATGTTTTCCTTCACCGTTAAAGCAAGTGATAATTCAATTTGAATACACAAATGTTTCATTACTAATACTTAATTGTAAATAAATGATTGTTTTCATCTGTTGGAGTAATTAATACACATAAATTACATATTGCTATTATTTATCTCGCTCATCATGACTTTTCAAAAACCATTTCATATGTTTCATCTATTCACCATTACTCATGTTTTGTTTGGCAATACATAGGCATAGATAACTTGTTAAGAATAACATTACATTTAATATGATATTTGATTCTAATAAAGCATTTAGCAAATAAACTACATTCCTATACATATGTTAAATGTGAATTTTAAATGTATAATTCAGAACAATAAAGTCAATGTGGAAATACCTATAAACTTCCTTCCTCAGTGTGTTATGCTACAGGTTGATATCTTGTATACACAACTTATTAGTAGTTTTCTTATCTATTCCTGACTCAATCTATTTTTATAAAAATGCTTCATAAGCCTTAAAATATGTGAATGAAAAATATCTAGAAATTTCCAAATGTTTTATCTTTCTATGAAACAGAAAACTTCCTCTGGAAATAATGATGCATCCAATACTTGGACATAATACTTCAGTATTAAAGGCAAATTAATACTATGTAGCCTTTTGATACTTTTTGTGAATGTTGACCTTACTCGTAACATTTTCGTAAGAGGAAACCTGAGCCAATATAAAAACCAAAACTTGTAAAACAGCTTTCACTTGACACCCAGTGGATTTCCCAAAAAATATAATAAGTTAGCAACAACGTATTGTTATCGTGAGATGTTCGGTCATCAGGCAAACCTACATACAACAATGAGCATTTGAAAACTTTTGAACGCCCAATGTCAAACTATTTGGGAAAAAATAATAAGCAACAATTTAACAAGGTCACTCTGGGCATTTCGTACAATCACTTCTTACTCTTGCCTATTTTAAACCGTCAGTGCTGCCCAACGCTTCCTTTACGCGAAAAAAGATGCAAAAAAAATGTAGTGTTTACCTAACTCTTTCCACATGTTCAAGTGGGTCAGCATATAACCATTTCTTATTGCTTTGAGAACGTCCTCATCGTTGTCTGACCAAAACTGTCTCTGCTTCACAATAGAGTCCATCAAGTGTTCCTTAGCAAATGCTGCTGCTTCGCTCCCTCCGTGGCCATCGTAAATTCCGAAGAACGCGTACTCCAAGTCCCTCTCATCTTCAGTTTGTTGATAAGCAACGGAAAACAAGTCTTCCATGTACTTTCTCCCGCCTTGACTACAATGTCCCGTCACTCGCAAATTAACGCCGATTGACGCGGGCATCTTTTAACTACAACACTACAACTTAAAATAACAAAATATTTATGATTCCATTGTAACACAAAACGTTTCCTTCCTATACATTTTGCATTTGCAATTACGCGAGTTGCGACTGACGACAGATCACGTGGACATATTGATCACTACGCGTGCCCAGTAGCTTATGAGGTTTCCAACGCGTCAGAGAAAGACAAACATAGAACGGTCATCATGCTATGAAAAGAAATAGACGCCATCACACTTTCCGCCATTTTTGTGCTGCGCCAAAGCTCGATCTTTATTTAGAACTTATTCAATTATACGCGATAATATCTAATATTATGACCTATACTATTCATTAAAATTTAATTAAATAATGTTATAGTTTTATAAATTTAAACTAGTGATGAAAATATACATTTACATTTAAAAAGTATCTATATTGACACAACACATAATTGACGGAAACTAGTTCGTTCATAAACGGGACAACAATACCACGTTCAGAAACTTTATTACAATAATGTTTGGCGGAAAGGTGATTTTTTTTATCAAAAATAATCAAAGTGCCGTAAAGTGACAAATATTAGATTTACGAAATCACTACAAAAATTCAATTTTCGGCTCTTTTGTTACCTTGGTTGATTTCATATGAAATCTAAGACCACAGTCCACAATTATCTCCAACACCTTCGTCTCAATCAGTGGTCGGCAGCCTTTTGGCTTGCAAAAGCAAAAAAAATGGCAAAATAAATAAAGGCGGGCTGCACTTGTGATATTCACCCCAGATTCCTAAAAAAATAAATAAATACACCCAACAGTCACATACATAGCTCTGACCCCACACTAGGTTACAATACCTGTGTCGTGGGTATCAGACACTACGGGAGACTTTTTCGGCCTCACAAACACCCAGACCCGAAACAAATATTTGTGGTTCACACAAACATTTGTCTCGGTGTGGGGATCGAACCCGCGGCCTCTCGTTTCGCAAGCTGGTGTCTAGCCAACTGCGCCACGGGGGCTGTCAAAACGCGATTACGACCATCCAAGGGCCGCAAGTAAGACGTCCGCGGGCCGCATGCAACCCACGGGCCACGGGTTGCCGACCACTGGTCTTCATCATAAAAAATGTACAAATATGTCACAAAAATTTTTTTTTACTCATGTACTCTAAAGTCTTAAATGATAATTCATAAAAAAAAACAAAGAAAGCAAAATAGTGCAGTATGTTATCATTAACTTGTAGTATAATTTTTAGATACACCTCAGATATATATTGTGAAATAGATAATGCATAGAAAAAACTATGAAACACATGTATTGCAAAATAAGTGTATGATTTAAGCTATGTCTGTAAAATTAGCCTTTGTTTATGTTATATTAAAAAAATGTTCAACAAGATAAAACTAATTTATTTATGTCATCATTGACAAAAACATAAAATAATTAACTATTCAATCTTCAATAACAGTCCAAGGTTTTTCTGGGCGAAACTGGTCCCAAGGATTTGGTTTTTTGTATACTTCTGGTTCTTGGAGCTTTATTCCTCCTTTGACAACTTCATTAAGGAACTTTTCAACCTTTCCCCCCTGTTTAGGTTGAATGTCACAATACATTTCTGTGATACCACATTCCAAACACCTTTGTGCGAATACCCTGCCCAGATTTATGAATGCGCAAGTATCATTTATGCTGTAAAGTCTTTTACGGAGTGGCCATTCTGATGATCGTGCTTGAATAACTGTTCCATTGAGGTAGTGAACCACCTGGGCTGTTACTGTCCTTTGACTTTGGACTAATACCAGCCTGAAAATAAAGCAATAATTTACATTAGTTTACATTGATCTATTCATAGTTATCATATATGTATAACAATTTGACCGAATTGTATGATTTTTGGTATGGACATAAATAGGACTCTGAGAAGTAAAATAGACTACAACTTATTTTCTTACTGAACTTAACCTTGTAGTCTATGCGAACGGAGTCGCGGGCAAAACCTAGTATATTATATTTCAGCATTGATGGGACATGTTGAAACATACAATAATCCTATGCGACTTTTAAAAGCACCAGCAACTATCTAACCAATAAAACTGTAATTTCTTGATCCACAACCAGGTCTCAAACCAATTATGCTATCATGTCTGTTAAAATTACATTTAAACTATATAATTCGTAATACATATACTGTTGAATATTTTGAAAAATATATTTTTGCAGCAAGACACTTAATTTATATGTCTTACGGGCGTAAAAGTATTTTATGTAACAATACGAATAAAAGCAGTAACAGTTTGGTAAATGCCCATAATAACTGACTTTACGTTTTAAAATAATTTTTCCTTTAAAAGATAGTCGCTTGTGATATATTACATTAAGGTTTTATTACTAACTTGTGCCAATACTGCCTTCCAGGCCGTTCCAAGTGATATCCATCGGGTTTTCGGGCTATTCTCATTCGCTCAAGATTTCTAGGATTTCTATTGACAAACTCCGGCGCCACACTTGAATTGCATCTTGCAAATTGTGGGTTTAATATAATCTTTTTTATTACATTCATTCTTGTTATTAGTAATTAATATTTTTTTTTGTAATGTTATGTATCAAATAACCCTACTTTTTATATTGACGGATGAAGGATGTACTACAATTTTACTCATGTAGTTAACGATTTCAATAACGTTTTAAAAAAGTTTTTTTTTTCAATTCACAGAATAAGGTTGATTGGTATTCTCGACTTAATAATTATGTAAATGTTATGAAGTGTTTGTAAGTTTATTTGTTTGAAAGCACTAATGTTAGGTACAAAAAATAATAAAAATGGTCTTGACTGGTCTATTTATCGAGGAAACTAAACAACATCACGTTGCGACAAATAAGAGCGAAGTATCAATGAAAGATGTGCCAACATAGGAATAAAAATATTTCTGTTTAGGAGACTTCAGAGCACTGAGTCTAAAATTTCAAATTCTGCTTAAGTATAACTGCTTTTTGGATTTTTCGTATTCAGCTAAATTATGTCATACCTGTAGTATACAATGCTATGTAGATTTGTAACTGACAAATTAATTAAAAAAATATTTCAGTTTATGCCTGCACTTTAGGTACATTTAAATTAAAGATGCTTCATAGAACATCATAAACAATGTGCACATACCGAGTTTTAAATTCGAAAAATATATGTATAGGATTTAATTCATCACTTATTTCTACAATTTCTTATTAAGGTTTGAATTAAAGTAATGACTTGTTAAAGAAAAAGAGTTTTATTTTTGCAATAAGATTATAGTTATAACACTATCATAACTAATACCAAATATTATCATAACGTTATCACGGTTACAATCGTTAACATTGTACTTAAATATATCGATCATTATTAAATAATGGATAGACATCGATTAATTGTAACTGCACCGATGCGAAACAGCGGAAGCACAACACTTAAAAAAAAATCACGTATGTGTATTCACTTCGCCCACCCACACGTTCAGCTTTGATAAGAGAAATATCAGTTTTTGTTTATTCTAAGCACGTTTTGTTACCATATTGGCGAAGGCGGACGGTTTCGGGTAATGTGACAGTGTTTAAAGTATGCGAGCAGCAGTCTTAAGAGTGTGGCAGTTGTTTTGTGTATTTAGTTGGGTTGGTGTCGACGGGCGGAACAGTGTTTTGTAATTAATTCATATGCCCACTGAGCGACGGCGGTGTGTGTATGTGTAGTGCGTGATGGTACATAGTAGAACAGAATAGAAGTTAAAATGTCACTGCAGAAGAGCGTGAAAAGCGCGGGCGGCGATAGAAGCGAACAGGCTGATACTACGTCAATATGTTCATCGGTCACAACACAGCCGGATAGACACGGCTTTTTTGGAGGTGCTCAATATAGTCCAGAACCGTAAGTATACATTTTTTGAACTGTAACAATTATTACGAAAAAAAAAACTTATTTTCAGCTTGAAGAAATATTACGAAAAATAGGACTTTTAAAGTTTTTAGCAATTATTTAACTCCTATAATACTCGTAATCGCTTTTTTTTTTACTTACTATTTAACTCCTATAGTACTCGTAATTAATACTGATATAATATTATTTTATTTCAGGATAAGTTAATATTTATAAAAAGCATTCAAAATATTACTTGTCTGATTTATTGCCTAATTGCAATTATCAAAAAAACTTTAATTTCTTGTCAGTAATATTGATACATGTAGGTATAATGTTCTGTAAATAATATTAATACGTCAAAAATTGGTTTTTAAAACCATCAAAGCAGTGTAAAAATTTCACCTGATGTAATTAATCAAAATATATGACTCATAATATTTCCTGTTGTCTACAAAAAATACAAATCCATGCTAGTGCAATTACGTCTCGCGAAAATCAAACATAATATGTACTATGGTAACATTCAAAGATTTATAAATGTTAAGCAGTAAATTTATCATATTTACCTAAAATTCAAATATCTAAAAATGATTTTTTTTTTTGCATTGCTTGACATCTTCTAATATAAATTATGTATTATTTTAATACTTATTATGAAACTTTTATTTATGTTAGTTAGTGTGTTGCATTAAATAAGATAATTAAAACTTTACATCACACATTAAAATCTATAAAAATATTGAACACTTAAAATAAGTTTTAAGTATGTGTATGATTGATTGACCACTCTATTGCAAATAAATACCATTAAATTTATCATATTACTGTCATCATTGCGAATTCTTTGTTAATAATGACATATGCGGGCTATCAAATAGCTGTGACGAAATAAATGACTCACAAAATGCTTTGCAAGCATTCAGTGTATAACTCTTTTTACATTGATATCAAACTCAAGTTGTGTGTTATTATTAATTTACTATTTCCTAATTACTGCCCTATGCTATTGCCCATCCTGGCTTGAAAAAGGTGCATTGTTTTTGTTAAAATAATTTTATGCCTATTCATTAAACCTCATATTTTTTTTACTACCATTAATAATTATTTCTTCATTTAATGATTTCTTATTAATGATCTCAAAGTAAAGACATCATTCCTAGTGAAATAAAATTAAATTGGTGCAAAGTAATAAAGCTATAAAGGAAATTTATTAATGCACATTTTTTAAATTATACAGTGAACACAATGTTTCTATATTTTAGAAACAAAAACAAATTGTGAATACTACTAAAATTTGATAGCTAATTAGATTAGATGCTTACAAAATGTATTTATAAACATGAATTCTGTATTATAGGTAAAACACCTTATCTTTCCATCAACTAGTCATCCATATAGAATAATAAGTCCAAAACTAACACATGAATGCAATCTTGTGTGTTTACTGATAACAAACACAACAGTGTATGCCATTGTATGCTACATTTTAAGACTTATATTTTATCTAGGGGGCAGCGGTTTATATCACAGTCAGTCTTTATTATATTTTAAGCTAAGGTGTAATATTGTCCTAATTTTGTTTATTAATCCTTTTTTTCCACTAAACAATTGTAGTTTAGGTTTTTGTTAACAATAAAGTTAGAAAATAACATAGTAAACTTATTTTACTATAAATTCTGGAATGTGTAAAGCTAGCCAAGCCAAGCTAGCAAAGTTCTAATGTGATATAAGCGTAAAACTTTGATTAAAGTAAATAGGTAAATAAATAAAAAACAATGCATAAAATTGTGTGGATAAAGAATATTCATTAAAAGATCCTCTTGTTCTGGCTTGTTATTTTGGTAATTGATGAGTGGGTGGAATTCTATTGTTCTTTATTCCACTGCATACCCATGAACCATACATACAATAATGTAATGAGATGGGTCACCTACTCTAATGTTGTTTATTTATCTTGCCTACTTTTTTATATTGAGTTTTTATGTCTACATTTACAGCTTTACAGTGAAATAAGTGCATCAAAGTGGAAATTTCAGGTCACAGTTATGTTTAATTGTTAGTTATCATAAAGACACATTAATAATAATCTTGATAAGATATAAAAAACTCACTTTGCATGTACATTTGAAAGTGTTAAAGAAAGTAGGGTAAAAATAATGTTCTCAAAGTCTTTACATGAAGATATAATCTTGTGATAATCTAGATACTCATGGAAGTTATTTTTTTTAGTGTTACTAATAAGAAGGTTAATAAAAGATCTTCTCAACCCTCTCATTCAATCATCATCATTGTCAGCCAATTCTGGTCCACTGCTGGAAATAGGCCTTCCCCTCTTATTCAATGGACTATTATTATTAATTATTTACATAATATTTATATTAACAAGTGTCAAACATTGGAATCAGACTGCATCCAGAAGACAAGCCTGACAAAAAACATTAAAAAGGTTTTTTTTATACAATTAAAACAACTTTTACATTCTATTGTTCTGTCATGGTTCATTAAAGGCAAAGAAAAATGTTTGCTAGTTACCCATATTATTGTATGCTGATTTACAAGTCGTTATAGCAATGGTGGAACATTCACATGAAATTCAAGGTGTTTTTTTTATTAAGTATTCAACAATATTGCCACATTTATTTATATTTCAAAAGCAATAAAAGAAAACTTTTAATGAAATGTGTGTTGCACTTAAATATTTCTGCATTGAAAACTTTACCTTAAGGTATAGCCAGAGGGATATTTTCTTTTTCAGTTTGTTCTGTCATTTGTACCATGAAAAACGCTTTGAAAAACATTTGAACCTTATTAAATTTCGTATTTTTAATATAAACATCAATATCGGATTACTGAGCTCGAATTAGAGTTCCAAGAACTCAGGATCACTTGAATCTTGCGGAAGTTTTTCATGGCATAGTTACCCAGACTATGTGGTACCTACTTCTTTTAGGTCTCATTTCCTAATACTATTTTTGGACACCACAGCATTTACTAGAAGGCGCAAATCTATTAATTCGCATTGAAATATAATTCTGGATGTATTTGATTTATTATGTTGTTATTTTTATAGAGCCCCAAGAATTTCTCCTGCAAAATACTAAGAAACATGCGTCATTAATCAATAACAGTCACAATCTTGGTTCATTCAATACTTGAGAATGAGTCAGCTGTATAGTAATTTCTATAAATCGGTTTATCCTCTTATTTAATTGAATGCAGTCAATCAATACACACAATGTCATTGTTATTATTATAAATACTAGAATGTTGTTAAAAAATCAATTCTTTAAGGGAATTTCAATAGAAAGTTAAGTTGAAATTGTTGAGTTAATATTTTAGGACAAATTTTCGACCATCGCTATCGTCTCAAGGATCAAAGCAAAGCATAGTTTTTAAGTCGTTCTTAGGTCGTAGGTAGGATAGGACAAATTTACATCTTATACAAAAAAGTCCGCAATTAATCAAATAAGCCCAATAAACTGCAACCATACCGCCTTAATTTGTTTACCTCACCGACCATAGACCACTTGTTATAAATGAGTTACGTAGATGCCTCATCAATTGTAGAAAATGTATGATAGTAGAAAAGGAGTAAGGCGGGGTGTAAAGGGTTGTTTGCCCTTCAGCGATTGCGTTTACCTTACGAAACTTAGCTAGAAGCTGTTAGTTTACGCCAGGTTCTTAGGTGCAACTGGGCCATTCAAACTTTGTCTTATAAAGCTTGCATGACATCTCTCTATGGTTTTATCGCTCGTTAAAGAACAGCAACAATATTATATATAGAAAATATTATTCTTATTTCTAAGCATCTCTATATAATATTATATAGAAATACTTAGAAATCGCCAACTCTGTCCCTTCTAAATGCCTAGACATTCGGCTATTTGATGACGTATTTAATTTTGGGTAACGACCTTTGGCCCCGGAATTCGTGTCCTGATGTTTATATATTTATTATCACCTTCTAACAGTTATTTGTTAACATTAAATAGGGCAAAAATTTGCGCTTCGCTGTAACGGTATTGTTAATATTCGGATTTGGCAAATGTTATTCATCAAAGCAAAAATCTTTGTTACTAATTAAGTACCTACGAAAGTAAAAATTACGGTATAACATGTTGTCTCAAAAGTCTTCCCGATTTATTTTATTTCCTGTCGGAAGTTGAGAACTATGTTGAAGTATATAAATTTAGTGGTACCCTGTTCAAATATTATTGACGTTGGCCAAATCCTTCGTCCTTCTCACTTCATAACATGCAGTATAACGCTTTAAGCAGTGCAGTTGTTTTCTGAAGCATGTTTTTTCCTTTTAGTTACTTGTCCCTTTTTAATTAGATTTCATCACCCTTTCTTTTAATTACCGCATGTTCTTATTACTCAAGCAAATCTTATAATTATACAACGGCATTAAAGGCTTTTATTTTTCTTAATTATCTTCTTCATGCGTTCCAACGCGTTGTCGCCGAGTCGTTGTGACTGATACAAAAATAGAAATTCTTACCAAATAGAAACGTGAACTCGGTTTCCCTTAACGACACCGAAGGGTATATTTAAAAGTTCTCTATTTAGATACTTCCGTGCTCTTCTCGGAACGAACTGGTGGGGCTCTTTGGACCAGTTGGCACTTGACAGTTAATTTGTTTGTCCGGAATACGTATTTTTATCACCATCTTAATTATTATGATGGAGATACAATCTACTTCTTTTTTTCATCTCTGACATGTTGATCATTTCTATTAAGTTATTCTAGCACTATTCGAAGTAAGTAATGTTACGACGGGTTTTTATTTCATCAGTTTGATATTAAATTGTAACCGTTTTAAAAATCAGTTTCATCAAACCGCAGCAAACAACAGTAACAAGTCATTCAATAAAGTATGAGAAACCGTTGGGAAATTCTCCACGCAATATTAATTTCATTAGCTTATTTTGTCTATTTTCTATTATTGTCTCATATGGAATACAACCAAAAAAACAACGAACAAACATTATAATATTCGCTATCCAGTTCAGATCCGAATCAAAAGAGCAGTTGTAATCTATAGTACCTACCTATAGCTTTAAATTCTTTGGAAGTCGAAGAAATAATTAACGCTTAAACGAATATATTTTTATATGGAACTGACTTGTTCAAGATTTCATTAACGCATTTTAAAGACAAAAATAAAATGGAAAAAAGCAATTAACTATGCTGTTAAATCCACGTGTCCGAATTTCATTCTAACAATAGAATTATTACAGTTTTAATTGCCTAATGAACGTGGGAGTTTACGGAACCTAGCTGTTTTTCATCGTCTTTAGATTGTACTGATCGTATTAACTAGATTTATACTTTTGTCTTTAAAATGCAATATGGCAATATGGCCAGTCCTATCGAAGGTAATTATTTTTTTGAATAAGCAAAAGATTAAGATAAAGGCGCCTATTATATCCATAGAAAACTGTTAACTTGTGGCCAATTGAGAATTCCATTCACATACACAAGTGCATAACATATTTTGTCAAGAAAACAATAATGTCAAATAATAAAATTTATGTCTCACTTATTATTTTAATTCAAGGTTGATGTACCAACGAAACCTGTACATGTACCTGTAGCACAGGAAGGAATTTCGTTTTATTTTAGCAATAAGAATTTAACATTACATTCGCGAATCGATGACGTTACGCAGAATGCGAGGCCATTATATAAGGCGGTTGTAATTTTCATATTCATTTCGGAAACTACGTAATCGTTGTGAAAATAATTATTATCGACACGCAAATATTCGGATTTACCAAGGCTACGTTGCTAATGCATTGAACCGTCTTAATAAAAAATATCTTTTTGGACATTTTACATCACGTCACTTGACAGCTTAGGATACTAGCATCCTTGTATTTTTTATTATTGATCCTAGTATTACATTCTCTTTTCATTGACCAAAAACATGTTTTAACAGTTGTAAAGCCCCGTAAATACTTTGACAATGATATGAAAGGGGAGACTTTAAACTTTTGTTGTCGCACTGCTAAGTGAATTCCGTAACTGATGATAAGTCAGTTAGTAGTATATAGTTTCAAGTACAGTGATATGTCCATCAATTGTCATTCGACCATGCCAGTTTGATGAGTTTCTATATAATTAAAACGCCTGGAATATTATTTAAAAATATAGGTATTTCGGATTTCCTATTTTGCGGATTGAAAAGATAAATTATACTTTAGTACTCCCAGTCGAAGAATTCAAAATTCGAGAACGAAGATATTCGGAAAGCGTTAGAAAATAAAGCAAGCAAAAAAAAACGCGGGATAAAACCAAGTGGGTGTTAAACTTTATCACGTTACCTCCTCCCACGGTTAGAAATAACTTCGTTACCTTCGAAACAATATGCATATTATAAAATTATATTGAAAATATTTATTCGTAAAACCTTTGCGCCATGTGGGCGGACAGCCAATGTTGAATGTACAAATAACTTATCCACATGAGAAAATACATTACTTAACAGTTAGTTTTTATTCTTCACTTAGTTCCCATGAATTAGGAGAAAGGGTCGTGGCATTTTGTAATATCGAGATGGACCTAGCACCAACGTTGGCCATAGATAATGGAGTTGAAACATTGGTGTTGTTATTGTATGTAAATAGTTTAGTGAAAGCGTAGCCATTCGTTGTTTTTAGTTGCGGCCGGCATTCAGAGCGGGACCTTGAACACACCACGCTGACTCTTAATTAGTGGTCAAAATATTCGTTTCAGAAAGGAAGTAAAAATGTACTTTTTCGTGGCAATTTATAACTTTTGGTTTCGACTTGTCCAACATTTAGTTCGAACTGTTAATAATGTTTTTCAAGCGACAAATGCTGGGTCATTTGTTTTCAAGACGTTACTTATCTTCTTGCGGCAATTCTGTCAATGGAATAAGTAATTATTTCCTTTGAGATTATATTTAAAATATTATAAATTTTAAGTATAACACCTTACAGTGGCGGAACATTCCTAATAACAGTCATAATTTAATATGACACACTAAATTAAAATAATGAACTACATTTATCATCACCAGCGCGTCATACGTCGTACTACTTAATGTTACTTATATAGAGCTCACCGAAGACCAACTTAACAAACTTGAACGTCTTCGAAATTTTGACATAATTTGGTACCTCCCATCTATGGCTGTTTTATATCCACCCTATGGTAGTCTCTAAAAGATCGCCTTAAGCGATAAAACTACCAATTATTCTATTTTTCTTCCTGTGTTCTTGTTTTTCCATATTCTCCATGAAATAAATAATGGGCACGGCTTTCCTCTACAACTAGGAGACAGATCCTTGAAGCAAAAAAGAAAAAAGTTTTGCATTTTTTAATAAAAAACCGATGATTGTAGTTCATGTTTAACTCTAAAGACACACGTAGATAATACTTGTAAGTCTTTGTAGTTTATATAAAATATGTTATTTTCTAATGTTAATACTTATGGTTGTTTTGAGACTCATGTCTGATTTCATTTAATGTATTCAAAAATAATTGTTATATTACCATTAGTAAAATTTTTCTTGGAAAATACACATTGTGTCAGGCGATCTTCTCTCTGACAAAACAATATGTAACACTTGAATAAATAAACTTGGCGGTCACTGGTATTATGAATTCAATGATAAGCAATGGCTCTTTGCGCAAAATCATTTACTATTCTAAAATTCTATACGGTTGAAACAAAAGCCAATCTTTAAAAAACGACTCCATCGTGGTGTACATATACGTAAGTACATACGGTATTGTGTCAGTCACACATGCCGGTATTAATAAAATATTTCGTCAGCACATAATATCCTGTAGAATCGTCAGTGGTAATGAAAATGTAGCAGTATTTAACTGATTTTATAATCACCTCAGTATCTAAATAAATATTCAGTGGTTACAACAGCGAAGGAAAATGATTGCTCCAGCCGTTGAACATTTTTAAATTTCTTCATTCATTTCGTCAGTAGCCCTGCTTGTGTTATGATTGCGTGCCTAATTAATTAGTTCCATTAGCTACATAGTATTACATGATTTCACTACACGTTCACACTGTTTCGTGCTTTTTACTACTTAGTGAGCGCAATGTATTTTTTTGTTCACCAACTTCGCATGGGAATTCTCATGCACGTCCCATCAATTTCTCAGTGCTCTGATTGCCTGTCTATTAGAATGTGAAAGTTATTATACAATAGGTATGCAAGAAGTACGGTTTACTTGCGATATTATTACATGTCGTGGAATTTGCATCGAGCTTTGTGAACTTGTATGCGGTTAGTCTTGGATGGTTCAATGCTATTGTGATTGCTTTCTGATGACATGGTAGACATGTCAATTCTGGTCCTGTTATTTAATCTTGAAATAAATATTTTTTGTCTTCTACAACACCTTGACATTTAATTAACTTGACATTGCAATTGCCATCTTAATGAAGCATTAAAGAAATAATAGGTTTTCAAAGCTGAACTTCCTATTACAAATATGTAAAGGATAATCAACTGGCTGGAATAAAATAACAAAAAAAATTTTTTTCATCAACTTTCAATCAGAACCTGGTGTTTTAACATGATTGGTCTGCAGTTCGTCATGCTAGAGTTACCTCTGAAGGCGAAGGTCATGTGATATCAAATGCATTACCGTGTTATGAAGGAATAAATCGATGAAGGCCGTCTGTCTCGTGTAAATATACATCGTATTATCGATGAAAAATATTAAGTATTCATATGGACCTTGACTGATATCGCGTGGATTGACTTGTAGATAACTTGTGTGTCTCACTATCGTCAGGGTCAACCAACCCTATTTCCAATTTTAAAGCTGTGTACTGTAATTTATGTTTCTTTTTTCCATAATTCAGAAATCTATGGCTATTATACGCTAATTGTACCGTAGCGTATGATGCTCTAGAGAAATTTTGACTGTTTCTGTAGGTAAACAAATGTGAATATGTACGGTATTATAAAATATTTACAGTCTAATGGCCCAAAAAAGTAAAACATTAGTAAAGGTTAGAATACAAATGTATAGCTGGTATAACTGCTAAGTTTACCAACAAAATATTACTACCAATTACTGAATGAATCTACTATCATTGTATATCAGACCTTTAGGAGGTGTCGATGACGCCATTACTGTTAACTTTAAAGCAGCTGCGTCACCTCTATACAAATCTGGGCAAATGTATACTTAGGCACGTACAGGACATTGTATTGAATTAACTGCTCTAAGGCGCCGATCGTTACTTACCCGGCAGCTTGCGCGATAACTCGATTAATAAAAGCACTCCTGCGTATTCCCTCCTTTAAATCGTGAAGAGCCAATGAAGAAGGATTTAATTAATACCTCACGTGAGCAATTTGTAACTGTTGTGAACACTAATTGCTTATGTTCGGTACTTATGACTTCTAAATAGCTTTTTAAACTATCTATGATTTTCTTTGTAAAAATATCATTATCATCCTTATTGACATTTTTGACTCCATGACGTTCATCATGTCCATTCAAATACCTGTTGCAAGCGGCTTGTATCCAGCAAAGTCCAATTGTTTTAGTGTAATCTTATTGTTCGATGTCGTTGGGGCTTATCATCAAAATCGCCACATATTGTCCACGATCGAGAGAGATCTCGCCCTTCGTAATATCTTGGCTTAAGTTAATTTTATATTTATATTATGCCTAAAGGATATCCAAAATAACGATAATTTCCCCCGTTTTCCACTTGATGCGCATCAACCCGCGTCAATGTCGTCAGGCGTCAAGTACGGATATACATATGTACGTATCCGACCCCTCTCATCCAATCCCCCTTCTCGCGGACTTTTTTTCCTAAACGCGCCGTCAGGTACAATGTACGCCTATTAGGGCGATTAACAACGTTTGCAAGTGGTACGGGATGTCAGGTTCGTTCACACGCTAGGGATGCATTCCTGAGAAATATTAAGTCTCGTAGCGTAGTCGTAATATTATAGAGCAAATTCCCTTGCTTCATTCTGTTGTAAAATGATTAGTATTTCGATAATCTGCTACAAAATTATAATAGTTCGCAGCTCAGATTCAAAATTTTGACTATTGTAATGACGATGCCGGATAATTAATTAACCCATTATGAGAATGTAAAATGCTTGACTCCAGGTTCGGGAAGAATATAGGCTGTAGTCAAAGCTATATTGACAATTTATCACACTATTCTACAAAATTGGGTCTAAAATAAGTATTTCTGGCTGGTATACTCTACTGGTATAAGTCATTTACCGATCCTTTAGCAGTTTGAAACTTATTAATCCCTAAATTCTTTAAGACGATTGTGGATTTAGGCATTCGAGTATGAATAGGAATTTTTAAATATTGGATCATTAAGAAGTAGGTATACAATTACCCATAAATTACATTCCGATGCCATAAAAAAGGTATTTTTTTTGTTACAAATTTTGTTTGATGGGGATGTTATGAATCTGTAGAACTAGTTAATAAATTATTGAATCGGCTAAAATATGATACGTAAATATTTATATTTTTTGTAATAATATTAACACGAATCACTACGAGTATGTTGCTGATGCTTATTAAAGTAATGAAAAAAGTAAGCTATTACTTATTGGTGTACATTTAAGTGCCAATAGAATATTTAATTATTTTGCAATATTTGTAATAGATAAAATCTTCTATTATTTGGCAAAAATACAAAAAATCGAGCCAACATCTAGTAACATTGCTGATGAAAATTTCATTAAAGCATTGCTGAGGCAAGTTCAGTCAAGCATGTAATTAGCTAAGACTGAAATGTATTTATACATTGATTAAGTTACTCTAAAGACATAAAATTGTTATTTAAAAAGAGCAGTGATGGCCTCGAGGTTTAGGCGCGCGGTCAAGAATCGCGGCGGTCGCGGGTTCGAACCCCAGGCACACACCTCTGACTTTTCGAAGTTATGTGTGTATTCAAAATTGAATTACCACTTGCTTTAACGGTGAAGGAAAACATCGTGATGAAACCTGCACACCTAAAATTTCTTAGGAATTTCTTAGGTGTGTACTGTGTAGTCCGCCAATCCGCACTAGGCCAGCGTGGTGGACTATGGCCTAAACCCTCTCAATGGTAGAGGAGACCCGTGCTCAGCAGTGGGCGTATATGGGTTGATGAAGAAAAAGATTTAAAAAGAGTATTTTTTAAATAAATTGAAGTAACGCGACTTTTGAACAGTGCTAAACTTTTAACGGCCATTTTTTATTTTTTGTCTTAATGAATGTGTTGTTTCACTTGTGCAAGCGTATCTTTATAGTGATTATATAATGTGGTCTTTGAAGGTGATCTCCGAATTGAAAAATAAATAATCTCACTTTCGTTTCTTTTAGAAATGACTTCCAAAAAAAGTATTTGTAATGCTGATATTTATTGAAGGCTCCAATCCTTATCATTTGAACGAACCATCACGTAGCGGGTAATGTGTAGTACAGCTTGAGATATTTGCATGGCGTAATGTCGGCGCGTCGGGGCGACCTTCGTCGGCGTTGTGCATTAGTTGTCTAATGCCTTTACGCTTGGCTCATTGTTATTTTGGTTGCGACCGCCGGCCGACCAGCGAGATATACCCTCACTGCTTTCTACTGCTATGCATCTTTCACTTTCACGACTTTTAACGTTTAGCTTCCGTGCCTAAAGTTTTGGTGAACATTTAATTATGTTTTCAATAAATGTTGAATAAGCCATTTTCGGAATTATACATGTTTTCCTACTCCTTCTATTCTTTCCCAAAGAAATATGTCTTTAATATTTTCTAGATCCTTAGCCATCCTAACAGGCGTTGGTGTACTCTGTTTATGGCAACATGATTAAGTATGCTCGCATAGGTATCGCATTAGGTACTTTGTTGTGGGCTGCAAAAAGCGAATTATTCATTTAGTTTATTTTATACAACTAATGTGTTCTTTAAAATTAAAGTAACTTATAAAAAATTGCTAAAATATTATAGAGAGAATATGGCTGTATAGAGTTTGAATTTCACTTTTACATAGTAAAGCCTTTTTTTTCTACAAAACAAACGAATTGTTTTCTAAAAATACAAAATTAAAAAGGCAGAATTATGTAACAATTTCTATTTATGGCAAATTGAGTTTTAATGTAAAACGAAATTTATTTGTAATAAGAGCGGAATTTCAAAGTGATACTTAAATTTTTTCAACGAATGTCGTGAGATCTTTTACTTATCCAATTTATACTAAAAACTATTACTTTCACGTCAACTGGGTAAGTGATAGTAGGGGCATTTCACGTGAAGCGGACAGGGAAAAAAAAGTGAGGTTCTGAAAATCGTTCATATTCGGCCCATTTATACCTCTAGTAGGAATGAATGTGGACACAAAATATTTTTTTTGTATATTAAATATTTCACAAGTTATGGGCTTCTAAAGAATTGCCGTAATTGAAATATCAATTTTTTAAAAGTCGTTTATCGTATTTAACAAATTTACAATAAAATATTTAACATAGCGATATATATTGGAAAAATACTGTTCTTTTTAATGATGAAATAAAATTTAAAAAAATATTTTTTTTTCATGTCCTAAACCGGAAGTAAACTTTTCAAACCTGAATTTCAGTCACTTCGGCCGCTTTTTTTTTCTTCATTTTTTTTCCAAATATAGCTTAAAGTGTACTAAAAATACACGAGAAAATTGAAAATGGAATCGCTATAAGTTTCGAAGTTAGAATAATTAATGTACCATCGCGACGCATTGGGCGTGATATCTGACGCTTTTAAGGTCGAGTATTTTGCGCGATATTGCATTAAAACTCGCAACTTTATTAAAATTTTATCTCGTTTCAGCGTATTTTAGCTCTAAAAAAGATATGGAATAAGTATTATTGTTATAATATTGGAACGCAACCATAATAACTTTGAGTAATTGCCGCTTCACGGCGCCACTTGCGGGCACATGTCATCTCTTCCCTTTCCGACTTCAGATCTTGTACAGTGCACATCATTTATTAAGTTAATTAAATACAGAAACTTTGTCACTTAATATCCGGCTTTATTATTAAACCTCCTACATGGTAGCAGAGCGTGGTTTACCGAAATAAAGCAATATCAGTAAGTACAAAGTTTCTCCGGAAGAAAACGTGTCGAGTATATCGAGGTTAAGTAAGAGAACACGTGCACAAGATGAACTCGCACATGTTCAATTTGGAAAAATTGAACGGCCGCGACAATTTTGCCACATGGAAATTCTCCGCAAGAACTTATCTCGAACACGAGGGTTTATGGAATTGTGTAGAACCCAAAGAAGGACAAGAAGTAGATCCGGCAAAGGATATCTTGGCCAAGTCCAAACTGATCCTATTGGTAAATTCTCAAAACTATGTACACATACAGGATTGTAAAACCGCAAAAGAGGTATGGACCAACCTACACAAAGCATTCGATGACAACGGACTCACCAGAAAAGTGGGTTTACTCAAGGAACTAATCAACACTTCGCTCGAGTCTAGCAGTGGCATCGAGGAGTATGTGAGTAGAATCATGAACGCATCACATAAATTACGTAATATTGATTTTGATGTGAACGACGAATGGCTAGGTACTTTAATGCTGGCTGGCCTACCTGATCAGTATAAACCCATGATCATGGGACTCGAAAATTCAGGAGTTACAATCAGTGCCGACCTTATTAAGACCAAGCTTTTGCAAGAAATAATTTCTACAGATTCAAATAGTGCACTTTACTTACATACTAAAAAGGGAAAGTTTAATATACACAAATCAAAGCCGACCAAAGGTCCCCGGTGCTTCAAATGTAATGGTTATGGACATTTTGCAAAATACTGTACTGGAAAAAGGAAAAGAGAGCCATATAAGGAAGAGAATTCAAGTTTTGCTGCAGCTTTTTCAGCTACTGTTGGTGAAATTAAGAAACAATGGTACATAGATTCTGGCGCATCCATGCACATGAGTGGCAATAAGGAATGGATGTACAATCTAAGGGCACCATCCGTCAAAAGTATAACAGTTGCTAACAGTGAGCCGCTGTCTGTAAAGGGTGTTGGAGAAATAAATGTGAATATTTCACAAGGAGGTACAATTCAGCTGAAGAATGTGTTATATGTACCTGGACTTGCAGCCAACCTAATATCAGTTAGCACAATAACAAAGAGTGGGTACAGAGTGCTCTTTTATGAAAAAGGTTGCAATATCAATGATGCAAATGGAAAATTCATATGCTCAGCTAAATTGAATGATAAACTATATGTTTTGGATATGCAGTCAAAGTTCATTTAGCCTCTAGTCATGTTTGTTCTAATAATAGCATAAGACTGTGGCATCTTCGGATGGCACATTTAAATGTTTCAGATCTACAGAAGTTGTCAGATTATGCTGAGGGTGTTGTGTTGAATAGAAAGGAACAAGTAAGGTTGCGGTGTCCAAGCTGTTGCGAAGGTAAGCAAGCAAGGTTACCTTTCAAGCATGTTGGCACCAGAACCACACAACCATTAGAATTAATACATTCAGACTTGTGTGGCCCGATGGAAAATGCATCTTATGGAGGTATGAGATATTTTATTAATTTCATAGATGATTATACTAGGATGGTACATGTATATTTCACAAAAGATAAACTAAGTATTTTGGACATATTTAAAGATTATAAAAAATATGTAGAAAACCATTTTGATTCCAAAATTAAAATATTAAGGACAGATAATGGAAAGGAATATTGCAACAGTAATTTTGAGAGATACTTAACTAATTGTGGAATTATACATCAGACATCAGCACCATACACCCCGCAGCAGAATGGATTGTCAGAAAGGATGAACAGAACACTTGTAGAAAAGGCTAGATGTATGATATCTAATGCAAATTTAGAAAAACCTGTTTGGGCTGAAGCAGTCGCCACAGCTGCCTACATTATAAATCGGTCACCAACCAAAGCACTTAAAAATGTTACTCCATATGAAATGTGGTCAGGGCGCAAACCAAATCTGTCTCATATGAGAATCTTTGGTTCAGATGCGATGGTACTTATACCTAAAGAAAAAAGACAGAAGTGGGACAAGAAATCTGAAAAAATGATATTTGTAGGTTATTGTGAGAGAACAAAAGGTTACCGTGTTATGCACCCCAAAACACATCAGGTAATGAAAAGCAGAGATGTCATATTTTATGAGAAACCTGGTCTATGTGATGAATTTTTAATTTCAGCTCGCTCAACTGAAGAAGACAAGTTGTCTGACAGGTCAGCAGATTACAGCTCAAAGCCTGACGACCAACCAAAGGAGTCAGAAGCTACTACTTCTTCTCAACCTGTGGACTATAAGCCCAGCTTGGAAGGAGCTGAGAATGACACTAATAGTGAGTATGAGACTGATACAGCTGATGACCTCGATGACACATATCATCCACCAAAGTACATTTCAGTTCAGGAAGAAGCGACCCGCAACATCACACTGAGACCACGGAACAGATTTGACAAGAAAGGTATGCTCTGTTTATATACTAGTTTATCTGATCCTCAGACAGTAGAAGAGGCATTGTCGTCCACAGATGCTAATAAATGGATACAAGCCATGGATGATGAGATGAATTCTTTACTGGAGAATGAGACTTGGAAATTGGTGAAACTGCCCCCTGGAAAAATTGCATTACCCAACAAATGGGTGTTTAAAAGAAAAACCAACCAACAAGGTAAGGTTACTCAACATAAAGCAAGACTAGTTATAAAGGGTTATGCACAAAAGAAGGGCGTTGACTTCCAAGAGGTATACTCTCCTGTTGTTAGATGGACATCCATTAGATATTTGTTTGCTTTAGCTGCACAACAAGACCTGCATATATACCAAATGGACGCAGTCTCAGCATTCCTACAAGGATCTATAGACACAGAAATTTATATGATACAGCCTGAAATGTATAAAAAGGGTGATGAGGTATGTCATTTAAATAAATCAATTTATGGTTTAAAACAAGCTAGTAGATTGTGGAATACAAAATTAAGCACAGTTTTAAAGGAAATGGACATTCAACAATCTAAAACTGACCCTTGCATTTACTTTAACATCAATATTGGAGTTTACATTGCCATCTGGGTTGATGATATTTTATTATTTTGTTCACAAAGAAGTGTAATTGATAATATAAAGGAAAAATTACAGCAGAAATTAAATATGAAGGATCTAGGAGAGGTGAGCCAATGTTTAGGTCTTAATATTACCCGAACAAAGGATTCAATTATGTTGGATCAAGAAAAATATATCAAAGAAATATTAATAAAATTTAATATGTCAGAATGTAAATTTATTAAGACACCTGTAGAAGTTGGACATAAATTTAATGAAAATACTCAAATTGAAGTGGATTGCCCGTATCAACAAGCCATAGGAAGTCTTTTATATGTCGCTCAAGGAACCAGACCTGACATATCATATGTTGTCAACACTTTGAGCAGATACAACAAGGAACCAAGGTCTGAGCATTGGAGCGCAGTGAAAAGGATTATGCGATACTTGCAAGGAACTAAAGACTACAAACTTACATACAGCAAGAATGGAAATAGCAAAATCACAGGCTACTGCGATGCAGACTGGGCAAGTGATGCTCGAGACCGGAAATCGTGCACCGGTTATATCTTTCTGTTTCAGGGAGGCGCTATATCATGGTGTTCTCGCAAACAGCAGACCATCGCCTTGTCCACAGCAGAGGCGGAGTACATGGCCATGGGGAGCGCGGCGCAGGAAGCTCTTTGGCTACGGCAGTTGCAGGCTGAAGTTGGTTGCGGCCCCGACACCCTGCTCATATACTGCGACAACCAGAGCGCCATCAAGTTATCGGCCAACGATTGCTACTTACCTCGCTCGAAGCATATAGATATAAGATACCATTTTATTAAAGATCATGTAATAAATAAAGATTTAAAATTTTGTTATGTCAAGGGATGTGAAAATGTTTCAGATATATTAACCAAGGGAACTACTGTTGAAAAGCATATGTTTTGTGTTAGAAATATGGGATTGCGTTCCAGGGGGGATGTTATAATATTGGAACGCAACCATAATAGCTTTTTTTTTTTTTTTCGTGGGTAGTTGTCCGAAGTACGTTGCTAATTTGTGGTCCCAAGGGAAAAAATAATTAAAATTACGTTACTTACGGTTTATCACATTTAATGAAGCATTAACAATCATTACGTGCCGGTACACTATCTCCTTGCAACAATCCTCACTTCACTGCAATTTTACGATCACACTTTCACTAGTCATCATGGATTCTATAAAAGATACGTTGGCCGACATGATGGAGATGTTCCAGAAGAAGATGTCCGACTTCGACGCTGAGCTGCAGAAATCCAACGGCGCGGCTTCCACCACTTCCAGCTTAGCAGCAGACTTTGCCGCATTTCGAGCATTCATAACAAATGCTCTCGGAAATCTTCAGCAGCAAGTACAGCTCCTAGCTCGCTCCCTGGATAATCTCGAGATGAGAGGGCGGCGTAAAATGTTGTTACTGCATGGCGTCAAGGAAGTGGACAAAGAAGATCCGGCACTTCTGGTAGCCAATCTTATCAAGAGCCACCTTCAAATCGATGACTTCACGCCTCTTCATATCAAGCGGTGTCATAGGTTGGGTCGTTCCACTGACGCCAAGAAACCACGCCCGATTGCCTGCAAGTTCAACGACGTTGGTGTACGAGACAAGATCTGGTTCGCCAAAACGAAGTTGAAGGGTTCCGGCATAACCATATCCGAATTTTTGACCAAGGCACGTCATGAAGTTTTTATGGCTGCTCGGGACAAATTCGGCATTACGAAGTGTTGGACCCAGGAGGGCAGCGTTTTCGTCGTAGGAGTCGATGGTGCGCGTGTCCGTGTTGCATCTTTGCAAGATGTGCACGTTTTGGATGCGACTAAACCGCCTGCACTCCGAGTTAAGACGGCGAAACCCAAGCGCGCGGTAAATACTAAGAAGTAAGGCGTATCACTAAGTTCAATATTGTGTCAATACTGGTTGGGTAATTCCTTTGTTATTGTATTTTGTTTATCACTTTATCTCTGTCTACCTTCTTTTATTTATTTTTTTTGTCTTGTAATACCAAGCTGTCAATTTATTTGTTGTCAAAATCAATGCTAATCCGTTTTGTTCCATTGCTTACTTATTGTACATATTTAGCATTAATTGATTGGATGTGTAAGCAATATGTTCGTGTTGTAGCTATCTATGTTATTAGCGTTGACGTTTTATTTTTGCTTTTCTTTATTTAGTTATGTTTATGTTTAATTTTTATTGTTATTTTTCTTTTTAATTTTTATAGAAATGATGTGTTATGTATCAATTAGTGTTGTGTGAACTTTTACTTGTTGTTTAAATTATATTACTATTTTTATGCTTGGTAGTAATTGTTTGTTGTTCTCCTCGTCATTTTTGTATATATTACCCGCCAGTTTAGGATGTACTACATTTTTATTGCTTTTTTTTCTATTGAAGTGTATTGTTATCAGTGTGTTTTTAAATTGATTTGTTTAGTTGTTCTAATTTTTCTTTTTACATTGTAATTGTAGTTTATTTATATTTTTTTAATTACCGGCTGGAGAAATGGTTGTAGTTCGTTAAGTGCAGACTTGTAGATAGTAAGTTTATGTATTTTTTTTTAAATTATTATTTTTTGTGTAATAATAAAATATATATTAAATTGTATATGTTATGAGTGTATGTAGTGGTGACTCTGAAGAGTTCCATTCAGCATGTAGTGATGATGCTAGTTTCACTAGTATTCCGTCGCTTTGTGATGTACTCTCTTCTCAGTTTAGTGGTGCTTCTAAAAATTTTAATGTCGTGCATATTAATGCCCAGAGTATTCCGGCTCATTTCCCTGATATGATAGCTAGCTTTGACTGTACGAACCTTCATGCCATTCTTGTCTCTGAGTCCTGGTTGAAGCCATGCCTTCCAACTTCCTCTTACTCTTTGCCCGGATTTCAGCTTTTCAGGAACGATCGTGCTGCTGGAAATGGTGGTGGGGTGGCCATTTACTTGCGCGCTGGACTTAAATGCTCTTTGATAGACTCGTCGCCCCAACCCCCAGCCGTTAATAGTGGTGAGCACTTGTTCCTGGAAGTTGAACTTCTGCATGCAAAAGTTCTCCTCGGTGTATTCTATTCTCCTTCTCTTCGCGTTGACTACTTCTCTTCTTTTGAATCTATCCTCATAAATCTTGTCCCATCGTACAGTCACACTATAATCATGGGTGATTTTAACACTTGTCTACTTAAAAACGATCATCGCTCTTCTTCTTTATCTGCTGTTCTAAATTCCTGTAACTTGTCTATCCTGCCTCTTAATGCCACTCATCACTTTCCCAATTCCACACCTTCTCTTCTTGATCTTATTCTTGTTTCTGCTCCTCACCTTGTCGATAGCCATGGGCAATGCTCAGCTGACGCTTTCTCTTACCATGACCTAATCTATGTTTCATATAAACTTCGTCTTCCTAAAACGAGGGGGAAGATTCTGATGCAGCGGTCTTTTCAGGATATTAATTTTGCAAACCTACGAGAGGATGCCGGCAACATTGACTGGGCCCCTTTGCTTAATTCGTGTTCGATTGATGAGAAAGTTGAAATCCTCACAGCTAAGCTCAATAATTTGTATGATGTACATGCTCCTGTTCGACCGATTAAAGTAAAACATTTCCCGTCACCCTGGCTCACGGATGATATAAAAACGGTCATGTCAAAAAAAGCTGCTGCGAAGGCAAAATTTAAACGGCGACCTACTCCCCTTAACTGGGATAGGTACGTAGCAATCCGTAATCACTGCAACAAGATGTGTAGGAGTGCCCAACGCCGACACGTCCATGCTTCCGTTGAGAATGGTAATCCAGCTAAAGTCTGGAAATTTCTTCGATCTATGGGAGTTGGAAAATCGCGTCCTGATTCTATTCCTAATCATTTAGACATTAATTCTCTAAATACACACTTCACCGATGTGCCTCTTTTCAACAGTGCTACTAAGCATAGAACTATTACAAATCTTTCTTCTATTCCAACCCCGAAGTATCCTCATTTTGTTTTTAGTCAATTTACTGATTGTGATGTTAAAAAGAGCATTTTGTCGATTTCCTCCAATGCCGTCGGAGTAGACAGCATCAGTCGCAACATGGTGGTGCATATCCTCGATGAAATTCTTCCTACCATCTGTCATATCCTCAACTTTTCTATCACCCATTCCGTCTTTCCATCCCTTTGGAAAGAAGCTGAAGTTATCCCTCTTCCCAAACGTTCCAACCCAAAATCTTTTGCTGACTATCGTCCTATTTCTATCCTACCTTTCCTTTCCAAGGTCCTTGAAAACCTCATTCATCTTCAGCTTAGCTCCTTTGTTGACATCAATAAACTCCTAAACCCATTTCAATCCGGATTTCGTCGAGGACACAGCACCACCTCTGTGCTGGTTCATGTCACAGATGATATCCGAGCGGCTATGGAGAATGGAAAGGTAACGATACTCGCATTACTGGATTTTAGTAACGCTTTTAACACAGTGGACTACGATGTCTTACTATGTACACTGAGCTCTATTAACATATCTCCAACAGTAATTGACTGGTTTCGAAGTTACCTGATGGGGCGGCAGCAACGTATACGAATTGATAATACTGTTTCTTCTTGGCGTAATACATATGCTGGTGTCCCTCAGGGCGGCGTTTTATCTCCTTTGCTCTTCGCGTTATTTATTAACTCTATCTCTAATAATCTTATTTCCTCCTACCATCTATATGCAGATGATTTACAAATTTATTATCATGCTCCGGTAGACAGGGTGACTGAGGCTGTTGCTTCAGTCAACAAAGACCTTGCACGTATTTGTGACTGGAGCGATAAGCACGGTCTGAAAGTCAATCCTTCGAAGACCCAAGTCATCGTTGTTGGCAGCTCCAGGATGATTGCCAAAGTTGATTTCGTTTCTTTACCGCAAATAGTGTTTAGTGGATGCGTTGTTCCTTACAGCGACAAGGTAAAGAACCTAGGTGTATACATCGACAGGCACTTATCCTGGGGTCCCCAGTTACAAGAAGTTAGCCGTAAACTGTTGGCTGCTGCGGGGTCCCTTCGTAGGTTGCGAAATTTTCTACCGATTCCCACAAAGATTGCGCTGGTTCAGTCCCTTCTCTTTCCTATCCTTGATTATGGTGATGCTAGCTATCTTGATCTCACTGAAGCCCAATTTGAAAAACTTGAGCGACTTCAGAACTTTTGCATAAGGTTCATATTTGGTCTTCGCAAATATGACCACGTCTCCGAATTTCGTGTTAGACTCAAGTGGGTATCTATTCGCCTTCGCCGTAATACTCGTATACTTTTGTTTCTTTTCCAAATCTTGTTTAATCCCTCAACTCCACGTTATTTAAAAAATAGGTTCCGTTTCCTTAGCGCAACACATGCACGACATCTTAGGTCCTCAGATAATCTTATCCTTGAAATACCTAAGCACAGCACCACATTCCTCAGCAATTCCTTTACAGTCCATGCTGCACGTTTATGGAATGAATTACCACTAGCACTACGAAAAGCTAAATCGCTTTTCACTTTTAAAAGGCTTCTCAAAGCTCACTACGCTCAAATTTAAATTTCCTATAGTTTTTATATATATACATATTATATATATATATTTATTTATGTATGTATAGGTATATATATTTATATATATTATGTATAATGTATTTATGTTTATGTATGGGCTAGTTATATATTATTTATTTATATTTTCAAGACAACTGCCACTACTACAACTTTTTTATTCCGGTACCGTGGGTTGTCTGGAAGAAATCGCAGCTAGCGATAAGACCGCCTGTTGTAGCTATATATTTTCTGTTTTTATTAATTATTGTCAAAGTTGTTGGTTTCAATTAGTCATTAAGTTGTTATGTGTTATCTGTGTATGTCACTGTATAGATAGTGTACAATAAAGTATATTAAATAAAATAAATAAATAAATAAATAAATAATAACTTTGAGTAATTGCCGCTTCACGGCGCCACTTGCGGGCACATGTCATCTCTTCCCTTTCCGACTTCAGATCTTGTACAGTGCACATCATTTATTAAGTTAATTAAATACAGAAACTTTGTCACTTAATATCCGGCTTTATTATTAAACCTCCTACAATTATTAATAACAAAATCCAGTATCAGTAGTTTTTGCGTGCAAGAGTAACAAACATATATTTCATTCCATATTCTTACAAATTTTTGCTTAAATAATATTAGCAGACTATATATATTAATATTATGTCATCATCATCATCATCATCGACATCAACAATCCATATGGGCACGGGTCTCCTCTACCATTGAGAGGGTTTAGGCCATAGTCCACCACGCTGGCCTAGTGCGGGTTGGCGGACTACACACCTTAGAAATTCCTAAGAACTTTTAGGTGTTCAGGTTTTATCACGTTGTTTTCCTTCACTGTTTTGTTAAGCCAGTGATAATTCAATGTGAATACATACATAACTTCGAAAAGTCATAGATGTATGCCTGGGGTTCGAACACGCGACGGTCGAGTTTCTCGACCGCGCACCGAAACCTCGAGGCCATCACTGCTTTAATATTATGTACTTAACCCAAATATAAATTAATAAAATATTATAAAGAATAAAATCATTTTAAGGAAGCAGTAGATAAAAATATTATTTGCGAAACACGATAAATAACGCAATCTGCAGCGTAAGTAAGTAAGTAGTAAGTGTCTTCCTTAAAATGTTTTTATTCTTTAATAATATTTTATTAATTTATATTTGGGTTATGTACATAATATTAATATATATAGTCTGCTAATATTATTTAAGCGAAAATTGGTAAGAATATGGAATGAAATATATTTTTGTTACTTTTCCACGGAAAAACTACTGATTAAATTTTGTTATTAATATTACTTATTCCATATTTTTTTAGAGCTTAAATACGCTGAAACGAGATAAAATTTTAATAAAGTTGCGAGTTTTAATGCAATATCGCGCAAAATACTCGACCTTAAAAGCGTCAGATATCAAGCCCAATGCGACGCGATGGTACATTAATTATTCTAACTCCGAAACTTATAGCGATTCCATTTTCAATTTTCTCGTGTATTTTTAGTACACTTTAAGCTATATTTGGAAAAAAAATGAAGAAAAAAAAAGCGGCCGAAGTGACTGAAATTCAGGTTTGAAAAGTTTACTTCCGGTTTAGGACATGAAAAAAAAATATTTTTTTAAATTTTATTTCATCATTAAAAAGAACAGTATTTTTCCAATATATATCGCTATGTTAAATATTTTATTGTAAATTTGTTAAATACGATAAACGACTTTTAAAAAATTGATATTTCAATTACGGCAATTCTTTAGAAGCCCATAACTTGTGAAATATTTAATATACAAAAAAAATATTTTGTGTCCACATTCATTCCTACTAGAGGTATAAATGGGCCGAATATGAACGATTTTCAGAACCTCACTTTTTTTTCCCTGTCCGCTTCACGTGAAATGCCCCAGTAACGAACTTGACGGATTTTTTCTCCTTGTACATTGTTAAAATACCAGCTGTTTTTCATCCACTATTTATTTTTATTTTTAAAAATATCTGCGTAAACGAATGAAAGTTGTCATGATTTAAATTATGAATAGGTTATAGAAGCGCTAGGTGTCTATAATAATACTTAAATTCGTTTCATTTTATACCTTTGCAATATAAGCGATCAATCCTGGTTGAACATTACTTGTTTTAATATTGATATAAACGAAAAATAAGATCCAGGTTATCACAAAGGAGATGAGATAATTCTTCATACACACGTATCTCCAATTCGCTTCAATGTAAAGATTTGTTATATCATATTTGTTACCAACTGGGCGTCGAGCCAGTAATGTTCGGACGTATCATCGTGCTGTCGCGTTGTTTATTTATTTTGTATACAAACATTAGTATTATCAGTGACCTCGATTCGTCTTCACTTTCGCCTTCGTTGTTTGTGTTTTCGATTGAGTTTACTTACAGAAAATTTTACTGTCGATTTCAAGTACGAAAACTTTCGTATGGCCTGTGGTCATATTGTATGGAATAAGTCGTTGGCAGAGTCTCATTGAAAGAGTTGTATTTGATGTAAGTTAACAAATATCCTAATCTGTCTACTTTTCTTTCAAAGTGGCCAGTATGAATGTGGTTTTTTAAAATATCAACATAATTGATTATCGATTACTTGATTGCAGTGCCTTGCATCCCAGGTCAGATGTTTTACCAGTTAGTTAAAAAATATTCCGTATGTCAATTCTCGAAACCTTAATGTATACAAATTACACATAAAGCACAAATATTTTCCACAGTTTGAACCCGAACCTTGTTTGCCGGTAATTCACAAGTACTGTGAAAATTTTCACACGTCTGGCAGAGGTCAAACGACATCAGTTTGCCGACCTCTGCGCAAGGCCACCCGTAACGAATTAGAGCGAGCCCCACGCGACGTGGCATTCAACAATTTTCCTTTTGTTTACATTGCTGATATCGGGAAGTAGAGAAACCTTCGCCGTCTGCGTCTTGCGGCGGCAGGAAATTGTGTATTACCATATTTTGTCTAAAGTCAATATTTATCGCACTTTCGTCATCAGGGATAGAAATTTTGTGTACTCCGTACTTTGGGCTAAGTAGACACAAGTTTGATGTCAGTAAATCTTTCATTAAAGTAAAATCCTGTAGTAGCCTAGGAAATTAAAAATAAGTTTTAGCATCTTATATTTAAATGAGTTTTGAGGGTTGGACGGTTGTAAATTCGGACTTCACACACCAAATAGAACATGCTGACAACAAGCCTTCAGAAATAACTTGTTTATCAAATGTTTGTATCTACCAATATTAAAACAGTTTCGAGTTTTTGAATAGTTTTATTAAACCAGATCAATAAAATTTCTATAAAGATGCGGTTTATTAATAGCTGCATAATATATCGGCATTATCGCATAGTAAACAAACTTTCGATTGCCAAGGCAATGAATACTTTGCCAAAAATTAAATGGTTCAGCTATTCACAATTTAAACAACAGCAGTTGGTTGGATTATCATTGTTCATCATTATGCCTTTGACATTATGAGTATAATTGGATTATGTTTCGCAATTTTTATGCAAACTTTCCTACCAATTTTGATTTCGTACCGGTATGGGGCATTTCTCGTGAAGCGGACAGGGAAAAAAAAGTGAGGTTCTGAAAATCGTTCATATTCGGCCCATTTATACCTCTAGTAGGAATGAATGTGGACACAAAATATTTTTTTTGTATATTAAATATTTCACAAGTTATGGGCTTCTAAAGAATTGCCGTAATTGAAATATCAATTTTTTAAAAGTCATTTATCGTATTTAACAAATTTACAATAAAATATTTAACATAGCGATATATATTGGAAAAATACTGTTCTTTTTAATGATGAAATAAAATTTAAAAAAATATTTTTTTTTCATGTCCTAAACCGGAAGTAAACTTTTCAAACCTGAATTTCAGTCACTTCGGCCGCTTTTTTTTTCTTCATTTTTTTTCCAAATATAGCTTAAAGTGTACTAAAAATACACGAGAAAATTGAAAATGGAATCGCTATAAGTTTCGGAGTTAGAATAATTAATGTACCATCGCGTCGCATTGGGCTTGATATCTGACGCTTTTAAGGTCGAGTATTTTGCGCGATATTGCATTAAAACTCGCAACTTTATTAAAATTTTATCTCGTTTCAGCGTATTTAAGCTCTAAAAAAATATGGAATAAGTAATATTAATAACAAAATTTAATCAGTAGTTTTTCCGTGGAAAAGTAACAAAAATATATTTCATTCCATATTCTTACCAATTTTCGCTTAAATAATATTAGCAGACTATATATATTAATATTATGTACATAACCCAAATATAAATTAATAAAATATTATTAAAGAATAAAAACATTTTAAGGAAGACACTTACTACTTACTTACTTACGCTGCAGATTGCGTTATTTATCGTGTTTCGCAAATAATATTTTTATCTACTGCTTCCTTAAAATGATTTTATTCTTTATAATATTTTATTAATTTATATTTGGGTTAAGTACATAATATTAAAGCAGTGATGGCCTCGAGGTTTCGGTGCGCGGTCGAGAAACTCGACCGTCGCGTGTTCGAACCCCAGGCATACATCTATGACTTTTCGAAGTTATGTATGTATTCACATTGAATTATCACTGGCTTAACAAAACAGTGAAGGAAAACAACGTGATAAAACCTGAACACCTAAAAGTTCTTAGGAATTTCTAAGGTGTGTAGTCCGCCAACCCGCACTAGGCCAGCGTGGTGGACTATGGCCTAAACCCTCTCAATGGTAGAGGAGACCCGTGCCCATATGGATTGTTGATGTCGATGATGATGATGATGATGACATAATATTAATATATATAGTCTGCTAATATTATTTAAGCAAAAATTTGTAAGAATATGGAATGAAATATATGTTTGTTACTCTTGCACGCAAAAACTACTGATACTGGATTTTGTTATTAATAATACTTATTCCATATCTTTTTTAGAGCTAAAATACGCTGAAACGAGATAAAATTTTAATAAAGTTGCGAGTTTTAATGCAATATCGCGCAAAATACTCGACCTTAAAAGCGTCAGATATCACGCCCAATGCGTCGCGATGGTACATTAATTATTCTAACTTCGAAACTTATAGCGATTCCATTTTCAATTTTCTCGTGTATTTTTAGTACACTTTAAGCTATATTTGGAAAAAAAATGAAGAAAAAAAAAGCGGCCGAAGTGACTGAAATTCAGGTTTGAAAAGTTTACTTCCGGTTTAGGACATGAAAAAAAAATATTTTTTTAAATTTTATTTCATCATTAAAAAGAACAGTATTTTTCCAATATATATCGCTATGTTAAATATTTTATTGTAAATTTGTTAAATACGATAAACGACTTTTAAAAAATTGATATTTCAATTACGGCAATTCTTTAGAAGCCCATAACTTGTGAAATATTTAATATACAAAAAAAATATTTTGTGTCCACATTCATTCCTACTAGAGGTATAAATGGGCCGAATATGAACGATTTTCAGAACCTCACTTTTTTTTCCCTGTCCGCTTCACGTGAAATGCCCCGTATGTGATTACTAATTTTATTTAACTGGTTCTTACAATTCTTTTATAAGTTATCGGAATTGTACGTAACATTTATGAGGTCAAACACATAAATTGAGTCATATTTGATGTCTTTCTATACACGATTAACTTTCATCCAGCCAATGTTTGGTCAACTGTGGACGCCCTAACGATATAGTTTGGAAAACAATACAACGGACGGAAGCGTCGAAGAAAATATTTCAAAACCCAAACATTCAAAGCTGCAAGCAGCTGCATTCCAATGGTGTACACAATTAATTGGTGCCCCGACATTATCTTGTTCGATCTGGTGATTTCTCGCTTTGCGCCGTGACTAACGTTTCATAAAAGTTGAATGACCTACATTTGTTATCGCCATAGTTTTGATATTGCGATGATAAACTCCACAATGCATGGGTGTGGCCTGTACACATTTTTGATACAAGATATTCTTAATAGGACAGGTTTTTGAGAATTCTAGCGCGTTCCGTGAATCTTTGTGTCTATCAATGGTTTGGCGTGTGAAAATAGTACCTCTTCATCCTTGTCGATATCAATCAATGGTACTCAACGTATCGTATTTTTGTTGATACAATTCAGACAATGGCCAAATATAACCCTATGGTAGTTTGTTGCCATAGTTTTCACACTACTTTCCTTTTCCAATTACAATTTGAATTCTAAGCCTTTGAAATTCGAATGTACTCTTATGACTATCAAAACATGAATGACTTCTATCATCTTAGTATAGAGGTGTATGTCCAATTATTATAATGACTTCAATGCAACGTCAAGTATGTGACTTGCTTTCTGACTTCATTAAGAGCACGTTAAATTGATTTGTCTCAGTGTTCAGTGAGCAACGGTTATTAAGGACACGTCGTTCGTTAACTAGTCGAAGTTCGTCGGGATTTCCGAGTGACGTCAACTCTTGACGTTTGCAAAATAAAAGATCTCCGGAAGTTTAAAATTTTATTCTACGGAAAATTCATTTCGGATTGTAATGCCGTTAAAAAGAATTCAATACTTTTGATAGGTAGTTGTATGTTTTTGAATGATTTTTATGTAGAATATTGGTGATTTAAAATGTCTTTATTGCTTTGCATTAAACAAGAAACAAAGGACATAGACATTTTTTGCTGCAAATTTCTTGAATTTATTTCTCCTAAAATAGCGGTAGTTACTGCCACTAAACTGAAAAACTATGTTTCGTGAGAACTATAAAATATTCCGGTGTCTATCTAGTAAAGAAATCTTCCTAGTAATAAAGTATATGTAATCACTGTACATCTTGTAATAGAACTGGTTTTCATTAATTTCGCTAGTGAATTGCATTCCAAATCGGTTATAGAGTTTGACTTTACGAAGATAGAATATTGTTTAGTTTTTGTGCGTGACTGAGCCTTCATCAAGTTTTTTAGAGACACTGGTAACGTCACGGGCTTCGGGTGGTACAGTTCGAATCTGCCACATCAAGACTCATCAGTTTGAACTTTGAATATAAAAGAACATAAAAGGCGTGGTAACAGTATTTATAGAACACCCCTATAATATATTTAGGTATAATTATCCTTTTTTCACGATTCAGTGCTGAAGCGATCTATTGTAATAACAAAGGTTCATTAATGTTCTGTTCTTAACAGAAATTACCCTTCTTATTCATCAACCCATATACGCCCACTGTTGAGCACGGGTCTCCTCTACCATTGAGAGGATTTAGGCCATAGTCCACCACGCTGACCTAGTGCGGGTTGGCGGACTACACACCTAAGAAATTCCTAAGAACTTTTAGGTGTGCAGGTTTTATCACGATGTTTTCCTTCACCGTTAAAGCAAGTGATAATTCAATTTGAATACACACATAACTTTCGAAAAGTCAGAGGTGTGTGCCTGGGGTTTGAACCCGTGACCGCCGAGATTCTCGACCGCGCGCCTAAACCTCGAGGCCATCACTGCTTCCTCGAGGCCATCACTGCTTTACTTTTAGAAATTACCCAATAACTCTAATACATATATATATATATATATATATATATATATATATATATATATATATATATATATATACTCATGGTCCCCAAAAATAAAATAGTTACAGCTTTAATCTCGTAAGTAAATCGAATATGCATATTATGCCCATCCAAAATTGAACGTATGTTATAATTGACAATTATTATAAAAAAAAAATCAATTTGTTGCAGAAAGAGGACTGTGTCGCCGAGCACGATACTCAAACGGGAACAGAAATGGTTGCGAATGCTAAACAACTGGGAGGCGTTTATGAGCAAAAACTACAAGAAAGTGCGCGAGAGGTGTCGCAAAGGTAGTTATTATTTGTATTTCAAACATTGACGATATATAAACAGAAGAAACACAAACAATCGATAGGAGAAAACTTCTAATGTACGAGGCAAATTTGATGGTATTAGATTTACAGACTATTCAATTAAGAATGGATACTATAAAACTTGTAGTATTAAGAATAACAAAAATAATTAGAAGAATTTAATCCATACCAACACATGCTTGTGCTTCTGATACATATGGTTTTATACTTAGTTGAGATAGATTAGAGATTGGTCTCAATATTGCAACTTTCTGAGGACAATAATTAACTTCTAATGCAAATATAATATCATCACTTCCATCATGCACATGCTTTGCTACATCTTCGAATCGGTTCTAAGGTAGATTTTTTGTTGTAACATTTGGAATAAAGTCTTATATTAGGCACCACTTTGTACCTATATGAAGGCTGAAATCAATATAAAGAAAATATTGCCCATCGAATATGCAAATTTCATATTGTTTTAAAAATTCACGATTTTGGCATGCTATCTGTTTACCAATAGAACGTAAAGTCAAAAATGTCATGATGTCTCATAATCGCGTATCAGGCACGAATTTAGACGTTTTTTAAAAAAATCTAATCAGGATGTACCTATTTGTTACGTAGGCAAAAAAATATTAAATGGCCTCGATCTTGTGTTCTTATGTTTTCATTACGTGAATGACTAGAGATTTTACAAAGTAGTGGTACACGTAACTTTGTCACCTGTGAAGTAATATTCTTTTAGTTTGGATGTGAGAATCTTGGACTATTCGAAGTGAGTTCATGCAGAATCAAAATCAATAACCGTAAGATTTGCTTGCCTTGTAAAGTGGTCATAGAAAAATCCTTCAATCCCTTTGGGATTTTACACTCATGTATAAAAAGCTTAGAGCGTATTTATATATACTCCGCAAGTTATTTAATATTAAAGATCGAGCCTTCATGAACGAAGTGTATGTTCCAAAGCCACACCCGCTTCATATTAATGCAATACTGAACACATAATTATCGTGTTGTAATAAACCACACACTTCACTGATTACGAAACGTGATGATTATAACGCTAGTCAACTTTTTTACTTTGTTTTGACTTGTTTCATGAATCGAACTTTCTAGAACTATCCTTGAACTAGATAATTCCGTTTAAAGTAAAGTTGGAAACATGGCAGGATGATTAGCAGTGATTTCAATCGCATTAATAGTAACACAATTATTATGTAGTGATAAAAATAAAAGACAAGACAGTTTTGTCGCAGATTTATTATTGGAACTTAAATTGAATGTAAGTTTATGTTATTCGATAATAATAGCAACAGCACCTTGTCATCGTCTTATCGTCCATTATCTAAAGTGTCCTAAATATTTCCTGTGGTGCCACTTTGAAGTAAACTGCATCCAGCGATTTTCTGTTGATCTTTATAAGACATTCATTCCATTTTATTTACGGACTTTCTAAGCAAACATACTTACGCAAACGTAGTAGCTATTGTTAAAAAAATAAAGCTGTGTAACATTGAGAAAAGAAGGTAAAGACTAAATTGTATGCTACAATTTCTGCAATTTTTACAATGTTCCTGGCTACACAAGGCGATAGAAAAATAAATAAAATGTAACAGTTTCATAATGCGTGGTAAGCCATCGCGGTTGGTCCCGTTTGTTATGTAATGGCAGCACCCGTTAAGCCAATTCCAAGAGAGTCGATGGATGGTTAAACCTACGATGCCAAGCTGGAATTTTTTGAATTCCAGATTGGTGTGGTTTTTTTTTTTTAAATTACATTTGAATGTGGTCTGGTTCCAATTTGTTTCCTATATTGGATATTCTTATCAATATTTTAAATGATAACTTCTATGTTTCTCGATTGCTTGGTTGTAAGTATTTTCATATTATATCACAAAGACACATGTCGAATTCGTTTTGACGTATTTTGTAAAACAATTTTGATTAAAGATATATAGACAATATAAATTAATCGAAAACATCTTATTACTATGTAGTATATGTATATTAATTAGGTATTTGCATACCGCACACTACAATCTCTTTTAAGTATTTCAAAATATCAACGAAATGGTAAAACAACCACTAAAATTTCCAAAGGAATTCTTTAGTGACACCGAGACGAATTGAAAAAAAAAAAGCGAACTCCGGATGGAATTATTGCTTCCGTTTGTATCTTTTTGGCTGCTCTAGAAATTTCGGTGGCAGACGTCTCCCCCAATTCTTTATATATACTTACAAATGAATTCTCAAACGGGTAGATCGAAAAATATCTGTATCCAAGATTAGCCAGCTATATTTTACGTTCTACGAAATAGGGTGATATCGGTTTTTACAGATACGAAGTCGGGGTATTCCTTTACCCAAAAACAGTTTGCTACTCTTTCTTTATCCTGTCTGTTTATCACCTATATCCAGAGCCACGCCCTTCTGGGTATTAGCTATCTTATTATAAATTAAATAAAAAAGGACTTTAGTTTTGTTTTGATAAAAATAAATGAATATTTCATCGATTAAAAAGGAAATAACTTTTATCACCCATAGATAAATTTCTTGTCATCTAATTTTTTCATTATTATCATAATTTCACACACACCCGTGTATATCTCATAATTTGTTATTGTGGTCTTGCGCATCGAGTATGTGCCGTACTATCTAGAGGTCCTAGTTTTTGATTGCCGGACCGGGCAAAGTGTTGTTGGGTTTTCCATTAGAACATTCTCAGTAGCATATATTAAAAATAGGTTTGCCCTTATTACGTATAAATGAACCTTTGCCTATTCAAGGTATCACTTATTGTATACAGGCGTTCATTTTTATTTTCTAATATTTCCATCAGGTATACCAGCGTCGGTCCGACCTAAAGCGTGGCTGTACCTCTGCGGCGGGCAGCTGTTGCTCGAGAAACACCCCAACGAGTACGAGGAGCTGTTGCAAGCGCCCGGTGACCCCAAATGTATGGAGGACATTCGGAAGGATCTGCACCGGCAATTCCCATACCACGAGATGTTCATACGAGAAGAGGGATTGGGGTGAGTGCTTTTGATTCTTGGGTTGAGAATATTTGATATAATTGTTATCATTAGCGCAAGATAGACACAATTGTACTTAATGGTATCTGTATCACCCTAGGTTCGACTGTAAGAGAATACAATTGGCATTAAGTCCACCTATACTTAATGTATGAAGTGTAAATAAATAAATAATGGTAAGTACGGTGTAGTTAAAATAGTGTTTTTAATTGATCGTTTTGCGTTAGTTGACACGATATCGCACAGATAAATTGTATTCTTTTGATTATTTGACAAGCTTTCTCTCTCTCTTATAATCATAGTCTCTTCTGATGAGTGTTTTAGGGACCTGTCCTCGGCTTGCCCCATCTAATTTATACCTACAGACTTCCGTAAAATGCCCTCTTTGCTTAGATGCGATCTCAAATCAGGAGTATGTCTTCTCCAAATGCTGTTGGTCCTTTGGTGGTATTTCTAAAATCGATATAACTGGTTGGATATTTCAAGTCATCAAATTTCTGGTGTTAATACTGCAAAAACCTGGATAAACAATTTATTACCAGCCAAGAGCAATCTATTCTAATTTTGGCTCTCGAGTGGTTCCACAGTGATGCATAGTTTACATCTAGATAAAATGCTAATATGTCAGCGGATGTATATTATCGCCGGATATAACAGTTGAAGTGGCTATTTATGATGTTGATTCGGCTAAATTCTTGATATCAATTTGTTAAAATGTTATTTAGTGAATGTTTGAAAGTAATAGAACCACGTCAATGCACCTTGCAAAGTATCATATTCGTACAGACTGTTTTTCCCAGAACTCATCATCTCGACTTTACACCAATCCCTTTTACGTATGCTCTACTCGCGCAATTTTTTATGCCGGCAACGTATGTACAATACATGAGAAAGCTTGTTGCAGTCCTAAATCAGCAAATGTGATTCAGGAAACTTTACCGTTTTCATATAAAATATTTTTTCATGAATGGCGTCGATCTCTTCAATTCACGATATTACTACATCTGATCCTATTTCGTTTCAGTCAACAAGAACTGTTCTCAGTACTGAAAGCGTACTCGGTGCTGAACCCGAAGGTGGGTTACTTCCAAGCGCAGGCGCCCGTGGCCGCGTTCCTCCTCATGCACATGCCGGCAGTGCAGGCGTTCTGGTGCCTCGTCAGCATCAGCGACAAGTACCTCAGTGGGTACTACAACCCTGGACTTGAGGTGAGTTGCAACCATTAATGCTCCATCGAGTGATGGATGTGCCTTATTAATATGTAGTGTGATTGGAAATAGGTGTAACAGCAATGCATAAAAGAGTAAAATATTTTTTTTTTGTATGTAATGGATTATTGCCATTTTAGGTAAAACCTAACGGATGATCACATTTAAAGGATAATTTCATTTATCCTCAATAATAACACATATTTAATAGGTCAGACTATTTTATCATTTAATATAATTTTATGTACATCCCATATACCAAGTCTATTAAAAATAGTATGAAATGGCGATAATGTCACAAGAGAGTGCTGATTCGAATTCTCTGCTCTAGGATATTTTTTCACTTTGCATTCACCAGGATCCGATACAAACATACTCATGTGCCACACAAACGATTGGTAAACTAGCGGTTGGATGAGGAGGGCCGTAGATCGAGCCCAGTGGTGTGTCAGAGGAGAGGCCTATGTCCAGCAGTGGACGTGAAAGGCTGGTGATGATTATACAAACTCCAAGCTCTCTTTCACTGCCTATCCAACCAACTCCTGACTCCTATTCCAGGTTCTCCAGCGCGACGGCGACATCCTGCACGCGCTGCTGCGGCGCACGGCCCCGGCGGTGCACCGGCACCTGGTGAAGCACAAGGTGGAGCCGGTGCTGTACGCCACCGAGTGGTTCCTGTGCGCGCTCACCCGCACGCTGCCCTGGGACAGCCTACTGCGGGTGTGGGACTGCTTCCTCTGCGAAGGGGTCAAGGTATGTACATAGTTATACGTACGTACATACATAGTACATAGCATCTATCCTGGGACAGCTTGCTGTGCGTCTGGGACTGCTTCCTCGGCGAAGGTGTCAAGGTACCTACATACTCGTACATACGTAGTCTTACATACATACATAACCAAACACAGGCAAACTTTCAGCTTTTATAAAATATGTAGGTCTGGCCGTCGCGGCCTCATGGACTGTAAGAAAAAAGTTGATGAATCAAAATTATAAGTTCTCATTAATTTAAAATAATGTTCCTAAATACCATTGAGGATTGCAACGCGAACGTTGCACTTGAAAGAAATCCATTCAAATGCTGGAATCATTAAAGGACTGTCTCAAGCATTGCTCGTTTAATTGCATATAAAATAAATCATAATATTAATAAAGAGCCATAGACCGTATCATACTATAATTAATATTTTTTATATTTATCGAATTCTTAAAATAATATTATTGAAACCACTTTTTCTTTGATTTTTATTTGTGGATAATTTTAGTGTTTTAACGCGCGATTGTAAATAATAATTGAAAGTGAATTCGTTATGTCCAACTGTTAGTCATAAATAAGAATTTTATCACAGTGACTGCAGGTAATTTCCCGGAAAAACATTACTCATGTAAAAATCGTGTACATAATTTTATTGAACTGTATTATGTATTGTACATTTTTGTTCATTTCTATGTTAATCTAGTTTTCCTTGTAGGTTTCATTAAACTAGGGGTAGTGAGCAATAAGTTAAAATCCTGCAGCCTTGCTTACAAAGTATACTCATCTGACATAAGACAAGAATAAATGTCTCATCGCTTGGTTTATCCGTAAAGGAAGACAGTGTGAGGAAGTTTACATCATGAGAGTTTATTAAATCAGATAGCAGGAAAAATAAAACATCGGTGATGCTTATTGAGAAGATTTTAAAAGGGAACATTGAAAATTTTACGGTTTCATACCATAGTCGTTATAGCTAATACGGGTGTGATCGATCCATATAATGACCAAATTTTTTTTATATCTAATAGAGACTTATTGTAGTTTTCATATAAATTGATGTTCATTTCATAGAATTCTTATTCACCCAGTTTATGTAAGACTATAAGTTATAACTACAGATAAGAAATTACTAAACCTGACATGACTAAGCTAACATAAAGTCCAATTCCTTTAAGTAAAAGGTACTTGAAAGCCTACGATAAGCAATGGCGGATCCAGGACCTCGTCGGGCCACTACTTAAGTTTTAAATACAGTCTGTTTGACAAGAGCGTGTACGGCAAAACTCGGGAATGAATTGGGATAAAAAATAGAAAAAAAATACACTCATTATACATGATATAGACAATGATGCTTTATTATTAATAACTTGTCCAGTCGCCTCCATTATCAATAATTGACTGGAGTCTTCGAGGCATACTTTCTACTAATTTTATTGCATAATCCAGGGACAAAGACCTCTAAATAAGTCTAATTTCACGAACTAATCGTTTTAAAGTCCAGATTTTCTTTCCTCGAAGCTTCAACTTCATGAGTGCCCAAACATTTTCTATTGGATTTGCATCCGGCGACTGTGATGGCCAATCTAGTACTTCAACGTCATTCTCTTGTTTCCACGCTGTACAAAGACGACTCCGATGTTTCGGGTCATTGTCTTCTTGCAATAGCCAATATATGTTTTTCCTTTTAAACCACTTTTGAGCAGATGGTAATAAAGCCATTTGATATATTTTGACCATTTTAGCTGCATTTAAATTACCTGTAAATATGTGCAAGGTACCAAATCCCTGTTTTGAAAAACAACCCCAAACGTGCACCTTCACCGGATGTTTAACGGTCCGCTGGATGAATTTATTGGCGTGGGTACACCAGGTATGAGTGATAGAAGAACGTGCCCAAAAAGAAGCTTCGTCCGAAAAAATTACATTGTCCCAATCCCGGTCCAAATGTTCCTGCGCCCAAGTGAGTCTCTTTTTAACATGATTTTCCGACAGTAGCGGTTTCTTTATTATGCTACGAAATTTTACATCATGAGCCAGTAAACGTCTTCTTATAGTATCACATGACACATTAAGGCCTTTTTTAAGTAAAACCGCTTGACCACCACGTAACGATAGGCGAGAATTCTTCTCGAATACCCGTAAAATCATTTTGTCCTCCTTTTTCGTTGTTTTTTGCGTAGAGCCACGATTAGGCAGATCGTCGACATTTTTTACTTCAGAATAGCGTTTCACCCACTTACTAACAAATGTCTTTGACTTTTTCATGTATTTTGCAGCGGCTGCGTATGACATTTTGGGTCCTTTTGGATGCAAACACAAGAACACTGCTTCATAACGTGATGCGTACGTAGCACTCATGACGAAATGCGTCCTCCTCTGACAAAGATCGAACGACAACTGAAACTCTATACACAAAGCATCTGAGGGGAAGGGGCTAGCTACCTGCCAAATTTACAACCAAGCTTCTAGCGGTACCTAAAAAAAAGTTTTGCCGTACACGCTCTTGTCAAACAGACTGTATATATATTTTTTTACAAACGCATTGTCTAGCCGTATTTAAAAGCAGTCCTCACGTACTTTAATAAAAAAACCTTCTTTATTACTGTATCTATTACTATCAAATTTAAAATATAGATTCTTGTGATTTACCACGACTATGTAATCCACCCGTGGCGCCAAAGCTAAATCCGCTCTTGTCAATAAGTGGAACATTACTTACAGGTCTCTTACAAATAAGTACAATAACTTACAGGCCTCTTGTCAACATCTTGCAAGTTATACTTGCAGGTCTCTTGTCAGCAGCTTGCACTATACTTGCAGGTATTATTCAAAGCGGCCCTGGTAATCCTGGCAGGGGCTCTGGGCCCGGCCAAGGTGCGCAAGCGAGCGTGCGGCCTGTGCGAGACACTGGAGGTGCTCCGCCACCCGCCCGAGGCAGTACTGGCCGAGGAGTACCTGGTCTACCACATGCAGCGGCTCAACCTCACTGAAGAGGACTTCGAGTTCGAGCACCAGAGACAAACCGCACGCCGAAGAGCCATGCCCAATAGAAGGTCGGTTTAGGATAAATACTAAAATAATTTATAATGGCGGTAGTTCTTTAGAAGCTCAAAAGCCTAGCTTCCTTTACAAAATAATTGTCTTTCAGCTGTCCATCCATCATCAGCCTACATACGACTCAAAGCTGGGAAAAGGGTCCCCTATACTATTGAGATGGTTTAGCTAAGTTTTATTAAAAAAAAAGCAATTTGATATATGAATGGAATTATACTGACCCCAAAAACAGTAATAAACTTATATTAATTAACGTTTTTAAGCTTCTATGGAAGTACCGCCACCGATATTTCATATGTCTTACGGCGAATTTCTATAAGCAATATGTTGAAATTAGCCGATAGTCTATTTGTATGAAATCTTAAAGAACTTTGTATGTCCTTGCATTTTGAATAACGGTTTGTGTTGTTATGTTGGTAATATGCATGTAGAATGGATTCCGTAGTTTGTCAAATAAAAAATTGTTTAGATTATTACAATATGTAAAGTTATCTTTAAGAAATGTGATACGCACAATTTAATATTTGCATGCTACTTTAAAATATTATAGAAATAAATGCTCATGATATTTAATTAAATAATTAATTTACGTGTATTTATTAAATAATATTCGAGCATTTTATTTCTTCATTAAAAACTATAAATATTATCGCTTCATTAATTATAATCAATAGGTACTTGAATATATTTCCTTAAAATAATATGTATCATTTGTCCTCTGTATACTAGCATGATTAAGAATGTTCCTTTTTAGTTTGGTTTGTACAATTTATACAAAATAACTGCAAATTTGAACAGTATGTATATTTTAAGAATATATAGGTGTAAAAAGACTTTAATTTAATACCAAGATAAGTAGTTTGGTTTGGAACCCATTGGCATCAAAAAATAGTTGTCCGGTCTTATTTTTTAAATACGGTCTGTTTATACCAACATCGAACATTAGTCATCCATAGAGTACTGTTTAAGTTTGTATTTATACCTGTAAAAACTTAATCCTCTTAACGAATTAACATATCCATACAAAAAGTGTATGAAAACACTCAACCAGTCTGATAGTCTTGATGTTGACAAATTTGTTCGTTTCCATAGGTCAATAGAAACCAGTTTATAACCATGGCTGTGTCGTGTTCGGAAGAATTGTTATTATTTAAGGTATTATTTCAAATTCACCCTTGAAAGGACGACAGCTTGGTATCTAAATTTGTTCCAAGGGTATATGTTTGTATGTGCTAACATTATGATTAAAATTTGTACCGTACTAACGTTTATGTCGCTTGGAGGCTTTACATTAAGTGGGTGATACGGTTTTTGCTGTCATTTTATATGGCCTAATGTTTTCGTACCTTTATGCTCCTATGCCAATCCCCTAAGCTGTTGAAGTGGTCTAGGATTCATCATCATCATCAGCAAAGCACGCCTTCTACAACTGAGAGGATTTAGCCCTTAGTCCACCACGCAAGCCTACTGCGGGTTGACGGACTATAGAACTAAGAAACTCCAATGACTTCTCATTTTCTTTGTCTATGTGTGAATGTTAATGGTCGTTAGACGTCCAGTACTACAACTTGCCTGTGGAATGCTGAACCCAGGAGAGAATCAGCCAAGTTTTATCTGTTAATACTCTTTAAACGTGAATTTTATTCCTGCATTCCATTTTTGTAATGCCTGTATGTTTAATGGTTTGTGTATCTCTGTTTCCTCATTTATTTATTTCACAATCCATTATCTTCATAAATAGGTATTATTTTCTTTATACTATTTGGTTATACTAATGGCATAACCAAAATTATTTTTGCTGTAATACTAAAAATAATATGTGGTGAGCGTAATAAAAATCTGGCCTATTTTATAATTTACAAGTTTTTTTAAAAGACCATTTTTCTACTGATAACATAGACAAATGCCTGCTACTTTATCAGGGCATGGAATATTATCATGCTTTAAAAAAGGTAAAGAATCTAGAAATATGTGACGTTATGGCGCTGGGACAGTCCCCCTACATTTATAAGGAAATGAGGGGTACATAATTAAATATTAGCTTTAATTTCCAGTGGCAGCTGATTCAGCGACTGCTCCTACAAGCGTTATTCAAAGAATAACGCCAGGGATCTGTTCAACACGCTGTGAAGCGTCCATTGACTGCCGTGTAGTTAAGTGTTTGTGATACAAGACTGTCGCCTCATCGTCGCCCAGCAATGGACACGACAATGCGACCAAACGATAACGACTGACGAACTGTGGATTAGGGAACGTTTGTAGCATAATATAGAGTATTTAGGGCCTTGCAGTAAACGTATAGGTGGCCAAATTTATATCTCCATACATAACAGGCAATGTATTTGCCTTATGTAAAGAATATTTTCGCATAATACCCGCAATGTATGACGTAACTTTTATCTTTGAAAATGATAAACATTTAGTAGAAATTATCATCCATTTATCATTGAGACTAAGGAAGCGAAGGTATACATACTTGTGTAAATATTTTTTTTTCTAATAGGTAAACAGGTACAGCTTAACAAATATGATTGGTTCACAGATAATGTTATTCATAAATTCGTGTAATTAATGTGTTATTATTGTACAAATCTTGTTACTCTGCAGTGCCTGTGTAAGTAATACCTGTAAAATATCAGATGTAAGTATGTAAATGTTTAAATACTAGAGAGCAATTGTATATATCACTGAATTGATTTTTTGCTGTAACATTCCTTAAGGTCTTTCATCATTTCCAGTTAGGTGCAAGATTATCTAAGGATAGTTTTCCTTCATTCGCCAAATGTTGATAATCAGTCTTGTCTCTGGATCTCTTTCAATAATTGACCAATCAGGTGAATATTAGTCACTCACACAAATATATAATTGTAATTGACTTTCTATTTGGATCTATATTGAAAGATTTATCTGGAACACTTATCTGGAAGTGGTGAAACACATCATAAAATTTTTGTAATAATTTTGATTGTATGGTAATGATGTGATGATAAATGTTTTTTTGATATAATAAACGACTCTATATTAAGAGATTTTTCTGTATAATGTAGCTTACATTGATAATAATGTAAATATTAATTAAAAAATATATTCCTTGAATGCCTTTTACTAGACATTTTTATGAAACGTTATTGCAAGGCCTTTTAAAGAAGACATTATGTTATATGTTAAGTGAAATTGGGATGGGAAAATATTAAGTTGGGATACAATTTGATGTGATGCGGACAAAGTTCATTTTGCACAAATACATATATCCGTGTTTAAGTTACAAATTATTATGTGTTCTTCAGTAGAATAATTTATAATATATTTTTGTCTGATTTTGTCCGTTTCACATCAATCTTTAATTTCAACTTATTTTATGATAAACCTAAAATTTCATTTATTTTACTACTTATATTCTCGAATTATATATGTGTTCCGTAACCAAATTTGGACCAGTAAAATTGACAAATGAGTAAAGTGTTGCCACTTTATAAAAAAAAACAGATTGGGATTAAAATACTAGTTACGGAACAGCGCACACAGTATTTCAAATGCCTCATGTGTAACTTAAGCAGCGATTGTTAAGTATGTACGCGTTTAGTTTGTAGGTTTGTATTTTATATCTTGGACCATACGCTATTTATTACTAATTTTCATAATTTAAAACAAAATAACACGGGCGTGGTTCCTTTGTAAATTCCATTGCTGATTTCTTATGAACGTATATCAAATAAATATTGAATATAGAAAAATATACTGTAAATGGTAGATTTTTTTCTGTGTATAGCAATACTAAATTTCTACCAAAATACACGTATGTATTAGCAAGAATGAGATTGTATTAGAAATGTGTAAAAAATCTAAAAAGTAATATTGTAATTATTTCACATATCGTATATAATGTAAATAAAAGTATCCGTTAGTAAGGGACTGAAGTTAGTTAAAGGTTGCGGAATTTTGCAGAATAATAAAAATATTACATTTTAGCATAGTCTGCAGTCGCCTCTACTGTGTGCAAACGCTTGGTGTTGCCACATTCCAATAAAAAATATACCAAATTGCGTGTTAAACATGAAAGCACATATACACGTTTCAGAAATCTTTTTAGAGAGTGAAATGTATGTAGTTATGTATTCTTTACAATGTTAATACTTTGCAAAAGAAGTCACTAAAACACAACTTCTTATAATTGTCTGAAGTCGGTTTTAGTGTGTAGTGTAATCACAGCAATTTATTTTTACTAGGCATCCCTTAAATTATCATGACTGCTACTCATGTATGAATTATTTAATTTCTCAGTTACATTTACGTAACATAATTTTGCTATTTGACTCTTTACACATGTATATCAGTCCATAAACATGTCCATTAATGGGCATATAATTGTTTGCATACACAAGAGGTGAACTTACAAAATATATATTTACAATATAGAAGCTGATGTGTTATAGTACATAAGTCTATCTATACTACTAGAAAAGTACAATTTAGAATTATCAATATAATTTTTGTGTCACCTAAAGGAATTTCAGTGGTGTTTTCATTTTTCGGATTAATATACTTTTCTACAAATAGTGCAAGAAAAATACATAAAATATATATTTTTGTCATAGTGTTTTCAACCTTAAACCATTTTTCTTACGACCTTTATCTGAAATTTGTTATTTAAAACATAGATAAATGTATATAATCAATATTGTTAGGAAATATTCCAATTAGTTTTGGTAGATCCCCACATTCCTCCTAGTAACAGATATTAAAAATATATTCCATATTATGTTTGTCTAATTGTGTAAATTCAGAGAGAATTACTACGAAAAGTCTTTAAATGACCTACTTTATTTATCATTTAGTAACCTATCAATGTTGATACTTAGAAAATGTTATCTGACGAAATAGATGTAGAAGATTTTCTGATATGTATGTATTTCAACATGGGGTGGTACACACGTATGTACTATAAATGTATAAAGTTGTGTTCAAATTATAAAAATATTCCTTATTTTTAATATTTATTTGTAATCAGCTAGATGTTTCTAATATGTTCTTGTATTAAATGTATGTCTCAGCTAGGCGTCAGGTTATTTGATAACCAAATTCAATTTGTAGCAGCTATTTAGTTTCGGATTTTTAAAGCCGAGCTTGGGATGAAATTTAAGCGCGAGTCTTGTATAAATTGTATTTTTTGTAATTTACTGATCATTGTATTATTTGAATTAGTAAAAATAATTTATATTTTGATATAAGATTTCATGGCAGTAAGTTATCAATAAAAAGCTAATAGTAATTTTCTAAAAAGTTTTTGATTCATTAAATACTAGATTTTTGGTATAAATGAAATTGCAGAATATTTTTTTCAAAAATTAATAAAATACGTAGAAACTGTGGTAATGCAAATTATAATCTCAAAAATCGAGGATTGTTAAATAAATATTATTGTAATGTATACTTTATGATCGCAAATGGCGTGCAAGGCCAAATAAGTTTAAGTCATGTTTTCTCCTATATACATACCTGTTACCAATATTATAAAAGTGTTACATGGAAACAAATTGTACGAATACTAGGCTATGATTTAGTTAAGCATTTTTGTCCGTTTCGGTGCATACATTTTATTTGTGTATTGGCAGTTTCTCATTTTGCGGGAGTGACAAGAGAATACGAGTGCATTATTTAGTATTTAGTTGGAAGGCTCGAAACTTTTTAAAAACTATAATATTATACATATGTTCGTGCATAAAGGCTTTTCATAATTACCACAAATTCGCATATGTATGATAGGAAGTTTCGAATATTGACCATCGTTCCGATTGCTAGATTTTTTTTGTTTACAAATGATGGAACCCATTGCGCAAAATTTTAAATAACGTAGTTTTTTTTTACAACTTTTCTATTATTTTTGAAAAGGACAAGAACATTTCGCGTGACTTTTATAGATTTGTCATAACGAAATTGTTAAATTCTGTAAATCTACCTTCAAAAACGTTTTTTTTAAGCAATCGGTCGATGGTTGAATCATGATCTACGCGTGAGGAGTGTTGTGTGATTTTTTTGTTTACTTTTCATTGAATTTTAATTAAACGTTATGCGTGTATCGTGGTATAAGTGATTTTATTATTTGTTGTTATTGCTTGCTAAATGTTTTTAATCGTATTTAGTGGTAAACTTGCGAAGTTCTTGTAGCAACGTCAAGCGAAATATTAACTACAAACTATCTCTGTAAAAATATCTGATCTTATTGTTACATGTCTGTGTTGAGCCTCATATATTCAGAGGATCTGATTTGACCGCAGATCAATCAGTATCTTGAAACATTTAAAAATTTTTTCTACAATAACAAAGGAGTTTTGTTTCTCAGCGCCTCTGAGTATGTCGCTTATGTGAAAGAAATTCTATTTTCTGTCTACATGTACTTGGATGTTTCTGAAATAGATCTAAATTAATTTGTAATTTACTTATAGGAGAGACCTATGGCGGTGAAGAGCTGCACATTTTATATTAAGTATTTTATACTTTGATTGAGACTGTTATAACACATAATCAAAATCTGCCCTGTTGTTAAGACTGATCACGTTAAGAAAAATTTTTGATAACGAACTAAGATTTCATCACCAAATTACTTTTTATACTTGTTGATCAGTCTTAAAAATAGGAGCTTGAGACGCACAAGTATTAAGATAACTCATAAAACAGTATAACTTCAGAACATATGTTGACTATTAGAAGCTTTCAGTCTCGAATGTATGGGGACCAAATAAAGTATGAAAAACAACGAGGAAAGAAATAGTAGAATGATTTTTATTGTTGAAATTGTACTTTTTTAATATTATTGGTAAAGGTGGACCCAATAAAGGCCGAAGTTGTAGTTCTGAGATTTAGTGCTTATAGTTTTTGCTCAAGCGTCGCCATGGGTCTCGGCCGAACGTTCCACAATGAACCACATTCCGTATACAGACTGTATTTATTATTTTACGTATCACTTGGGATATCGTGTGTATTTTTGTACAGCATCTGGAGATTTTCATATTGCTGCAATATTCGTGTTGTAAATAAATATTAAATATGACATTGGATTGTTTTTCATTTTTCCTCCGTTTACTTACGTTACTTCACACAAAATAATGACCCACAGTTTGCCCAAATCAATTGCAAATACCAGTAGTTTTAAGTTAATCATAAAAAATTAAAATGGGATTTTCACGATGTTGCAATAAACAATAAAACAAAAATTAAGTTTTCATAATTTATTGTTTAAAGACAAAAACGCCACTCTTAGGTACAAATAATACGATATTAGGTAAGTTCATAAATCCAATGTAGTTTGTGTATCCCTATTTAAAAAAAACAGCAGATCTAATAGTGTTTTATTTCCTATTTTTAATATTGGTCACAGTAAGATTATGAGATTAACGATTATTGTTTTTAGAATTTTTTATAGATTAAGTACCTGTGCGTAGTTTTACTGAATCATTATTTAGGCATATATTTTAATTGTGGTTGGAAGCCCTTCTTAATTTTATTGTAGTTCATTGATCATGGGTCTATTTTTTTATTCTGTACATCTATCTATTGTTTTGTATTGTATATTTGGATACATTGTTGTTGATAAATATACAAAAGACAATAATGATGTCAAGGGTTTAGTGATAGTTACATGACGGAAACACTTTTTTAAACAAAAATATTTTAAAATATAAAGGGATCTCACAAAAAAACATCAGAAAATGATAAAATTTGTTACGATGACGAATAAAACGAAAAATTATAATTATATATTTAATATCTCGCACTAATTGAGCACCAAGTGTATTTGTTTGTAAATAGTCATTTTGAATCTTTGAATCAGTTTAGCGTGCACACCCGATAGGTCATTTGTTAAAAGAAATGCTACCGACTTATACCAAGGTTAATTTTATTAAGCGTTTTAGTACAATTAAAAATAACTAAGCTTATGCTAGTAATAAGGCAGTGAATTGTTGTCTTTATTGTACCTATTTCTTTAAGTATTTTACAAGTTCAAAGATAATTTATAGGTAAATAAAACTTCGTTATATGTAGTAAAATATAATATACATATTGCAACTTGATGGCGCATGAGCATTAGTCTTGTGATAGTTACATATAATGTTAACATTCAAGTCTTTGTGTAAAAATGTAACATACAAATAAATAGATGACATTACGCCCTTCATAATGAAATTATTTTATCATATACACTTTACGCTTTAAAATTAAACACATCTTATAAAACGAGTAACTGCAAACTGGTTACTACATAGTCTAAATTGAGATGTTTTCAGACGTCATAAATAACTTCATTTGATACAACGCAACACACAGCAAAAACGAAAAAAATGCGTTATTGACATCGAGGTATCGATAAAACTTGAACGTTACATAAAAAAGAAAACTAGCAATTTCTATCATTTTTTATGTTTCAAGGCGACTGCTTGCTGTTAGCAATTCATTTTTTATTTTTTATTGCTTGCTGTTAGCAATTCATTTTTTATTAGATAATTCAACATTAATTTGGTTTCTTTTATATCGATATTCGCTGTTGAGAAATTTATCGATATTTTTAAAATGTTGTATTATACTGGTTTTAAGAAAAATATCGTGCTTTATAAAGTGATTCTTTTAAGAATTCCTTGGTAATAACAAAATTACTGCTGGAATTTTTCGCAGATTTCTATGAATTATTTTATGTGCATGTGTTGCAGCTTACTTAGGTACAATAGTGGAACCTTATTATCTTTTCACCACTATCGTCTGTTAAAGACCAATATACCTGAATATTGTTTTAACGAACCAAATTAATGTTGAATCAATTAAATTCAACTAGTTCATTGTTATAGACGTATAAGCTATGAAATTGTTGGAAATCTTCTAGTCGATAAACGTCTTCAAACGAATGTTGTAATTGACACATTTGGTTAAACTTGGTCTCTAATAACAGACATAAATTACATTACGTAAGTTAAAAAAAAATCTATGTTATCGAGTAATTTTGTTAGTAAAAATAAAGAATTACAACCGTGTCGAGAAACTTTGTTTGTTTGTGTAGGGAAGTATCGATAAGATCACCTAAAACATCGACATCCGTGATAACGTCTTACACGTCTATAACAAGGTATCCAATTCACGATAACGTACCTCGCCAATACAGCACAAAACAATTATTTACAAGATATGTATTTATTAAAACAATTTACAAACGCAGTCTGCCACTTATATCACTGCACTAAGCTTTTTAAATACTTCGATTTGTTTTTTAATATATTCCTAAGGTCTTTTAGAACGTCTTCCCTTCCGCTTTTCAGTCTTTTCTCGACGGGGTTGAAATATTTGTCTTCTAAATTTAATTTCGCGAATTCCTCCTCTATTGTCGACGGGTATTCGTAATTCGGCCAATCGTCGAGAATGTTCTCGAGGAAGACGATCGTGTTCTGTACACTTTCGTTCAGTTGGTTGAGCAGTTCCAAAGTTTTGATGTCATCTGGCGATTGTTGAATTTTCTTTTTGGATTTCTTGGTGTTGGGCGGGGTTACGAGCTCGTTGCAAACGCCAAGGAGGAAAGTTATTATGCCAATGAACTGTAACAAGGTTGTGTTATGTTATTAGTGTAGAAGGATAAGCATTATCGATAGTATAGCTGGACAATTAGTAGACATTGCTGGATTGAATATTTGCAATAGATGGTTATATTTTATTATAATGACAAATCTTAAACCCCTTCCCATATATTGTATGACATTCTTACCCTCGAAGTATCTAACGACTTTTAGTTACACACGCCGATCTTTACTATCGACAAATAGCGATATTAAAAGTATGTTTTCTTTTTTACTCATATACCACTTTTGTGTAGATTTTGGCAGGCCTTTCTTTACTTTTGATTAGTCTCACCCAATTGGAGTGTTAATAGTCAAAAGCCTAGAGACCTTTGACAGGGAGTGGCGTAAATTGGCACAAAATAGCTATGGAAGAAAAATGCCTTTGCCCTACAATTGGATCTGGTATAGGCTACTAAAAAAAATGAGCATACTACTTAGTTTTATCCAGAGGCGTGCTATAAGAGAGGTTTATGTCCGTTAAGGGCTGATGATGATGATGATGACACTACCCCTACCTCCAAGAAGTTGGAGAGTGCCTCCAGCGCGTCCCGCATGGCCCACCCGGGGTCGGGCGCGCAGGCGAGGGCGCGCAGCTCGGCCCGCAGCGCCCCCCGCGCGGCGCCCAGCAGGCGGCCCGCCTCCGCGCAGTGAGCGTGCGCCGCCGCCGCGCGACACACGCCCAGCGCGCCCGCCAGCCGCAGCGTCGTCGCGTACAGCTCCCGGTACGGCACGGGCGACGACACGAACGCTGGAATGGATTAGGATGAATATGAGATGAAAATATGTTGATTTTGCGCTAATGAATCGTGAAAACAAATATACAAAAACAACAAATATAAACAATATCAGCGATCATATTAAGATCTTTGAACAATAATTAAAACAATGACTATTGCCAATTATTATAGTATGTTATAACGCTCCTTTGTGGATGTTCGCGGACTTAAAAATAGCGCAAAAAAGTTTAGTAGGTTCGACGGTTGCTGGATGACTAAATACTATTAAATGGAGAGAAGAATAAAGCTTTTAATGACTCGAAGATTGAATTTATACATCATCATCAACCCATATTTAAACATATGGATACAAACATAAATAAAGCTAAAAAGTCACTATAAATATCGAGGACTAGTTTACGTAATATACCAACCAATAATCCTAGACGGAAACGGCGCGGATATGCACAGCCTCTCCTTGTGGCAGTACTTCTCCCGGCACTTGTCCATGGCGCTGCTGAAGGCGTCGACGCAGGCCTCCAGGTCGCGGTGGTGCGGCCGCTTGAGGTCCACGGGCCGGGAGTCCGCCAGCTCGATGCACAGCGCCACGGCCGAGACCAGCGCGTCCTTCAGCCGGAGGTACGAGACCTCCTGCTCGAACGTGCGGGACTTCAGGCCCCAGTCCTGGCACTGGGGAGGGTCCCAGTCCAGCATTATGTTCAGGTCGCGGTTGTCGCTGTAAGTGGGGTGGGGTGTTTAGTGGGTGATTTGTTTTTTGTATGATGATTGGGCATGTTTGATATTATTTAATTTGTTATAAAACTGTTTTTCGCGTGTTTTATAAATAAAACTTCCTATACCATACATGTACTGTAAAATCTGCCTTATAAGTCAGTAGGTGTGGAACGTACAGGTCCGCCGTAAGCGAGCGTGTAATGAATGCACCGCGGCTTGACGGCAAATATTTCGGCGACAAAACTGGGAGTAAGTAGTTTAAGCGTTGTTCCAGATAAATTTAGTTTTAATATAGATTTTAATTTGTAATTTTAAGTACTTACCCACGACACAAGACTCGTATCTTAATATGGGGTCAGCCTTGTGTGTGACTATTGGGGGTGATATTTTTTATTTGTCATGATGTGACTGGCATGTCGGGCAAAAGTTCCAAAATAAAAAGAGGAAAAAAATGTAGTTGTATAAAGCGTTTTTTTTTCTTATAATGCGACTGGCATATTAGACAAAAGTTCTAAAATCAAATAAAAAGAAAAAAAGCAGTAGTATAATCTGGTTGGCCGGGCACATACGTAGGGTTGTCCGGCAGCCGCGGGGGCGCGTGCAGCGGCGCGGGCGGGCCGGCGAGCAGGGCTGCGAGGGCGCGCTCGCGGGCACACAGCGCGCCCCACGCGCACGCCTCCAGCCGCGCGCCCCACGACACCAGCTCCACCACCTTCTCGAACGTGCCGAACTTGTACGCGTACGTCAGGTGCTCCACGCTCTACAGGGAGGGGGGGATGTTATATTTTCAACATATATACTAATACATATGATTTATGGCATGTGGATACGCCATGTTAATGTAGTGATGGCCTCGAGATATAGGCAAGCAGTCGAGAAACACACCTCTGAATTTTGAAAATTATACAGGTGTATTCAGACCGCGATCAGAAACTTAGGTAGGTAATAGCTATGGTCATCGCTAACCCATTGAAATTTAAAAAAATCGCTACAAAAAATAAAAATGTTAACCTTTTCCTTATAACTATTGATATTAAATATGGTAACTATAGGTTTAATAATGGTTTGTATGGAAAACGTCAAAATTTTTATTATTGTGGAATGTTTTTAGGAATTTCTTGGGTGATGTATACTGCCACCTCACATTAGACCAGCATGGTGGACAATGGCCAAAATTCTCTCTTATAGAGAGAAAACATGTTCAACACTGGGACAGATATAACATTGTCAATAATGATTATTTGACCTCTTCCGACCAAACAGTTAACTAACAATATAAGTATCACAATATAAGAACAATATGAAGCACAAGCTCACATCCTTAGCATGGTGTGAGTGGAATGCCCGTGTGTCAGCGAGTAACTGCAGGGCTCTCGAGGCTGCTCCGGCTGCGAAGGCCCTGGCGCAGTGCGTCCAGCCGAGGGACACCAGCTGGATGTGCTTCACCTCCAGACGACTGTACGCACTCTCCGCGCCACCCGCACTGCCTGCATACATATACATACAACATTATTTGTTGTGTATGTGTTTAGGTTGGGATGTTGTAGGGGCAATGAAAAATATGATGTAGTTTATGGTTATAAGGAAAGTAGAATATATTCGTTATGCAGTTTTATCCAAAGATCAGATTTGCATCAATCAATTTAACTGAAATAGATACACCTTACATAGTTCTGATCCCACCCTAGGACTAGTGGGTATCTAAAACTATATAAGAATTTCAGTCTCACTAACACCCATTTCAACATTACAGGATTTAGGTAAAAAATTTACAACTGTACTATTAATTAAAAAATAACATTTCATTGTGCTCATGTATTATGTATGATAATTGCAATACTTTGTACTAACACATAAATAAATAAAAATTAACGAAAATATTATTTACAAAGGATTGTTTTTTAAAATCTTACCAAGCACATGGTATAGTTTTATAAGTAACAGCTTCACATGGAAGTTGGCTGGCGAGTGATGTAACACCAACTCCAAAAGGCACAATGCTTCTATAACCGGCGCAGAACTTTGTTGCTGCACAGCTGAAACACAAAACATTTGTAGGAAATATTGCAATTGGAACAGGGGCGTTATAGTTGGCCCAAAGTATTGGTTCTAATTAACAGATACTTTGAAATGAGTTAGATGTCTTATTCACTTGAATAGTAAAAAGTGAAAAGATTTTTGTTTTTGTAACTCTGTAATCAAGGCTTTTTTTATGTATTTATTTACATATATTTTTTACTATTTTGTTTCAGTTCCACATTCAATTTAAATTTCAGAAGTTACAATGCATATTTTTTTCCAATTTTATTAAACCAATGGCCAAAAGTGATAATAATAAACAAAAGTAAACAATCATTTATCAGAAACTCAAGTATATCTTATCAGCATCTCATTTTCAAGTATGAGCAGAGAGACTTATCAAGATATAGAAGCTTAAGATGTATCTATAAAAACATTTTGTACTTTTGTTTAATTTGACCAAACAGATAATTTTGTTTTGCAAGTTACTTTCTTGTATCGGAGTGTGATACACATTTATATTTGAGACACTAAACCTTGTTCACTTATCCAATAGACCAAATATTTTCAGTAGACATAGGTGTTTTATTCAATGTTTAAATCTCACTTTGGAATTTCTTTACCAAACAAACTTCCTAGAATATCAGATCCGTAACTTCTCCAATGAATATTTTTGTCCTATCTCACCTCACGCTACTGCAACCCTTAAAAGCCTCACAACAAGAGCTATAACCGCCTACCAGCATAGAAGTAGTGATGTGCTGCAAGTATCCCATATCCATCAGCTGCGCAGAACTCTGTAAGTGTTGCTGTGACGAGCCCCCGCTGGAGACAGCGCACGTAGTGTCCGCGCAGCACCCGCGCCAGCTCTAGCGCTTCGTTAGCCCCTAGTGGAGCCGCTGAGAGCCGCCATGCTGATAGGCATGATACATGGCGCTGCACATCGTCTATCTGTTGGCATTTTAGACCATCATTAGCATCACTCACACTAGGCCAGCGTGTTGTACTAAGGACTCTTTCAATGGTAGAGAAGGCCCGAGCACACCAGTGGGATGTAAATGGGCTGATCAAAAGAAGAATAAAAGATTAGACAGTTATTTACTCATGGCCATTTTTGGTACTAAACTCTGAGTTGTTGCAAACATTTAAAAATTGGAAAATTTTAATAGGAATGCTGCATTTGAAATTTAATGATATTAAAATAGCTACTTACATTGTCTGGTTCACTGTTCTCATCAAAACCCAAACAAGTCAAAAAGTCTCTACATTTATCTTCTCTTTCCTTCTGAGGAATCATAGCCAAATATGGTCTAAGATCAGGCACTGCACATGGTTTATTTGCAAACACTCTTAAGTACTGCACACAGAGAGCCAAGCCACTGCCAAGCAATGAAGATGGATCCCCTTCAACAGACAACCGTTTCCACAACTCAAGTCTAGCTAAATATGGTCCCCTAAGTGTCCTCCCTGAAGTCATGCTTTCAACCAGCTGGCATATGAATTCATGACACTTTTCTGCTGTGTCATCAACACCATTCTCCTCACTAATATTCTCTTTCATTAACTGGAAGACTGAGTCAAAATATGGCATGTAATAGTCCCATCGATCTTGGTTATCATACAACAGTTCCTTGCACAAAGTATTTAGCCTTTTCCAATGCCCAAGCTTTTTTAAATAAGGTATGCAAGCTTGGGCAGTTGAACCCGGTACTAGTTGGGAGTATAATGGACTTTCAATAAACTTTAAGATGTCTTCCCATTTCTCTTGCAGTTCTAGAATCATAATGTAGAGTCTTGCTTCTTGCTCTGCCTCCATTTTGTTTTCAGATATAAAATTATCAACCATTCTTTGTGCAAGGGTGAGAAGGATGCCTTTTTTAGTAAGATCGTGTGTTGACTTAGCCTGTGAATCAATTATTTCATTTATATAATGAAACCAGGGATCTTGACAGTAAGAATCATACAAGAATTTGTGAAAATCAAATAATATTCTCATTTTATTTACAGCATAAAATTTCTATTAGTAATAAAAAAAACATCTTTTTAAATTTAAAGGCTCAGGTAAGTAATAATACAAAGAGATTTTTATCATATTAGGAGTACAAATAAGTTTCCGCCGTTTTTTAACACAAATTAAACATTTATTATAAAAGACTGCTTGCTGAGTGACTTCTAATGTTAGAGCAAGTTCTTTTTGTATTTGAGATGAATCGTCCTCCAATAATTCCTCCAATCCTGCATCCTCGTAAATTTTTGGCCTTCCACTGCAATCTTTGTCTTCTACGTCGAAATCACCGTTTTTAAACTTTTGAAACCACTCTCGACACGTTCTCTCACTTAAAGCACCCTCACCATATGCTTCTACGAGCAATTCACGCGCCTCAGCAGCAGATTTCTTTAAATTAAAGAAGTAAACTAATATTTCCCGCAAATGACGCTTACTTGGCTCAAATTTTGACATTTTCAACTTATAAAAATTACATTTTACCAATATAAAATCAATGATATTAATAGGTTAGGTTGTTCTTGAATGTCCAAACTATTTTTTAAGCCGGTTATCATCTGCGAAAGCTAACCGAAACTCCAATAAAATCTATCTACAATAAAACGGCGGAAACTTATTTGTACACCTAATAATACACTGAACAGATCACAATAAGACCAAGATTCTCCATTAATTTGTAATTTGTAAGATTCCATTTACAGACCTGCAAAACGATGCTCATCACAGCCCAGAAGTAATATGGATTCTTTGGAGCAAACTTGTACAGAGCCATGGCGGCTCTCTGCTGGCACCGATGGTCACCGACCCTCACATAAGACATGAAGAGATGAGAGTACAGCTCCTCATTATTTGGCTCCACTTTCACAGCAGCCTCATACAGTGCACATACTTTATGCACTGCAATTTATTAAGACTTTAGAATTTCTACTTCAGGGTACAAACATTTTTATATTCAAAATGTTGTATTAAAGAATTTAACTTTCTAATGCTAACTTCAACATTATTCTTTATATAGATTACAACTGGTATAAAGATTATTGTGTCATAATCATCATTTAAGTACAATGAAAAATCCCAGCACTAAAATTATGGATGCTTCACTGTCACATAATATCCAAATTAATGTTTATATTTCAATTTGATGTTCTTATTTTATTGAAATGGATAGTTCCTGTTTTGACTACCCAATTATTTTTTAAAAGCAATTAATAAACATACAGGACTTGTATTTGATTTTCTATACGGCAAATATATTTTTTACTCTAACATCGTAAATTAAATTAGGCATTGTGTTAGAAATCGTAAGTACTGATTTACAGCCATAATTACTCACATTGCTGAGACTCTCTGTATGATATCGTCATCGCCTGTAACGTGGTATCATCACTGGGTTTCTCCTCAGCTAGTTCTTCCAGTAATATATGAGCCTCCTGCGCCTTACCTAACCTAAAAAGCGCGAGCGCCTTTAAAGCTCGCGCCGCTTGCAACGAAGAGCTTTTTTTTAACACTTTCTCGGCCTCCTGCAAAGCCTTTTTGTTATTCCCATTGTCTAACCAGTCTGAAAAAAATCGTACATTGCCATATTTTCGCTAAAACTTTTCCTTCTCTCTAGGGGAGGTTGTTTCGAAAAATAGAATTGAAGTTACGTAAAGTTTTTACCGTATATTGGGCGCAAACGTCTCTCCACAACACCCCCGTCGTGCATGTGCTGCGGCCGCACCGCCATTTTTCATTTATAAATATTTTTTCCGCTTAAAAAATACGCTTTCCGTATTTTTAAGGCTTTCCCACAGCACGTTTGTTTTGTGAGTTTTGTCTGTGGTATAATTGATTGACATTGACATATGTTACGAAATTGCCAGTACAGATTATTTCAAGATGACATAGACAAAGTAAATTAATCAGCGAAATATTAATTTTTCAACAGCTTGAACATCATTACCATTTACCATACTATTACCATAATAGATTAGTTACAAAATTATTATCGTTGAATTGGGGATAAAACTCGAAGTTGATTGAATTTAATTGGTATCACATACATTCTACATCGACATATATTATAAATACACCCAATAGTAATAGTGCTAACCCCAGACTAGAATATAAATTCTTTGATGTGGGTATTAAAAACTATGAGAGACTTTTGGGCCTCACAAACATCCAGACCAGTATTTGTGGATTACACAGACATTTATCTCGGTGCGGGGATCGAACCCACGGCCTGTCGTTTCGCAAGTTCGTATCTAGACAACTGCGGGACGGGGCTATAGAATAAAGAATTGCATTATGTGAACTAACACTTCTGCCTAGTTATATCAATTGGATATTGCATTGTTATAAGAACTAATACAATTAAGGTAATTTACTTAAACGCTTTCATGACTTATACATGTACATACTTTGCAGGAGCTGTTGTTCTATTAATGCTCTCATATAATATTTTTTACTTCGAATACTATTAATATTCACGGTTGCCTAATATTTAGGGTCGAGCAGTTGTAAACTTGTCTATCTCATTCCACTTTTCTTTTTCAAGTTGAACTAAGAGTGTCCAACTACTTCTAGACGTCTAAAAGTCGTTTTTTATGTGCCCTAAAGTATAATATCATCATCAGCCTGTATACGGCTTGGCATCGCTTCATCTACAACAAAGAGGGCTTTGTTTATCATAATTATCTATTGCAGAGTTGGCGGTGCAACTTTTACTCAATATTGGGGAAATTAAACAACAAAAAACATTTTATAACATTTAATTTAACATAAATATAATTTACAAAAGTCAAACTTAATCTAAAGCTTCATCACCTAAGGCTGATTTATAATCGATCTTTATTTATAAATCCAAGCATACTAGCACGCTTGAAGTCATTCATACAACTAATCACTAAAGGCAGTAGATAGTTACGTCATAGGCCTAATTAAAGCCGATTATTTAGATCGAAGGTCGACAGTTTCGAATCCTGATTCTATGGTCGATATTTTCGGAGGAATTAGTTCTGGAGGATGCTCTCTTGATAGGGAAGCACGCTTATGCCTCGGTGGGGGGACCGGAGCGGGCGGGGGCACTTTCTTTTTCAACAAGCTCTTAATCCTCATGCCACCTCTGTAATAGTACAGATAGATCGCCGCCAGGACTCCGATGGCAACGAGCAACGTGACAATGGCGACCACAACTCCGTACCATGAGCTGCCGGTGGACTCTTCTGGAGTAGGCACAGTAGGCCGTCTATTGGGAGGCACGTAAGTTGGTCTTGGACGTCTTGTCGTGGTGGCAAAGCGTTCTCCAATAGCAATGTCTGCACATGCTCTAAATTCTTCCTGGGGCCCACACCCAACCCCTCCCGTTCCATTCGCACACGTACCCCAGTTGTTCCCCGCAATATACCTCCACTGCAACACGCAGTGCGAGCACTCCAGATCTCCAGGCAGCTGATACTTCATCTCATACACTTTGTTCCCGTCTTTAGGATAATATTTTGTGTCGTCTCTTCCGTCCATTTTGAGTACGTTCTTGTCCAAGCAGTCTTGGGTTGTGGATTTAGGCTCGTCGCACACTCGGAACTCGAAGAACCCGTAGTGGCTGGCAGTGAGTTCTACTTTGATGGTAATAGTTTCGTTGGGTGAGTATTTGCGAACTATTACGCCTTTGTAGAACCTTCCGCCGGGTTCGTGGGCTCGTGGTGGTGGAGCGTCCCAGGCGTCGCCGCAGACTCCGCATTTCCCACCGTTTTTGTTCCATTGGCGAGTGAAACCTCCGCAGAAGAGTTCGTGGTCGTTGTAGTTGTGTGGTGTGTCAAAGCCGAACCGCCACGCTGAGGCGCGGGAGGGTGGCTCGATCAGCCTGCCGTGCCCGTTGACAGTTCCCCATGATATGGCCAGTACTGCGAACCAGCACAATATAATCTGAAACAAAGAATGATTTAAATTAAAAAATGCAGTTAACGAGACAACGTGTCTAATCTTGGAAATGAACTGACATATTTAACTAATGAGATCGTTTACTTTCTCCGTTATTTTTAGTTTGAAAATGTAGATCATCTATCATTAGTTTTTATTAGTATTTCTTTTAGGTGTTAAGTATCTCCTTTCTGAATTTACCGCGGGAAGGAAATTGTAGAGATGTTATTTTGATTCAAGTTGTTTAAATGAAGCTATAAAAACCAACAAAACAAGAAGCTAAACATTGATTCATAAGCAAATATCTATATTCTTCCTCTCCACCATCCCCTCTTGAATCATTGTATATTTTTTTGCAGCATAGCGATCTAATGACGCAGATCGAGAATAGAACCCGCAGTTCTTAAAACACACTTGCCAGATGTATTTATACTATCTATACTATATCTTAGAATCAGGCATTTCTTAATATCCCAAAACTTTAAAAATAGATAAAGAATATCTTGACCAAAAAATTACATTTGTCCTATCAATAATATTATCATAAGTACTATTTGTGGCTTTTTAATATGGTGTAAAATAACCAATTAGAAGTAGATATTATAGATAACATAATAATTAATAATACGTTATCACAGCGACAAATCAAAAATAAGTTAGCTATCAACCAAATAACTGAATATGCTAATGACTTTATAATAAGTTAGTATTCTTAATAACTCCGAGTGTGGTATATTAATTTTAAATATTTTTTTGTCATTGTACTTTCTTGTTTCCTATCAGAAGTGGTAGTGGAAACATACCACTTCACGTACACAAATAAGACTTAGGTTTGGACCAACATAATGGTAACTTAAGACTCCTAAGTGAAAGTCGTAGGGCCTTTCTAAAGACTTACGTTAAACAATAAAATATGGTTGAGTTATTGATACAATTATTAGGTATGTTTGGGAGGAGAAAACATGCTTCGCTGACCCCAAAAAGATTAGAAAAGAAGAAAGGCTGAGTAATTTCTTCCACCCTATGCTCCAGTTAGATCGTTTAATTATTCAAGATCAATAAGGCGATGACGCTACCAACCTATCGAGTAATGTATATAGGTTACTAAACGGTACTTTCTAATAAAAGTCTTATTGTTATGGGAATCGCAGTGATGGTCTCAGCAACACATTGTTTACTTTTTCACAGTATTGTCTAAAGATGGTAAACACAAGTAGACTAAATACTTTGTAGATGTTCGTTATTTATATCTTGAAAATTATTAATCGATTAATGGAATAAAATTATAAAGCCGAAGAGTTTATTTGCTTCTTTGCTTGAACACGCCAATCTAGTGATTCACCCGTCTCATTTGAAAATTCTTTTAGTGTTGGGTAGCCAATTTATCGAGAAAGGTTACAGTTATTTATCATCACGCTAAAAAATAATAGGAGCAGAGCAGTCTTAAAAAATATAACATAACGGAGTGAGAGTCCTTCATCCTTGCCCAAAAAACTAAACTAAAAGAATTCAAAAGTTATAGGTATTGCCAGACTTGAGTCAGAATTGCAAAGTTATTCTATAGGCTTCGGATTACGTTTTAATACAACGAGAAAATTATAATTCACCTTATTGAGCTACTTTTACGAAGATAGATTCGCTTGAAAATGCGAGTTAACAAATACCAGTATATCAAGTTCGTATATAAATCAACGGTCGTTAACCTTTGCATCGCCATCTAGTTTATAAAATTGCAGATTGCCAAAATATCTATTTAAACTACGAGTTACCGATTTGTGGAAATAAAAGTTTTAAGAGACTGTAGCCTTTTCAAAAGACATTTGTGGATATTCTCTGCAGCAGAACGAAATCTGGAAAATGTACAATAAAACCTCATAGATTGCGCGATAAACATGGCTTAAGAAATGTCAGCCTACACAGAGTGTCAAATTTTTTTGTACACTAGTGTCCATAATAGGTGCCAATGCATAATTTTCGCGCTAATTGTAAAAATAGTGGTAAATGTATCGAGTTTCAGATATTCTCCTAAGTGCAATGTAACGTTACGAAACGACAAACACAACATTACGCGGACATATTGCTCAGAAGTTTTATGTTTACGTGCCACGGCGTGCCTCTTGCATAGCAATGAATGCATTCAGGGACGCAACTACTTCAGGAATTGGGTTTATGTAATGCTTTGAATAGCTAATAATCTGTCTAGGTTCGTGGTTTACTTTTTCTTGTATAATTAACATAAGTTATTCTATAATCACGTTCAGAACCTATAAATATATTATCTTCTTAAATATTTATCATAGTTTTCAGCTACAACGATCGGAGTACAGGTTATAAAAGTGTCTAATGACAATATCATTTGTTTTGATTCATCTCTTGACTAGGCAGTACCGATAACGTATTTTTATTTAAGAGTCATCCTTACAAAAATCAAGTGTGGTACCTTATAATTCAAAGTATCGTTAAGAACAGCTTACATATATTTATAATAAGGGAAAGACCTCTTTAGTTCCAAGTAATTCTCATCGAAGCAGGTTAGCTTTATTCTGTAAAGGGACGAGTGATCAAGATCGCTTGTTACTTGCTTACTACTTAGACGTCTATATAGTTTTTTTCAGATTTGGTGATTGCTAATGTCTTATTCTATATTCTTTTGAATCGTCAATATTTTATGCTATTTAAAAATAGTGTAATATAAAAAATAGACGATTCAAAAGTGCTTGTGAAAGTCTATTTGAATAAAGGAAATTTGACTTTGACTTTGACTTATGTCAAAGTAATTGTTTAAATCAGAATACGAAATATCTTAAAAGGATATAGTAGGACTGACGAAAACACCTCCAAAGCTTTGTCTTTGTTTACCTGAGTATATTGGAGCATGAGACCAATAAACATTGCTCTAATGAATAATGAAACACATGTAGGTGCAATAAGAGCATCATTTATTCAACTGTGGGGAATAAGATTGTCGTAAGACGCATCAGTTAAAATGCTTCCCTATCAGTAAAATACACATTTGATGTGCTTGGCATACCGATTATGGTAAAATAATATTCCCAAGATAAAGATTTCTCAGTATTCTATAATACAAAAATGTTTATCATATTTTATTTTGAGTATTTTCTTCTCGTTTACATGCTTCATTTAACCAGATTTTGGCTTTACCAGATATCCTAATAAATAGTTTGTCACCTAAAGTCCCAAAGTCTAAAAAATCCCAGATATTTTTTTGGAAAATAAAATATTCTCAGTATTTTTCTGGGAATACTATTAGTTTTTGTGTATAATATATTACGAGTGGTCGATGTAATAAACACTCCGGGATACTTATAAAATATTAAGTAATAAGATAGTAGTATAGTGACAATTTTCGTGGCGTTATTGACTAGACACCGACTTGTAAAAGAATATATCTCGGGTTCGATCTCCCCACTGTGACCAAAAAACAATCTGACCCACAAAATTCTTTCAGTTCTAAGTGTATGGCTGAAAAGTTAATGAAACATTAGACTTGTCATGATTATTTAAAAGTATTAATAAACAATAATAAACCGAACAGTCACACACACATAGTCCTGACCCCACATTAATATACGAGTATTGTGTCGTGGGTATCGGAAACTACGAGATAATTATCGGTCTCACAAACACCCAGGCCCGAAACAAATATTTGTGGATCACACAAACATTTGTTTCGGTGCGGAAATCGAACCCGAGGCCGCGCGTTTCACAAGCTGGTGTTTAGTCAACTGTGCCACGGGGCTATCAAATAGGCGGATAAGAACTACAACTTTTAAGAACCACAACTAACCGAGTGACTACATATTAGTTTTAATTTCGGAGAATTATTGAAATCGCTTCCGGATTCGTATCCTAATGCAAACACATGGGATAAATAAATTTCGTTCTTCCGTAAACTATGAATCATTATGCTAACAATGACTGACTATAGTAAGTAATTATACAAGTTACTTTGGTAATTGAATATGAATTCGTGATATTTACCTATTAATGTGTTTTAACGGCTACTCTTAGTTTTTAATTGTTTTAATGATAGCCACTTGAATTAAATAAAAATTGTTATTACATCTTGGGCTTATTTAATAATACGTAAAGTTGTTATTATCTTACACCACTAAAGTCTAATTATATATCTTGGGAGTTGTTTCTACTTTGGAGATGCCTTGTGTGCCTAGGACATTTTATATCGAAAAGTACATACTTTAATACACCTATAATAAGTAGCGTCTCGCTGTAAAAATTAACGAGTCGGGCAATTCCGTTAGAAATTTTTAGTAGCGGAACGGAGTTTGAAAATAAGCCGGAAATATGGCAATAGGCTCCCACCCTATTACGTGAGATTGATGTAGATCTGGGGAACGGTGAGTCCAAAAATGCACACCTTTCTACTTTTTCAGGGAACAAAGGTGTGGGGTTTTGTAGATATATATTCAAAAAATGGCAAAAATTGCTTCGAAAACCTTGTCCATCAGCATAACATGTACGGGCTGATTGAGATATCATTCGAAGTAACCTTAAACTGGAAGACATTTTTACTGCACAAAATATCGCTGTAAAATCTTCGTAAAAGTGATTGTTTAATTCCAGTACCAGTATTACATTGTATATAATCTTTTTACAGTGTTGTAAGAAGTTAAAACGTGCGATTAAACGATCGCCAATTGAGTCTCACGTAGTACTTTCACTGTTCACGCTTCAATCTTTATTGGGCAAGATATTTTCAGTTCCTAAACTTTTTTACGAATGGGTTGTCAATAAAAAGAACCAATGTGTTCTTACTTAAGTCTAAAACCATAACCGTTAGTATGTTAGTCCTCATACAATATTTGAACCATAGAAAATGGACGCATAGAATGGCTATAATTATGATAGTCACAGTCATGTTAAAAATTGACTGACTAATCATCTGACTCTTGATCTCGCAATACGAGTAAGTGTCGTATCATCTAGAGACCTTGGGTTAAATTTCTAGGTCGGGCGTAGTTTTATTGGTTTTTCCGGTATGGCATTCTCAGTAGCTCAAAAATGGTTGTGATTGTACCCCAAAAAAAGGCAATAGACTCGCCCTCTGTTACGCGAGGCTAATGTGGCGAAATTTGGGTTCTGAAATGCGCCTAGCATACCTTTTTGGAGAATCCAGGCGTGAGGTTATGTATTTTAAAACCTTAAGGTTCCACTTAAAAACACAAATGGCTTTCAACATTGAAACTGCTGCATCAAAATTCTTTACATTCACGTGTCCAAACACTGTCTATGGATTTTTTATTCATTGAAAGCATGGTGTTGCCACACGAGGGGAACAATTGGTGTTTGTTTAGCAACCGCAGGTCAGTCTGTACGTGAGACGTTTCGTTATGACGGTCACCAAGGAGGCCGTACCGTGAGGACAAATATAAAAAACGATTAAACGCTAGTGATAATTGTAGACAGTATTATTCATATTTATGCTTATACTTCGGTAGCTTTGTATAGAAAAGTGTGGTCCGAATGTTTGTTGATTAACTCCAATTATTGTAGAATCCTTTCTGCTGTGTATCTTTTACCATTTTTGCTAGTTCTATTTTTTATTTTAATCAATCTAGAAAGATGCCAAAACGTTAAGGATCGATTTTTAATTACTCAAAAAGCAATTAACAGTAGTGACCGAGAAGTGTAGAGTGAAATTTAGGGGACCTATCTGCAGAACAGCATTACTAGACAGACAAATAGAACAGATTAGAACCAACTGTCGCTAAGTAAGATTACACACAGCACATATTCGCACATTACGCAAGCGGAACTGCACGCATGATTACCTATTGAAAACGAAATGCATACGAAATAAAGCAAATTGTATCGCAACGGGCAGTAACTTAAGTCCACTTCTAGTCAACCTTGCTCAATAACGGAAGGGGCGAGACAAACAGTGAACGGTCGATATGAATATTACCTGAATCGGTCGACTAGAAACAAATCGGCCAACTAGAAATAGGTGGGCGGCATTAGAATGTAAAGTTTATCAGTAACCGGCGAATAATAGGTTTACGTAGGCTAGTTGGCACGTATTGCAGTTCGATAAGTTTTGCTGATAAAGGAACCGTCACCAGTGTTGCATTGTGTTATGTGTTTAAAATGATTTATTAAAATAATAATTGTAGAAAGTAGAAATATTTTTAAGATTAATATATTTAAATGTTGTATAGAATTAATTTATAAAAACTTTTTTAATGCCCTTTTCAAAAAACGGAACGTATATAAAAAAAAAATGAATTCACTGGTTCATATCAGCCATCAGGTAATAGTAAGTACCTACATATATCGATCCTGCTACAATTTATTGCCAATCATTTGTTTTTCTACAATTAAATAAAATTTTATGTCACACACCCTACATTCTTTCCAAATTACTCAGTAATCACAAATTGAATTATTGAGGTAGTTTCATTCTTCGTTTGATCGAAAACAGTAGATATAAATATCGTGTGCAATCGTTGAATATAACAAACCTTTAGCGAACTAAAGACCTTTAGATCTATAGTTTAGGCCAAGTGGTGATTCAGACACATATTTCGTACCCAATTTGGTTATCGCATTTGGCATAACTACCTAAGGCGTGTGCTGAGTTGAAAACTATCACAAAATGGAATGTAATTGGTAGTAAGATGATCATTGTTATCTTTATTTTAGACTGTAATCCCTGCTTTTCCCTTTAGCAATATTCCCTTTAGCAATCCTATCATTTCACCGCACTGTAAAAGTTGATCGTTTTTGTAGGGCTCCGTCTCACCTACTTCCTTCTAGAGTTATGACTTTTTTATTTCTATTCCAAATATAACAACCATATGGGTTGGAATACACAGCGACATATTTCGGCCACGTCGAGCCGCGAATAGGATATCAAACTTTACTAAAATTGTAAGAAGAATGTCTTTGTCAGTTACGCTTTCAAATTTAAAGCGCTGAATCGATTTTAACGGTTTTTAGATGTAGAGAGAATTGAATTTGAATACGTTATGGTGGACTTAAGCCTAAATCCACTCAGTTACAGAGGAGGCTTATGCCCAGCAGTGAAAAGTATGTAAAAACATACTTCTTAAAAAGGTTTTGCTTAAAAAAGCTATGCTAACTACTATTTCGAGACTATAATATGTGAAAGGACATCGAAGTAGGATGAGGCCATTAATTTTGTTTGCATCTGCGTTGTGTAAGTTTGTAGGCACTTATTTGTGTAGCTGTGCAATTGTTGCCTTCGTTGAATTTTTATACGTTCATTGCCAAATTTTAGTTTGTCCCAAATATTTTTTAAGTAATACTTGATAAACGAAACATATTTTTAAATACTGCACTTAAAAGTTAATCTTAACTGGTGATACTGTGATACTTCTGTTTTATTGTTATACCTATAGTTATGAAAATTCAAAAGAATACTTTTATGTTTTCAATAAAGATTTCATTTTAAAAAATATCCCAGATATTTAGAATTTTTTAGCAAGACAATATAAAATAATATGTATACTTTCTTGGGGAGGCCTACGTTCAGCAGTAGACGGCGATAGGCTGATTGAAAAAAATATATATATACACTGATTGCTGTCAGAGACAAAAATGAAAAAATCTACCCTTTATCACAATACAATCAAACATATTTTCATATTCAACGAAATATGTTCTAAATATACGTGCATGGTATTAACCCTTCAAAAATATTCTTTATATGCCTATTCAAAGTAATCCTCACATTCCTATGCACATAAAACCGGAACACAAATATTCTGTACATAAAACACAGCACGCACTTTAGGAAGTAATTAATATTACATACAAATGCTTGGGCGAACGTTCACAAGGTCCTAGGGAAGTACATGTGAATTTATTGAATCAGTTCAACTACTGGGAGGTAATAAGGTTGGGAGTGATAGTAATGGTAATAAACAAGTCAGCATTGAGAAATCTAGGCATTTGAATTTGTTGTTAGTGTCTATCGCCTTCGTGGCGTATAGTTGAGACCAGTGTTGGGCAAATGTTAATTGAACTAACAATTAAAAATTAACAATTAATTAATTGTATTTGCAGTGACAGCAACTAACAACTGATTAATTGTTAATTGTGGTTTTATACAATTAACAATTGATCAATTTTTAGTTATTTTGCGGAAAAAAATTGACAATTAACAATTAACAATTAATTTTTTACCAAGTATTAGTTTAAGTATTGGGTACATGCGTGTGCGGATTAAGCCTCTTAATACATTTACGGTACCAAATAGAACTCCTGAACAGCTTATAGAAGGGGTGCGGCAGAAAGAATCTTTGGTAAAGTTTATAACTGTATGGAATCACATAGCAATGCGCTGACGTTTGTTGCTACATTGCAACAATATGACGCGCAGGCGTTCTAATTGCATTACTTAAGGGTTTAGGTAATTGCGATGAGTGTCGGTGCAGCGCCGAGCGCGCGCGCCGGTGGTTTTGAGCCTCCAAAATGACCCTAAAATAGCATAAATATGACAAGCTAATTACCTTGTAATTTATCAAAATTTGCATCATAATCATTAAATGTTCTTTGAAAGGACTGTTTTTGCTGAAATTACATTTACTTATATTAAATAATAAAAAAAATACCCATTTTACACGGCTTCTGCACCTGAATATTATTATAAATAAAGCTACAAATGGTGTTATATTGAAAGGAAAGCAATTGACATGAGTTCAATTGCATTAAAATAAATACATCAAGTGTTAGATAATATTCTAACCACAAGTTGAAACCCTTTTTAGGCAGACAATTATTTTGTTATTACGTTTTCAGTCTTAACTGAAAAACATTGAAATAGGGTATTATATAAATAATGATAATCTTTAAATTAATTCAGAAAGCAACACATACTTATATTTTAGGTACTCAATTTTAATGATAGAATCAGATAATGATAACTAAGTAGTTGTGTATTAATTGGTTTTAATTAATAAGAGAATTAGAATATGAATTAGTCTAAATCATGTACTTGTATGTAATTGTTCTCATATAAGTAATTATATTTGTATATAGCCATGTATAAAATCCTGTTTGTAGGAGATGAAATAGAAATTATTGAGATATCACATGAGCCACTTGTAACAGTTAATTACAAGCCCTCAACTTCTTGTAAATTGTTGTATTGGGACATTATAATAATTAACTTGTAGTCTTTATAAGGTCAACAAACTGAAAACAAGAAAATATGAAGCAAGGACCTCTGATATTGGTGAAATTTCATGTAGGTCAAAAAATAAACAGTACCCAATTGTTTTATGTCATTTTTATAATACTCAATCATATGAACCATTGTTTTTTTTTGTAATTTAAGGTAAGAAGAAGAAAGTTACCACTATAAAGCTGTTAAAACAAAAAACAATCCCTCAAGGAAAATTATTTTAAAACTCAATTGGTCAATGCGCTATTGAAAAGAAGATTTATGACAGAAAAACTCCACCTTGAAATTTCATTATAAAAATTAAAATAAATAGGGGAAATTAAACCATAACCTTTTTTCAAATTAATATCCTAAATATACACAGCACCTCTTTATGTGTGTAATACTTAGGTACAGCTTTGTATCACAAGTGTCAATAAATACTATTTAGAGTGAAAAACCCAGAAATGAAAGAATAATATATATTGATGCAGGGAATAATCCCACAGTCTGTTGTATTATAAGCTGGCATCAACCTAGAGTCTGTTGATTATTTAGCATTAAATGAAAAGAAGTTTTCAACTGTAAAATAATTATTATTTATTGTTCTATTTCTAACATATAAATTATCATTATCACCTTGTGACTATATTGTGGATTTCTGGGATGTTTCAATTATATTCTCATGAATACTTGCATAGTCATTTTTTCAGTATTGAATATTATGTAGAGCTATACCTACACGCCACAGGTAAAAATCATTTTTTAATTTTATTTGAAGTCCAAGTTGGACACATAAAAATTTTTCCTTAAGCATGTCAGAAACTCTTTTCACAAGGTCTCAGCTCTTTGTGTAATCCTGTTCATCTGGTACTCTTTATTCTGGATTTAGTACAGGAGTCAAAAGATATTTCCTATGTGTGTCGCAACATTAATTTTGAATCACACACTATTTGAATGTTTAGAGCAAAGTAGCCTCTTCTGTTTCTGTATGATTGACTGATGTAGCCTGCATGCTACCTGAAAACATCAAGTTTTAAAGTACAAGATAAATATTTACATCAACAATAGCAAAACTTTATAATACATACCAGGTGACTTTAGTTTGATATGGGTGTCATTAAATGCACTAATACCGGTTTGTATTATTATAAAGTTACTCATCCTTCTTGTAATTGGCGTGATGTTGTCTTTAAACAAAGGGCTAAGCTGTACCTACAATCTATACAATCAATTTGAGAGTTGAAAATTGTATGCTGAATAGTTGTTAATGTGAGTCATGGACGTAATATATAAACGTTTATATATTACGTCCATGATGTTAGTCTACTCCTTAAATTTCAACTTGCGAAAAGTCATAGTTGTTGACATATTAATGTTGAAAACATGTTTGAAATTAAGCGTATTTTTGCTTCGTAACGCACGTTTGACATTTTCTCGACGTTTTGTTATTCGTTACGTTAGGTACTCGGTTTAAACTTTTTTAAACTCTCAAAATAGTTTCTGCGTATTTTTTATATTTTAAGTTAGTTTTTATTGTAATACACATATCATTTTGTATGTAAAAGTATTTCTCACCACAATTTCGTTGTGATATTGACTTTTATTAAAGGACCTATTTTCTTTAAAAAGGAGAAGCAAAACGCAACACTAACGACGCGACAAGTAATGATAACACAAACGAAAACAAATTGAAAACATTCAACGACATTTAAAATAAATAATATTTTTTTGGCAGCGTTCTTAACAATATTATATAGTGGCCACTGGCACTGGTAGGTATATTACCGGCAATGTCTTTACTTAAATGAAACAAAATACAATATACATTCATAACAAACGGAAAGATACTTTTTTCCCAAATTTGCTGGAATTGCATATTCAGGGCAACCAAGATACTCTTCAAGACGAATCTAACGAGTCCAAAGTTGATAGAGTTGCGTCATTTAATTACGAAGTTCCGATGGCCACCTTCCAGCTCCATCATCAGACCCTGGTTACCATATGGTATCATAGAATTTGTTAAAACGAATCAAATGAGCCCAAACTCGATGGGCTTGCGTCGTTTAATTGCGGAGTTCCGATGGCCATCTTCCAGCTCCATCATCAGACCCTGGTTACCATATGGTATCATAGAACTTGTTAAAATGAATCAAATGAGCCCAAACTCAGTGGAGTTGCGTCGTTTAATTGCGGAGTTCCGATAGCCACCTTCCAGCTCCATCATCAAATCATCTCTATATCATAATAATATTGCATTGCCATTCAATTTACATATGCATGCAAAATTTCAACTTAACCGGAAACCGGACAGTTGATCAAATTGAATTTGCAATTTTTAATTACAGATACAGAATGGGACAGGCGAAACTAAATAAAAGCTTGTAATTGAAAACCCCCGACAGAAAAACCTACATTCCAATTAAAACGTAAAAAAAATCTAATTTGAATTTTTCACTCACGATTAAGTCATAGATATTCCCTTTGCGTGCTCTTTCATTTGACACCCCGCTAGAATATATATGGAGATATTCGGTTATGATTCCCCATTTTAACACCCCACAACTTTGAAAATACCAGATTTTGAGAGATTTTAATTTGTTATGTTTAGTTTTCCTACCTAGTCGTAAAGAGTATATGAGATAATTAACGTTAAACATCTACAAGGTTTGCGGACCACCCTTCCGTGCAAAAATAGCAAAATTTAATTGTTAGTTTTAATTTTTTCATCAATCGATTGAAAAAAATAATTGCAATAATTTAATCGCGATCTGCAATTGATGTGCATTAGTTTAAATAATTTAATTGAAACGCGCGATTAATGGTTAATTGCAATTGATTCAAATTCAATTAATTTAATTGCAATTAATTTTTTAGTCGATTGATTAGTTCAATTAAAAGTTAATTGATTGATGCCCAACTCTGGTTGAGACCAATCTCTGTAAGATAAATATTTTATGCACTAGTACTATTTTATTTGCTTTATAGAGTAATAAATTCTATTATAAAAACAAAAGCCTTTTCAAACAATATGAGACAATTTTATCTGCGTCTACCATTTTTTTAGATTATTTTTTCTGTTTTATGACTGCTTGTTGTTGATGGTGGTTGGTGATACAGAAAAAGTATTTGCTATATTATCGAGGGATTCTTGCCCTTCGGATCGATTGCTGGGTCAGCCACGGAGTTATCTGGCTTTCCCATGAATGAATTTTTGGTAGCGCCACATTATGCTTGCCTTCTATTACGTAGAGCAAAAAAAAACAACTTTGCCAACCTCCTTGGGAGTACAGGCATTAGTGTTTATTGCTCCATTAGATAACATTAGGTTGGCTACCCTGCCATGTGTCGTACAGTACGGCCCAGTTACCAGCCGGTCCGTCGGTGACCATTAGTATGCACGCGACACTTGCCGTTTCCGTGCGCTGAATGTATAGGAAAGTGAAAACCGACGAGATGTGTTACGGAACTTTCCGAATTGCCCGTTCGTTATATTTGCCATTATCTTGGTTGGCACTTTTACATATATTACTTGGACGTTGGTCCACTGGCAATCAGCTTGTGATAAATAACCTGAATTTATAAAATGGGCTAGGAACCTAAAGGCACCATAATTCTCCTGGGAATAGAGATGTCCATAAGCGACGCCGGTTAGATATTTTTTAATCGTTAAGCTATATCTCTGAATCTTTCTACAATAAACAGACCTTATATGTAATGGAGAACAAACCCACATCATTGCTGGATGAAAGTTGCCAAAAGAGAACTTTATACTGTTATAATTATTATAGTTACGTACTGTTATGGTCAAGTACCAAATTTTTCTCTTTCTGTTTCCAATCTTAAATATTTTTGTGCGTTAGCTTTAAAGGTTTACTTCAAGGTTTAGTTTTTAAAGCCTCCTGTCTTACTTAAAGAGTACCTACTACGAGAAAACTGTGAAATGGAAATCCACATGTTCCGGTAAAATAATGTAATGAGGATTGATTAAGATTCGGTTATCTTTCTTGATTTTGCAATTCTTTCAAAACTCAATCGTTGTAACCCCACATATGTCAGCGATTAATTCTTAAATAGAATTAAAGGACATAGTTCTTTAACACTAAGTGGATCCATTAGCCAAATGACAATGTGCGGTCTCAGTGCTTTCACCTAAAGTAGTTTTGCGACACTCGTTCATTTATTCACCATGCTCGATTCGCGAGTTCCACAGAATATAGATGGCTTGTTGATGGTACAGTACCATGGGTTTTATCCATTGAGGTGGAAGATTTAAAATTCGCTTTAGTAACCTAGAATTTTGTAGGCTGTGAGCTATATCAGCTATAAGCCGAGATCGGTAAGAGCATTCGCTTTAGTAAAATAACATGGGAAAGTGTGATAGAGCCATATAGAAAACAATAAAATATTATTACTGATTATGATCCATTTTAAATTGAATTGTAATCTTGAAAATCGTAAGGTACTACCTATAGTATTTGATCGATCACATTTACGGAATCTGTCTGTACCAGTAGCCCCAATAAAAAAAAATCTATCACGACCGTTTCTTAAATTCAAATTTCAAATTTCTTGTTTAGACCTATTTGGCTTTACAACCATAGACAAGTATTTATGATAATTAAGATATTTTTGTAACAAATCCAGTTAGTGAGTAAAACCTTCTACGTCGTATTTGGGCCCCCATCTTTATGGTAATGATGGCGTTGATATATTTTATGGTCATTCGGATGTTTGTGAACAATGCTGTTAAATATGATTAAAATTCACAACTAATAGCCCTAGTTTCAACTTATCAGAATATTAATATGAAGTTTTAATTTATAGCATCCTTTTTGTAAAACTTGAAATTTAACTTAGCGTGCAAAACATGAATATCAATTTTTGATAAAACCGGGATAGTGACTCTGTTAATTCCTTTAATGAAAACAACTTTAATTGAAGTAAGAAATGAAAATGAAGAAATTTTAAACTAATACTTTTGTTCTTTTTAATTACAATTTTAGATAACAAAATATTAATTGATCGAGCGATGCACAGTGTTGAATAAACTTTTGCTCTTATTTTTTCCGTCGTAGAATTTAAGGTGTTAATACGTAGATTTAGGTGAAGGTTTCTCGCATTGTTGAACATTGAGCAAAAACTGTCTGTCGCGGCAAGAACACTAAGTATCTTGTTTTGTGTTGTGTTAAATGGTGATGTGCTATCGTCGTTAGAAAATAAAATGATCTTTCATTTTTCTTCTTTTCTAACAAACTGAAGTACATATCTAGGCTGCTAAGAATTCTGAACTCAAGCTTAGAATCTTGTGCCGTAAATAATAAAAAAAAAATAACTAGAAATATTTGAGTGTTATCATTATTTATTTGTCATAGCCATCATGTGTATTGATCAAACGGCCTTCCTCTTTACAACCTAGTCCCTTCCAGCTACGCCAAGTAGTTGAGCAGTAATATTAACTTTAATAATGGCGACACGACACGAAATTTTAACACTTTTGCTGGCAGTTTGGTAGATCGATCATATAGATAACCTCACGCCTACAATATCCAAAGCAGTACTCTGCGCTGAATCTGCACCAACATTTCGCCAGGTTTCTATCAGCCCCACGTAATAATGGCCGAGCTTATTGTATATTTTAAGAACCATAAAAAAAAAATGGAGAAAATTTGCTAAAGAAATAAGTTACCGGAACCTACGTATCAAAACTTATATGACTATAAGTTAGACTTAAGACGAGAAGACTTAAGACTATAAGACTACTTATAACACCAGGTACACATATCTGACTTTTTGGTGTCATGTGAGTAATTACAATGAATTATCACTTATATTACTGGCGAAGGACACATCGCAAGGAAACCTGCATCTAGGCCATCGTGGTGGACTATGGCCTAAAACCTCTTAATTGTAGAGAAGTCCGTGCCCAGCTGTGGGATCTATATAAGCTGATGATGATAATTAAATCATGTTTTTAACCTAACAAATATTACTTATTATAATGCGTGAAGTATTCGCATAGCGTGCTCGTCCGTTTCTAATTAAGTCAACGCCTTTATATGGATGTAAATAATTGTCTTTTTATGCTAATAAATTTATGAAAAAATATACGTTAATACAGACTAAATTCATAGCACACCCACCCAGTCATTAGTCGTGTTCCCTATTCTTCACAATCGCGGGATCTTTAACATTACATTATCATCGGCCTATATAAGTCCTACTGCTAGGCACGGGGCTTTTTTACCATTGAGGGGGTTCAGGCCTTAGTCCAACAAACTGGCCTAATACGGTATGGCGGACTATTTACCAAAGATATTCCTTAGAACTTTTAGGTCGGCAGACGTTTTGCTTCACCATTGAAGCAAGTGATAATTCATTGTAAATACACACATAACTTCGAAAAGTCAGAGATGTGTGCCTGGGGTTTGAACATATCGATTTCTACTATATGTTACCGCACCCATAATTAGTTTGTTCGAGTAGTAAAATATATTATTTTCATTAGTCGATACTTTTCAAATTCGATATCCGATTGTACTGTATTAAGTGCCAAGTGGCGTTGCCAATGGTCTAGTTTATGAATTATTTGAGAGATAGAATTGCATTTGCTGTAATTGTCAGTACGAAATCACAAAAGAAACAACATTTTGTATCGAATGGAGAAGTAGCGATACTCCACAATATGCTGTCGATGTTTGTCTTAAAACACGCCCTCTGTTTTGTATTTTGCGACATCACAATAAATATTTTTCGTCTGGAAATTGACAAAAGGGCATCATATGCAAAAAGCATAGAGATTATTTTCTATTATATTCAGTGAAATTTAATTCTATGCGATAGAATAGAAAGCTGGTAATTATATTTAAATAACTATAGAATTGTATAAAGATACTGGTTAGACAACACTTTATTTTCGATCTCTACTGCCTATGCCAAGATACCGGCGTTTAGGATTTCACCATCTAGCAAAAGGGAAAGGTGCTTGTTAAGTGTAAAACTGCCTGGATCGAAGTAAACACGATGCTTTTTTTCAACTATAATTATGTTTTTACTCTCCTACAACATTATTATGATATTACGTAGTCAAAAAACTAATGTAAACGGCAATACATTTAATCCATTATCATAAAATCGATCATAAGAATCAATTTTAAGGTACCTATATCAATCTAGTTATTTAATACTTACTACTCAAAAATCTGTTTCGTTATTGTATTTTATTAAGAAAAATAAATATATATTTGTAAAAGGTTAATATAGCTTTTACTTCTGAATCTATAACTATATCCAAACCCTTGTTCAAAGACTAAAATGTCTAGCTTAATCTAATCTCAGGTCATACTGTCGCTAAAGTCATGATTGCCACGATCATTTAGAAAAACTTGCAGCTTATTTAATTACATAACAGGCTGGAAAAGTTTCAGTCTCGTATATATTACTTCGACTAGCTTTCTAATGCTTGTAAAACGTTGAACAATATACTTTATTGATTCAATACACAATGCAAGCTCTTTTTACGGTCGATCTACTTTATGTCATAACGACGTTGAAATTTAAAAGTTTCATCAACGTCTGTTTTGGTATGTAACTTCTCAGACATTGTTAGATTATTTTTTGTGACGTGTCTTATTCCACATACTATTTTGTTATGAGAAAGGAATCTTATTCTTTGATATTTTTTTGACTTCCACGTAAGAACAAAACCCTTTTATCAGTGAAGTATGTATGGCATTATTCTTTTCATTTGAGTTTATTCACGTTAAAACCTTTGCAATGAAAGTAAAAAAAATATATTGTCAGAACATACGAGTAATTTCTTGAACTCCTAGTAATGCAAATTACGGCAGGTAATGGTGAGAAAAACACAGTGAAATCTAAAAATGAAAGCATTGTTATATAATATTTTAGCAAAATTAAATTGTCATAGAGCGCAAATAAGTATAATAAACTTCTTGAGCGCGCAAAATTATAAGATTTTGTTCCTTTTTACATAATGGAGTTTTATTTGATGAAACTTAGTCGTGAGTTGATTATTCTTAACTTGTTTTTAGTTCAATACTGGCAATTCTTGTATTAAGCCATAAAAACTTTATGAATTATAAATGTCGATGACTAATACGTTAGCAGAAGACGCCTCTATAATACTTAACATATCCGGATTTTATATATCATTGACCGCCATATTTTATTATTTAGGCGGCAAAACTGATAATGTCACAGGTCAATTAAAAAATTAAATAAATCAGTACGCGTGCGTAGTACGAATAATTTTAAATTTAGATTGTGTTACTGGTAATAAAATTATTCACTGTAATCCATCACAGTTCTTCATTGGTCCTTGAAACCAATTTTTTTTTATCAAAGTAAAGAAGCTGCTGGTTAAATATGAATTATTAGATAGAGTATAAAGTTTTATCCGTAGTTTATCCTTAGCCAGAAAAATAGAAAAAAAACATGCCTACGAATTTGTAATTTGAAGATTTTAAATAATTATGTATTTTCCAATGGGCATTAGAAAGTGGCGAAAATTTTAAGATACGGTCATTAATAAAGTTATACGACGACATTCCGAGAGGTCGTCCGTTGTGCGATGTCAAATTCGCGTAACATGACATTTACATAAATATTATAAATACGATGTTATCGTCTATGGTGCTCTAAAAAATATACGTTTTGTATATAAATTTCAATATTGTAATATATGAGGTGATTCACTGATTGGCCTTAAACTTGAATCAATGAATTCTACGAGAAACATGCGTAATAAAAAAAAACAACAAACTAAATCCGGATGCCATTAGAATAAAATATTACTGTGCGTATTTTGCGTCTTTTCATGACCAAAGTTATTATACGCAATATGAAAATAAGATGGCGTAATTAAAAAGCAATCACATTGTCTGTTTTGATCAGAGATAGTCACAATACGTGTGAGATAGCTGAGATGAGCTAGTAATATTTTTTTATGGATGCAATGTGATGATTCCAAGCAGTTATTTTAATGAATGAATCTATTTCTTTTGGGTTGGATATAATGTGTTATTTTTTAAGTTATGGAATCACTGGATGTAATCAAATACATATGACGATGTAACGACCGAAAGACTGTTGAATGCAGGCCTCTTTTAATAAGATAATCTGGGAGAGACTACTAGGCCAACAAATAGATTTTTTGGGTTAACTTAAAAATACGCTTGTACCTGTACTCTGAAAGGGTAGCCAAAAGAGTATTTGAACACGTAATTTCCAACATTTGATTAGAATCGAGGTTTACAATTTGTCTATGACTTGCCCCGAAATTGATCCAGAGCCTCTAGAATGCTGCGAGCTTGATGAAGGAGGATGATAGTTATGAATGATTCGGCGTGAATCAAATATCATCATTATTAGCCCATATACGTCCAAATGGTGGGCATAGGCGTCCTCTACAACTAACAAGGTTTATGCCTTAGTCCACCAGGTTGGCCTAGTGCGGGATGTTAATCAAATAGCTATGTCTACTATCAAATTGTGTAATACAAACAAGGTTTAAACACAAAAAGAGAAACAACGTAAAATTCACACGAATTAGTGACGCCACGGTTGGAAGACTAGTAATGTGGAATGGTCATGATCAAACGAATATAGACTCTATCACGTTGAAATAGATATGTAAATGTGTTCAACAACGGTACACGCGTCAGTCACGGTAATGCGCTGTGTTTCGTTTCCTTGTGCCACTCTCACTTCTGGAATTGAGGGAAGTTTTATATTAAGAATATTCTAGCCTGAGTGGCGAGGAAATAAGTGCCAGATATCTAGGTTATTCAATCATTTATTCACGTTGTAGAAAACAGATTATAATATGATGTCTGTACAAACAGTCGTAAGTACTAAAGTTGATGATTTGCCCATGCTGCGTGTGGCCTACTATCGTAGCCGATAAAAACATCTCGAAAAATCGATTGGGGTCTGCTATACGATGGAAATTATAAAAATATACGAAATAGAATTGATTTAACAATTACTTAACAGCGTTAAATAAAATTATACAATACCCCAACGATCCCATCGCAATAATTAGACCAGAAAGATTCTGATCTAAATGAATTCGTTATTGTTGTTAGTCTTCCCACGGTGTCAATGATTTTTTCATGACTTACAATTTAAATATTACATCACAGTAAATTGCTTTTCAATAACGCTTGCCATACCTACTTATTTTTTTTTTTATTTATAGGTGAGCTTAATACCGAAAGATTGAACTATAATGATTCATTGAATTTGATAAATTGATAAATCATAGTTGAATTCATCAATCAGGTCGAACTAATTGAATCAAGACTGAATTTTAAAGGCATTAAAATGTATTATTAGTAGTCAACAACAGGATCGGACAAAGTATTAAATGGATAAAATTATTAATTTAAATCTTATAACAAATAACATCTCATAAATTTCAATTATAAAATTTCAATTAAATGTATTTTGTAATCGGTTGTCTATGGTCCTTTAACGGTTAACCCATAAAGCAGCACCCTTATTATAATTCTATGGAATCGTTCAAGCAAAAATTGAAAGTTATATTTGCGTACGAGGTCCAGTGTAACAATGGACTATAAACAAACAATGCGAGTAGAAATCTTTGGTGTCGGATGCACATCACGCGCGCCACTCGGAAATCATCATGTGGTGACTGACCTTACTCACATAAAGCTTTGTATCGAAATAGAACGATTTGTCACTTATTATGACGTTTTGCAATGCTTAGTTGGCTATTATTCAATTAAGTAAAGGTAGAGCGATGCCGTAGTAAACTGTAGTAAAATGAGCCGCTTCACCCGACACCACTGCTATAGAAATTCAACTTGACTGTTGCGTTTTAATTCGGTGAGTGAAATTGTTAATTGATTAAATTGTAGCGGCTGCTGATGGATGATTGTCGTCGTTTCTTGTCAGACAGTACTCTGGTTTTGATACTTTGAAATTTCTAGCAAATGCAAAGCAAAGATGTTTTCCATGTAGAGAACTTTTAAACATTCAGGTTTGTTACGATATTTTTCTTTTTGTTTGAAATAGACAATAACTAATAGTTCATTAACGATTTTATTATTGTTTATTTACGCTTTTTTATCCTTTTTTCTGTTTTGTTTAAAACGAAACACAGAGATAAGATTGTGTTGTGAAATTATGGCAGCATGTTCAATTTCTTAGTGAAAAGCCATACGTCAAGTATGTACCTATAGACTTTTGGATACCGGAAAGAACTTACAAGCTTCAGATTTTCATCGCATTTTATAGACAGGTAATCGATGTCTATCAAAATCGATGTTAGATATTTTATTAATTGATTTTAATTTATTGACATGCAAAGACAAACTAAAAACAATTTCCTGACATTTATTACGTTAAATTGTTATTGCGTGCAGCGAAATTTTGAATTCTATGCGCTCAAACATTCGCAACTTGCTGCAACTGACAACAAGGTCGTCGTATTACGTCAGACAGATTCAAATTGTTATTGCAAAGAAAGTCTTGTCACGACCCGCCATTGCCTCTTTGTAGATCGGTCGCTAAACAACGTATTTGGCAAAACGTGACAAACTCATTGTAGCAATCATATGCGTGCGTGGTCTTATCGATGGCAACAAAACGCGTGACCGACACACTCATGTTATGGACTGATTAAATTTAGAAATTCTATTTCCATTATGAATATTGAATTGGTAATATACACGGCACTTCAAGTTCGAAATATGAAAATTATTTGTTTAGTATCGATTGCTATTGATCGATTGAAATCGGTTGTATTGAATCGATTGCAACTTTTGCGATATTTGTTAAAATGTCAAAAATAGATTTAAAACCTTATAGCAATATGCTCTATGCAATAATTTGAACCAAATGGTTTATCAAATTTTATTTATTTTATTTTATATGCTTATTTTTTGACAAAACCTGTGAAATGTGTAATTTCAACTGATATTACAAAATAGTTTATGTTAAAAATTATAATCACAATAATCCAAGGCAAATACAATTTTATATCGATTGTTGTTCGAATATTTTACTTTATATTCTTGATTTTTAATTTCGCGCCAATATATCGCGAGGTTTGGTAACATGCGTGATATGTGCAATGTTATTTTGGAACTACACATTGACTATTAGAGCCGGCAAGCTGAAAGGCTGTATCAAATTGTGGAACCGACGAGCGCGAAATAATCACTTCCTATTGTTTCTTTTCATGGTTATACAAGACATTAAATGCCGATCATAATGTTATCGTTATCGAAGTTGCGTGAATAGATCGTAACTGTAGCTTTCTCTGCTACTTTTTGCATTAAACTATGATTTTACTAGTTTATAGATAACATTCTTTATAAATATACTGATTTGTTAAGAAGTTTTTGTTTATGGTAAATCTTTTTGGAAATATTTTTGGTTTTAAAGTGATAAATCGTAAATTGTTACATTACTTAGTAAACAACATTTATAATAGAAAATTTATAACCTCTGTTTATTCGTAAATTTCTTTCTAATAACGCTATTTAGTTGAAAAATTACGTGTCGTGACCCAGACGGTATTTCTGGAGAGGAACACGTCATATAGTGAATCATCATTCAAGAACTTAGTTCGAGCTTACAGTTTGCTTCCGGTGACTTTACAACTTTAAGTTACTAGTACCAATAGAATAGTCTTCTTATTATACAGCTCCAAAATACTGCCCTTTTCTATCTTAATCTTATTTACCTGTTCTGATGTTATGTAGTTTACATGGTTTTGAAAACGTAATGGTCAATATATTTAATGTTTAAGTAAAGAATAATGTCACTTGATTTTTGATAAAATCTTGTCTACTTAACTTTCACTATGTACTTACTGGCAGTTTATGATATCTTAATGTTGAGTAGAAGTAATACTATTTAAAAAAACATTTTAATCATAAACAGTTGATGAGTTTTTGGCAGGTACGCAAGTGAAACAACATTCGTTAAATATAACTTTCTAATTGTTAATTTGATATGTGTTTATTTATTTTGTTGAGATTTTTTTTCCACGCTGGATCGATGTCCGTTAATTATTTACGTGTGAAAGTTGCCTCGCCTGTTCTACCAGCCGACAGTTGGCAGAACGCACACCTTCCTTTACGTATCATTACTTTAATAAGTACAATTAATGTTAGAAGGAATTTCAACTGTTATTTCCCGTTCATGTTACTGCTGAAACATCAGTGTTTCGTAGAATGGGCTTCATCTGTAGTATATAATTTTTCGTGTACAAATGAAAACAGGATAATGTATCCTATATTTCTTCCACCAACTGTGAAGATCGTTGACTTAACACATTGTTTTAGTTATATTTTACGATACTTGCATTCGAATTTATACATATTTTTTGAGTTTGGACAAATGTTCTGCAAAATCAACTAATGTTTGATTCTGTCCGGTTTAAAAACCACTTTCAGAGTTTTCTATACTCATCCCATCATTACTAATCCGTAGCACCATAGCAGATGTAATTCTTCTATGGGATCATGGGTTGTCTTAACAACTGTTTGTGTTGACATATGTTTGTGTGATCCACAAATATTTATTTCTGGTCTGGATGTTTGTGCGACCGAAAAATCTTTAGTTATGATACCCACGACACAAGACTTTTTCCTCTTTGGTGTATTTACTGTTAGTGTCTAAGAACCTTTTTATTATTATGAATTATATATTCTTGGATTTCATTGCATTGCAAGCATGTCGATTGCTACTTATTAGAAGACGTATTTTATGACAAATCTTCAGCGGGGATGAAAGTGACTATCCGGCTTTGAAACCAATCGAATCGTCATATTTATACTTGTACATTCTCATAAGTGTTCACACATTTGAATAGGCCTAATTTAACGTAGAGGTAGGGTATGGTGTATTTACTACAGCCTCGCTAGTACTTTCCCACGCAAAAAATGCGAAGAAATATAATTAACCAATATGACATTATATTTAAATTTTAAACGAATTCTTTAATTTTTTTTTGTCGGAAATGATTCTGTCGATGATACATAATAATCGTATAATGGCTGTGTCGAAAGTTGCCGTGTGAATTGTTGTTAGTGATTGTCAGAAGTTAGTATCTAACTATTACTAAGAATTTTTGTTATTGTTGCCTGTATTTTATTAATTACTCCTTTAAATATTTCAACCATTTTTGTTACTTTAACAGTTAGATTATCGTCTCCATTACCGTTGGCTGAAAAAGTCTTTGAATACATTTCATTGTCTAAAGTTCATCTCCTGACTATTTAAATTCCACACACCTCTTTTACCGCGAAACGAATGCAACTTTTTTGTGTAACTAAGTAACTGTACTATTTTCAAATTAGATTCTTTTTAAATTATACACATTCTACGTACTATCGTGATCTCTTTGCTTTTACTACTATATATTATTTATTATTTTCAACGTTAATGTGCAAAGCTGATAGAAAATAATAGTTTTAATTCAAATAAGATAAAATATTTCTGTTTTAATTAAATCCTACATTTAACACACATTTTATTAAATAACATTTTATTGATAACAAAATATACGTCTTGTTACCTAAACCCAATAACGATTACGAACTAAACAAAGGAAATAAATCGTATCGCACCTATTACCTTGGGCCGTTTGTCGCAAACGTGAAAGTTTCGCAGTCTGAGTGCCTATGTAAATTTTATTTATGTAGAAACTTATGTTTGTCTAATAATTTATGTTTATAAACATTAGAAAATACTAAAAAGCTGTATGTTAACAATACAGTTTTGTTTTAACATAGACCGACTGAAAGATAAATAATTGGGTCTGTAGTAATAAGTCTTAATAATTTGAGCATATTATTACTTTATTCATTTTATATTTAAACTTTTAGAAAAATTGAAACGTTAACTCTAAAGTACATGCATTTAGATTAGAAACTTACTTTCATCTTTCGCTGGCAGTTATCTCCGTATCCTCAAACGGTCAAACAACACACTAGTCTATGGAATTTCTTGTTTGTGTATCAAATTAAAAAGTTTCGTCGGAACCGGTTCCGGCGCAAACAAAATAAACGTTCGTTCGGTAACTCGCGTGCCTCCAACACCGGAGCGCATCGGCGACTGCCGAGTTCGGCCGTAAAAAATAAAACTTTCTCGGCCGACCGCAATTTTAAACGGCTCATTGGTCGGCTGTTAGTGTAGTGCCCTTAGTTTACGTAATTGTTAAAACTATTAATAATTTGTTAGCCTGATTTTTACGGCGGGAATGTATGAAGTATGGAGGAATGTATGTAGGTAGTTATGTACTATGGAGAACTAGCGATGGCCTGAAAGAATGGTTAATAGTCACGTGTTCGAGAATTTCAGCGATCGTGAGTTTAAACCCCGGACCCGCACCTCTGATTTTTCGAAGTTATGTGTGTATTTAACGTTAAAGTTGAACATCGTTAATGGTAAAAATATTTCTATTCTAATCTTATTTCTGAAACGTTGAGAAATACAAATTGGTGAGTATAACAAAGTTGATGTCTCTTAGAATAGATGACCATCTGTAATAATTGACCAGTTTACGCCAAAATCCGTCGAGATTAGCGATAAAGGTGTGAAAACATAGAACCAGTCGAACTGAGTTTCATATTGTTTTAAAACTTCCGTCCCGTCTTGATGGAACTATGTTTTTAAAATAAAATAGTTGAACAATATAGTAATGCTTAGATATTATAATTTTATAACTGTGGGATGTAATTAAGTAATTACTGAATATATTAATTAGGTACCTAACCTTGGAATGTTATGCATGATTTACACTTCAAAAAACTACTGAATGCCTTTATTATATTTAGAGTGATTTTTTGTATAACTAGCTGTTGCTTACAACTCCGTAAGAAAATCTTTCTATCTCAGTGGTCCCGCAGTAATAACATGCGATGGCGATGAGGTCCTGGGACCAGCGCCTGGGTATAAAAGTATGTTCTATTAGACAATTTTCAATAAATTTCAGAGTTCTATATAAAAATGCCAATTCTAGAAATACCCTTTTGTATAGGATGTATAGGTGTAAATGTGTAGGTCTCATCCTATATGTGTGATTTGTGTTCATAAGTGGTGCGGTAACCGCACTGCGGTTATGATATTGGGTTCTTACAAAACAAAATTACACAGGCTACGGCTGTAGAACCACACTGGCACTGCCCATTCCTTCAAGAAAAATGCTTTGTTTTTTTTTACCCCTAGAACGTCAGTAACTAAACTTACATTAATACTATTAGTTAGTACTAGTAATAGTAGTAACTTTCATTAGAACTAGTATGATGAGCTCTTCGATTATAACGACTTTCATATCTCCAAGACTTCAAATTTTTCTGCGTGGGGTGACAGGTCTTCCATCTTTAAGTTGTGTTTAATGTTGAGGCGAAAAGGTTTCGCGACGCCGTGGTGTCGTAAGGCTGAATAAAAAGGGCTCTTAAATTCCAACCGTTTATTCAGTATTTAAACATGTCTAGCTACATTTTGATATATGGTTTAAACATTTATTGTATGAAATTAAGGCAATTTTTATACTGGATTTGTCATAAGGCAGTTTATAAATATGCGAAATAAACGCACCAAAGAGCATGTTTTACGGCTAAATATTGGCAATTTCACATATTTTCTAACTATTGCAAATTTAACCATTGTATATAATTATATCTATGATTTTTGTGTAAACATGTTAATTCTGCTATTAAATAAATAGAGCGAGTGTAAAATGAATGTGCCTTTAATATTTTAATATAATTTTTTTTCACTTCAAACAGACTTTATGTTATAAAGATTAAAATGTGCAATTAAATTGGGAATGTACACACTTCCCATTTCTATTTAACCTCGACATCTATAGAATGTCTTCTAAACTAGTTTGTTTGCCTATAGTCCCTTACTATAAAATATGAAAGCAATGTTATAGTTTGCAGTTAGCATTTATATAAAACCAAGCCTATAAATCAAGCACTAACCTATAATGTAGTCAAAACAACTCTAAATACAGAACATCATTTATTAAAATTGAAACAAATATATGTATGGCAAATTTATTGGGTTCACTTCCAAGGATCACCACTGTGACACTTTTAAATCTTAAATAACAATAAAGAATACATGAGTGGTAAAGAGTATTTTTTGCAAAGTTGCTACGCAAAAAAAACTGCTATTTTAATGCTGAACCCTCTAAATGCGTAGAGATATTTGCAAAGAGACAATGCTTTAGAAATGAGTTGTTGAAAACGTTGGGAATATATGCAAAGGCTATATAAACGTATAAAGTTATTGTGTGGCGAGTGGACACGGTCAACGCCTGGTGACTTGCTGCCAGCTGTCACCGTCCGCATCGCGGGCTGCAACAAAATTACAAAATAAGCATACACATCTATACTAATATTATAAAGTTGAAGAGTTTGTTTGTTTGTTTGTTTGTTTGAACGCTAGGATCTCAGGAACTACTGGTCCGATTTGAAAAATTCTTTCACTGTTAGATAGCACATTTATCGAGGAAGGCTATAGGTTATATAACATCACGCTACGACGAATAGGAGCGGTGCAGCAATAGAGAATGTTTCGAAATCGGGGACATTTTTTCCTTTTTGTGAGCTTCCGCGGCGTGCGCTGCGAAAACGGTTAAAGTTTCGCTAAAATAATGTTTGAGAGAAATGTTCCTCTTTAAAAATTCTAAAAAAAAGTCCGCGACAGCATATGTCTATTTTTTAAGGTTGGCTTACTATAACGTTTTTTATCCTAACCAAATTTATTTTAAAATAAAGTTTTATTTGTGAAGGTGTTTTTATAAATATGATATTAATCCTTATCCAAATAAATACGTTATTCATTACAAGTATTTAATTTTAAATAAAATTGCCCTTTACATCATTTGATTTTACTGAGTATCTTAGAAGATATTGCAGTTTTAAAATATTGATCAAGCGCGCAGTAATGATGCACAAGGCGCCGATCGACGCGTTACGGTTTCACGTTTGAACAATTTGACCGAATTGTATGAATTTTGGTATGGACATAAATAGGACTCTGAGAAGTAAAATAGACTACAACTTATTTTCCTTCTGATCTCAACCCTGTAGTCTACGCGGACGGAGTCGCGAGCAAAAGCTAGTTTTAAATAATTGCATATACTACGTTTACATCGCCGTAATATTAAATAATAAACGAGCGAAGTAACTAGTGATTAATTTTAAATTGGAATTAAAACGGCGAAATAACTTTGAAAATATTTGTTCAGGCAAAAATTAACACAAACTGCAAATTTTTGATGCAGTCTGTCGCGTCAAGCCCGTATAGTATAATTTGCCTCCGAGGCCTAACACCCCTTAACAATTTAGCGTTAGGGATGGGATTTATTTCAGAGGCTCTTAAATATTTTTGTAGTGAATATACTACAATCTACATCTATACTAATATTATAAAGCTGAAGAGTTTGTCTGTTTGAACGCTAGGATCTCAGGAACTACTGGTCCGATTTGAAAATTTCTTTCACTGTTAGATAGCACATTTATCGAGGAAGGTTATAGGCTATATATCATCACGCTACGACCGATAGGAGCGGAGCAGCAATAAAAAATGTTTCAAAATCGGGGACTTTTTTCTTTTTGTGAGCTTCCGCTGCGTACGCTGCAGAAACGGTTAAAGTTTCGCTAAAATAATGTATGACAGAATTGTTCCCCTTTAAAAATTCTAAAAAAAGTCCGCGACAGCATATGTCTATCTTTTAAGGTTGGCTCACTATAGCGTTTTTTATTCTAACCAAATTTATTTTAAAATAAAGAATTGTTTGTGAAGGTGCTTTTATCAATATGATATTAATCCTTATCCAAATAAATACGTTATTAATTACAAGTATTTATTACAAAATAAAACTGTCCTTTACATCATTTGATTTCAATGAGTATCTTAGAAGATATCGCAGTTTCAAAATAATGATCAAGCGCGCAATAATGATGCACAAGACGCGGACCGGCGCGTTACGGTTTCACGTTTTAACAATTTGACCGATTTGAATAACTTTTGGTATGGATATAAATAGGACTCTAAGAAGTAAATAGACTAGGTACCACTTATTTTCTTTCTGAACTCAACCCTGTAGTCTGCGCGGACGGAGTCGCGGGCAAAAGCTAGTAATATATATATAAAAAAAAAACTTTTCTAGTATTTATTTTTGTCTCGTGTTCTCGCCGAAGCAGTATGAGCGACATTGTGTACATAAATTCGATAAGAGGGTCTTAAGTGGTAGTGGGTCTATCTAGTAGAAAATTTATTAGTAGGAGCACGGAGTGCGATATCTAACTAGAAACCATCAAATGGTGAGTATACGACAGTAATGTTTCGAGACTGGAACTAAAAAGTCTCACGAAGTTCTTAGCACAAGACCAGTGTCTTAGTGTGAGAAGTATGCGACTGTTGGGTCCAATTAATTATTTATATATTATGTTACTTACGCTTATCGTCACGGCGAGGCGGCGGGCGGCGGTCCCGGTCGTCGCGGCGGGGTCCGTCCTTATCGTCGCGGCGTGGCCCGTCGCGGTCGTCGCGCCGGGGGCCGTCGCGATCGTCACGCCGGGGACCGTCGCGATCGTCGCGCCTGAACAAATATATCGTGATTAGAAAGTTTGAAGCTTAATGAGGAGTTATAAAAGTATTGAAATTAAATACTGTAACTTTTGGGCACTGTAAATGTGCCCAATGTGACCAAAAACGAGGCTGAAGTAAAACTATTTAAAGAAAAATAAAGTGAAACAACTCGCTCTTGCCCTGCAATAGTATATGAATTGACCTTCTTTCAATATTTACTATCTCTTCTCAAATTTCTTTTTGTAACACTATTTCAAGGGTGCGTTAAGAAGTTGTTCTTCAAAACCATGAAGAAAACAATATATTAATAAATTGGTGATTTTAAATTTAATTGGGTAAAACACACCTGTCATCCCTTCTTGGTGGATAACGGTCGCGATCGCGGTCGTCCCTGCGCGGTGCGTCGCGGTAACGGTCGTCGCGGGGCGGCGCATCCTTCGACCGCCATGATGAACGATCCTATAAATTATAATTACATATTTAATCAACTGTCTATAAAGACAGCAAATAAAAATTAGATTCTCTTCTCAATGGGCACTGTTATGAAAAAATTATATATATGCAGGGTGTATTTAGACCGTGATCGAAAACTGAGGCAGGTTATAGCGTGGGTGATCACAAACTCAGTGGCGATATTAAAAATCCCGATAAAAAATAAAAATTTTGACGTTTTATTTACCGGAGGGCCGGATGGTGCATCTGTGCCGCCGCGATGCCAGGCGCCTTCGGGACCGCTCGAGCGACCACCGTAACGAGTCCTGTTAATATAACACAGATGTAAAATTATTGTCGTTGGTATTAAAAAATTCAACAAAATCCTTATTCAGCACTACAGGATTCACAAACCTTTCGGAATCACGATTAGCTGGACGCCAGTCGCCCTCGTCCCTAGGACCGCGGTCGTCCCTGCCGCGGTCTTCTCTGGGACCACGGTCGTCCCTCGGTCCACGGTCGTCTCTTGAGCGATCGTCGCGTCTGAATGTAATCATATGGTATTAACAAATCTGTTTATGGAACATGACAGTTATGATTACAATTGAATATTGGGAGTTTACCTGTCTGGAGGCGGGCGGTCGTCGCGGCGTCTGTCGGGCGAGCGGGCGGAGTCGCGCATGCGGGCTAGAGAAAATCATGTATTATAAGAGCTGACTTCATATGTGTTTAAGTTATACTATAGAATTATTCGCTAAGACAGCTTGTTTTTCGAATAATTTTATAACTTCATACAACAATTTAAAGGGCACTTTCAGCATTATAACATTGGTAAATTTATGTGACTCTTTGTAAATATGCTCAATATTAAGTTAATAGGAGTGTAACTCACTGGAAGCAGGTGGGCCCCTGCGCCAGACGTCGTCGTCCTTCTCCTTGTCCCCTGCGGGAGGACCGCGGTCGTCTCTGGGACCACGGTCATCTCTTGGACCACGATCGTCTCGCCGGTCATCACGCCTAACATAAATGGTTATTAATGTAACAGTTCTCTTTTAATGGGTTATATCATATTTGGCAACTGAATTTTAGTTTTTGCAGTTTACATTAACTATATAATAAAATATTGAACTAGAATTATGCAGAATTGAGAGCAATTTTAAGTGAGATTATATAACCAATGTATTTACCTGTCATCAGCAGGGCGGTCATCACGGCGTCTCTCGGGTGAGCGGTCTCCTTCGCGCATTCGGCCTGATAAAATTATTTACATATAGTTGTAGACACTTATTTCTTGTAATATTAAACTTTTATATGTCAGTCAATAAAGTTTTAATAAACTAAAGACCTTATTCTAATGTCATATGTACTCATCTACAAAAATGTTAATAAGTATGTTTAGTTTATAGGCCTTGGAAAATGAAGGCATACTCACTGGATCGCCACGGTTCAGACTTCTTCTCTGGCTCCTTGCCATCTTTGCGCCACACGCTGCCTCCTGCAGGGGCGGCAGTGGGTGGTTCCTTCTTGTAGGCGCTGGGCGGTCCGCGGCGCCACACGTCGTCTTTCTCCTTCTCGCCACCAGGGGGCGCGCGACGCCACTCGCTCTCGTCCTTCTCTTTCTCGCCGGGAGGGGCGCCACCCCTGCGCCATCCACTGTCGCCTTTTTCTTTTTCTGCGGGAGGAGGTGCAGCACCGCCACGTCTCCATGCGCTCTCGTCTTTCTCTTTCTCTGGAGGCGCTCCGCCGCGACGCCAAGCGCTGCTCGGTGGAGCAGTCTTTTGTTCTTCCAGTTTGCGTTGTATTTCCGCTTCTTTAGCGCGAGCCTTGGCTTCGACACGCGCCAACATTTCTTGATGTTCCCTGTTGAGTTTTTAAATTATATAAATAAATTCTTAAATGTGACATAAGAGATTAAAGCAGGTATTACAGAGAATATTTTCCATGTTAAATTACCTCTCTTCCTTTTCCTTGCGCTCCCTGAGAGCAGCGAGTTCCTCCTGGTGTTTCTTTTCGCGTTCTTCTCGCTCTTTGCGTTCCTCTTCTTCTTTGATGCGACGGGCTTCTTCTGCCGCGCGTTCTTCTGCACGGTGCTTCTCTGCCAGCCACTAGACATAAGGTAAAATATTAGTAATTCAGTCCAAATAATTTTTAAATTGAAAAATTGAACTTACAAATGACATTTAGAGTTTATAGTAGAGTAATAATAAATCTCACCTCCTGCCTGCGTTTCTCGCGTCTCTGCGATCGTCTGTCGGCCAGTCTCTTCTCTCGCTCCTGCGTGAGTTTCTCGTTGAACGCGACGATTCTCTGCGCATGCGCGGCGCCGCGCTCCGACCGCAGCCGCTCCATGAAGAGGTCGCGGTGCGGCGCCATGCGAGACATGCGGCTGGCGGTTGCCACGTCACGAGCGCGCGCCTCTGTACACGGTAATAACTTTATTGAAAACTATACAAAAAAAAAAAATCATAATTACGTTTGGTTTCTTATCCTTTCTGAACATCAAGACGAATATTGGACCTTTTAAAAATACGTAGGAATCATGATGAAACATAGACAATATGCAGAGTAGAATAGAATTGTAAAAACCAATAAGTTAACCTACCAATAAGCTGCTGAATGCGCTCTTTCTCCTGTTGTTCCCAGAAGGCTTTATCTTGCACTTGTTTCTCTTCCAGATTCTTTTGGAGCAATGGGATTTCTTCAAGGCGCTTGGCTCTCTCAAAGTAATCCACCTAGTGACATTTTTAACATTAATATAAAAATCATATATTTACACTTTATTGTATATTAAGCAATCACATTCTGTTTGATATAGTTCTTTAAGATTAAACAGATCGTATTTCGCCTAGTTTCCAAAGAAATATACGCTGGTAATAAAAAAGATGAAAATGACTGTTTTACCTTCTTCTCTTGAGACTTGAGTCTTGCTTGTAATTCACGACGTTCCTTCATCAGTTCCTCAGCTTCGCGCTGAGCGATCGCTTCGGCGTCCATCTTCTTAAGGTCCTGTAATACAATAACCAAAAGTTAATATTTATTCTTTAACAAATTTACTAGGAAAAAAGAAAATGTTTTACTTCTTACACTTTGATAATTTTCATATTCAAGGATGTGGACGTAAATTCCCATCCCATAACATATTGATTGAATTGATTCTATGCTTTAATTGATAAGATATTATATGTTTGTCAGATTTACCTCTTCATTAAGTTTGCCAAGCATTTTCTGTCCATGAGCAGTTTGTGAGATGTGCGCCATTCTCTCTCGCAAGTGCCGTTCTTTCATGGCAGCGAGTTCTGAGGCGTGACGTTTCTTCTCGCGCTCCTCTCGCTCCTGTTCTTGGCGACGAGCCTCGGCCGCGGCGGCTGCGCGTAGCTGCTCTTCTTGGCGCCTGGCAATTATATTTTTATGTTATATTTATGACTATGAAAATGGAAATTAGAATTGTCATTTTTACGCTTTACTTTGGTACAAATTTTCTTTGAATTGTAATACCCCAAAATAGCAAAGAATGCATAAAAATAATCATAATCAGGCCATATGCATGCCATTGATGGGCATAGCACTCATCTATAAGTAAAACTTAGAAACAATGCATGATTTAAATCCATTCATCCAAGAGCTTTTAATGTTTATGGTATGGGGGAGGCCATGTAGTGGACGTTTTTCGGTTGATGATTTAAATACCAAAGTACTGTGAAATGTTATTTTAGACCATATGTATGTCTATGCTACCATACAAACAAATTAGCCGAGGCCTGCAGTCTGTAGTACGCATAGCTATATTACCTGAGCTCCTCCTCCTCCCGCACAGTATTGAGCCTTTCGATGTACTCCTTGCGCTCCTCGATGATCTTGTGCCGCTGCAGCACGCGGTGGTGCTCGCTGTGCTTGTGCTCGTGGTAGTGCTGCACCATGTGCGCGCGCGCCCGCTCGCGCTCGCCGCGCCGCCGCGCCGGGAACAGCGTGTGCACCGCGCGGGATAGGACTTCGGCTGCGCGGACTAGCTGCTCGCGGACCTGGATAACATAGGTTTTGGTAAGTACGAATATTCTGTTGTATTGGAGCTTGACAGTAATAAAAAAGATAATATCCTTTGAGTTAAGTCAAAATCAAGATCATTGTACTACTAATTAAAACTAGTAGATATATTACTATATACTCCGAGCAGGTTGACTGTTATACAATATTTTAGTTTGGTGTATCTAATCTAATAAACATTTTTATGCACCACTTGAAATTTTGTTAAGATGCATGCACTGCAATAGAATACATTAGAATTATATGTATCATGTATACTACAGAAAATTTAAAAACCATTATGTTACCTGTTCAGCCGGCGTGGCTTGGAGAATAGCGCCACCGCAGGCTTCATCAGCGGTAGAACACCATTCGCCTCCACCGGCCTCCACGCCGAAGTGGACGCACCTGGGCAAATGATCATATTATTATAGCCATGTAACAGATTAAACAAATTCAATGCAAAGCATGTGCTTTTATTCAAACCTCTAAATGACAACTTCAATAGCAATCATATACTAACTTATTGGCGTGATCAATGCGGATCTGCATGTCATTGTGACGCACGCAGTCGACTAACAATCGCTCCAGATGGAACAGATCGTCAGTAGCGGCCAGCTCGAGCAGTCTCGAGAACTGCATGCAAGCGTAGCACTGGGCTACTTGCCGGATAAGACGGACTAGCGTCACGTCAGACAACGCGGTTGTGTATTGGGCGAGTGGTGAATCTGTAAACCAATGGATATTTTATTATAAATTATTATAAGCCCAAAAAAATTAATGTAGTTCACATGGTTTAAGTATTATAGTGATGAATATTAATGTGCAGGCTTTAATTAACACAAACTGCAAATTATGTGTGCAGTTTGTCGCGTCAAGTCAACAATATGATGTTCCTCCGAGGCCTACCATCACTTAACTATTGATAAGTTAGAAATGGGATTTATTTCGGAGGTACGATCAATAGTTAATGAATTAATGATTACATTACTTTATAAGCAGTCATATATAAGCAAGCTTTGAAATATCGTAATACTAACTTGGTTCCTCCTGCAGAGACTTGACGATGGAGTGCACATTGTGGCAGATGGTAAGTGGGTCGAACTCAACTTCGAGCCACGCGTAAAGTTGCTGCAGTTGCGGCGACGCCAGCGCCACCACATTAAGACGAACCACATCTTTAAAGAAAGGGCTTAGTTAAAAACCATATACTGTAGAACATCTCAAGAATATAATATGAGCTGTATAACATATTACCTTTTAGCAAGCTAGCCCTAGTTGGAGGCTGGGCCAGACCAAGAAGAACGGCGAGACGTTGAGCCTTCTCAACAGGGCTTTTGTCAGTCTCAACAAATCTATCAAACTCTGGATGAAGTGATGGTAGAGGTACTGACAATACAGCAACCAGCACTCTGCATGCCATCCTGAAGAAAACATAAATGAGAATTTTATTACAAAAATTTAAAAACATAGTTTCAAGATGCAATTCACATGTACAATAAATTTATTGTGCCAATATATAAATGAACAGATTGTTTATATCACCATCTGCCAGTTGCACAATCGGCTATTTATAATATACCTCTAGGAGTTACCATATCATAACCATGTAGATTAGAATGGTCTTTATTAGAGGATAGGTTCATATAAGTTATTCAAAAGTATATTTTGGTGAAATTAGAGATGTATTTTGTCAACACCTTTTTGTCATTGAGATAGATGCAATAGCCATATCTCAGTTTTGCTCTTTGAAAAAATAATAACTTACTTTTGCAATTCCTCTTGGGTGATGTTCTTCTTCATTTCGCGCGACAGTTGGAAGAGTTTAAGCAGTGCAGCTGCATGGAAGAGGCAATGGCCGGCCTTCCAAAACACCAGAGCCAACTTTCCATAATAGTTAGCCATGGTCTTAGCCACTGGTGTCTTCTTAGACATGTTCATCAGGTTATGGATGTCTTCAATGGCTTTGTAGGCTTCCTGTTTATATAATAATAAGTAAACATTATAACAACAAATACTAGTAAGTTTATTACTTTGTAGTAAATTCAAAAAAAAAAAATAATAAAAAAGATTTTCATAATACTTGTAAAATAGTACAAAATCAGAATGTAAGTGTATAAATACAAACCTGCCACAGCTCCATCTGAATAGCGCAGTCAAGTTGGAACAATCTTGTTTCCAAGTTGAGTTGTTGAGTCTCGGGTTTCGAGATGCTCACATTACCGGTTTGCACCTGAAAATAAATAAGGTTTTTAAACATCAGCACATATTTAATATACTATGTAGTAATAATTATGTTTTCTTTGTATATTTTTTAAATTGTTTAGTTATAAAAATAAATAACCTTATGCTTACAGCTAACTTTCGAGCTATTTTGAAGGAAAGAACTTGGTAGTTAATTAATCTCATTCTAACAATTAATAATATCTTAAATTCACCTGTATAATATTGGTAAATATTATTAGTTGTTTAATAACTAGAATACAAAAATAGTACATAAAAAAAGCTTAAAACATTTCCATAACACTTACATTAGGTTTACAAATATCTTCCAGATGCTTTCTCAGCTTATCACAGAGTTTCCTGAACTCCGTCTTTCGTGAGTACTTTAGACAGAACTGGAACGCCATGCGTGCGATGTCGTGGTACAGCGTCTCCACATGAGCGTTGGTACGCAGTAGCTCCAGGCATTGGCAGTAAGACTCCCACAGGAATTTCACCTAGGGACGTAATAAATTAATACTATTAAGTTGCCTTACAATATAATTTGTTCCTCTTTTTAGTGGTAAAATTCACCAGCCGTAATTTGTTCGTGTATATCAATTGTTGAAGAAGGATAAGTCTCTTATTAAAATTACATATTAATAGTAAATTTCAACAATTAATATCATGGTATAATAAAGTTGAGAACAAGTTTACATACCCATGGTGTAAGTATGGTTCTGTCAGAGCGATCTTGTGCATCTTCTCCTGATACAGCACTTAGCAATATACTTTCAGGCGTGGCCAAGTTGTCCAAGTCATCTGTGTCAATGACAGCCTGAGTAGACTGCGCCCGCGCTGCTTCTGTGCGCTCTTCAGCCATCCGTAGATAACCACTATTGAATGAAAATTTTATTTTAACATTTTCCTACTTAATCAATTATGAGAAACTAGCTTCTAGTGAAACTGATTTAAGAATTGTGATGACTTACGTTTGAGTTTAGTAGAAACTTATTATTCAAATGCATGTACAAGGGCCATTCGTCAAAAACAAGTTTTAATGTTATCTTTGGGTATCCACCCTTGGCATGCTCTATCCCTGTGGTTAAATATTTGCATTTTTACAATGCAGTTATACAAAACCACAAAGGAACTAAAGTAGTTTGGATATAAAGGAACAATTTTTGTTTTCACAATATGTGTTTTTGGTGCAAACAATTGCAACTTTATAATACAAAAAGAAACTTTTGGATCTTATTGCTTGTAAGTAAATAAGCCTTATAATATTTGATGCAGATTTCTTTATTTTACTCAGATCTTGATGTATTTTCACTCATGTTTTTGGATATTTGTTTACATCTACTGAGAATTTGACATCAGTCAGCCATAGAACTCCCAGTATTGAACACAACCTCCAATTGTAATACTCAATAGATTATGTGAATGCGATTATTAGTTTTTCCTTTGCAAGTCAACAGATTATGCTGATTTTTATATATTTTAATGTATGTACATATGTAAATGAAATTAAATTACCGTATAACTTGTTCTAGTGACCCAACGTTGACCGATTGAAACATGTTTCTGTACTGAAACAAGCCTTCCTTGGCTATGTGTGATTTGCGAAGGTCAACGCACAGCTCCAGGTACTTGAACATGATGGGCTCAAGAACCGACTCGGACCAGTTGTATGCCCATTTCTTGTTGCGGAACACCTCTTGTAAGGTGTCCAGGGCTCGGGCCGGCTTGTCCAGGTCCATAAACTCTAAAGAAGTAAATGATAAGTTATTTAAGTTGACCTTTGTATACTGATAAGGCTGGACAGATACCCATCTATGGAAGCAAGGCTATACGATGCTAAAACATATGGTAGATCTCTATTGTAACGTTCATGCGTACATGCCGATGGCGATAGAGAAACTATAGATAAGTAAAAGAAGACATAAGGTTATATTATTTCGTTCTATTACTTGATTATTGCCTTAAATTTATTGTTTTGGTGGCAATTAGATATCTAATCATGTAACATTAAAGTGACATCAGGTTCACATGCAAGGAATGTGTGATTTTATGACCAATTACGTAAATGTTGCTAGGGCATAATGTGAAGTATGCTTGGACAAGTGTTTTAGCTTGTAATACGCAGACTAAACTTCTTCGGGAACGATTTGTAGAGTTTGGCAATGATGTTTCATACAAAAGCGGCTTCAATGTAACAAGCCAGCATGATAATTTATGATCATGAAAGGTTACTTGTCATGCAACGTGGACGAGCAAAATGTAATACTAACCATTGGCCCGTTTAAGGGCATTTTCCGGTCTTTGACCGTATCGCGCCATGTTTTACTCGCACTTAACACTTCATAAAAGTAAAATTACGCGTTGAATAACGCCATGGAAGAATTATATTAAAATAATTCTTCCTCCACCGGTCTGCAGCGCGACTGGCGAAAACAAAATGGCCGCGTAACAATTTTTAATTTCTGTTGTGTTGGCATCAATGGCTTGTGTTGCCAATGTAAATATTGAAAAATATCAAAGCGTTAGTTTAGGAATATTGTCTAGGGTCATAAATATGGAATTTGTCGGACAACATTTTTTTAAAATTAACTTTAATATTTGATGCTAGGGTGGGCAGAGTTGTTATTAATTGTTATTGTTTAATCAATTCAAGTACAAAATACACTCTAGAAATATGCGTGGTGAAATTGTACCTAATAAAAATGCCATCTAATCGGAATTATAAACAAAATACCATAAAGTTACCTATTTGTGTCTTATTAAAATGCTTCAATTACATTTTTATTGCTTAATGTTTATAAAAATTGAAACATACAACACAAAGGAGCTGCAAAGCTGAAAAAAGTGTATACAAATTATAATTTAATTAAGGGGTTTAGTTTGCTTCTATTATTTTTCAGAATAATCTTCACAAGTACTCATACAATACCTTTTGAAGGCATTATGATTAAGTAAAAAGAGGTACAAATTGTGATATTTTTATTAATATTGTTCACGAGGTTTAATTTTTGCAAATAGGTATACTTGGCGCCACACAGACCACTTGTAACGAATATTTGGTTACTAATTTACTATTTAGTATTTTACCTCCTCGGGTTCTTCATTATATTCGTTAGAATACCCAATATCTTCAAAATATTCTGTTGAATATGTATATAGTACTTTATTGTTGTAGTGAGATACTTAATTGAGAAAATAAAAGAAATTATTGATTAATCATTTTGTAATCATATTTTTATTTAGCTAAATTAGTCACAACCATGTGTAAAATGCACGGAGGAAGGGTTGGAGATCGGTAAGAAACATACATCAAGCCAAAGGGAAACAATCACGTTGATACGAACGCTTTATTGCCACCTGCCGACCAGATATTCGACTATTCGAGAGGCCAAGAACCTCACCGAATATTTGATATTCGGTGTTGGCCGTATTTTCATCTTCGTTGCAAGTCTACTTTATAGTAAAACTAAAGGAATCATACTCTCCTTAGCTAGTTAAGTAACGCGAGGTTTTCTTAAAGTTTCTAAAACTCATGATTTTTTTAAAGCATAAAGTAGTTTCGTTGCCTAAATGTCGTAAACTAATTATAATTAAAGGGAAAAACAAAAAATAAAAACATATTCAACTGATTTATTTTTAATTAAATTGCACAATAATTTCATTAAAATAACATTTGGTTTTAAACAAACACACATTTGAAGTCGCGTCCAAGTCTCACAAGGACTGAAATTAATGGTCATATGATTGAATTTTATGTCTGAATGTATGATTGAATAATATTTATGTCTTGAGATTACTTTGAAGCATTATCTTTCATGAAAAGCGCCTTTGGCAATTGGACGACTACTTATATTCAAGACTAGCTTTTGCGCGCAACTCCGTCTGCGTGGACTACAGGGTTGGGTTCAGAAAGAAAATAAGTTGTAGTATTTTACGCCGCAGAGCCCCATTTACTTAAATATACGAAAATCATACAATCGGTCAAATTGTTTCAACGTGAAACCGTAACGCGCCGGTCGACGCCTTGAGTATCATTATTGCGCGCTTGATCATTATTTTGAAACTACGATATCTTCTAAGATACTCATTGAAATCAAATGATGTAAAGGACAAATTTATTTTGCATTAAATACTTGTAATGAATAACGTATTTATTTGGATAAGGATTAATATCATGTTTGTAAAAACACCTTCACAAATAATGCTTTATATAAAATAAATTTGGTTAGAATAAAAAACGTTATAGTGAGCCAACCTAAAAAGATAGACATATGCTGTCGCGGACTTTCTTTTAGAATTTTTAAAGAGGAACAATTCTGTCATACATTATTTTAGCGAAACTTTAACCGTTTCTGCAGCGTACGCAGCGGAAGCTCACAAAAAAGGAAAAAAGTCCCCGATTTAGAAACATTCTTTATTGCTGCTCCGCTCCTATTAGTCGTAGCGTGATGATATATAGCCTATAACCTTCCTCGATAAATGTGCTATCTAACAGTGAAAGAATTTTTCAAATCGGACCAGTAGTTCCTGAGATCCTAGCGTTCAAACAAACAAACAAACAAACAAACAAACAAACAAACAAACTCTTCAGCTTTATAATATTAGTATAGATTATAGCTGTGGCTCATTCATTTTAAACTAACTGTGATAAACATTTTAGAAGACGTAATATGTATTCTTAACATAAATAAATACTTACTTATACTAGAAAGTCATATTGATTTAAAAATCTTACACTAATTGAATCTTAGTAAAAAAAGTAACCACAAGTAGTTGGGATAGATTTGTATAAGTACTTATTTGTAAACCCGCTTTTTTATGTCACCAGAATGTGAATGTATTTGGGCTGAGAATGATAATACCTTTGATTCAGGTCCTTCGTGGTAGAAAAACCAACCGTTTGAACCCCAACACTCTTCATTTAATACTTATAAGTTATAACATATCACATATTATAGTGACGTTATATTAAGTATATACGAAATATTATCACTACTTTTGTCTACTTAGGATTTCTTTTTTGTAGTAACAATGTCTAGAAATTTTTGCATCGGCAACTCGAACATCAAGGAGATAGGAACTGCTAGGAGGTATGTAACCACTGTCGTCGCCACTGCGTCTACTCCCTAAAAAAAAAGAAAACAAAAAATAATACCAATAACATATATTTATAATTGCGTTATAAATGAGATTTCTAACTCAGTTTAAATTTTATGTCATCATTATCATGTAAATGTCACTGAAAAGAGCAATAATAAAATTTCTAGTCAGTTTTCACAAATGAAGTTGTCTTCCGAAATGAAAATTGAATTACAAAATTAAAATCTAAATATAGTATTCCACTTTTAAATCCTTTATAATATTTTTATTTAATTGCCTATGTTAAGATATGTACTAAATCAGTGGAGGTTTCGATACATACGACGTCAACAGCTGATGTGAAGATGGTGTATGGGCGCGGTGCAACGAGGACTGTATTAACACACCAATGGATCATCATCACTGGCAGTGACACTCGCGCCAACAAGTCCCAACCGCTCCATGCGAAGAACCTACTGAAATAATCTGTAGAACACAATATTTTAATTAATGAAGGAAAAAATGGAAAATAGTATTTTAATTGACGGCGTTATAGCCTATGTGCTGTTTGATTATGAGGTAACGAATGCATCTTACGGATCAGGAACAGTGGTTTTGGGTTACCCACTCGAAATTTTTTAGTAGCATCTCGGAGTATTGGAATTGTGTCCAAAAAACGGCGATAGGCTCGCCCCCCTCTACGTAGACGAAAACGTAATTTGCAAAATTTGAGTGAAAAAGCTCTGGATTCCCTTTAAGGGATCTAGGGGAGCATATGTGTATATGTAATAATTATACAGTAACTTACTGTCATAATTTATCGACCCTATAAGTTGTATGGCGCATAGCACGCTGAATATGAACCGCTCTATGCCAGCGTAGGCGCCCGTGAACGCTCGCGACGTGAACGTCTTGATGTACACTCCCGATATCAGCCACGCGATGTACACCGGGATCGTAAAGTGATGGGCGATGCCGAATATCTGAAAATGCATTTTTTAATTGAAAAAATCTATGTCATCGTAGATAGTTCTTAGGAATTTCTTTAGCCTATAGTCTGTCAACCCGCACTAGACCAGCGTGGTGGACTAACGTAAACCCTCTCAGTGGTAGATGAGGTCTGTACCCAGCACAGTAGTAAGTATATGGGCTCTTAACGATAGTGAAATAATCGCACTGGCACTGAATAGTAAGGCCAGTGCTTATTAATTCTATAATTGTATGCATTGGCAGCAAAGAAAATCATCACTCCTTGCGTATAATTTAAAATTCACTATGCAGAACTTTTGATCTGTTTGACATACTATTTGAAATTTTGATCAATTTAAAATTTGCTGTTATACCCCACTCAATCGGAAAAGAGGCACAGGTTTTCTATCAGTAAATCCTGGTCACAAATGGTGTAGATAATTAATAAATGATCAGTTCTACTTACTTTATTGTCAGATATTTTTTGTTTTTCCCCATTCATGTAATAATGTAAATGAGATGCGAAGAGGCCCATAATACAAGCTGGCAGGCTGCCTAGTGGTGACGTGTACAATCCTTGGAACGACGGGTAATCGTGGAGTACACTCTTAACACTTCTGTAAGAAGTCAAATAATTTAATTTTATATCATCATTAGTCTACATCAGCGTATTTATGTCTTTTTGGAGGCACGGACTTCCTCTACAACTGAGAGGAGTGAGCCCTCAGTCCACTATGGTGGTCTAGTGTGAGACTAAGCATCTAAGAATTTTTTGGTGCACAGGTTTGCTCACGATGGGTTCTCTTCACTAAAAACTTAAAAATTAATTGTTCATGCATACATCACTTCGAAAAGCCAGAGGCCTGCTGCTTTAGCTTGCAACTCCCTAAATATATGTACTTGACAGTGCACCTAGACCTTGAGGCCCTTACGACTTAATAGCTTTATTCGATTGTTTGTAATGACGTAGCATTTTTGAGCATTGTTAGACATCCATATTTAAGATAAAATTTTGATGCACTGTTTGAAGTTGACAAAGCTTAAAGTCTGTAGGTGAATGCAGTCCATTTACTATTAAAGTCCATATAGAAGGTTTTAGAAAGGTAGATGCCTAAAAGGGAGACGAATTGAAAAAAAAAGGTTTTTACTATGGGTATACTTACTCTGGATTTGCAATATACAGCAATGATCTCCAGTCATTCAGGTAAGCGATGGCGCTGACTAAAATGGAGGAGCCGACGAAAAGTGCGGCGTACACTGGCAAAGCCTTTCGCTTCAAAGATGCCAGTGCTAGAGTTAGGAATAACGCTAGGATGTATAGCTGCATGTCTACAGCCAGGAACCTTAGAAAAAAATAGTTTTATTTTCAGCTGTCGTACATTAATTTTTGTAAGATACACAAATATTTGTCTCAGGTCTGGGTGTTTGTCTAATTGTTTTCATGGGTCCCATTTACCACTTACTTTTATGTTTTGCAGTCGTTGCCAAAAAGGATAGGTTTTCTCTTAAATATCTGCTATTAAGTCGTACATTGACTGATTGTTTTTTCTATAAGCCCATATAATTGCGGTACTATTAAAGTTTATTTATAGTAATATACCTCAAATGATCACCCATTTGGGAAAATTACACTTTTAGTTTTTGAGTCTATTATATTCGAACTCACCAAGACTGTATGAAGCAATGGTTCTTCGTATCAAACAAGTTGTTGAGGTAGAACGCGTGGTACCAGAACTTGTCTCGGCAGACTTGGCTCTGCGCGCCGATGAGGAGCGGCGTCAGCGGGCCGTCCCGCGCTCGGGGCCACCACGTGGCGCCGTAACCCACCACCAGGAGATATACTGGAGTAATCCTGAAACATTATCAAAGGAATTATAGTATAGTCAACCTTTACATGGGTTTTATTTATAATTTACTAGCGACCCACCCCGGCTTCGCACGGGTGCAATGCTGATATTTAATGGATGTTATCATACATATAAACCTTCCTCTTCAATCACTCTATCTATTAAAAAAAACCGCATCAAAATCCGTTGCGTAGTTTCAAAAATTTAAGCATACAAAGGAACATAGGGACAGAGAAAGCGACTTTGTTTTATATTATGTAGTGAAGAAAGATATTAGTATATTTTTATATTATCAAGTGTTCTTTTGTTTCCTTACGTCAGAGTGACAACATCAAACACAATGGTAAATGTGTTGCTGTAAAAATAGGGTGTCCACTAGAAACAGGAAATATGAATTAGTACACACCTGATTATCCTCTTCAACAGATGGGATGTGAACATTCTCAAGGAGAGCGGTGACTTATCCGATGACAGAAGTAAATTGTATGAACATAAAAAACTTGAAACGAACACGAACATCTGCACCAAAGTCGTGCCTTTGGTGATTATCATACCAGCTTTACTAGAGAATGCCTAAAAACAGTGAATAACCATTAGAGTGTCATTAAATTACACAGAAATTTAGAAGGAATGTCCAGGTTTTAGGTTCAGGGATGTATTTCTTAGGTATGTAGTCTGCCAACCCGCAATTGGCTAGCCTAAACAATCTCAGTTGTAGTGGAGGCCTCTGCGAAGCAGTGGGGCGTAATATGGGCTGATATTGATGAAATGACGATGTCTAGTTTGATATTAAAAATGGAGTGTATTTCTTAATCAATGCTTTGTCTAGTAATGAGCATGAAAATGCATCGGGCTAAAGCAAAACAATTTTTTTAGTAGCATTAAGACCGTCAGTTATAATCTGCTCTACAGCTATCATTGACAAAATTATAAATTTTGATCATTACAACGAGCCATCTTTGAGCAAATCTATGAAAGCCCTTCATTCAAATTCAGCCCAGATAAAGATTAGGATTCATTATTAATTTTAGATTGCAAAGTTAATCTTTCTATTGACTTTATTACGTGTTGATAGAAAACTTACTTGCTCTATATACTGGGGATTTTGTAAGTACACCATGTCTTGAAGAATGGCCGCGTGCACGTATAGAATAATCAGCAAAACAACCACTCTGTAATCAATTAAATGTATTTATTTGTTAACACTGCCTCGTGGTCTCGCGGTACAAGTATGTGCCGTGCGATCTAGAGGTCCTGGGTTCGATTCCCAGGTCGGGCAAAGTGTTATTGGGTTTTTCCATTAGGAAATTCTCAGTAGCAGCACGGAGTCTGGAAATGTGCTCGAAAAACGGCAATAGGCTCCCCCCCTATTACGTGGGACTGATACTGGGATACATACTTGGCGAAATGTGGGTGCAGAAATGCATCTCTGCCTACCCCTTCGGGGAATATAGGCGTGAGGTATGTATGTATTTATTAACATCATCATCATCATCAGTCCTTACACGTCCCATAGCTGGGTAAGGGCCTCCTCCAAACTGGTGAGGGTTTACGCCTGGTCCTCTAATTGTTCATACTCGAGCCTGTATTGCCGAAGGGTTAGGTAAAAATTGATTTTTTTAAATAAAATGTTGATCTCACTCCAGACAAAACAGCCAAGTTTATGCTTGTAAGTTAAAGATTTCAAATTAAATTTAAAATAGCTGTGATTTTTATGACGCCGTGACTAAAGTGTGTTTACTGTAATAAAGGTGTTGTTTATGTTACTTTAGCCGAATATGTGTCCGTATCCGTTAATCTTGTTTCAATTACAATTCAGTAATCCGGTTATTGACTGATCTACGTGCCAAGACTATTGATATTATCAATGTTTTATTTGTTGTAAATTATATGTACTTTAATCATTTGGCCTTTTTTAATAGAAGAGCTTAATTCATTTATTTAGTCTATAAGATCACTTTTTTGATACGTTTTAATATGTGCGATTTAAAATCCTATATTAAAATGAATGGGCTGTTTTTTTTTAATATAAGTAAGGCTACACATACAAAGTGGACAAAAGCTAGTAGACGAAGAGTGGTACGAATGAAAATAAAGAGAAGGTAACCTGTTCTCTTAATTTCATTAATAACCTGTCCCTTAATGTATGTGATAATATCACTATAGTTTTTGGGAATTTTCCTTTTTATAATGATTATTCTGGTTTTAGGCATTCCAAATCAGAGGAAATTGGTAATGTAAAATTTAAATTGCAAATAAACTTCGCTAAACACCTTTACTTATGTATGTGGATAATAAATACCTATATACATTACCGTCAAAAAGTTTGGAAGCACCTATATTTTTTGAAAAATGAAGTAGCAAATTAAGAATAACTAATTTTATCGATGTAGTACTAAAATAAAATATCATTTTTAATAATTTCAATGTATTTTGTCAGCCTTTTTAAAAATACTTTGTTTTTAATCTCTCAAATACATGTTTAAGGTCACTTTGTTAAAATTGTTGAGTGACGTAAAGTATTTTTTACCTTATAGTTTATTGTAGATAGTCAGTATTTATTGAAAAATATTTTAAGAATAATGTTTAATGATTTCTGTGCAGTAAAATAGATATTTAGTTGGTTTTACTTTGCCTTTTTAAAATTACTTAGAACTTATTTTTTTTTGTCTCGAATGGAAAAAGAACAACAGCTACCGATTGAAACACGTTCGGCTATTATTATTCTAAGTAACAAAGACTATTTTAAACGACTCATTGCGAAAATTCTTGGTATTTCAAGTAGGGGTGTTCATTATACACTTACGAGGCACCGGGAAATTGGCAGTTTGTCGGATAGAAAACACAGTGGAAGACCAGAAGTTACTTTTGCAGCCGAAGATAAGTGTACAGCAACAGTTTTAAAGCCTAATCGTCGGCTTAGAGCATCCGATATTAAATGGGAGTTGAATAAAACGCGAACCAAAAACGTGTCAAATTGACGCCCCAGGGCGTCGCGACGCACAGTTTGGGCAGCCCTGAGCTAGAGTATGCAAAGCCTATTTTGAAGAACAGAAATCAAATGGCATACTTGAATTGATGGTGTGGCCTCCGCAGTCACCAAACTTACCGCCTGTTGAAATGTTATGGGATGAAATGGATAGAAAAGCAAAATTACGTTTACCAAAGTGTTCTAGAGAACTGTGGCAATATCTACACGAATTTTGGAAAGAAATTAGCGCCAAGTGCTTAAATAAATTACTCGAGAAAATGCTACAAATTAAGAAGCTGTCATGAGGGCAAAGGGTGCTTGGATAGATGAAAATCCATTATGAATTATTTTTTCATATAATAAATAAGAATATGGTTTTAATTTATAGTTTAACTGTTAATTTAAAAGAGTACCTAATCATTCTTGATGAAAAAAAAGCTGTATCTTATATTATTTCTAAAGTTATTGAGAGTATTAAAAGTGCTTCCAAACTTTTTGGCGGTAGTGTATATATCTCATGTTACCTTTTCCTCCCGGGTCCTACCAAGAATCTTTCAAGACATTGACACCATTTTTAAATAAAAATATGTTTTAAAGAAAAAACGTGTATACTAGTTATTTCCCGTAAAATTATATTTCAAAAGGAATATTCTTTCTAAGTTTTTCATATTTTCCATTGCTACTCGGCTCTTATTTTTTGTGATCAGGTATATATTGCTTATAGGTTATATCCTAACTTGATAAATGGGCTCTATATAACACTGAATGAATTTTACAAATCGGACTGAACTGCCCTAGATTAGCGCGTTCAAGCAAGCAAATAAACTTTAGTTTTAGAATATTAGCATAGATTAAGCCAATGCCATGTCAATGTAAATATTGAATAATTTTGTGTTTTAAATTTCGAACCATTTAAAATCACTCTGTTTAAATATGGCGCCAAGGAGAAATTCCATAATGAAATGTATATAAAATATGCAATGAGTATTAATATGTACTCGTGACCATGACACTTCAGAGTGCGTTTGCATGCGTAAAGCCCGAGGTGTAAAACGAATGGTAAATATTTATTTTATGATCAAAATAAGTAAACAAAAATGTGTAATCGGGAAAATGTAAGATTGGCCGAGACTAAGTTAATAGTTATTATTTATGAAACAATACGCACTGAAAAAAACATCTTGATTATGAAACGTAATGTGGATATTAATGGAATTGTATTAAATATAATGTTATATTTATTAATATAACACTAAATTATAATGAGTGCTGCTCAAGGCCGGGATGATTGGCGCTATCTTGGGGAGGCCTACGTTAAGCAGTGGACGGCGTTAGGCTGAGTAAATGAGTACATAACACTAAATAGACTGCCCCGGGGTCTCGCGGAACAGGTAAATACATATGTACCTATGTATATATGTACTATATATGTGTCGAGCGACCTAAAGGTTTCGGGTCGGAATAGTGTTATTAGGTTTTTCATTAAGAAATTTTCAGTAGGAGAATTTTGGAAATTGTGCAGAAATTTACCTTTGCCTACTGCTTCGGTATATCAAATATTAATTATGACGAATGTATGTATAATGATTTTTTTTCATATAACCTGGTATAATATATTAAAAGTTATTTAACTGATAATATGAGAATTCCAAAGTTGAGGGCTAAGAGAAAGTTAAAAATTATTGTCAGGTATTTTCCGGAAGGGTTTAATAACCTCTACTCTTTATTATCATAGCCATGTTTATCGTTTTCATTCATATTTAATTTCTGTTTCCGCCTTATTCAAAGTAGGTAGTTGTTTAATCGTCATCGTAATGTCAAACTATATACGCTCTGGATGTAAACAACTTTGAATAATTTGTTTAAAAAAATTTCTTTGATATAATATTGTATAGACATTTTAATACAAACAAGGCACAAATGAGACATTTAAAATAAATTAAATAAACAAGGTATCTGTCCCGCATAATAGGGAGTTCATTAACAGTTTTCAATCATAATTCCATAGCGGAAAAGATTATTGATACTGCCCGATCCGGGAATCAATAACAAATAGAAATAAAAAAAATTGAAATTTAAACTATTAATAAAAATAAAAGGTAAGAAATATTTATATTGTTGCTGTTCATCGGTCACTGATTTTTATTTAACGCTTAAAAAAATAGAAAGGTAATACATCAAACAACCTAGCGCTAAGCAGATGTATCTCGGAAATTCTGTATTCTTTTTTAATTGATGAATACACAGCCAATTAAATTGTGTAATTTTCACTTGCATTATTCATGACTGGGTAAGGTAATATAATAAATTTGATAAAACTTATCTAAAACCTTCACCTAGCCTCGGGAAATGGCCGTAGGCCAAGGCCTAATTATTCTGGTGTCGCGAAACCAATTAATGCAGGAAAATTAAAATGTGCTCTGATTAATTTTATACTCCCTCGACGAGTGACTTCACATCTATATAGAGGAGATTTTTCATAGAAGTGTTATATCATATCAGCGCTTGTTATATAAACTTCAAGACTTTTTACCTTTCTGTGGGGTCATGATGCTAATCTATAGGTGAAATGAGATGTTTTTCGAGACTAGATAGTGCGTTTCATCGGTTGTGGGATGCGTAAAATTACGGAATTTTACTGCACCACGGGATGCAGTTGGCTAGACATCAGCCAGGGAAACGAGAGGTTGTCAGTCTCTGTGACTCACAAATATTTGTTTCGTGTCTGGATGTTTGAGAGGCTGAAAAGTCATCCCTAGTTTTTGATACCCATTGACACAAGTCTTGTACCGTAGTTTGGGATCAGAAATATGTGTGTGACTGTGGGGTGTGAGTATTTATGTATCTGATTAGTAGGTTGTTCTTACCTGCATCCTTGAATAGGTGCTAAACTGGCAAGTCTAGGGTCCTTGGCCACATAGGGTGTGGTCAGCTTCTGCCAATTAGCTTTTAACGACCAAGCCATGAGAAGTGAGTTTTCTGGAAACACATAATGAGTTACGGTCACGTGTTTGAACAGAAAATATTTTAATGAGATTGGAAAGGTTTTGTATGTTTACCGGTTCTTTTAATTATTTAAAATGAAACAGGTATGTAATGAATAGGCCTATACGCATAGATTGATTCAACCAAGGTCAGTTTACTAAGTAAAATTAATGCTTGCTGACCGTATCAATCAAAACTTCCAATTAATGGCCTTGATTCCGGAATCTCGGGTCCATTAGGGTATCAGGTTAACAGACCGATGTGACTACGCTATGTGCTACTAAGAAAATTGTTTTCACTAGTCTAAATGCGTATAAGACCATAAAGGGAATTTTCTCTATTAGAATAACCCACATGCACTTCACAACGTATTTTAACGGTTAAGGAAAACATCATAAGGAAGCCTAAACACCTATCAGCTTTTAGGAATTTCTTAGATATGTAGTTAGTCATGCCGCACTAGGCCAGTTTGGTGGACTAATGCCCAAACCCTATTGGTTGTGAAGAGGCCTGTACCCAGCAGTGGGATGTATATGGACAAATTATGATAATTTAGAGAATGATGCTCAGTAAACGTGGGTGTTAAAGATCCTAAGCGCCACTCACGTTGTGCGTTTAACACGGTATAAAAAACCACGGCAAACTTCCGATAATTAAAAATAAATAAACGGAATAGCTAAACTATCAAAACGTCAACCAATATTACGTCGTAAAATATAAACTTGTCTCTTAAATTTATTCCTCATAATAATATAACTTAAGACATGCGTCACAAGTTTGTTATTCTTATGTAATAAATTTAAAATTTTCACTGTAGGCTTATTATAACTATTTATGTAGATCAAAACGTGAATAACTCGTTTAAATATTATTACTGTCTATTATCTAATATACTAAGTGCCATACCATGTAGAGCTTATTTATAGTGCAGATTTTTTTTGAGATGAAATAATTTAATAATAGTCAGGTTTTTGTTATCATATAATATAAATTATAATATATCTGCCAAAATTAATAAATAAGGTTGAAATGTCAGAAATTCTTAAGAATTTTTTGATGTTAGGTTTCTTCACGATGTTTTCCTTCAACATTAATGTGATGATAATTTCTTGTAAATACACACATAACTTCAACAAGTCAGAAATGTGTGCCGGGGGTTTGAAACTGTGACTGCCAATAGCAATAATTAATAAATTAACGGTATTTTTTTTTAAACAAGCTTTTATCATGCACGAAAAATTTAAAAAATAAACTAAGAAGATGTTTATGTAGCATACTTCTACTGATGACACTAATTGTATCGAACAGTTAAACTGAACACTTTTGTAGATTGTTACTTGTAAAGTTTAAAAAACTACGAATTTTATTAAAGTCTTCTTAGTTTATTTTTTAAATTTTTCGTGCATGATAAAAGCTTGTTTTTAAAATATTTTTTTTACCGTTAATTTATTTTTAACTTTTTAGTTGGAAATATTCCTTAGTCTATCCATTTCGTAGTCATACCGAAATTCAACAAAATCGGTCCATGGGAACTAGTGTTCCTATGGGCACCATCCAACTCCTCATGACACCAGGTCAATGTTACCTTGTTATTGTACTGTCACTGAAATTTCATAGGCAATCCAAATTTTAGCTTAATTTGTCCACAGGAATCGGAGTTACTATGGGCTTCTCCCAACTCCTCATCAGATCAACTCCATGATACAATATATTATTGTATTGTTAGTGAAGTTACGAAGACATACCAAATTTCAGCTTAATTGGTCTACAAGAACCGATGTTTCTATGGTCACCTTCCAACCTCATCATCAGACCAGCTCCATGGTACCAATACCATATTATTGTATTGTCATCCAAGTTACGTAGATATACTAAGTTTCAGCTCAATCGGTTTATTGGAAGTGGTTCAAATCTTCCTTGCAAGATTTGTAAACATACAAACACACATACATACATACATACAAAAGTGAAGTTAAATAAAAGCTTTTAAAAATAATGTCAATCCAAATACTGTTACAATTTTAAAATTCAAAATGAATTGTATTGATAGAATTTAGGGTTTTCGTTGCTGACTTCCAATTGCCCAGATATCCCAGCATACCGGAAATGACTCCAATCAGGCTATGTCATGTAATTTATTAAAATACACATATTACATATATCCTCTTTGGATGTTTACGTTCAAGAGACTACACTTCTCTTTAATGTTTCAGTTTTTTTTAAACAATTTAGCCAGTTTTAGCGTCATCTATGTTACTTTTGTAAAACGAAAAATCAATTAAATAGTTTTTCATTGAAACATAGCTCGTGGAACTGACGGCCGCTACGGCAGAAGGGTTCTCGAGTGGAGGCCACGTAGACCGACGATTTGGCAAAAATCACAGAAAGCCGCTGCTGGATGCAGGCCGCTTCCGATAGAAAACTTTGGATGTCTTTTGTGGAGGCCCATGTCCAGCAGTGAGCAGTAGACGTCGTCAGGGTAATATTGATGACGATGATGAATTTACAACAGAGGGTAGTTTACTTGTAAGAAATGTCGCATACATTAATTTTCACAGTAAGAAGCTGGGTAACCATCTGATACACTAAGTTCGCAGAATTGTATCAAAAGACCGAACATAAACGTCTTTCGTTCTTTAATCGTTACTTAAATAGTTGGACTCTCAGACCACCAGATATTTTAATGAAAATGTGGTATTTTTTACTTACTTTTTTCCTCCCAAAAGATATCATATATGGTGCCCAAGATGTTGAGGAGCAGTATCGCGTAGACGACGTACAAGAAGGCTGTCTGCGGCGCGTCGGGCGGGAGGTGGCGCAGCGTGTCGTTGTGTCGCCGGCAGTAGTGCAGCGTATGCACGAGCGCGCGTAGCCGCAGCGGCTGCAGCCGCTCGGAGGCGCAGCGCTGCAGCCGCTGGGCGGGGTCGGCCACGCGGCTCCACTCCGCACAGCGCGCGCTCACGCAGTACCCGCGGTGCATCACCGTGCGGTTGTAGTGCCCCACGTCCGCTGAGTACTCCTTGGGGTTTCAAAGCCAATGATATACCCTCGAAAAGGTAGAACTTGGTCTTATGAGCTGTTATGTAGGCATTGTTGAAGTAGCAGTTAGATATATTGCAATGGTGTTGACAGCGCCGTGGCGCTGTTGGCTAGACACCTGCTTGAGAAACGAGAGGCTGTAGGTTTCATCTGAGCACCGGGACAATTAATGTTTGTGTGATCCAGAATTTTTTTTTTGGGTTTTGGACCTGATGATAGGATGTTTGTGAGACCGAAAACTGTCGTCGTAGTTTCAGTTACCCCCGACACAAGACTTGTATCCTAGGATGGGGACATGTATGTATGAAATATGAATGTATGTTTGGGACTGTCTATGAGATTACGAGCCAGCTTAAAAGATAATGTTAGGCAATTACCGTGATAATGTCGTAGGCTGCATTAGGATACTCTGTAGGTGTCAGCTGAAACTTAGCGAGGCAGTACAAGCCGTCGCTCTGCGAGAGACAGCTGTGGTAGTCGTCCAGGTGGAATAGCCGAGGGAGGAGGGCATACTCTTCATCTGGAAATAAAAATATTCTGATTTAACTATTCGTAAGCAGTGATGGCCTCGAGATTAAGGCGCATGGTGGAGGATCTCGGCCGTCGCGCGTTCAAACCCCAGTCACACACCTCTGAGTTTTCCGGTTAAATAGGATATAACTTTGGTTCTTTTAAGTGAAGCGTAAAGTCACTTAGTTCTGCTTTCGGCAAACAAACAAAAAGCACGTTCTGTGTCCACTAGTCCATGAAGCATAAACAATAGAAACATAACCAAAGAGCCCCCATTAGTTACAGCTTATTAATATTCGGTGACAAAAAATAATCACACATCCAAAATAATTAAAGTTTGGCGATCTCAAAAAATATATATATCGTAATTAGAGATGTTCCGGATATGATATTTCGGATCCGGATACGGATACGGATATAGGAATAAAATTATATCGGTTTCGGATTCGGTTACGGATATGAAATTATTTCGGATTATCCGTAAGTTTCGGATAGTTTCGGTTACGGATATTAGATTGAAGTAAATTATAAACACAAAGGCGCGCGAATGCTTTGGAAGTTGAAATTGCCATTGCGCAAAATAAAGGCTCCGAAGTATTCGATAAGCCACACACCTCCTGTTGTCACCTGACGAAACTCAGAACACAACAAGGCACCACCGTCACCTCAGTCCCAGAAATTCTCGGAGAGGTCGAAAAGTATTACGGAAACTTATATGCTCAAAGAGCAGTTCCGCCTGTGGCCTGCAACGTGGATGATCCGCGAGCCAGACTGACCCGCCACTACTCAGGCGAACTTCCCGACATCGAATTGGGCGAGATTAGAATGGCCCTCGGTCAACTTCACAACAACAAGACTCCGGAAGATGACGGAGTAACTACTGAGCTTCTCAAGGCAGGAGGTACTCCTGTCTTGAGAGAACTGGTCAAGCTTTTCAACTCAGTCATCCCAACTGGCACAACACCTGAGGCATGGAGCAAGAGTGTGGTGGTTTTGTTCTTCAAAAAAGGAGACAAAGCCTTATTGAAGAACTACCGCCCCATCTCACTCTTGAGCCATGTCTATAAGTTGTTCCAGAGGGTCATTTCGAATCGTCTCGCCCGAAAATTCGATGAATTCCAACCACCGGAGCAGGCTGGGTTTCGGAGGGGCTTTAGCACCGTAGACCACATACACACACTAAGGCAAATAATAAAGAAGACTGAGGAGTATAACCATCCCTTATGCCTCGCGTATGTGGACTACGAGAAAGCTTTTGACTCCGTCGAGACCTGGGCTGTTCTGGAGTCCATGCAGAGATGCCAGATTGACTACCGCTACATCCAGGTGATGAGAAGCCTATACGGAGCCGCTACGATTGCCGTCCAAGTACAAGAACATAGTACTAAGCCAATCCAATTGCGGCGAGGGGTAAGACAGGGAGACGTCATTTCTCCGAAATTGTTTACCAACGCATTGGAGGACGCTTTTAAGACACTCGACTGGAAAGGACGGGGCATCAGCATTAACGGCCAGTGCATCTCTCATCTGCGATTCGCGGCGGAGTCTCTGCAGGACTTGGAGGAAATGCTTAACAGCCTAGACCGATCTTCAAGGCAAATAGGACTCGGGATGAACATGGACAAAACAAAGATCATGTACAATCGTCATGTACTCCCGAGGCTGAATGTCGTAGGGGATGCCACTCTCGAAGTTGTCCAAGAATACATCTACCTTGGCCAAACAATTCAACTGCGCAGGCACAACTTCGAGCAGGAGGCAGACTGAAGAATACGTCTAGGCTGGGCGGCATTCGGGAAGCTGCGTCATATTTTCAAGTCGTCGATCCCTCAGTGCCTGAAGACGAAAGTCCTCAATCAGTGCGTCCTACCCGTAATGACATACGGAGTCGAAACGTGGACACTGACCAAAGGTCTGGTCCACAAATTCAAGGTCGCCCAGCGTGCTATGGAGCGGGCAATGCTTGGAGTTTTTCTGGTGGATAGAATTCGTAATGAAGTCATCTGCCAGAGAACCGGAGTCACCGACATTGCCTGCAAGATAAGCACGCTAAAGTGGAAGTGGGCTGGCCATGTCTGCCGACGTTCGGACAGCCGGTGGAGCAGACAAGTATTGCATTATTTACATTTTGCTTATTCTCATTTATTTGATTTAAAAAAATGTCCAAATGAAACTTGACTTTGATCGCATAATATCACAAGACTTAAGGCTAATTTTAAGCTAAGTATAAACTTTAAAATAAAACACTAACTAGATATGTTGTTTATGACAAGAAATAACAAACAAACTGCAAGATTCACGTGGCGCGCGAGCGGTGAAACAAAAACCTGTCGAAACGTGTCGTTTTATTTAGACTCCGCCCCTATCCGGAACTATCCGAAATTTTAAATCGGATACGGATACAGTTACGGATATTTTTTTATTTCGGATATCCGATTGTTTTGGTTACGGTTACGGAGCTCCATAACATCCCTGATCGTAATTATATTAATCGTCTTCTCGTCCAAAATACCTCAGTGCCTGATGACAAAAGTCTTCAATAGTTGTGTGTTACCAGTGATGACATACGGCACTGAGACGTAGCCTCTCACTAAAGGCGTCGTGGGACGGCTCAGAGTCACTCAACGAGCTATGCTCGGGGTTTCCATACGTGATCGAATCAGAAATGAGGAGATCCGTAGGAGAACTAAAGTAACCGACATAGCCCAACGGATTAGCTCGTTGAAGTGGCAATGGGCCGGCCACATGGCGCGGAGAACCCATGGCCGATGGGGCCAGAAAGTTCTCCAGTGGAGGCCACGTACTGGAAAGCGCAGCGTGGGACGTCCCCCGACAAGGTGGTCCGACGACCTTGTAAAGATCGCGGGACGTCGCTGGCTGCAGGCGGCTTCCGACCGGTCCCGGTGGAAGTCATTGGGGGAGGCGTATGTCCAGCAGTGGACCACGATTGGCTGATATGATGATGATAATGATGAATTATATTAATGCTATATAATTGTGTATAAATTCATTTTGATTCACACTTTAAGTGTTGGTCTTTTGTGATTATATATTTAACTTAATTTTTATATCTGTTTTAATTTTATATTCAATTTATATATTTAAATTCTAATTTTAAAAAATCAGGCAATATTTAAAATATGAATTATAACGAATTTACTCACAATTATCTAAATTATTCCTAAAAAACATTACATATCTAATATAATGGTATATTTAGATCTAAAAAGGCAATTCAAATCTAGTCACGTGATTCTCAGAAACTGATATTGTTTTCATATCACGCGAAACAAATATTTGTTTATATTTGTTTGTGTATCACATAAACAACGTCTCGACACGGTTACTGAACTCGAAACCTTTCGTTTTGCAGGTAGCCTCGGATCATCTGTGCCATCGAGGGTATCGACACGAAATTAGAAACGCGAAGAATATCTGAGATTAAATTATATGACGTCTGATTGAAACCTTGCCGAATAAGTATACAGGGCGTGTAAAGACCGTGATAGAAAAATCAGGCAGGTAATAGCTACGGTGATCAAAAACCTATGAAAAAAAAATCCCAAGAAAATATTATAATTTTGGTGTTGTCCTACAACAACCATAGATATTAAATGTAGAATGGTCACTCAGATCAGCTTAGACATCAAATGACAGTTCGGTCACAAAGCGTTGACCGCACTGGTTTATTTTCTCATATTTTTAAAGTAAAAATAAATATTATTAAACTGAAATTGTATGACGTTGGTTATAAATGAACGTCTTCATGTTCTACTCTGCGTCAGTAAAACAATCTACGTGGCAATGACGTCCGTCTGTAAGCTTTAAAACTAGATATGCCTATAGGCCTACATTTGGATTGGTCAGTAATGTATTAAAAAAAAACTTGCCCTATCGTCGATAATTTAGAACACGCACTTAACGGAATATTTCTAACAGTACAATTATGAATATAATAACCATATCGTAAAGTATATTAAATGAGTGACTTTAATCACAAGCTTTATGAGGTATTGACATGACTCCATTCACAGTAACTGGTATTAGTTTTAAGGACGACTATTGAAAATGTTGAGAGCAGACCACGTGCCTTTAAAGCTGGTTTTTCCGTTACCGTTTCTTGTTTTAACGAATTATCTGTATTAGACTTTGTAGGGCTTCTGTAGTCCTTATTGACATATTTATTACCCTTACTTTCTCGTTACGTACGAAGTTTGTTTGAATCATCTTTGGAATTTTTGGATGCTAAAATCAATTCTGAGTATCAGCATGGGAGTCCGGGTATTTTTATATTAGCCATTAAAAGACTAGCCCTCTTATGTGTGTGACTTAAAACAGTAAGAAAAACACAAGTTCTCCCTCCCTTCTCCTTTAGGAACATTACCGTAATGTTATAATTGAATACACCAAACATTCGCATATATAATTCTGACCCCACACTACAAGTCATGTTTAAGTACAGAAATTACGAGGAACTTTTTGGTCACACTAATATCCAGACCCGAAACAAATATTTGTGAATCACACAAACATTTGTCTTGATGCTATTATAGACGTATTAAATAAACATTTTAAAAGATTATAATTGCGCCAGTTGATGAAAAAAATGTTTGAGATAGCCATAGTTTACATTTACATTTTAAATAAGGCTTATACATATGTATTTTAATGATCAGATTGACGTAGGTATGAAAGTTCCTCTTAGTATAATTGTTTGTAGATGAGGCTCATGACACTTTAACATACTGGTTTTGAGGATAATTAAACTATTAATAGATTAATTAATTAAAATATTGGAAGAAGGCCTCGAGATTTAGGTGCAAGGTCGAGTCGAAAAACTTCGTAGTCCCAAGATTAAATCCGAGGCAAACTATTATTAATTATCAGGTACTTTAACGGTGGAAGAAAATATCATGAGAAAACCTGGACACCTACAAGTTTATGGGAATTTCTTAGAAGTTTCGTCCATCAACCTTCAATAGGCCAGGGCGCCAGCCGCGCTGCAGCGTGATTTAGGAGGCCCGTGCCCAGTGTGACGTAATGATAAAGATAACACTATAAAATTAATGTCTCCTTGCTCTTGGGGTATGATTTCTATTTAGCCAACCAGCCTTAGTCCTGCGTTGTGGACTAAGGCTTAGTAATTTACTGTTTTGGAGTATCCATTCCCACATCATGTGAGACTAGGAACATTGATAGCAAAATGTTGTTATAGCGTGGGTCATTAGTAATAATAATGACTCATTACCAAAGGGGGAGACCCCTTGAGAAATAGAGGCATGAATAATGGCAAATATGCATTCAAACAAAAATGAATTGTTCGTCCATTATATAGACAAATAGCACCTAAAAATAAATTAGATTAGTATTTACCTATCTAATTTGAGCGTTAAGTGTATTTACGTTACATAATCAAATACATTATTTTCAAATAGACTTTTGTAAGGAACTAGTGTCGCCGCTTGTCTGTGGCCTATTAATTCTACTATGGTTATACGACCAGTTGTAAATTTCAAACAAAAATTAAGGGCTGCTATTGGTTTTCACATATTTATAAATATCTTGATATAAGACGCTACCCGAATGGCTAAAAAGTGGCTGTGTCAAACATATGATAGTCTAATCGTAGGTTCAGAACGCTGGGCATGCTGACATTTCATTTCTAGTCTTATTCAACTGTTGTGTGCATATAGCCTTCGTCGACAAATGGACAACCCAACACAATTTTTTTTTGTTTGAACCAGTGTTTTATCAAATTAAAAATACAACCATTCGGTTTTATAAATATTATGTTAGTACCTTTTTTTTTTTTGTTCTCGGGGGGAAAGCTGTTTATGGCTCTACTTCCCGCCAGCCCGGGGGAGGGGGGCGGGAAGTGTATGTCGGGGTCACCGGTCTTCCAGCCCGGCGCGCGGCGACGTCATATCCGCGCAGATGTTAATGCCGGGCTGGGTCCCTAACAAAATCCCTAAACCGGCATACCGACCAAAACCCCCCAGTGGCCATCTCCGCGCCGAGTGGGGCAACCACGGTACGCGGGCGAGAGGCGCCCACCGTCAACCGCAGCCGCCTGGTGCGCCTCCGAGACGTAAATGTCTCGGCCGTCTCGGAGTTTTAGGGGGCACAGTTGCACCCCCACTATCTTGGTTCGGGCGTCCCGGTTGTGGATGGGCGCCCGCGACGTACACAGGCCACAGTGCCGCCGCCCCTCTCGGGATCACTTTCAGTGAGGACGCGCTGCCCCTACAGCACGTCCAGCGACCCCAAGGGCCCCTTTAAGTCGCCTTTTACTACAGGCAGGGGATACCGTGGTGGGATTCTTACGCCCCCTTGCCACGGGGCAGATTATGTTAGTACCTACGAGTATATTACTACGTAAGACGTTGCGAAATTTGCTATTTTTAAATATTGACCTTGTCATTGTATAAATATAAATATTTGATGTAATAGATTTATTATAATTTATGATTAATGATTTGGCTTGAACCTTTTTTGATAGATGAACTATTAAACGCAAAAATAAATTTCAAATCGAACTAGTGATTCCATAGATTTAAAATCAAACTTTTCAGCTTTAACATAGAATTGAAAAATTAAATTTGACGTTTCTTTGTGTGGGTTCTGGTAATTTGGAAACATAGATCTAGACGCATTAAAAAGCGAAACCACCAGTCCATTTTTAACTCACGAAAAAGATTACGATAGTCGAGCAAAAGTCGAAATAATTTTGTCGGCCTGTTCGTTAAAGAATCTGTAAGTTTAATAGAATAATGTGACCTAATTGTGCCTACTTACAGTCATACCATAGATAATTTTGCGCCTTATGTTCAGGCGTTACCGGTAATTTAAAACTTGAAAGTTAGTTAGTATAAGCTTTCATCATCAGCCCATATATGTCCCACTGCTGGGTACGGGGCTTCTTTAGGTGTAGGCCTTAGTCCACCACGCTGGCCTAGTGCGGGTTGGCGGAATACACACCTAAGAAATTTCTAAGAACTTTAATGTGTGCAGTTTTCTCGCAATGTTTTTCTTTGCCGTTAAAGCAAGTGATGATAAATTGTAAATATACACATAACTTTGAAAAGTCAGAGGTGTGTGCCTGGGGATTGAACTCGCGTCCGCCGAGATTCTCTACCACCTAAACCTTGAAGTCATCGTTTAGTAAAAGTATTACCTTAATTAAAATTTTTGATATGCTAAATATACAGGCCGTTTCAAAAAGCGATGACAAAAAATGTTCTGAATTCTACGGTTATTATGATTTGCGGATTTTGTTATGATTCATATTATTTTAAATAAAGATTTGCGGTTATCGAACCGCAAAATTCATAAAAGAATCATGTCTTTTTTGGGTTGGGGTATAGGAAAAATTCCAGAGTATGTGTAATCATCTTACCAATCATAAAAATCTCTTTAGGGAGTCCATGTCATTTTAAATTTCTTGTAACTGCCAAAAACTTTTTATGGAAAATTATTTCATGATTCATTTTTATAATTATATAATTATATTTTAATATATAAGCAGTATTTTAAATATTTTTTACGTTCTCTTCTAAATATGAAAATAAAAAATACCTAATTACCTTTCGGAGTTGGTTTGCTTAATTTAAATTAAAATACTAATTATGTCTAAAAATCAGATCTTGTATATCAACTCGTTATATATTTACATATAATTTCCACTGCGTATTAAATTACATATTTTTTTAAATTTATTTATTTACGCTTTAATGTTTATAATATTTAACTATGTTCAAATAAACAAATTTGATGAATTAAAGTTATATTATTTATAAATAAAAAAAACATCCTGTGTTAAAAATGACAGCCCTAAATCTAGGCAAACGTAAGATGAACTGGAGTAATTAGACGTATGGAACAAATGCTTACGATATAATTATTATACTGAATAATTTTCGTAAAATAAATCTATAATATTATAACCTTCACTTATTATCTATAATTATTTATATCACAGTATTTTACATAAAAAAACCTAAGTAAAAAAACAGGTACCTGAAAATTCTCTGGCATTAACGAAAGCAATTGTAAGACACAACACGAGCACTCTTTGGAGGGAAACCATGTAGGTCTTCATCGCACCTTATCACTTCACCGACTGAATAAGTCCCAGTTTCTTTTTTAATATATCGGAATTCGGAGGTTGCATAAGGCAGTAGGCGTGTGCGCACATTGGAGCTAATCGTGATTTTTTGCGGCACAGAAAAAATTTAACATAATTACAAATGACTGGTTATAAGCCTATGGAAACTAGCCTACGGAAACTCTCTCTGTATTTTATTACGGTTAACCAAACCTGCCTCATTCGTTTGGTTTACTTTTTTTTAACGTTAATCGCATACGTCATGTCTGTGACGTAGACATTTATTGTAGAAAGAACAGACATAGTTAAATTTGAAAATCAATTATATTGAATTAAGTTAGTTTTTCCGTACATAATCATAAAGATCGCGAATTAATATGAGAGAAAGCGTAAAAGCTTCAGCAGTTTTCTAATTATATTTCTCTCTACATTCTTATCTTCCGACCCACAACTCATTACTCTTTTTTGGTAACCAGTCTATTTTATTACCTTATCTGTTTTTGCACCGTGCAAACAAGTGACAATTCATTGTGAATACACAAACAACATCGAAACGTCAGAGGTGTGTGCCTGGGGCTCGAACCCGCGCCCGCCGAGATTCTCGACCGCATGCCAAAACCTCGAGGCTATTGCTGCTTTTGCATTAATGCCTTTGATCTTTATTCAAATAAACTATTAAAAGTATTTTTTAATTGTCAGTTTGACTAAGCTAACGCAATATTATGTAAACAAACATAACTTGAAAAGCCAGATTTGTGCGTGCCTTAATTTCGAACAAACTAACAATTATTAATTTTATAGTATCATTTATAAGCCGATATCAATGTTCGACTTTGTAATTTAAAGAAGCAAGGTTATTTTTTAATGTCAATGTTATAAACGCACCTTTACAATTTTAAATGTATACTGATTTAATTATGCCATCTAGAGGTCCTGGGTTCGATTCCTCGGACCGGCAAAGTGTTATTGGGTTTTTCCATGAGGAAATTCTCAGTACGAGTACATAGTCTGGAAATGTACCCGAAAAACGGCAATAGGCTCCCCCCTATAAAGAGACGAATACCTTGCGAAATGCTGATGAAGAAATGTCCTTCTAGCTAACCCCTTCGGGACTACAGGTGTGAGTTATGATTGAATGAATTCAATCTTGGGCTAGCAATAGCGTTTTTTAAATTGCACTACCACCACTTTTACTTAGGGTAAATATCCAGTATATTGTATATACCTAAATAAATACATACATGCATACTGATGCAGGCTAAGTTGTATTTCTCCACAAACATTTAAAAGGTAACAGGGAGTGAGCTCTTTTTCGGGTACATTTGTAGACTACAAGCAGGCAGTTAAATCATTATCATGGTCAACGGGTAATCGGATATAACAGTGTTTCGCTCTTTCCTGTGTAGAGATATTCGTATCCGCGTTGATATCCACCACGACCGTTAAGAAGAAAATTATAAAAGAGAACCTAAACGGTTTGTTGATAGGGTGAGTTGATGTCTATCCTACGGAATTTTAAAAGGTCTTTGGCCTTGCTTATCAATCCTTAACCAGGTCATCTCTAAATAAACTTAGAGGGCGTCTTACAATGCTAAAATACATCAAATTTAATAAAACAAAGGAAGGTATTTTATGACTTTGCTGAAAAACATTTTATTTTTCTCATGTTTATTGTTAAAGTATTAGGCATGTACATTGTACATGATTTTTTTATACATATCTGATTCTAAACTGTTGTTTAAGAAACATACGTATGTACGCTTAAATTAGTATCCTTTGAGGGGTCACATAGAGGTTGTTTCTGCCCCTAGTAAAGAATACTGTCGTTCCACGTAATACGGGGCATTGTCATTTATTTATCTTCTTTACAACTCCATTAACAAATTTCTAAGGTGTTGTAAAAATTTAAACTTCAACTACTTAGAAGTTCTCCTAAGCTTTATTTATATTATTCGCACCAAGTCTTTGACATTTTGGAAATTACTTATTTGTAGAACAAGACATTACACCACTATCTCATTTTTTGCAGTCAAATAGTATTGCATTGAAAGAATATGCCTTTGAACAGGTTCCTGTGAAATTCAGAGTGTCAAAATTAGCGTCAGGACAAATTTATTATTATGGCTATCTCATAACTTAAGTTTTGTTCTGGTGAGATGATCAAGTAGCGCAACAAAATAGTCGATGTCAAATATGCAGGTTCACACTTTCATTTCACTCTTTAATTTTTTAATTATAGTAATATTGAAAATGCCGCGTCCGATCAGGAAGAAGGTAATAACATTAAAGCTGTTATCATTCTCCTTAAACGGTTCGCATTAATTATTATAAGAAATGGCCATTGTGCATCGTCAAAACGTTTTATAAATGCTATCGGAATCACGGCGGGAAATATATGGATATTAATGTCCGACATATTGCCTCGAAGTCCTTGCATTAAGTATCTCAAAAAACGGCTCGGAAAAAAGTGAAAGAGTGAATGTGATTTTATTATAATGGTTTAACTGAAAATATCAGGTCACAGACTTATATACGTGTTCGTTATTTTCGAAAATAATGTTCAGTGTCGCAAAAACAATTATGTACATACAATTAAAAAGGGTTTTTAGGTATGAGTGGATGTGCTAATGTACGCAGATGAAGATCACGAGGATTGGTATGTCCACCACTCATGTTCGAAATGTGTGCCCTGCGACCTAGAAATCCTCCCTAAGAGATACTCACTTCCTTACTCGATAAAAAGTAATAGTCTCGCCCTCTTAAAAAAATAGAAAGGTGGCCAATGGTCATGAATTACAGTAATGTCACATCACATTTTATTATTTTTGTAATTTTTTGAAGTGTTCGAAAACAATATAACTGTTAATATTATTTGTTTATAACAAATTGTTAAGTTAATAAACAATTAAATTATTTATAAAAAAAATATATATTTCTCTGTTATTCCATTTGAAAAGGGTCAATGATCATTATTCAAAATTCCTTAAATATTATTATTTTTAAAGTTATTAACGTAAAACTATATACCTTTTTTCATTTTGTTAATAACAATTGCAATTTTTTATGTGCTAATATACCCTTAAAATTTTTTTTCTAGACGTCATTCCGAATCGAATGAGCCATCGCAAATATTTTTAGGAGCTTTATTTCAATTTAACACGTTGACTAGACTAAACGTCACGTTCACAGCACAAAGTTATTATAATTGCGTGTATAATAACAATTGTGTTTACAGAATTTTAGTGAAATGGTTTCTTTTTGTTTTTGAAATTTTATTTTTTATTGTTCATATAAAATGTTTGTTAGACGTGGGATCTTTAACGTAGAATTTTACAAAAAAAAATCGATGATGATTTTTTTCTTTTTACATTTGATAAGTATAAAAAATCACTGCATTGTAGAGCCTTTTCATTGGTATCTCGACGAGAACAGTGACAGGAACAGCTAGACAATAAGTTATTACTGTGGTCGCCAGCCAATCTACCACCTGGAACAAAAGCGAACATTAGCCCCATGCCATGTTATTTTTTCATTCTGTTGTATTATGTATTATCTCGCATATCGCAATCTCGGCGGTTGTGGGTTCTAACCAGGCACACACTTCTGACTTTTCGAAGTTATGTCTGTATTCATAATGAATCATCACTTGATTTAACAGTGATGGAAAACATCGTGATGAAACCTGCACACTTAAAAGTTCTTAGGAATTTCTCGGGCTCGGTTCATCAACATTAAGGAATTACTCCGGAACCTAAAAAAAGAAACACGAGTTACTCTAAAACTTCAGTTGGTCGCTAAAATGTCACCTCAGAGAGAATAGCCACGCTAAAAATTGCTAAGCATGATACTACAGGCGCGTGGAAAATGTTAGTAAAAATATTATAGTAATTTTACTGATAACAAATTATTATTTAAATATCATCGTATAAAAAGTATAAAAAGGGTTCGCTTTTTGGTATCTTTGACGTAGCATCAAGCTGTGGAAAAGTTTGCGAACCTTGAATTTTGTTGGGTGTGTAGTGGAAACACCCTAATGTTTTTTAGTAATCAGAATTGTGTATACCTAAAGATTAAGTCGCCTTTTTGAACAACAAACATTATAAAATTATTCGTAAATATAATTTATACAAGGTAAGGTTTTTTTAAGAAAAAGTTGTATTAATTATTGAGTCACCAAATATCAGTTTTTAGGGTTCATAGTTAATGTCTCAAAATCCTTGTAGTTTCGTCTAATCCGTCAGTCCGTTCTCAGCTTACCTTTCAAATAGTTTGTGCTAAAAACATGAAACTTTGCATGGATTTGAATATTTACCGCGTCGAGAAAGTGCTAAAAAAAATCACGAAAAATATTATTACCAACATGTGAAGTGGCGATGTGAGTTTACTCCATGGTAAATGGGGTATCGTTAGTAGCTATATAAAAAAAGAGGACGCTCAGATGTTTTTTTTTTATTTAGAAATCCATTTGAAAGATAATGAATTTTAAACTCCTTTTTTTGTTAACAAAGGCTCTTCGGAAACAGGCGACAGACAAGCGGCGACACTCCCAATACAGAATACTGTCTAATTTCTCCTAATTTTATTCAACAGTTTTATGATAACCGCGCCCTGCATTGAGAGGACAATGGCCTCACCGAAATCTACCACCAAGACTGACACATCAAGAATGGGAAAACTACCAACGCGCTATAGACAGACTTATTTATTTATTTATTTAAACTCTTTATTGCACACATTTTTAAAAATAAAACAAAACAGAAACAAAAAGAAAAGGACAGGTACAAGTGGCGGCCTTATCACTCATGGCGATCTTTTCAAGGCAACCATAAGATGGATTTATCGAAAGACTTATTATCGCCATACGTTTATTTCCTTGTATATTAATGTATAACTCAAATCAAGATAATCTGGTGGCTGATGATATACAGAATGTATTTAAATCGTAATCGGAAACGAAGGCAGGTAATAGCCACGGTGTTCACAAACCCGTTGGAGTTAAAAACAAAAATTCCGACAAACAAAAATTTTGACGTTTTCTATACAACTATCGGTATTAAATAAAATAAATAAATAAATACACCCAACAGTCACATACATAGTCCTGACCCCACACTAAGATACGAGTCTTGTGTCGTGGGTATCAGAAACTACCAGAGACTTTTTCGGTCTCACAAACACCCAGACCCGGAACAAATATTTGTGGATCACACAAACATTTGTCTCGGTGCGGGGATCGAACCCGCGGCCGTTCGTTTCGCAAGCTGGTGTCTAGCCAACTGCGCCACGGGGCTGTCAAATGTATTAAATGTACATAGTTTGTATGGAAGAGAGAGTGAGGAATGAATACGTTAGGGGAAGTCTGAAAGTAGCTCCTGTGATAGAAAAGATGAAAGGAAACCGTCTGTCGTGGTATGGGCACATTATGAGAAGGGATGAATCATATGTAGGAAAAAAGGTGATGAATATGAAAGTGGATGGATGGGCGAGCCGAGGAAGGCCAAAGAAGAGATGGATGGAGTGCGTGACTGAAGATATGAAAAAGAAAGGGGTGAATGAAGACATGACGGCTGACAGGGATGTGTGGAAGGAGAAAACATACTGCGCCGACCCCAAAGAATAAATTGGGACCAGGGCAGGGGAATGATGAGTTTGTATGGAAGTATTTTATTTTTGTCGGGATTTTTTTATAACGCCAATGGATTTGTGATACACTCTATGTTGTATGTATTATTATTGTAACTATTTTTAAGATACCCATTCTAATTCACGATAGGTCAAGGAAGTCTATTTGCGTTTTTAACATATAAATTATAAGAGGATACATGATAATTTATCATAACATTTATCTGTCTCCAAAGACCTCTTTAAAATTAAATTATTTACATAAATGACTTTTTATAATGTGCACGGTAGATAAAATATGTTGTCTGTAAATGTAAATTTATTAATGCACCAACATCTCCATTATGTTTGAGAAAAATAAATCCACTGATAATTTCAAGGTTCACTATGAAACATTTATAAAAATACTAACTGCATTTTGGACGCACGGCTTAAATATGGGCTAATCGACCGAGAACCCTCTTTCTTTTAAGTATTTTCTCTAAGAAAATTCTCAGTAGCAGCATGGAGTTTGGAATTGTGCCGAAAAACAGCAATAGGCCCTTTATTATTCATACTTGGCAAAATGTGGATATAGAAAATCACCTCTGCCTACCCCTTAGAGGTTATGTATGTAAACAAAATACATTTCCACGTATATTCATATGTCTGCCGTATTTAAGCAATCGGAATATTTTCCCGTGATTGTGATACTCATGGGAAAGTTCCGCAGCTTCTAGAGATGTTTAAAAAACGATTACAATTGTTCGTGACGTCAATGAATACCTTCTTTGCTTTATTCGTTGTTGCTTTTTAGTTTTATCCGGTTACGCTAGTCGGGTGTATACTTTTCACGACATTTGAACTGACAAGCAATTTAAATGCTTTAATTGAGTTGACATTGTAAATAAATGTTTTGGAACAGGTTTTCGAAGACACAAAAATATATTATCAAAAAATCCTTTATTTATCTCTAAAAACGCAAACAGGCTCCTTTGACCTATCGTGAACGAAAATAATTCTTCAGCCGTCACGGAAGCCTGACTTGCGAAATTAAAATACAAGAAAATAAACGTAGGGCGATAAAAAGTATGTCTTTAGCGCGTTGGTAGTTTTCCCATTCTTGAGATGCGTCAGTCCGGGCGGAAGGGTTTTGACCGGGTTCATTGTCCTTTCAATACAGGGCACGGTAACCACAGAACAACTGAATAAGATTAGAAGGGAAAATACTGTATTTAGTATGGGGACCGCTTTTCTGTCACTTATTCATTCTACTACAAGTACACGACCGGTGAAAAAATTTTAGACAAAAATTAAGAGCTGCTATTGCTTGTTACGTATTTAAAAAAGTCTTTGATATTACACGCAACCCAAACCCGAGTTCAGGTCATCAAAAATCATTTTGAGTCATAAATTTTTGTTTCTGGTCTGGGTGCCTATGACACCAATAAGTCTCATGTAGATTTAGATGTCTACCCTATCAGGGAATACGGGCGTGAGTTTATGTATGTATGGATGTATGTATTTAGATACCCACGCTACAGGTCTTGTATCTTAGTTTCATGTCAAAAGTATGTGGCTATTTATGAATAAACTTAGTTAAAAATATCCAAGCTTCAACTCTTTTTTCAAAATAACCAACATCCATTCATGTGAGGGTCAATATCCTGATACGCATTAAGATGTATTGTCCTCTTTCGAGGGCGTCTGTGTTCCCAAACAGGTTTTGCAACGCCGAAGGAACAGGAAATCCTTATATGTTATTTTGTTCTGTCATATATTCGTCATTTATTAAATACAAAAGGAAAATAAATTTGTCACGCTTGGTTGATATAATTTGTGGGAAAATGATTGTTATATTCATTTTTTTTGTTGTTTTTTAATTTAGAATTTTATGTAAATTGCACTCAAGATTGCACCTAGCGACTACCTAAAGAACATCTCAGTCATAATATAGGCTCTGCTTAGTACATAGAAACAACGACATTTTTCTGGGCACAGGACTCATCTACCATTTTGAGGCGAACTAAGGCGTGCGGGTTTCATCACACTGTTTTCCTTCACTGATAAAGTAAGTAATAATTCATTGAATACATACGGCTTGAACAGTCTGAGCTGTGTTTGTTCGTACCTGCTACCGCCGAGATTCTCCACCGCGCACCTAAACCTCGAGGCCATCACTACTATTAAAACATACTCATGAATATATTATATTCTAATAAACTGATAAAGCTACACTACTGTTACTTACGGCATCTAGCACCGAAGTTCCGTAAACTGTGGGACGCGTTGCTATCACCAAATTGACGATCCAGTGTATCAACATGACTGAGAGGGACAATCGTGTTAGCACTTGCCATTTACTCCAAGACAGAAACTTATATAGTGGCCCTGAAATAAAAAATGAACATGATATTTATTTGAGGTAAGGAGTCTATGAAACCATGTTAGCCCTCTTGTAGGGTTTCCGTGCCCAAAAGGTAAAACGGGACACTATTACTAAGACTTTTATCTGTTCGTCTGCCACCAGGCTGTTTCTCATGAACAGGGAAAGATGAGTAAGGCGTCCGAATTGAGCACCGGTTCTCAAATACTAATACTGGTGATAGCACCGACAAAAAAAGAAAGGAAAAAAAGATAGACCAGTCATTAAAAAAAATAGAATGATTTCCATCGAGTACTTACCATCGTCATTAACAATCCCAAATAAGAAAAAGAAAATTAGACCGTAGACTATAAATCTGTCTACTGCAATATAAGGGGCTACGAATAACATGGATGTTTCTTGTTTGGCGTATTTAGCGCTAATTATATTCCACAGAAACAAGAGGGGCAGGGCTGCGTATTTCATCACCGCTATCCACTGGAATAAAAGAAATAAATATATCCAATACTCATATGAAGAATGACACTCACACTCATGAGTCTATCAAAAAAACAATAAAATAAATTATATCAAACAAAACTTGAGTTGACTATTAAAATGAGATATTATTATTAACAATTAAATAACAAACTATACTACTCAGTACAGTAGAACATCGAAAATTGCAGATAACAAATTAAATGAAATATTTGTTCAATTAAAATCACAAATCACAATTTATTACAATTTAAGAATTATTTTGAAAATAGCTCCTTAAGAATCACAAAATGTCCAAAGTGTCGTCTGCTAAACGGCTTCTTATTTCGTTAGCCAGATAACCAGCTGCTGAAAAGGCCCTTTCGCTTCGAATAAGCCGTTTTTATACTCCAGTACAATCTCGTTAATCTCGCGAGATCTCGCCCTTTTTTCGACCGAGATTAATCTCGCCCAAAAACGCCGAGATCTCGCGAAAACGAGAGGAGTGGAGGGTGCCTAAAGGACCTAATTTTTGTTGGACACATCTACATTTGTATGGACGATGAAGCACGATGGTCCAACGACTTAAGAAAGGCAAGAAACGGATGGAAGGCTGCTTAAGACCGGAATCGTGGGCGCTTTCATGGGTAGATGATAGGTAGGCTATATATATGGACAGTAATGACAGTCGTAGAAAAAGATTCTGATAACCAGTGTTGATATTTTTAACAAAGAATTTTTAATACCTTGTGATAGTTGCCCTTTAATCCTTTTTGCTGTAGTTCAAAATGCAGATGTCCCATGAACAATCCACAGAAGCAAGCTGGTAGAACGCCCCACGTGGAGATGTAGAAGTGAGAGTATGACTCCACTCCGTCGAATATTGTTCTAATGTTCCTATAAAAATAATCATCATCATCATCATATCAGCCAATCGTGGTCCACTGCTGGACATAGGCCTCCCCCAATGACTTCCACCGGGACCGGTCGGAAATATAAAAATACTAACTCGATATAATGCATAGAAAATGGGCATGGGCGTGGCAAAGCATGTTTCATTATCATTATCGTACTCTTCCCAATGCTGGGCTCAGGCCTCCATTACAAGTGCGAGGTTTTAGGCCTTAGTCTACCATAGCGGCCTAGTGCGGGTTGGCTGGCTACATACCTAAGAAATTCCGAAGAACTTTTAGGTGTGTACATTCCCTCACTATGTTTTCACAGTTGAAACTGATAGTTCATTGTGAATCCACATATAATTTCGAAAAGCCCAAGGTTGGCAAGCCTGGAGTTTGACGAGTTTCTCAACGCGCGCATACTTCGAGGCCGTGACTTTTACTAATCTAATTTGATTTATTATAATTCATTTTTCTAAAAGAATAACTTTGAAAATGCTTACTCGGAAGTCCTCAACAAAGAAATAGGTTTCCATTCATATATGTAACAAATGACACTGTTAACAACCAACGACAGAACGTAGCAAACTAAGTACACCGGTAAAGCCTTTTGTCTATTTCTCCAAGTAATGAGGGTAAGACCACAGGCCACTATGAATAAATGCATATCAACTGGTAAGTACCTGAAATTTGAAGACATGATAAGTTATTTTAATAAATAATTCGGGTTAATGATTTTCAACTACTGTACTGGTTTTTAAACAGTGCAAGTATTTTTTTTTTGAAAAATAAATATGTTTTTGTGTACCCCTATCCCTCAAACACAACTGCTCTTCATAAGATAAAGAGTAAATTCTATTTAAAAGAAAAAGTTACTTGCTCGATTTGTGCTTAAAGTATAAAGAATTTATTCAAAAGTATCAGTCACCTTTGACTATTGATGAAATCTATTTTATAACTATTTAACATTCAGTCCCCTGATACATAAATTTCTCCGCATAACTCTGCATAGTTACATAACCAACGATTAATGATAAGACAGTTAATGATTCTAAATTTAAAATTGACTATCACCACGTCGGCCCAAGGCAATTGTTTTCCTTATCGATGACGTTGTTGAGGAAGAAGATGTGCGTCCAGAGCTTCTCCCGGCACGCCCGGGAGTACTGCCCAAGGCCGGCGGAGACGAGCGGGCCGCCGCGCGCCGCCGCCCACCACGTGGACGCGTACCCTACCAACAACATGTGCACCGGCAGGATCCTTAAACATATATACATAGCCTCAATTTACAATTATTCAATAAATCTCCTATAGTTATTCACAACTATATCTCATTCACGATAAGTTGATTCTTTTGGCATATCGACTAATGATGGGAAACAGAACATATCGAGTAGTTCAAAAATATTGCGTTTTAAAATACTACATTATGTGTGAAATTATTTATTACTTTCGACATGTAAAACATTATGTAGATAAGCGATGGTGGGTCAAAGTTCATAATAAGTACCTATTTAATATAACAGGGTTATTTTTAGACCTCCCGCCAAATTTAAATAGGTGTTTAGGCCACGAAAGTAAACAACTTCCCCAAAGGAACACGGGTCGAAAAGTGAAAAAAAAATTAGACCATGTGAGCAGTTTTTTATGGGAGAGTCGAATTATTTATCACGTTTCGACCCATGTTTCTTTGGAAAAGTTGTTTAGTTTCATGGTCTAATCCACCTATTTTAAGTTGACAGGAGGTCCAAAAATAACGCAGTATGTAAAAATAAAGGTTAAAAATTAAAATAGTTTTATCTTTAAAACAATTTTTATTAAGAAAAAGGAGCACAGCCATGGTCATCATAGTGTTCAATAAAATTATCGACGTGGAGATCGATATGAACGATGTTACGTCCCTTTCTGTCTGACCGATGTAACATTATACAAACGTCAATTAGTTTCAGTATTCCTATTTTATTTTTACTTTGAAGCAATAAAGTCTCAAAATTTTCGGATAACGCTTATATCTTTAGAGACTTTTGTGTTGTATGTATTTTTTTATATTTATCAAATCATTAAAATAATAAAATAATACGTTTTTTATTTCAAAGTCATGTCTCAGAAAAATTGACATCTGCCAAAAGAATCAACTTATCGTGAATGAGGTATAGTGCATTATTTGTTTCTAATGTCACTGTCTTTATGTGAGGCTGTAACCTCATAGTTCAATGTATTGTCATGGCTTTGCTGTGAAGTGAAGCGGACAACTCCTCCTTTTTTCATGTCCTCCTTGTGTAACATTTATACTTTTTGATAGGTCCGTGCAGCTGGCAAGACACCAGGTTTTAAAACTTGCTTCTTTTCGATCCCCGCACCGAGACAAATGTTTGTGTGATCCATCAACATTTGTCGCGATGCGGGGATCCACGAACATTTATTTGTAGCGTGTGATCGACAAACATTTACTTGGGGTCTGAGTGTTTCTGATGTCGAAAAATCTCGCGAAGTGTCTTATATCCAACAAGAGACTCGTATCAAAGTATGGGGTTAGAACTATGCACGTGACAGTTGGTAGCATTTACTTACCTGATAGCCCTCTTAGCGGTGCAGATAGGCAGCATAATTAAATGCAGCTGCTGTTTTTGCGATTGAATCAGGAGTTGGTAGCTGGTCACAAAACTAGTCATTATTGCAAACCAGTGTACTATTAATGTTCCATTTGTGAGGAACACTCCTTCAGTGTCTGCCGAGAGCTGGAAGTAATTACGACGTCAGTGTAAATAACTGGGTGAAAAAACGTATACGGTAAAAGTAAAAATGTTTAATATATTCTTAAGTCAAATTTGCCGAGTCAATCATCATTAACATCAGTTTTGATACGTCCACCATGCCGGCCTAAGGGCCTGGAAAGGGGGATTAAACATATATAGAAATTTCTAAGAATTTACTAACGACGATTTCCAGCTTTAAAGTAAATGGTAATTCATTGTGAATACAAATTACTATTAGGTAAATATAACTTGGAAAAGTCATAGGTGTGTAAACCGTGAATCCATCATGAATTACAATATACAATAACCAGTACGTTGAATAATGTAACATAAGTATATATGTCTATTAATATTAATAGAAAGTACAAACCTTTTCCAACGCATCGGGATTGTATACGTACATCGAGTAGTGGAACAATCTTGCATGAATGTATGCAATTAGCCCCAATAAAATAACTCTGAAAATATTTCGAAAATTTAATCATAATTCTTACACTCATAGACTAAAACTCCACATTCCAATGTGTATATTAAGTTTCCCATTTGGAAAATTCTCCGGAGCAGGTTGAAAATGTAATCGAGAAAAGAAAATAGTCTTGCCGCTTGTTATTAAGAAGATTAAAAAAAAAACAGTGATACACCCTTCTCTTTGAGATACCTTTAAAATTTAAATACTATTACCTGACTCCATGTAAAGGCACTAAGGATCCAAACCGAGGATCACTTTCTTCAGATACATAAATAAGCATCTTCCAGTTGGTAGGAATTGACCATGCTGTAAGAAGTTTGTTTTCTGAAAGCGTGAAAAATATGATGACAAGACAAATTTGCTGAGTGGAAAGTAATGGCTAATATTATGATAACCTAAAAAGACGGTTTCTTACTTATTTACAGCCTTACAAATGGTTCAATGTTTGCTAATTCAAACAGTGTAATTGGGTTTTTCACTAAAGTCATAGAAAACACAATAGAACCTGATGAGTCATGACTCGAAAGGTAAGGGAGATTTTAGCCGCGAAAAAAAATTCGGTTCGACACAAATAATTGCGTGATTCATAAACATTTGTTTTGGGTTTATGGTATTTCATAGCTCCTGATTCCCACTACGAATAGTTTCTCAGCATGGGGTAAAGCAGTGATGGCCTCGAGGTTTGGGCGCGCGGTCGAGAATCTCGGCGGTCGCGGGTTCGAACCCCAGGCACACACCTCTGACTTTTCGAAGTTATGTGTGTATTCAAATTGAATTATCACTTGCTTTAACGGTGAAGGAAAACATCGTGATGAAACCTGCACACCTAAGAGTTCTTAGGAATTTCTTAGGTGTGTAGTCCGCCAACCCGCACTAGGCCAGCGTGGTGGACTATGGCCTAAACCCACTCAATGGTAGAGGAGACCCGTGCTCAGCAGTGGGCGTATATGGGTTGATGATGGATGGATGGATGGGGTAAAAGCTATGTACGTTACTTTCGGGGGTATTTATATATGTAATTTAAAAATATGGACTTACTATATGGTTTATCTCTCGACGCTACATCATATACTGTTCCAATAACATTCAACACCAGAATAGCGCATACTATTTGAATATACAATGCTTGTTGAGGAGTTTGCGGAACCTCTTTATTTGCTTCATCGTACGTCCTACAATATTGCAGTTCAGACAATTTAGCTCGTAGTCCATGTTTTTCTGCATACGAGTTTGCGCATTTCTCGAAATGTAGGGTATGGTTCCGTTCGGACGATGGACATCTTGTATTGAGACAGTAACCTCGATGAATATACGTTCGATTAAAGTTGTAGCGATTTTCAGTGTGAATCTGAAAGTATTAATAGGGTGTTAGATGATTTAGTATATTAGTTTGTTGCGTGCATCTACCGAAAGACTGTTCGATATTCTAAAAGAGTTATATGATCTAGCACTGTCAGTTTCAAATCTTACGAACTCCCCGAATCTTGTAAACGAATGTCATGCTAAAGAAAGAAGATTTAATCATAAAATATTTCTATTGTTGCTAAGACGATACAATAAGGCTCGCACTGTCGAAAAGTTATCACATTTCGTGTAGACCCAAGTTTCTTAAGATCATTTTCAATTTCTTCCAATATCATTTTTACTTATCCATGTGGCTCTCTAAAGTTATTTATCATCATGTTGGGGATGGGCCTCCCGCCACAATTAGATGTCTATAGTCCATTACAGCCCTCCCACAAATCTAAAATTATGTATGTCTCTCATCGAAAATCAGCGTTGCAGTGTTCACGCCATCATGCCACTAAATAAATAGGAGGTAGCTTTGCTGGCACTATCAATTTTTTTTATATTTTTTTCCGATTGTCTCTTTTTTTTAATTATTGTCTTAGTAAATTTTGCTAGAAATGCTTCTTCCTTTCTGTGTTTATCATTTACCTGCATTAATTTATATAAATGGTGAAGCTCCTGCAGCGGTGTAAGTTGAAATTTGCCGAGACAATACACTCCATCGCTTTCGGACAAACATCTAAAGTAGTCATCCAAGTGGAAGAGGCGTGGAAGCTGATTGTATTCTTTAGCTATAAAAATGCAATTAAATTATTCATTCAAAATAAATTACATCGTCTTGTCCCATCATCAATATAAAATTAGAAGGAAAACACGAATGGGATTTTGCGAAATGCCATGTAGTAGGTATATGTATTAGTAAATGAGTAGGTACATTTGATTATATGGAGAGAAAATATTTAGGATATATATACAAAACTTTGGACAAATAAAACTAGTATTCGATCGTCACTTAGCATTCTTATCGCACGAGAAGATCTTAATAATTGTTATTTGGAAAAAAGACGTAATCTGCGTCGCCAAATAATGATGTGAATCTAGGAAATGAGAATAATACCATGATGTTTTAATTGTCGGGGTTTTTTATAACCTATTTTAATTGTTAGGTTTTCTAACTACGTACTTATTTCAAATGAGGACGACGAAAACATCCGTCTAAAATTATTTTTTTATTTTTGTTGCTTCGTGGGATTATTTACAAGCTATTTTTATTTCTATTTAGCCAGGATGACATTTTAGTTTCCTGAATAAAAACATGGAAAACCTTTTATTTCTTACGAATTTTTATTTCTCATAGTGCTCAAGCAAGCAGAAGGCGATGACACCAAGAGGACAGTACCTTTATACAACCCCAAAGGTTATAAACTTTAAACTGAACTTTTCGGCTATTATGGAGGTACCGTTATTGCGCTAGGGTATGGTTTAAATTAAATTGATTCATGCATGTGATACACTCTAATGATTCGAATGGGATAACACTATGGATGGGCTGATTCCATGGGGGTGATACTACTGTTCTAGAGTGGAGACAATCGAGTGAGGACTATGGTCTAAGCCCCCTCAATGGTAGAGGAAACCAGTACCCAGCTGTGGGACGTATATGGGTTGATGACGATGGCGAGAGTGGAGAAATGACGCAGCAAGCGTAGCGTAGGTCGGCGGGGCACAAAATAACCGGCATTTGTTAGTTGGGGAGGGCTGATGATTAAGCTCGGTGATATGGCATTCAGAATATACAGTTTAAAAAAAAAGAAGTCCTTTCATAAAAACATAGAGTTGTAATAATAAAAAAAAAGATAAAAATTTAGTAAAATTCTTCAGGTACACAATCTCGAACAAAATAATGACTTGGCCATTGCTTCTAATTTATAGTGTCACTTTAGAGGGTTTTCTTTTTTTCGTAAAAGGAAAAAGAGGAAGATTAGATGACAACCCATGTAATAATAATTATAACATATGTATTTTGATAACTTTACAAGTATTACATACATTATTTATTCATTAAATTAAATTTGAATTACCTGTGAGCTGAACAGAATCCGCAGTTGCGAATAAGAAAGGCAACACAGCGATCACCGCAAATTTGGTTCTAGACACCATTGTAGCGACTGCAGCACTGAATGCTAACAAACTATGCGATGCATATATCTGTTATTTAATGTTGAAATAGTGACGCAAATTGGAGTTCGCGATTTCTTTTTTTTAGGATTTATAAAATTTCAGCAAGTAAGTTTAAAAAACTCGTTAAGAACAATTTTATGACTAGAACTCTTTAATAATATTTTATATATTTATATAGATTTTTATGTGTATGTTTGTAGATATGTGTGCATTTTTGTATGTAATTCTGTCTTTAATCTCTCATCTAACGTTTCTTCTATTCTATCTTCTTCTTCTTCGTCAACCCATATACGCCCACTGCTGAGCACGGGTCTCCTCTACCATTGAGAGGGTTTAGACCATAGTCCGCCACGCTGGCCTAGTGCGGGTTGGCGGACTACACACCTAAGAAATTCCTAAGAACTTTTAGGTGTGCAGGTTTCATCACGATGTTTTCCTTCACCGTTAAAGCAAGTGATAATTCAATTTGAATACACACATAACTTCGAAAAGTCAGAGGTGTGTGCCTGGGGTTCGAACCCGCGACCGCCGAGATTCTCGACCGCAAACCTAAACCTCGAGGCCATCACTGCTTATCTATGGTTTCTATTCTATGGTTGCTTCTAAAAGATCGTCCTAAGCGATAAGACAGACAGTTGTTCTATTTTTCCCTTCTTGTTCTGTTAACCTTTCCGTGCATGAAAAAATGCAAACAAATTAATAAATAATTTAATAACCTCATGGTTTCGTATCGTTAGTGTGCGGTGTATGATCTTAAAGTCTTAGTTTCAATAGCCGGTTCGCGCCTTTATTTTATTTTCATTAGCAAATTATTAAGCACAGCACGAAGTGCCTGAAATATGGCGTTAGGTTCACCCCATGTGGGTGACTTGGAATGCGGTACATAAAAGTTAGCGTCGACTGTAGACATGCATGTCTTAAAGGCCATGTACAAATAATAATAAAAAACTAAATTTAAAGTAATATTAATTTATTTTTACAATTAAACAATACTTAAATAATACAAAATTACCTTTATAATTAGAATTTCTATTTTATAATAGGAGTTTGGTACCAAAGCATAAACGCTTTAAAATAAATCATTTGAGGTTAAATATGATGCTAAAATAATTCAACATACCGATGGGGTCCTGCTCCATCTGAGTGTAATTTTGAATTCGGTGATCATCTCACGGGATCTCTATTACTGGGTTAGAAAGGAACCTATGTTACTTTTCACACTCCCATCTACGAATATATCCATACTAAAAAATATGCAAATAGGTCGAGTGGTTTTAAAATTTAATCGTTACGAACAAACGATCCATTGTTTCCTCTTGATTATAACAAGTGACTCTTTAAAATTTTAAATATTTTGAAAATATGTCATAGAACAGTTATCGAAAATAAACAGTAAATATTTAAATTATATTTTTTATTTATTCCTAGCAAACCTTTTACATTATAAATTATTTCATTAAAACTAGTATCCGATAACATACAATTACAAATACTTTCAAAAACATAAATTAGTTATAATGAAATAACAATGACCCAAGAACTTAAATTTTCGAAAGTAGTTTTCGATATTCTTGAATTAATATTAAAGGTGGCATATAATTATGATTTGTTTTTTTTTTATTTATGATGATGACATATTTATGTCAACACCACACTTTCAGAGTACACACACCACATTGTGAGCCTCGCACACGCACACACAGGCTTCTAGCTTAGTAATATTAACACTCAATCCAACCCTTTTATGTCTCTACCTACTATAATTTAGATAGAACAATAAATGAGGTCAAATTCAACTATCATATTCCTTTTCATCACGGAGTAAAAGAGGCAATCTCACAAATTGTACCCTAGATTAGAAACTTGTTCGTTGACGACGACGACGTTTCAGACGACCAGATTCATAAAATCAGTGCATTTGTGGAAAGCCATCACTCATTATCATCAGTACATGCTCAAGCGATTTCACCTCTATCATTATAGTCAAAGCAAATTATCTACCTTAATATTTGAAATCGGGTTATAATTTAAACAATACTAATGCCTACAAAATAGAGCTTTATCTTTATAAACGACACTTAATTATTTTCACATCAAATAACTCTTTGTAACCTTAAATTTACTATTTACAAATCCCGTATTTTGAACATTAACAGCATTAACTAAAAACCAGTTATCGGATTAAATAGTATTTGGAACACTTGACAAAACCTCCTGAATAAAAATATCGTTCTATAAGCAAACTAGGCCATTATTTACAGCTAGGTGTTTTTTCAATGATATTGTATAGGATTTTTTGCATTGGCAGCTCGACCATCAAAGAGATAGGAAATGCAAGGATGTACGTGATCACCGCTGTTGCGATTGAGTCAACAACCTGAAACAAATATAAACATTGTTATAATTAGTCATTTGTGAAACTAGAAGCCGCGGATGTAATCCCCCTAGCGAGACAAATATTTGTTTCGGGACTGGATGTTTGCGAGACTGAAAAGTGTCTTGCAATTGCTGATACCCATACACTAGACCTGTATTTTAGTATGTATGTATTTATTTCTTTATTTACTATTAAGTTGGAAATAACAACGCAGTAACAGCTTACTACAATTAACCATAAACAGGAGCTATTTTAAAAATTACTTTGTGGAGCGATCTTCATTTCAAAAACCTTCATTACAAAAGAGTTGTCGTTGGTACTTAAATTTTTAATTATATTTATGTTGCTTAGAAAACTTTATTGTGGAAATTTTTTATTACTCTTTTTGTTCTGCGATTCTAACTGACATAAATTATTGCTATCCCACACGATTATCATATGTTTATCCTCTTTGTATTTTGTAGTTAACATAAATGGTCTGTAGTTCCGTAAGTGTGCCATTCCACCTTTTCGGTTTTCCACAGACGTACAGAACAAGGAAGCTTAAGGCGCTTCCCTCATGAAAAAAAATCACTAGTAGCGGTAAACGTTAATTTTTATTTCACTAGTCTACCAACCTAGATATAAAAAAAAGCTTTCCTTGAGTGATGATAATAAGACGTTACTCACTATGTCAACAGTAGATGTGAAGATGGTGTAGGGGCGTGGTACGACGAGAATCATATTGACGCACCAATGGATCATCATTACTGGTAGTGAAACTCGCGCTATCAGGTCAAAACCGCGCCATGCGAAGAATCTCCTGAAACGATCTGTAAATGCCACATTTATTTGACATTGAGAAAAGTGGCACTTAGTGAATGGATAAGACCTATTCAGTTCCGGACCTTTAAACCATCCCGACATGGTTAGCGCCAGATTGAGGAGGCCTTCTTTAAGTATTGCACCGCGAAAGGCTGAACATAATTTGACATTGCTGTTTCACAGTCTGAAAGCCAAAAGATCCCTAGCGAGACCCAGGTCTAATTTGGTGTATCCACTAAATGCTGTTCTCAAATTTAAAAAACTCCGATCAAAATTAGGTTTTATTGGCAGCTTTTTTAATTTATAATGTTTAACAGGACTTAATAAAACAATACTTCATATTGATTTATATTGTACCATCGATCTTATTACTGGCGCACTTTTCGAAGATTTTTTTGTTTGTTCAGAACTATTGTAAAGAGTGCAGACTATTCAACGTAGGAGTTTTATAAATTTCACGTTAGATACATATAATTGTAGGCGTAATTTACAATTCGGACTTGGAGTATAACAAAAAACATTACTCACTGTCATAATTTATAGAGCCGATGAGCTGTGTGGTGCATAGCACGCTGAATATGAACCGCTCTATGCCAGCGTAGGCGCCCGTGAACGCTCGCGACGTGAACGTCTTGATGTACACTCCCGATATCAGCCACGCGATGTACACCGGTATCGTAAAGTGATGGACGATGCCGAATATCTGAAAACGTAAATGATCTGTTAGTTCGATTAATCTGCACGAACACGACATAGTTTGTTTTTGTGATGAAAAAAAAGTTATTCGATCTTGCTCGCATTCTTGTCTTAGCAAATGTTCAGATTACAGGTACAGGAAAAAATTCTGGTAAGGGCAAATTATAAAATATCTGGGGTTTTAAGTGACGAAATTCTAAGACTTCTCCGTGAGTCTGGGAACTGCCAAAAAGGGCAGCCTTTGGATAATTCACAATAAGATTTACTCACTTTACTGTCAGAGATTTTCTGTTTCTCATCATTCAGGTAGTAATGTAAATGAGCTGCAAACAGCCCCATCATGCAAGCCGGCAGGCTGCCCAAAGGTGACGTGTAAAGCCCTTGGTAGGATGGAGTGTCTTGGAATAAATTCCTAAGACTTCTGAAATTGAGACGAGGAAAAATCATGTTTTTAATCTCTTATGGACTTAACCTAAGGAAAGTTTACCTTGAGCATTACAGCTGGTTTGAAATATCTGTGTTTATTGTAGCTTACCCTAAAATATGGACCCTTATTATCAGCGTCATAATGATTATCATGAAATAAAACATTGAGGAAGAGACATTTTTAATCGAATAAAATCAGATGGAACGGGCAAGGTCTCTCATCTTAAAGATAGATGCTGTACTAAAAAACACTGCAAATTAAAAGAGCTGTATTATAGAGCTCTAGAAGATGTAAAACAAAAAGCTCACTTACTCTGGATTGGCGATGTACATCAAAGGTCTCCAGTCTTTCAAGTATGCTACGCAGCTGACTAAAATACAGGAGCCGACGAACAGTCCCGCGTACACTGGCAAAACCTTTCGTTTCAAAGGCGCCAGTGCTAGAGTCAAGAATAACGCTAGTATGTATAGCTGCATGTCCATGGCCAGAAACCTGTGGATAGAGATAAAGATGATTGATTCGTTCTTGAAACGTGGTACTGTGTCAGTAAATGAGAAAGCGGTTCTCCGAATATTTAGCACTTTATGAAGTTACGATAGCCAGCCAGCCATATTTCTTGCCAGTTCAGTATTTTACGTCCACGTAACAAGTAAGCCTTTTTCAGAAAGAAACTTCAGAAATCCTATTCTGAAAATGAGATTTAGATTTCAAGGGGAATAATCTAACCTTACCGTAAAATCAAGGATCGAGGTTTTCTTTTCAATAACCATAAAACATCCAAACAGTAAAATCCCTTTTTTTAAGTCATTAATCTAACTGCTATGTACTTTGTACTCACCAAGTCTGTATAAAACAATGGTTCTGCGAATCGAACAAGTTGTTGAGGTAGAACGCGTGGTACCAAAACTTGTCTCGGCAGACTTGGCTCTGGGCGCCGATGAGGAGCGGCGTCAGCGGGCCGTCCCGCGCTCGGGGCCACCACGTGGCGCCGTACCCTACCACCAGGAGATACACTGGAGTTATCCTGAAACCGTCATATGGGTATTTAGACATGAGCCTTTTATAGTGAGACGGCTAATAGTCTGTCGAATGGCTAGAAACGTCTAACGCTATCTCTGAATGAAAGGCATAATTATACTAAAAGTATAGTTATTGGTACTTATTTATATTTATTTGTATTGCATGAATGTATTGTATTTATGTATATGCACCAACAATTATTCTGTTATATTCACCTGTCTGGTTGGTTATCTGGAAGAGATCGCTTAAAGCGATAAGACCGTCTTTTGTACGTAAGTACATTCTGTCTCTGTCTATGTATAGTTTTTTATTTTTTACTATTATTATGTATTGTTGTGTGTGTACAATAAAGTTTTATTCTATTCTATTCTATTCTAAAAGTATGCAACGGACTGATCGTGGTACGCGATAAAATTAAGCGTGCATTATGAAGGGTTTTACACAGCACAATTGTTCCATTTTGTGGCACAATTCAATTGGTTTAGGAGTTCACAAATCAGTGAATATTTGGTATTCATTTTCTGCTAAGTAATTTGATGCATATGAACTTTGATATACTTGTATGCCGGCCATCGAACCATGGACCGTTCGCAGCGGATCGCATTTATTCGGCAATTTTGAAAAAAAATAAATGTGTTATTCTAATTAGCCGCAAGTAATTTCAAGTCTCTTCGCAACATAATTATGTTAATTTGATAAATATGTATAAAATTATTAAAGCTACACGTACCTTGCTATCCTCTTTAAAAGGTGGGGAATGAACATTTTCATGGAGAGAGGTGACTTATCCGAGGATAGGAGCAAATTGTATGCGCACAAAAAACTTGAAAGTATCACAAATGTTTGGACTAGGGATGCTCCTTTCAGCATTATCACGCCAGCTTTCCCAGCAAATGACTGAAAAGTAACAAAAATCTTTATTTACTGACTGATACGATCTCCTTCTCTCTCTTCCTCTCTCCGTGCGTATTTGCTCTATTGCTTCAAAGCTTGGAGCGTTATGCTCTCGGGAAGAGTAACCCAGTACTGTTAAATGGCTTTTTATCAATGCGTAATATTGACATAACCTCTATCATAGCTCTTAATGAGTCATGGCCAGAAAGGAAGGAAACGTGTTCCGTCAAAGTTGTGGCGTGAGAGAAGCTGGATACAAAGAAAAAAAAGAAGAGGAAGAGAAAATAATAAAAGAATTAAAACTCAAAGTGGAGAAGACAGAAATGCTTGGTCGGCATCCCGGTCTTCAGCTCAGAGCATAAAGACGTCTCAAAGTTGTATTTCAACTAACCCAGCCAGTATTGATAATAATAAGCTTACTTCTTCCATATATTCTGGATTTTGTGCGTACACCATGTCTTGTAGAACGACTGCATGCCCGTATAAAATAATCAGCATCACAGTCACTCTGAAATCAGCAGAATAATGTTTTTTAAAACGCAGCTTTTATAGACATGTCGCAGTATTTGGACAGCAGTTTCTAACATGCTTATTGCTTATCATATTATTTACACTACATCTGATGGTAATTGCTTTGCTAGGAATGAAACTGCTTCGTCATCATCATCACCATAAACAGCTCTCAACTCGTCCACTACTGAACCTAGGCCTCTCCTATGGCACGCTCCTGGGCTCGAAACTGAAACTGCTTGCCTTATCAATATTAGAAATGGGTTAAGAAAATTTCTTAAAAACATTACACACATGAGTTATGAATGAAAATTATATAAGAAAAAAACAGAAATTTTAAAGTTGTTTAATTAGACTACATAACTCAATATTTTAAAATAGAATATTATGTAATTGAATAACAACGGAAAAAATGTATAGAAGACATAAACCTACAGTCGAATTTATTTAGCGACAAAAAAATATTATTCCTAAAAAACAAGTAATTCTTATGATAATTATTAGCCAAAAAAACTGTTAATTTGTTTTAACAGTTTCCGGCTAGTTAAGTAGTATTTAATACTATTTTAATTAAAGCGTTCGACCAGTAATTTACAATTTCAATGTTAAATTTTAAGTAAAAGGCCAAAATATAAACATAATTTCCAAATTGAGGGCTAAGAGAAAGTAATATCAGATGTGTTCCGGAAACATTTCATTACCTTGATTCTTATTATAAAAAACTGGTTTTTAATTTTGATCATGTTAAATCTTAGTTTCCGTCTTTATAATACGAAACCGTTTCTTTCATCTTTACTTAAAACGCTGGTGGGAAAAAAGGGTGCTATTTAATTATTGTGAAGAACAGCAGCAACAGTTATTGGTTTTTTTATTTTAGATCGTATTAGTGGTGGACTAAGGTCTAAACCCTCTGAGTCGTAGAGAAGGCCCAGCCCCTCGTGTTTGGGGTGATGATAATAATGATGATGACGATAAAAAAATAAAAGAGGTAGTTTCAATTGTACCTACTATCTGCGCCAAGACTTGTTCAAAATTGGTCAGCAGCCCGAGTGTTTTCGTCTAATACATATCACACTTGTCCCACATAGTAAGATAAGAACAAATCAAGGGTAATTACCAACCTGCATCCTTGAACGGGAGCTAGTGTGGCGAGTCTAGGGTCCTTGGCCTCGTAGGATGTGGTGAGTCTATTCCAATTAGCTCGCATTGACCACGACTGAAAAAACGTGTTCTCTGGAAAGTGAGAATGGGTGATTATCGTATTATTTTATAGACATATCGATGAAAGGATAAGGCATCATCATTTAATACGGTTGCAGTCAGGCATAGTTCAGTATACATAGTTCTGACCTTTACTAATATAGAATTCTTTATTCGTGCATACCAGAAACCACGAGATACTCGTACTTATCGGTCTCAGAAACACCCAAAGTAGTGCCAAGTATTTGTTGGTTGCAAAAAAATCACGAGAGAGAGGGAGACAGACAGAAAGAGAAAGAAGAAGGAAGAGGGAGACAAAGTGAGAGAGAACGAAAATAATACCTCTCCAATTATCCTATGTTTTACTTTCTGTCACTGCGGAAGTGGACATAATATTATGTATGTATGTGTCCTATCTTGAAATCTTTGATGAAGATAAGTAGGTATTTGTTGTCGTTCTTATTACGTGACTTTAATACATAACAGCTAACCCTCCTAAATTTTAGTTTACATTCGCGTGGACAATATCTCGTATCCAACTTCTTTCTAATTATTTTGTCTTCTTATATTTTTTAGGCTTAATATCGTTGTACCTATACGTAATGTCTTTAAAATTCTGGGGTTTAAGGGAAACTATTGAGCGCTCAAGAGGCAAAGACTTTTCAATTTTATGTGTGTAATTATCAGCATTTTAAGTTTTACGACATTTAGTATTTAATCCATCGATCAGATAAAATTTGTCTCAATACAAAGATCCATTGTACCTCATTCATTAGCCGGCTTGTAATAATTATTAATAATGGATATAGTTAGTATAAATATGATAGATCAGGGGTCGCCAATTTGTTTCGTTCGGGGTCCGTTTTAAGAAATGAAATGACCATTGTGGTCCCCACATTTTTTTTATGAAAAAAGTATTTATTAAACAAATGTAATAAAAGAAATACCAAAGGTATTTTGGTACGTTGCTGGGTTCTCGCGACCCGTACAAAATGGGCAGCGCTCCGGATGCGGACCGCCGTCCGCCATTTGGCGACCTCTGTGATAGATATTTACTTACTTCTGTCTGGCAGGAATATGTCGTATATGGTGCCCAAGATGTTGAGGAGCAGTGTCGCATAGACGATGTACAAGAAGGCGTTCTGCGGCGCGTCGGGTGGGTGTTGGCGCAGCGTGTCGTTGTGTCGCCGGCAGTAGTGCAGCGTGTGCACGAGCGCGCGCAGGTGCAGCGGCTGCAGCCGCTCGGAGGCGCACCGCTGCAGCCGCTGGGCGGGGTCGGCCACGCGGCTCCACTCCGCACACCGCGCGCTCACGCAGTACCCGCGGTGCACCACCGTGCGGTTGTAGTGCCCCACGTCCGCAGAGTACTCCTGGTGGTTAATATGTAGATTAATCGCTAACACTATAAAATGCCTAACTTTTTTATAGTGACAGGGTAAACAAAAAAACATCGCAAAAACAGTGCTGTTCAAATAGAGCAGTTATCAGCAACCCGCTGCCCCCGGGCCGCATGCGGCCCGCGGATGTATTACTTGTAGCCCTTGGATGTTTTGAAAATAAGTTAAAAATACCTAGTATACACTTCTCGTTTTACAGATGAGCATTTGAGAGCCATTCTAGGAACGGAAACTACAAATATGATAGGTAATCACTGAGTTGTTAGTAGTTCCTTTGTAGTTGTTTGTTGTTATAGGAATCTGTGGTTAATATCACAAGTACAGCCTGCCTTTATTTTATTTTCCATATTCTGGTCCTTACTTACCATAAGGTTCGTGACCACTGAAATTAAAATAGAGCATCAATTGGCAAGTGAACGATGTGCTGTCACACGAAACACTCATGCCAGCTTACTGGCATTCTTAGAGCTCCTACAATCTTGAGCTTAAACAACTATAAATATAAATCGTCATAGTAACTGAGTCATACTAACTAGGACATAGTAACTATAGAGAAATGTTAGATGCGATCGTTGAATCCTCGGCCTTTATATTCAAATTCTATCTAACGTTGCATCATGTTATTGAAGTCTTTGATACATCAGGATCAGTTTTTCTCTGCGTCGTTCAAGTATAAATAAAGAGGCTTGAAGTAACTAAAGGCATATTGTTTTATATGTCGAGTTAGAAAACTATTTCTGTAAATACCTTAAGAAGGTCGTATGTAGGATGAGGATACTCCGTGGGTGTGAGCCGAAGCTTAGCGAGGCAGTATAAGCCATCGCTCTGTGAGAGGCAGCTGTGGTAGTCGTCCAGGTGGAACAAGCGAGGAAGGAGTGCATTCACTTCATCTGGAAATGTCAATAAATATTTCACAGTATTCGGAGGATATCAGTCATCCTTTATATAATAGTGAAATGGTATTATGGTGATTGAAGCTTCAACATTAGTCTAAATACATCGTGATACACCATCATCATCAGCAGCCAATATTCGTCCACTGCTGGACATAGGCCTCCCCCAATGACTTCCACCGGGAACGGTCGGAAGCCTCCTGCAGCCAGCGACGTCCCGCGACCTTGACAAGGTCATCGGACCACCTTGTTGGGGGACGTCCCACGCTGCGCTTTCCCGTTCGTGGCCTCCACTGGAGAACTTTTTGGCCCCATCGACCATCAGTTCTCCGCGCCATGTGGCCGGCCCATTGCCACTTCAACGCGCTAATCCGTTGGGCTATGTCGTGATACAGCCAGATGTGAATCAGGCCGTTGCAGTTTAGTTTATTATTTAAATAGTGTCTCATCGGCATCATCCTCAGCCCATATACGTCTCACTGATGGGCACGGGCCTCCTCTACAATTGAGTGTGTTCAGGCCTTAGTCAGCCTAGTACGGTTTGGCAGACTACACACCTAAGTAATTCCTAAACTAAAACTAAACTTGTAAATGTGCAGGTTTCATCACGATGTTATCCTTTACCACTAAAGTACTTAATAATCGTGTTTCTGCAGATCACATCTCTTTTTCCTTGTTTACCGTTGACCGTAATCGAAAAATAAGGTAGGTAATAGCCAAGGTGATTACAAAACCCCTGGTGTTAAAGAAAATCCCGACAAAAGATAAAAAAAAACCGTTTTCCATACAACCATCGGTAATAAATGAATACGGTTTGTATGGAAAACGTATTTTTTTTTATTTTTTGTCGGGATTTTCTTTAATGCCAGGGGGTTTGTAATGATCTTATATGTCACTTGCCTTCGTTTTAGATCATGGTCTGAATACACCCTGTATACAAATCTGAAAATACTGTCAATACATAGAAATACATAATAATACATAGAAATTTAAATAAAATTATTTAAGTACGTAGGTTAATTGTTTATAAATATCCGTGTCTGCTACGTTCTCATGTGCGTCATAGTACGTACCTATCCTGTTGATGGAGAGAATGTTGGCTGTTGCGTCATACTCGAGAACGGTTGATGCCTACATGGACTGGTTAGCTCAGATAGATGTACCACATTTTTACACATGTTGCTAGATTGATAGATGCGTGTTTTCACGAAAACGTTTTGCAAGATGTGTCAAAGTATCGCGTAATAGGACCTAGTTAAACTAATCGGGAAAATGTCTACCGCGGCATTTAGTTCGGTATATTTTCATAGTTTAAGCTATAAGTTTTGTTTGATGCGAGTATCGAACCCTGGAGTTATTAATCGCAAGCTCCAACTTTTGTCTTGTCTAACCCTGAGGCTATCACTACTTTATGATACAAACTAAATTGTTGGCGAATAGTCGTATACTAGAAATTCAAGATAACCACGACACAGGTTGTGCCTAATATGAATATAAATAGTACATAAGCTATCGTTGTAACATGTGAATGATCAATGATTTATGAATAAATATTCTATTCTTTTATGTCAAAAGAGAAATTTCAAAGTACAACAAACAAATGTCTTTTAACGTCAAAAACATACATTTTATCACAGATTTTGGCATGATCGAAAGATAACCTTGCGGCAAGATTTTATTTTAGGCACAAAATTGGATTTTAGAACACGTGTTTAATGAACTTTTGTATAATTAAAAATAAACCTTGTTCTTAAATGTTTTTTTTTTCCTTTTTACTTTTCATTACAAAGTGAATGTCTATCAGATTGTGCAAAACACAAATATGTTTTATTAATTAATATTTATCACAATATTTTGTGGCTTTGAATGTAATGCGCGTGGTCCAAACAAAATCACGTCAATATTTCGCACGCTTAATAATATAGTGACCTAATTCAAAAAGCCGAGTCTAAGGTAAGTAAATGGGGAAAAATATTTTACTTCGTCAAATACATTTTGTAGAAAATATAAAAAAAATCATTATGTTTGAAAAATATGTGTACTAAACAGTTACATTACATCCATTACAATTTTATTATTTAATCAGACTATATTTAATCATAAAGTGAATGAAGGTGAAAATACAAAATTTTGAATTAGGTCACTATATTTTTAAGCGTGCGATTTGTACACCAAAATTCCAGGCAGGTTTTTTGAAGTATTATTTTTCATTGAAAAATCACAGAGTTTTACTTCGTGAAAAATAAAATAGTTATACTCACTTTGCCAATGTCTTAGAATCACATCACTCATTCATTTATCGTCCCAATATGAAAAGTAATAGTTTTAATATTTAAAATATTTTTTAATTATTAAATCATTTAGACATGAAATATGTTTTTTTAATAAATTAAAATAAAAACACAAAGCATTAAGACGTAATATTGTATGTACATAGTATGTAACCCAGAAATGTCTAGAAAACGCAAGGATTGCAACAATTGATTGGGTTTTAGGCATGGTATAGAATTTTCCGGAACATGTAAGAGTAATATTTATTTAAACTTACGAGGTTCATACGATATCAATTTCGATGTAGTAACCGATGGTAAACATAATATTGAGGACAATTGCGAACGCGACGTATTAAGAGCATGTCTTATTTACCTGAAAGCTGGTTTTCGCATATCACTTTTTTATTATTATCACATTATATTGGGCTTCGAAGGCCTATCCTGATGTTTATAAACAAATAAAAACCGCACTTATTGACTCAATATGGTCTTTACTTTTATGCGACATGCTGAGTCAGGATATTTCTGGAAATTTCTTTATACTTGCGGTATGATTTGGAACATTTTAAAATTAAATAATATATTTTGTAATTTTCCCCATGTCACGTCTAAATCTTACCCAAAAATCATTTAATTTAGTTGAGTGATTTAGATAAGGCGTAAAAGAGCAACGGACATAAAAAATGATAATAATGTTATAGAGGCAGGCAGGTTATAGTCCACCACGCTGGCCTAGTGCGTGTTGGCGGATTACACACCTAAGAAATTCCTAAGAACTATTAGGTGTGCAGGTTTCCACATGATGTTTTTTTCGGTTCAGAAAGTAAGTGATAATAAATAATATGAATACACACATAACTTCGAAGTCAGAGGTGTGTTGAACCCGCGACCGTCGAGTTTCATGACCGCGTGTTTAAACCTCGACCTATTCGAAATAACAGCTACCAAAGTTTTGGTAATGGTCATGGAAAAAGTACAACTACAAAGAAACTTAGGCAGTATTATAATTAGGCCTTGATTATAATAATATTGCCTATTGACATCGCCAGATATTATTCATAAAAATATTTCAAATTAATCTTTGTAACTTGAAATATATCTTAAAGGTAAGTAAAAAAATATTAATAAAAATAGCTGAAGAAGAAGGTTTAAACGTTAGATACTTGAAAACCTTATACGAGTAGTATTTTAATTACTATAATAAGCGATTAAGATATAAGATAACTATTAAAACAAATGTTATTTAACAATATAAGATTTCAATTTAATTACATACGTAGAACGAATTTCTTTTATTCAAACGCAACATCAATTTTAAATAAGAAACTAAAATTATAAACTGTTTATAAATTTGTGTAGTCCGCCAACCCGCACTAGGCCAGCGTGGTGGACTATGGCCTAAACCCTCTCAATGGTAGAGAGACCCGTGCTCAGCAGTGGGCGTATGTGGGTTGATGAAGAAGAAGAAGTTTATAAATTTACATTATTTTTAGATATTATTATTATATATATTATTGTCTAAAAACCAAACAAATTAAGAAATAAACTTTTACAAAAAAGCAGCCAATATTATTTATAAAAAAAATAGAAGTAGGTACCTGTTAATTCCTTGGCGCTATTCGACGGAAACGAAAAACACAACACCAACACAAAATATATGAAAATCCTGTAGGTCTTCATCGCACCTCATTACGTAGCCAACTGAATTTGCTCCATTTCGTTTATAAATTATATTGAATGTCGAATAAGGTAGTAAGCGCGTGCGCACATGGCGTTAATCGTGACTTTATATTCGCATCGGAAAATAAGAATATCGATACTGGAGCCGAGGTATAAGCAATCGCGTTGCATCGAGATTGAGGTCAGTCATCACAACATTGGACAGGTCTCCTCTAAAACTGTAGGGGTTCAGGCCGACTTTCACACACTACGTACTAAAAACTACTTAAAAACAACTTAGGTACGCTAGTTACCAAACGATATTTCCTTTTACCGTTACAGTACGGGGTATTTTACGAATGTGTGCCTAAGGTTTGGTGGTTCTCGACCGCCCATATAAACCTCTAGCCCATCACTACTAGACCAGTCAGATCAGACTCGTTATCTAATATGCTTGGGAATAATAAAAACGGGCGAACAAATGGCGTTTTTTACCAACACGACAAAGAGGCAACTGAACAAATGTAGTCCGCTGTAAAAAGAGTGTTCAATATCGAAAAACGATTATTATTGCCTTTCTCCAGTTGGGGGCCATCCATAAATTACGTCACGCGAAATTCATGATTTTTGACCCCCCCCCCCCCTGTTACAGCTGGTCACATTTGTATGACTCCCCCATCCCTAGTGTGACGTCACATATTTTACAATTTTGCTTCTAGAAATTATTGAATAAAAACTGCAGTCGGAATTAGTTTTATTTTTGAAGAGACTTGGGTTGTCGGTGCTTGCCACGTTACATTAGTAGATCTAGTAGCCGCCTAAATTATTTGAATGTTATGTTTATGTAAGTAGAAATGCGAAGTTTTTTAAATTTTTGCGTTACCTGTGCAAAATTCTTGTAGTTAACAAAATTTTGAAACATTAAGGTCCCCTCCCACTCCCTTGTCACACAATGTCACACTCAGTCGACCCTTTCCCTCCCCCTTAACGTGTGACGTTATTTATGGATGACCCCTTGTTCCAATGCCCGATTTATAATATAAACCAGATATAAATCAGCTGAACTAAAAATACGACAAACATGTATTTCGAAGCGTAAGTCTGAGTGTAGATGTTGTAGGTTTCAGGTTTCGGTCACAAACTGGTTATCTTCATTAGAGAAGGTATCATAACCTATAGTCTCACTATAGGAATGCTAAAGACGGGGCAAAGTGAAGAAGGTAATCGGAAGGCGAACCCTGGGCGTACATGGGATAACGCCAGGTATAAAGAAGGAAATAGAATTTCAGACAGTTTCGAACATCGAGACAGTGGTTGCGGTCGAGCCACCCCATTCTTCAGTCAACGTAGACTACTGCGTGGCTCTACCACTAATTTATGTATTCACTGTTTCTTATTATAAAGAATTGTGATTTATTCATGGTCATAATTCGGTAGTCCACAAACCTGCGAGAAATTTCTTTATTCATAAACATATTGAGTCTAAAAGTCAAGTACATATACGTTTTTGCCTTTTTTACCAATCCGCGGAAAACAGTTGTAAATAGTATCGTAAAAATCATTAACAATATGATACCGTATTTTTATTTTAAGTCAATCAAGGCCCTTTTATAATGGCATCGCTGCTTATAATCAACGCACCTTTACTTTAATATTTAATAATATTTGTGTCATAGGTACATACGTATAGTACGCAGGGGTGCACTTCTGCACCCAATTTGTCAATTGTGTTTTTGTCCCAAATAACAGGGGGTGGACCAGTTGATATTTACGAGCACATTTCTAGAATCCGTGCTGTTGAAAGAATTTTCTTATGGATAAACTCAATAATACTTTACCCGACCCGGGAATCGAACCCTGGACTTCGGGATCGCACGGCACCTGTGATTATGTAAACTCAGCGTAATTAAAGTAAACAAATGAGGATCGCTTATGAATATTGACTCGCGATGGAAAACTCGAAGGGTTGCGTTTATTTTGAAATAAGTTAAAACCATAAATACAAAGTAACATAACATATTAACTACACGTAAATTATAGTTATGAAAATAACGTCTTTATTTATGAAAATAAAGTCTTTTCTATGCATACGTCAAGTAAAGTAATGGCATCATTATGATTGTCGAAAAAAATTAAAAGCTTTTAGTTTTGGTAACGTTGACATAATAATTACAGCGATTAAATAGCTACTAAAATGTTGGTATAATTTACGGGCAGCAAAACATTAGCTCATCTAGTATCGTTTTTCTACATTTAAATTTCTTGGTATTTAACCACCGAATTTCTTAGTGATAATGACGCCAATTTTATGTCAAGTGGTGCTATTCTTGTTAATGCCTGTACCAGTCAGCAGACGATTTGAAGTTTCTTTGCCGTATTCATGTTAAAAATACCAGATGGGATGTGTCGAAATGATTTCAAAATGTTTCAAAAGTATCACATTAATAAGACATAGTAAGTTATATTCACAATAAATTGTCACTTGCTTTAACGGTGAAGGAAAACATCGTGATTAAACCTGCACCCCTAAAAAAGTTCTTAGGAATTTCTTAGGTGTGCAATTCGCCAAATCTTACTAGGCCAGCGTGGTAGACTGCGGCTTAAACGCTCTAAATAGTAGAGGAGGCCCGTGCCCAGCAGTGGGATGTATATGGCCTGATTATGAAGGTAAAGTAAAAATCAATCCATCATAATTGGTTGATAAAAGGCTATAATTAGCATAGATGGAATGATTCGATTTAGTTCATTTTGAGCATATCTAATATCATTAGACGGCTCTTGTAGAAGCTCTCGCCCCTATTGACAAAAAGTTGACTTAGTCGATTTCCGCAACCCTCTTTTTCTGGATCTATTACGACTATCTACACTTATAGTATAGTGATTTTTTTTACTTTCTATTTTTTTTCTTTACGTAAAAACAACTTTAGTATACAGATACTCTTTTTAACACAAAGAGTATACCAGGAAAAAAATGTTCATGGCGGATGAGCACAAAATTTAATGCCGCGCCTCAGCGGAGATAGGCGCTACCTCTTGGTATCGTAAATTACATTAAATTTAATCTGCAATAACTGACTGATGAGTAAACAAACAGATTGATTCACTGAGCAGAAGGCAATGAAAAATAACGCGAATATAATGACATTACTCTTCGCTAAGAATGGATTTTTTAATTTCTCGCCCCTAAATAAACAGAGGCTCACAGTTCCTACGGAAAATAAATAAATACATCCAACAGTCACATACATAGCTCTAACCCCACACTAGGTTACAAGACCTATATCGTGGGTCTCAGCAACTACGAGAACCTTTTTGACACAAACATTTGTCTCGGTACGGGGATCGAACACGCGGCCTCACGTTTCGCAAGCTGGTGTCTAGCCAACTGCGCCGCGAGGCTGTCATTCACGAAGATTGTAAAGAAATACGAAGATGTCTAACTTGCCAACCCACACTTGCTTAGCGTGGTGTTCAGTGATAGAGAAGGCCCATGCCCAATAGTAGAACCTTTTTTGTTTGATTTTGATTCGTAAGAAAGGAATGACTATTTTAGTACTCAAATAAATAGGGTAAGGATAAGAGGAAATGTTGAAAAAGGTATATTATTATTTCTTTATTACGGCAGAACTGCATTGAAAAATCTTTGAGTTGGTATTTCGAAGAGCACTGTAACAGGAACTGCCAAAGAATAAGTTATGCCAATGGTCGCCAGCCAATCTACCATCTGGAACATAAATGCAAATTTTAGTCACATGAATGAATGTGAAATAATCACATATAGCCTCGTGGTTTAACGGCGTAAGTTTGTGTGGCCTAGAGTTCCTGGGTCCTATTTTCGGGGCGAGCAAAGTGTTTTTTTTTTAACTTAAAACATAAAAAATACTTTAAATTAACTTAAAAATTACTATTTAATTAACCAAAAATATTCGTAGATGATGAAGATGGTGTCTCAAATGAAAAAGTTTGACTATTTCTTTACCACGCAACCTTAAATCTACAATCTTTTGTATAATGACCAGTGTGTTTAAATATAAGCACACACCAAAGAAAAAACAACGGTTAGAATCATCTATTATCTTTAAGAAATCGTTTTGATGTAATGATTCGAACTTTAAGGATAAATATGTAAGTTGTTTATAGTTTTTCATATTCCAATTACTTCTAGGTGAGTAGGTTTCCTCACGAAGTTTTCCTACGTTAAAGTAAGTATTAATATAGAAATTACTACGGCCTCGAGGTTTATGCGCGCGGTAGAGAATCTCGGCGACCGCGGCTTCAACATCAGACACAAAAATCTGACTTTTCGAAGTTATGTGGTTTATGTATATGTTGCTGTAAAAGCTCGAACTGCTGTAAATCCTAAGATATTCCAGTAAAACCTAAGATCTACCAATTCCTAGTGGTAAATGTCCAAAAAGGTTTGCGATTCGAACTTTTACCGCCATTCCGTTGGTAAATCTTAGGATTTACATTCGTAATGAATCATTTGTAAATAAACAATCTTAAAATACAATATGTAATTTTTTTTAATGGGTACTAAATGAGAAAGGTTTTACAATGGATATGTAATTATAAATTGAACTTACTTATTTAATTTCAACTTATTCATTTTATCAGATCTATTGCGAGCAGTACGGGGGCGGGTTAGGCAACGGGTGAAAAATGGAGGAAGTTCAATTGACCGTTAACAGGCTTTGATTATTATGTCGATATTTAATTAAGGCAACAATAACGTAGTTATTGTTATTTCTTAGGAGTCCTACAATATTATTAAACAACAATATAGTGATAGTGTAAATACACTGTTTCGTTGAACATACGGTTAATGACTCATTTCCAATACCACATTTAGAAATTAAAATCAATTTTTAAATACATACACTAACACCTGATGTTTTTTGTCAGCTTTGTTTAACTTTTACACATTGCCGATCCAAAAATCACCAACTCTCTCAAGGACCAAGCTGGAAGAAAACCTGGGATTTCGACCGCGTGTCTCATACCAAGTAGTCAGAAAACAAAACTGTTCCGCTTAAAAATCGGTTAATAATAGTAGTTGACCATTACGCTGAGGTCAAACGTGTTATCTGGATCGGAAAAACATTTGTAGTAATGTGTAGGCCCTTTATACAATACTTAAATTATTTTCCGAACCAATGGAAATATACTCAAGGTTTTATGACTAAAAAAAGACTAGAAAGTTGACACTACGCAACTTAAGTAATAAAACAATGAACGAATTTTGTAAACACGTGCTTCAATTGGGATTCTAAGTGTGACATACAGCTTGTGCCTGGGGGTTTGCTCGACTGTATAACTCAGCCTATCGGCATCCACTGCTAACAGCAGTTAAAATTTTTCCGCCCTTTCAGGCTTAAAAATAATCCGTCTTATGAAAAGTAAAACAAAAATAATTAATTGGCGCAAATTGTCCGCCCCTAAAATCCCCTAGGCTTCAGCCACTTAGCTGGTGAATCCACTACTGGCTAACGGTAGCCCACCCCAACCATCCTGATTTAGAGCAGACCTAATCTATTCGCTACCCGCCACCTTTCTCAAGTCGTCGGACCATCGCGCTGCAGGACGTTCTATTCGTCTGACTAAACGCGGAGTTCCAACACTTGTCTACTAGCTGAGCGTAAATTTGTAGGTACATTTTGTCCATCTGTTAATAAATCAGTGATCTATACAGGGTGTAGTCAGACCGTTATCGAAAACTAAGGTAGGTAATAGCCAAGGTGATTACAAAACCCCTGGTGTTAAAGAAAATCCCCACAAAATAAAAAAAAATTGTTTTCCGTACAACCATCGGTAATAAATGTATGCGGTTTGTATGGAAAACGTCAAAATTTTTATTTTTTATCAGACGAAACATTTTTGCAGTCGCTTACTGTAATTGGATCATTCTTTAATTGATCGTCATCATCACCATTATCTTTCTCAATTCTCAAGTCCATTGCAAGACAAAGACCTGTTCTGTGGCACGCCACTGGGCTCGATCTTTGGCCCTCTTTAAACTCATCTGCTATCGATGACAATTTCCTAGGAAAATCATTTTAACACATAGCCCGACCAGGGAATCTAACCCAGGTCTTCCTGATCGGAATTAGAAATTATGAATTCATTCTCCAAAACCTTTAAATGATCCCATGAAGGTCGTCAGGGCGCACGGCCTTTTGCTAGTGCGGACGTTGAACTCACAATGAATGCTGAAATATTTGTGAATGGCGGGTAACGCCCTTATAATTAATTCAATGTGGATTCCTGAACATTCGGCGCTGGTTTCAATAAGTATAAAAATGGTTTCGCTAATAAGCCTGAGTAAATTATTATGATTTGTTATATTCTGTAAATTTGTGTAAATATAAAATACCTAAAAATCACTTATGAGTGATTAATGTAAGGCGTAATGTATGAATAATGTGAGGCCGTGGAAAATTGAAAAATCCGGTAAAATTTTACCGTTTTTATTTGATTAAAAAAATCATTTTACTATAGAACTAAGGCTGGCTTGGTATTAAAACCGATAAATATGTAAAATATGGGTAGTAAAACTTATAGTACCTCTCAAAAACAAATCGATTTTAAAAAATAAACTACTTGAAACATTGTGTCAGGTTTTTCAAAGGCCACACAGTTTCCTCCTCGAAAAATTCCGAAGTTTACAATAAACAATATAGGAGTATGTGGGACCAAAATGACGTCAAATGTTTTTTGTCCTTTCACACTGACGCAAGTTAAAAGTTCGCACGTTAAAGCATAAAGTATATCTACATTATTGGTCGTGTTTTATTTTTATTGGTTAATACTATTATGCTATAAATGTGTGTGACGCATAGTTGTATTCTGATATTACAAAATACTTTATAAATATTGTCCTATTTTTCTAAATACAAGTCAGTCTATTCGGTTTTGGTTTATGTTATGTTTGTGATCATTGAAAGGAAAAATGCAATAACAAAGGAAGAAAAATCGTTTATTGTCATTTGTCAAGTCAAAAAACAAAAAATCCTTTGTTGGTACGTCAGACGAGGAACTTTTTTTATACTTCGCTTCTTGAAAAATTATAGTTCAAACCTATCATTTCGTGAACGCTGTATATTTGTCGAATATTCCAGTCAGACATATTTTTTACACATACATACATAAACTCACGCCTCTATTCCCTGACGAGGTAGGCAGAGGTGCATTTCTACACCCACATTTCGCCAGTATGTATTCAGTCCCACGTAATAGGGGGCGTGCCTCTTGCCGTTTTTCGGGCACATTTCCTGACTCCGTGCTGCTACTGAGAATTTCCTAATAGGAAAACCCAATAACACTTTGCCCAACCCGGGAATCGAACCCAGGACCTTTAGATCGAACGGCACATAATTGTACCGCAAGACCACGAGGCAGTTAGACATATTTTTTATTATATTATTATTATATATACCTATATTGTATCAATCTAATATTTTATCAATGAGCTGCTCTAATTCGGGTAAATGAGTCTTTATATCAATATTGTAAACTATCTCTTGATTGGAAAAGAGCAATACTAGAGTTTCTTCCCTGTTCTTCTCTAGTTATGACTGCCTACCGAACAGGGTGGTAAAATTTAAAATGACTGAATCTAAGTGATGTATTTGACATTTTATAGATTCAATAAATATTATTTCATTTCATCTATTACTATTTCATTTTTTTATCATATTCATGCACTTAATTGGCCCAATTTAAATGTATTTATCGGTAAATAAACAATAAAACCAATATAAACAAAGTATGTAAGGAGATTAAAAAATCCTGTGACTATTGTTCTTGTTCGTTTTACAAAGGGCATAAACGACGAGTCTCACCACTAAGGCAACTTGTTCTGTGTTGACTTTTAAAAATGCTATTGAGGGAATGCTATTCCAATTTTAGCAATGTTCTGAGTATGTGACAATTATGTGTCTTTATAATAAACTCGTAAAAATTAAACAATATAAAAACACCCAACAGTCATGTACTTGTTCTGAACTCACTTTAGGATACATGTAAAAGCGAACGGAAATAAATTCGTGAATCATACTTAAACAAAGTAAATGCTTACTTCCTCAGAGCAAGGTTAAAAATAATGATTATTTATTTAAAAATGCTACTTTTTTAGTAATACATGTAGCATTGTCTCGCGGTACAAGTATGTGTCGTGCGATCTAGAGGTCCTGGGTTCGATTCCCGGGTCGGGCAAAGTGTTATTGGGTTTTTCCATTAGGAAATACTCAGTAGCAGCACGGAGTCTGGAAATGTGCCCGAACAACAGCAATAGGCTCGCCTCCTATTACGTGTGACTGGTACGTACTTGGAAATGTGGGTGCAGAAATGCATCTCTGCCTACCCCTTCGGGGAATATAGGCATGAGGTTACGTATGTATGCATTACTAATGAAATCATATAGTCATTTTCAATAGAAGTAATAGTACTCTAGTATCGCTACACCGCATATCGTTTATTCATTCACCCCTTAACCTGATAAAAAATATTTATACCTAAAAATATTGGGATTATCTCATAAATGAAAATAAATGCAGATTTCATCATCTGATTATCATATGATGATCTAATTATGTTCTTTATTAACCTTGAATCACTATTGTCGGCCTGCCTAGATATCTGTGTTCCGTAATGTAAAGGACTGTGTGTGTTGGCTAAGGCCTAAACTCTATCAGTTGAAGAGGCGGCCCGTGCTCAATAATGAGACATATGTGGGCTGATGGTAATGTAGTCTTAGACATAAAATTATTTTAACCATTATGAGAACTGTTCGTTCACCAAAATCGACACGCATTCGATTCCTAGACCGTGTAAACATAAGATTATTTTTTCCTCCATGGAATTGACAGTAGAAGTCAGAATCTTAATGCGCTCAAAATACGGAAATAAGGTTGCTTGAAAAGTACATAAAATTAACGAAGCTAGAGTAAAGAAGTATGTATGACTACTTACGGCATCTAGTGCCGAGGTTCCGTAAACAGTCGGGCGCGTTGTTATTACCAAATTGATCATCCAGTGTATCAACATAACTGACAGTGACATACGTGCCATGATTTGCCATTTACTCCACGCGTAAAACTTTTGTACAGGGCCTGGAAGCACCAAATTTAATTTAGTAAATCTTGACTACTTAACGCTTGATAGCATCGAATTAACATTTTTGACGGTTGCGGATTCAAATTCCGGGTTCTAGAAATTCCTTGTGAAACTCTTGGGTGTCAATCTTTACGATGTTTCCCAGTACCGATAAAAATAAAAATGTAAAATTCCTGTAATTAGGTAATCACGTCTTTTCCTAGTATTAAATACTATCATCAACTAAAACACTTTTCACTGCTGGGCACGGGCGTTCTTTACTGAGAATTTCCACCACGCGAATTTGATGTCGGGTGACGGACTGAATACTAACTTCCAATTATTTTCTATGAACAAGTTTTCTTTTTCATTTCCATAAATTAAATTGCATTCATTAAGACATGATGAAAACACGTAAAAACAGTTTGAAAAGTTTCAAGTTTATGCCTGGCGTTTGAAACTTTGACCGCAAACACTTAAGGCCATGTAGATAAGTATTATACATAATAAAATAACAGCCCCAAATAAATATACATATACTTGCCTTCAACGTTTACAAGTCCAAGGAAGAAAAAGAACATTAAAATGAAGAACACAAGTCTGTCAATAGTTATGAAGGCAGCTGCAAATATCGTGGTAGATTGTTGTGTGGCGAACTTGCCAGCGTTTATCTGCCACACCACACCAAGAGGTATTGCTATATTACTCATCACCACGAACCACTGGAAACAAAAAAAATAAACTTCAATCAAATAGACAAGGACATTTTTAAACTTCACTAATAAAGAACACTGCAATTTTTGAACTGACTGTGGATAAGGAGTGAAAAAATAACTTTCTCAACATCACGAAATGTTATTTTTGTAGCGTAAAGACAGAATTTGAAAATATCATACTTTCAATAACATTTCATCCTGAAATAATTATATAAACATATTTTCTAATTCTTTTATATCATGTATACTTTAATGATAAAAAATAAACATATTGAAACCAGCATACCTTAAAATTCTCACGGGTTCTTAAGTATAAACCACCAACCCGCTCGGCAGTCTAATACTTGATGCCTATAGTTTGAAGAGGTGATGCAGTTGATACAGTGTCGTAAATATTTATAAGGAATTACGGGGAAAGTCAGAAGGTCATCCCAAAATAAATGATGTATGGTAAGATATGCTATATGCCTGTGAAATAACTTTTCTCTATTTACGTAATGTGACGATAATTTTAAAAATATTAGCTGGCCTTGTGGTCGTTGCCTTTGAATCCTTTTTGCTGTAGTTCAAAATGCACGTGCCCCATGAACAATCCGAGGAAGCAAGCTGGCAGAGCGCCCCACGTGGACGTGTAGAAGTGAGAGAATGACTCCGAACCGTCGAATAGTCTTTTTAGGTTTCTGAAATAAAAGAACAGAAGTTGTATACTATTTGAAATACCAATGTACCTGACTTACCGATCTCACAACACATAGCTTAAAATGCACGAAGGGTTCCGTTGAAATTCAGCACGCAGTAAAGTAAATAAATGAACTGTTTATTTACTTTAATTTAATTAGTAGTGTTAATTTAATTTAATCACTGATGGGTTTTTATAAATTCAACCTCCAAGAGGATGAAACAGGCTTTCCAAGTTTTCACAATGTTAATATTAACGCAAGCGAAACGAAAATATTCATAAAAACTTGCGAGTCATTGAGTGTGACATTAAGTTTCTGTTTTTCCTCTATTGCAGAAATTGAAAGCGTTACAACATAAACTGACACCGCTACTTCGGAAAACGTGAGTGGACTTACATTACTTCTCCTATTGTTAAAAAAGGAAGCACTAGGAGTGGGTGTCAAAAAACTATGAGACACTCTTTGGTCTCACACACATCCAGACCTGGTACAAATATTTGTGGATTACATAAAAATTTATCTCGATGATTAGATTTAACCTGCGACGTCTCGTGTCCCAAGCTGATGTCTCTTTTTTACGAGACGAAAGCGCTTTAAGCTACCCTTCTTGGTGTCTTGGGGGAGGCCGTAAGGAGTATGTCGGGGTCTCTGGTCTTCCTATTGCGCCACGGGGCTGTATATAAAACATTCACTTACTCGCTAGTTGACAGCATAATCATCGGTTTCCACTCATTAATGTAGCAGATGACGCCGTTGAGGACCAATGAGAAGATGAAACAGGCTCCGTAAATCCTTATGGCCTTGTGTCTGTACCTCCACATGATAAGAGTTAGGCAACAGGCTAGCACGAATAAATGCAGGTCGACTGCTAAGTACCTGAAATTGTATTTCATAGTCTTAACTTTCGTCATTTCTGATGCCTGTGACACAGAACTTATATCCTAGTGTGAGGGCAGAACTATGTATTTGACTTGGGTGTATTTATTCGTTTATTATTATTTTTTATAAAACAAAAAAATATAATAACTATTTCTTTCTCATGTATAAGTATCATCATTACCATAATTATCATCAGCCCTTTTACCTCCTATTGCTTAGTACGGGCCTCTTCTACGATTGACAGGGTTAAAAGGGTGCTATTTGAGGGACTAATTTTATAAGTATATTAGCTATTAACCATGGAATTTTTAAGGGATAAAGAAAGTTACTCACCAGGTAGGGACAAGGCAAATATTTTCCTTATCCACTACGTTGTTTAGGAAGAAGATGTGCGTCCAGAACTTGTCCCGGCACACCCGGGAGTACTGCCCGAGGCTGGGGGACACTAGCGGGCCGCCGCGCGCCGCCGCCCACCACGTAGCCGCGTACCCCACCAACAACATGTGCACCGGCAGGATCCTTAAATACTAAAATATTTAAGTGATGGCTAAAAATACTGACGGGGGCTATTTTGGGTATAGATCAAATGATTATCATATGATTTAATAAGGATTATCATCAACATCTTCACTATTATCACCATCATATTCAAAATCGTTATAATCATAATCATCATTATTATTGTCGTCATCATCAACATCTTCAACCGAAAATGTCCACTGCTTGACATAGGCCTCCACGGTCATGTTAAGGATTATGTTCAAATGATATTTTGAAAATTCTTAATTATTGTAATGGTTTGTCTTTATATTCTATGTTACGATGTACCTAAAATTGATATCAGTAACTTTAATTACTGAATACCTTACGATGTTTCCTTTCACAGGAAAACTAACCTGATGATCCTTTTTACGACGCACATCGGCAGCATATGAAATCCCAGCGGCTGTTTTTGCGAGTAGACCAGGAACTGGTAGCTTGTTAGAAAACTTGTCAAAATTATAAAAGAATGCACCAGCAAGGATCCATTTGAGAGCAACAGTCCTTCTGATTCCCTAGTGAGCTTTAAATAAGTAAAACTTTAAACTAAGTAAAAAGTTAGATGAAGGAAGCATTAGGTAAATGTAGAAGAGGTGGTATTTGAAGCTTCCCAAAATATGAAAGTTGGTGCTAGTAATTTGGTTTAGATTATGAACAGTGAAAATGAAAAAGAATGAATGACTAGAAATTAAATGTCGATGATATTTAACAACTTTCGAAAGGGATAATGTTTTCACAGGTTTGATTTGCGTTTGTTTAATAGGGTAATTTTGACGTAGCATTTTCGTTCCCTTATTTATATCGCAATTTTGTATCTATTAGCTCTCATCATCATCATCGGCACATATACGTCCCACTGTTTAGCATGAGTCTCCTTTTCTTTTGCGACAGTTTAGGCCTTAGTTCACCACGCCGAACTAGTGAGGGATGGTGAACCACATACTCTGCCATAGCAAAAGGTATAACACATGATTTTGTTATTGTCTTTATAAGTAAAATACTTTAACATATAAAAAATAAATACGAACCCTCTCCAAAGAATCCGGGTTGTGTGTGTATGCTGAAAAGTGAAAGACTCTGGCATGTGCGTATGTTATTAATGCCAGACCTATTATCCTGAAAAATATTTATAGTTTTATTCGTGTTTCGTTGCTGAAATTATTGCTATTGCTTTATTCATTATGCGGTTTTACCTGGTTCCTTGTAAAGACTGAAAAGCATTAAATCTTGGATCACCGCCTTCAGATATATACGTCAGTCTCTTCCAGTTGGCAGGCACAGACCATGCTGTGAGGAATTTATTTTCTATAAGAAAAAAACATGGCAAAAAATTACCACAATAAATTTAGATGATATGATGGGATTAATCTGTTATTCGGATATCCAATTGAAGTTGTATTATTTGAATTTTTGCTTAATATTACAGCAACAAAATATTTTTGTGAGTGCGTTACTGAAAACTTACGCTGTTTAAGGAAAATGGACGTGAGTAACACTTTAATTGAATTACTAAATGAATGTCAAGTGTATAATGAATTACAATTACGAATGTCAATGTCGACACTTTTTTAAATTAACCCAAAAAAACAACACATTATTTTATATTTAATTACATTTATGAAATGGATTTGCTAAAATTGTATGAAAATCTTACTCTCTGGTGTGTCTCCAGACATTATGTCATACAGTGTTCCAATAACATTTAATGCTAAGATAGCGTACACTACTTGTACGAAGATTGTTTGTTCAGGGGTTTGTGGAGTCACCACATTTATATCAGCGTGGGTTCTACAGTATTGAAAATTGCGGAGTATTGCTCGTAGTCCATGCTTCTGGTATAAACCATTCGCACATTCTTCGAAGCGTAGAGTATGGTTACTTTTGGTAGACGGACATCGTCTGCTGACGCAGTAACCTCGATGTATGTACGTACGATTGTAATTGTAACGATCTTCTGAGTGTGTCTGAAAATATTAATTAGTTTAAGTCATGTAACCCGACTTCTTGTCTATTAGAGAAATCACCTGGAATACAGATCAGAAGAAAGTAAAAAAAATGTCTTAACATTGTCTGTGGTCCCAGCACTAGCCCATTATAGTCAATTAAAGCCTAAAGCCTCTCATTGGCAGAGGAGGTCCTTGCCCAGCAGTGGGAGGTATATGGGCTGATGACGATGATGTCTGTGATAGTTGGACTAAGCGTAAATTTGATTATTGATTCAATAAAACATATTATTAAATACAAGTTTATTCATGAATCCAGCATGATAATGTAGAATGGTGAAAGATGATTGTTGTTGCCTCTTGCCATTCGACATTCCATTTAGGTCGTAACACAAAAGTTTTTTATTAATGAACAATATTCTTTACCGAGTTTTCTTATAGTTTATTTTTTTTTTCAGCACTTGTGTTTAAAAATGTATACCTATTTTTTGTATTGTAGAACATTGACATTTATTGAACTTGCTACAAAAGGTCAATAAGCGCTTCGTTTTCAATGTTTTTTCATATATTTTACATAAATTACGATTGAACGTAAGGAACCATACAATAAAGTATTTTCAAGAATAAAAAGTATTTACTTAACTTTTTTTGTTTAACTATATTATTATTAACCATTATTCGGCGTTTAAGCTACTGATTCTTTTGAAGTGCATTGATTTACTCTATCAAAATAAAAAAGACGCCTGCGGAGAATATATAAAGATCAGATTCGTGTTTTTATCGCAAGGGCCAACTTAGGAGTAGGTACATAAAACAGACGGTATGAAAAAAAAATATTATAATATTTATTGTTTTATATTTAATATTTATTGTATTGCTGGCTCACTTTATTAGAATACAATCCAATTTAGTCCATCAGACTTATCACTTACCTTCATCAAGTTATATACAAAGTGAGGCTCCTGAAGAGGCGTTAGCTGGAAATCTCCAAGGCAGTAAACACCATCACTTTGAGATAAGCATTTGTCGTAGTCATCCAAGTGGAAGAGGGGAGGAAGCTGATGATATTCTTCATCTAAAATATAATGACGTAAAAATGAACCGCCAACCCACATTATGCCAACGTGGTAAGCTAAAGCTTATACTCGCTCGGTCGTAGAAGCGGTAGCCTCAGCAGTGAGATGTATATGGGCTGATGATAATGAAAACAAGACTCTATTATTGTACGCGTTCGTTAAGACACTATCACAACTGTCACGCGCTCGAGTTTTAAGCACAAGTATTCTTTCGAAGTAGTGCGTATGTATTCTAAGAACATATTGACGAACTTAAAAGAAACGGCGAAAGAACACTATATCTTGAGAGTTTTCAAGGAATTGCTCAGTTGAATGAAATTCTAATCAAGAAAATAATTAACACATTTCACAATTATGTTTTAGAACTCCATAAAGACCTTAGCTGACGGTTCGGTTACTAACAGCAAACTGACGAAAATGTCCAGAATTATTTTGTATTCAAAAAATATAATTTTAATAATTGTGTAGGTTTAATATTTTTTTCAAAGTAGGTATTAGTAAATTCTATTTCCAATAAGTAGTTTTTTCAAACTTGTTTGAAAACTTCATAATTTAATTTTTTTTCGTTAATGATAGATCATAAGAATTCCATAAAAAAAAAAACAATTTTTAACACATTTTCATTTTTTATTTGGAGACAACATTTAAATTTGTTTGTATTTAATTTGCTGAATTTTAAAAAATACACTTCACTAAGGATATTACAAAAATATTAAAAAAAGGAGAAAAGATGCTATAAAATAATACCCGTAAGCTTAGCAGTGACTCCAATCGTCAGAAAAAAATACAGCGACAATACGCTAGAAACACTTATCTTTCCCGACACCATTGTAACGACTACAATAATCAATACAAAACGTCTAATTGTGTACATCTAATTACATTAATTTATGTTAAAAATAATGTAGTTTGGTTCACATTAATTGAAGTTCAATAGGTCCTGAAATTTCAGCCTTGCATATTTTAAAAGTGGAGGACAATTTATTTTTATGCGTGATTTTTGTGGTGCTACTAACATCGTTCACTGTATTTAAAAGTATATGATTATTCTTGCTTCAAGCCTTTAAGATTCAAGTCCAAAATATTGCTTGCTCAATGAAACACATTCGGCTAGTGAAAAAAAAACCTTATATAAAGAGTATGTAAGTTCGTAAGTAGAATAATATTCAAAATATGTGGTAAAGTAAATAATTTTTAAGTAGGTACGCTTACTTATCACATTGTAACATCTTCAGCTTTATAATTCTGGTATAAACAATTAACATTTCGGACCTCTTTAAATTCATGGAAAAAAGTAACACAGACATATAACATAGACCAAAACATTAATGAATATTTTACAAATATGTTTATGTGTGTTCGTTGTACCGTTTCACGAAGGCATAAAGTACAGGAAATGAAAAGTATATAAATTAACATTTTCTATTAATTATAATTATTAATTTAATTTTATTATAAGTCACAGTTAATATTGTATTATTTAAAAGTCACGCCGTAATAGCACCGCAGACTTTCTTCATGGGCATCTCTACTAATAAAGTCATAGGCAAGGCAAGGAGGAATGTGAATGTGGTCGTAGCCGCTCCCACTGTCAGCTGAAACGATGAAAGAATGAAATTTAAAAAAATATGTAATGTACATAATAAAAATACTAGGAACAAATGTAATCTTGTTCAACATGTAACTCGTCTCCGGAAAATTAATAACTCCTTTATGGGGCTAGGTATACGCTTTTACAACAAACTCCCGAAGGGGATTTGGGAGCTTCCCTAAAAAAGTTTAAAAAATCGATTAAAGATAAACTGTATAAAAAAGGTTATTATAAAATTTCTGATTTTATTGAAGATAACAACCCCTGGGAGTAAGTAAATTGATCGGAGGTTATGTTGCTGCATTTTGTATCCATATGACATTAAATTGTAAACAATATTATTAGATTGTAATCTAATTTTTAGATTAGAATTGTAATTTATTAAAAAAAAATGACATCGTGTTGCTGAGGGAGTTTCTTGCCGTTTCTTCTTCACAGCGATAACACGTTTCGAAGCGGCACTAGTTTTAAAAAAACAGTACAAAAAAGTGCTAAAAAATTACGATTCAAAAGAACTTGTAAAAGTTTATTTGAATAAAGGAGGTTTGACTTTGACTTTGAAAGAAGGTTGCATTAGTTTTCACACATACTATGTAAATTGTAGAAATATTTTTTTTTGTTTTTAGTTTGACAACATAAAGAAAAACATGCGGTCTCCAAATTCAAATACTGTTCTGTCATCATGGTCAGTTCAAGCTTATTTTAAGTCCCACATCGTAAATAGAAACGATTCTATGGTAGTATTTGGTGAAGATAGTCTATCTACGTAAAATAATACTTTTAAAACTATTTGCGACCACTTATATCACGAATTCAATTAAGTATTTTTTATCGAAGGAAAACTAATTATGGCTCTACCCCTGCCCGTCGTCATGTCCACGGCGATGTTAGTGCCGGGTTGGGTCCCTAACCAAAATACCTACGCCGGTATAAAGACAAACCCCTCGATGGTCATCTTCGCGCCAAGAAGGGCGACCCCTTGTATGGGTGAGAAATGCCCACCATGATTCCGCAGCGGCCCAAGCCATCCATCTCAGTCTTTTTGGAAATCTCATGAAGTCAATCAGGCATCTAAAAGAACTTACCATGTTAATGGCTGATACAGGCACGGGCTGCGGAGATTCTCCCAATATCACTAGCGCCACGCACCAGTGTAGAACCATCACGGAGAGACACAGCCGGGACAGAGTCACCCAGCCTTTCCAGGAGAAAAACTTCACAAACACACCTGTAAGATACAGTTTAAGTTTCCCTTTCTTCCTCTAATGGTTTTGGTAATTAAAATCATGACGAATTATATTTCTGATTTATAAGTTAGAACAGTTTTCATTTTGATGATAGTCATAATAAAAAAACATCATTAAATGCCCTACTTTAAACAACAACTCAGAGTAAAATAAAGTGTTTAATATTTTTTTAACCATTAAAACTCATAATTTTTATCATATTTACTAAATTATTAACGTGCAGCACTCTTAAAACTTGAACTAAAACATCTTGTACAGTTACTATATCAAAACAATACTTACTTTCCATGATTGTAAAAATAACATAAATATATATAGACACAATTTGTAGTACGGATTTCTCGACAGCAGCGTACACGGCAAGGATTATCGGATCCTCCACACCTTGAATGAGGCCTCCGCTCAAGATGCATCCCAGAAGCATCGGCATAGATATCACGTATAATGGATATAGCAACCACTGAAACAAAAAAATTGGTTGTAATTGATTTTTTGATTGAATTTTGTCCAGTAATAAAATGGGAGTACAGTCCATGAAAAAAATGTTGATTAGGTTTTTCATTAGGAAATAATAAGTAGCAGTAGAAAGTCAGGAAAAAATGCATTAGGCTCACTTCATCTCTACCTAATAAATGTGGGTATAGAAACGCGCCTCAGTCTTTCCCTTCGAATATAGGCGTGCATTTATAAACTGAATGTAAGAAAAGTGTACTTTTGCATTGTATAAAAAAACATTGAAATGAAATTGAAACTGGCCGTTAGTTACCTTGTATTTCTCCTTGTCGATAGGCTTGTCGAGCATATACATGTAAGAATGCCCCACGAGAATACCTAGGAGGCAGGCAGGCAGGTTCCCCCACGGAGACATGTACATATACTTAAATGACGGAACATCACGTAACATTGTCCTTATGTTTCTGTAAAATATAATAAATATAATAATTAAAATAAAATAAATATAATAATGAAATAAATATAACTACACTAAGCCAGTGATGTGTATTAAGGTCCTTTTAATTATAAAGGAGGCCCATGACAAGTAGGACATATCAGTGGCGATACTTCCATAGAAGCCCGAAAGCCCGACTTGCCTTACATAGTCCCGAATAACGAACTTAACGATTGTTTATTTATAAAATAACGCTATAAACGTGAATGTGAGTACCAACCGGTAGGTATTTATTAGTCCTACGTACAAAAAAAATATGCTGCTACTAAATAAACATTTGGGCTTGCCTTAGTTTGACACCCTAGGCACGCCACTGGGACATATATAAGGGCTGATAATGATGATAATGCAGTAATAAAAAGCAGTGATGGCCTCGAGGTTTGGGCGCGCGGTCGAGAATATATGGGAATATATGAGAATGTATATGGGTTGATGAAGAATGATGATAATGCTTTTAATGCTATAACTAAAAACGTAACGTGTGATCTATGGATTCTGGGCTAATAATTTTCAAGGTTAGAAAGTTCTCATAGAGCAATACACCTGATGAGCGGCAAAAGATTTGCATTGTTTTACGTAAAAATAAATAAATACACCCAACAGGTACATGAGTATATAGTTGTCATCCACAATAATATACAATCTTATGTCATAGATAGCATAAACTTTTTTCAGCGTCACCAACACCCAGAGTCGATACAAACAAACAAAACGAGAGCGTCTGTGTGTTTGTGTATGACGTATGTCTGCATAGTACGAAAGAAAGAAATACTCACTCAGTGTCACTGGTGAAGTACAGCAATGGTTTCCACTCGTACACATACGCCAGGGCAGCGTTCATGACGATCGAGGCTATAAGTAATATCGAAAGCGTCGGTATGGCACCTCGACGCATTCGTCCAACAGTGAAACACACCGCCAACGCAATAATATACATCTGAATGTCTAACGCCATGTACCTGAAGAATAAGCAATACAATGAATGATTGGTAGATACTAGACAGATTGTGTGCAGGTTTCTTTAAGATATATTTTTCTGCCGTTAAAGGAAGTTATAATTTATTGTGAAAACACACATATATTTCTTCTTCGATATTTCGACAGCGAGCCTTAACCTTGAGGTCATCACTACTTCCTTCTGAGCCAGATCTGTTAGATATTATCACGTTTATAAGGAACGGTGCGAGATGTAGCAGTGGATTCATCCTGGGAGTAATTCATAGGCATGAAATGTCCACCTAGCTGTATCAAACCAGAATCGTGGGCTAGTCTCCCACCTCTTCAAACATCCTGTCAAAGTGAGGTAGGACAATATAAAAAAATGCACTTACCAAGTGGGCGGAATGCAAAAATTGTCAGGCTCGACCAAGTTACTGACAAAAAACGCATGGGCCCAGAACTTTTTCCGGCAGACTTTACTCTCTGCTTCGACGACCGCCGGCCACAAGGGTCCATCACTTACACACGGCCACCAGGTAGCCGCGAAGCCAATGACTAGTAAATATACCGGGCTTATTCTGAAAATAAAGCAAAAAGAAATTGCCAAATTAGTCACGCAATCCCATTTGACGACCAAACAACTTTTGTTCGGCGCTAAAATCCTATCAGTCTTGAAGAGTACACTTTAAAGCTGTGACATGGGGGCTATCGATAAAGAATAGAATAACACTCTAAATATTTTTTAATTTAAGAAAGATTTCTGAATATTTTGTCAGTATTGAGAAGTCTAGTCAAAAAAAAATACCTGAAAATCCTTTTTATTATCATCCTCACAAACAACATGAAATTATACTGTTTGTTTTTGCGGCTCAAAAGGTTGTAAGTGCAGAGGAAGGACGACAGCACCACAAACATCTGCTGCATGGATGTGCTGTTCTGTATCACCATTGTGAAAGGATGCTTCGCGATCTGAAATAGGAAATAGGTTTTTATTTAAGGGAAAGAAGGCAAACGAGCAAGCGAGCCAGTTGTGGTCAAAACCGCCCATGGACACCCACAAGGGGTGTCAGCAGTTGCCTTACGAATTGTCAGGTTTTCTAGAATCAATGTTCTTGTAACCTATACATATAACTGCAGATCAAAAAACCTTTAAAGCTGAGAGATGCGAGGAATTAGTCCACTGAAGCAATGATAGCAAAACAAATTTTAATTTAAACATTAGTTGTCATCCTTTTGATAACGTAGGAGAAGCGATGGTAATTTATACTGGTATAAGAAGTGATTTGAAGATAATCACAGCTGTGATTCTTACCTGTTCTAAAATCCTTGGATCGTACAAATACACGGTGTAGTATATAAGCCCCGTGTGAATAAAACACACTATAACAGCGATTACCACCCTGAAGAAAAAAAAGATTTATGATCATCAGGAATACACGTAATTAGGGTAAATCATTAAAAAGAGGAAGGGAAGAATTGCCAGCACAATGTAATGTAAAAAAAATATTACAAAAGTAATTAATGAGTGGCCTAAGCGATGCGCGGATATTAATATTTAGAAAAATCTAAAAGAAACAATACTAATATGAGAACCGAAATTGCAGTTTTTCTGTAACTATCCGATTCTTTACAGATCACTTACAAGAAAGCCTAAGAAATGCCCTACCTGACATCAAAAGCCAGATCTTCCGTATCGCAAGTGCCAGTTTATACTCTAATATCTCGGAAATATTTAATTTTAGTATAATATTTTTTAGTATAATAAATATTAATTTTAGTGTGAGGATCGAGTGCTGTCCATGTGCACTATATATACACAATAATAAAGCAAAAAATTCAACAAACCTTATTCCTTGTAGTGGTAACAGATTTGCATGTTCTTTCTCATCGTATGGACTTGTCAAAGATTTCCAGTTTGATCGAACCGACCAAGCCAAAAGTAAATATGTGCCTGAAATCAATAAAAATTAAAAATTTTAATAATATCACTTTTAACAAGGATAATAACCTTGTCCTTTCTACCTTTCATTATGAGTAAATTATAGTTTTGCCTTGATCTAAGATCATCAAACTAAGATAATGTAGAATCCCAAAAACCGCTCCTTTTTCTAGGATCTAAGACCAGATTTGCCTTGTGGTATTGAATTTGTTTAAATAGATTAACATACTTTATTTTGTTCGTAGATAAAGAGAAGTATACTTACTCCTAGGATTCTTTTGATCTTCATTTTTAATGTCATACGCCGTTCCAATGATATTCATCACAATGATAACAGACACGATAGCCAAGAAAACTAATTGCGGCAAATCTGTTTCTACATTTCTTTTTAGATTATTTTCCTTACAATAATGAAGAGTATGTAGGTTCGCTTGCAAGCCTTGAGTATTAGACCAAGCATTTGCGCAATCTACCAAAAGTGCAGTGACGTTTCTGCTTGCAGCATTTATGCTCGTAACGCTTGTGCTCAAAGCATTTTTAACAGGAGCACACTTAGTAACACAATAGCCTCTATGTATTAGCGTGCGATTAAATGTGTTCCCTTTTTGAGAGTATTCCTGTAACAACAATTTAAACGTTGTACTTTATTTATCACATTAGGTTGGTCTTTAAATAGAAATGAAGAAAATTACAGAAGAAGATTAAATTGAGCCATTAACTTTACGTGGAGGCAAATTAAACTTCCAAACGTGAAAGATAAACATAATCTTTCAATTTTCATCAACAGTATTTCGCCCTTGATGCACTGTTGTGATACTATTCTGAACTAATTGAGGCCGAAAGGTGTTATGAGCTTCACATGTTACTAGTTATAATTGATACAGTTAGTGGCACAAACATTATTTTAAAATGCAAACGAATAACTTTTGTTTATAAATATGTAATTTTTTGTGTCTCAGTAATACCCAAAACAGGTTATTCAAGACAACAAAAAAACAAAAAGGTTTGCTACATTAACCATGCGAAAATAAGTAAAATGTAAAAAAAGAATCAAATTGGGTGGGAAGATAACTAACTTTCTGAAATTTGTGTGCCCTTATTTTTACGATTGTCTTAAAAGTTACTAAGGTTGATTTTGCATCAAAATATAAATAAGTTTACTTTCCCTACGACTAGATTTTTTAACCCGCGCTTATTCCATGGCAGCATTTATTTTTTTCTATAAAAAGAGTAACCTATCTGCCGTCCCACATTACGATTTATATCCATAAAAAAAGTAATTTAAATCAATAAAGTAGTTGTTAATTTTTAAGTTACAAAAATTATAGTATACAAAAGAACACATCATTCGTAATTGTTACATTGAGTGAAAGTAAAGATAAAAAAGTAGAAAGGTAATTTAATTTATTTAAATTTTATATTACATGCAAGATTGTCTGACAGATCGATATCCGCGATAAAGCTAATTATTTCACGTTTTTTGGCTATTGTCTAAGTAATGTAAGTCCTAAGTAAAAAGTTGTCTATATCCGTCAAATGAAACTAAAACCCCACTACGAAAAGAAGAGGGCAAAAAAGTACGGAACAAAATTTTCAGCACACAGGATTAATAAACGTTATTATTAGAAGCAAGATAAAAACAAGAGAAATTATTATTTACTACTGTATTTAATTGACTAACCTTTATTAGTTGATAGAGCTGATTGAATGGAATAGTAGCCGTGAGTTGAAAGGTTCCCAAGCAGTACAAACCATCCCTTTGCGATAAACATTCATTGTAGTCGTCTAATTGGAACAGACGCGGGAGTTGAAAATATGTTTCCTCTGTGAAATAAATACATATATGTATTGTATATATATACAGGGTGTATTCAGACCGTAATCGGAAACTAAAGGAAATAATAGCCAAGGTGATTACAAACCCCTGGCGTTAAAGAGAATCCAAACAAAACATAAAACAATTTACGTTTTCCATACAAACCGCATACATTTAACGCCGATGGTTGTATGGAAAACGTATACATTTTTATTTTTCCCCGGATTTTTTTTAACGCCAATGCGTTTGTGTTCACCGTAGCTAGTGCCAGTGCCGTAACTAGGGCGGTGCCAGCAGTGCCCAGGCACAGGGCGCCGACCCTGGAGGGGCGCAAAAATGTATCTAGTTTTATCTCATGCATTGTAGCTAAGCCTGGTTAGAGCATTTTTCAGGGGCCCAGTTTTGAAGACTCGCAACGGGTGCATAAAGGCACTGCTAGTACCTGTCTCAGTTTCCGATGACGGTGTAAATACAGCCTTTATAGTTCTGATATCACACTAAGACTTACGTCTTGTGTCGTTTGTATCAGAAATAGAAAAAGCCACAACCGAAACAAATATTTACGGATCACACAAAAAAAATGTCTTGATGCGGGGATGGAAATCGCAGCACTCGTTCTGCAAACCAGTGTCTAGCAAACATCGCAACGCTGTAAAACCTTAACTAAAAAATAAATTTAAAATGTTTATAATCAAAATTGTTCCTTAGAACATCTATAATAATGCCCTGATATTAAATATTTTTGTATAATGAATAGAAAAAAAGTTCTATCGACAAATAGATATTTGTCCCTAATTTTTTAATGGATTTTAGCTTATAATTTTTTTATTTATGCGTATGCGACTTAAACTTACTGAAGCAAAGTTGTAGATAATTTTATACGCAACAAATAATGTACGATATTTTTTGTGAGACGTATAGTTTGGCAAATTAACCGTAAAAACATTTGAACCTCATTTTTCAAGATGGCGGTCGTAGGACAAGGGTTACAAATTGTACCCCTATAAACATAGATTTAACCTTACACGAAACCATATACAAAAAAATTAATTGCTTCCTTCCACAAACGCGAACCCTTCAATGGACTATTTAAACGTTTTTAATAAAACTAGTATGTGAAATATCTATTAGTACATACATACTTCTATATACCCAAATGGGTAGGCTAAGGTACACAGTGTTTAAGTCTTAAAGAATAGTGGCGAGCCTGAGAAATTGTCGTTTCTAGGGTACCTTACATATCCACACTCCGCGCGGATCATTATTTAAAAAAAAAGTGGATCTATAGATTACACGGTATTCACTTCTGCAATTAAACCACAAACAATGAAGCAATAAATTTTATCAGAGATCAAGCTAATCACTTTAAAAAAGTACAATAAACTTTATTAATGTATTCAACAAACAAGTTATAAAAAATATATACATAATTAATATTTTTCTTATTAAAAAATACGTACAAACATGTATGTTGCTATCAGAGAGTTCCATTAAATTATTACTTTAACGTAAGATATTCCATATCAATAAAAATTCTTAATTATTAGTCAATAAGAATAAATTGTAATAAGTACTGACCAGTAAATTCGATTGCTAAAGAATGTGAAGTTAATATGATGAAAACAAAACACGACAAAAGCCACATAACGAATGTAACAACCACTTCGCAAGAGGACAATCACATGAATGATAATTACCTTGTATTTAAGCTTCGCGAAGTTAAATCATAATGGGAATATGGAAGGAACGGCCATGGAAGAATCTGTTTCAATGGAAACTACGATATTTATACACATTCACACTTCGCGCCGGTATCGAAATGGATGAATAGATATGGGTTTATTTCTACCCCCATATTTCGCCAGCATTTTACTTAATATTGCCTTTTAAGATAGATTTCAAGACTCCTTGTTTCTAACAAGGATTTCCTAAGAAATATCCACTACTTCGAATAACCCACTAATCTAAACCTAAGCTTCTATAGAAATACTTTATACTTCACTAGCTTTTGCCCGCGACTCCGTCCGCGCAGACTACAGGGTTGAGTTCAGAAGGAAAATAAGTAGTACCTAGTCTATTTACTTCTTAGAGTCCTATTATATCCATCCATACATACAAATCGGTCAAATTGTTCAAACGTGAAACCGTAACGCGTCGATCGGCGCCTTGTGCATCATTATTGCGCGCTTGATCAATATTTTAAAACTGCAATATCTTTTAAGATACTCAGTGAAATCAAATGATGTAAAGGGCAATTTTATTTAATATTAAATACTTGTAATTAATAACGTATTTATTAAAATAAGGATTAATATCATATTTATAAAAACACCTTCACAAATAAAACTTTATTTTAAAATAAATTTGGTTAGGATAAAAAACGTTATAGTGAGCCAACCTTAAAAAATAGACATATGCTGTTGCGGACTTTTTTTTAGAACTTTTAAAGAGGAACATTTCTCTCAAACATTATTTTAGCGAAACTTTAACCGTTTTCGCAGCGCACGCCGCGGAAGCTCACAAAAAGGAAAAAATGTTCCCGATTTTGAAACATTCTTTGTTGCTGCTCCGCTCCTATTGGTCATAGCGTGGTGTAATATAGCCTATAGCCTTCCACGATAAATTTGCTATCTTACAGTGAAAGAATTTTTTAAATCGGACCAGTAGTTCCTCACTCAAAACAAACTCTTCAGCACTATAATATTAGTATAGATTAGTGTCACCGCTCAGATCCAAAACAAATGTAAGTGGATCATACATATTTATCGCGATACATGAATCAAAATTGAGTCTTGCCGTTCCACAAGCTCATAATAAAGTTGCTTCATTCCTTTACTTCATCCTAGGTGTTTTCGACCTACATATCTTATTTTTGACCAGCACATTTAAATCGACTGGATATAAATAGCTGTTGTTATTTTCTACCAGTTCTTTTAAACCACAGGTAGTAAGCGCAGGTAACATTTGAAATTACCTGGCACTTAGGTTGATGAACCAAAAGCATCATAAAAAAATACTTTATATTTTATGGTCTCGTTCACATTTGTGTCCGCTAATAGATGAATAAAAAAAGCAGTGATGGCCTCGAGGTTTAGCCGCGCGGTCGAGAATCTTGGCGGTCGCGGGTTCAAACCCCAGGCACACACCTCTGACTTTTCGAAAGTTATGTGTGTATTCAAATTGAATTATCACTTGCTTTAACATCGTGATAAAACCTGCACACCTAAAAGTTCTTAGGGATTAATTAGGTGTGTAGTCCGCCAACCCGCACTAGACCAGCGTGGTGGACTATGGCCTAAACCCTCTCAATGGTAGAGATCTCGTGCTCAGCAGTGGGCGTATATGGGTTGATGAAGAATGAAGAAGAAGAAGAAGAATAGATGAATAGTGATGTGTTTCCCCAGGTTTGTCCTAAGTCTCGTGGAGTGGGCGGCATGGTTTTAAGTGTTTTGGGGCATCGATACAGACTGCAAGTTTTAACTAAGCATGTCCTAATTAAAAAAAAAAGTCTACAGCCCAACTCCTAACGCGGGACCGAGAATTGACCCATAGCCTCCTAGTGCCGCGCAACTGACTTTTTAATTTAATTAAGTACCATCTGAAGTCAAAATTGCAATATGCCATAAACTTTAATAAAATATTATGAGAAATTAGTTCCATATCTAACAGTCACATAATATAGATAGTTCTGACTCCACATTAAAATACAAGTCTTGCGTCGTGGATATTGGAAAATACGAAAATCTTCTACCAAAAACCAGGACCCAAAAAAATTGCAGCCTTATTTTTAATTATAGGTAACTGCGGCATAGGGCTGTGGCCTGTGCATTATTCCACCACGTAGGGAATTAATAGTATCCAAAATGATCATTATATATCTAGTTACGTCTGCACGTGTTTAGCTCCACAATCATTTTTTTTATATATTTGACGTGACAAATTAGAGATTCGTGGCTGTTTTACGTCACAGGATATTTTATGGAATAAATAATTTGCTATCGACGACTACGAAAGTGTTGAAGGGAATACATAGGTATGACTTATTCTCTTAAAGAAATTGTTTACTTATTTTGAATTGCGTATGACTTGAATAAATATGGGTAAATGCACGCAATATTAGATTTCTTTAGGTAAGTATGTAGTGTAGCTACTGTGTGAATTTAAGTTCCTGGTTATGGTCCGCGGGTAAAGTGCTACTCGCATTGACAGCATGGAGTTTTTAAATGTGTAAGAAAACGGCACTTAATTTTTTTAATTTACTAACAGCACTGATACGTTCACTTCTGTCACCTAAAATGGAAGGCAGAAATGCATATCGGCACTCACTTATGAAATTCACGTATTTACTTAATAGGGAGAAAGCCAATTGCATTATTATTTAAACTTACAGGTTAGTCCAGTTTATCTTTAGCTTAAAAGTATGAATAAAAAAATACAGTTTTTTCCTTTCAAATTACGATGCATTGGAAACAAAGTTGTTGCAAGTGATTGCATTATAACACTCCAATTAGATAATAATATAGAATAAAACTAAGGCAAGTTTGCTTTTGTTCAAATCGTCATATTAGTGAAATTTACTTTTGAAATACATACAGATCTTCAATCTGATACGAACCTACTTGTTTTGTCATCAAATTATATACTTACAATAGGCGACTAACATCATTACTTCACGTTTTAATGCGTTCCTAAGTAGTAGTTACAATCAGATACATACTTAATTAGTGTCTAGGTGAGAGGTTGTAATTAAGCTGTTCAAATAAATTACCCTCATTCAAAAGAGTGTAGGTTAGGTATAGTATAGGGTATGATTGTTGTTCTATGGTATTATTCCTAATTATCCGACCGTTGACTTAAGGTAGTTATTGCCGCAATGTAAACAAACATTATTTTTTAATTCAGATTCAGGTATTGTTCAAAAATTATCATCATAATTATTAGCACTATTTACCATTTACACCCATTACTGTACACGGGCCTCCTACCATTAAGAGGGTTAAGGCCTTAATCCATCACCCTGGCCTAGTGCGGGTTGGCGGACTACACACCTAAGAAATTCCTAAGAACTTTTAGGTGTATAAGTTTCCAACTTTCCTCACGATGTTTTCATTCACCGTGAAAGCATAATTCATACGAACATAACTTCGAAAAGTGTGTGCCAGGGGGTTTGAACCCGGGACCGCCGAGATTCTCGACAGCGCGCCTAAACTTCGAGGCCATCAATGCTATTGCTGAATGAATAGTATTCAGCTAAAAAACTTTGAATAACAGATGACTTGTCCGTAGTAAAAATAAATTCAGGAGACAAAGTATGTACATAATTCCTGCACTAAATGAAAAAAAATTGGATGTTTTTGAATACATGTAGGTACGTTTTTTCTAATTATGCATAAATAATAAACTTTATTATGAAAGCTCAAAATAAAATTTATTTCATCTTGATGTAGGCAGATGTGGGCAGAAATTCCGCATTGTCTGTTGACAACAAACTCTTGATCTACAATACAGTCCTCAAACCTATCTGGACCTACGGCATCCCACTATGGGGTACTGCCAGCAAGAGCAACATTATGTGCTTACAAAGAGTCCAAAATAATATTCTTCGCACCATCATAAACGCTCCATGGTATACAAGAATAGATGAGATACACCAGTATCTTAATGTACCAACAGTGCAATCAGAAATTGAAAGACTTAAAACAAAGTATGCAGATCGCCTATCCGGTCATCCCAACATCCTGGCAGCCAAACTTTTAAATCCACCAGTGCTACCGAAAAGGTTGAAACGGAAAAATGTGTGTTGAATTAGGTAGATAAGGCACTGGCCTCATAGCCTCTATATCATTTCATATACACCAAGCCATCTGCTTATAGTCTAGAGACTGATTGCAGATTGTGAATAAGAAAAAAAAAAAACTTGATGTAGGCGCTTACCTACGTTTTTTCGTTTATGTTATTAACATCTTACCTAGCAATATTTTATGTTAGTTAGATTGTGTGCTATATCAGATAATTACTATTCTTAGCATATATTATGTTGCTGTCGACAGTTACAATTAGGTATTTATTTCAAATAAAACAAATATTTAATAGATATCGGTTCATTTAACATTAACTGTTCCGTTCAGTTCAGTATGTCAAAAAGTTGTTGTAATCTATAAATGTGAAATGACACTTGACAATTGACATTTTTAAATATGTCAATAATTCCGCAAAGAAACAAATCTAAGGATAATCATAGATAAATTATTAAAATTAACTAATTCTTTAATGTTTAACATTCCTTTGACTTAGCTGCCATAATACAAAGTATCTTTACAATTGAAAACATCCTAACCTCAAAATGCAAGCTATCACCAAGGTTCGTCTATATCGGAGTCCGTATACGATTTGTTACATATCTGAAGATGTTTTCCTTCTTCCTAACGAAGAAGTTTATAAAAACATAGGCGTGAATGTGGGCGATTGCTGTGAAATACAAATTGATGACAACAAAACAGAAAAAAGAAGATCTTTAAAGCTCTCCGTGACGGCACTATTTTTGAAACCTTTCGTTAGGGAGGTTGCTTGTTCCCGCATTTTTAGATCAAATCTTTTAACAAATTTGAATAAAGTAAGCGGATACCCAAAGAATGCAACTGTATTCTTGAAACTTATACTGGAGCCACCAGATCAAGAAATCATTGATTATGCATGGTAAGTTTATTCGTAAAAGTTATTAATAAAACTATAATTTAATTAAAAATACAGCATAAAGATCGATAGATTTGGAGCCACATTTTTTACAATTGGTAAGCTGTAGACAGGAATATAGTTTTATGTATCTAATGGTAAGTTAAAATGACTATACTTTTAAAAAGTCAAGAGTATGTGCTTCAGTTCAGGGTTTGACTTATAAATAATAATTTAGTCTGCATTAATAAAAAGATTGATTACAGTAACTGGCCCTTAATTGGGGATGTGAGACATTAGCCATTAATCACACACTATTGGCAAATCTACTCTATTAATATAATTTTTTAATATAATAATTTCCAGGAACGAAAGAATGCTTACAGTGGTATGGACAAGAGTGGAGATTGAGAATGCATTTTCATGGTTATCAACATTAGGCGGTGCTTATTCTGCATTGGGTGATTACTTTGAACATTGTGTAAGTTTTGCTATGTTTAACTTTTTTACATAATGAATATTGATAAGATACTTTTTATGTTTACTGCAGAATGTCAAAGGTTGACCAATTAATGGTATATTAAACTAATTGTGAGTGAATGTTGTTATCATGATAGTGTTGAATAACTACACATTTATAGGCCTTCTTTATATATTTTTGCATGGGGAGGATAGATTAAGCATAACAAAATTGTATACATATTTAAGTTTTGTTGGATTTCTTTAGGATTCTTTTTCCACAAGAATTACATAGAAAATAATTTATATCATAAGTACAAAAGGAATATGTCTGTTTTAATTAATTGACTGCTCAAAAACATGAAATAATATATAAACATGATCAGTTGCACTTATTACACTACCTTTGAGCCTCGCAATATTTTGTGGCTAAAGATTGCATTTGATTTATTTAATCTTTCCAGGCTGATGAAGCAGGCAGAATATCATTAAGACAGTACAAGCTATCAAAGCTGCTTGGTGATGAAGGTCTAGCAGCCAGAAGCTGCTTGTACTCTGCCCTCTCATATTCACAAAAAGGCGACTTGAAGCTGTCAAGCCGCATAGTCAGAACAGTTGCCAAATTTGCCAGAAGGACACATGACAGACGCCTCATGCGTATGTGTCAAGGTGTTTGGGCAAAACTTGTATATTTAAAGTCACTGAAAGGATCTGCACAGGGTAAAACAGAAAATTCTAATGGTAAAGTGGTTAAATCCATATCATAAGTGTATTAAAATGTTTTGAGTACATGAGCATGTTTGCCATCAGTATTGCCATCTCTGATTTTTGATGTTGTTAAAAAAATTGTAAGCCGTGTCAACATTGGTATTTAGGATAAAAAATATACCATTTCCACAGCTTCATGTGTTAATGAATTGTTAAGTAATTTACTTATTGTTGTATTGAATGGATTGTAAATGTTCTATATTTTCCCCTAGTTTCTTTTGCAGAACTGTGACAAAGAACCAGTAAGAGCAGTTGAGTAAGTCTGTTCTTACAGGCCATTTTCAATCAGTCAGTAACTTTAATAATTATAATCAAGGTATATTCAAGGAAGTTACTTAAAAAGTGATTTTTTTATGTTGCAATTTTGATTGTTTAAAATTAAATTTGTCTGTAATATGACTTATTTAAATTAAAATCTACTGAAATTTTATTCATGAATGGTGAGGCATAGTTTGCTCACTCATATAATATGATTGAAATGTTTATTGAATTCTATTCTTATGGTACTATATTAAGTTACAGTCACATTGCGTAATATTCTGTTATAATGTCGTGCAGGTCGTGATTCAGTAATTTAATGTTGCCTGATTTATTATTACATGATATATTAGCGCTTTGTGGTTAATATGACAGCATTGTTACTCATTTGTAATGCTAAGTTTGACAATAGTTTTCTTTTTCATTTGATCAACATTTATTCATGTCCAACAATTTAGACACGTTTTATATAAGTAATAACCAAAGAAATTCGTTGATTTTGATTTATACCGAAATGACATTTTTGAGATGTAGTGAGGAAAATGAAAATGTTAGAAGAAAAAATTTTGTCAATTAATTCCAAGTATACCAATGCATGTTTTGTAATGAATTTCATATGAAGGACTTTGTCATGTACAATGTACTCAATATAAAAGTTTTTAGCAGTTGTAGATTAATATGATATACTCAATTTTGTACCAAGACGGTAAAGTATCCAATTTTTGTGCTATAACTTACCAAACATAAGTTTCTCAACATGCTCATGGGAGGTAGAACAAAGTACTCGTACTGATTACCAATACCTGTAGTATGTTATTACCACCTTAATGTTATGCCAACCCTGTGATTTTTTTTTCAGTTGTGATTAAGTTGGTGCTGTAAATAAAATTTATTTCAATGTTATTTTTATTTATTTTTCATACATCTCCAACTGAACCCTCTAATAGCATTTAAATTATGTAGTATAGCGGTGACAAATCTTAAAAGAGATATGTAGATAGATTACCTTAACAGATTAGCAAAAGCAGTCAGGGACATAGTTTTCAGCACTACACGAAATTAATTGTTCTTTTAATAACTTTACAAGCAGCTAAAATTACTCTATATGTTGATATCTATTAATTCTGTATCATTTTATTTGAATAAATATTTCCATTCGCCTTGTGTATGAAAACTACCATGTTTACTAAAGATACAACTAGAATCAAAAATTTAATTAGGCAGTCTCTTTCTTTAATCTTTTAATTTGATCAAAACAATTTTTGTAAGGAAATATTAAACCCACTCATTCTCCACTAACAAAAATATGTAAACAATAAAACACGCAATGTAAATTTTAAAACAATATATTCCACATTATACATAATTTACTAAAAAATAAACGTTGATCGGCCACAACTGCTCAACACTTGGTTTCTATGTTAGACATTAGTGTAAAAGTAACAAAAAATAGCACATTTCTATTGGTAACTAATCGAACACAATTGCAGTAAGGTGGTAAGCACAAGCATCTAACCATTCTGCATTCATCGTAAATATAGATCTATAATAATCACAAATGTTTTCCAAATTTTTGATAAGTCAATACAGGGTATATTTAAGGCGAAAACGAAGACCAGTAAGTAACTTCGCCATTCAAGCATGACAACTGGCTATGAATAAAAAACAAAAGATTATTTTAGAACTCTTACACATAATATGTGGCAAAATTTTAAGCAACGCAATGTAAATTACAATAAAAATCAGCTGTTAACCGGGTCAATGACCCGTCACATTGCAATCCGTAGTGTTGACGGTTATAAAATGCAATTGGCAAATACAATACAGTGAAACTACTTTCCCTTAGATCAATGACTATTAACTTTTGTATATTAGTCCATTATTTATTTCTATATTGCTTTTTGAATATTACATGTCTACCCTGTATAAACACAATAATTTTAATTTCAAATTTAGTACATTAAACAAAATTTATCTTAATATAATTTTCAAAACCATAAGGTATAAATTATAATCAGTTAATTTTTCCATCACAATTTTAAAATCAGATCATTTTAACAATCACTTGAATAAGATGCTTAGACTGCTTATATTATAACATCTTTCAATTATCAATCTTAACAATTGTAAATTTTTGTTATTGCAATAAATATAACTATATTTGAACCAGAGTTGGACAAAATAAAATCATTATAATCATCATAGGTCACATAAACAGTAGCCATGAAAATTAAACAATATTATTTTGCCAATCTCTGATCTTTACATATAAAAGTGGCAAAATGTTAAAAAATCTGTTCATATGAAGAGGTATTTAACATCACACTTTATAGAAAAATTGACATACAAACACCTCTGTACATTAATATTCTTAGCTAAAACCACAAGCATTTGAACTATGGTGCACCAACTTTTTTCTTTTATCCTACACATGCCTTGCAATATAATCTTGCTAGATTTTATACTGAATCAGAATCACCTCTTCTAATACTGTACTAAATTGAATAACATGGTTCTATAATACATAATCTTGGATACAATTCAACTTCTCTCATCAATTAATTCCATTTTTAATTAACCCAATTAATTATCTGATAGAGAGGGTAGTTGTTAATTCTTAGTTGTTCCTAGATATGGTATAATTATCAAACATTTCCTATGTAATCAGAATACTTGTAGTTAAAGAGTAATAATTGACGCTATGGTGTATGGAACATTATTCTTTGGTGCACACGGGACAGGCTAGTGTTCCCATGGGGTCCCAGGCTGGGAGAACTATGGCTTCTTGCTTGAACACATCCAACACTTCAGACGGTACGTATTTCTTGTCTATGACAACCTGAAAGGAGGAGCAATGTTATATTTTGTTTTAATTTTTGAGTCATTTCAAACACTCCATAGTTAATAGCAACTGATGAAATGAGTAGCCGCGGGTTCGATGCACAAAGCAAGACGAGTCTTTGTTTGAAGTGTAGGTGTTCATGGGATCAAAAATTCTCCCATAATTTCCGATGCACATGACCCAAGGATTGTTCCTCTTTATGGGAACAAAACTATGTGAGTGTATTGTTTTTCCATTGAATTTGATTGGAAGAGGGGACAAGAAATGTAAACCTTTTGATAAATTCAAGCAAAGACATCGAGTAGTATTATTAAAATAATTTTCATAAAGCAGTAGGTACCCTAAAACAATGCCACTCATGAACATAAAAAATGAATATTTATGTAACAGTATACATACTTCGAACACAAACTCCCTGAACCATGGCTCGGTGAGCAGAAGGTATCCCTTGTCGTAATCCTTGTCGCCGTAGGAATTCTCCACGCGGAACTTCAACGGCTTGCCCTCTTCCTGTGAAAAAAAATATACAATTATTGCATGTATTACATTAACGATATTGTTTGACTTCTGTGAAATAAAAAAAAATGGTCAAACTAAAAACGTTATAGAGCCAACGCTTTCACACGTAAGTTACATAGTGTAGCAAGTTATCAATGAGTTCTATTGACGAAGTTGCTGGTAATAGAATATTTTCAAATGTCCAGATGCCGTAATTTATATCCTCAAAATTTCCAATGAAGAGTTTTAACCATACATGAAGAAGTAGAAACTAATCAAAAAGGTATAATACTGACGTCCGTGCCAACAGCGGTGAAGACCATGGCGTGGGTCATACAAGAGTCTCCGTACAGAAGCCGGTCCTTCTTCTCCAAGCCGATCTGCACCTCAGTGTTGAACACCAGCTTGTAGTCGTGACTAGGGAACAACACAATTCACTTAGAAATAGGGTGCTGAGAAGAGTATTATAGTTATAAAAGATTTCGAAAAAAAGTTTAATACTATAAAAAAGATAAGTATTTCGTTTATGTCATAATTTTTCATATTTATTTTTCTTAAAAACTTGGTTCACTGGACAGCAGTAGAAAGTATATGAAGAAAAATGTACCAGAGACCACATAATGCAAAAATATGCTTGGATTAGTGCCCTTGCAGTGATAGTGCCTATCTTCCGGTTTCAGAGGCCCGCATTGGCTTCCCGAGTCGAGCAATTTATTGGGTATCCTCATTATACATTTAAATAGCATTACGAATTTTAGAAACGTGCGTGAGTAACGGAAATTCTACAAGTAGCTGATACATGATTGGTGAAATGTAGGTGTCAATTCTACTCCATAGAGAAATAGTCTTGAGGTTATGTATTTATGGGTAACTCACGCGTCTAAGTCTTCCAGTCCGTTCTTCCTCTCGAAGCGCTTGGACACTTCGCAGCCGAACCACACCGCCTCGCCGCCTTGGATGCTGTCCTTCACCGCCCTGAAACCATAATATTATAATTAATTAGTTTTTCTAAAAGTGAGCTTTAACGCCATCCAGTGGAAGTTGCAAGGTACTTATAGAGGACGGTCGAAAATTTACATACATACATAAACTCACGCCTGTCTCCCGTTAGGGTAGGCAGAGACTATAGAGCGCCAAATGCCACGGTCCAAACACACCTCTGTCACTTCCTCCACTGACATAATCTTCTTCATGCATGCACGTCGGTTACTAGGGCTCTTTATATTACCCTTCTTAAGTATATTACCTATTTGATCCTTATAGGTGGATCTGGTTCGTCCTCGTCCGACTTCACCACTCACTCCCGCACAGTAAATCTCTTTCGTAATACTGCAAACATTCATCCTTTCAATGTGGCCAAACCATTTTAACATTCCCCTTTCAATTTTTGTCAATTTGTGTGTTACATTTAGTGCATTATGAATTCACATAAATAAAAATAAACTATACAACACAAAAGTAAAATAAAACGAAAAGAAAGGCTATATCGACCAATTTTGGATGATAAGGACGCAAAGCATGAACATTGACATCACGGTTTATTTAGTTCGCGTGTATGAGAGAGATGGAAAGATGTTTCGCTTCACTCATTGCACATTTCATGTAGGTTTTGAAAGTGTATTTGTGACTAACTTCATGAGTATCTCAATGGGCTGGTTGTTGTATGCAGTAAGTCGGCCTCCCACCACGTTCCCGAGGCACTGCAGCGTGTACAGCTTGCCGAACGGGTTCGATTCCCGCGGGTCGTTCACCAGGCACACCTGAAAAATATCACAGTACCAGTAAAATCTCTGATTTATTGAAGTCTTTTTTTTTCTCCGTGATGGATTCATACTAAATTGTCATGATATCAAATTGCTATACGGGGGGCTGCGGGCTCGATCCCTGCACCGAGATGAATGTTTTTGTGAATCACAAATATTGATTTGGAGTCTTGTTGTATATGGGACCGAAAGGCAATAATTGTATCGTGGGTATAGGGTCGAATCTATGTATGTGACTTTTGGGCGTATTAATTATACATTTCTCACAGATTAGTAAATATAACATGGCGCAATACCTTTTCATTGACGTCAAACAGGGGGCGGACGTGTTTCTCGTAGAATTCTTTGGGCGAGAGCGCGCCGAAGTTGTTGTACGACTTCTCCTTGTTGTAGAACTCGAATGTGAACTTCTCTGGCGGCGTACCTACGATTCACAAAATATAATTTATTTTGTTGTAATGTAATATCAAAGTATATAATCTTTTTTAAAATATTAATGGGCGCTTTAAGCGCGCGGTCTAGAATCTTGACCATCGCGGTTTTAAATCCCAGGCACACACCTCTGACTTTTCGAAGTTATGTATGTATTCAAAATAAATAATCACTTGCTTTGACGTTAAAGGAAAACATCATTATGAAGCCTGCACACCTAAAAGTTCTTAGGAATTTCTTAGGTGTGTAGTCCACCAGCCCGTATAAAGCCAGCGTGGTGGACTAAGACCTTAACCCTCATCATGGTAGAGGAGCCCTAGCCTAGAAGCGGGACGTATATGGGCTGATCCATGGAGTCATCATGATCGACGTTGTACATACCCAAGCACGTAGCGACGATGTTGTAAATAACAGCGATCTGTTTGTTGATAGTGGCTTGAATCTCCTCGTCAGACGCTTTGGCAGCCACCAGGTCTCTCAACTCCTTGGCGTATTCGCGGAGCTGAAAAGTAATTCGCCTTGAAATATTTTTATTGAAAAAATGCTTTTCTAACGGGAAACGAGTAGGGCTATGTAAACTGTAAGTGGATGTAAAAATATTTTCGTCAGAGTTAATTAGAAAATGTTGGATAATAATCTGTTGATGACCTGTGGAAAGAACTAATGTTATTAATATATTTAGAACTATATTGTTAAAAGTAATATGTCAAACAAAAACGGCACTTTTGAAACAACTTCACAGCATTTTTCATTTTCATGTCTACTGTTACGAGTAAAAACCTTCAATAATTTAGCTTTAAAATGTATCTTACATACCGTTGGATTCTTTTAAAACTCTTTAAATTGTCTTATAATTTTTAGTGTTTACCAATCATCAGCTTTTTGAACAACCATTAGTATCTTCTTCATCTTCATCAACCCATATACGCCCAATGCTGGGCACGGGTCTCCTCTACCATTGAGAGGGTTTAGGCCATAGTCCACCACGCTGGCCTAGTGCGGGTTGGCGGACTACACACCTAAGAACCATTAGTATAGCGTATAAAAATAGCAATAGGCGGCAATGGCAATAGCCTCGGGCCAATTATATGGCACAGGAAAATACCTGGCGAAATGTGGGCGAAATGACAGCCCCGTGGCGCAGTTGGCTAGACACCAGCTTGCGAAACGAGCGGCCGCGGGTTCGATCCCCGCACCGAGACAAATGTTTGTGTGATCCACAAATATTTGTTTCGGGTCTGGGTGTTTGTGAGAACGAAAAGTCTCTCGTAGTTTCTGATACCCACGACACAAGACTTGTATCTTAGTGTGGGGTCAGGACTATGTATGTGACTGTTGGGTGTATTTGTATTTATTTAGAACAGCACCTCCCCCAACCTTTTTATGATTAGAGGCATGACATTCTGCATACATATTTATGTATAGTGTACAACTTACCTTGGTTTTGATGAGAGCGTTCATGTGCAGACTCCGCCTGGAGCTGAAGGACTCGGGGAAGCACTTCTTGGGCATCAAGCCGTACTTGTTCACCAGATTCACGATCATGTCCCACTGACCTCCATCGTTAATAGGGTCCTAGAAACAGAGGAAGCATTTTTTTCATCATAATTTTCATCATCATCATTATCATCATCATCATTTTCCTCATCTTCATTGTCATCATCATCATTATCACCAGCCATTCACGACCACTGCTGGACATAGGCCTCTCGTATGGTACGCCACAGGGATCGATCTTCGGCCCTCATCATTCAACCGCTGCCAGCCACCTTGCGGATATCGTCACACCACCTAGCCAGAGGACGTCCTACACTACGTTATATAAGTTACGTTAAAAGCGTAATTGGAATTTTTCCATTTGCATATTAAAAAAATCTCCTGTGTAGTGTGCACCTAATTTAAGGTAGTCGGGTTTAGTTAGGGCTATTTCATCTCTTGCTTTAACTCAATAATCTTTATTCGATTCAAGAATAAACGAGATTGCAATAGAGCAAGATTACATGAACTGGATCCCCTATTTTCCACATGATAATTTCCACAACTAGTCCACTTAGTGATTTAGTTACGCAGACTTCTACAAACGCGTGTAAAATTATTACACGATATCTTGATTGTTCGATACCATTTTATTTGCACACACTATCAAGGATTAGCCCGATATTTATTCAACGCTTATGTGCACTGATGAGATAGATACAACAAATCATGTGCACGTTGCAGTAGTATACTGATTGGTTTCTTTCTTATTTTGAAAACAATATATTGCATTCAAAAGGTGTATTTAATTTTTTATTTATTTATAATTTATTATGTCAGTAGGTATTTATTTAATGACTGAATGAATAACTGAATGTACCATAATGACCAGTCCCATCTTCTAGGTACAATATATGTTTCTCTTTTGCTTGACTGCATTTATATGTTTTTATGTCCAATATACTATATTTCATATATAATCGAAATCAGCACCACATTTTACATTGACAATGACATGTTCACAAAAAAATAATACCTCTATTATTTAATAACATGCAAATATGTACCTTAAGTAAGAAGTTGACCAATCTCCCATCAAGCGCCTCGCCTTGCTTGGCGGTAGAAACGATATTGTTCAGCCAGTAGTGAGATCTCTCGATCTTGTCCCAGAAGAATAGATAACTGAAAAACGATTAACATATTAAATCAGGTGACAAAACTGTAATATCTGATTCAAGTCAATTGGCAGGCTGGTAATTCAAGTCAATTGGCAGGCTGGTATGAATTCATAGAATATTATTAATTTGACGAGTAATTTTTTTATTTAGAAAATACTTTTTGTATTAATGGGAGTCTCTCGCTGTTTAATACTTTCGACAGTACTGTTCTTACTATCACAGGTACAGCAAAATCATATGAGTGTTTTAAATGATCAAAAAGTTCCACAATGATCCGTTAAGTAATGGAGATAAGTACAACGCCATCTATTAGAACAAATAGTGTACAATTTAAACCTTAAAAAAATTACAATCATGGTACCGATTCTCCAAAATATGTCTACTGCCCTATGAAAATTTTCGTCTTGTTTTTTTTTTATTATTATTAGTATTGTATTATTAGTATATTTTTTTTATTAGTATTGTCGCCTATTGATAAACCATCTTTAAGACCTTATATTATTTAAAATATTTATTTGTATATCATATAAAAAAGGCGTCATCATTTTGCGAAACTGCGATATCAGAACTTCGCAATTCCCACGAGAACTATGCACTTATCAATTTATCTGTGGCCCGCAGTTGTGGCCGTATGCAGGCTCGTATATCAGTTGTTTACAATTGACCGTGCATTTTCCGCAATATAATATAAATTGTATATAACGTTTATGTAAGCAATACATGACATAAAAAGTAGAATCGTAGTCAGCAACCCATATACGTCCCACTGCTGGGCACGGGTCTCCTCTACCATTGAGAGGGTTAAGGCCATAGTACGGGTTGGCGGACTACACACCTAAGAAAATCCTAAGAACTTTTAGGTGTGCAGGTCTCATCACGATGTTTTCCTTCACCGTTAAAGCAAGTCATAAGTCAAAGTAGAATAGGTTGAGCTAAAAACATTCAAAACAGATGATGTTTTGCGATGTATTAGAAATGACTAATAACTCTTACACAGCTATCTATCCAAAATTTAATAATTATCAAGAAATGTAAATAGCTTTGACCGTATCCGTCAAGAAGTTTGCCTCCTTCGAAAAGTGAAAAAGCTCTAGGTTATTTTTCCTTATAAATAATTGTTTTGAAGTTGTTGAATTTTATTAATACATCTCAATTCTTGAAGAAATCATGAGGACTATTACGTTACACCGGATTCTATTTATTTACTTAATTAGATAGTTTTAAAGTACTTTTCTCGTGAAGTTATTAACGACTACAGTTGGCTCGTGGAACATAATAAAATTGACCGGAAGCATAACGTACTGTTACTGCAAATCGTAATTTACTTCGTGATAAATCATAATCATAAATTAGTTTGCAAATGTTTTGCGATTTACGTTTGTTCTACTGTTTGTTCTATTTTAGTGTCTTTTGTTAAATACGGCACGGTCGGGTATACAATTGTATGTAATATGTATTATTCATTATGACCATTTTAATTTCTTCTAACCCTTTCATTAACACTAAACTGAATATATTATTAGTCCCTATAGGTCGCATTGTTGGGTACGGTGCTCCTTTACATCTGAGAGGGTTTAGGCTTTAATCTAAAATCCTAACAACTTTCATGTGGACAGGTTTCCTAATGATGTTTTCTTTGCCCTCATAGTACGTCATAATTAATTGTGAATAAACATGTGACTTTGGAAAGTTAGAGAAGTTTTCCTAGGGTTAAAATCAGGGCACCATGAGATTCTCTAAACCTTAAGGACATCATTATTTTATTTACTGCACTAAACTTATTTTATTTGAATTTTGGTTTAGAAGTAGATCCTATACCTTAGAGACTAAAATATGACACACTCTGCCACAGCAGAGCAATGGACTTTACCTATATAATAATAATAAGAAAATTATTAAACCTCACCCCTGCGAGAACTCAAACTCTTCTAGTCCATATTTCTTCATGAAAGGCAATCGTATAACATTGAGAGCCGCAAATAGCCAACAACGACCAGTGTTCTCTTGATTTGTCACCGGTTTGCCTTCAGATTCCACCTGCAAATGGGAAAAGTTGTAAGAATTGTTTTAATGTGTCTGTGTAAAGCTAATATTATTGTAACATTGGTATAAAAATAAACTGGGTTGATCTGAAAAACAATACACCGTCGTTGTCACCCTTTACTCATATTCTTTCCAACTAATCGTTTAAAGTTATTATTTATAATTTTAAAGATATTGTATTAGTTAGGGTTTCATTCATGAACTATATTTTTTTGCAGTCTATCATATCATCACAATTCACAATAGGTGTTTTGTATTTATGACTAATGCAGATTACTATAGCTGGTTGGTTGTTTATATGTAAGGCGTATGTAATAAAGTCACAGAAATTTATGGTATACATTAGTACACCCAGAATAGACTTTTAAGTATCTAAGACAACAATTCCCTCTTTATGTTGCCGTAAGATATCTCTGCTGCTTACAGTCTTCAATACCGATCATGCCTTTCTTGTTATTTATCTAACACTCCTTATGTATAACAGGCACAACAGTAAATTACAGTATTAAGTCATAATTGTCTTCATAAAAAGTCTATCTCAAAGATGTAATATAACAACAAGTTAACAGAAATGCAAAACATCAACTGTTAAAGATAAGCTTGCATTATCTTTTTCAAAGAAACCTTACAATGTATCCTTATGCTAAGATAAGCTTTATATTGGTTTAAAATAATGTTCTTGTAGTACTATAATGTATCATTGTGTAATAAGGAGATATTTCTGTGAGCTAAATTAATGAACATATAAAGTTGCAGTACAACAGTTATTAAAAACAATAACTGTATTCAATAGAGCTTTCACAAATTAGTTACATTTGTATGTATTTTTTTATCTAAACTTCCTGAAACTCTCTTATTGTAAATAGGGTTACTAATATCAAAATAAATTTAAAAGACTAATCAATAAGAAACCTAGTTTATTTTGATTCATTTCTAATAATAAAATAAATGAATAAAAGGTAAGCAAGATAAGCTAAATTTCATGATTAGACAAAGAGGGAAAAGTAAACTTTTCTTTTGAAATAATAAATAATAATCTTATATGTATATCTAACAAAGTAATTTTTTTTTTTAAATAAGGCCCTAATATTATAACATGTTCTGTAAAGCTTGGAAATGAATAAATACTTTTATTATTTAAAAAAGTCGGCATGTCTTAGTTTTCATTGTTGCCATGCACGGAATAGTAATAACATACAAGTCATTTCATGTTGGGCGGGCTCACCTTAATGTTGTAAACATGGAGGGTACTGTCTGCCTTTTTTCTACTGATAGCCACCTCAAATGGATCAAATCTTGTACACACATTCTGGGCCAGTTCATTTTTGAGATCCCCGTAGAAGTCATTCCGGAATTTGGTTAAAGTTTCTAATGACAATGGTACTGAAACGAAGATGAATAATTTGTTATAGCATTATGTTTAAATTACTTATAAAGGAATTTGTATGCATCTGGATTAAAAATTGAAGTGACTTAGCCCAATGATTTAACCACAGTCTAGTATTATTAGGCTCATATATTTTTATTTGCAATTTTTACAAACCAGTTGTCAAAATTTCTTTAAGGTCTGGATTAATTAGGACTTCTTGTTCGTCGGGCGATAGAATAACTTCGGTCATTGAAACTACACTCACTTTTGTGCTCAATGTGTGAATGACATCTCAAAAGCTTGTGTATTTCATATTTTTGTAACGAAAGTTTGACTATTTTATACATTTCATTTTAATGCTTAAAGAATCCATTTTTAAATTCTTGAATTTTTATTGCGATTTATTGTCAACGAATATTTTCAGTCTAAGTGACATTACCCTCAGAATATGCTTTTTTATTCATATTTTTTTTCGTCCGTTATAATTTATTCGGCCATTTGCACATCGCTATAGTTTGCAATGCAAATAATTCCTTAAAATTTTGACAACACAACTCAGTTATTTATAAATTCTTTTGTTTGTATTTACTTGCATTACCAAGCAATTAATTCCTTTGTAAATATAACGCAAGTTTCTTTTAAGGAAATGGCGTTGTGTTTAGTGGCGCAAAACGAATTATTTAGCATAACATTACAAATTAAAACATATTATAAGCTAAACTTACTATTAATGAATAGGTTATGTTGCTAAATTGTTTAGTAAATAAATTTTCTTACCAGATGACATGGTCCTCGAAGTTACTTGTAACAAACGATACGTGCGACACTGCAAGAATGACGTGAAAACTGTTTTTATCAGCATTTATTTTAAAACAGAATCAATAACAAATTAGGTATCTAGATTTCCTTTACCGGTGACGATGGCAAATATAAGAAACTGCAAAGCTCTTAACTCAATAACAATAAAGTTGAAAATCTATGCAATTAATACTTAGCAAGTGAGCAATATAATATTGCTATACCGCTCTAACTCATTCATTGGTCAGGAAGAAGAGTTGAAAAGGTTATTATTTCGGCCATTGAACCTAGCAGCTGACTTGCAGCTGTTTGCCATTTCTTTTTTCGCATTGGCGTATACATGTCTTTTAAGCCAACTCATATTGTAATAATGATCGCAGACCACCATTTCAGAATAATAATAACTCATGATTACTACGAATGTAACAATGTGTTAAAAATTTAATTGTCACAATAAATAATATACAAATGCATCTTCTTCTTCTTCTTCATATTATGTCATATGTAGGAAACAAATTCAATAAATATAATTATTTTTTGCAATATCGACATTTATAGTAAATTAATTTGTTCATGATAAGTATACATTTCTATGTATTTTGTTAACTTGTAACACTGTTTCGCAAGCGGAATATTTGAATTTGATAAATTTGAATTAAATTAATGTTTCTCTCATGAAATAAAAAAACGGAGGAATATTTTTTTTGTAAAATAAAATTAAAAGAATCCATTTTTCTTATTGATTCTTTTTTTTAATATTCTGACATCGGTAAAGAAAAGACATCGTACGCGAAAAATCAATACCTCTGTGCTAAGCAACCATTTTAAGACTGTCAGAGACTATATTGTGTAGTGGCTCCTTGGGCGCACATTCAATTTATCTGCGTTATTATTTATTTAGGTCAAGGTGTTTGTAAAAGTGGTTTAATATTTTAAAGCTTTTAAAAGAAATTTTAGCAGTAATAATGTCGCTGAAAGCCTATGAAGATGCTTGTACCCGAGCTGAGTTATTTGGCCAGGCTTTACCTGACAGAGAAGAATTTTTGGCCAAGCACAAACATTTGGACGTAGTGGAATTTGAGGAAGTTGAAATTAAAACTGCTGAGGTAAAAATTAAATGTATTTTAATCATGTAAATAGTTAATATATGGAACGTTGGATAATCAGACATCATGTTTTGCATGAAAATTACATTAAAAATTAAATATTCACTTCAGGAGCCTCAATCGCTTTGATTAAGGCATTAAAATGCCCAATATGTATTTTTTTGTCCAAAGAGTAGATAAAGGAAAATAATGTACATATTTCAGAATACTGCAATGCTGAATGACACCTTAAAGGAAGGCAGCAGTGGCCTCGCAGAATTGAATACCATATTAAATTCAACGCAGACGAAAATAAATCGTTTGAAGGTAATAAAATATTTTACCGTTTGGATAAATTATTAATATGTAATTCATAACTAAGTTCTTAGTTCTTCAAATTAATGTATTTTTTGGTATAAGAATTGGGAGAGAACGATTGGAAGAGACGTATTTTTAATATTCTTAGTTTTCCAACTCCTCCTTTACAATGATTTTCTGATTAACTTCGTTGCGGGATTGTGACAATTTAGGTCCCCTTAGATTCGCTGAGCTTCATTGCTCGGCGCCAATACTGTGCGTGCCGCTGTTGATCCTGTAGTACAGGAGTTGCAGTGGCGGGTGTGTGGTGGGATATGGCCATAAATTCGTAGTTTGAGTTCTAATCGGAACATATTTTTAGTTTTAATTGAATGTAAAAATTTAATGCAATCTAAAGGAATTTAGAATAAATATCACTTCTTCTTCTTCTTCTTCATCAACCCATATACGCCCACTGCTGAGCACGGGTCTCCTCTACCATTGAGAGGATTTAGGCCATAGTCCACCACGCTGGCCTAGTGCGGGTTGGCAGACTACACACCTAAGAAATTCCTAAGAACTTTTAGGTGTGTAGGTTTTATCACGATGTTTTCCTTCACCGTTAAAGCAAGTGATAATTCAATTTTGAATAAACACATAACTTTCGAAAAGTCAGAGGTGTTTGCCTGGGTTTGAACCCGCGACCGCCGAGATTCTCGACCGCGCGCCTAAACCTCGAGGCCATCACTGCTTTTCTTATAACTATCACTTACTACTATTAAATTAAAGCTACCCATAGTTTTGCGTTTATTAAAAATGCACACTAATTTTATAAAGAAACTTTACCTCGATAGACCAGTGATGGTACTACCATTAGGTTCAATCTACTCATCACTACTTTACAGGAAACCAATAACCATTTTCTGACTGGGTCACCTTACGTAAGATTTTAAATCTGCAATCATGTCTTATGCAAGTGTGTTTTTAAATCAATGTACCTATATTTTGGTTTACATATCAGTAATTACTATGCACAAAGCAAATTTGATTCGGTACTTTGAAATTCAATTAAATTTGAGTGTTGTACCTAGCTTATATTCTCAAGTATAAACATTATTTTTTAATTCCAGGGCGTCTGTGGCAGTATAACAAATTTCTTCAGGGTAAAACTAACATCCAAGGATAATTTATCGTACTCCAGTGAACCCAGTTACATTGGTCAAACCAATTATGACAAAGATTATATTCCGCCACAAACTGAAATAGGCTCAGTTAATCAGGGTCTCGGACCGAATGACAATGAAATGACGCCGCGAACGAGCAAAGAAAATGGCCGATATTCACAAAATGGGGACGACATAAACGCGGCTTTAGAGGATTTGGATACGATGAAGCTGATGGAAGATCCAGCCCAGATCCGAAAGGGGATTGTTAATGATATATCGAAGCAGGTTAACATGCAGATGAGTAAGTTGGATCAAATGATTTGCCAGGCGGACAGAGCCCAGGCATCTCTTCACCAGCAGAACAAGCAAATGCGATCTTTCTTACGATAAACATAGCAAATATTTTGCAGTGCCGTAGTTAATATCTTCATTGTTTGGCCAAATGTTTATCACCAACTTTTAATTGTAGAATTCTCTCTTAGTAGGTACTTAATTCAGGTTTAAAAAATGCAAAATCCTTGTAAATATTATTTATTACTCTTTAGTTAGTTTACGATATCGTCATCACATAGACTACACTAACTTTATCATCAGTTGTAACTATAACAAAGATAAAACCATTTATGGTATTGGTAGGATTAATATATTTAGCTACGGCACTGTCGCTATAAAATTTCGCTCATTACGCGTTTAAAATCTTTAGCTTTTTGTAATCGACGTGCCTAAATGTAAGATTGTATAAATGTATGATATTCGCCATTTGGATATTAGGCTGTTCGGAGTTTAGCAATGTTGGTGCTTTGTGTAACTTAAGAGTTGTGGTTTTGATGAAGTTATGCCGAATACGCGAGACTGGTTGGTTAAAAGACGTTTGATTAGTTTAGTAACGCTAGTTTTGATACGAATTTCTTTTAAAAATCCGTATTGGAGTTTGTGATTGCACTTTGGTAGAAATTATTTATATGTAGGATTAATTTTATTGAAGATGTATTTACAAATCATATGAATTTTTTCAAGCTTTGAAAGTGAGTTATTTAGAGGTAGATGTTATGTTGCAAAACGTTATGTATTAAGAGGTTATTATTTTATCAGTATTAGCAAGGTTTTAATCAGAAAATGATTTTTATTGATTGTTTTTAAAGGCATTTTAGGTAAAAAAAGTTATCTAAATTTTGGCCCGGTAGAATTAGGTAGATCCATATTTTAGTGTCTTTCGCCATAGGATATCATTCGATTTATTGTGACATTTTTAACGTTTTATTTCATATCATAGGTAATAAATAAATTAATATATAAATTTTGTATAAGTGATAGCTTCTTAAAGTTTGGTTACGGTTTTCTCATGGTAGGATGTAATATTTTATGGTGTCAATGTAATCATTGAATATTACGTAGAAAAAGTTTATTTTCCTCGAGCCGCCTTCGAATATAAACTTCTTTTATAACTGTGGAATTAAATAAATTGACAATATAAATTTATTATAACCTTTAAGAGCTTTGAAATATATACGCTTCATTCGGAAACTTTAAAAAATCTTAGTGGAACCTAGAATTATGATAATATTCGAAAGATATAGGTACACATACAAAAAGTTTTCACACTATACCTAAAAGACCGGAAATGTCAACAGATATTTTTTGTCTCTAAGATTGGAAAAGTACTTGAATTGTCATGTTATTTTTATCTGAACATATCTTTCTCGTTTTTTAATATGTCTGTGTATATCTATATTGTATATTTTGTTATTAAAATTGATGGCATTGAGAAGAATGTAAAATTAAACGTAAAACGTAAAATATGATTTTTTAGTAAGTACTTAATTTGAACAAATAATTATTTATAGAAATGTTCATGAAAACAAGGTCAAGAAGTTTAAAATGATTTGAGAATACGATCAAGCATATTTGATAGTTGTTTATCATCTTAAGAAGAGAAAAGCCTAAAATTGATACCCAATCGAACCCAAATAAAATTTAATATCGATAGAAATTGTAATCCCTATACATCTGCTTAATTGTAACCAAATTGTCAAAATTGTATTATCTGAAGCTTAAGCATAAATATTGCTAGTCTTGTAAGAGCGATACGGTGTAATTTTATTACTTTAAGGAGTTTTATATCATTAATTTTAAGAATTCGCGGCTGAATGGTCAAGTCGTCTTTGCGGATAAGAAATGTCATTCCTAATATGAACGTTACTAAAAATACTTAAAAGTATTATCAATATTATTTTGAACGGCGAAAGAAAGACTTATGTAAAGGAAGCTATTTTTTTAAAGAAGGCGTTACATAAATGTAAATTTGCCATATAAAATTAATTATTTCAAAAACTTTTCTTTCAATGGAATAAATTGGGATTTTTAGCAGAAATACGTTTAGTTCCTATATTTTCTTCCACATGGTTAGCGTTGTGATGGTTTTAGAATGTAGCTAGCATTGTTCAGCTGTTATTGTCAATCTTGTATCATTGACATATTCACTAGTCATATAAGTATTTAATATAACTACATGTTCCATTTATTTAAGAATATATTTATTTTGCGATATTTTATGAGCAGAAAATTGAAAAACATCTATGAGGATTATATTACATTGCAATATTAAAATGATTTTAGATTTATTTACAGGTCTAAAATTTTAATTGTAAACAAAATTGTTTTAATAGATCTTATGATGTAAAATTAGATGTCAAATTACAAAAATCTATATCATGAGAACTCGTGTATATTTACTTGAAATCATATGTAAACAAGTACAAGACAATGAAACGTTTGACATTTTTTTCTGAATAGCAATTTTTACCGTAGGTAGCAACACTAAGAGTATTTCATACGGGGCTAGCCGTGTTACTTGGCTATACATGTTTAAAATAAAAAAAAAAACATAGACAATGACTCGTGACTGGTCGATAAACTCCTTGGAAGTTTCTAGATTTTCTTTTTTTTAAATCTTGTGTATTGACGTGAATTGTATTGTTGGTTAAATTAAAAAAGTGGCGTAATATACATGAGTTCTTAAAACAAATTATAGTGTATGCCAAATTATATTTTTAAATCTATTTTCAAATTAATGCTTCTTCCATTGTGATGATATACATAATGCTAGTTGTAACAATAAAGTGTCAAACACAGTGTTATATTTTTATGATTTGTAACATTGAATGAAACTATGCTATCCGTGTGTCTTTTATTTAGTCTCAACAAAAATGTATAAATATACCAAGGCGTAACCATTTACGTAAATGACAATTCTTCGTACAGATAGTGAAAATACTGTAAATCCTAATTTATCGTTCCTGAAATAATTTAATTGTGATAAACATATAAATCAAATGTCGGAAAAACAAAAGTAAACGTTTTATTACATTATGATAGAAAGAAATGATTGTGTTTGAAAGATAGTTTTCTGGTTTCCGAGTGACTTTCTGATTCATAAACAAAACAGATTATTTAAAAAACGATATTATGAGAGGCTGGGGTTCGAACCCGCGACGCCAAGATTTAACCCTTACCTCGCTCTTGATAGGTACTTTTAGCCATTATGACTTCTTATGTACATCAAAAAGTATTGCCGACGTAGAAATATTGTACCCCATAATTATAATTTAGTCCTTTTCCAATCCAAAATATAAATATAACTACTGCCTAAATAAAAAGTGACTCTAATTGAATTAGCTCTTCTTCGGGTTTCGGAGGGCGAAGTCAATGCAACTGAAAGGAAAAAAGAATATTGAGACTATTTTTTGCAATCAGTTTAAAAACTAGATAATTTTCGTCAGCCTTTGTAATTACTAGGAAATTTTGCCTTTCCTGTTTTCGGTGATCAAAGAAGATCCGTACGGCATTGGAATGGTCACGCCTGCAGTCACGGTCGCATAAAAACTATTGCGTACCAACCGTAACACCGTATTATATAAGAATCAGATTAATGCACCATGACCTGTCACTAGTTCGGAATCCGTGGCGTAGCAATGTTACTGGTACTTGTCGCTTGCCATCTGTTCGCTCTCTCATTCGCCAATCCATTCCACAAGTACCCGTTTGTGTTCCTACTAGATGTCGGGAATGAAGAACTTGAAAGGATCAACACTGAGCAAATTCGGTTATCAGTGCCAGGGGGCTCTGTAGCCCTACGATACCCGGCAATCGGTGAAGGAGAAACTATAGCTCATGTGAGAGTAAGTGGAATTGACTTTGGTACAGACTTGAAAGCGAATATAGTTGACGGTGGACCTGGTTACAAATACGCTGTTATAGTATTCATGGGTAACCCAGGAGCACCCTACGATGCTGTATTAACAGTACAAACTGTGCCCAATGAAAATTTATCAAAAGATATAATTACTAGTAATTCGAATATTGAAGATGACCCAAATGACAGCGCCGAAGATTTAAGTGATTCCGAAAACGATTCTAGTCAAGCGTATGTAGACAATACTAAGGCTGAACCTTTGCAGGCAAGTTCTAGCGATGATACCGTCGTACATGAAAGCAATGCGGATTACAGCGAAATCGATCAGAATACATCTCAAAAAGATACACACAGTTCATATAGTTCAAATTCAGGTGAAACTGGAGAAGTGGACGATTATGAGGAAAATTATGAAGATGACAATTTGAACGTTATTCCTAAAGAAGAAGAATGTGATGACGATAATGATGATGAAGGCGACGACTATAGCGAGAAAAGTGATAGAGGTCTAAGTAAAGATATAGAAGAGGAAGAGTCCGCGGTATTTGATGAAGAGGATGATCCCAATTTTAATGAAGAACATGAAATCAAGGAAATCCGCTCTTATTATGAAAACTCCAAAGAGTCAGAACAGACATTTAGTGATGAGAGGTACAAAGATTCTAATAACAATGAGTATATTGACGCTGATGATAGCTCAGCTGTCGCTTACTAGTTAAATATATTCAAATTTATTTTAAGTATAAGTAAGAGTCATGTTTTATTTAGAGTGCTAATACAAGATAATAAAATGTTAAAAATTGCTCATGAAAAATTTGTAAATAAATTTTTGGTGGACGTATTTTTATTCTATTTTTTGTTATGTAAAAATCGTTTTTGTAGAGCATTTTCTTTGTTTCCGTTGTTGCAAATTTACTTTGTTGTATATATTTGTATAATATTAACTTTTTTGCCCGGACAAGGATTTATTTCAACGTTTTTAAGCACTTTTTTCTCTTAAATAATGTATTGTGTTTTATTGAGTGTCCATGCGAGCAAAAAGTAAATAAAGAATTTAGTACAGTTGCTATTTTTAAATTTATTAACAGTTATTGCTACGTAGGAATATGATCGTAAAACAAAACATCTAAATAATGAAATTCAGCACCGCGGATCCTAATTTCATTCCTTAAATTTCCATTACAACAAAATGAAAGGGTCTAAACTCTAAAGAAGCTATAATTAAAAAAGGGACCTCGGATTTTTAAGTGTCTCCTTTGGGATCCAGTGTCTTGAGGCTGAGAACTTGTGGAGGGAAGGTTTTCCCTTAATCACCATCGATCGCGACTATATCAATAGTGACGACGATGAAACTTTTTTGACTTTGAGTATACGTCGAAATACATTTCGCCAATTAATTCTAGAACTACGTGATTCTTACAACATTATCTTGAGAAGTTAAAATCCTCAGTTTCGAGGGCAACTACACTGTAACAGTTTCTGATGATAAAAACTATCTTAAAGCATTTTAGTAAGAAAAGATAACCGTTGGCAAAACTGGGGTGTGCTGGAGTGGAGACCATGGCTCGTCAAACGTCACTTCTTAGGACGCCCGCTGGCTACGTGGGGTGACGATATCCGCAAATTGGCTGGCAGTAGTTGGATGAGGAGGGTCAAAGATCGAGCCCAGTGCCTATAGGAGAGGCCTATGTTCAACAGAGGGCAAATTAAAGTCTGTTGATGATGATGATGATGAAGAAAAGATCCATGAGAGGTTGCATTATTTAAAAATGACTTCTGGTACGAGTACCTACAATGTGAAATCATTTAGTAGTTTTAAAACAAATTTTAATGTCAGCTACCCACTCACTTATGATATAGTTCTATTTCGGACGCTTATTGTGAGTCGATAATCCATGATATGCCTAAACTAGGCCAAATGCTCTAAAAACCTTCTTGGTATCGTGTTAACTCGGCAGCATGTGTCAAGTGAACACCCACTAGTGATCCATTTACCAACAGAGCCACCTCGTGCCTAATAGGTGATAGTAATCTGCAAAATTTATAGTGGATGTTTACGCCTCCATTCCCATTTGGCAGATGAGGGTATTCTTAGCTTCTGGAAACAAATGAAAGATATGAGAAGAAGGCCTCGTAGAAAAAGGTGACTAATAAAGACGCTAACGGAAAGGTTAAAAATGTTTGATAAAGACATTTGGAAAGGGGAATGCACATAATTCTGATACGGGATTATTGACGCTTTCAGAAAATGGGGATTTTATTTAGGTCCCAAGACTCCTAAATGAAATTTCAGTAATCAATGTTTTGAGTTAGCTTATTTACCTAATAGTGTTAGCAATAAAAGTAATGAATGTGATAATAGTAGTAAAGAATTTGTAGCGAGGATGTCTAGTAATTAGTACTGTTAGGACAGCATCGTGCCTTTCATCAATGGTGTTTTCATTTAAGAATACACGAGACTATCATAAAGGTGTATCAAAACAAAGTGTTTATTTTTGTAATGCCATGGCTTAATATGATCTAAAACTGTACTATATTAGCGGTGTAGGCGTACACGAGCATCCAAATCGAGACTGGAAAACGATGTCACCACAAATTGTATGGATGCCCCATGCCCCGGCGGTATCCTGTGGCGAATAGCGCACGTCTCAAGGATAAAGGGATAAGGTTGCTATCAACTCGACAGGCGGTCTGCCTTAATCACGGCAAATCGGCACGTTCCCGATATTTTACACGTGGAACGCCATTTATGTTTATGAATTGACTTTGTCAATCGACGGTCCACGTGGAGATGGCGAGGGGTTGGTGAATTTTCAAAAGGCGGTTGTCTTGCTTTTTTTACAACTTTTTTAGAACACAGAGAATTTTAAACTGAAAAAAAACCGTTACCAACCAAACTTCAATTATGCGCCAGGATTATATAAATTGTAATAAGAATACCTCGTCCCAAATGTTCCATAGAAGCTTCTGGATTCATCTTTAATTATGTACATAGTTCTGCATTACCCACAGCGGGCATAACGGTCAATGGAAATTCAAATCAATGTTAGCTATTGCCCATTGACAAGACAATTTAATTCGTAACTCATACATTTTAACAAGCCTCAAATGATCTTGTGGAAAGTACTAGATTCACATTTACGTAAACGCTTTTAGTTTCGTACGAATGACTTTGTTATTATCATATCGACTTATGCGCAGAATAAAGTTATATGTGCAAAATCACAACTTCCCTTTCTCAGCTATTTAACCTTAATTAGGCACATATTATCTATATTTTTTGTTCTTCAAACAACAACAACAAGTTCTGTTTATTATTACTTCATTAGTGCAATATATACACAAGTTTAAGTCTATAAAGACATAAAAAGTACTTTGGTGTTATAGTCACAAGTAACCTTATTTTATGCATAGATCGATATTTTGTCATAGCTCTACATGTAAGAGGTGTCACTGCAAGGAACGGGCCTCCTCTACTGAGTGTTTAGGCCTTAGACCACCACGCTGGCCTACTGCGGTTTGGCATACTTAGTACCCGCATTAGAAATTTCTAAGAACTTTTACGTGTGCAAGCTTTCTCCACGATGTTTTCCTTCACCGTTAAAGCAAAAGTCAGTCAAAAGTTTGTCAAAAGTCAGAAGTTTTTCTATTTAAACTTGCGACCGCCGAGATTCTCTACCGCTAACTTCTTTTCAATTATTTGTATATATAACAAGAATGAAATCATATGTCTGTAGGATCTTCTTTTGCCTATTAAAAGTTATTAAGCAAAGAATAAAATATAATAATAACGATACACCTGCTCTGCGCGATAACATCATAGTCAACCACAGTCTTGTTGGTTACTGATGGGTTAAAAAATTATACACGTTTTGAATTTCTTTTTGCTCTTCAATGACATATCTGCATCAACCCATATACGCCCACTGCTGAGCACGGGTCTCCTCTACCATTGAGAGGGTTTAGGCCATAGTCCACCACGCTGGCCTAGTGCGGGTTGGCGGAGTACACACCTAAGAAATTCGTAAGAACTTTTAAGTGTGCAGGTTTCATCATGATGTTTTCCTTCACCGTTACAGCAAGTGATAATTCAATGTATACACATATAACTACGAAAAGTCAGAGGTGTGTGCCTGGGGTTCGAACCCGCGACCGCCGAGATTCTCGACCGCGCGCCCCAACCTCGAGGCCATCACTGCTATCCCAAACCTCGAGGCCATCACTGCTATCCCAAACCTCGAGGCCATCACTGCTATGACAATGACATACCTATACAAAACCAAAAAAAGTATAAAATGAACATTCCGTTGATTTTAAATTTTGGAAGGACTTAAATTATGTAACCCGTTCGAGAATTGTCCCTATGATGAACGACACGTATAACGGTCGATAGAAATTCAAATTTGGAAAATCAAGTAAACATGTCGATGTTCTATAATTCTCATTTCAAATTATTCGTAAAACGGTTTCTGTGGTTGCCTTTGGGTCGGCTTGGTCCGAATCCATGTTGATGTCTTCTCTAGAGGCCGTCGTGTTTGGTTTATGGTGAATACATTTTACACTTTATACCTGAACAAAGTAGACTTGTTTTTTACTTTTACGCGTGTTAATACAAAAATTGTACATCAATAAATTTTATATTCCGTTTTGATATGCAATGTTCGCACCGTTCCAAATGTTTGTTGCATGGGCAAACATGGCGCTTGTGATTTACATTGTTTTGATTTACAGTCCTACAGAGGGTGCCAACTGCCAATGTAATTACAATAAAAATAACATTGATTCTTTAATTTTACGTAAACCAAAACTAGATATATCATTTTAGTAAAAATAATAATGTTTTTTCGAGCAAAATATTCTCGTAATAAATATTTATTCTTTCGCTGTCTATAAAATCTAATTTAGATGTTCGTTTAGGCTCTATATATAATAAATGTATAAATAAGAAGTCAACATTATGAAACATGCCGTATAAACAACGTAAAAGAAAATATTGTGGAGCCTATTTAACATCTGCTCAATAAAACGGAGCAGGACTTTTCGATTCAGTTACAACACTGGCCACTGCATATTTAGAACAAAAACGGTCACCCAATACGATTCGAAATTCAAATGTCAGTTTTAAAAATAGAACGTCGCCATCTCGGCGGGAGCCAGGGGACCGCTAATCGAATATAGGTTGTAACGGTTGTTAAAGTAGAGAATAAATCGAATGATTTTAATAATAGATTATACGGTCCTTTGTTACCTTGAAATCGATTCGTTTTCTGCAGTGAAAGATCGATTGATTAAATCGATAGATCTATTTTCATGTAAGACTAAATATGAGGTTCTAATATATTACTGCATAGTTTATAGACAACAATCACTCATTTTCAATATTCTTAATGACATTCAATGCGAGATAATTTGGTTATATACATATGTTCAAAAATTGAATCAGGAAACAAATATAAAACGAAGGTATTTTTAAAATAACAGTCACGAGAAGGAAGTATGCGTGTTGCCTAAATATTCGAGCTCAAGCGTCTTCAAGTTATATTTCGGTACCGAGTTTAGGATTGCACTGGAATTAGGCCGGCTCCACCAATACGAGTATTTACAGGGACAGTTTACAAACAACGTTCTGTTGAATGTTATACGACACTACACAGACGATTTAATTATGAATACGCGCGTGACTCATTCGATTCGCGTACAGACGACTGGTCTCAATGGAGGGCATAGTCCAAGATCGACATTAGTACGGCGAACTTTAGTATAAATAACGAGAAAAATAAATCTAATGATATGCTATGATTTATGTGCTAAATCATATATATAATTCACGATATTATGTATAATTTCGGAAGAGGTAATTGTAAAAAAAAGACAAAAAACGGGTCATGAAAATTTTTAATACGATTAACACGTACGTAAAAGAAAGAGTTACATGAGGTATGTCTTAAATGTCATTTTGAAAGAGCGGACGAGTACTTTTATTTTTTATTAATAGATATTTTTTGTTAGCATAACATGCCTGAAAATCATGATAGAAATATTGTAAAGAAAACGTATAAGAGCATTGTCCACTAAGGAAAAACAGTCCACAAGCTATAACATATGTGCGCTTTATTATGAAATATTTCCGTGCCATCTCAATGGACGCAAGGCTTAAGCCGGCAGTTATATAAACAATACACTTCCTCGCAAAAAAAAAAAAGAATTTTTTTAAATATTTTGCACGAGGGTAATTAGTGGCTTCTAATTATGTAGCGTTTGCGTACTATGTTTGTACACTATCCTTGACATTAAGAGGCAAGTGGAACTGAGATTTTACGATCCTCGTGGCCCGGCCACCGTGGCCGTTTTAACGACAGCAGTTCACAAACTTTTACCTCGACCGCTGAGAACAGGAAGAAGTGATTTGGCGCGGTCAAAGACCGAAGTGATGTGACTTATGCACTTACCCGAACTGTAACCTTTTACACGTAAATATTCGAGATGATATATTGTCCTAATATTTTTTTAAATAATTGCTTTGTAAATTAGAGAATACGGTTTTTAGATTAAATCATTTTTTTCTCATTTTTTTGTTTAAAAAATAAAATAAAATATATAAACCTCCTTTGATACTGAGGGTACCGATCATAGTCGATCGGTCGGTTGAAAGATGTTATAAATATTATATTATTTGGCATTAGTCGTCACAACATTAGAGGTCAGCATTATAGGTAATCTAAACAATACTCCTGTTAAGTACTTTGTACATGGAGGAAAAATATTATACCTAGAGAAACACAGTAGCTTAAACGAAAACACAAATTATTTGATGAACGAATTCGCATTTCAATTGATTTGTTTATTTTTGATATTTTCCTTGTTATTGAGTGTCGAATCCGCGTCATATCGGGGACGAGGTCTTTCTAAATGTGCTGGTCAAAGGAGCATTGTGTTATATCTCCTTATGACATAAACCAGCCTTTGAAACGGATCCATTTGATTGCCAAGTATTGCTGCTTTATGTACGATATGAATTTAGATCCAATGATAAATTCCGACAGGCGCCGTGGTGCAGTGGCCGAATATTGGAATATCAGAAGCTAGGACTTTGATCTCAAAACAATTGCATGTGTTGTTCACAAATAATTTCCTTTTACGGGTCTGCCTTCTCCGTTGCGGAATACAGGTAAGAGTCTACGTATGAGATGATTCAATGAGTGGTGAGATAGCCTCTCTTCCCAATCTGCGTAGATCTTAATTCTGGGGATAGTCTCAAACACTGAAATACTAAGCTGTCGCCCGTCAGTAAGGTCGGGGTAACGGGTGGGGGTTACAGTTACTCCCTCGTGGTCATGTTTGAAGAAAACACACTTGTGAGTCGACTTTTATAGTTAGGAAGTTTCAATAAGCATTGGCAACTTAGGATTGCAGCTTAATCTGTTAGAGGCGAAATTGGATAAGCTTCCTTAGAAATTAGAGATTAGAAGGCCCACTGGGTAGGTACCAAAATTAAAGAATAAACATAACATTCGCATTTTTTATTTCAATTATAGAAGATTCTGCCTTACGGATGGTCAAACCTAAAATTAAATTTAACTGGATTATTACATGAACGTTGGTGGTATTTTTACATGCGGTTAGCGGCTTAGCTTGTTTGTTACTAGAGCTGAAAGAATGAAACAGATTATCAAACGCATCGTAAAATTTTATATCATCGTTTTGGTGTTTTGTAAGAAAATTTTCCTCTATACACCAGTAAACAATATATCGAAGTCAGCAAAACATATTTTCGATAGCAGATTAACAATAAAAACTCTTATGGCTAAGAAATCCTGTGTAATCCATCGGATTTTAAAGCTAACTTTACAAAGAGGTCTTCTTATACTGGTCTTGTGATTACTATGTGTAATTTTGTGGCCGCGGTTTCAAACAGTGGATTGATGAGTATATGTCGACCAATGTTGATAGAACCTTAATGTTTTATCACGTCAGGTTTTCCCGTACCAAATAATTCCTGCACGAAAACAAGCTTAAGCGTGCGTTTGTACTCGCGCGTGAAAGATTTATACGAGCATTTAAATCGGGAAAACATACTGATGATTTGAATTCTTTGGCTGTGAATCTAACAAGGAAAGGCCGTGATTGAAAACTATGTACCAAGAAAAATGTAGGTATGAAGGGTATATCAGTGAAGGTAAACATTGAAAGGAAACCAGCGTTCATGAAAAGTAGTATGGTGGACTACGGTTCAACCCTTCTTAGTTGTAGGTCTATAAACGCAAAATATTTCTAAATATACCGTTTAGAATCGCACTATTTCCACTTATTCCTTATTTAACATCTAGTACCACCACAAACGGATGAACAGTAGTATTCCCCGTGTATATAGATAAAGATATTTGTATCAATTGCCCGCATCTCGGTGCGAAGTGACTTACTGCGGCAAAGTCTACAGTCTACAGATATAAATTGTACTGGGACGTTAGTAGGTCCGCGATGTATTTAGATCACCGGGATAAGGAAAGATCTGAGTTAGTTGACCACTGTGGGTATTTCCACTCGGCTTTTGTTAATTTACTACAGTATATTTGCGTAATGCGAACAGGACAGTTTATAATCCGTTAATTCAAAGTAGGCAGGGTGGAGTGAGGCCTAAATCCTACCAGTAGTAAAGGAGACCAGTGTCAAGCACATGCTATACTCGTATAGACTGATGATTGAGAATTTTCGATCTTTATCTGTGTCTATCTTTCTATAAAATATTATTGCATTTAAATGTTAAGAGTGGCCAATGTATTTTGCTGAAAGACACTGTGGAGGTTTTCATCTATTCCTGATAAAATCCCAACATAGAACGCCTGTATGATATAGGCAGAATAGCATTTTGTAGAAAGCGGAAAGAATTAGGGAGATACAGAAAGGTTGGAAGTTAGAAAACTGTTCCGAATTAACACAATTACCATTCAAAATCTACTTGGTTATTTACCGCGGACTATAAAAAGAATCAGAACTAAACACATGAAATCACTGCGTTTTTTGAAACAAAGCAATTTCCGCCTTTCATTTGCACTTAATGACCATAATTCGTTATAATTTCAAAATTTCATATTTTAGGGCGCATAAACTTGAAACACTTGAATCACTTCCTAATACAAACAATGTTCAAAGAGCCGTTTCTTTTAAAACTCCTAAAACGTACAAGAATAAATCGTGTTCACAGCCGATTCACTTTAAAGAGGCGATGAAAACGCATCGCGAAACAAAACGGAACAAAGTCCTTCAGACAATTTATTTTTAAGATTATTAATGGTATGAATCAGAACATTTTTACTTACACTTACTTTATGACAGCTCCGTGGGCAGTTGATTAGCTTATATTATATTGTATTATAGGATGTATACAGACCGTGGTCGAAAACTAAGGCAGGTAATCCTTTATCAACCCATGTACGCCCACTGCTGAGCACGGGTCTCCTCTAACATTGAGAGGGTTTAGGCCATAGTCCACCACGCTGGCCTAGTGCGGGTTGGCGGACTACACACCTAAGAAATTCCTAAGAACTCTTTGGTGTGCAGGTTTTATCACGATGTTTTCCTTCACCGTTAAAGCAAGTGATAATAAAGTCAGGTAATAGCTACGGTGATTATAAAGTCGTTGGCGTTAAAATCGTCAATTTGTTATAGATCAAGAGCCGGTGACCGCCAGACATTCGTCATTTTCTAAAGGCTGAAAGTTTGTCAGTGCATGCTCCCAAGACAACTTTCCCAACACTCCCAACTTTTAGTCTTTATAAAATGATGAATGTCTGGCGTTCACGGGCTCTTGGGCCATTATTTTTTGTCAGGATTTTTTTAACAGCTTACATTATTGAATAGCTTGCGAAACAAGAAGCCACGGGTTTGAGACGATTTCTGTGATCGGCATTTGTTTCGAATCTGGGTATTTGTGAGACCCGGCAGTCTTTTATAGTTTTACTGACTAGTAGAGGTATTTATTTATAAGTTGTCACCAAATTGTAAGGATTGTGTAATGTGTATAGCCCAACCATATTCACTAATTAGTGCTTAGTTCACCGCGCTGACCAAGTGCGTGTTGACGGACTACACACCTAAGAAATTTCTAAGAGCTTTTTGTTGTGTTTCCTACATCGTTAACGTACTTAGAGACATAGAGACTTGACTTCCACTCAAGATCTTCCTAAAGTATTGAAATACCTTACTACTACCTGTAATAATCATTTATTGTTTTATTATTTTTATTCTCAGTGTTTTCCATAAATATATGTCTAATACTTTTTTCTGTGATAATATGTTAGAAAACCTAGTACATACATTATTATAACAATTAAAATACTTGTTTTAATACATTTAAGTAGTAAATTACAGGTTTATCGCGTGTTAGTTTTAAGAGTCTTCTCCTTGCTGCCATCTGCCCGAGTGGTTCACTGAACGGTGCAGAAGATAATACACGCTCAGTATGGCATGTAAATTAGAAATTTGTAATATTCTGACACAACGCCTATGTTTTAATAGTAGGTATAGTAAGTATGTAATGGGCTGCAAGTGACCTGTACTAATTTTAAAAAACATTTGAGCTATCTATTACTCTTCATGTCTTTCTTATAATTGAACACGTTAGTGTCGCTTTTGTCAAAGGATACGCAATACAAAAAGAATTTGATGTAAATTTTTCATAATTCGATTTAATTGAAAAAACTAACCACTGTTCAATTTATAAATAGTATTTATCATCATCGACTGCCTTACATGTCCACTGCAGGACATAGGCCTCTCTTATGGCACGCTACTGGGCTTTATCTTCGGCTCTTCTCATCCAACCGGCACGCAACCCTGAAATCCTATTATGGTTCTTAAAGCATTATGATTTTCAAACAAAATGGATTGTTAATAAATAAACAAGTTGAAAGCAGTCTCGTTTTAAATTATCGCTGTTAAAAATAACATTTAAGGGATAATTAAAAACACCAAAACAATATGTTTAAATGTATCTTATACCTGCATCTGTTTACTTCACTTATAAAACGACTGCGTTACAAATACTTCAATTAAAATAAAAATTAAACCGCACATAAAGTTAATTTCCAGAAGTGACATTCCTCATAACTTACACAGAAGCGCGTGTGGAAACCATACTTTAACGTCACTCTGACAGCAATAACTGTCATTTACAAGTGAATTCGTTTTGACAGTTCGGAGTAAACGTCAAAGTTGCATTACTGTTCGCACTACATCGTGTGAAGTTTAACTGTTTACTTTATTCCCGACATTGCGGTTATGGCAAGACGTCAAGTCTAAACGCATATACATCTTAGTGTTGTACTGTATTGAACGAAATTAGGTCGTTAACCCCTGCCAGTTAATTTCCAGAGAGATATAACTGCGTTTCGTTTTTTGTTTTGCGTGTACGTTTTAGACATAGAACTGTGTTAGGCTGAAGAGCCAATATAACAGAATAGATTTTGAATAAAGAATAGGTCTGATTGTTACAGCAATTTGGACTGTGGCATTCGTCGTAGTCTCTGCTTATCCCAACGGGAGACTGGCGTGAATTTATGTATGTGTGTTGATTGGTACTCACCTCTGCTTTTACATACTGATATTACCGTCCATTATATTATTCAAATTAGCAGTACTTACAGGATCTATAATTTTTTCCCCGTTTTAGTATAAAACTTAGGCGGGTATAGTTACTATGACAACAAGCACATGTGTGTTGAAAAAAACCGACATTAAACATTGAAGAACATACATAATTTAATACCAATGGTTGTTACAAAAACGTTTTTTTTGTCGAGATTTTATTAACACCAATGAGTTTTTAATCACTGTAGCTATTACCCGTCTTGATTTTCAATCGTGGTCTGAATACATATGAATGTTGGGTGTATTTACGTACCATAAATGGCGGAAATATCTATGCAACAAAAGGATATTGTGATACGGTAAGGTATTTTAGTAGCTATTACTAAAATGTCGTAATATTGCAGGGTACTTGCGTAATCTATTACCCAACTTGTAACAGAGCAGTCGAAGGAAGGGCCTGGTCGACGGAAAACAATCGCGACATTATAGAACTTTCCCTGTATCTATACTAATAGAGGAATGGTTCGTATTTTTTGTATGTTTGTAACCGATAAAAAAACGGTTGAGTTAACTAATTTTAAAGATTTAGCAAGTGTGAAAATGTTCTTAAAGAATAATTCATTTACTCGTAAGTTCTTTTTCCTGTATTATAATGCTTTAAGTACCAATTTTATCCAGGCCGACTTAATGCCTTAAACATTCCGTAATAAAGTTTTAAACCCAAAATAATAATTCTGTGTGGTGAAAATTGAATTCAGGGCCTAAGGTCTATTCCACCACACACCACGTATAGTATTGACTAATCTAAAGGGACCTAAATTGTCATAATCCCGCAACGAAGTTAATCAGAAAGGTAATATAAGAGGAGTTGGAAAACAAAGAGTTGTCTACTTCCCTCCACATCAAAGCGGGTGACAAAAAATTTAACTATGCGGTTTGATCCTCACATGAAAGAAAGGCAGTTACATTTAGTGGATTAAGACGCCATTAACGCACCACGGGTGAATTCAGGACCTCACAAGTCATAGAAAATTGTGTCAATAAGACCTTAAAATCTTCAACATAGGACTGGTAAAATTGAGCACTACGGGATGAGAACAGTATGTCATTCTTGGATTTATTACAACCACAAGACCAATTTTCCTCAATTTTACTAACAAAGGGAATCTGACTCATTAAAACCATCTTACTACACGAATACCTCTCGTGTATTTAAGCGTTCAAACCCGGGGGAGACAGTAAGCGGGCAATAAATCCTTTGCGTTGGACAGTCTTGAGTTATGACGCAAAACGCAAAACATAAAATGGATCACGCGCTTCGTGTTAAAGCGACGATGCTTCCCTAACGCCGTTTTGTGGCCGAATCTTTAGTGCTAATGCCTTTTTTATGTTTTTTAAATTGTTGGCATTGGAATGAGCAATACCACAGAATAGTTGAATAAGATTAGATGGGGAAAAGACAGTATTACGCTTGTCATTTTGTTCATTCTACTACGATATCACGACTAATGATAAAAATTTTAAACCAAAATAAAGGGCTGGTGTTGCTTGACACATATAATAAGTCGTGATATTACGCGCAACCCGAATTATTAGAAGCGGCCGTATCAAACATATTATGATAGTCTAATCGTAGGTTAGGTTAGGTTACGCGGTACGCTTGCCAGAACATTTACTTTCTAGTCTTATTCAACTGTTCTGTGAGAAATACAGTAAAATAATTTAAGGAAATGATAAAAAAGAAGTTATATCCAATGTATTATCCAATTTTGTAAATATTGCACAATACATGACATACACGACGATATAATATTGGGTCGTCTTTTACGTGGCTGAAGCAATTAAGGTCCCCTTTAAGTCTACAGGACTTGAAAGGACTGGCTTTAATGTTGATATTTTGGTAACCTCCGGAAACTTGGAAAAGTTTCTAGCAAGACAGTGAACAGTCGCGCATTAAACGTGCTTTGTGATCATTGATTATGATGATGGTTAATGGTAAGAAGCATTTGATTTTCTCTGTCTGTATAAGGCTATATAAGCCCCTTTGCTGGGCATGAATCTACTTCGTAATTTAGAGGACTAAGGCGTAAAGTCTTTACGTTTTGAAGACGACAACAAAGATTTCTGAATGAAAAGAATGACTTGTAATTGTTCGTAATTTTTTTAACTCCAAATATTATTTAGAATGCAAAGTTGAGAAGTATAAATTAATTTTCATATGCGTCAAACAAAAAGTTAGCGCGCGAATTAAATATGAATTTATTATTTTGTTTTTGCGTAGACATGCATTTGCGTTTTGTTGTTGCTTGCGAAGATTTATTAATTTATTTCCAGTTTGCAGTTATATTTATTTTACTGCAGAGTTGGGATTGAGAATTCTGTTTCGATCTGATATTTTTCGTTATTTTAAGAATTGGTTTGATTTTTAACAGGTTATAGCACGATGGACCGACGACTTAAGAAAGGTGGTGGAAAACGGATGTATGAGGGCTGCTCAAGGCCGGGATGGTTGGCGCTTTCTTGGGAAGGCCTACGTTCAGCAGTGGACGGCGATAGGCTGAGTAATAGCACCTGTAATGTACTATATATTAAATGAGTATTCTCTTTGTTGACATTGCTTAATATGAGGTAATAATAGTCCAAATTCATTGTATCATAATTATGTTAGCCAATTGTGACCGCTCATTCCATGATTGATATATCTTTGCCGGCTTATCGGTTGCCTGATAGAATTCAATATCGGTGTCAAGACACCTATGGGCTTTGGACCATAATTCAATATTTTTCATTTATCTAGAAATAACATGGGCAATACAATAGTATAAAATATTATCTCACAGCTTCGCTAGGAACGGATATTCCTAAGTTCTTCGCCTTAACAAGCCTTCAATTGCAGATGTCTTAGCCGGTCGGCAAGCGACATTGTTCTATTACGAATTATATGTATTGAAGAAACGGTAACGTTTTGGTTTTGATCGGTCTGTTAATCCATGGAAATGACTAATATTGCTACTTTTATGTCATTTGTATCTTTTTTTATTTGAAAAATGTCAAGACTGTACTTAACATTGGCATGTGTCATGCAAAAAAGGGTGTGTTTCTTGCATTTATAGATTTAAGTCAATGAGAATAATAGAGAGTTTACGTTTTGAATTATATTTAATAATTTCTTTACTAGTTTTATTTACTAATAACTAAAGGCTATGAACACAAGCATTATTAGAGTTTTAGTCGGTATGCTGGCGTAGGATTTTTGTAAGGCACCCAACTAAGCAAAAAATTACGCGCGCCGAGTAGAAAGGCTACAGACCCCGACATACCCCTTCCGGCCTCCCCTGAAATAACGAAAAGGGGAGCTTAAGGCGCTTTCCTCTCATTTAAAAAAAGTCCTAAGTTTTACTAGTTATATTAACCTTGTCTAGGGCTCTGTAAAAAAGAATCAATTGACGTTTTTGCTCATCTGCTTTTGTCATCAATTGGCGCTGATAGATTAGTTCAACAACCATGACGACCTTGAAGTTTTTATTTGTAAAAAATAGTTATTTTTCCCTTTCAACAATCATTACAGTTTACAGATATAGTTTGCATAGTGGTTCTTTCCTGGACGTGATTTAGCAGGTGTCTAAGGAATTAGAGGTATGCGCTACGCAAATAGTAGTGTTTAGAATTATTTCTTTATTAATAGAAGCATCTTACTATGATGAATGTTAATAATGTAATATCATTTACGATTAGTCATTCTTATTAAACAATCGGTTACGGAAAACCAATTTTTCGAAAGAACTTGACAGATTCTCCAGTTCTACTCATTTCGTTTACAGCATATTGGAAACCGACAGTCACATACATGGATCTGTCCTTACACTAAGTCTTGTGTTGTGGGTAACAGAAACTACGAGAGACTTTCTAGTCTATTAAATAACTAACACTGAAACAAATGTCTATGGTTCAAACAAACATTTGTCTCGGTGCGGGGGTTGATCCACGCAGAACAGTATTTAATAAAATTAATATGCATTATGCCTATTACTTTTTATGTTGTGCATATAAACATATTTGTAAATATCGTAACAACCAATTGAATATTTAATATGAGTAATCTTCAATACCATAAATTGCACGTACTCTTAATGCTACAAAATTATCCAAAGTGCTTTTTGGTAATAAAATCGAAATCAATGATGGATAAACGCAGTCTTTGCATACAAATAAATTCTTACGACTCCGCTTACGGCGGCCTTGTAACACATGCACGAATGTGGTCCATATTCTGTATACTTTGTATTTACAGTGTGGAAGTGGCACAACCTACTAAGCTTTAAACGTCAAAGGAGTAGACAGGTGTATTGGAACGCCCACGTTTCTTCGCTTATTATGTACTCCCACGTAATAAGTAAGGTTACCAGATGAAGTCATTTATTGGTTTTTAAATGAAATTAATTTTACTAACAGAGAAACCTAATAGGCATTTTCTAGCGTCAATTTCAGGACTTATCTATCGACTTATTAGTCGTATACTGCGTACGATTGTCTGTCTGCTACATTTTCACGCTTAAACCATTGTACAAAATGTTGGTATAGATGCATACGAGTAAGTACCTACTACTTTACATAAATACACCCAACAATCATATACATACATAGTTCTAACCTCAAACTAGGTACAAGTTCTGTGTCATGGGCGTCAGAAACTACATTTTCGGTCTTACTAACACCCAGACCCGAAACAAATATTTATGTATCACACGATCATTTGTCTTGGTGCGGGGATCGAACACGCGGCCTCTCGTTTAGGAAGCTACTGTCTATCCAACTGCGCCACGGGGCTGTCAATACGTAAAATACGTTGTAACCTATTTAGAGCGTGTAACTCTAGACGCAATAAAAGTTGTAAACAATACGAAGGTTGTATTTGTAAATCAATGATTTATTCTATTTGATGACCATGAGGAGATCCAGACATGATCCGAAAAAGTGGTGTTATGTCATCAATCGATGTCGTTTTTTATAAACTACGCCGTCTGTCTGTTCCTCTGTTTTATATATCTGGAATCGTTATAGTACGAATCTAAAATTTTCCCAAAAAAATGTTTTTCGCGTTTTTTTTCCTAAAAGTGAAATTTAGCTACTAGGCTAGCGTGGTGGACTATGGCCTAAACCCTCTCAAGTGTAGAGGAGACCCGTGCTCAGCAGTGGGCGTATATGGGTTGATGAAGAGAAGGCGAATATAAAAAAAGAAACTTTCTAGTAAATGAAACATCCCAGTGGTATTTACTAATTTATATAAAAAAGTTTGAAGTGCCTCACGACTCCCCCCTCATCTTCCGAAGCAATAGCGTAATTAATATACATAATTTACCCCAAACACTAGAAAACAATTCACTAATTTTGTTTGTAAACAAATGAGTTTGTGAAACCGGGTCGGAAGTGCATTCGAGCCAAGAGCAGTGCTATAAACGCTGCGATACGGTTACCTTGTTGCGGCTCGGAGGACCGCACTCAGGGCTAGCCGAGGGAGGCAAACCAACTGTGAAGGATGGAGGGGAGATAATGCCTATTTTTGGCGATGATAAAAACTTTTGTTGTTGTAATTAATGTGTTTTTAAGGCGTATTTTTATACATAAGAGGATTGACACATCATTGATTTAACATGTGTATTACATAATAAGTATTGTTTGCATACAAAGAATACTGAAAAAAAAATCAGAACTAATTGTCTTGTTTCAGGAACAAAATGCTGTTCTTTTCGGGTTGCGGCTTAATCGAAATGAACTATTTTCCGACAGAATGATGTTCCAAAGCAATTATTAATTACAATTACACACGCTTGTTTTTTTAGGAATTGACAGGGTTAAACACTTGAAACAACATTTTAGTAATTGTATTTAAATACTCACGTGGTGGAAAAAGGTTTATGTCGTGTTCCCGGAAAAAAATCACTCGTATAGTTGACGGAAAAGTCAGAAAGCACAAGAAATCCAAGCAGTCTACGATTCCTTAACTCAGCCATAATCTATTCACTTTGAATTCAATGTTCAATAAAACAAATTTACAGATTCAATAAAATGAAGCATGAAAGATTTTTCCCTTTACAAAAACCTAGTCATTAAAAGATAAAAGCTAAAGAGCTTATTAAACTATTTTTATTTTATTATTTATTTTACTATTTGACAAGCCACACTTCACAAAAAATTGTATTCTTCGTGGGTCAAGTTCCCCGAATGCGTTTCTAACTCCGAACCGGGTTAGTCACCACACTGGACGTTTCGAGATAAGTTTCCTGCGGTCCACTGCCGACGTCTTCACGACCTTTGCGTGGTGAAATGGTGAATGACGCGGGTTTCTGTTGACATCGACCTATTTCCATTGTCGCGTGTTGAGAACATCCTTTACGATGTTTGGGGAATTTTGTTGCTCAATTTTCAATGTAACGTGTTGGGATATAAAACTAGAAAAAATACTCCTAACAGTCACAGATATAAATGTATTGTTGTCTCTTTAGTGTCGTGGGTGTAAGAAATTGCGAGAAACTTTTCGTTCTCACAAGCACTCAGTGCCGAAACAAATATTTGTAGTTAACACAAAAATGTTTCTCGGTGCAGGAATCGAATTCGCGGTTTCTCATTTCGCTAGCTGGTATCTACCCAACGCCTTTAGTTACCTTAAATTAATTATTAAAGATACTTGAAAAATATTTGATATCGACCTGGGTTTAGAACCCGCAACCACAAGAGACTGTGGCTTGATAGCCTAGTCTAGTCTGAAAACCATAACACACTTCATAGTCTACATACATTACAATAACTTGACAACGTGACAAGTTCACTCATAAATTCAATAATGTCTATTTAACATTATTCTGATTTGGATCAGTCTTATGTAAGTAATGCTAATGCTACACGTCTGTCCTAATTGCATTCGAAACAGTTGAATAAACACATTAAAATCGTATCACGGGTCTTTACTCAATCTACGTACGTACTACACTGGACCAACAGTAAATAAGACTGGCCTTAGTCCACAAGATTGGTCTAGGATACCCAACACCAATCTAAAAAGCTCTTCATTGAGAATCTGGCATCGTAAAGGTCTCCCTAATACGTTTTCCTTAGCCTTAAAAATCAGTATCATTTTTATTAGTGCTTAAGAGTCTGCCAATTTCCTTCTTATTTTTATATAACAGCTTTTTCCTTATTAATTTTGTTTATTGAAACACCTTCCTTATTATTTATTCCTTATTATATTTGTTGTTGATATCAATGCAGGTGTGCAATTTGCACCTGAGTTTGGCCTAGTGCAAGTGGGCAGACTACACACAGAACTTGGTGTGCGGGTTTCATGACGATGTTTTCCTTCACCGTTAAAGCAAGTGATAATTGATTGTGAATACACATAACTTCGGAAATACAGACGTGTGTTGTGTACCTGGGGTTTGAACCCGCGGCCGCCGGGATTCTCGACCGCGCGCCTAACCCTAGAAGCCATCACTGCTGCTACAGTAACCTAAAATAAAACAAATAGCCAACATTGGCTGCCATCTTTGGGAATACAGACAGTGTGTGTCAATACAAAGATTTTTTTGTTCTCACGTAAGTTCCAGAGGGAGAGACCTTGGTACATTATCTGGTTTACGAGGCGAACGTGTCAAAGGCGAATCCGATTTGTGTTTAAAAATAGATGTAGGTAAGCAGGTCACATACCTTCCAACTATTTTATGACAATGTTTTAACACCTTCAGTAAACGTGACTCATTGCTGTTCTTGAATCTAGTTGCTCTAATTTTCCAAGAAGTCATCTTTTTATCTCGATCCATATACCTCCCAATGGCTAGGCCTCTTCTACAAGTGAGATTTAGGTCTTAGTCCCCGTCCCTAACCTAGTGTGGGTTGGCCAACCCAATAAATGACCTAATAAATTCAAAAGAAATTTTAGGTGTGCATGTTTCCTTAACCGTTAAAGTACGTAATAATTAATTGTCAATACACACATAACTTTGAAAAGTCAGAGGTGTGTGCCCAGGCTTTGAACCCCATTCTGGCGAGATCCTCGACCGCATGTCTAAACCTCGAGGCTAACACTACTTTTCCACAAAGTAAGTTGTTTTTACGAGTAGTTCTATAGCTATTGAGTTTACGTATGTTTTAGTTTATGTTTATATACAGGGTGGTCAAAAAGTCGTGGATCAAACGAAACAGAGAGATAAAGGAGGTAATTTCCAACAAAAAATCTTTCTACAGCATGGCCATAACTTCATTGCGCGAAAATTTATGCATACTTTTGTGTTTTTCAAGGAAAGTACCGAGTTTTTTTACAATTTAATCAATAAAAAAAACAAATTGATTAAAACAATAAAACAAAAGGTTTTGTATTATGACTTGATAATGTATCAACACAAAAAAAAAAGTATTGCAGCTCGTGGTACCAAATTTAACGAGCAATTAATTTTTTCCCGTAAATTTTGAAGCAATACAAAAAATTACTTCTCACTTTAAGAGCATCCTGTGAAAAAAAAATGTATTACGGATAAGTGACCCTGTATTAAAAAAACTTGCTGATTTAATGTTGTTTCAAATGAGGTACAACACTTTACTAAATGACCTTTACTTTTGGTTTTATGGTCGATTTTTCATATCAAGATGCAAATTCATTAAATTTGCCTTATTCAAAATAATTCATTATTCTATCATAAACGGCCAGTTTTTTGTACTTTGGAATGCTAGAACTGTTCTGTTCTTGTTACACTTAGGGTTTATGAAAAGGACAGAAACTCTTTCACACTAACCATTTAATCCATTGTCGAAAAAGTGTCTTAGTTCATGTAACTAATCATTTTTAAGAAACAACAGGTTCATCACAACTCTGTGTAAATAAACTGGAGCCCTTATGAAATAAAAAGAACAATTATGACTTAGTGGTTTAATGAATTATTTTTTTACATTAAATGTTCAACCGAACAAGAACTACGACAGAAGCTCGAGTTTGCTAGGTTATGAATTATGAATAACACAGGTACATTCCGCCGATTACGTGCGAATTTTATTAGGCAGTGCAGATTGTGCATTACGGTTAGAGGTAGGCACTTTGAACATTTAATGTAAAAAAAAAATCATTAAACCTCTAAGTCATAATTGTTCTTTTTATTTCATGATGGCTCCAGTTTATTTTCACAGAGTTGTGATGAACCTGTTGTTTCCTAAAAATGATTAGTTACCTGAACTAAGACACTTTTTCGACAATGGATTAAATGGTTAGTGTGAAAGAGTTTCTGTCCTTTTCATAAACCCTAAGTGTAACAAGAACAGAACAGTTCTAGCATTCCAAAGTACAAAAAACTGGCCGTTTATGATAGAATAATGAATTATTTTGAATAAGGCAAATTTAATGAATTTGCATCTTGATATGAAAAATCGACCATAAAACCAAAAGTAAAGGTCATTCAGTAAAGTGTTGTACCTCATTTGAAACAACATTAAATCAGCAAGTTTTTTTGATACAGGGTCACTTTTCCGTAATACATTTTTTTTTCACAGGATGCTCTTAAAGTGAGAAGTAATTTTTTGTATTGCTTCAAAATTTACGGGAAAAAATTAATTGCTCGTTAAATTTGGTACCACGAGCTGCAATACTTTTTTTTTGTGTTGATACATTATCGAGTCATAATACAAAACCTTTTGTTTTATTGTTTTAATCAATTTGTTTTTTTTATTGATTAAATTGTAAAAAAACTCGGTACTTTCCTTGAAAAACACAAAAGTATGCATAAATTTTCGTGCAATGAAGTTATGGCCATGCTGTAGAAAGATTTTTTGTTGGAAATTACCTCCTTCATCTCTCTGTTTCGTTTGATCCACGACTTTTTGGCCACCCTGTATTGGCTTGGTTATGTCGTGTGACAGTGTGCATGTTTAAGATGACAATCAACTAGAATGTAAGAATTACACAAATTTAGATTCGTCTTTCAGTAAATATTATTTAAGCGAACAAATAAAAACTCGATAAGATTGAAATCAATGGTGATTATAAAAAAATCAGTTTCTACAAAAGACATTTTTAATATTCGAATTAGCTCGATCGAGATAAAAACAACACAAGTAATTTTACCGGCGTCTTTTTTTATTTGACGTTCCGTCTCATTAGAGAATTAAATTTTATTTTATTTAAAGTAACGAAATTGATTTTATTGACGTATGGTTTGCGTAATAGGTGTAAAAAAATAATATGTATAAATTATTTTGCAGCATTTTTTTCCCATTCGACGTTTATTTAAATAAATTAATTAAGAAATCAAGCATGTATGTTACCCGTACATACGTACATTATCACCCCACATGAGGATACAAGTCATATGTTGTGGGTATTAAAAACTATTAGAGATATTTTCATTTCACAAATACCCAAACCCTAAACAAATATTTGTCTCGGTGCGGGGTTCGAACCCACGGCCTCCTATTTCGCACGCTAATATCTAGCTAAGTGCGCCATGGTTCTATCTGCTAAAATATTAATTAACTTAACGTAGCATACAATACTTTTTACTTGTATACAACCTTTGGTATCACGTAAAATTATTTCCGATTTTTTATAAAGTTCGCAATTATGTATCTACTATTATAATCAACTCAGATTTATGAACAGGAATGACAAATTCTAATAGTTTTGACAAATCGCCAAAATGTCGTGCCAGTATTCCGACTTTATTTATAATTCGTTTAATATTTAGCTTTTCCGCATTTATCTTGGAATGTAGCACTAATAGCTTGAAATGTTATTAAATATATACGTCGTCATAATATGCACATTCTTAGGATGTAGTTGCATAAATATAATCTTGACATAAAGAGTCACCTAAAAAATAGTTCTGACACATATAACTTCGGAAAGTCTGAAGTTTATGCCCAGAGTTTGAACCTGCGACTGACGAGACTTACTCGTCCGCGCGCCTGAACCTTTAGACCGTGGAGACAATGAATGAATGAATTATCCCGTACTTTAACGGCGAAGGAAAACATCCTGAAGAAATCCCAACAAATAAAAGTTTTCAAGAATTTCTTGGGCGTGTAGTCCACCAACCTGCACTAGGCCAGCGTGGTGAACTAAGATCTATCCTCTCTAAGTTGTAAGGAAGGCCCATCCCTAACAGTGGTACGAATATGGGCTGATAGTGACTGAATGTCAAAAAAAAATTATTTCGACAAGCCTTGGTAGTGGACACACTTATGCCGGTTTTTCTTCAATTGATATATACACACATGACTAGCTATAGAGATGAGATATTTCACAACTGTCTTATAAAGTCTTCTAGGAACATTAGTTATATCTTTAAGCCCGCCAGGAACTACCAGTAAATACAATAAAAAAAAAATAATTGGCTTCCGACCGTTCCTGGTGGAAGTCATAGGGGGAGGCCTATGTCCAGCAGTGGACCAAAATTGGCTGAATTGGATGATGATGAAAATAAAAACTAATTAATAATAAGATTAAAAAAAAACGATTTATTATAATCATTAATTCATAATCGATTACATTATAATCGTAATACTAAATCTGCAGTCATGATTACGTGTCCAAGGCGACGGCGACATTCGCATTAGTCATTACCTGCATGGGAACAAGACAATGAAAACGTAATAGTAAATAAGTTTGTAATTCAAATGATGGAGTGTAAACATGTACTTAAATCACGTGTTGATATTTCGTCCTCGGATTTTACACGAGACCACCGTCCTTTTACGATTCAGGGTGCTCGTGGACAGTTCCGTGCAAAAGAGAAAAGCTACGTAAAACTATTGTTTATCTTCTTTATCATCAGCCCTTATACGTCACACTGGGAAAAGTCTCCTTTGCAACTGAAAGGGTTTATGCTAGCGTGTTGGCGGTTTGAACACCTAAGAACTTTTAGGTGGGCAGGTTTCCTCACGATGTTTTTCTTCACCGTTAAACTTAAATAACATAATAATAAATCTATTTCCATTTTAATTTTATTCGGCTGTTCTATGTGCAATATAGCTTAGCACCTTATGGTTTTTTAGGTCCACTCGAAATGGAGAGTTGACTTGCGAGAAAATTTAACGACACTACGATTCTACCGCAGCTGACACAATCAGAACAGTCAGTCACGTTTTTGTGATATTTTTTGTTTTCTTTTGGTTCGTGTTTTTATTTTTTATTATAACGCAGTTGCACCGACCTGTCCCTTCATAAAGAGGGCAGTAGCTTCTACCATTAGTAAAATGTGTGTCAATGCTGAATAGATTGCATACCACGTTTCACCTTTCAGTGTTCGCTTTGTGTTTTGTTTGAATATTTTTGTATAAGCGTTGTGCGATGGAACTTGTAATTGGATATAGGTCAGTTTGGAAGAAAGTATATTATCGTATTAATGTTAATGTCAATGTGAATTGAAGATCATACATATGTGCATATCCTCTTTTAAACGTATTTTTCTTTGTGTTGGCATTAATCTTCTTACCTTGGACGTGTTGGCTGCATTGTTTAATCAAAATATATTATGCGAGTCTGTTCTTTTTGGATATATTAGTCTTTGTATTACAACTAAGTATCATTATCAATCCTTATGGGTCCCACTGGTGGGTATGGGCTTCCTCTACAGAGAGGGTTTTAAGCCTTAGGTCCACTATGCTGTCCTAGTGCGGGTTGGCGGACTGCACACATAAAAAATTCTCAAGAGCTTTCAAGTGTACAAGTTTCTTCACGATATTTTTCTTTACGGGTGACGTACGAAAGACATAGGTGCCTGGAGTTTGTATCTGCGACCGTTGAGATCCTCCATCATTGAGAAGCCATCACGATTTGCTATTGAAAAAAATACTTAAAATTCCCACTGTTCCATTCCTCGACTCGTGAATCAAATGCGTTACCTTACGCTCGTACTCGGCTAGGGCTACGAAGGAATACATATTAATAGATTCTTTGTTAATCACATTACTACGTAAAGCTAAAAGAAAACTTTACTTTAAATCGATGGGTAATGATGACAAAACGTGGAAGTAAACAAACACTCGATATGAATCATGTAAAAATATCGAGAAATGATATTAAATTACCCGCGCCATTTCGCCTTGTGCACAACCTCGTGTCTGAGTGCTGTCAGATTAATAATAATGACGGGGTAATATCGATACGCTTAATATCGATTTTAGTGTATTTTTTAATACATGTATACCAGTGGTTTGAACTAGGGGCGGTATTTCCGTAGAAGCCCAAAAGCCGTTATTGTTATAAGCCAAAAGTCGTATATAGTTTCCAATTATTGGGGTACAAGCAGTGATGGCCTCGAGGTTTGGGCGCGCGGTCGAGAATCTCGGCGGTCGCGGGTTCGAACCCCAGGCACACACCTCTGACTTTTCGAAGTTATGTGCGTATTCACATTGAATTATCACTTGCTTTAACGGTGAAGGAAAACATCGTGATAAAACCTGCACACCTAAGAGTTCTTAGGAATTTCTTAGGTGTGTAGTCCGCCAACCCGCACTAGGCCAGCGTGGCGGTCTATGGCCTAAACCCTCTCAATGGTAGAGGAGATCCGTGCTCAGCAGTGGGCGGATATGGGTTGATGAAGAAGGGGTAGCAATATTCTTAATTAAAGCTTAAAGATTTTTGTTCGGAATTTTGTAAGCCAAACTGGGGTTTTGGGTTTCTACGCAAGTACCACTACTTACTGGTTTGAACTTCCAATCATCGAGAATCTCGACCCCGTGTCCAAATCTCGAGGTAATTATGACTTACTATATAACATGTGTTTTAATACAATCGTACATTCACAGACAATATCTGTCAATTGTTTCTGAGCCAATGGTTCAAACTATTACAACGTTTTCATTAAACTGTTTCAGATTATTGCTCCAAGGATTTTAACGTATTTGTAAAATTTTATTTAAAAGTCGTTGAACCTTCGAACGCTTGTTTCATGATTCTTAAAACTGTAAATTTTATCCAGCTTTTGAGCAAGTGGTATTCAATTGCTTTACTTTCTATTTCTATTACTTTGTCTTTTACTAGATAAAAACTCTTTCATATAGCTCTTTTTAGTCGACAGAAGTCTAATTCGGTGAAAGTCTGTAAAAGCAGATGGTGCTGATTAAAACGTACAAAATCTGTGTGTTCACAAAGTATTGTAAACAAAACAACATGGACACTTTTCAGAAGAAAGAATGTCTATAATACTAATAACAACAAATACTAATTATTAAAAGTCTTAACGATTTTTGCAAATAAATAAATTAAGTAATAAGAATTCTGTAGAAATATTTTACCAATTGTTTGTTAAGTGTTTACGACAGCAAATATTTTGTTATTTAGTTGTGTCGTAATTAAAATGTTTCAAAGTTCAAACCCTATTTACATTTTTATGAAACAGAGTCAAACATTAAACTTAAACCATTTTACGCAAAAATCTTCCACTAAATATTTTTTTAAAATAAATAGCTTGTTTATTTGAATTTATTGAACAAATTAGATTCGTTTATCAGGCACAGGTAATACCACGACTCAATGTGTCATCCTATGCGAGTCAATTCAACCAGTTACTATATCATCTAGCTGTTAATATTGGCTCCTAAACGCAGGCCACGTGCCAAATCACTATAATCTATTTATTAACCAAAAAATATTTATTGCGTCAATTCTCCACAATTATGTAACAAATCGCTTCCGATGTACTCATATTTTGATGATTAATGTATTGGCATTTTATCAAGATATTTGGTTTATAGCGCTATTTTATCTGGACGCGTGTGTGTCTGGAAGTTTCAAATATAGGGATCGGCTTAGGTTTTGTGTTTAAGTTTTATCATCACAATTCGTTGTGGTAGATGACAGTTGCTTGGGGAATTTGAATTCGGAATACGTAAGAGTATTTTTTGAAACGGCCAGAAAGCTTTGCAAACTCTATCTTAGTAACAACGGTTAGAGATTGTTTAACTAAAAACGCCAATGTTTTTTGTATGATTGTAAAGAAGCAAGTAAACCGTATCTAACTTATGTGTGTGAGGTTGAATCCACACTAAAACCACAATTTATTACTATCTTATTGAAAGCACAAAGACTGGCTAAGATTGCGGGCGGAATCTTAAGTACATTTAGATTTTTCGAACTGTCGCGTACAGTCGAATGAATTGACGGGATGAGGAAAATATCGTGAGAAATTTTTAAAACGAAGTATTTTTTATTTTCTAGAAGTCTTGCAATCTGCATAGCAACGATTCGACGACTTTATTGCTCTCAGTTGTAAAAGAGGTTTATGCTTTGTAGTGCATTCATTTTATGTATTTATGTATCTTATACTTGATTCGTATGGGTAAACTAATAAAATAAAAAAAGATATAAGGAGACTTGATCGAAAAGAAATAAAAAAATGAGTTGAAAATTTGCATGTAATATCGATATTAGGCCAATCATTTTTTAGCAACTTGATATTGCTCTCCTACTGCATAAAATCTCCAGATGCAGCCAGCCAATAATCATCCGACCTCCTTTACGACTGATGGGCTTTAGACCTTACTGCACCACACTGGCCTAGTGCGGGTTGGGGGAATTAACCTGAATATTATACAAATGTAGTATACTGCAGTCTTTGCTCAAATACTGGAGTTTAAAGGTCTTCGAATAAATATTTATCGATATTGATTTACTGCGGCACATCTCTGAACCGATAAAGCGCCATTACAGCAGACGCTGCCGCGGCCCCGAAACAGTCGAGTGGACGCACTCCACTCCTTATTCTGGATAATTTCATGTATTAATAAGAATTTCTAGCCTATTCAGTGGGTAAATTTATTATTGTAGCCACTGCTATTAAAATGTGTGTTTTTGTTCAATAAATAATTACTTTAAAGGCCTTATATATAAACATCAGTTAATAAACTACTTTTGTGTACTTAACTGAAATAATATACGAATAAATAGCATACTTTATAGCAGGGCTTCCCAAACTGTGCGTCGCGACGCCCCGGGGCGTCGCGGCAACATCCGAGGGGCGTCGCGAGGCGATCGGCAAACATTCGCTGTCCGTATTTTTCTGATAACCTCATATTACGCTAACTACTGCTGTTTTTATTTCCAGTAAAGTAGGTAGTTTTGATGATGGGGGAGGGGGGGGGGGTGCGTCGCAAGAAAAATAATAATTCTGTAGGGCGTCATAGTGTAAATAAGTTTGGGAACCCCTGCTTTATAGTATGACCCCGTGCGAGCTCTAGGACCTCTAGGTTATGGGTTCGATTTCCGGATCAAGTAAAGCTTTATTGAGCTTTATTTAGCAAAGTCTCCGCAACACGTGAGACTGATACATTCGAGTATACCTGGCACACGAATTCATTCCTGTAATATTGAATTCAAGCACAAAGAATGTACATGATTCATCATTATCATCAGCCCATATACGTCCCACTGCTGGGCACAAGCCTCTTCTCACATTTAGAGAGTTTACTAATAAATCACGGCGCTCTAATACTGGCAATCCCAATGAAAGAATAAAGAAAAAGAAATTATAACCAAAGTGAAGTAACATAAGAACAAATAAACAAGCAAACATTAGTTATTCCAAGAAGACATACAGATCATTCCGCGGAATAAAGATAATGCCGAATGGAGCCAGAATTAGTCCCGATCGTAAACACTGCGAGCTTTGCACATGATACACCAAGGATTTCCCCACAAGCGGCTCAAGTGCTCTACATCTTCCTCAATATGCTCACACATGTGGTTTTGGATAACTTCGATGACCTATATGGAATATGCCTTTAATAAAGTAGCATCTTACAGACCACAGAACAGGATGATACCTTGAAAGGAAATGACAGCATGACGACCGAGCCGAACCAACGATTAAATTATGACACGGCCCCTTCTTATTAATTCGGATAGCATGTAATATAAAGAACTTTATAATGGGTGACAACCAATATCAGTTCTTCATTTTTGGTTGGAATTTTTACCATTCCTGTAATCCTAGTAAAGTAAATAGGTGGCAGACAAGAGGCGACACTTATCCTCATACAAAATACTGTCTAATTACCTTCTAATCTTATTCAGTTTATCAGCGTTATAGACAGACTTTAGGTAAAGATTTTAACATTACGAATCGGCGCTTGACGGCTATGTGGCGGGTCGCTTTCGGCTAGCGCTTTGGACAAAGAGCTAAACCATCATAAGCCGCCCTCAACACTAAATGTAAAGTGCTGATAAATAAAATGGTTTTAAAGACTCTTATTAATAAATCACATAATTTTAACCAACCTCCTTTCAACAAAAAGAACATGAAATGAAAACCAGTATAAAATTCCGTGCAATAACTTAAAGCTGAATTTTAATCTCGGATTAACACGTAATATTTCGCCTGGTTACAATGTTGTATGTAAACAACGGGCCTGAATTAATTAACGTCAACATTTCTCAGAATCGTAAAGAAACTTATGTTCTTGCTGCGTTTAATTGAAAATTATGTAATTAATTGTACTGAGGTAGTCGGTTTTTATTTACTTGTATTGGGAATGAACAAAGCGCAGATAATTTTAAATTAATTGTTTTTGGATAAATGCTACATATACAGGAACAGTCTTGCTCTTATTTATGACCTTACAGAATAATAGTTTTATTTTTAGGGAATAAATTTATAACTTACATAAATGAGCTGTATGGAATATTATTTTTGGTACAATAGAGGCTTGGTAACAAAATAATATCTCTGAAGTTAGTAACGTTATATAACCTCTTCTTTCTATTATTCTTTTATAAATTTCTAAGATTTTTCTTTTTTCCTATTATTATTATGTAACAAAATATCATTATTTAGATGACGCAGGTTTAAAGATTAGTTTCTAAATATTTTATCACTTCTATATACTTTCAAATACTTCTAGGTTATTTTATAAACACTTCTTAAAATAGAGTAACGATATTTTTGAGATGAAAAATTATCATTCATCTTTTAAACAAAAATGCCTTGAAATCGAAAGAATTCCAATTGCTATTTTTACATTAATAGACCCGTCATTTCGTGGTCATAAAATTCACAAAGGTCCCAAGGTCCATCACAAGGAAACTTCACAACGGAATTTATCACTAAAATATATTCATGAGCCATCACGATTTACTACAATCATCACATTTCTTTTTAATTTAAATACATGAGAATAAAAATAAACTTGTAAAGGGAAAATAACAAAAGAAATTTCTCGTCGTGTCATCGACGAAAGACATATATGTAATCGCGATATTAAATAAAACTTGCCCTTTTCTGGACATGAGAAAGAAACACAAGTTATTTTCGTTCTTTCACTTGTCAGGAACAATGGTTTAAACCTGTTTCTGAGGTTTATATATTTATAATAGTGAAGGGAAAGTTAATTTTACATGCATACGTACTAAGCTCCATAAAGTGTAGGTTAGGAAATCACAGATTGGAGTTTGGATATGTCCCCGAAAAACGGCAATAGCATTGCCCTTTATTACGTAGGACTGATACATACCAGGCCAAATATGGGCGCAGAAATACACCTCTATGTACTCTGTCAGTAGATACAAACGTGAAGCTTTGTATACATATGCAAAACGATTAAGTGGGTACAAAACTAAGTATGTGATTAGAATTAGAATCAGCAGATCTCTTTTTTTCTAGCTTAGTTACTAAATAAAAATGTTGAAGTTCATTTGCCCATTTCGCCAGACTTGTAGACGCGTGGATATTCCGGGAACAGTTTCATCGATAAAAATAAAAATAATTTGCCCGAACGTAGACAAATGGCGTGTCATGAGTTCAGGCTTCCGGCATGTGAAGATGAGAATCGCCTCATATTTATTGCAGTACTTTACCCTTTCTCTTCACACTTTGATGATTTTGATAGTGAAATATCATCAGGCAAAAGGCAAATGCTCTCAAATTTTAATTCCCGGGTAACGATCCATACCTACATCCATAAAACAACGGTTTTATATTGCCTAATTTATTTTGGTTGCTTGTTTGTATTGTAGGCTTTTTACAAAATATCACTTATATTTCCTTTAAATAGATGACATCTTCAGGCATAAGTGTGCTGAGTGCGGATGAAATGCACTGTTGATTTCCGGGTCGGTTACTGTTGAGCTTTTTATTAGCAAACAGCGATGAACTAGCCCTATATCATGGTGGACTTATAAAGTGGTTGTAGTGCGTGAAGACGTGATAGAAAAAGGGGTGAATGTAGACATGACGGCTGATAATTCTACCTTGATCATCATAATCTTTTAGCCCTGTTCCCAATTTCATATATAACAGCATATTTTATCCTTCTAAACAACCCTATCACTGATAGGGATAGGGCGTTTTTATGCGAGCTTAATCTCGGTCGAAAAAAGGGCAAGATCTCGCGAGATTAACGAGATTGTACTGGAGTATAAAAACGGCTTATTCGAAGCGCGGCAGCGCGCGATCTGACACGAACGGACCTTCGATATGCTAAACTATTAAAGTTTGTGAGTAACTGCCTGAGATCTGTGGTCCCAACTAGCGCCGAATCCGAAAGGGCCTTTTCAGCAGCTGGTTATCTGGACAAAAAAATAAGAAGCCGTTTAGCAGACGACACTTTGGACAAATTGGACTATTTTCAAAATAATTCTTAAATTGTAATAAATTGTGATTTGTGATTTTAATTGAACAAATATTATTTCATTTAATTGGTATATTTTGTTATCTATAATTTTCGATGTTCTACTGTACTGAGTAGTATAGTTTGTTATTTAATTGTTAAGAATAATATCTCAGTTTAATAGTCAACTCAAGTTTTGTTTGATGTAATTAATTTTTTTTTTGATAGATACATACGTAAAAGCGTAAGAGCATACTACTTAAAATTATTTAAAAAAAAAATTGAGTTCGTTACGTCAAATATGATTATAAATTTATAATGCATGAAAAAGTCTTGAAAAAAATTGTGATAATAAATATTTTTATAATACATATTTATATTTTTTATTATTATATACCTCATGTATTCAAATATTGTTATTATTTGATAAAAACAAACACAACACTGCTAATTTCGCGAGATTTCGCAATTGCCGAGATCTCGCGAGATTGATTTTCATAAACTCGCGAGATCTCGCTTGAGCCCAATCTCGCGAGATTTGCATTTCCTAAGGTAGACTTAAAACATGTAGCTCAACTAGGGTTTAGAAACACACCACTGCATTCGTAGATGCAGGCGTGAAAATAAAAAAAAATCTTATCAGAGGCTAGTTAAATTCCACAAGGTAAAAGTATTCGTCTGCCAAAAACTATTACTTTCCACCGATGTGTACGATTACAATTTGGCAATGGTCGCGGCGAACTTTTCAATGTCGAGGGATATCTGGCTGATCTCAACCACACCTGCTGTGAGTCATGCGTCGTATTAATTGCTTGGCAGGTATGCCAGCTTTTTTACTCCGCCATAGATTTGTACGCGAAATTGTGAGGTCGCGAGATCATAGGGCGTTCACCTGTGTACTTATACATCTTTATATGTCTAATTGTCATTGACCTCGTGTATGGTCGAATGGGGTTAGATTGGACATTCATAAGTACCTATCACCCTAGAAGTGGTCAGGGGAATCTGAGGCAGCGATGGGGGAGAAAAAAGTGACTTTTTTAATTGACGAAGTTTTAAGTCGTTATGGCTTCGAGGTAAAAGCACGCGGTAGAGAATCTAGTTAGACGCGGGTACAAACTCCAGGATCACGTCTCTGTAATTAAACTAATGGAAAATCGCCTCTGAAAAATAGTGAAAGCTCTGTCTGCATATTTCTGAAGACTATTGAAATGAAATCCACCGTCATCTAATTTTGTGAAGAAAAAAAATTCAACAGCTATTGAGCTTCTCTGTTAGAACTTTGGAATAGATCGTGACTCTCTCACCAATTTATCATACACGCAGATGTTACAGCTGAACTAGTTTTCTATGTGAACAACACTTGATGGCCAATTGCACTAAAAATGGCAAGGAGACCAGGATGGTCGGTACCCAGTTGGTTCCAATAATAACACAATTAAGAAACAGCTTAAAACAACACCACCTCACCTTGCAAGCTCGTCCTTGTTGCCTACATAATACGGGCGGAACTAGCACGTGTAGCTAAATAAACAAGCGAAAGTGAAGAAATATATTATTATTGGCATGCGGAGTAACTGACAAGACCTAATTTTGCAATAATTCATTCACTCAATAACCGTAATTGAACTTTCAACTCGTTTATTGTACACGTGGAAGTAAGTCTTCCACGTTCTTTCATTGTATAGGTGATCAAGGCTGTAATCACTTTGTTTGGTATATAAAAAACAAAGACGAAAAAGGCTACAACTTTGGCTACATAGGTCTGTCATAACATAATTTTTATCTTTTCGTCGCGTGAGGAATTTTTGATGATTTTTGAGGTCAAAAGTTGCGGTCAAGAAGTGACTAATTATTAAAATATTGATTATAAAAAGGTTTTAAATTGTTTACTTTTAATTTTTGTGCATAGGTCTGCTAAGGAAGTCATTTACGACAAAAACCTTGTTATTACAGGAGTTTAGGCTATTTACCAGCATGTAAGGCTTTGTAATGGTTGTTAACTATATACTCAAAGAAAGGGTTCGCGAAAAAGTACATATATCTTCATTATTTATCGATTGTATTTTTAATCCTGCGTACTTAATTTTACAAACCGTAAATGACATACGAACCTATTACAGTATTTCGAATTTTTTTAAACTCCGTGCTGCTAAGCGTGCGTACCAGTAGATAAGCATCATCGCTACTTTCAGCGATCCAGATATCGCACTGGAGACTCCTTCAAATAGAAGTACCGTTTCTAAACGCTTCTAAGATGTTAAAAACATCCTGCGTAATGCTTGCCCGTAAAAAATAACAGAAAAAGAGAATTTCCTGCGTAATTCTAATCATTCAGAACAGGTAAAAACTCAGGAAATTGTTAGAATTAAAACATCGATCGTGTAATTTGCGATGGAAAAGTGGTAAAAAATCGAGTGGATTCGCTCGAATTGCTATTGAACTAGTTTAATGATTCGTTCATGGTTTTTGCTTATGTTTTTAAGCCACTTATTTATCTACACTTAAGATCGCCATTTGAAGCCCATTTAGCAAATCGTCGAGAATTTTCCGGCAATGATCAGCGTTTGTCATAAAAGGGTTTTCTTCTTCTTTTCTACTGATCAATACCAAATGTTTTATTTAGTGTATTACTTTGTAGACTTGTGTTCTATGTACTGTAGTATATAATAAACGACTCTTTTACAAAGACAATGCTAGCACGTAGCCTATTGTAAATTTTTCTTGTTACGTTCCGTTCGCCAGAATACGAGTATATACCAACGTTTCTTATATCAAAATTGACAAAATTCATCATCGAAAGCTTATCCATGATTCGAGTATACTCATTATTTTATCTATCTTTCTTTCAAAACAAAATTTATTTAACAAAAGTACTGCAAGTTTCGTAGGAAAGATGATGAAATAGCATTGATTTTGCGCTGTCCATGTCCCAAACCTACTTACGAAACCAATTAGCCCAATTTGCAGCAGCAGATAAAATCTCAAATGTACTGATCATAAATTAAGTTGATGCCAAACCTTGCACTCGGTCACTTTGGCGACAGTACAAGATCAAGGAGACCTCTGCCATAAATTAAAGTCATAAACTCATCATTCCAACTGATATTATTTTTGACGCGAGCGGGAAAGTGACTGCCGAGCAGCTGACGGTAATTATTGTCTGAATAAAAAAGCACTTGGTTGGTAGGTCGGAAAATGTGCTATTATAACCGAATCGTCTTCATGACAAATGCACCCAATAGTATATAAGACAGTGGATGTATTCAGACCGTCATCGATCACGGTCTTTTTACTTCTTCATCAACCCATATACGCTCACTGCTGAGCACGGGTCTCCTCTACCATTGAGAGGGTTTTAGGCTGGCCTAGTGCGGGTTGGCGGACTACACACCTAAGAACTTTTAGGTGTGCAGGCTTTATCACGATGTTTTCCTTCACCGTTAAAGCAAGTGATAATTCAATTTGAATACACACATAACTTCGAAAAGTCAGAGGTGTGTGCCTGGAGTTTGAACCCGCGACCGCAGAGATTCTCGACCGCGCGCCTAAACCTCGAGGCCATCACTGCTTCCACTGGTCTTTTTATACTCTGTATAAACTAAGATTTAATTTCACACTAATGATCAGATCACTTGTAGGGGGCATTACAAACTCCAAAAGACTTGGTTCACGACTTGAATCACGACCTTCCATTCCACAAGCTGGTGTCTAGCCAACTGCGCCACAGAGGCTGTCAAAATCAAACAACCAATAAGGATAATTTATGAAGTGTTAAGAAATGTCTAAACGTGACGATAGAGTGTTTTCGGATTGTTCGACTGACTTATGATTTGTAAGCTGTTTTTACATTTACAACTGAGAGGGGTAGGTCTTTATCCAGACACTTTGTGATTACACACAAAATTGTCTCAGGCATTAATTCCACTTTTGCATTGTGTCAGTAGTTCTAAATAAATAAAACTGAGAAATTTCGAACAATTCAGATGTGCAGGTTTACTCATGATGTTTTCTTTCACCGTTCAAGAACGTGATAATTCATTGTAAATACATACATAACTTAAGAAATGAGAGGTATATGCTTAGAGTTTGAATCGGCGACCTCAACGGTTGTAGGCAGCGCGTCTAAGCCTCGAGGCCATCACAACTTTTTTACCTTTTTATTACGTCCTTATTATTGTTGCTACCATCAGCTGATTGAACTCAGACTGTCTAATTCCATTTGCTTCAATGGAATTTTATCAACAATGAATGAAAAACAAATAGCAATCTCCAGATAAGCTATTATCTAATTCGAATGATAAGGAAAACTCGTTTGTAATTGACTCGGAATTCTATTGTTTACCTTCTATCCGGTTTGTGGTTAGTGTCATTGTCGTGTTAATTGTAAGATGTGTTACGTTGATGGTTTACTGTTTCTAAGAATGTCAAATGGCATAATTTACAATCTCGTTTGCTACTTCATCATCATCATCATCATCAACCCATATACAGACGTTGCACTGCTGTTGGCCTCCTCTAAAATAGAAAGCGTTTAGGCCTTAGTCATCCCCGTTGGCCTAGTACAACGACACACTTAAGAAATTTCTAAGAACTTTTAGGGGTGCAGGTTTCATCACGGTGTTTTCCTTCACCGTTAAAATATGTCATAATTCTTTGTCAATATACACTTAACTTCGTAAAGTCAGAAGCGTGCGCCTAGGGTTTGAACCCGAGATCGTTTAGTAGTTGATTTCGCGATTGCTAGTTATCCCTATTAAAAAAAATGAAAAATTGTAGATTTTCCCCCATGAAAAATCTCCTTAATGTGTCCGGCATTAAGATACTTGAATATCCAAAGTTGTAAGTAAAAAAAAAAAAACTATATAATAATCAACATTCTATACTACTAACCTATTGTTGTTTCCTATTAACGAAGGTCTACACATTCGGCGCCAATGATACCTCAATACGCTATATATACCAAGACTCGTAAATATTTTTACACGGCAATCCATCTCTTCAAAGCTCTTCTCAAAATATCTATCGAGGAATTCACCATTCCCTCGGTTAAATCCAACTGTGCCCTTTATAACCCTATGTTCGATGTTATTTATAATATTTACTATAACACATGTCTGTCTGTATAGTACGCTCCAGTAGCGTGGAATGCGACCTTGCTGGACTAGAAATAATGGTGTTCCTCAAGTACCAAACTATTCATTCCATGATAGGTTGACCACATAATATTATGTATTTATTACTTATTATATTAAAATTTCAGTTTATTTCAGTTATAATGATAATTTAGAACAAATATTTGAAAATAGCAAATCAACCTACTGCAAATAGATGCCTCATGTTAAGTCTCTTCATAAAGGGCTACGGCCACGGTCTGTTACAGAGACCTTATTACATGGGATGCAGATATATAGGAAAGCTCGTTTTGGTCTCTGTAGAGCGTGATTGTAGACTTACAAGACACATTCGGACGTCCCATAAGTTGTGGACGCCCGTAATCAACACAGATAACACTCTTTTCCGTCCGAAGAATAAAAAACCTTCTTAAAGTATAATAATTGAAAAAGAAAAGAAAAGGTGACCTTTATGTGTTGCTGAGGAAATTTGTCTGTAGTAATTCTAAGATATTGTATCAATATGTCTATTTGTAGACAAGTTAAGACAAAAAGAATAAGAAATATTTTAATTTAGAACGCCTTTCAGACAACCTTTTCAATCTATTTATGGAAGACGAACTGTGAAAATTCTTCACAGCCGAAAATGGAGCCACAATTCCAGGTTAACAAAAATTAGCATCGGACTAAAACGAAACTATGTCTGTGTTATTTTTTTTTGCAAAAAAAAACAATGCATCTTTCAGTATTAGTTTTGGCTTTAGTGTGTCACTCGACAGAATAATGTCGACATGGGAGTAGCTTTTATAGCAGAGTAGGTTTTTGTATACTTAATCGGTGAACTAAATACCTATAAAATTTAGAAAAATTCCGCCAATCAAAATTCCAGTGGCCCATCATACCATTAGTGCAACCTCATTTTAAACAAAGCTATATTTAAAACCACTCTTAATTGAATTTAGAATAGAGAATATTTTATTACATTCCTTACAAAAACATGTTAATGGCGACCCTAATTTTCCGTACTTTTTACCGTGGCAGTGTTGCCAGTTTAATATGGCACGCGTCTCCGCCCCGCTGCTTCGGAAATACAACACACTTACCGTTGTTTAGTTATACCTGACGGCTCTGGGCGCGTTGGACGACCACATCTAACGTAGGCAAGGAGCTGTCAATGGCATAGATTATAGGATCTCAATTTTATTACACCCCGATACTAAAGTACAGATTATGTATGTAAAGATTTGGGTATGTGTATGTCTGTAGCATGTTTTATCATCATCAGCCTATATTCGTCCCACTGCTGTTCACGGATCTCCTCTGCAACGGGAAGGTTTAGGCCTTAGTTAACCACGCTGGATTAGTATTTCTAGGTACTTGCTGGTGATTTTAATCTCTTTTAAAATAAGATGAGGGCTTGAGGGTTTGAAGATCGTCATCACGTTATGGTTAACGTGATGGTCAAACGTGATGGTTATGGTTAACGTGATGGTCTTTGCAATTATGACAAGTTAAAAATAAAATACGTCGGCTCCTGACTTATACAACAAGCGCCTAATACATTGTTACGAATATGAAATATGTCAAACCAATAAAATCCTTTGGGAGGTGGTATTCCCTTAAAATTGAATAAAATTTGACAATTATATAAAGGCCAATTAAATTTCATTAGGCAAATGTAGTCTCTAATAGATAATAATTGCACATTTCTTTGGGACACGTAATCAGACTGTATGTGTGCTTAACGCTATTCTGAAGGTATTAGATCAGTGGTATTTCAATTTTTGATTTCTTATGTACTTTAAACATTTCTTAGGTATGGTTTCGTGAGTTCTGAGTTTCGAGTCAAGGACAAAAAACCCCAAAAACCAATCCTGTCGTAGAAAATTCATAATAATCAACTTTTCAGCTTTAAATCTTTATTTGATGAAATCAATTTCACATACCAATGCAAGTGAGCATATCCGGACCCCTCAATAAACGATTACAAACTTGACATTATATATCTAATGTGTAACGCTTTTGGGCTTCTATAGAGGTAACGTACTGTGAGTTACTGAAATACTGTTGTGAAAAAATTACTGCACTTAAAAATACTACTTCTACTTTTGTTTACTAAATCATTTATATTGAAAACCTGTTTCAATAAAGATGCAAACTAGACCAGTCTAGTTCTAAAACTAATGAGATGCTGCAACTGTCGTGATTGACGTCTCCGCGACCACTTATCATAGACAGCGCATACTTGAAGCGTTGCCAGATGTGTCATGCATCGGAGCGCAGCCGCCGTTTTTAGCTGGGCTTGCGAAAATTTTAATGAATGAACCGCGAGATTGATTTATTAGCTTTTATTTACACACGTTTTGTGTATATATGTTATATGATATAGTAATTGATATTTACTGCCTCATGATCTCGCGGTATAAGTATGTGCCGTGCGGTCTAGAGGTCCTGGGTTCGATTCCCGGGTCGAGCTAGGTGTTATTGGGTTTTTCCATTCGGAAATTCTTAGTAGCAGCACGGAGTCTGGAAATGTGCCCGAAAAACGGCAATAGGTTCGCCCCCTTTTAGGTGGGATTGATACATAAGTGGCGAAATGTGGGTGCATTAATGCATCTCTGCATACCCCTTGGAGAATATAGGCGTGAGCCGTGAGGTTATGTATGTATGTATGTAATTGATATTTATTTAAGTATTGTAATGGGTTAAAGCGCGCGGTCGAGAATCTCAGCGATCGCAGATCCAAACAAATATGGGTGCAGTAGTGCATCTCTGCCTACACCTTTTAGGAATACAAGCGTTTATGTATGATTATAACAATCTGTGTGGTCCGCCATACTAGATGCTTAGCTATGGCATACATAGAAAGAAAAAAAAGATTTAAGTGCTTTTAATACTATCAGTAACTTAGAACAGCGTTTTCCATTTGCCGGATCGCGACCAGGCACCGGACCATCAAAATAAAATACCGGGTCGCAACATTAAAAAAATTATAAGTACATTTTATTAAAACATTTGTAGTATTAAAAAATGTGTATTATTGAACTTTAAAAGAACCAGCTTGGGTTTAAAGGTATTCAGTGGGTCACGAAGGGGCAGTGTGGGCCATTGCAGAACAATGTTTGGGAATCACTGACTCAGAAGATCATATCGAGATCTGTACGACTAAAAAATCCACTAAGCAAAGGTAGTGGAGATTTACTAAACAAAGTCGATTCTCAAGGGCTCTTCAGCAACACATTAGGGGCAAAACGCGTGAGTGGTCGGCCGTTAATTATTTAGTTCAAGTATGTTTAGTTTAAAAATAAGCCTGAATGTATCTACTCGACCCTTTTCACGCAACATTTTGTAATCCATGACCGATATTCCACGTGTTAATTATAGACGTTGTTTTGGTTAATAGTTTAACTGGTTTATCATCAACCCATACACATCTCACTGCAGGACACAGGCCTTTTCTACAACTGAGAGGGTTAAGGCTTTAGTCTACCATGCTGGCCTAATGCGGGTTGGCCGACTACACATCTAAGAAATTTTAGGTGCCCAGGTTTCCTCACGATGTTTTCCTTCGTGTGGCTGGAGTTTAAATCCGCGACCGCCGAAATTTGCGACTGCATGTCTAAACCTCGAGGCTATCGCTACTGATGGATGGCCACGAATGATGACTACATAATTATTACTATTAATACATGATTAGTTTAATTTTAACGTTGTCTTCTGTACGTGCGGTATCATGCGCGTGCGTTATGCCTTTGTTACACTTCCTACTCTCATTTTGTTTCATTTTTTGTTTGTTACTATAGATTTTTAGTTGCTTTTTTTTCCGGCGTACTTAGAAGTATTTTAATGTAGATGGATCAACAAGTGTACAGAAAAACTTAATGTGGTTCATGTTTTCTCTGTATACTAATATTGAAATTGTCTGTTAAATAAATAGGCGATACTCTGAAACGTACTGCACTTACAACTAGATGTCAGTGTATATTTTGACATTTGAAACGCATAAAACAGAAACTGCTTGGGACATAGCAATAACGACTTGTTATTTGTCTTATGAAGCAAGAAGAGGAAATAGTCGACTTTGATGGAATTTCGAGTGTTTCCAAACATTTTATCCTCGTCGCCATGAACCCTCACATTTCCAGCACGTGAGGCTATTCACGTGATTATAATCGGTAAATCTCGCTTTATGGGACAGAACTCGATTGGTGTTTACCCGCGAGATTCTTTGCTTAATCGATTTTTAGTACGTCACTACTATCGTTTGTGATTAGGTCGCTTTAAGGAAATGAATAAATCATTTTAATTTATGATAGTAAGATGCTAAAACGTGATCAAACAAAATGATATGTAGTTAACTATTTTCTAAGCGTTAGGGCTGCGTGGATGCAAAATGGAGAAGTATAAGAAGTAGGTATTTTGTGTTGGCACTAATAAGAAATATTAAAAAAGAGGAAAAAGAAAACACATTTTACTTACACTTGAGTAAAGGTAAAACAACACGTAGACACTGATTTTCGATGAAGGCCTTAGCGACGTGCAGATGTTCAGTCTTTGTTGTAATACATACGAAAAATAAAAACAATACGATACAAATCAATCAATAACAAACAAAAAATATTATAAATAATAAAAATTATAATAAATAAAAATTTATGATTACAAAATAAAAACAAAGCACGCGTTTTAAAATAAAAGCAGAACATCGATTAGAAGCCTGTACATATAAATGTTTTTTACAAGGAATTCTTACCCTTACCGACGAGGTCAGCGTGGTGGTGAAGATTTATCGTGCTTTAAGTTTTAGAGGACAGCTATTCCCATTCCTGAAAAGTCTATGGGCGAATAAAAAACTAAATACTTGAAAAAAATCATAGGTATTGTTAAGAGCTGAGCAAACGGTACATCTTCAGTTTACATACATACATTGTCTTTCAATATTACCCACTAGCGCCGCCTCTAAAATCCACAGTATTTACGTGTGAATACCATATTGTATTCTAGTCTAATATTGTTGCAAATGTTTATTTTAATAAGGAGTATGCTAGATCTGCGTATTTTATTGTTGTCTAACAATAAATCATTTCCGTTTGCACACGAAATAATATTTACTACTTCAGTTCCAGCAAGAAGCTTCACGCGTTCTCCATTTTATGAGAAGTTGGGTATTGTCAGTTGTTGCATCAATACACTGAGTATTAGTAATACCTTATATAGTTGTGTGTAATACTGTATTACATACATATAAGGTAGGCAGAGCTATATATACATGCGTTATACACATGTTTCGTCAGCTTTTTTAAATACTTATAAAAATCATTTCTATTGACGTTATGCGATAAAAAATCGTATTCAAAACCAAATTAAAATTCTGCTTGTTTAGGAACGGAGTCAAGGAATTTGGGTCGCGAGTATTACCTATTTATTTATGACAATCGACTAAAGAGAGAATCGGTGTGCATAATTTAATATTTCATGGTTAAACACAAATACTTCAATAAGCTCTGTACTTTCTACGCCGCGTGAGATTTTTTAAACCACTATACGATGGGTGGACGACTTTCGGCTGATCATGATGATTCTTCCACTATATTGGCATCTACTTTGATTGATATGTTCAGTGCATCTAAACAGTGCTGACAGGAGGTATGTGATTACGACTGCTAGACTTGTTGTCACAATTGCAGTGATTTAAACGCGACACATGGATCGCGATGAATTTGCGTGGGTCGAAATAGTGGGTTCAAACTTTAATGTACAGGTACATGCGATTACCTACTTGTAATAGCTTTCCAGAATTTTAAAGAGGTATGCTTATTTCGGAGTTTGCTGATTCGTAACCGATAAAAAACGAGTTTTAAGAATTCGACATAATAAACAACTCAAAAGATATATCTGTGTCAACCTACACTACCATTGAGAGTCTTTAGGCCATACATATAGCTATTTTCTTTGAGCGTTAGGGTGTGCAAGTTTCATCACGATTGTTTCCATCACATTCCTGTGTAAATCTCCTATGTAAAATCGCATGACGTCATCTTCTGAAAAAAGAGGCCATGGGTCCGATCACTGTAACAAAAACAAAATGATAATCCATGAATACTATATATCTTTTTAAAAGGAAGTCTTTTTTCTTCTTCGTTTGACTCCCAGGGAAAAATAGATCAAAGTATTGTTGGATTTTATATTTTGAAAATCGGAATGCTGCTATTCCGATTAGATTAAAATCAGATTTGCATAGTGATGATCTTCTACACTTCAACCTTTTCTGCGACTTTAGCATGTGTATGGACAACTACATCAGTAGCTATAATACTTAGAAATAGACCGCAAGATGCCCTATCCATTATAGTATTTCGCGGCTTAAGAGCTCTAAGAATTATCTATTACAAGAATTGCGTTCAAATTCATTCACAATCTTCCTCGTTCTCTCATAAACCGTGGCGTTTAATTTTACAAGATTTACTGCATGATTTATATGTAAACAATAATAGATCGTTGAACTATCGATGCTACTATAAAAAGGTTACACGCGCGAATGCAATGCTGTAGAATGGCACGTTCCAAGCGTAATTATGGCGCGTTACTATATTGGATCGTGTAACTGCGCCGTATATTGCTGTTTGTGATAACTTTTTGAATGAATTTTCTTGATGTTAGTAATAAATTTAATGCATTAGCTCGTGGTCTCGCGGTACTAGTGTGTGGCGTGCGATGTATATAGGTCTTAGGTTAGATTCCGGACGGGAAAATTGTTGCTGAATTTTTCCAGGAGTTTTTCAGAGAAATGTGTTAATGCACGAAAACTAGAAATGTGTCAACTTATTTTCTGTAGGTCTTAGAAGTTGGCGAAAAGTTGGTGCAGCAATACACTTCTGCCTATGTTTTCGGGACTACAGGCAGTCTTACTACTTGTGAGAATGGGCCTCTTTTACAACTTTGTGAGTTCTGGGTGAGTTGGGGCACTGTTGTCGTCCTTGCGATCTGGTACGGAATTGGTCTTTTTCGTAATATCAGTCGCAGCAATGAATCTGGAAACATGCTCGCAAAATGGCAAAAGGTCTCCTATTACTTGAAACCTAAAAATAATATGCAAAACGTGTTGGAAGGAATGCACTTAACTCTATTACTTCGAAAACACAGGGGTAGGTAAGTATGTGCTACAGTAGGTACTGTTGCATAGATAAAATATGCTTAAAAGTATTGATGTAAAACTATTTTGTTCGTTTAATTGTGTGAGTAAATCAACGGTCGACAGGATACGACAGCTGGAGGCGTGTGCAACTGTTTGACGTCGGTGCTGGGCACAGAAATAGCCACTGCCGAATAGGTCGTTGTCATTATTTGTGCTCTTTATACGTTTTGCTACGAGATGTTACACTATATTTTAACACCCTCTTTTATTGGATTTAGTATGTTTGTAAGTATATAAATGATAGATTGGACTTCAGGCTAAGGAATGGGCTTTCAAGGCCAGATATGTTCCAGGTTCGTTTCCTGGTTTGGACGGTGATAATTTTTTTCATTAAGATAATTAGCGTCACGGAATCCGGATCATTATGTACCTACGTATCACAGCTGAAACTGAGAGGGTTTAGGTCTTCATCCACTACGCTGGCCTAGTGCGGGTCGGCGGATCACCCGCATAATTCGGAGTCTGTACATGTGTCTTAATTACAAAATCCGTGTTACTATGAAGAATAAACTGATTCTCATTTACTTGGTATATTTCACAAACTTTTCTGATACGAAATATTTTCTATGGATAAAAACAAATTCGCTCAACTGGGAACAAAATGCAGGACCCCAAAATTATTTATCAACGATTCAGAATTTCATATTAACAGTTTGTGTACAATATAGAATAGTGGCGCTGTTTTGTCTGCTTGCATCGCGACGCTTCCAACGCGTGGGTAGGAGATATAAACACAGGATAGTAAATAAACCTTGGAACCTCGACAATAAGATAAGGCCCATCCAAATTTCATTAACTTCGAGAATTTTCCGTAGACAACATATCCAGTCTTTTTTTACACTGCATAGGCACCTGACCGGAACTACAGTACATGACTACATAGAGTATGAAAGGGCTCCCTTATCGTGGAGGTCCGCTAAGATGCTCCATTAAAGTGGGTCCACACGATACAGACTTGAAAGTTTGTACAAATATCTGTACAAACTTAATGTCTAAGTAAAAATCTGAAGTCTGCGTAAAAATATGATGACAGAATGTTAGTGCAGACTTATTATTGGCTCAGACTTTCGTTCATTTTTTTGTTAATTTTCTTCTTTTGTGCTACATATAAAGAAATGCTCGTATACTATACCTTTTATAATATCTTCATGCTTTGGCTTAGCATACTTCCGTTCAATGTTTGTACTATCTAATACAGTTGTATCATAAATCTTCCAATATTAATAAAACACTGAAGACGTTAGCATTGGTTACTCACGATCCAATTAGTCCAGACAACTACATCTGAAAAGACACGTGCCCTATTTAAGAATGACTTATGACTTGCACCACCCACGGCATTCTAGCACCACAGTGTAGTATGAACGGAAAGCTATGAATCAAAACTCGCGATGCTTTGAAAGGTACATCTTTATGTTTAAAATTTAGTTAGGTGTACACGTTGCAATAGTGTACAGTTTTATACATGGTTTTCATGTCAGATTACATAATATGTACCTATATGTAGTTGTATAGGATAGGTACTTAGTTCGTGGACTTTTGGAGTACCACTGCTTCACACAAAGTTGAGTTAAAATTAGATTACATAAGTATATTTCCGGCAATTGTATGCAAAACCCATGTAAAGGAATAATTCTCCTCCAATTCCCCTATAAACTATAAAAAATACAGAAATTATCAGTAATATATTCAGCCAAACCCTTTTTAATCGTAGCCTACAGAACGAGACAGTTTTATTACTTTATTATTATGGCACTGTAATTTTGGTATTCGTCGCGCCCTGCCCAGCCTTTGCAATAAAACTATAAGATGAAATTAGGTGCTTCAATAATGCCAACGATCTTTGATGAAAGTTTTCCACGTGTGTCGTGCAATACACAAGTTTTCCACGGTGTGACACGCAGGCCCGCCCTGCAGTAACGCGGTCGTTACCTTCGAATGGCAATCAGCGACGTCAACTTGGAACAGAGGCGAAATCAGAAGTATGAGGTAAGTCCATAGATACATAAACTCAAACTCAGCATAGAGATTGGTAGAGATCCTTTTTTGGATTCACATACCGCCAACTATGTATTAGTCCCATTAAATAAGTCTTTTTAACATTTAGTGTCAGTATAATATCTGGCTCGATTGACCATTTTTTTTAAAGGGATTTAAAATAATAATTCTAAAATTACATAAGCCTCTCTTAAATCTGTATTATTTACAGGGGATGAACAGACCTGATCAAAAACAGAAACCATTAATATAATACTTTGGTTCGAAAAAAGTCTTTTATTTTCTAGATTGTTACCATTCATATGTTTTTAATCCCTATTACTATTACATGTCTCAGTTTTAGATGCCTATCTTTTTACATTGTGTGTGCCTTAATGTGGGATTAGGATCCCGTTCTCACGAGGATTAGAAGTAATTCTGAAACCATTAGGGGTAATTATTAACAATTAAGAGTTTGTACGTACAAGATTGTGGTAATGAACGATTCCTTTGAAGTTGGTCAGAGGTTAAACGGTGTGGCACTGCGGCCTGATTAGTGGTCATGTGTTTGTGACAAACCTTAGATTTTCTCAGTAATAATGTGTTATTAGTTTTACTTACATACATAACACTATACTGTGTACATACCACAATTGAAATAAGTGAAATTTGTTTTTACATACGAGAATACGAGCGAAATGCGAACACGCGACAAAACCTGTTAATTAACATAACATGCATAACTTTAAGCCAGTATTCTCCAAAGAGGCAGGCAAAGTGCATTTGTAATAGGGCGTGAGTTTATTGTCTGAACTTATATTTTTCGGGTAAATATCGATTTACTTTTCTGGGTTTTACTAGTACTGAGAATTACATGAGGGGAAATGGCTGAGACTTCTAAATCGCATTGGACATACTTGAACCGCTAGTCCACGAAGAAGTAATTATTATTATTAATTACGCAGTTTGCCGATGTAATATAAATATACTATTGTTAGGAGCCAAGTCTATAAAAAATATCAGGTACTTGTCACATCCCTGTAGGAACGTGCCACGAAACGATACACGGGCAGGTGGAACATTACGATATTCTCAGAGATGCTCTTACGATATGTACAAATTGCTTGCTCTGTACGACAAGAATAAGCAAGTCGCTTTAAGTTTCTTTTTTAATATTACTCTGGCGAGATCGATAGATAGATAACACTATATTGACACCCACTTAAAAATAAGTTACAAAAAAAGGATACAAAATTAAGGAAAAAGTGAAGCAATAGGCGATTTCATCGCTGAAAGCGATTTCTACGAGACAACCTTTGGATGGAATATAAGAAAACGAAATATGTACAAAAGAGTGGGCGAGGTGTAATATGTATTAAAGTGGAGGCCACGGCTCGCCAACCATAGTATAGGACGTCCTCTGGCTAGGTGGGGTGACGATATCCGTAAGGTGGCTAGCAGCGGTTGGATGAGGAAGGCCGAAGATCGAGCCCCGTGGCGTGCGAGTGCATTCGTCATCATAAACCCTACGTCCCAGTGCTGGGCAAAGGCGTTCTGTACAACTTAGTGCGTTTATGCCCTATTGCACCTGGCTGACCTAGTGCGTGTTGGCGGACTGCAATCATCACGGTGTCGGTTTCATCACGATGTGTTCCTTCACCATCAAGTAAGTGATGATACATTGTGAATACACATAACATCGACAAGTCAGAAGTGGTATGCCTAGAACCTGCGATCGCCGAGATTTTCAACTGCGCGACTAAACCTAGTATCGGAACGTAAATCTACGGTTTTTATATCTCATTGAACCCGCCTCTGATGAGGAGTTCAGTCATAATAATGTTCTAAGCACGTGTCCATACACGCTGGCTACGAAATTAACAATTCACTTCAATTGACTTTTTTGTAATTCTGTGTCGTCAATTGAGCTTAATTGTTTGAAATATGTTTTGGTTTCAACGTTATCTGTATTTGAAGTTAATGTTTGTGTTTTGGTCATTGAAAGTTAATCATAGCAAAATTGATAGCAATATCTATTATCCGTGGTGGTAAGTCTTTCTACATAAGGTACAGTCGGCATATCATCGCATGATTTGGTAATATTGCAGCCTAAAAGTAAAAACTTAGTACTTCGCAAGTATGAAAATTGGACGCTGATCATCGTCAGCGGGTGGTGCGATGGTAGAATGGCGATAATATTCAAAAAAAGTTCTTTCAATTTAAAATTACGTATAGACCAATTAAAAAACCAGCTGAATTGTAAACATACCAAAGAGATCGATCGATAGGAGACGGTATGACCTTTTTAATTAAACGTGCGCTAATTGGCAAGGGGCGTGCGCACAATTACCTAATACCGATTTTATTTCAGGGCAGGTCATGTCATCTATTAATTACAGCTTGTCTATGAATTTGAATGTAAATACGGTTGAATAATATTGTTTGTCTTTTTGACTATGGTTAACTTTTATTTACATTATCGTTTTCTTCAGGTTCATTTGGGCGAAAGGTAAAAAGTAGTTTTAGTTCTTTAGAATGCCATCACTGCATGATAGTAGTAATTTCCGCATAATATTTAATAATTTTATCAATAATGATTTTTTTAAAGTAAATTGTATTATGTGTTTCATAATATAATTTGAATCTTTATCAAAAATTTTGTTGGGTTCTCCCGTTAGTAAATTAGGAGTAGCACAAAATCAGCTAATTTAAAAAAAACGGTCTATAAAAAGTTTGCTATTTACAAAAGGAATTAAAGAAAAAATATGAGGAGTCCTGGGGTAGAAATAATTTTTGGAGTAAACTTTTCGCTATAGCCTCACGCTTGTGTAAGTATAAGAGACATACTACATACCTACAATTATGTACATGAACTTATATATTACTAAAATCACTTGATCGCGTTACAGTACATTAATTAGAAATACACACCAAGGTTGTGAATACATGAGAGAAGCAAAACATGAAGAGCGAAACACGCCGATTTGCATTGAACTAATTCGTTAGCGCGCCGGCAGCCGTGCCAAGTGTCTCGAGACGGTTCCTGAACGATTCTCGGTGAAATATTGTTCAACGTTCAAGTGACTATCATTTCATATTGAATTTGATTGAGTTTTCTGCATTGGATAATGTGATAGGCTTATTAATTATAACAACAAAATGTTCACGTTATGAACGATTCTGAAAGAGGATAATTTGAGTTAAGGACGTGAATAAAGTGTGTTTGATTTGAGACTTCTCTACGCTGTAGCTTTTATTTACAAGGCTTGTTATATGTATCAGAAATTAAATAAACACCGGTTGCAAAAAATGGTTAATTCCCAACAATTAAACAATGACGAAAACCAGGGTATTTATGAAAATTTTCAGATTTCCCATTCGTTCCATACGTTACTAAGATAGCAATGTATTAAGCTTAATGTTTTTCTTTCACTAATATACTCTCTCTTTTTTAATTACTTAGATACATCCATAATTTTATCCCTTTAAACCCTTATTGGGGTAGGTAAAAGCAAATTTCTTCATCCACATTTTACGAATTCTGTGCAAAATATTGATGTCAAGGTTTGTCCGCCGCAATTCATGTTTACCCCAGCGCCGACATCGGTGCAATGAAGCCAATGACTGCTGATGAGAGTACCTACTTTAACTGTAATATCGCTGAGAAAATTGTGTCAAATTGGAATTGATTGATTGGAAGCAATGACCTGATTGTCTCAAAACTTCGTAGACAAGGAATAAGGGTCTTAAATGTTCTAAGTAGACCAGAAATATTGATCTACATTTCTTTCTGTTGACTATAACGATTTGATGTCGCTGGGTGCTTTAGAGTAGTGATGGCCTCGTGGTTTGAGCGCGCGGTCAAGTCGAAATTCAGCGATCGCGGGTTCAAATCGGGTTAACAGCTCTGACTTATCGAAGTTATGTGTGTATTCAATGTTATGTTTAAGAATATGATTCTAATAACGTAATTAAACATTTTAGGAAAGAAAAGACATTACGTTTAAAACTGATCACTTTTTTCTCTATACAATCGTTAATATTTATAAAGATTCCAGCATGTTCTAACAAATACTAATTTCAGAACATACTTAAAATGAGTGGACCTAATTCATACAAATACCATATTAGTAAGACAAAACAAAAAATCTTAGAATAGTATTTACTACGAGACCTCCCAGCTAATACGACCACATAATGAATTAAGTTCCATATTTTTTAAGCAACAGCTGCATTGCAAGGGAATAAGAAACTTTGCAACTTCGCATAGATAAACAAGACTATAAATCATGTTCTTCATTATGTAATGCAAGTTCTAGACACAGACACGTCACCAACTTTGTTGGAAAACTTAGTAAGCATATTTGTAAAGTTGCTGTCTAAATTATTCTTGGTCATATACTTCTCCGTTGCAAAATCTTGATAACAATATCAATCCTGTAAATTGTCCTAGCGCTGAACTCATTGGGACTATGTTGACTTGCAATAGATGTTCATAAACGGAACAAAAAATCTACCAATCCTTTTACATACATTGTTGTTTTCGGGTTTGTCTGAAAGATATCATTAACAGCGATAAAACTTCCCTTTGTGAAACGCATAGTGTGTAAATATTGTGTTTTAAATGACAACCCCGTGGCGCAATTGTTTAAACACCTACTTGCAAAACGAGGGGACTGGGTTTAATGCCCGCGCCAAGATAAAGGTTTGTGTGATCCCCAAGTGTTTGTTTCGAGTATAGGTGTTTATGAAACCGAAGTCTTAATACAACACCACAACACTTAACTTGCACCTTAGTGTGGGGTCGGAACTGTGTATGTGACTGTTGGGTGTTATTATTAATTTAATTCTATATACTTAAACGAATACCATTGTCTTGTGATGTAAAAAATTGTCAGTGCAGCGTCTGGAATTATAGTCTCCCCAATAACGTAATGCTCAAAACTCAGGTAGCAAAACATGAATGTAAATTCCTCTGTCTACCCCCTCGAGGATAAAATAAATAAATATATTGCACAATCCACCAACGCTTAGGGAAATAAAAGTTTCGATTAAAGCCACGAATAACGCGATTTGTATGAGACAATTATTGTGCATAAAAGGTCGTCGACACTGCACGTGCGTTCCGCCCACGGGAGCGAACTGGTCAACTTTTGATTAGTGACGGAAACTGGACTGCACGTGTGGAAAGTCCCCTTCTTTATTTGCGGTGTAGGTAATAATCCATTAGCCTTCCATGACCCATCGCGGTGTAGCAAATAACATAGTCTAGGAGTAGCATAGCCCGATTAAATGTAGGTCCGGTTTAAATTATTTTTTAAATAGATTTTTTTGTATCGATTGGTGATGAAGGAGTTGCTGATTAAGTTTTTGAATAGGTAGTAAAAAAATTACATTCAACTTTAATCTAGAGTATTTTTGAACCATTCAATGTCTGATAGTTTCTTAACATGGTTTTTAGGTTATTACGGAGACCAAATATTGTTAAATTGACCCCAATTGCTCTTGCTTATGGAACTAGTCAATAGATTTTCTTGGACAATACAATAATGTAAAAACCATTCTTCAATAGGTTAAATGCAGTCATGAAAACTCAAATCCTTTCATCTTCAGTTACCCTTAAGACACTCATTTGTATGTATGTCAATAGTGCACGTGGACGATAAATAGTGAAAATAAACCCACCATGTCGAACTAATGACCATGTCTGACCCATTTTCAACTACCGACAACGTGTCATAAACACAAAGCGATAGCGACAAGTACTGGCTGTAAAATCGGTCGCTATTTAACTAATCCCTGACCTATTAAACTTTGTCGGGATAAAATCTTAAAGAAATTAAGTGGATAAAGAAAAGACCCAGTGATTTAACTCGGGGTCTTTAGATTAAAAAGCTCACTTGTTACGTGAGTCATCGAAGTATTGTCAAGTGAAATTTCTTAGTCGCAGTTCGTAGGTCAGACATGTATTTTAAAAACTAAAAAAATCGGCTCTTATTACGTGGGATAGAAAAATAAAATTGGTAAGAATTAGGTGCTGAAATACACTTCGGAGTTGAAGTGTATGTGTGTACGTTTGACATTGACAACCACTGGCGCAGTCTCAGAAATGAGAGCTGTGGTGTAAATCTCTGCTCGGATACAAATGTTTGTATGATTCCCAAACATTTGTTTCAGGTCTGAGGGTTTTTGATAGCCTTGACCTTGTACGTTAGTATAAGTTTTGTAATGAGGAAGTTGACCATTAGGTATTAATAGTAATTTGTGATTATAAAACTTAGAAATATAATGAAGCCCATAACTCATGTGATGAAATATTTTACAGTTATTTTTTTATATGGCACTGTCAATCGCATCCGGTTTTTTGGTCGCATAAGTTCACGGTCAAGGTCGAAATATTCGTCTGCGCTCAGAATATGCGAATGAATATGTAATAAGTATTAAATATTTATATTGTATTTGTTAGCCCAGGTGTTCCGGCTTGTCTTGAGCAATGAGATTTTTGGAAATGGTTTATTTGACCATGGGTGTATGGTATTGAATTTGGGGCACATGCATAAAGAATCGAAGGTTTGATGCATTGAAAAAATATTCCACATTTTTTCTTACTGGTGCGGCGCCACAAAGTAAGAACGCCAGTAGTAATATGAAACTGAACTTGATGGTACAGCAATTTAGTAAGTACGTTATTACCTACGAATGGCGTTACCGCAATATTATTCTCAATGAATTATCACGTTATTTAACGGTGAAGGAGAACATTAATGTGAACACACTTGCATAGAGTTTTTAGATTTTTTAGGTCTCTAGTCCGCCAGCCCGCAATAGGTTAGTGTGGTAGAGTAAGGCCTAAACCATAGCTGTAGAGGAGTCTTAAGCTTAGCAGTGGGGCTGATGATGTTATTTCGATTATATTCATAATACTCATACTAAAGGCGCCTTTATTTCAATTTATGCTCTTTCATACTCTTTATCTCACTGAAGTTGTAAAAATATATTAATATATAGTCGTAACGCAGTGTTACTTTTATTGTAACATATTATCGAGAGTGCATTAAAGAGTTGTCTATCTAAAATGTCCTAAGACTAGCCAGGTCACTTGGTCAATGATTTAATTAACAAAACGGTGACAGGTTACCACAAATGTTAATATGTAAACAAAACAGGAAAAATCGTATCAAATAGAAGGCTGATTTAATAATTTTAATACATTTTAGAAAATTTGCATATGAACCAGTTTGAACCAGTATGCAAAGTGGGGCCTCTCAGTGTCAGAGGACGCTCGAATTTGGATTTTATTTCATCGTAATTATTTAAAATTTACGTACACGATGCCTGCTCTTAATGTTTATGAAATGGCATACCGCAATGATTTTTATAGACGATCTCATGACATCCGTCATTTCAACTCTTGTACACAAGGATTGACAGTGGCAAGCACAGTCATGCCACCACGTGGTGAAACCCAGCGGGTCTGTATCTCATTATCATTAGCCAATGAGACGTGTATAGGATACGTCCTACTGCTTTGCACGGGCCTCGTCTAAAACTTAAAGGACTTAAGGCCTTAGTCCACCACGCTGACCTTATGCGGGTTCGGCAGGAAGTTATTTTAGGTCAGGTTTTATCATGCGGCCTTTTTAAACTCTTAACAAAAAGTTGCAGGCAACTTCTGGCGCTAAGAATGTCCTTCTATGTTTGTTTGATATTAAGTTGCTATCATCGATTTTTTTCTGTTTAGCAACGCGGAAAAAGTTTTATGCCCATTTAATAAATTTGGTCAGCATTATATACTCTAATGAAAAATATTAGATTAAAAACGCAACATTCACAACTGCGCATTTAAAGCTACTAGCACTAGAAACGAGAGGTTGTACTAAGGAAATTCACAGCAGGAACTAATTTACCAATATAATTATATGGACACAATGGTAAGGAAAAGTATTTGCATGGAGGCCGCCACTAGCTTTCGTACGCCCAGAAGGTAAATGAAAAGGAACTGTATGGTACATTAGCTAAATAGCTTAATTATCTGGTATTTTCCATGATAATATTCCGTAGTCACGTATCTAAGCACTATATCTAAAGAGAAACGTATTTTCGCATCGACGTATTGACAGCTAATATACGCCAGAAAGTTACCTATTTTTTGGAACGATCTAAGATTCAGAATTTCATAACGGTAACTTTGTAACGCTTTTTCCGTCTCGGTCGACTCGAATCGACTCGGGAATTACAGAACCTCTAGGCAATCAAGATAGTCCTACTTATTAATCGAGTAATGTCATTAACGCATCGTTTTAGATTTCGCGATATCAGGGATCACATATACCAATGTTCAAGGTCTTGGAGTATTGGAAACGAAAATCATCGTAAGGAAATTTAAGATTCCTCTAAAATACTTTTTGTATGCGTAATGAATTAGGCATTTCAGTTGCACAAAAGGCACGTACCCAGCAGTGAGATGGAACCTATCTTGGTTGATTAAGATATTTAGAAATAGAGACTGTGTAAAATCATAAATAATAATTTTTGGAAAGAATTTTAAACACTACAGAGGTATCGGTTTCTATTTGAAAATACTTAGTAGCAGCAAGAAGTTTGGAAATATCCCCGAAAATCACCATGAGCTCGCCCCTATTACGTAGGAATGTTACATCCCACGCGAAATTAGAGTGCAAAATCATCCTCTGCCTAAATCTTAAGGAATTCAGATTATGAATATATGCATTTTCAACACAATGCAAATAAATGTATCACACTACCTTTCACTAGCCGTAGGTAAAAGTGCATGTATATCTAATTGCCAATTGCAGGGGAAAAGTGAAACCATTAGAAGGTCTCCCATTAGCTTGTGACAGCTGATTCCTTCCGCGTGTGTGACAAGGACGGCAATATTCGAAGTGGGTCCTACGTGATGTTTAGAAATTTCACTTTTGTCCGAAGGTTCTTAGTCTTCTATTGTCGATTTATAAATTTATAGTGTTAATTTGATTAAACTCTTATATACTAAATCTTCAAGTTTGTCATTAGTATTGGATATGTTAAAATTTTGAAGGATAACATCGTGAGAGAACTGCACACCTAAAAGGTCTTAGGAATTTCTTAAGTAGGTATGTACTTATCCAAACGCGACCTAGACTAGCGTGGTGGACTTAAGCCTAAATCCACTTAGTTGTAGAGGAGGCCTATGCCTCGCAATGGGACATATATGGGTTAATGATAGTAAAGATCGAATTAAAAGTCATTGTAGTCGGAGATACGAGGAAAAGTTGTAGACAGCATAAAGCCCATAAGTTAAGTCATGCATTTTTTCGCAAACGTTCATGATGATACCGTTACTAGCTCGTGATCAATATAAATTTTAAGATGTCGGGACTATCCTTGTGTATCGCAAATTTCTCAATTAGATATACAAAAATCCCTGGCAACGTGCATACATTTGCATCTAAAGTCCGCAGACTTTCCTTATATTATAACGTTATCTTGAATATTTGTTAGTGCATCGACTTGGGTTACCTAATCTCTCGATCGGGTTGGGGGCATCCCACCATTTTCCCTGTTTGATCAACCGGTTAAATCAGGTCTTGAGCTACCTATGGGTATAACTTGACGTAATAAATATTATATGGAATGGCGCAATAAATGTAAAGTCTCCTTAAATAAGAGTAGTATAGGAATACTGACTGCTAATACATACATATGTAACGTCACGTTTGTATTCTTCGAAGGGGTAGTCAGAGGGGTAATATTGCTCCCACATTTCGCCAGGTGTGTATCAGTCTCAAGTAATAAGGCGCGAGCTGACGATCGCATCCACAAACCCATCTTCGACTTACCTACCCCTGACTGTTCGAAGCTACGTGTGTATTAACAATGAATAAATAAATGATCTTTTAACTGTGAAGGAAATCGTCGGGAAGTAAACGTGCACATTTCAAAATTCTTAGGAATTTCTTAGGTATTAAATCCTCTCAGTTGTAGAGGAGGCCTGTGCCCAGCAGTTTGACGAAAATGGGCTAACGATAATACAAAACAAAATAAGTTAGTCTATTAATAATTTCAAGTTTAACACGCAGATGTAACACGCTCTGCCCCAAATATACAAATTTCATTGAAAACATACAAAAAATATTATCGATGACTTTGAACCAAATGCGTAGATATAAACACGAGTATTTGGCGGGGCGTAGTCGAAAGGGGGCGTGTGATAGTTCAGGTTACATGTTATCTGTTCTTTGAACTTTTTACGCCTTATTTTCGTGTTTCCTGTCAATAATGATGAATAACTTATTTACATTTATAAACATATCATTGTAATGAATTGTCGTTTTAAGTAAGAATTAAATCAAGTGATGATGTGTTGAAGTAATTGTCGAATTATTATTGGTACTTAGTACAATAAGTGCTATTATTCGCTTACAATTACATCAGTCTTACAGTATTAATTTGTGTAGTAGTGACTACACTACTAACTCACTAGAGTTAAATCGACCTTGTATCAAAGGTGACCAAATATGGACTCCACAGAGTTATAGTTTATCAGTAGAGTTGGTTATACAACACTTACAAAAATTAGAGGTAGAGGGATCGATCCCCACACCAAGCCGAACTTTTGAGTGATCTACTAATATTCGCTTCAGGTTTGAGTGTTAGTAAGAAAAAATGTCTCATAGTTAGTGAAAGTTTAGGCCTTAGTCTAGCACGTTGACCTAGATCTAGTTGGCGGACTACACACCTAAGAAATCCTTATAAACTCTTAGGTGTATAGCTTTCATCACGATATTGTCCTTCAAAGTTAAGTTAGCGATAATTCAGTTTGAATACACACATAACTTCGAAAAGTCAGAGGTGTGTGCCTACGGTTCGAACCCGCGACGACCGAGATTCTCGACCGCGTGCCGTAATCTCGAGGCTTCCACTACTTTTAATGACGTTAAGGCCTATTATTAAATTTTAATGCTTACCCCATAATTTCCTATTTAAAAAAACGTTTTTTATTATACCAAAATATGAATGCTGATAAACCAACAAAACATTTCGATGTAAACACAGCAAACAATAATTAACTCTTTAGAATAGATCTTCTTCTTCTTCATCAACCCATATTCGCCCACTGATGAGCACGGGTCTCCTCTACCATTGAGAGGGTTTAGGCCATAGTCCACCACGCTGGCCTAGTGCGGGTTGGCGGACTACACACCTAAGAAATTCCTAAGAACTCTTAGGTGTGCAGGTTTCATCACGATGTTTTCCTTCACCGTTAAAGCAAGTGATAATTCAATATGAATAGAAACGCGAAGAATAGATACGCGCGGCAAAACATATGTTGTGAGTGTGACGTCACTAGGTTTTGTTGCGTACGCGACAGTTATACTGCGTCACAGAAATGACCAGGAGAAACCGATTCACATTACATTTAAAAATGCACTGTAACTACAGACAATAGAGCTTAAAATCGCCTGGCATTTATATGTTGGTATTTCATATAAATCGTAATTGCGATCAGCGATCAGAATGACCAAAAAAGTCATGAAAAAGATTTAATTGGTGTAGTATTTTTTTCCGGTCGTAACGCGGAATATTATGGAGCACAATGCACTTCCCGTATTAAATAACCATTTTGACGTATTCGATCGTGTATTGATGTTTAATCCTTCGATCATTGCTTTGTGAAGTTTACCTTTTGACTTAAATGGTTTATTTGTTTTTATTTTTCATACATCCGCGGTACAGGTTTTCATTATTTGCGCATCGGTCATGAGATGTTAAATGTATAATTTAATTTTTATAATTATAGTATTTACAATTCACAATCATATAAATCACGCTATATGCTTTAAGCGGTTGGTAATGGTTTTTAGTCAATTAAAGAAACTTTACAATAATATAGCTTATACATCAGGATAGAACATAGGATACTTTTTATCCCGGAAAATGTAGTATTCCCATGGGAATCCGTATTTCTCGATCTACCAAAGTGATTTGAATGAAATTTGGTAGAGAGTGAGAGTTAGAGCTCACAGAATTAATATGGGATAGTTAGAAATAACATCTCATCAGAAATAACATCAACATCGGGATAGGGATAGATAGAAAATGGAATATTCCCGTGGGAATGGGTATTTTTGGATCTACCAAATCGATTTGAATGATTTTTGGTATAGAGGTAGGTAGGGCTCACAAAATTAGCATGGGATAATTTTATCCTGGAAAATGTAATGCCGTGGGACAAACATGTTATAAATGCAAATATCTCTCTGCACTTAACCCTAGAATCTACGCGGACGGAGTCGCGAACAAAAGCTAGTATTTTATATTCAAGCAAAATGAACGGGTCGAGGTAACCGTGAATCACGAAAAAAATACACGATGTTATTGATGAAAATTGGTATAGCGAATAGTAATCTAAGAAAGACCGATCTAGTAAAAATAAATTTTAACTCTCCATACATTTCATCATCATCTCTAGCTTTTCTGACTTCCAGTGCTAGACATAGGCGTCTCCTATGGCACGCCATTTGACTCGAACTTCAGCCTTCCTCGTCCATTCGCTGCCAGCCACGTTGCGGATATCGTCACCTCACCTAGCCAGAGGGCGTCCTACACTACGTTTGCCGAGGCGTAATCTCTACTCCAGGGCATATTTCTCCCAACCTTCATTACTTTTACGAAAGACATGACCTGCAGAAAAAAATATAAATTTATTCAAGTTTACGTGTTAAACCTAATGAACGAACTCGCGTTCACATTTATAATATTAAGTTATGACTTGTCAGTGAAAAGTTAAATCAATAGCGTTTTATCTCCAAGTTTACGGCTCATCTGAGGTTTATCTGACGGTTTATAGAACGTATGATTTATGCGTAAACACTTCATTGGGTTCCAGTCTTGTTTATCAATAAAAAGTGATAGAAACATAAAAAAAAACTAAAACTAGTAACGTTCCTACAATGAAATTTGCTGTGATACATTAATTGACATTTTTAGAATGCAGACCAGTGGCGGTACATCCATAGAAGCCCAAAAGCATAACACGTTAATTTTTTTGTGTCTAATTTATATCAGTTTTTTGTGTGGGGTCTGGCATTTATATGTCAAATTGCTTTAGTTTCATAACATTAGTTAATTTAATAATTTTAAGCAGTGATGGCCTCGAGGTTTGGGCGCGCGGTCGAGAATCTCGGCGGTCGCGGGTTCGAACCCCAGGCACACAGCTCTGACTTTTCGAAGTTATGTGTGTATTCACATTGAATTATCACTTGCTTTAACGGTGAAGGAAAACATCGTGGTGAAACTTGCACACCGAAGAGTTCTTAGGAATTTCTTAGGTGTGTAGTCTGCCAACCCGCACTAGGCCAGCGTGGTGGACTATGGCCTAAACTCTCTCAATGGTAGAGGAGACCCGTGCTCAGCAGTGGGCGTATATGGGTTGATGAAGAAGAAGTTAATTTAAAGTCCCATTGTTCTGTTACTGTAACATTTTTTCTATACTTTAGCCTAAATATAAAATTTATAAATAATATAACCGATGCTGAAAGAAAATGTGTAGTAAAACTATTGACTAGAAACAAAGAAGTGAAACATTCTCATATGTACTTGTATTGCTATATTTATTAATATATTATGTAAATAAAGCATTGTCTTTGATTTATGATTCGTAACAATACATATATTGTAGGCTCGTTTCAGATTAAATTAGTTAATTAGCAAACGAAATGTTATGTAATTGACAACACAAGGTTAGCTCGGCCTTGTGACACTGATGGGTACGAAATAGCCCCCACTGCAATAGGATACGGAACCTATGTAATTTACTTGTATATAGTGTGTAGGTATATAATGTAATCATGACGTAAATCAAGAACTGGATGCTCTCGTAACACACTTTCCGTGCGATACAGAAGTTTGTAGTTCGCTTACTGGTAGGGTGAAGTAATTTATTAGATAATTTTCTATAGTCTATAGAATTACGAAGTCGGAAAAGTACTTTAAAAAAGGCAATAGGCTCGTCTACTACTACATGGAACCGAAACATACTTGAAGAAAAGTGGGTGCTAAAAATAACCTCTGTCTATTCTTACGTGGAATACAGCCAAGGGTGGCTAGAATGCAAATCAAACCACAGGTCGCTTCGTAGTTTCTGATAGCAAAAAAAGGGGGATGGTGTGAGCTAAAGTATCTTAAATGAGATAAATAAATTCGAAGATCGAGCCCAGTGTGTCCAGCAGTGAACGTGAAAGGCTGGTGATGATGATGACCATTTTGTACTTTTTTATTAATATTAATAGGATACGAGCAGTTATGCAATGCCTAATTACGTATTTGAAACTTGAAAGCATTTATTAAATGTTTGAAAAAGGTCAACCGCATTTCGTGTGTTGAATATTAAAAATTGAAGATTCTTCACGTGTTTGGTCATTCTTGTCGGTACCTATTAGTAGTCTAATTTGTATAGAACGAGAATTTTTTGGTTTTATCCAGATTTATTGGCATGTAATAATCTCATGTAAATTTACAACGAGCAAGCTCTTATAACATTCAAATTGAAGATCAAGACGTCTAAAAACAGAAAATAAATAAAAAAGGTAGAAAAAGAAACTAAAACGTAAGTACTAAGGATGTTAAAAATCTTGCTACAGAGTCAATTTCATTTTCATTTTCGTTGTATTTTTATTTATATCCCGTCCAACAAGTCCATTCATAATACAGCAAATCTATTCTATTTTATCGTAGTAATATCACTTATTTCTCATTCTTCACTTTAATCAAGCCTGCTGTTTTCAAACCTATAAAAACCAGACTAAACAAAGTTTTTGTCACTCGTAGTTCTAACCACAACAAATTCACGTTTTTTTTTCACTTGGCAACAGCTGGCGGCCTTCAGCGGCCTTGACAATGCTACTGGACAAGTTCGAGTGCTGCAATATTAGACAGAGATAACTGCATTTAATCACTGAGAAGGGAAAGAGACAAATATACCCCAAGGTCGAATTTGCGGATCTGTTCTAATGTTGGAGAATATGTGTCATTGCTTTAGAGAATGGAAGTTCAGGACGAATTGAGAGATAGAAGAAGCTATAAGCATGACAATTGTTTTAAATGTGTTATAACATTTCCAAACTATTAACCTTTCGGGATTAAACGCGCACACAACTACTTTCTCACATAAACTTTACAGAAATAGAGGCGGCAAATTAGGATTGTTACTAACAAATACGACACGTTTGCATTCTTAAATTGTGAAGTATGGTATCATAATTATTGAGACTTTCAATAATATAGCTTATGGATTCTCTTAGCTTAAATTGTATATGATTGAACAAATAAAAAAAAAATTGGAGAGCAAGCAGAAATTAGAACAAAATACATTATACATCTGGAGAAGACCGAATTGTTTGTCAATACGAATGAATTAAATCCTTCCATCATCATGCCAATACAAAATGGAACACTTAAGGTCAAAGGTAAGACCATAGACTAGACTCAAGTAATACGCTAAGGACTTACACACAACATGATCCGTTTTAGCAACGCCAGTCAAATTCGGCGGGAAGTTCGTCAATAATTTTGGCTTCAGTTCAAAACAATAGTGGCATTGAGTCAGGCCATCGCCGGCTTACGCAACAAGTCCAATGAACCAACACATTAGGAAGATTCCTTTGCCTTTGGTGCAAGAGGCCCTATTATTCTTTTGTTTTCCTTCTACACCTTTAACTTATTCTTCGGAGCTATATATATTTTTATTTACTAGACAAAGGTAAATGCATCTAATGGGAAGGAATTCTAGAATTGAGAGTCTTATTCATAGCATGAATAAGCGTTTCAGAATTTAGGTGAGTACAGAGTGACGAGATTCTAATCAACCCTCACATTTGCCCAAGAGACCCGTGTCCAGCAATGGAACGTATAAGGGGTGATGACAATTAACGATGATACGAGTGACGAGAGATTGCAGCATCAAGTATGTTCTACTTGAACTGATCTGTTTTTAGTCCCCTTTTTGAAGGGGATAACTGATTATGGCTTTACTTTACGCTACCCCTCGGGAAGGGGGAATAAAAGCGCATGACGGGGTCACTGCTTTTCCAGCGTCCGTCAACGGTTCGGTCATGTCCGCACAGACGTTAACGTCTTATTTGATCTCTAAAAAAATTCCCTTGATGGCCATTTTTGCGCTAATGTTTTTTTTAACCATATCCTCAAGTTCGATATGATTTCTTTGCCGTGCAAGGAGAAAAAATATCGGTCCCGATAAAAAAGGGAAATGGAGCGAGTAACTAAATTATTTTGTAAAGCTAATCTAGTCTGTAAGGGATGGATGAAAACACAACTACGTAATACAATGGAAAGATTCTAATAAAAGCTCTATCTGACAGGAATAGACGGTTATAAAATTCAATTACCAAGAATTCTATATTATCAAATATTTTATCAGTTACATGTTTATGCTTATTACATAGTATTGTCTAATCATGTTACTTGAACTTAGTGTAACTAGTTTGAAGTCTTTTTACACACGTAAGTGCCATTTTTTTTTGCGACGAGATAAGTGTTATGAATTGTTTGGAAATTTGTTTTATTTCTTGGGCGCATTTGTAGACTCCATGTTCGTATTCAGTAATTAATAATGAAAAAAATCCTTAAAACTTCGAACGACCTAGGACTCGAAATTATAATCCTTGGAAAGCCGCACAATTTGCCGCAAAACGTTTACTAGTCTATTTTGATTACGATGCAATAATATTACATCATAATGATTATGTCGCTATATTACTTCATATATTACATAATGGTTAAACAAACAATATTAAAATTGTCGACACTCCGAAAATAAATTTGGACAATTGGCGAAAACTTGTGTCGACAAGGTAAAGGACACACATCAGTGTCCTATTTCATTGGAAAATTCCACGGATTTTTGATTATAAAACAAAAAAAATGATGATGAAACCGATTTCTTTAGGAAAGTTTTACAGCCAACTTAACAACAGGTAATAGCAACCCAGTCAATTTATGTATTGTTGCAATGAAAAATAATAAATACTATACGTCATGATAGCCGATTTAAAAACAGTACATAAACAAACCTTTCATATACCTACATAAATATATTTTTGATGGCCAGGTAGTGGTCCTAACGTAATAAGAAATTGCTCGACTCGAAAATCGAAACCAACACCTCTGTATCGCATACCATATAATTGATCCAAAAAGAAAGCCACTAGGATCACAAGGCAGCCCCTGTTTTTAAAATGTAAATTAACAGTACATTCTCTACAACTGAGAGCTATTAAACTAAATTCCTGCAGGATAGCTCTTCTGATACTTACAACTTTTACTTTGCCTGATTACGGTCGACTCGTTCGGTTTCATTGTCGAAATAGAAAAAAATCTTTCCGGATGATGCAGAGTTATAGAGCTTTTCCATAAAGAAATTCTCAATAGCATTACGGAGTCTGGAAATGTGCTCGAAAAACGGCAATACGCTCTCCATTCAAGGGACTTATACATTAGTGTTGCCCAAATTCAGTCTTGGTCTTGCAGTCTTGGTCTTGTTCTTGCGTTTTTGCAAGACCAAGACCAAGAACAAGACCGCGTATTTTTAGCAAGACCAAGACCAAGACTGACCGTGCAAGACTTGAGCAAGAACAAGACTTAGCCTGCAAGACTCTTGCGTCTTGCAGCTAGGACTTAGCGCTATTTCACGGAGTAGTTAGGTGTAACAGTTCGGTGTATAGGTACGCTTAGGAATTCTATGAGACGCAAAAAACTGTATCAAAGAATATGAAAAACTGGACCTATAAGAATAAAAAAATATCCATTAAATCAAACTGAGTGCATCCATAGTTATGTTTTAACCATCGGCACTTTGATAATGCGGCATCAAAGGTTTTGTACTTACTTCTCAAAGTAATTTGCCGCTTTTCGGAAGTACATGGTTATGATACACGCGCCGGCGGCTTCTTTTGAAATCATATACAACAATCGTTGCCGCCGCGCCGAAATCACAACATTTGACACTATTTGATTGCCATGTGAGTTTGATTGAGTGGGTCATTCTACTTTTTCTTCTTCTTCTTCTTCATCAACCCATATACGCCCACTGCTGAGCACGGGTCTCCTCTACCATTGAGAGGGTTTAGGCCATAGTCCGCCACGCTGGCCTAGTGCGGGTTGGCGGACTACACACCTAAGAAATTCCTAAGAACTTTTTAGGTGTGCAGGTTTCATCACGATGTTTTCCTTCACCGTTAAAGCAAGTGATAATTCGATGTGAATACACACATAACTTCGAAAAGTCAGAGGTGTGTGCCTGGGATTCGAACCCGCGACCGCCGAGATTCTCGACCGCGCGCCTAAACCTCGAGGCCATCACTGCTACTTTTTAGTGCAGGTTTTTGTGTCCCCTAGACAAAAAAAATTCGATCTGCCATTTTCTTAATAAAATAAAAAAAATTGCGCAACACATGAAACTTCCGTAATATTTCCCTAACTTTTGTTAACAGTTCCCTAACTTAAGTTTTTTTTCTAGACAGATATTGTTCTTTAAAATACAGTCAAGTTATCGTAATTAATTTGTTTTTTTTTACATGTTTTAGCAAATTTAAGCTTATAAATCATGAATGTTTATTAAGAAACAGTTACTTCCATGGAGAACGACATTGATTTTGATTTTTCGAATTTCTTATCAAATCTTCAGTTATTTATTAATCTGCTTGATCTTTACTATGGCATTGTTATTCAAGCTCACAATATTCCAATTCTAATACGTTTTTCTAAGATTTAAAGTAAACTTTAATAAATAGAAATAGACTAATAGGTAATTGCAAGACTTGCAAGACTCTTGCTGCAAGACCAAGACCAAGACCAAGACTGGGAGCGCAAGACCAAGACCAAGACCAAGACCAGGTGTGTTGGCGCAAGACCAAGACCAAGACTGGCTAAGTCTCGTCTTGTTCTTGCATTTGGGCAACACTAATTTACATACTTAGATAAAAGTATACCTCTACCCGTTTGTCACATACAGGGTTGAGATAATGAGTATTGAAATCTATAAACGCTTTATGGGTACCAATATTTGCATAATTCAACCCTTTATTTGTTTACCCGGTAATTCATTTATGCAAAGCAATCGGTTACGTGGTCTCGCCTACGCAACTGTCAATTATAAAACCCACGGGAGAACTCCGTAACGTTTCTATTTAAGTATCATAACTGTTATGGTGTATGATGGACATTTAACTAGACTTGCAACATGGAAATTTAATGTTGTAATTCTGTGTAAAAGAAAAAATTAAAATTTCTTCAAAATCGCGGGAAGACGCTGGGTGCAGGCCTCTTGCGAGTTCCGACTGATCATAATGGAGGCGTTTGTGGATGGCCTATGTCCAGCAGTGGACGGCTTTAGGTTAATGATGACAATGATTATGGTGATGATGATTTAACAGAAAAAGCACACAAATATAGATTTTATAATAAATAAATGCACATCACAGTAACATAGTTGTGACCCCACATTAAAATATAGTCTAGTGTCGTGGGCATAAGAAACAACGAGCGACTTTTCGGCCTTATTAACACATAACAAAAAAAATATGTATGAATAAATATGCTCAATAGTTATACAGTTCTGAGGTTATACTAAGGTAAATCTGACGTGAATTTAAATCCTCGAGGCAGCTTAACTTGACGAATTTGTCTAAATCTAGAATAGCACATGGAACGATCGTATTGTACATATAATATGTCGATACAAATCAAATGTGACGCGGAAGAATCATCGAAGCTCAAATATATAGTTATAAAACCTGCTGAAAATCGCATACCTTGGTCCATTAATCCAAGACATTACAAGGTTTGTTATCCTTCAGTTTTTCGCAATAATGGAACATTCCAGAATAATTACGCATTAGTAAACAATTTAGTTCGTTCGTATTGTCTACTGATTTATGTTTACACATGTGTTCGGATTCGCATCAACGATCGTAATTATTTCAGCGAAGATTTTTATAAAGAAATGCAACTTGTATTAAAATATTTAACTTCTATAACATAGTGTGAAGCGGAATGATATTTCTGTCTTGTAACATCATGCAGCATGTACCATATCGGCTGTTAGATTTATTACGTAACTAGCGACCCGCCCCGGCTTCGCACGGGTGCAATGCTGATATTTAATGGATGTTATCATACATATAGACCTTCCTCTTTAATCACTCTATCTATTAAAAAAAACCGCATCAAAATCCGTTGCGTAGTTTCAAAGATTTAAGCATACAAAGGGATATAGGGACAGAGAAAGCGACTTTGTTTTATACTATGTAGTGATTATCATTACCATCATTAGGATCATGATCATCATCATCACCACCACCACTATCAGAATCATTTTTATAATCATCATCATTCTCATCAGCTAAAAGACTATACCGGTCTACGTATACCAGTCTTAGTAAAATCTGGTATATGTATTTGTATTACTACCGGCAAGAAATTTGGAGCAACAGTCTCATTTCTGGACACGGTTTTTTTCTACGTGTGAGAGATATAACGTTATCGTTTAGCATTTTTATTATAAATAGATCAATTATTTGAACCCGCAATCGTCGCGAGAACTGCCAACCCACTCACTTTTGAACTGATTACAAGCTTTTATTTAACTTCACTTTTGTATGTATGTATGTTTGTATGTTTACAAATCTTGCAATGAAGATTTGAACCACTTCCAATAGACCGATTGTGCTGAAACTTGGTATACCTACGTAACTTGGATGACAATACAATAATATGGTACCATGGAGCTGGTCTGATGATGAGGTTGGAAGATGACCATAGAAACATCGGTTCTTGTGGACCGATTGAGCTGAAATTTGGTATGTCTTTGTAACTTCGACAACAATACACAAATACTGTACCATGATGCTGATCTGACGAAGAGTTGGAAGATGCCCATAGGAACTTCGATTTCTGTGGTCCAATTGAGCTGAAATTTGGTATGTCTTCGTAGCTTTGGTAACAATACAAAAATATGATATTATGGAGCTGATCTATTGAGGAGTTGGAAGAAGCCCACAGGAACTCCGATTCCTTTGGACCGATTGAGCTGAAATTTGGTATACCTATGTAATTTCGGTGACAATATAATAACAAGGTATCATAGAGCTGATTTGACGAAGAGTTGGAAGATGCCCATAGGAACTCCGATTCTTGTGGTCCAATTGAACTGAAATTTGGTATGTCTTCGTGACTTCGGTAATAATACAAAAATATGGTATCATGAAGCTGATCTGATGAGGAGTTGGAAGAAGCCCATAGGAACTCCGATTCTTGTGGACCAAGTAAGCTAAAATTTGGTATGCCTTTGTATTTTTAGTGACAACATAATAACAAGGTATCGTTGATCTGGTGTCATGAGAAGTTGGAAGGTGCCCATAGGAACACTAGTTTTCATGGACCGATTGAGTTGAATTTCGGTATGACTACGAAATGGATAGACTTAGAAATATTTCCAACTAAAAAGTTAAAAATAAATTAACGGTGAAAAACACATTTTAAAATCAAGCTTTTATTATGCACGAAAAATTAAAAAAATAAACTAAGAAAACATTCATAAAATTCGTATTTTTTTAAACGTTACAAGTAACAATTTACAAAAGTGTTCGGTTTATCAGTAGAAGTATGATACATAAACATATATTATCTATAACTAGTATATTAATATTCTTAAGTAATTTAAAAGCTTGTCGCGCAATTTCGTTAATGCAAAGACCTCGGCCGCGACGAGCTTTTAGATCACCTAAGAACATTAATATACTAGTTATAGATAATATATGTTTATGTATCATACTTCTACTGATAAACCGAACACTTTTGTAAATTGTTACTTGTAACGTTTAAAAAAATACGAATTTTATGAATGTTTTCTTAGTTTATTTTTTTAATTTTTCGTGCATAATAAAAGCTTGATTTTAAAATGTGTTTTTCACCGTTAATTTTAAATTAAAACTTGATTTATATAAGTTAAATGAACATGTATAATAAATACGGAATTTATTACCTTACTTAAGAGTAATTGTAAACATTTAATTCCCGCATCAATTACTGACATTGGATAGCATAGTAAACATAATATATTCTTTCATATTACCTTACACGTACACACCGCTTCACTTTGTTTACATAAGATATGGAAATAAATGTTATTGTGATTTTTATATGGGCATTTTCATACCCACCTTTCGTTATAAGTGTTTTAAGTTCTATTTTAAAAGGACAAGCCTATGGCCGTTTTTTCGAACATTTTGCATTTGTCTTGGTGTGGGGACCTAACCTGTATCCCCTTGTTTTACTAGCTATATAGTATCTAGCCAACTGCGTTACAAAGCTGTCGAAAAAATCTACGCTAATATTATAGAGCTTAAGGGTTTATTTGTTTGTTTGAGAGCGCGAATCACAGAAACATTGTACTTTTTCAATTTAGAAAATTCTTTCTAGTAAATAAGTCTAAGTTTCATCAGGTATCATCACGCTTAAGAAGGGCAAAAAAATATTCATTTTGAATTATAAGGTTTCGCAAGCGGGGCAGGCAATAGCTAGTAAATGCACATATATTTTCTTAATAGGTTAGTATTATAATAGATAACAGTTAATATTTTGTTCAAGTAAGGTAGTTTATAGGCTATCAGGCCTTTTACGGATGAACTAAACTAGGTAAAGAATTCTACTTAAGAGATTCCCTTAAGAATGTTTAGGGTAAATGGACTATGGACTTTTAATACTTTGAATGTGGTAAAAAGTCTTACTTTGCAATTGAAATGTAGTAAAAAGTCTTACTTTTAATTCCCTTGAAGATCACAATAATAAAATTGATTTTTCTACCTAAGACATTGTTAGTAGCAGCATGTAGTCTTACCGCCAATAGAGGGTTCAGTACATCTGCCTATTTTTTTGAGACTAATGGCGTAAGTTCTTAGAAGTTTGTAAGGTGTGTAGCTTGCCAACTTGCACTAGGCCAGCGTGGTGTACTAGGGCTTAAACCCTCTTAGTTGTAGAGAAGGCCCGTGCCCACTAGTGGGAAATACCTATATACATATATAGATGATTCATAGTTAAAGCGCGTTTGAATAACCACCGACAGTTTTATTTACTATATACTCAGCCTATCACCTAGGCACGTAGGCCTCCACAATAAAGCGCCAACCATGCCGGTCTTGAGAAGCCCTCATTCATACATTTTCCGCCATCTCTCTCAAGTCATTGTACCGTAGGTATATAATGTAACCTTATTAAAGTTATAACAATTTAGTCTAAGTATTGTTATCTTATAAATCGTTGCGTTAAAATAAACTCTCTCGCGTATTATGGGCACGTTTATAAGCAACAACAAACTAACTTACGTTCTTATTTATAAAATTTGTGTGTATTTTATAACATTGTTCTAAAACACGTGTAAAAACAGGAGATTGCGTCGAAAGCCGGCATATATTTTTCGCACTCGAATCGGAGTTAGAAAGTTCGGAATTAACAATGTAGAGCCACGCTTTCCGACACGTGACGGCTGAGTAATGGAGAATCGAGTCGTGTACCAATTAAACAATGATTAAACAATTGCCCCCATTTGTATTTGGACATGTGAGAAGATTTTTTCAAGGACAAAGGATAGTGCCCAGACTGGCATCTAACAGACTCGTATTGTTAATAGACTAAGAAGGGTAGAGAAACGAAAATACAATCGTGTGTATTCACAATTTGTAGAGTGAGCACGTGTCTCACGAAGGCTTTGAAATATGAACAATTTTCTTTTTAAATATGTGTAATACGTGGTTTCATCAGAGACGTTGTATACGTGAGACAATATGGAAGGAAATATTTTCTCCGAAGACATATTCGTTATTGAATTACTCTCAATAATCGTAATTTATGGTACGATTCTTCTTATGATTAATCGAAGTTGTTTCTTTATATTCGTTTTAAATGCAACCTGTCACCTAGGTAAAAAGACCATGATTAAAATAAAAACACGAATAAATAGGACACCCCTACTAAAACATAACTAACTCATACTAATTGAGACTATGCAATGGGTTAAATGTTTGTTTTTCTTTCAAGGGTAGCTACATGCATGAGTGTATAATGACTGTGGTAAAGGTTAAGTACAATAATTATGAAATACGTAAGGAGAAAAATTCTGAAAATGATGATTTATTATCATCTCACGAGAACGTATTTTTATTTTTAGCATCTCGTACAAAGACTTTATTCACTATGTTAATAGGAAAACATTTAAATTAACTATAAAAGGCACTGGCGAACAGCATTCTTAGACTATTAGTGTAGAGGTAAACATGAATGATTGTTAAAATATTTATATTTATAGACTGCGGCATTTTCTTTACAGCTTGAAACCCTAGAATATAGTTTATTATACAGAAAATTTTGACAGGTATAGCTACGGTGATTACAACCACATTGATATAAAAAAAAAATCACAACAAAAATATTAAAAAAATCTTCTTCTTTTTCTTCATCAACCCATATACGCCCACTGCTGAGCACGGGTCTCCTCTACCATTGAGAGGGTTTAGGCCATCGTCCACCACGCTGGCCTAGTGCGGGTTGGCGGACTACACACCTAAGAAATTTCTAAGAACTCTTACGTGCGCAGGTTTCATCACGATGTTTTCCTTCACCGTTAAAGCAAGTGATAATTCATTGTGAATACACACATAACTTCGAAAAGTCAGAGGTGTGTGCCTGGGGTTCGAACCTGCGACCGTCGAGATTCTCGACCGCGCGCCCAAACCTCGAGGCCATCACTGACTATTTTAAAAAAATACCGTTTCATAATTACCATAGTTTTTAAATGGATGAGGTTGTTGAGAAAACTTGGGTTGGTAATTACCGTAGCTATTTTCTGCCTCAGTTTTCGATCACGATTTGGATACATTAAATAAATAAAAATAAAAAAGAGTTTTATCGTAATGATCCTCGTGCCTCTAAAGCTCAGCTAAAGTAGATCTAGAAACTCACATTAAATAATTTAGATTGGATTGCGCTACCTAATTTAGTCGGACTTGTGAATTTAGCTCAGAAAATTGTGGAATGGAATATATTTCTTTAATTTTAGATTCTCGGAAGTACGCGGTAACATATTAACATATAGGTTTTGCGTCTTATTTTACTTTGTGACACAGTGTATTATAGTAAAATGAGAAATTTTCCGAAAAGAAATCGACGGGATTGGGGAATGACTTGCTGACTACGATTGGGATGTTACTTGTACTCATCAAACGAAAATAGAAAAAAAGAAAATAGATAAGAACGCCCACACAAAACATAAAAAAATAAAAGCAAGGTTTAAGGAGCTGGTTAACACCACCCATAGCCGACGTAAGTAAATGAGAAAATGTAAGAATGAAGAAGCAAGTGAGGTACAAGTGTCAGTAGCATGCCTACTGACATTATTTTATACTCACACAATCTACTCTATTATATATGGAAGTTTGGATTGCTTTTAGAAATTTTAGCTATTGAGAGCATTATGGCAATAAATTCAACACCTTTTCCGGTACAGGACAGTACGTTACCCGAAATCAGACGCCCTATTTGTGGATACAAGCCAATTTTATAGTTGAGCAGGGTGAAGAATTTTTTCGTCATCCTGGTTTATATCGGATTATCAGCCCACACAACAGGGCAGGGCTCCTCTTAACAGCAAAATTTTCATTAAAATAGTGTTGGTGGATTTCCTCCAAATGGGAAATTGTTTATGGCTTACGTTTAAGTGTGTGGGTTTTATTCATTCATAAATCCTAAGATTCTACAAGCTACCTCAATTACCCAACTCCTCCTTTATACTTTTTCTGATTGACTTCGTTATGGGATCATGACAAATTAGGAGCCCATAAATTTTATGATCTTTAGTGCTCGACGTCATTACAACGCAGTTAATGCTCGAGTTACTATGGGGCACAAAGAGCTACCTAAATTTTCAATTACTTACTCGATTTTAAATTTTGAACAAGCATAAGATATACGACAAACCGAATAAATGTGAAAATATTAATGTTATTACGTAATTCCTTAGTCCATATGAATATTTCTTTCCGCACTGCGCATAACTCCGGTTCTGTACGTTCTATAATAGAAGTTTTTTTAAATAGCCACGCGGCTAGAGTTGTCTCTTCCGCAAATTCTAAGTGTCAGCGTTCTCAGTCAGCTATTATTGGAATTACTACTGCATTATATCTTTTTATATTTTTATGAGTGTCCACAGATTCTTCGCTTTATCGTTTTATCGCTACTTGAAGCTTGCAGTGATGGCCTGAGGTTTAGGCACGCGGTCGAGAATCTCGGCGGTCGCGGGTTCGAGCCCCAGGCACACACCTATGACTTTTCGAAGTTATGTGTGTATTCAAATTGAATATCACTTGCTTTAACGGTGAAGGAAAACACCGTGATGAAACCTGCACAGCTAAAAAGTTCTTAGAAATTTCTTAGGTGTGTAGTCTGCCAACCCGCACTAGGCCAGCGTGGTGGACTATGGCCAAAAACCCTCTCAATGGTAGAGGAGACCCGTGCTCAGCAGTGGGCGTATATGGGTTGATGAAGAAGAAGAAGCTGGATAACATAGTGCTATCAGGTATACAGGTGCTATCAGGTCCTACTAGACATATAACCGTTTGTGTTACTATAACTTCCGTCTCCCACTACTGGGGTATAAGCGTTAGGTAGTATAGGTACACAACGATACTCAACAGCACAATTTTAGAGATCGCGTATTATTGTAGTCACTTGCCAAGTCTAAACAAGAGGAATTCCTGACTTTATAGTTTAATGTCTTGTTTGTTAACTTATGAAATTAATATTAGGATTTAGGACTGCTGAGTGCTGACTATAGCAACGAATCAGAATCTTATATCATCGTCAGAAATAATGGGAATTGGTCGACATTCACGTCCACGTGGAATCTCTAAATTTTCGAAACAACTCCGTACTATCCAGATTTAGCATACCAATAATAATGGTGTGGTTTCTAGTCTTACCAGAAAACATGAGAAAATGTGGGACAATAGCCAGGGCCGGATCCAGTATAGGGTCAAGGCGATGACCGCGCGATGCAGGAATGTGGGCGCGATAATAGATATTTAAAGTGTCGCAAGTTAATCCTGATTTCGGCTAAATAGGATAAGTTATTAAGAACAGGTATTCTGCAAATTATTAAGATCGAATACCCTGCTTTTGTACGTAATTTTGTCAATAGTTCTAGATTAACCTATTTCAATCATGTTTCTGGCTACGAACCTTAAGCTTAGACTAAAGTGAAAAGGTCTATAGTATTGGTGTTGTGTAGGTAGATAGAGATTTTTATCTGAAAGAAGTTTTATGGAGAAATTCTTCTTCTACAGTTTTTCTTACTGTAATACGATACTAAATGTTGATTTCTATTCAGAATTGCAAGTATTTTGTCAAAACTTTAAAGGATCTAGTGGTCTATTGGTCTCTTTAAATTAATTCGCCTTTGGCTCCGAAATAAACTAGTTAATGATTGAATATATAACTGTAATATTAATAATGGCATTGAAACTTGATCAAACTCCATCTAAAATTTACTCACTCACAAGATCTCACCAACGAATTCTATAGCCATATCATCTCATCACAAAATGAAGATCCCTGATAATCTCAGGATGAAAAGAATATTCCAGAAGAGGTCTACATAATTAATGGGATTAATGGTCCGAGTAATGATACAGTTGAGGCCGTCTGCGCCGGCGCATGATGCGTGTGCTTGCGAAACACTGGCTTGACAACCGCGCCTCAAGGAAACACGTGGTTGGATGCAGCCTAAGGTATAAGACAAAAGCGGGAGGAACTTTTATTGAACTATATTTTTTTATTGACGGTAAAGTTGCGGCTGTGAAGGGTGGTAAGTTAGATTTAATGATTTATTTCTCGTAAGTCAAAAAGGTTTCAGTTTAGCAGTTTCTAAAAGCAACTATGGCTTTTACGGTTAAAGTTACTGAGTAGTGAGGAAACTACCAAAAGTACTAAGGATTCTTTTACGTATGTTATCCGCTTACCCATATTAGGCCAGCCCGGTGGATTTAGGCCTGAACCCTGTCAGATTTAGGGGAGGCCTATGCCCAGCAATAGAAAAAGACTTGCGATGGTGACTAACTTAAAACTATATGTATAGTGCTAATATTCAATTCTTTCAGTCTTAGTGAATATTTGTGTCCAACAATGATACTTGAAATTATTGTATCCAATAAGCAATAACTTACTTAACGATAAATAAAATCGTAAGAATTAATGTGAGTCGTTAATATTAAATGTTTAAACAACGTGCTGTTGATGGCCTTGAGGTTTAGGCGCGCGGTCGAAAAACTCGGCGGTCGCTGGTTCGAACCCCAGGCACACACCTCTGACTTTTCGAAGTTATGTGTGTATTCAAATTGAGTTATCACTTGCTTTAACGGTGAAGGAAAACATCATGATAAAACCTGCACACCTAAAAGTTCTTAGGAATTTCTTAGGTGTGTAGTCCGCCAACCCGCACTAGGCTAGCGTGGCGGACTATGGCCTCAATACCTGGATACCCTCTCAATGGTAGAGGAGACCCGTGCTCAGCAGTGGGCGTATATGGGTTGATGAAGAAACAGCGTGTATAGGTTTTAAATTGGTTTGACAATTGCATGTGGGCGATAACTGCTGGGATCGGATTAATTGCATCGTGAGAAATACTGGACTTTGTCCTTTCGATTATATTGTATTTTATGTTTAAATCAATTTATTTTAATTACGTGTTTTAAAAACTTTTTTTATGGGCACGGTACAGAAAACGTGCGACACAAATGAGATTATCGATTTGGTCCTACTGTGTTTTACAACGCGAGGCAATTATGTATTTTTATTATATCGAAATAGTGGTGGTATTTTGGGATATACATACTTATTATAATATTTTGTCAGATCGCTACCAAAGTTATGGTTATCTTCACTAAGGTTTTGGATGTGAAGCCTTATGGGCGATGGAATGTATATGGGCTGACGATGTTAAATTTATGTCAAACATTGTTATCGTCATCATGAAATCCTTAGTGCACTACGTTGACCTAGTGCGGATTGGCGGACTACACACCAAAGGATTCCTATAAACTTATATAACTTGTAAAAGTTTTCTCACTATATTTACATTCAGCATGAAAATAAGTGATAATTCAATGTGAATGTACACATAATTTCGAATAGTCAGTGATGTATATGCCAGAGTTTTGAACTTGCGACCACCGATATTCTCAACCTCGACACCATCACTATTTTTATGTACTCAAATATTCCATGTTTTCAAAAATGTAACTAAGTAACGAATGCGTCAGAATTGTTTAACAAGCTTTTCTTTACTTTAAAATTCTGTGTTTGATGTTTCTAACATTTGTATGTTTAACAACTTCCATTGTTTTTGTAGCCCCGTTAAATCTTTGTTAGATAACAAAGGATCGTTTTAAGTTTTTGCTCTTAATTGTAACATTTTGAATTAGTAAATAACCTGTTAGTAAGAAAAAAGTATTGTGTGAACTGGAATAGAGCTCATTATGTTTTGTTAGATTTACTGTCTTTGTTTACTTCAAATGAATAAGGTTAATAGATCTTTTCTGTTTTTATACCGAGGTATAATATTAGCGTGGAGTAAGAGCTTAAGCACTATCAATGGAAGAGAAGGCCCCTACCCAGCAGTGGGATGTATTTAGGCTGATGATGATGATACCGAGGTAAGGTAAGATAATTATAATTGCTTTTTAGCAGTACGAGTAAAGTTAAAATAAAATAAAAAGTAGGTAACACTAACTCAAAAATTATAACGAATTTGAATGATTTTTGTATGAACCAAACAACCCAGATTTTAGTATTGAACCGACAATGCAGTCCATTCACGAATTTAACTCCACAGTAATTAATGCGTTTCTGAACTATAGATGGGCATTTGCCCGGAAAAAACCCCGACGTGGGAAAAATTGGAAAATACCCGAAAAATATGCGGGAATGGAAAAATATTCGGGTTTTTTCATATTTAGCATATGTAACATTTAAGTAATGTGTAGAGATATGTATATATCAAATAGTACGTCCTATTACTACTAGTTAGAGCTAATCTAACTTTGTTTATATTCATAATTCAATAAATCCATATTAATATTATAAATGCGAAAGTAACTCTGTCTATCTGGAAATAGGCTCGCCCCCTATTACGTGGGACTGATACATACTTGGCGAAATGTGGGTGCAGAAATGCATCTCTGCCTACCCCTTCGGGGAATATAGGCGTGAGGTATGTTATAACTCTGTCTATCTGTCTATCTGTTACGCTTTGACGTAAGAACTACTAAATGAATTTAATTGAAACTTTACAATAATATAGTTTATACATCAGAATGAAACAAATGATACTTTTTATCCCTGAAAATGTAGTATTCCCGTGGGAATGGTTATTTCTGGATCTACCCAAGCGATTTGAATGAAATTTGGTATAAAGAGAGGTAGAGCTCACAAAATTAACATGGGATAGTTTTTATCCCGGAAAATGAAGTATTCTCGTGAGAATGGGTATTTCTGCGTCTACTGGGACAAAAGGATTTATGGTTTGGAGATAAATAGGAACCAAGGAAGTAACATAGAATACTTTCTATCCCAGAAAATGTATTCCCGTGAGAATGGGTATTTCTGGATCTACCAAACCGATTTGAATGATTTCTGGTATGTGCATAAACATGACTCTGAAAAGTAAAAAAGATTATAACTTATTTTATATCTGAACTCAACCCTGTAGTCTACGCGGACGAAGTCGCGGGCAACAGCTATACGTTATATATGCTAAAAACTTGTCTTGTTGTTTGTCTGTGTGTGTTCATCCGTTCTTAGTGACAAGTAACCCGAAACTACGTACGAGGGTGGGGGGCGGTGAAGCAAGTAGTTGCAGCGGCGTACGCGTTGGTGATCTATTTAACTCAAACGTTGTTTTGACTTCGTACTGCGAACTCGTGTTAATTTGTAGGTTTAATTGACGACATGGATTTTGTTTTGTGGACTTTGATTGCCTAGTGAGATTAATATGTGGTTTACTTTGGGTTGACGACTATTGCGACTCTTACGGACTTCGATACCTTCTTCTTATTACGAGCCGTTATCAACACCCAGGCAATTGTTAAGTCCATTGGGTAGCCCTATAAGTGACGATGATTGATTCCATACTGCAACAATTGCAGCAGCTCCGTGGGCATCAATGATGACGTAGAAGACTGATTGGTTTTTATTTTTATAGTATAAAGTTGATTTGATCTCTTTGTTAGTATATAAGATTAGTGATTCCTATTATAAGATCAAAACTCAAAATATAAATATGTTACGTTTTTATCGTTGATTTTTTCATGTGTTATTAAAAATAATTATAAAAGTACTAGCTTTTGCCCGCGACTCCGTCCGCGTAGACTCTAGGGCTAAGTGCAGAGAGATTTTTGCATTTATAACATGTTTATCCCACGGGATTACATTTTCCAGGATAAAATTATCTCATGTTAATTCTTGAGCCCTAACTATCTATATACCGAAAATCATTCAAATCGGTTTGGTAGATATAGAAATACCCATTCCCACGGGAATACTTCAATTTCCGGGATAAAAAGTATCCTATGTGTTATTCTGATGTATAAGCTATATTGTGGTAAAGTTTCATTCAAATCCATTCAGTAGTTTTTACGTGAAAGAGTAACAAACATCCATACATCCATACATCCATACATCCATACATCCATACTTACAAACTTTCGCCTTTATAATAGTAGTAGGATATTTCTAACATGTAATTCTTAATATTTTTATTTTACCATCTAAGCAAAGAATAATTATAATAAACACTATTTAAAATTGGGGTAACTCATAATATTTATTTAAAAAAAAAACATTCAAATTCGGGTCAATATGACCAGGGGTCATCGTCCTATTAACTTTTTTCACGTCATTTGCACCGGATTAATCATCATGACTACTGCGACAGTGGCAAAAAAAATTCAATTGTAAAAAAACATTTTAGTAACTTTTGTCAAGAAATGATTTATCATCATCATCATCATCAGCCAATCTCAGTCCACTGCTGGACATAAGCCTCCCCCAATGACCTCCACCCGGATCGGTCGAAGGCCGCCTGCAGCCAGCGACGTCCTGCGACCTTTACGAGGTCGTCTGACCATCTGGTTGGAGGGCGTCTCAGGCTGCGTATTTCAGTACGTGGCCTCCACTGGAGAACTTTCTAGCCCCATCGGTCATCAGTTCTCCGCGCTATGTGGCCGACCTATTGCCACTTCAACGAGCTAATCCGTTGGGCTATATCGGTTACTTTAGTTCTCCTAAGGATCTCCTCATTCCCTATATGAGATATTTTCTAAGTTATAAGATATGTCTATAAGTTGTTTTCAAGGGCCATCACAAACCGTCTCGAACGCAGGTTTGATGACTTACAGCCTCCCGAACAAGCTGGCTTCCGAAAAGGCTTTAGCACCATAGACCACATCCATACGCTTCGGCAAGTTATACAGAAAACCGAGGAATACAACTTGCCACTTTGTTTAGCGTTTGTGAACTATGAGAAAGCCTTTGATTCGATCGAGACGTGGGCGGTGCTAGAGTCTCTCCAGCGGTGCCACATTGACTGTCGGTACATCGAGGTGTTGAAAAGCATATACAGAAACGCCACCATGTCGGTCCGAGTACAAGATCAGAGCACGAAGGCTATTCCACTACAGAGAGGCGTGAGACAGGGAGATGTTATATCTCCGAAACTGTTCACTGCCGCGCTGGAAAACGCCTTCAAGCTCTTGAAGTGGAAAGGATTCGGCATCAACATCAACGGCGAGTATATCACACACCTTCGGTTTGCCGACGATATTGTTGTCATGGCAGAATCGCTGGAGGACCTTAGCACTATGCTCGAAGACCTCAATCGAGTCTCCCAACAGGTGGGTCTTAAAATGAACATGGACAAGACGAATATCATGTCGAATGTCCATGTTGTGCCCACCCCAATCGCAGTTGGGGGCTCGACTCTCGAAGTTGTAGACGAATATGTCTATTTGGAATAAGTGGTCCGGTTAGGCAGGTTCAACTTCGAGAGATAGGTCAATCGTCAAATCCAACTCGGTTGGGCAGCGTTCGGAAAGCTAGGAGACGACTTCTCGTCCGAAATACCTCAGTGCCTGAAGACGAAAGTCTTCAATAGTTATGTGTTACCAGTGACGACATACGGCACTGAGACGTGGCCTCTCACTAAAGGCGTCATGGGACGGCTCAGAGTCACTCAACGTGCTATGGAGAGGGCTATGCTCGGGGTTTCCCTACGTGATCGATCAGAAATGAGGAGATCCGTAGGAGAACTAAAGTAACCGACATAGCCCAACGGAAGAAATGATTATCGTAAGTGTTATACCTAAATGATTATCGTACGTGTAATAATGATTATCGTAAGTGTAATAAATGATTATTGTATGTGTAATAAATGATTACTACTACTCTCTCGTTCTTTTTTTTTCAAAGATTTTTAAAATTTAAATAGTAGTTCCTTCTGCAATTCAGCAACATTCCATCACAATGCACAGAAAAAATCTTATTATAAAACAAGAAGACGTCTTTTTCTTTTAGTTCCTGGATCAGGCTACACATTTGGACGTTTCGAACAGCAGGCAACAGCTAGTACCTTATATATGCTGGTGCAAAGTATGTGCGCATTGCAAAGTACCTATTTTTCGCTGCATTTGTTCTATAAAGCAAAAAAAAACGTTATTTTTTTTAAAAATCGCGATAATCACGTTAAGTGATGAAAAAACCCGTCGATTGGTTTTTTCCCGCCGCCCATCTATATTCTGAACGAATGACTCACAATCTAATCTCAGAGATTGATGCAACCATCGACGTATCCAAAATACACAACCACGGTATTGAAACATTAACAAAATGAACGAATAAGCTGATTCAAATCAATGTGTTTAAAATTAGTTAATAGAAACAACGACGCAAAAATATTAATTTAATGAAGTATTTCAAGGTTTGGTAAAGTTATTTGGAAGATTTGAATTTAAATTAATTATTATTAGTAGATATCATCTTAAAAGTACAGATTGTTTAAATACGGTCGGATATCGTCTTAGACCACTGCATTTGAATGTATTCGTTGATATCTTTACATTTTCTCGTTGTTTTAGTTTTGCAAATAAATGTTTATTAATTTATTAATGACACAAGTAACTCAATATAATAAAAAAAACACTTCACCAAACCTAGTTTATAGAAAAATAAATCTTTGTTTTAATAAAGTGCAATAATTAATATAATTTATCAAATATGACAACGCAGGATTATCATCATCGTCATCATCATATTTTTCAGTTTATATACGTCATACTGCTGGACATGAGGCTCCTCTGTAACTGAGAGGAATGAATTAATATAAAAAAAATTAAAATATATTTTAAGCCTCACAAACAACACGATCCAAATCCCTCGAAACTACGTTCTAACGTTACAATCTACCCACTAAGCAACAGCAACCCGGCTATTAAATAAAAAACTATTTAAAAATGCCTCATTACGTGGCAACTATATGTCGCAAAATGTCATTAGTCCATAGCAACAAAACAACATAGAGTTGTTTACCAAATTAACTAATTATGAGATTAACGAAGCCAGTTTTTTTAAATGCTATTAATACATTTAGCTGGTATGAGCAATGGGTGACAAAAAAACGGGATTTACGCTGTTTTGAAACATGTTATTTCAATTACTAGATGTGTAACGGGTTACTTGTTTTTACGTTTGCTTGATTTTATTGTCCTTGGACGCGAATAAATCGAAATTGTGTCTTTCAATTAAGTCACTCTATTAATAAACTAAAATTAATATAAAGTAATATAGACAAGAAATAGAATTTGATTGCTGTAGAGATGATTATTATTGAAGACATTTACGCATATATCTCTATAGGAATAGGTAGAAGTTATTTCTTATCCACTTTTTGCCACTTATCGTAGGTAATATTTTAATGAGTTTGAATGTCGAAGCATAGACTAATAGAGGAAGTTCAAAGAAAAGATGGATGGAGTGCGTAAGAGACGATATGAAAGAAAATGGGTGACTGAAGACATGACAGCTGATAGAAAGATAAAACATACTGCGCCGATCCCAAATAGAATTGGAAAACAAAAGAAAGATGATGCCTAACCAAGGCAGACTTTACTCTCCAATTTTAGAACGAAGTAATAAAATCGCTCGTATCGCTTACGCGTTGCTTGTACCACAAACGTCTGACCTTAGTATTGAAGTTAATAACTCACTTATTAATTCACTGAACGCACAATCCTTACCTGTTTGTTTGTATTACCGGTGTCGATAACCGGAGACGTCTAAGGCTAAGTGATAAAGGGCAGAGTTTAGAGGTGTGACGGAAAAGATGAATACATACATAATATATAGGAACTATGTATGTAGATATTTACTATTATCAAATCTAAACGTCTTTATATTTTATAATATGAAAATTGACAAGTTTTATATCGATAACTTTTTAATAGCTTAAAGGCAAGTTATTGGCAGATAAATTACGTTAAGAATATGCAAAAAGAGATTGATGAATGAAATATAAGTGTGCCAAAAATTCATGGAATACAAAACGATTCTTATAAATAAATTATCATAATTTTTTAGTTTTAATATATTGCTTTTTCAAATTTGACTACGTTTAGTGAATCACATATAGGTCTTCATTGATAAGTGCAGTAAGCTAGTACGTAATAAATAACTAATCGACATGCAAGAAGCGACGACTATTATGTCACAGAAATCCATGCAACTATGCAGGTCTAGTCATACTCTGTATATAGCTACAAACATATACAATATACATAGATTGAGTTTCATACAAGGATCTGACGCGTAATTTTTTAATAGTGGTTTATATTCCTGTGGACAGAAAATGACTTTTGATTGCCTCGTGCACAAGTTTGTGCCGTGTAATCCTATGGTGAAAGTTCGATTTTCTGACCGGGAAAAGTAATATCCCTTCGTAGCCCAAGATCATAAAAAATTATAATACTTTGGTATATGATAGGCTTTAACAAATAAAAAAACACGTGTTTCGTGGAAATTCAAAAATTTTTTTTATTCCGTATGTATTGGATCTTTTAGGGTTTGTGACATTACTGTCACATTGGGTTAAAGTGGAAGAAAATGTTTTAACGTAGTATGGAAGGATCTAACAGATTTATTTTGTTTTTTGTAACAACTACTATTCCGAACTTTTTAAAAATTGTTTGTGCTACATCAGGACACCGAAGAAACTTGGGACAAATGATTTTCTAACCTAATTCGGTCAGTAGCCAATTTGATACTGCCCCACCGCCAATGGGGGGACATGTTGCGCCGGACTCTTGTGATTTTGGCTTGTATTTTATTTTCAATTAATCTTCGCTGTTGGACATTAGGATTCAAGCAAAACTTACATAAAGTCTCCAATTTCAAGTTGAAAATCTGCTGAAGACATTTGTTTGTCATTGCATAGTTTAGTCTGCCTTACTCTCACATACATCAGCCAAGAACTGGCCATGGTCAGGTCTAATAATTGGTAAAACATCCAAACCTGGCGTCTTTTAATTCGTGTCATAATACTATAAGCACCCATAATGCTGTTAATAAAATCTACACCTCCAATATACCCACTACATTCTTCGACGATATGAGACCGATCAATGTTGATGTACTTCTATTGGCCTTATCGTAACGACTTGGACCTTCGACCACTCACCAGCAAAAATTGAGAGAAGCGTGACAAGTTTGTTGTCTTTTCATATAAATTTTGACACATCAATTGCGTCCATATTTGCTACGTAATCAACAGAAAATCTACATTACTTTTTATTACATCCTCGTCAGGGGGTAGTTTGCAATCTGGAACGAGATTATTCCGTACGGTCCCAGGACTCCCCAAGTCCAAGATATATCCACTTCTGCTACGTACTCCAGTAAAGTTTCAAACCACGGAAGTAAAGTTATTATCCAAATATATATGTTATTTCTGATGTCTGGGTATGCCCGCGTCATTCTAAATACGACGTTTCAAGATGCTCCTTTTTTATTCTACTAGGAGCAAAACTCTTTCAGTTCCTGTTTCAGGTTCAATATTATAGACAAAACTTGAAACTACGCTCAGTACATAAAACTTTTAACGCCAATTGTGTTTTTTTTTATAGGCATATATCTATTCAAATTGTCTCTTCTCTTAGTGTAGCAAATCTATTCATCCACACAAAGGTATACCTCGAATAGAACTCCACTAGAAGTCCTATTTAAGGCTTATATTATAGATCTAATTTTTGTGTAAGTACTACCCCTATCTTTATATCTTTATCAATTCGAGTGGGGGAGACAGAAGTTCAAGTGCATCGGTTTATAAGGTACCTAGGGCTTGTTATAGATGGTCGTTGGAGCTTTGAAGAGCATTTTAAATGCTTAGTTCCGCGTATTGAGAGGGTAGCAGGTGCAATGCATCGTATACTACCCAATCTTGGAGGACCGCGAGAGGAAGTTCGCCGCCTCTATGCAGGTGTAGTGCGTTCGATGGCGCTCTATGGCGCTCCTGTTTGGGCGGAAAGAATGAGAGTGCGTCGCTGTAGGGCAAAACTATACAGCGTACAAAGAAAGATTGCCATAAGGATTTCACGTGGATACCGTACGATATCTTTTGAGGCGGCGACAATCTTAGCCCGGTTTCCTCCTTTAGATATACTGGCTACTAGGGATGCAACGGTTTACGAAAGAATTCGTACTATCCGACATGCGAGTGGAGGTCAGCCGACAAAGGCTTTAGAGATGGTCATCCGAAAGCAGGAACAACTTAACGCATTCGAGACGTGGCGTTTGCGAATTAGCGAAGAGCCTTATGTTCACAAACGTGTCGTCGAAGCTATCCTGCCGGTCTTTGAAGCTTGGATGCAACGGAAAGAGGGACGACTCACGTACCGGCTTACCCAGATACTTACCGGACATGGATGCTTCGGTAATTACCTGAATAAGATCGGTCGCGAAGCATCGGCAAATTGCTTTCATTGCAACTGCGGCGAAGAAGATTCAGCGGCGCACACGCTCATGCAATGTTCTGCATGGGAATTAGAGCGTCAAATCCTAGTGGATCAAATCGGACCTAATCTTACCCTACCGTCAGTCGTAATGGCGATGCTGGCGGAAGACTCAAAGTGGAATGCCGTAGTCGCATTCTGTGAAACCGTAATGGTTAAGAAAGAGACTGCGGAGCGCCACAGAAAGGGGGCAATTGCGGCCCAGAGAAGAAGACGCGGAGGTGGCGACACTTACCGCAATTCATAAGCCTGAGCATAAATATGCTTAGGCCGATGCGTGCTTTATAAGCAAGGCACTGGAGGCAATTCGGCGCGTTCATTTTGAGTTCCCGAAGACCCTCCAAAGTGCAGAGGGAGTAACATGGGGTTTTTAGCCGGTAAAAGTCCGGCATACCCCGTTTGTCTTCTGGAAACGGGGATCCAAGAGGATTTTCCCCATGGAAAAAAAAAAAAAAAAAAAAAAAAAAAACCCCTATCTTAAAAAATAGGAGAAAAAAATCATCAATATATGGATATACATTAGTTGTATTTTTTATGCCATTGTCACCCAATGTAACAGAAATGTAACAAACATAAAAAGTTACTTTTTACATATAAAAAATCAAAAGTATGAATTGGTAACGATATATAAACCAAATTATTTACTTACCTACGGGTATCAACAAAAATTATACAATTTTATATACTTTTAGTATTTTTTTATAAATTTTAAACTTTTTGCAAGTTCAAACATGGCATTTTCATCAAAACACGAAATTCAAAGCCAAAAAGGGAGCAAGTTACACTACTTATGATTTATATTTGATGCTTAAATGTTCGGTGTGTTATTTAAGAATGTATTGATATTGATTTGACAAATCTTAAACGTTTAGTTTAAATTTTATAGAGACTTTTTGGGTTTGTTACAGAAATGTCACCAGGGGCTATAAAGGGATATTAGATTTTTTTAGCTCTATTAGAAAAACCTAATGACGCTTTGACCAATCAGATATTCGAAGGAAATAATAATAGGAAAATAATAGCATCATGGAATCTGAATATGAGCCTAGAAGATGGAGATTTGCTCGTACCTATTAAAAATGTGAAAAACGTGTGTGGAAATGTCAAAAAGTATGGAGCAGTGCCCCTCTTCCAACCCCTTCACGAATAGGGGCAAATATATGTGTGCGATCGGCTTAATCCATTTCATTGGTCTGATATAAGTTAGTAAATAGACTCACGAAATGTTTATAACGAGATCTAACCAAATAGTTACCTCACAAAGTTTTTCCTTCATATCACAACCATGTCTAATTGTCAAACAAGGGCAGGACTCATATCATTCCGTCTTCAATATTTAACATTGGCAGAAGTACCGCATTCGACGGCGGATCGCGATAAATGAAGTGATTTCACTCATGTTGTTTAAACAGATGTTAGGTGAACAATGAGGCAGAAGTTTTGTTGGAAAACTTGTATTGTTTGACGCAGACAATCGTTGAATCGCGTGAAATTGTATGAAAATATCTTGGAAATGTGTTTCGGATTTTACAGTAATATTAACGGATTAATAGATTAGTGGGTCGAGATCACCACACAGCTATTGGGTTATATAGAAAAAAAACATAAGATTGAACTATTTCAAACATGGCTCATGCCTATTGCTACCTATTGCATGGTCAAATAAAAAGCGACAACAAACTCTCACGTCAAAAAATTGAATAAAATCATGCCGACTTAATTCATATTCACGGGCTGACCGATACTTATGACATGTTAATAATAAGTATAATACATGTTTTAAAAATATACAACTGGTGCAAAATATACAAAGTAATTTTTATTCTTTCACCTGTAACTTAGTGTGAGGTGAAGGTTATGACTTCAATATGGATAATAAAATTATATTGTCATATGAGAACGTAATAAATTTTAATCATAGGTACCTATACATAGTCGCTCACGCTTATAATATGTAGATAGAAGTATATGCTTATATTGTACTCATATATTTAGAAAAATTATTAGTATCGAGTGTATTATTAGACTCAGAATTGTAACTTAGAACCAGACAAAATGAATATTATAATAAGCGAGTATTTAACCATCATCATCAACCCATATACGCCCACTGCTGAGCACGGGTCTCCTCTACCTTTGAGAGGGTTTAGGCCATAGTCCGCCACGCTGGCCTATTGCGGGTTGGCGGACTACACACCTAAGAAATTCCTAAGAACTTTTAGGTGCGCAGGTTTCATCACGATGTTTTCCTTCACCGTTAAATCAAGTGATAATTCATTGTGAATACACACATAACTTCGAAAAGTCAGAGGTGTGTGCCTGGGGTTCGAACCCGCGACCGCCGAGATTCTCGACCGTGCGCCTAAACCTCGAGGCCATCACTGCACACATGTAATACTGAATTATAATCTTACACACACGTACATATCAGTGGCGGTACCTACTTCCAAAGAAGCCTAAAAGCGTGACACGTTAATTGTGTTATGTCTTGTTTATAATGGTTTACTGTGGGGTCATGATATTCTTGTTAAATGTCAAATTGCTTTTGATAAACAAAGATTTCAAACTTAAAGATAATTATTATCCTGAATTTTGTATGGCAGGGGTAAAGGTTTTTGGGCTTTTATCGAATTCCGCCACTGATACGTTTGTGTGTCTTACACATCGCACGCTTAAAAATATAGTGACCTAATTCAAAATTTTGAATTTTCACTATCATTCACTTTGTGATTAAATATAGTCGGATTAAATAATAAAACTGTAATGTATGTTATGTAACTATTTAGTACACATATTTTTAAACATGATGATTTTTTATATTTTATACAAAATGTATTTGACGAAGTAACATTTTTTCCCCATTTACTTACCTTAGTCTCGGCTTTTTGAATTAGGTCACTATATTATTAAGCGTGCGACATGTAGGTACATTATACCTGCTTGAATATTTACGACTGAGATTTCATCTTAAAAGGATTCATTAAACATTTCTTCATTGTCACTAATTATGCACGGGAAATTTTGACTTAGATCCTATAATTGTAACTCTTTTGAACTGTTATGATATTTTTCACAGTGCACCTAGTACATTGGGTGTAAGTATAAAAATGAGCTCACCTTATTAACTGCCAATACTCATCGGCTCCTTTAGAGTATGGCTTTATGAATGTCATTTGTCAATGACAAGCCGAGGCTGCTCTTAAATGTGAGGATAATGGCGCGCATTGTCTCGGACACTTCAAGTGCGATTTTTCAGTTGTCTACATTAATTATTTCCTACACCTCTGCGTAGTTGATGACGTGTTGTGACGTCATACAACCTATATATGTCGTGATTTTATTGTTTCTCAAAGAGGAGTTAAAAGAGCCACCCATACCGTAACTGTACATAAAATTGTATTGATTGCTTGATGTAGCACAGATGATATTTCCGAAAATGGCTATCTTTTTTGGGAAATGATAATAAAATAACTACATTTATCTTTGTTTTTGGAAAAAGAATACTGGTTTAATGGAATTAATGGTTCTAAATTAGTTTGAATTATCAAAAGACAATGTCAAAAATGGGTCATATCCAGCCAGCATACAAAACAGATGGAAAGTATTCATATGAAGTAATAGTTCTTGTGATATTTTATTGCAACATTTCTCAACAGCTGATAACGTTGATAGCCGCGAAGCTGATTCACTCGCGGACGCGTATTGTTGGCGATAAAATGTTTATACGATGATGATTTTATAGAAGTGTCGATTTTTGATGGCTTTACTACAATAGAGCTTCTAGGTTTCACCACCAATTTTATCATTATTCGTCAAAATTCGACTCACTGCTGGATACAGGATCTGCTCTATCATTAAGAGGATTTAGTTCTTAACCATATTGACCAAGTTCGGGTTGGAATGTGAAATGTGAAATATTTTAATACTCAGGAAAATGTACTAGAAAGTGTTATTTTGGTAATAGACATCTCGGAAAACGTAAACTCTATCAGGCACGGTGGAGCAGTTCCTAAATCATCATTATTATTAGCCACGTATCCTCCTGGATACATGCCTCCTAAAAAAACGCCCAAAGTGACATGTTGGAAGTGATTTGCTTCCAGTAAGGTTTCACTAAAATCAACTGACTTATAGGATAGAGTGCAGCAAAACTTCGGGTACCAACAATCATTGCTTTTTTTTTTATACAAAACTAGAAGACGTATACCACTAATAAAGCAATGGTTGACGTAAAAGCATTCTGATCGCCAGTTGATAGTCAATGCGGTTATTTCCTTAGCTCGATGAACTTGAAACTCCAGGCGTATCCTGGAACACATATTTATAATTTTATGTATTTAGGTCAGCTCGTAGGAGTAACAATAGCTTACCTTCTGGTTTGAATAAAATAAAATGTACGTAATTGTATGTCTATGGATTTATATGTATATTTTGCAATGCAAATGCCGTCTGGTTCTGTAATTATTGTCATCTCTGATTACTAGATATCATTGGTTTGTTACCGACTCCATTAATGGTAAGATTAAAAATCGCGTGGGTTTCAGATATAGATCACTTGACGCCGCTCTTTGTACTTGTCAGTGGAGATAAAACTGTTTTGATTATCATCATCATCAGCCCATATACGTCCCACAGCTGGGCGCGGGCCTTCTCTACAACTGAGAAGGATTTTAGGCTTTAGTCCATCACGCTGGTCTAGTGCGGATTTGCGAACATTCTGTTCATATCACAATGTTTGTAGGTTCAAAGTTTGTTTTTAATTTCATGGTATCAAAACCAAGCTAACTACTTTTTATAGGGATAAAGGCAGCATACTGTAAAATTAATGGGTCTATTAATTTTCGGTATGAACCATATCATTATCTTCCATATTTCTTATATATACATTAGGGTGTCCCAAAAAAATCAAAATCTTCTTTTGTCAACGCATACCCTCTAATTATTTTCGAATGGTGTTAAAACACTCATAAATAAAATTTCATGAACTTAGGACCACTGCAACCCGTGCCGACTTGCATTCATGTGTTTCAGTACTTACATACTTATTTATTTACATTTATTACAATTATTTGTAAAGGTGGACTAAATGCCTCTGGCATTATCTTCCAGTCAAACCCCCAGGGTGATGCAGAGATAATACGCAGCAGGTGTGCAAATAAAATAATGTATTAAAGATACACACATACATAAATACATACTAATATATAAATATATATATACACATACATATATATATAGATATACATATACAAATATACTATAATACATACAAATATACTATTATGAAGATTCTGAGATTCTCTTCAACAGCAATTCACGAACCTTTGCCTTAAACGTTTCACGAGTCTTGCACATCCTCATCTCCAGTGGGAGAGCATTCCACAGAAGACCAGATTGTACAAGGAAAGACGAGTGAACCAGACTGGAGGTGTGAGAAGGACAGAGAAGAAGGAGATTAGTTTTAGAACGAAGATCTTTGGTGTGGTTAGTATGTAAATATTGAAAGAAGTCAGATAAATACGAAGGTGCAGTAGATGATGTAAGAATAGAGAAGAGAGTAAGAAGTGCTCGCAGCTCACGACGCTGCCGAATTGGCAACCACTTGAGCTGCGAGCGATAGGAGGATACATGATCGAATTTGCGGAGATTAAATATGAATCGAATGCAGTTATTGAGAAGCCGGTCAAGTTTATTGAGGAGGTCTGCATTCAGGTCGAGATAGCACACATCACCATAGTCGATTATGGGTAGGATTAAAGCTTGCACAAGCATGGCCTTGGTTTTAGATGGGAGAAAGTTCTTCAGGCGATAGAGAACGCGAAGCATACCAGTTACTTTATTGCAAACATAGGTCACTTGGGGTTGCCAGCTCAGTGAACTATCAATGTGAAGCCCAAGATCTTTGACAGTGGCACAAAGATTTATAACCTTGCCGTCGAATATAACTGGTGGAACAGTTGCTGTGTCCAAAGAACGTATAACCCGATGGCTACCAATAACAATGCTTTGACATTTGGTGGGATTCACAGCAAGGCCAAAATTCACAGACCACCTTCTTATGTATTCCAAGTCTCTGTTAACAAGATCTACTGCAAGTCATCGGCATACAGATGATACGAACACTGAAGTCCATGGGTTATGAGATTTATAAAAACTGAGAATAATAAAGGAGAAAGAATACCACCTTGCGGAACACCAGAGTCGAGCACACTCCATTTTGACATGGTTGTATCGAGGCGCACCGACTGCTGACGTCCACGAAGATACGTTGAGAACCAATCCAGAGCAACGGGTGAGATCATAAGATGGGAAAGGATAGAGAGAAGGATGTCGTGACTGACGGTATTAAAGGCATTCGAAAAATCAACTAAAGTCAACACGGTGACTTTGGTATCCTCAATGGCTGCCCTAATATCGCCAGTCACTTTAAGGAGAGCGGATGTGGTGCTATGACCAGGTCTAAAACCAGATTGAAGCATGCTTATCAAATTATTTTCATAAATAAACCTGGACACTTGCTTATGGGCACACGCTTCCAGCACCTTGGATAGGAATGGGAGAATGGAAATAGGACGGAACTGACTGGGAAGAGTTGGGTTTGGAACCTTGGGAAGAGGAATAATATAGGCATTTTTCCATAAAGTTGGAAAAGCTCCTGTGGTGAGAGAAAAGTTGACTATATGTGTGAGTGGCGTGATGATATAGTCGAGGATTACCATGATCATGCGGCGGCTGATGCTGTCGCAGCCCATGGCATTGGATTTGATGGAGAGGATTATCTTCTTAATCTCAACCGATGCGACTGGAGAAAAAGTGAAAGGGTTGGTATTTGGGCGTGGAAGCCCTGCCAAGTAATCCAGTGTTTGGCGTTTGACTTGTCCGTCTATCAGATGACTTGTGGTGAAAAAACGGTTAATAGCGTCCAAGTCAAAAGCCTTCTGAATTTCGATATTTTTCTGTTTGCCTATTCCGAGAGTACGAAGAAACTTCCAAATATCAGCAGATGAGGAGGAGGAAATGTTATTGAGAATATGGTGGCGTTTGGCGTTACGTATCATCTGGTTGCAGCGATTCCTTGCAGACTTGTATTGACTCCACCTTTCCCCTGAACGTTCCTTTCTATATTTACGGTATGCTTGATCTCTGCGTCTCATCGCCATCCGAATCTCACTCGTCATCCAGGGGGCTGGAGGTCTTTTAACCTTCACCGCTTTTAATGGTGCATGGGTGTCAAAAAGTGTCAGGACGATATCATTAAAAATTTTAATTTTATCGTCGACTGTTGAGGCAGTAAACAGTAAGTCCCAATTTAATTTTGCAGCATCCTGACAAAGTTTATCTGTGTCCATGCGCCCAAAGCAACGCATGTGCAAGACTTTAGTGGGGAATTTGGGAGGTTTTAGGGCGTAGGACATGTATATGAGGTCATGATGCGAAAAACCTGGGGCGAGATGCTGACCATGACAAGGAACAAGGGAAGGGACAGAGGTGAGGATAAGATCAAGCCAGGTGTCATTACCATCAGGGTTGTGGTGAGTCGGCTGCAGTGGCAGAATATGCAAACTGGCTGACTCGATTATATTGAGCAGTTTATGGGTTCGGCAGGATTTATGATCAAGGAGATTGGTATTAAAATCTCCCATAATGATGTGATGTGCATATCCAGACCCTAAAGATTCCAGAATCGATTCGAGACTGGAGAAATAGTCAAGGGAGGGGGGACAGTAAACAACACCAAGTAAAATTTTAACTCCCCGGACACAAACCTCGAGGAATAGATATTCAACGCTGCTATGACCATCAGAGGAGGAGGCAGCTATCACGGCGTAGGTGAAATTTGAACGAAGATAAATAGCAACACCACCTCCCCTCCTGACAACGCGGTCATTTCGGATAAGAGTGAAGCCTAAAACCGGATAAGTTGTAGAAAGAAGCTGAGGTTTGAGCCATGTCTCAGAGATGAGGATGGCATGCACATTGACGTCTGTAAACGTTTCTGACAACTCGCTGTAGTGGCTCGGAACGCTCTGGGCATTAATATGACAAACATTAAGAAATATGCCGTTTGATGGATTAAAAGTGTGACTTAAAAAATCATTAAGTCCATCACTCACAGAATTAAAACTGGAATTGCTGCACGAATCATCAGAGTTATTAGCTGTATAAAAAGAATCACTATCAGAAATCATTTGATAACAGATATATTAAAATATAAACTAAAACAGATAAATAAATACGTAAGATATAATAATAAAAAATAAAGTAATAATAACGTATATATAAATGACGTACCACTTGATGCAATTCTTCAATCTCTGCACCACCTACCAGCACTTACACATACTTAAAAAAAAAAAAATGTATGTACAGAAATAGAAACCACGACAACTAAAAACTAAAACATAAAAAATATAAACAAAGGAGAAACAAAAATACGTTTCGGAACGTAGCTGAGAAAAAAAAAGAAAGTACAAATAACAAGATGTCATCTGTCAAGTCCGTGTCCATGGTTGACAATACATTAAATAAGCTGAGAGATGACATTTGGGGTAGATAACAAAAAAAAAAAAAAACAATATTCACAAGTAGTGGGTAAGTTGGAGTGAAATGTCAACCAGTACTGTTATGACTTACGACACAAAAACATCGCGCACAAAACGGGCTCACAGATTAATTAGTTTTTACGTGCATTCGCAAATTTTGTAGTCGCGGATTGACTTGCACCTCTAGTTGTCGCAGACTTCGTGTTGCTCGGCGACTTGGAGTATTTCGCAGTGAGTTTGTTCAGCTCCTCTAAGGTGGTTATCTTCACGGTGCCTTCAGAAACTTTAATGACAATAGTGCCATCCTGTGTCCAGCAGGCCCGCATGCCGAAGTGTTGACGCGCTTTGGCAAAAACCACCTGTCGAGGCTTCGTCAGGAACTCTTTTAGTGCTATGGAAGAACCCTTTAACCTGGATTTGGCCTTCCACACGGAGTTTTTGAGATCAAAATCTGCGAACCGAAGAAGAATGGGCCGGTGATGCTGCTCGTTGCGAACTCCTATCCGATGACACTTAGTAAAACAGGAGGTAGAGATGTTTGTTAATCCCATTCGGTTGTGAAGTACATCCAAAACGGTGTTGGTGAAGTCCTCTTTATCCGTTTCCTTAAGGCCAAGAAGAATGAGGGCCTTTCGCCGATGCCTTGTTTCAACAGCATCAATTAAGCGGGCGCAGTCAGCTATCTGCTGTCGAAGCAAATTAAGCATGTTAAATATCAGCTCCCTGAAAGTCCGGAACTCCTCCGCCACCCGCGCCACGGTGTCCTTGGCTGGGACGCCGGTCTGCAGCTGTGCTTCAAGCTCCTTCATCCTTTTGGTGAAACACTCCTCAAGCTTGCTTTGCGCATCTTGGATATCCGCGAGTTGAGCCATGGTCTCCGTGTTGTAAATTTGGAAGTGTATTGGCTAGCAGGTGGTGTACTTAATAAACTATAGTTACATTCGAGTCTTTTATTTACCTAAATTAAATAATTGCAACTTATAACTTGTTTTAATGATTATTATTATATTTTAAAATACAACGACACTTTAAATACGTCTGCACTTTTTGACACCTACCGCCGAAAAAGAAACATACTTTGTATGAACTTCGGCGCGTCGCAATATTCGCATGGAAGTTTCGTGGTTGCTTGTTTATTGTACTGGTAAACGCCTCTTTTTGTTTAATTAATATGTCAGATTAAGATTTCAAAGGCACATTTTAATAGGGGGTGCAAAACATTAAAATAACGGCTTAAAACTTCCCTGTAAAGAACAAATATTGGCAGTTCTGTTTAATAAAATTCATGAAGTAAAATTGAATTTTGTAAATCACAAATCTAACTATTCGAGATTAATTATTTTTTGTTAAAGGGCTTATTTGCCTATTTAAGCTTTAATAAACTAATTTTAAGAAATAAGTTGCCTTATACCGACTCTGAAGAGATCAACAAATAATGCGGAAAAATCGCAAGATGTGTTCATACAGTGTCGTCAAGAGTTTGTTACAAGTTTGGACTACTTTTTGTATATTGCACACGCCAGTGCCCTTTAATTGATAAAAATAAATCTAGATAATAGATATAGTTATATAATTAGATATACATTGTTTTACCGGACAGAATTATGAAGGAAATTTAAGGGTTGGCTATCAAGAATTAACAGTTATAGCTATAATCATATTCTTTGGTGGTGATACAGAAAGAAAAAAGACTATTCGATCTCCAAGTTCTATGTACCAGACACCATGATGGCCGAAGCAATTAATTGATTAAAAATGTCGTAACTTATTTTTTAATTGTAAATTACTAATAAAAAGTCGCACTATTAGACATCTAGATTTGCATCGCTATATACCATGTTAAGGCTTGGATGCATTGTATATTATCAGTGATGGCACCTTACCACGACTTATGTTTGCTTAATACTCTGAAACCCTGGGAAACTGTCAATAAAATTAACTCAGAAATGACTATACAGAATATTTTTCAGCATTTTTGGTCTTTGGTTCATGAAGTAGCTGTCTTGTCTCTATATCACTATGATGCAGACCAGGAACCAAAAATGATAATATTTTAAAGCTTAACTAAAGAGGATCCATCAATTCATATCCCCTGGAAAGATATCTGCATGATTTACTTTTTTAGACAGACATAAACGACTTTCTTTCGATCAAAAACTAGTCTTGCTCTTCTTCAATCGTTTTAAAAATTTTGACACTTTTCTCAATGAGTTGCTTACTTCACAGACTAGTTATACTTCTTTTCAAGCAGTTAAGAAATAAATAATGACACTAAAACTCGCTAGTGATACTGCAAATTGCAGTTATACTAATACAAAATTTTCGTGAAAAAGTCACCTTTAAAGGGAAACTAAAGCAATTTTTCCTGTGATTTATCCTAACAGTAAAAAGAAAACTTTAAGATTAAAATATCACAAATATTCCTGTTTAAATAATAAACATATAATACCGGTGAAATAGGATATAATTTTGAAAATAAAAATTAAGTTTTTATATGTGCTCTACAATTACCATACAATTTTTTTCTTAAAACTTTGCCATCAAGTCGGCACGGGTTACCGCTATCCAATTTCGATAATATTTCGTATTTGAGTTATTAAGGTCAATTAGAAAAAATATAGAGGGTATGCGTATCTAATTTCGAGAAAAAAAAATCGCCCTACTAAGCTGGGACACCCTAATATACATATATCTATTATACTTGATTTATGACATTTTGACAAAAACTATGCTCGAAGCAGATTCTAGAAAAGTTTTTGTGTATTTTTTTCTTCGAGGAGTCAAATTATACTAAAACTATTATGAAAGAATAGTTGCTAACTAACTCATGACTTGCAAACATATTTTTCTGCTCCATGACACATGTTGAAACAAAATATTTTTGTAAATTTCGAATAATCTTATCGATTTGCGGTTGTTTTGATCATGTTTAGAGTTTAGTAATGTGAATCATGTTGGAAAATTTCTCTATAGGATGTTGTAGTCATTTTCTTGTAGTTCCGGTTTGACTAATAAAAAGGTATATCTGATAGTAAATGATTAACGCTAGATAGCCGAGACAATATCTTAGAAGTACTGGACGACTGAAATATATCTTGAAATGCTCACTTATCGTTATCTTGCGATATCACGCTCGGAAGACTTTGATCAGAATGCCAATGTCTGAGTTTTGTTTATAGGGACTAATCTCGATAATATCTAAGCAACATGAAACAATACCAGCTAACAAGCCTTTAAAGTGAGAAGAGACAGTTACAACTCTACCATACCGTTTCGGCTCCCTGGTCTAATTTATTGTGGAGGGAAAGTTATGATTGCCTATTGCGAAAAATATAGTCAATGAAAAGGATAAGGATCTTTACTTTTGACTTTCAGGAAGTACATGTAGTTCGTGTAGTATGTGTCGTGAAATCTAGAACTCCCGGGTTCGATTCCCGGGTGTAGTTATGTCATTGGGTATTGTCTAATACTAGTGTGGATGTACCCGAAAAACGACAATACGCCCGCCCTCTATTAGGTGGGTCTAATATACCTTACGAAACGAGGGATTTTAGGATTATTATTATTTAATACCATAATGTCAGCACTCCTTTGTTCCTCATTTTTTAAACCAGATCAAATCAAATTAAATCAGGTTATTATGTTAGACGAGAGTAATAACCTGTGTTATACAATAATCAGATCGTTGATAAGGGGCTTCCCTCATTATCTGCACATCGAACTGTTTATCACAATCTTCGATCAATGAAATTGCTATTTTTACGAATGCGTTCATATTTTAGGCGAGAATTCATTTTATAGAACGTCATGTCTTGTTTTGTTTTTTATTTTTATTTTTTTATTATTAGTAACGGACAGGAATATAAAGGAGGTTTGTTTATCTTTGTTTTTGTAAAAAAAAGTTTTCTACCTGCCATGTTTTTGTTTGTATCCTTACTTCTATAGTTGTGTATGAAAATTATTTTAATTGCAAGTACAAATAAAAGGTCTATTGTAATTCAAATTATTTATTACAAACTCCATTTTTAAGTGTTATATTTTATATGTTGATGAAAGTTATATTGAAATAGTATCAACAAAATCAAGGGACAAAACGGAGCTTCAATTTTTTTTTACCATGATAATTTCTCTACTTCATTTCAACTGGACTACTTTAAATTTCATAGGAAAAATAATACGGTCAAAAAAATACTCGCTTGAAATCTATAGGCGTAATAGATTTAACCTACGAGCAAAATGTATCAGAAATTAATTAATAACATAAATAAAATTGTTTTATTTCCGCCTAATCAAATTACTTGGCCCTTGTAGGTCAAAGACCTTTCGCGAAGGTAAGGGCATAATAGAAAGGAAATTGTTAGTAATACAAATTCAATCAAACTATATTTCGCCGGAACCTTCTCGACTCATTTTGAGGTACTTTTGTTCTTATATTAAAAGGTAGGCTGAATTGACAAATAAATAACCTCCCCCTAATTTGAAGTCGGCTAAAAATATATTTAAAAAGTATTGATAGAATATACTGCTCTACGAAGAAGCCGTGTTTAAAATTAACTTGGTAACCATTCAACCAACATTGAATCTGATATGACTTATTGTATATATAACTGAGTACAACGGTTTCAACTACGTTACATAAGACAATACAAAGTTTTGATGTCTGTTCTATCCTCTTAGAGGCTTTAGTTTTGGAACATCCGTATTGAAAATCTCTGCGTCGAATTTCTACATGGCAACAGCAGCAGGTTGGTACGGCAACAGATCAGTCTCTCAATAACAGTTCTATCATCATCATCATTGTCAGCCAATAGTGGTCCACTGCTGGACATAGGCCTCCCTCAATGACTCCACCGGGAACGGTCGGAAGCCTCCTGCAGCCAGCGACGTCCCGCGACCTTGACAAGGTCATCGGACCTTGTTGGGGGACGTCCTACGCTGCGCTTTCCAGTCCGTGGCCCCCACTGAAGAACTTTCTGGCTCCATCGGCCATCATTTCTCCGCACCATGTGGCCTAACTATATACTATATAACAGTACTATATAATAAGCTAATCGCTATTCACTGCTGAATTAGATTTAGCCAAGTAGCTTACATGAATTAATGAAACAATGAAGAAAGACGGTACATTTTTTAACTCTTAATTATGCCTATTGTTGTGGCTAGTCTTAATTTCCCTTTAAATGTTTTGACTGACGGCTTATCGTAATTATTTCTTGTTAATCGAAGTTACTATGACCGCTCTGTTCTTGCCTGCGTTATCCTTTGCCGTGCCAAAGTATTACGCTGTTGTAGACTTGAATTGCAAGTTACCTGTGTTTTTGTATTGAATGTTTTCTGAAAACTGAGACGATTTATCGAAGACTTTCGAATGGAAAACTACACAAAAATTAAGATAAATAATAAATACATCCAACAACTTTATCCATAGTTCTGATCCCGCACTCACATACTGGTATTGTGTCGTGGGTATCAAAAACTTTAAGAGATATTTAAGTCCCAGAAACACTATTTACCCCATTCTCACGTTTCACAATTTGATCTCCAAGCAACTGCGCCACGAGCCTGTCAAATATGTGAAGTCAATACAGGTGATTAGGGTAATAATGGTCAAGGCTTATTGAGGTTCCTATTGAACTGTATGATGCAAAAGCAGTATAGACTGTTGGTGGTTCGAAGCCCGCACCAAAGCAAAGCTTCATGTGATCCACATACATATGTTTCACGTCTGGGTGTTTGTAAGACTAAAAAATTTCATAGTTTTAAATATCCACGACACAGGATAAGTACCTTATAGTGAAGCAGATCTATATACGTCAACTGTTGACATTATTTGTGTATATGTTTATATTCCATATGATACAGTCGGTGAGTATAACTCACACAATACCTATCTACTGCAGCATTTAATGACAGTGATCACTTAAACAATCTAAATATATATACGAGAAATTTCTTATGAACAAACCATCCCATTGATCTTTTGTTTAGTAAGGTCCGGTTGGAAACAAATATCCATAAATGACAACTACAAACTCATTTGTCAATTACCATTCTCATAAAAAACTATAAAATGTGCAAAGTACAAGATTTATTAACATAAATATTATTTATGTTGTGGGTTACCTAATCGGCTTATGAGTTCAGTCGTTTATGGCAAAGTAGCTACATAAAAATATGAGTCATCATTTGACAGCACAATTGCGTAGTTCGCTAGACAACAGCTTGTGGCACGAGAGGCTGTGGGTTCGATTCCGCTCTGAGACCAATGTCTTTGTCATTCCCAAATACTTGTTTATAATCTATTCTTTTATTTCGATTTTTTTACTCGCACTTACCAAACCATCCGGTGTGAAAGGCCAACAAAAAATAATTACATAAAAAAGTGAAAAATTGTATTTTGGCATATAAACATATCTAATCCTTTACACTTAATTTCTGACATTTATTATAACCTACAAATCGATCCAACTTTACTAACACGCTAAAAAAATCAAAATGTATACATTGAAATCACCAGCAGTTCGACACATAAATTTTCGCGGAACATTCTTGTAATAATAAGGTTTCGATCTATATATAAAAACATGACCTTGAACAAAACTGTGCTGTATCAAAGCGACAACAATTTCTGAGAATGAGATGGATATAGCTTTAACAAGAAATGCTTGGCAATTTCATCAAAATAATTTACTCTCGCACTATTATTGTCCTATCTATTTACACTTAAATTTTTATCCACGAAGGGGTAGGCAAAAGAGCATTTTTTCACCCAGTTTTTACGAGGTGCATTTAAATTCCTAAGTAAGGAGAGAAAAATCCTGTTTTTTTATCACAATGCGTATACCATCGAAGCTTAACTTTTAAACTAAAAATGAATCCATTAGTTACATACATTTTGCATTTATTGATTCAGTTTCCAAGAAGTGAGATTATCTTCATATCCAACCAGAGTACTGCAACAAACTTTTAAAAATCAGTCCATTACATTAAAATTTAATATGTCAAGTAAATCAACTTAACGACCACAAGAAAGAACATTATATTATTAGACATATTATTACATTATTTCCAGCAATCAATCATATATTGTTATTGCATATGGTTGGAAACCCAAGAAGTGTTTTTGTTGTTTTGATTTCAGAGTAATTATCAACAATTCGAGATATAATCGAAGCAAAAAGTTTAACATTTGTTTTGTAAACATTTTAATTGCAAGTTTTGAACGAACTAAAAATAAATATTATGAAACTTTTCAAACACAAATAAAATAAACAAGGAAACCGTGAAGTTTAATATAGGCTGTTGTTATTTTTTCTTTGGAACTCTTATAAAGACGGTAGGGAGTTGCTAAATGTGGATTGCTTTTATAGGTCTTGCTTGGAATCCGTGTAACAGACTTACGTGCCCTTGCATATAATTTTGTTTGATAAATATGTTTGTTCCATTTATTTAGGTTTTTGTAACAGATTTTATTGAAGATAAGATTTTTTACAGATGATGCTGAAGACCGAGTAAAAAAGTTTTTACTGAACCTAAAAGCCTTAATGGCAACATATAAATAATCGACTAAGACACGTCGGAGTGGTAAAAGAAGATAGAATATAGAAGCGGGAAAAGAACCTATAAGTATGTAGATTACTCACCTAACCTCACTCATGTTTTCCTGTAACGTAAAAGTACGTGTTAAATAATTATAAATACACACATGTCTTTGAAAAGTCGGAGATGCGTGAAATTGAAGACTAGAACACCTTGACTACGTAGAAGAGCTAATGTTTTTGTAATCCCAAATAATTATTATAGTACAGGTTTTCTAGAGAACAAAAATCTTTCGTAGGTTATGACCGACTTTGGGGTATCATCTGTATCAAGGATCAATGTAACCACTTGTTTACTTTTATCGACGTTTTTATATTCCTTTGAAATTCCAAATCAGATTGAAGATACCGTCTAAATGGATGACCACTTTACGTTGTCATAAAATCGGCATCTAAGAAACACAAGCACTTGTAAATAGGCTAATGGTTTTTTGGAAAATATTGATAAAATTGTGTAGGTACCATTACAGTGGCGGTACTTCCATAGTTGTCTAAAAGCTTTACATGTTACTTGTGTAATATTCTATTACCCAGCATGTACTTACACGCCAAGATCATGAGATAGGCGAAAATAAAGAATTTCTAGAAAATAATATTTCATCTTCACCATAACACACCGAGTAATGGTTTTCACCTTAGACCTAATTATTTAAAGCCTAGGCGTTACTCATCCTTTTCATATCACAGTCCACTTGCGTGACATTAGATAAGTTAATCCCTGTGTTATCTTGTTCTAGAATATGGAAACCGCCTGGTTGAGATTTGCAGATTAGTGACTTGGCGTAAAACATGCCTTGTTTGTGTTCTTCATGCGTTTGTGGTGTGAAATTAGCAAACAGAATGCGTTAGTGGATTTTTTCTACTCTAATCGCCATATTACTTTGTAAAATTATCACATACATACATACATGAAGCGACGCCTGTAATCCCTGATGGGGTAGGCGAAGGTGCATTGCTACACCCACATTTCACCAGTTATGTATCAGTCCCACGAGCCGAGCCTATTGAAGATTTTCTGGCCTATATTGATATAGACATATGTATGTCAATGAAATTAAGAGAAAGATTTTCATATTTTTCTATTACATTCCCATACTATTTTCTTGTAAAATATAGGTACTTTTAAGGCGATAAGCCAGATTTGCTGTTATTATACGGCACGATACATTAACCCTGCTCTAAATACACTTATCCCAAAGGGTATCGAAGCGATTAGTTGGCGATCAGTAGCTGAGGTTCAGGTTTGCTGAGTCAAAAATCTCGACGGTAGTGGGTTCGGCCCTTGGCACATTCCATGCATGTATTTACGGTGATCGCGTATTTAAACGGTAAAGAAAAAAATCGGGAACCTGTACAAGAAAACATTATGTATATCGATACCTTCAACGTATGTCTAATTTATTTCCTACTAAAATAAAAAGACAATCCTTTGGTCGTGATCGTAACTTGCAAATGCATCCAACATTAGCTATAATTCTTGTTAATTGATTTCTCACAGTTGCGTGACAGTTACATGCGAGTACGTAATAATAGCTATTGTGTCATCATGGTAATCATCACTCATCAATCGCACTAGTGATCCGTTTAAAAAAAGTTATTATACTAAGAATCAGTCATTTGTTTTTAAATTATAAAAAACGTTGTTCTTATGTCATTGCTGTCTTATTCAATTGAATCAATGCGATGTCAATGCCTATTTGTAAGTCGTATAAAAGAATGATTTTATGATTTATAATGTGTTTGAAATGAAAGGGCTACTGTAGAGAACACATAAGTATGGAAAACAAATTTAGTTTGTGGAAAGCATTTTAGTTTGTGGCATTCTACAGGGTAATGAATATAAGTGTGTATAATATATATAAATGAAGAATCATCATAATCAGCTTATACGAGTCGAAAAGAGATCGACATTCAAATCTTTTAAGACATTTTCCGCATTTTCTGTCAGATAAAAATGAATATATTTTAAGATAATAAAAAACCTATGACGTCACTAATCGCAAAGAATCACAGTTTCTTGATAACATGGAATCTGCCTTAGTAGCGTCATAATAACGGATTCAAAACCTGTCATGGTAATAAATACTTTACTTTTGAACGTTAAGGTTGAAATTAAGTAAACAAGGCCTTTTTACCTGCTATAAATTGTTGTGTTAGTTTGAATATTAATCCGCGAAAGCAAACTTTTTGATGACATCATCTGTGACGTGCGTGTGATAGTTTCATGTGAGATTTGGTGAAGTCCAAAATGTATCTGGTTTTGTGTTTGATGACTCAAGGGCTGATTATTGATGTTTTCTTTTTATAAAGTTACGATAACTTTGGACAATGGAATTCAAATGTGTGTTGTAATGTGTGTTGACGGCAAAAAATTGTCTTGGACGTTCTCTGGCTAGGTGGGGTGACGATCGCATGGTGGCTCGCAACGGTTGGAAGAGGAAGGAAGAGAGCCGAAGATCGAGACCAGTGGCGTCTCATAGGAGAGGCCTATATCCAGCAGTTGACGTGAGAAGGCTGTTGGAGATAATAATGATGAACTCAAAATAATATTCAATAATACTGAGTATAAAATAGACTGAAAGAAATTGAAAGATACAACAATTTGAAAAATATCCGTGACTAAATAATGACATTCTCCGTAGACAAAATTCTTTCTCAACTTAACTTTTGGTTTCGTTTATTCTTACGTCAAAGGTTACTCTATACAGCAAGATAAACCATTTTTAATTTGAAAAAGACAATAACGTTTCAGGGATCTTACAACGAGTTTTGTAAATTAGGAATATTCTAGAAGAATGACAATGGACCGGAAGAGTCTAGTCGGATGCTGGCAATTTACATGGACGGAAAATTCAGTTTAGGAAATAAAGAGTTAGAGTTCAATTGTGGGGGTCTCGAGGTGTCGTAGGTCAATATCTTTTTCTTAATAAGGGGTAGAGCTATAGATCATAAAATTATTTATTTTACAAAACTTTATTAATGACTGTGGCATTTATATGTTCATTTCATAATCATTTATCTATGTAAATTCGCTGTGGGGTGGTAACTTCGTTGTGGGGTGGAAGCCGCGACGCCTCGTTTCAAAGTAAAAAAATAGGAATCACCAATGTATTTTCATAAGTATTAGCTTATAAAAGGGCCTCCTCTACGACTAAAATGACTTGAGCCCTTTTCCATTCCTGACTAGTACGGATTGACGGACTTCGTACCCAAGTAATAATATATTTAGAGAACTTTTAGGCCAGCAGTAAATAATGTTCAACAATAAATATTCATTCAGTTACGCTCGCAAATTATAACAAAGAGCTGGGAGATGCTTAAGAAATACTTACGCAAAGCGTCTGTCGCGGTTGCCATGACAACAGCCTTGTCGCAATCCGAAGCTGTACAAAACAAACAACTGAGCAATTGGTCGTCGTGTTTTGTTTTTAAACGTGGATTTCTTATACATAAGGAAAATACTCCTTCATACAATTATTATACTTTTAATTAGAGAAATTATAACGCAATTGAATTGTGAAGATAAACATCGTGAGGTACCAAACAAACAAGTAATTTTCAAGAATTAATTAAGTGTAAAGTCTCTTTTCTACACGAGGAAGGCGCTCTAAACCAACCCCTTTTGGTTTGTTGAGTAAGGCAGAAAGGGTGTGTCTGGGTCACGTTTGGTTACCAAGAGGATCGATTCCAGCAGTAGGACGTATAGTGAATTACAAATAATGAAAGAAAAAAAAGCTCTCATTTGAGAACTGCATATGAGGGGTCTAAGCTATTCACACGAATTCAGATGTTATAAGCAATTTTTCGTAGTTTTTAAAAAGTCAACACAGTCCAAACTAATTCTTAACAGTATTACATATAAACATGGCGTCATTCGTATGGTTCACGTAAATAATAAAGTTATACAATCATAATATACTTCTCATATTCACTTTTTCCCAGTCAAGCAATCAAATCTGACATGACATGATAGCTCTACCAGTACGTTTTACTCTCTAAATTCTTTAAGTAAAATCTCTGATACAAAAATATGCTTATAATGTTTCCAAAAGATTTTCTAACATAAGTTACAAGCAATAGTACTTAGAGGTGAACTTGAACCATCGACCTTGGACTCTGAAATACCCATCAATAACCGTCGCTAATTCACTATGATATTCACTATTAGCATAAGCAAATCATGTCGAATTGCACAAACTTATATAAAATAAAATTCCCAACTTTAACAACGAAACAATAGAACGAAATTACCGACGGTCAAATTTTAACCTGGAGTTAAAATGACGTAAAATAATCATAATAATATGGCATGTGAAATTTCGCAGCGATCAAACAAAGGCTGAAGTGTGTTGACCGAGATTGTGGTAGTTATTCGGGCGAACTCTACTCCTTGGTGGAGTGTAGTACCGAGGAGCGTTGCGGACGAGTGGGGGAAGCCACGCGCTTGCCGCTCGCCACTCGCTCGCTCCACCGGGCCAGTTGTCACTAGACAGCGAAGCGAGAAAGACGCGGCCGCTCCGACCTGCGTGTTCTCAAAACTTTACGCGAATACAAACAGTGCATACTAAAACATCTGAACTGTGTTGAGTTGCAAGTGTTGTGATTTAGTGATGACATTTCCATGGAACCGTCGGCTCTCATGTCTCCTGGACAAGCTCTGATGTCAGAGGGGATGGAACCGAGGGAGCGACTCGTCGAGGAGATAGTGCTCCTCACGCTATTCCTTGTATCCACGGCGGCGAACTCGCTACCACTTCTGGTTTTCTGTCGACGCCCCGGACTAAGGACTATTTCAAATAGGTAGGTTCATTATTACTTTAACGTTTTCATTAATATTTATCACCGCAATAAAACAGGAACGCTTGTAAAAATAAATATCAAGGATGTCAACTGTCAAATTAATGCAAAATTTTAAATGTCGTACGTCCGATGTCTTTTGATGTGTTAAAAAAAGTTGCAATGTTATGAAACTGGAGAGAGCGATTCGTATATTTAGAATACATAGCGAACTACTAACAGTACTTAGTACTAAGCGAAAGTAATAATCGACTTTCGACAACACTTAGGAATATCAATGAATGCAGCTGTCACCCTTGAGTCACTTAGCAACAGTTGAAAAAATATTTACAGTGCAGCAACGCATCAGCTTGGGCCATAACAAAGGCTAAGTTACCGGCTGATTTAAAAATATTTACTTTTTATGTGGGTAACATCCCTGTGCCGGGCTTGGAGCCAAAAGCTACAAGTATTATTAGACGATTAGCGTCGGTGAAACGATCTACCTGAGCACTCAGGTCTCCTGTATTCATTTTCAATAGATCCTGTTCCGAGTGATTTATGACTGGTAAATTTAAATACAAAACGAAATATTAAACCGCGACGTTCACGCGCTCATCTCATGTTAAATAATTAATTTTAATAAGATGGGACACGTCAATGTTCAAACAATAATTTCCCACGATATTTCGTCAGACTAGAAGGTCAGAATCGTCGCCCATTAAAAGGCGTGCAATAAAAAATTGGCCGATCATCGTAACGGTAGGCGGGACCGGCTGAACGGCACGGAATTGCTCTTGGTCGAAAATCTAAACACATGGGTCAAGAGACTTTTATGCGCTCTTTACTCTCGCCTTGATCCAGTTTGTGCAACGACGATTTGTTTAAATACAAAGAATGTACCTGCTTCGTCCATTCCTAGATTTATTGGAAATAATAAATTATACCTAGACGGCCGTCGACCTAAAACTACAAATAATTCTCGCCGAAGTTTCTAGACCACTGTCCAAACGTATAATGTCACCGTAAACTTCAAAGAGTAACAGATGCAAATAGTTTGCCCAAAATAGCATTTTAAAACTAGAAGTAAATTCTTTAAAGTCGTTCCTAATAGTAGTTAAAAGATCGAGTAGTTTGGAATTTACTATAAATTGATCGTATAATGCTTAACAGCGCTGGAAGATTGTTTATCGTGAAAAATAAAAATCAGAAGTAAAAACTGACATTTTGACTTTTGAGTAAAAAAATATATTTCATTTTCCAAAAACTTCTAATCCAGTCCTATCGTTCAATTATTCGTAAAGGATAAGGATCTAATACAATAACTTATTTGATGTGTTATTGAATCACTTGAGCATAATCAGCGTTCGGTATAAAAACTAAGAATTCATTTGGAACCAATTTATCGCCTCGGTTTCTCCAGTTCCGCATGAGGTCCTTCGTTTAGTCGCTTGTTTTATTAACTGATTGCCGTTTGTAAATAATGTGCACATTGTTTTATAAAATGTAATCAATCCAGTTTAAAGAATAGGATGTGGAGCTGTTTCTATGCAAAATAATAATAAAGCAACAATAAAATACCACGAAGTTGAAAGCATCTTGTAGGCACTTTCATAATATTTATGTTTTGTGCATTATCAGGATTTCCCAGTTGTAAACCTCTCATCAACATGTATACATTGCGTTTGTATTTATTATGAGACTGTTTGAATTTTCGCAAATCCGATTTGTTAAAAACAAAAACGATAACAAAGGATTGAGATAAAATTTGGGTCAACACATCGGATTTATGCGTCTGCACAAACAAAAAATACTATAGCTTTTTGTTTTAAATGTTGATTTAGACATTGCCAAATATTGAAAGGTTAATGCTGTTACCTTGTTAAGAGAATTATTTCTCAAATAATAATTAACCGTTCTTGTCACATTTGGGTCGTGTACAAATATATTTCAATTATTTGGGCCAATCTGTTCTGTACTCTACACATATGGTGCAAAAACGCAAAGAGCAGATTACATTTGGTGGTAAACTCACAGATTTTTTTAATGTCACATGACGTTAAGCAGATGTACCTATTGAGAACAAAAATATTTAGGGTCATCCACTTACAATATTTCCGCATACTTCTGAGTAACTATGCATACCTACAAGTATAAACTAAGATGGCATTACGTTACGCAGAAAATCAGACTATGAGATTTTTCATACATTTCTATAATTAATTTTGTTTGAAATGACCCAGAATTAAGTTTCTAATAAAGGATAGTCTTTAACGCTAAACAAATCAAACGAAAATTCACTGATACTGGCAAAATAATGAAAACTTAAGCAAATATTGAAGATGTAGGCCATTATGGTCATAAATGGCTCGGTTACACATACAACACTTAGTCGAAACAATTAACCCAACAAATTACTGGTCGTTTGGGTCCATTAATGATGTTGTTTGTACCCAAATAAACATTAGAATTACCAGTACAGATTCCATTGTAGCACATGACCGTGAAAACGTGAAACAACCGTTTTTTAAACGATGACTCAGAGTAACCGGCGTGCAGATATCTCCTTTATTAATTACTTATTAAAACAATGACTCTTTGTAAACGCTTTTTAATCTCGCACTTTATGTTACGATCGCATCTGTATTCATTAAGCCCGGTTTGAGTTTTAAGACGATAAATAATAACAGCATTTTATCTTCGTAAAAAAAATTCAAAGACTGTGCATTCTTTTCCTGCTTTCATTTCAATTACAGCTTTTTACTTGTAATACTTATTGTCATGTAATTTAACAAAAGAAGATCTCAAAAATGGGTACCAGAACAAATACGTTTTAATATTTTAAGCCCTAACTCTGGTTACCTGTAATAATAGGCTTACGATTAGAGCATCAAATGATGACAATAGAATAATAATTTATCTTTTACGTGTTGATAACAGTGTAAAATGAGTTTTGTTTGAAAAATGAGTAAAAACTTAAACGTCTTTGGCAAAGAAGTAATTACATGTTTACTTAATTTCGTTTCCGCCCGTTATAATAAAACCATGCCATATTACTCAATTGAGAATTCACACCAAAATGTTACAATGTCGAATCTAAACTAAATAATTACGAGAATAAAATTATGTGTCCTAAATCGGATAAGCAACGATGTTTCTGATGTCCTTGTCTTTAAATAGGTTTCTTATTGTAGCGAAAAATAATTCCAAAGAAAATGAAAGGTATTTACGAAGAACACTTCTCAAATCAATGATGTAAAACTCCATTTTAATGAATGGGATGTACTCAGCTGGATTGCAGCGTAAAGCGCTTTTTATAACTTTACGCTGGTAGTGGGAGTTTAATAGATTTAACGTTCAGCACTTTATCGATGTTGTTGAAGATACGATAGCGCTCGCAGCCAAATCTTTTAAAATCAGTGACGCTACCCGGGCCGCTGGATTTCGTCAGCTATGCCAGGCGTTTGGTGACAACAAAGACAAAGTACGTTCGGCGAGCCAATTATTTTCGCCTTCTTTCAATCGCTGAACGTAATTAAATTTCGGTTTGTGGAATATTTTTAAACAATTTTTCGAAGAGAAATCTAGAAGCAGTTGACAGCGTGTGTATTCTAAACTAAAAGGTTTCGTCACTGCCAATCATTTTTAGTCCGTTATATACTGGAAAGATTTTTAGGTAGATCGTAGACGTACCAAAATCGTGGCTTATAATATATTTGACGTAGTGAGACGTTACTTAAGTACCAGAAATCTCTTCCAATTAAATTATTCGCGTTACAATATTAATTAAGTAAGAAATAAATGTAACCGCACCGAAGTATTTAGACCGCTGATGTCTTCGCGTGCCGGAAGCTTCAGAATTGAAATATCAAGAAAACGAATGCGAAAATAATTCGCGTGTATTTTTATTTCATTACATAAAACGTGGAGCTTCATTTGTTACGAAGGTCGAACACGAGTCGACATAAATCAATTCCGAAGTCAATGAGATAAACAGAAAAACCGCTGTTATTTACATGAAAATTCATAATAATTTACATACTAGTAACTTATAAATAGTCATGTTATCAATATTCTAATACATAAGACATCGGGTGTCGCGATGTGAATCAGTATCAATACAGGCAAAGGTTTCTGACCTGATAATTTGTTCCTGAGTTTATTTTTATTGCCTTCAGTGGAGTTCTCCGCTTGATAATAAACTATTCTCATGACCCCCACTGACTCATTCAATCGTGACCCCAAACTATTACGCGGCCAATTGAAATGTACGGCCGTTGTGGGCGGGTCGTTCGTTTGCACAACTCCTTAATTTGTCCGGTTGTTATCGAAGCTGGAATTAATAAAAATTCCGATGCCGTATCCTTCGTCAGTATACAATTAATCTTGCATGTTACTCGCTAAGTAACAATGATAGTGATTTAATTCATTTTCCTTGGCAACTGCAATTTCGTACGGCCTCAAACTCAATATTGTTAGTTTAATCACAGAATTATGCGCTTAAAGTACTTATTATTTTCAAATTATTATGAGTAAAACCATACCATATTTTCAAAAAAATATTTTCACTTTTAAATGACGAAGGAAGAATTGAGTTTAAAGCGTTAACTTATTCATAACATGCTGTGATAAAACGACGAAACTGTTCGTTTTTACCTAATTTGTTACATATGTCGCATAGAATATCCATACGCGTTAATTGAAAATTCACGATCAGCCCAAATAACTCGAAGAATGAATGTGTGCTGATAATTAGAACACTTACATAAATTTACTATTTAAGGCAGTATAGGCCAAAAATATCTTGCCATACAAACTCACTTACTCAATAATTGTTACTTATTTCGCGAAATATGTAAATGATTATAAAATAACACGTATTAAACTTTTAAATATTTTAATTAATTCGAATTGCGTCGGCGATTGACAAAAACAAAACAATGAAATTAAATACACAGACGTAAACACGAAATACATTTAATTGAAAATACAAAATTTCCCAATTGGTTTAATCGTTGCATTGACGATACAAGTCCGAACAGTATCTAATTGTGTATGTAATTAAATAATTCTGTAACACTGTGACCTGTTTCTTTGTTACTAAACACTGTTACAATACTTTGTTACGTTTACATATATTTAATTATTGGATTGTCACGTCTTTCTCCAAACACGGTTTATTTGTCATGTCTAAGATAGATTGTTGCATCTTATCTTTCGAAGACGAATGGATAAAGTAACTTTTCTTAGACATTATTGTGTAAATCTCATCTAGCATTTACCAATTGTCTATTTCTAAATCGTCAGTAGTTTGTAATAAGTTTTTAGGACCAGATTGGTAAGACCAAGAAGTTAACCTTAGCGCCCAGAAAGGTTGCGAAATCGATCCCCGCTTACACTTGGTTGTATGGTCTACAAATATTTGTCCCGGTATGGGTATTTGTGTACGTGAAATTTGTATTTGTACAATACGTAAGCACAGCTAACGTGATGCAACTTTATATTAAAACCATTTTCTACTTCCATATTGCCGAAAGAGTTTTCCTTCACCGTCAAAAAATTGTTATAATTAATTATGAATACAAGTATAATTTCTATAACCTCCTCCTTTTTTGAAGTCGGTTAAAAAATTTATGAGGTGTCAATACTCAGTAGTTAAATCCGCGGTCGCCGAAAAACTCGATTGCGTTCCTAATCCTCCAAGCCATTACGACTTAGACTAGTCTGCTTGTATTATGAGTTAAGTTTAGTGTAAGTGTTCAAGGTTATAATGCCATTATGCATATTGTAAATAGTTAATTATGCAATGTGGTAATTACCTACCGTGGCGGTGTGCCAACCGACAAAAACTAAAATCTTTCGTCTACGTGTAACAATAGCTATGTCTGCAATTATAGTAAATATTTACTGTACCTCCCATATTTCTGCCGCAGAGATTTGAAATTGAATAAATGTTTACTCGCCAGCCATTCATTTTTCTAAGAATATTCTCGGAGATCGCTTGCAGAATTGTGAGTTATGAATAGAATTTTTCATGATTCGAAATTATTTGCTATCGTGATAATTAATTTTTTCGTTTTTTTTTTTTAATCTAAAGTGGCAGCATAAAATTAAATTTTAATTTTGTTTAGTTTTGGGTTTTAATAATTTTTCACTTAGATACATATCCTTTTTCAGCACTCGCACAGAGTATGTTATGTACAAATTATAAATCAGTATTTTTTGTGAGTGAATTATATTAACGGACAATTTTTGGATGTAAAAACGTTAGAGCAAAACGTTAGAGCTCTATATATTTTTTACCATTACAAAAACAGCTTTAAAAATAACAGCTGATGTATGTAATCATATTTGCTTCCATTTTTTGTAAATCGTGTTTTTGTATTTTTTGATGGCGCAAAATCAAGTGTGATAAATAAATAAAAGAAAAATAATACTAAACTTATACCAAAAATATCATGACCAAAAAGTGCATAAGCATGAAATGGCCTTGTATATACCCCTGGTGGGACTCGAACCCACAATCCCCGGCTTAGGAGGCCGATGCCTTATCCATTAGGCCACAGGGGCTATGGGAATGCATGTAAATTAAAGAGTCCTATTCAATTTAAACTAGTACTTTAGTATGAAGGGAATGATATTAGAACTAGAACGCTTCATCGGTTTTCTTTATTTATTTTAGAATGCCGTTTCTTGGAATAAAAGAATGAACTCTCTCACAATATGATCCTATCGGACGATATTTATTATCTATACTATCTTTTTCATACACATACCTATATGAGATTGTTATCTGTCATATTAAATTAATTTGTTTATCTTATCTGTTATTATATAACCCACGCAGGCTTTTCGTGAGAATTTATTTGATAATGTGATAACGCTCAAAGTGCAAACTTTAATAAAATTATAATTCCTTAATAAGAAAATACGTTATCTATCACAATGAAAGATAGTAAAAGAATGCAAGAAATACAATAAAACGTGTTCATTTAAATATAGAACATAAATAATAACGGCCAGTTAGATGACATTCTTAATTTAAAAATAAACCCATTCAAGATGGCCTCAAAGTTGAAGACTGTATGACGCAGGATAACCCTACATTATCGAATGGAAGAAACCGATGCGTTTCGAGAACAACAACATTATTATATTGAAATATATTGCAAAACATTACACACAACACACATTAAATTATCCCGAGGTTTAGTTTTTTGTATATTTGAGAAAAATTAAAATTTAAAATAGAGCCATTTTTTTTCTTCGTTCGATGTACAATATAGGATTTTATGTTTTTACCCAGTAGATCAACTTAGGACCTTTTGACACGGTCACTACTGATATCATCCGAGCGAACCACAATGCCCTTGACAAAAATCATTCTAATCTGCAGAACGTAGTTATTAGACAATGGAAAATTGTGACGAACTATAAATATTTTTACGATGGATTTTATTTTCTTTATATCCTCAGTTATTGCTATTTATGGTAATTTATGCACTTAGTGAAAACAGTAAATAAAGAAAAAGACGTTTAAATATTTGTATTTTTTAAGTTTTTAGAAAATCGGATAGGATAATTAAAAAAAATTAACGTCTGAAAATATCATTATTCGGATTAGTGTTATTATAATCTCGAGTAGATACAACCAATTTTGACAAATTGAATAGATTATTATAATCCTTTCTAATCCAATACATAGTGAACAATAAATATCTGCTACAGAATCGAAATCATTTTTGAATTTTTTATTAATAGGTACCCATGTTCTAATAATATACAAGTTTTTAAATCTATACGAAAGGTCAGCTAAGAATACGGCATTATTTTGTCAATTCAGTCGTTATTGTTTTATTCGATTAATATGTACCGTACTGCATTTACCATCGTATGTCAGTTACAAAAAGTTTAAATACCCCGTAAAAATTATATAAAGGCCATAATAAATTTGCATTGAGGAAACTTCCGACGAATAAGACCTTATAGATAAAAAACGTTGTTTTGTAAAGTAGAATGGCCTTATGGATTGAATTAATTGCATGATGATTTATATTTAAGTTATTTATAATTTTTTAAATAAATGCAAGACGTTCTGGGTTTGTCCGAACTCTTTACATAGTAGCGGCAGGTAGAGTTGGGGAGTAAATAATTTTGATACTTTTTGAAGTACATTTTTGAACAAAACTTATTAATCATCATGGTGTATTTATATTAAACACTTCTATGGGAATTCTGACGTAAATAACCGGTATTATGCAGAAATAATGTAACGGAAATATTTTAAGAAGCAAAGATTTTTTCATATTATTCAATTTAGCTATATAGTAACGCATACAATCGATTTATTTCTCAATTTTCCCAGTAACGTCAGTGCTCCACCATCTTGATAGTAACGCCACCGCAAAATCGATCTTACACCATGGATTTTCAGTTAAATATCCTTTGACACCTCATCGCTTTTTAACCCTACCCAATGTTGTAGTGAGGTTTTTCTACAAAACGTAAACAGTCCCGACATTTGTTCACGTCTGTTCGCGTAAAGTGTTGTAATAAATCGTATTTTAATCGATATTAAATCGTTTTGCTGATCGATACGCCTTGCATCGGGGCTGCGTATTTTTCCGACCCTCTGATTCACAGTTAAAATAAAACCAGCGGTAAGTCACTCGGCTCTCTTACGTTTGTTTGCTATTCGATATAGTTTTGTATCGATTAAAACTAATGTTCATGTGCATTTTATGTCTGGGTTTTATATTTACTTAAATATACTAAAAACATTCATATTTTAGTGTATATAGAAGCATTGTTTTAGAATATCAGTGTGACATTGTTTTTTCTTACAATTTTCTAATAACATTAAGCCATTTCGAATACAAAAGGTATAGAACCCAGGTATCTATAACACTCGATAATGATTTGACGTCCAAAGTGTTGAATTATCGTCATAGATATATTGATAAGGAGTGGATGGCATTTATCGCGTTAAAAAATTCCGTGCTTATTATTTGAAAAGAAAGAAATTGTATATACCAAAGTAATTAATGTGATTGCCAACTGTTTGCCTACTAACACTTTATATTCAGGATGTATTCAGACTGTGATCGAAAACTTAAGAATGTAATAGATAAGGTCATTACAAACTTCATGGCAGTAAAGAAAATCACGCCAAAAAAAATAACGTTTTCCATACAACCATCGGTACTAAATGTATGTGGTTTGTATGGAAAACATGTATGTTTATAATTGTATGTTTATAAAGATGTTTTTAATTATATCAGAATCACCATAATTAGTAAATGTGTCGCAATACTTATCTCACGTAGATTACGAACGATTCGCCCCGTCACGTTTCGTGCATTGTTCGTTATGAAATACGTATTTTGTTATGAAATGTCTACACGTGTGACTTTGAATTTTCTTAGAATATTTTCGCACTTCTAATGTATATATAGTGTTATATCTCTTGAGTAGGTAGTACTTTCACGAAGGTCACTTACGGTACTTTAAGGGCTCTTTTTATTAACTATTCATAATTATAATTAGTCAAGACGCATAATAGATAGCGTCAATATTTTCAAAATTATTATGATAACTAAAAAGTACGAGATTTTTTTTTGTTTCGGAACTTTTTTTTTTATTCACAGTGTTTCAATGACACTCAGCCATTATAAGAATTTTGGTTATTAATTAATGCTTTTGAAACACGATTTTGCTGTTTTTTTTTTATTAATGCTGTTAATAAGTATCGTCGAAACATTCAGTACAAGATCTAATAATTTATTATACGTTCAAGATTCCGAAAGCAATATGTGGCCATGGAAAATTGTATACTAATTAAACACTTCTATTTTAAAATGCAAAATAATTTCGTCTCGAAGAAATATTGCTGTAGGCGACACCACATTGGGTGTTTTTAATCAACGAGTTTGTTCTACACGAGTAATATGATTGATAAAATTTGAAGTACCTATTTCATTAGGCACTGTTTTTTTTATATTTGGAAAATTTAAATACATTGCTTCGATAAGCAATTCAATGTGTATAGTTTTTAAATTAGTTTTTTTTTTATAATAAAAAAACTACTATGGAGCTGCCAGTTTATTTTTATCTGAACAGTGGCTTAACAGTCAAAGAAGCATTTAGAAAAAAATCTCTAGACAGATTGAAATAATGTCTCGGAACTGAGGTAGTTACTCACGAATTATCAGTAACTAAAGTGACTTTCTACATTTCCACCATATCTTAATGAGTGCGTTGTTAAAATTCCGTGATATACATATACAAATGGGTACATTTACGAATGTGGGACGCGACACGTGTCGCCACACAATGTGGAAACAATCGAGACCGGCGACAAACGTGGGAAACATTTTAAATCTATCGATTGTGATGGCGAAAAAATAGAAAATGGAGGGAATAGCGACATTCGGCAAAATTTTCCAAATATTGCTAGTAAACTATCTATGTATCTGTGACTATGTCGATTTAAAAACACACTTTTTTAACGAAAAAAAAATGTCGAATCGATTTTATATAGTGTTTATTTTTAAATCATAAATTACGTATCAAGTGCTTATTCGATCGTGTCAGTGAAAATATTTGACTTTCATTTTATATTAGACATGTAAGGGCATGGCGTATTTATAAACAATATGATTTATGACAGTAGGACAAGCTAACAAAGCCCGATTGAGCGTAGGAGTTGGACGTAATCGGACTAATGTACGCTTTTTTATATCATGTTTTAATTTTGGAACACTGTTTTACGATAGTTTTTAAGTGTCCACCATTGAAGCTTAGACTCCAAAGAGGTAACATTTAATAAGCGTATGTGCAAAGTCCTACATAAGGTCACAGATTTCTATCATTTAAAATCGACAGGAGATTGACGTCTGACGAATGACAGACGTATTAACTTTCATCCAAAACAATCGTTTCAACTTTCAATTCGCATTCTTCGTTTGAAATGTTGATCTTTCATTCATTTTTATGGCCAGTATTTAGTAACAGCCATTGATTGTGATTACGCAATAATAGAGATCACTATTAAAAGAAGCTAAGTTACGAGAAACAAATAGCTACTACTATACCGCGTGTTAAAAAAATCAGTACACGAAGATGTTCCTTTTCTATGTATTTAAAATGAGATCGATGGCAGAATGATAAATCGGTGACCCATTTTAATATACACGAAAACTTATTATAACAATTAATAGGAGTTTAACGAGGAAAAACAGCAACTTTTTTTGTAGAAATACCTGACAGCTCCTTTTTTTCTAATACACAGTTACATACAGCCAGTATTCACTTTTGAAAAAATATCTTTAGCATCAAGTAATGAGGTTAGAAAACATTGTCTATGGCCTATTTAGAAGCGAAAGGCTAAGTGCTAGCGAGTGTGGCAATCACGACACTTCCTCGTGCCGGTTCCAGCACCCGGCGTTATGTACCTACATTTGAATTTGTAATTTCACTGACATTTGACATATTGCGCTCGCATTCTCTTTACACGACCGACAAGAAAGTAAATTAGGAAATTTATTTGAATATATTGAAATGCCATTAGGTTGTAACTGATAATGTAGCAATAACTTCCATCTGCTTATGGATTCATTATGAAGCTGTTTGACATTTTACTAGTTCATAAGATGTATTTTAATCACATTAAGTAAGGGTTATCTAAAAAGGCCAGTATTAATTCAAAATTACGGGAGTCAGCTATTACTCTTATATATCTCGTTGGTACTGTTAAGTGCGGTGTGGTAATAGTACTTCCCAAAATACAAAACGATGTTTATGACAACGGAAACGGAAAAATAAAATTACGGCACAATTTGGCGGCATCGGAAACAACGCTTTAAGAATTTGAGTGCGTAATACTTTAGAACCATTAAGCTTCATGAAATCATTCAAGAAAATTGATTTTAACATAACTTCAGTAATTGTAGTTCCCGTGAAATGAGTACTTTTGATGAGAATCAAACCAGATATTACAAAAAGTCTTTTTACATTTTTTGTTCGACCGAAACACACCAGGATTTATTACTTTATCTGTTTGTATAAAACTATTGACATTATATTTGCTAATGCCAATCGGAAATAAAAGTTTTACCCCAGTATGATACAGTGAATGTTAAAACGGATAATATTTTTTGTTTGTTTATATAATTATTTTACACAATGACTTATTTTCAGCGATGAAAGTCTGCAGATTTGTTTTTTAAACAAATGTCATTTTTGTTGTCAATTAAACAGCAATGTTGCGGTCTTGCCATGAAAAATATTTACATTGCTTTATATAAAAGATTTTTACATTTCCAGTCCTTGCTGTAGGGACTTTGGCCCATAATCCCACCTGGCTCTACGCCAACACTTCTATACTCTATAGACACAATGACACCACATAAAATTAAAAAACTAATTCAAATATGGAATAAAATAAATATAGTCGGATCAACTAAATATTGATTCGTATGTTACTAATACTACCAAAGACAAGGGCAACGAAACACGATTGGGCAAGTGTTGATCAACGGAATACAGATGATGTGAATCACCGCCGTGTTATATTTACTACGTAGTTCATGTTCTTATGTTTACAGTAAACTTGTAATTTCCTTGTAATATTTACTCTTCATATCCTTTGCTAATGTAGACACAATACATTGTTATTTAATATATATTTTGGCATTTTTCAATACGCCTTGATCTTTTAAAAAAGAAAAATAAATAAACTGTCTGTTTTTAGTTATGTTCCAAATTTAAATTTAAACGGATTCTTTTTTGACGAATTGGGGCTCGCGTAACTTGATTTATGAATGGATTGTTAAAACATTTGGACGGAGACAGGCAGCGCGTCGGCCGGTTTCGGCGCAGGATGCTTTGAATTTAAACCGTAACGGAAACGTGTGTGCACTTTAAATTTGGAATGGACGGTGTTTGAAGGTGAAATCCGTCGACATTGTATTGCGGTGTTAACGATCTCTAATTACAATTGTTTTAACTAAGTACTTATGTTACTCGCGGATTTAAACGCCTTAGTTCAATTTAACAGCGTAAGAACTATATAACATAGAAACTAGTTTTATTGCTAGAGTTAAATAGGGGCGATGACCTAAGTTCACAAACGAGTTAACTGCCACTCTGATAATATATGGCAAACGCGATGAACGAAAGTCGACCTTTAACTAGTTTCGCTTTGAATAAAACAGTAATAAATAAACCTGTAAACACATAACATACGAAAATTGTACATAAATTATCAAAAACATTACGATACTTCAAGTCCCGTAAATTATGTTTCTAATGACTACTAATGTCTCGAAACATTAACCCACAAACAGTTTCCTATTTTCTTTTAATGCTCCTTAACATAACTATTAAAATAATTATGTACAAGGCGACTTACCAGAATGGACTAACTATGACTCAGTAAGTCCTACACGATAATCCGGCTAAGCCAAAAGGTATGACAAGAATTAAACATTATTATGAAGTATTCGTTGTTCTATAATCTACTTAAATTAGTCGCATTATCTTTGATCTAGTAAAACCACCTACGTGTAAAAAAACCATAACATTTGGAATCCCCGCTTACCATAGAGATCGTGATGGATTTTTTTCTTGTAACAAATATGGCGGGCTTCGTCATTTTAACGATATCAATATTTAAATATTCCGGTCTATTCATTTACACACTTTAATGGGACTATAAATAAGTTAATACTTTGAGGTTTAAACATTAATTTTGTTGAGATGATATCATTTTTATTACTACCAATTTATTTATTGAAAATGTTTAAAAATTGTATTTAAATTTTGAATCTTACATTTTAAAATTATAACCCTAATCTTTTCGGAGAAATAAAAACATTAAATAGAAATTCTAAAATGAACAACACGGCACAAACAGCTCAATTTTAATTAATCCTCGTAAATAACTTACATGCAAATAGACGCCGAACTTTATGCCGAGAATACAAATTCTAGAAATCTGGATTAACGTAAAAATTCTCAAATCCTCTAGTTCGTGGAATAATGGAATATTAATAATTTCGCCGAGGCGTTAAATGGGTCACAATAACAAGTGTCAGTTAAATTTTTCCTTGCGATTTAAATGTGATGGACGTCGCCATTTTGAATTATGATATATACAAAACTAAACTAGGCTTTAATTTACGGACGTCAATTTAGATTTGCAATAATGATAGACTAAATTATTGCACTAAAATGAAATAAGTATTGCTTAATTATTTGTATGAGTTTTCAATAAAAATATTATGTAAAAAAAAATGTAATCCCTAGAACCGGATGATTATGAATGGAGACTGTTATTGTAATATTCTGTTATGTTACATTTAAAATATAAAAAGAGACTATATATATGTCAAGTTAGATATAAATAAGCCAGTACCGAATTTAAATATATTTTTGTAGGCTGGCAACATTATTCTTATGTCACAACGTCGACTTTTCATATTATTGGCTGTAGTTCGGCTCCACGCGATCATGTCATGATATTTTTAAATTAGTTTTATGGTTTTCTATAATACCAACGTGAATATAATATTGTTAGACGGTATAATTTACTGCTTTTTTTTATTATGTTCACAGAACTGGATACAATCTTAATATTTTTTTACATGCCAAAATTTGTGAAACAATTTTGTTATTACTACAAATGGCATTTAATTATCTTGAAGATTCAATGCAATGTATAATTAATGAAATTTTAAAAATGGCTGCATTTCACCTAAAGCCACTTTGGCGCCTTCTAGAAAATTCAACACAAACGTTATCACAAGAGTCATTAACTAACACAATGGTAACTAAAGAATAATTTGGAATGATACCATTGAAACGTATATTGATGGAAACGTCTGAGACGGTCAAATGGATTTCACGGTCAAGGCCGAGCCCCTACTATGTACTTTACACGAGGTATCGAAAAATTTTTATTGGCGAATAGTTTTCATGCATCTAAGTGTGTACTTTTTAGTAAAAAGTGTAATGATCATCGATATTGGAAGTAAACAGTAGTGAAGAACAATGTCAAGTTGGCCAAAAAATCTTAAATTCACTGTGATGAATAGTCAAATGTATATGACATTGTTGTCTAAGACTTAAAGGTTGTCTCTATTTCCTGGAAATGATAAAAACGGCGGATCGTTTATATTTCCAACGAAAATTGTCGATCGCTTTTTCGCTCTAAGATCATTTGTCAGTGGTGAAATCGTTTCTAGATATCGACATTTGGTAGGGAAAAACCGAATTTTCATCATATTAAAAAATAGCGTGGCATGTCATCCGGCCGTTTGCCGCAGCGATAAATCCTCTGTATCGTCGTGAAACCTATTTTCGTGGGTTTCATAAAATATAAGCTAACTTGCGACGAATTTATTGATGCTCATTTATTTTTGGCTTCTTATGTAACTCGGATTTGCTGTTTCGTGAAATTGCTTTTGCTTACTGTCTACGGAATAAGCATTTGAACCAATGTTAGATCGATTGGCAAATGTTTGCCTTATTGGTTATGTAGGTTTCCGGAGTGATAATAACACGCACTCGTATCCGTAATGGATTTACCGGTATTCCATTCATGAATTTTCATTTATATCATTTTATTGCACACAAACTAAAGTGGACACAAACTGATCGGCAAAAAAGTAAAATCATAAGCAACATTGTTACTGTTGAAACTAGTTTCTTCTGACGTATTAGGCGCCAACATTACCGAGTCAAATTTCCTACATAAGTTTGCTAGATCACCATTTGATAATATCCGGGAGCGATGGCATAACGCCTCTTTGGTTAAGATACTTAATTTTCCGCCTGCTTGGAATCCATATACCGCATGGCCTTTAAAAACCAATTATCCGCCGTCAGTGGCTTTCATATAGCCTTTGTGGTCAGTGACCTTAGTAGACATGACAATTTGTACTGTCCGAGCAATTACAAGATTTTTGCGGGTAGCTACCATAATTAGACCGTGTTTTCTAGTTATAGCTGCGGAAATTTTACGCCTGTTGGTATGGGAAAAGGAGATTTTCGGAACACAGGTTAATATTCTATTTATAGTATTCACAAATGATTCTTCAAAACTAAATAGTGGTTTTGTAGAGAAGAAAAAATTAAGTCTAAATTTTCAAATAAAAATAAGACTTACATCTATATTTATCATCGAATGAAGCTTTCTAATAAAATTGGGGGTAGAGCTTTTATATTTATAAATACTAGTTGTGAACGTGAGTCTAGATACATCAACCTCTATTAGGTTGTCAACTTGAAAACTCATGGCTATAATTAACACTACGCTGACATAAATATTTCAATTATTATGTCAAATAAATATACTTATCTATAATTTCAGTATAATTACAATCGGTCGTAGACACCTTTGAATTTTAATAGCATAATCAACTCAATCGATCATGTTCTTTTTGACAGATACGCTTTGTCAATTTTGTCACCTATATAAAGTCACGTGTTATAAATTTCCTTCTTCACATATAAGAATGCGTGATGAAGATTTTTTCGGCGAATTCACAAATAACAAATACTCATGCAATGACAGAAGTAAGTCGTTGACCTATTAAAAAACGGGAACAGTCTTAGCAATGATGAGTAGCTTGTATATTTACGTTAAAATGATAAAGATGTAAAAGTTTGAAAGACTTTAAATATAATACGTGCAAAATGATTTAGGCCGTAGTGTACTTGATCTAAATACATTTTATGCAAAAACATTAGGTTATATTAAAAAAAAAAAACAAGTATTGATTTAAGACATTTAGATCTTAAAACACTAAGTTAAGTCTTTAGAGTAACTACGACTGCTGTCATTCAATCAAGGTATAATATCAATAAAATAAGAGTATTTGTTTTTTTCATAAGGTTAAGAATAATTGTATAACTCGGCTTTAAAAATGGTTTAAAAAAACCTAGCCGTAATCTTTTATACGTATGTGCAATTTATCTAGCCAATTGCCCCCATGATTGCGTGGGAAATTAACAAAGCAATTAAATAAAATATCCTTTGACATCAACGTCATTACAACACAAATGACGCTTGCAGTCCAGTTTACACGGTGACTTCACTTCCTCAAAGAAAAACTATATACACGCATTTGATAATGGGATTTTAAAGTAACTTTTTTATCGTATGACGTTTCAAGAAGGTGACAGAAGCGGGTCGTTGCTTTTACGGTATTTATGACGATTATCAATGATCATTCGTGACTTCATACTGTGCTACAAGGAAAAAAATCTTAGGACAGTTTTATTACATAATACATAAGACAGGTGACGAATCATTGTATGATCGTTTTTGAATTAAATGTTATTTAAGACTACTTGTATTAAAGTGAATATGTGGTAGATTATGTATAAGCCGAAAATTATAGGGAAATAGAAGCGGGAACTGATATAAATCATTCGATGTAAAATACCAGTTTCCTTTCAATTAATCTTCGGATTCTTTTATAGGTTCCAGTATAAGTATGAATATGTCTTAAATAAAAAGCTGCAACCTTATGTCCATAGAAAGCGAAAGATCCGGATGCATCCAGGTGAATAATGTAAACAAAAACAATATAGTGTGTTATAAATCTTGTTTAATGCACCCACATTGCAAATTTTACGGACATCGCATATACAATCTGATGTTAACGATCCATTCATCGTGTGTAAAATATATACAAGGAGAAATTATAGAGCTGTCAAAGCGGCCATGACACTTCATAGGCATAACGCCATATGAAATATATTTATGTGCTTCGACGAAGTATTTCAAGAAATAATAATAAATATCGGAAATAAAAAATCAAAATGTAATTGCTATTTATGATTATATGTGTTGATTTGGGAGATTATTTAAATAATTTTCAAATTGCAAAAAATGAAAAAAATCGAATTTCAAGCATTTTAGACGAAATAGGAACAACAGAAAAAAGAAATTTAATTTAAAGTAACAAGAAGATTTTCAGAACAAAATGTCGATTATAGCAAACAAGCACGACGTAAAACAGAAAATATATGAGCAAAATGAGACGAAAACACGTATTCCAGAGACATTAATAGGAAATTAATATCCATTCCTCGGTCAACATACGAAATTGAAAAGTTCAATTAGAGTTTTGGCTCAGACCCAAATAAGGTTAGAAACCTCAGCGTTACTAATGGAAAATTTAAAGAATACACCTGGCGTATCTTTGCTGGTTGTAGAAATTAGACTAATGAATAATGGCACGTAAAAAGTTATTGATTCATCTGTTCGCGCGTCATAGCTGCTAGAAACGATCTGGCTCTCCATAGAGGTTTCTCTATTTAGTAAACAACTATTTTGACATCATTTTTTTTTATTTAACATTTTTTGTTGTAGTTTTAAACAAGTATTGACTTGGAAATAAACCTTTTTATAAACATGCATTTAATTCCTACTACATACGTTAATATTTTTATTTTAATCTATGGCAAGATGAGCGATGAGTAGTTCGAAAATTCTTTTTGGTGATTCGTCACGTTGGCAGCCCTGCTCATCGGGGCAGGTAAATCTAACGTTCGCCTTGATGCCACCACGTTTATTACTTCCATTGACCTATTTAAAGCATTGCAACGGTGCATTACTGCATTAGCGTTTACCATCGATGGATAATGGTCGGGTTAGGTGTGCGATTTTCTATCTCTTTCTATTATATTATTCAAAATATATGTGTTTCGTTGCATGAATTTGATGTTGTTTAACTCACGTTGCCAACATATTTTTTATCTCGCTTGCAAATATAAAAAAGCTACATAAAACATTACTTAACAAAGTAGAGAGACCTTAAATTTAAAAAGAATGGCAGTCATACTACGGTAATTTGCTAATCTCGCATATTTAGCGCAAAATTGCTGCCACAACACAAGTTTCCTTGAGAGCGTGTAATATACACTTCTTGTTTGCAAAACACGCCCTTGCTCATATAAAGCCTCAAAAAATTAGGTCAGCGGGTACTGGGTGAAGGTCAATGCAAGCCGTTTGTCGTGCACTCAGGAAAGTTGTGGTAGTTGAAAGTCCATTCTCTATGTTAATGGCTTTTAGTGGAAACTGCTTTTGTAATAGCGTCTTACGCTGTTATGTACCATTTATAGGCTTTTAGTTCTGCGATTGCTTACTCAAGTTTATGACCGGTGGTATAAATATTGAGAGAAAATTCCGCTCTAAGACAATTCTACTCGTTGCTAGTTAGGTAATGGTGTTGTTTCTACATAAGAAAATCACGATATGTTATAAAATGGTGGCAAAATTTGATTTTGTATTATATTGTTATTAGAAAAAAATACAATCAACTTTAACCATTCCCAACTCACAGAAATTTGCTATTTTCGTAACATCATATCCGTCGATAAATTCATCTGAGGTTGGAATTAAAATAACTGATTTGTTAACATTACCGTCCGATGCTCCGCCATGTTGGTCTAGCGGGTGCGCAGGCGCAGAACAATGGCGTCGCGTCGCTTCCGCGCCAACAATGCCTGTCAACATCATTGTGTCAGTTTCAGTGAACGAAACACGACTTTTTGCCAGTAACGATCCACCTGAATAAATTCCTAAATTGATTTCCATTGAACGGCTGATTACGGACTTCCCTTAAACTCTTGTAGTACATAAAATTACAAAAAATCTAATTTATATATATTATGCAGCATTCTAGAATTTAATTATATTTAATGCTACCCTTTTGCCATTTCAATGTAAGAAGACTTTGCTTAGTTTTTCCAATGCCGTATGAAGCGGGCAGTTGGTAAACAGAAATATTTACCAAATTAATGATGTGCTGATCGATAGAGCATATTACTAATACGTCTGCAAAGATCAATACTTTTCGATTAGTCTTTAGTAAGTCAAGAACCATTTATTTTCTTAAGTCAATCATTAACATCTAAAATCTAGAGTAATGTAATCTGAAATGTTTTGCAATTAACAACGCATTTTCAATTATTGTTTTATTCTATGCTCTGCTCATCCATTGTATGTAATATTACTTATTGTTTTTAAATTTAACCACAATTACCATTAAAACAGTTCAAGTTTCTGATATAATTAATTCCAACAGACCTACATATAGTTCGGACAATAAAAATAAACGATTTGAATATAATATATTAACTTTTGACTTCGGCATTGACGTGGCCTTCTGTGCTCCTTATACAGCATTGACGATTGATGACACATTTGATATTGTACATTTTTCCGATCGTACTTTATACAGCCTATCTTCATTAACCAGATTTTTTCCAATTTCATTAGCAACGTCTGTTTGAACCCAGGTTGTTCTTATTAAATATTTCATTAGATTATTTCAAAAACTTTTCTTCATTTCTAAGGCATGGGATACGAGATACAACCATATCCATGGAAGTTAATAATGTTAAATATACATATAGAAAAATAGACACGTATGTAGTGAGTGTATAGATTTTAATGTACCCGTATAACGGTGCACCTTACGCAACAGAGGCGAAGTTAAATACAGTCATAGAAATACAAGTAATAACCGTTTTTCCTGTGTGCTGTAGATGTTCAGATATAATAATTTCCTTACCATACTAAATAACTCATATTTAATACCTGAACTGATGTTTTATTAGAGCAAAAAGTATTGGTATTGATAAAAAATAGCTTATTAATTAAGACAACAAAGACATAAGTGGTCATGTTTCAATTAATTTTTCGAAGGGAAAAGAGTAGGTACTTACAACAGCTGTCCCCTTCACAAGTGCACGTGCACCAACCGACAATATAGTACTTGCAAAAACCGATACATTTCCGCAATTCGTTTTGATCGATTTCTGACACTATGTTAAGGTTACACTTCAAAATTGACTTTCGATAAGCGTTCAATAATTCAATAACGAAAATTTTTGAGTGTTTAATTAATGAGTTATTTACACTGAAGTGGAAGCAGCAAATGAAATACACCTTGAGCATATTAAAGCCACATCAACTCTTTAAAAATCAATCGTGCAGAAAGATGTCAAAAAAACGTTTTAATAAAATAAAAATGCCATGACTAAAATTTCAATAACTAATATATGACTTTAACTAGTAATTATCATCATGAAAATTTTCCATACTAGAAATATATGTAGTTGCATAATGCATTGATTCGTTGAACCAGCGCTGCCGTAAGATAATACCACATTAAACTTTAACTAAAACATTTTCATTTCGTTCTATTTACTTTGAATATGGCGACGTCCCCAACCTGTTTTTTCCAACCCAAACAGCGGATGTATTACAATGCACAAGGAAAAGAATACCTGGAAAAAATCACAATAGGCTCCATGTAACGCAAATTTCGGTTGATACCATCAACGGAGACAATACTATCTAATAATAAACAAGGAAAACGCGGGCAGACACGGCATTGTTATCACAACGTATTGTTGTTATTTTTGGCAGTTTCGGGTTTGCCATGGTGACTGAGGTAGTTTATGAACGGAGCCAACTTATTGCCGAAGAAATCATGGTATTCAGACGGAATTAGGGTTAACTGAATGTCGATTAAGAATTACAATCGTATTGCTTAATGTAGAGATTTAATATGCATCTTGCGACAAAAACAAACTATCGATCAATGACTTTTTAAGTTTTTGTCTAAATCATCATTATATAAACTTTAAGCCTTAAAAATTATTGATAAATTTGTACCCAAATCGGGACGATACTTTTGACTTAACAAAAAAGAGGTCAGCCGATCAACTATTAAAAAGTCATGACATTTTGACTGCAGATTAATGTTATGTAATAGTTGGATATCGTACCCTGATACACTATTAATATTACGCTATTATTGAAACACTATAATAGATGAAGTAACAAAAGCTTGCATTATTCAATACGACGCATGCAGAAGGTCGAAGCGCGACATTCGTATGCGTTATGAATTCGATCCACAACCGTTGTCTCTTTAAGTGTTGTTTATAGTTCTTTTTTTTGACAGACAAAGGAGGAAAAGGTTTATAGCCCTTTTTAACAGCTAGCAACAATCAGTTTTTTTTTCAAGTAACTAACATTGGGAAAAATATTCCATATTTAAAAATCAACGATATCTTCGTGTTCATTTATTATTCTTAATTTTTTTATCCTCTAGAAATATGGCTGGATAGGATATTGTCATTATGCTAATGACGTATTTGTAAAATATGTAATTAGCCGTAATGCGTCAATAGTAATTTGCGTAATTTAATAAAAAATACTGAAGATTTACGTACAATTGACAACAGTTTTCCATGACAATACAGCGATATTTTATTAAAATAAATTTGTCTTATGCCATGTCATAATGCATGGAAATAAAAAAACATGAATATTGCTTTAAGAATATCAAATCTTTCACAAACTTTCGAATATAATTGAAATCAAGGCCTACGTTACCTAGTATTGGCTATTCAAGCGGTTACCATAATCGTTTATAACACACTATAGTCTATTAACCTGTAACAACAAGAGAGAGTGCAGTTTCTAGACGCGAAGTCGCAGGATTAAGAACAGGTTTTACTTGACACGGCGGGAAAAGTACTAGCCATGACAGAAAAAATAAAGAAAAAAGACTATTCTAAATTTAAACTCGCTACGTAGTGTATTCGAATATCAAATGCTGATTAATTTTACCTTTTTAGTGTCATTATACCGGTACCCAAGTATCGCACCTTCTATTTTTAAATCACAGGTTTACGAACCTTTCGCGTCATGAATTGCGTGGAAAAGAGGTTTAAACGAAATATACATTTTTATTTTAAAGGCTGTTTCTGCTTTAAACGTAAAGCCTAAAGTCGCATATTTTAAAACTTTAACAATACATTCCGAGGAGTATTCATAATGAGTATTTACATTTTAGAAACAAGTTAATTGAAAAAATATTCTAAAAGTCATTAGCAACGGCGTCTACCAAAAAATAGGTTTATTATTCTACTATCTATTAAGATAAAGAGTACGTACAGGTTTCTAGTCACGTAGTCGAAATTTTCCACTACCGTGTAGCACGTGTCAAATTATAATAGACAGTGCCATTATTACATAGTAATAGTCAATTATAACCGAAATAATAGGAGCCGCGGCTTTGTATAATCATATTTGGTCTTGTTGCGTTCATTATTAACGACAGTTAAGGGTTAAGTAGTTTTTGATAGATATTAAATGGTATTCAAAATCTGCATTGACAGTTTATTGTTTTAATTTTTTACATCCTGTTTCTTTCAAAAAAGAGGTTATATGTAATAATTTAAATTAACTATTTTGTGATTATTGTTGGCAATTAATTTCCATAAAGAATTAAAAAGTGATCAAAATTTTGTCTTATATATTATTTGTAATAATGATAATAATAAAATATTGTTATAATTTATATGATGAAAAAAATATGTAATGTTTTCAAAAACAAGGGCATACACAACCGATCATTGTTTACGTAAGCGGATGCAATAAAGAACGGAAAATCCTTACAAATTAGTTTTACGTCTTATGACATCTAAATACGGTGTTAATTATTTAGCTCTAGACTAGATCGTACCTTAATTATTATTAATATTGATCGCGTAGTGCGTGCGAAGGAATAAAGTACCTACACATAAATATGATAAGTATTGAAATTAATACTTCTGTTTTAGCTATGGTATCCTGGTACTTCAGAATTAATATTTATATCTAAAAAGCATTTTATTTATTAATATTAATTTAAAAAGAAATTCAGATATCAATGGAAAAATACAAAATTTCTATTAATCGTTTGGTGATATTTTTGCATAAACCGCAAATTTGCATACGGTAAAACAAACAAGCATTGGCTTATTGTTCCAACAGCTTAGCTTTTATGGTAGGTTAGTCAAACTTCCTAGTTCCTACATCGGCCTCCGTACGTACTTTCATAATTAACATATTATAGGCGGAAATTATTAAAATTGTTTTAAAAACAGGCTTTCGGTCCAGTCGGTGTAGTTGGAATTCCATTCGAATTACTATTCTAGTAAAAGTTGATACTCGTAACAAAAAATAACTATCATTTCGACTTACGCATTTAATGTTTGTCTAGATTGTACTTATTAAAGACCATCACCTACAAGCAAGGAAGGAATTGGAATTGAAATTAAATTTAAGTCTTCTAGAATCAACTTAGTGAATCCTAATTTTAAATAAGAGGAGCAAAAATTCTTCAATACGGACGTAAACCTCACATTTCTGTGCCAGTTACACACCGTCCTTATAATGAAATAATAAAACAATACAAAAACTAATCAGCGTGGCATAACCCTGTAATGGTACTAATCGGCCAATTTGCGATGTAGGTCGCCGCGAGTCCTTCGCTCGGCCGAGGCGTGTGTTTACTTTAGCCGCGTTGTCATCAATGAAAGCTCGTAATCAAGTTAAGTGGACGGGAAATTCCACCATGACAGGTCATGGGACATTTCTTACGAGACGGTTGAAGGACTGGCTTGTTTAGAGTTCCACGTGTTTTTTAATAGGACAAGTTGGTGAGCTAATATTGACAACCGTAGTAAAAAAAATGACGAAGGAAAATGTAAGCGTTGTAGACCAGTAGTTTGTAGAGTACTATCAGCCTATATATGTACGTCCCATTGCTTGGTACGGGCCTCCTTTTACAACTGAGACGGTTAATGATTTAGTCTACCACGCTAGCCCAGTCTAAGTTGGCGAAACATTTATAGAGTAAATTGCATATTATTTCTATTATAAATTAGTTTTATATTAGTTAGTTTATCTATGCAAATGTTTCTTAGAATTACTATCACAGAATAAAAAAAATGTCAAAGGATAATAAATTAAACAATTAAAGATGAGTCATTGCGAATAATTTTAAACAGATGTTATTATTTTCTTAAAAAGTCTATTAACCTGTTCTATTTTCTATACTAAAGACATATAAATGTCACATCTGCTTTGACGCGAAAGCCAAAGTCGTAAATTTTTCGTCGCCTAAAACAGTAGGCCGAAGTGTTTATATTTTACGATCGCCGCTTTCCAAACACATCAATCTATTAACCCATACATTCACACATTTTATTTTTAGTGTCAATTATCCCATCACATCTAATTGAATCGATTGACATTGTTTATGACAGTTATCGTAACAACGTAATATTTTCTTTTTACGTAACGCGTCATTTTAATACCGGCCGCTGATAAAGTTAGCGGTCTTTTGTGGTTAATACAGCAAGCATCAATATTTTTTTTATTTAAAAAACGGAATAAAACTTATCTTTAGGTGGACCTCCTTGGTTCTTGTTTCTTTTTTTAAATTTTCAAATTGACGTAGTCCACGTGTACGCTGAAAGGATGGGGGTCAATTTATCCGTATCCTTTTGTCGTTTGAACAATCAGCCATTTTCTAGCACGATGGTTGGGCGTGTTTCGAGACTTAAATAACGAGTTCCTCATTCTAACCAGGTTCTTCCTATACCGGTTACTGTGAGGTAACAAGACATAACAATTGTCATGTAAAGTGATTGATGTCGCCATTTAGTTTAAAAAAAGAAACAGGTATATAGGCACGTGGTTAAATAGTAACTATTCTCGAAAACGATTAGCTAACAAGATTTAATGGTCCTAAAGCAGTTTAAGTTTTCCTCGTATTGATTATTGGAAGCAGAATGACTTGAGAAAACATATCTGGTTTTAACTAGTAATTTTAAAAACTAAGTAAATGCGTAATACATTATTACTAAAAGGTAGCTTAATGGCTGGTTTTCAAACTTGATCTTTACTAGCAACACAAACACATACCATACTTAATAATAATGCTTCTTTATAGAACACTAGCGACCCGCCCCTGCTTCGCACGGGTGCAATGCTGATATTAATTGGATGTTATCATACTTATAAACCTTCCTCTTGAATCACTCTATCTATTAAAAAAAACGCATCAAAATCCGTAGCGTAGTTTCAAAGATTTAAGCATACAAAGGGACATAGGGACAGGGAAAGCGACTTTGTTTTATACGATAATTAATTTGATTAACAAATAAAATGTATAAAATATTATCAGTACGTGACTATTAATATGTTTGTTGTGCAAGTTGTTCGTATAAAGTTATTTCTTGGTAAATCAGTTTGGGGTTTCCCCGACCTCGGTCAGTTATTTAAATACATTCGATAAAGTTTCGATTAAGTAAATGGTTGGCTGCGTATAAAATCACTGATCGTATTGATAGGTTTCAGGATATAATTGTTGCGCTTTGGCACAAATAAGGAACAGGAACAAAAAAAAAACAAAAAAGAATAGAACGTATAGGTACAATAAATTGAAAGTAGAATAAAAACTTTTTTGTAATGACCAAAGCTAATAATAATCTCGATTTGTTTTTAAAAGACCATGAAGTATCGTAGGTGTGTGACTCTTTATTGCAATCTGAATTTTGCGGCCTCATGCGACCTTTAAGGTTGTCTCTACATCTGCGGTTGATATTGATACAGATGAAATTCCAGTTGATGTTCAATAAAACTTTGTCTATGCCCTAATTAACTTCAACCTCTTTTAATATATCATAACTTTTAAAATAAACACGTCTGGTTAATGTAGGTTAAATTTTAACCAGAGTGTAAACTTTTTATTCCATCATTAAAATCATATAATATTTGAAATGCGTAAATAAACTTGAAATTTCAGCCGAGAGCTATATAAACAGAATCAAGGCGATAGTTGTTTCAGTCGGAAATGAATCAGCTGAGAAATATTTTGTGTCATTGAGTGTTAAACACGCGTAATTTTATTAACCATAAACACATCAAAACTATATAAAATATGATCTATGGAAAATTGTTTGACACACTTTTCCTTACGATTTCCGGATGTGCGAATTTATTGATTGCATTGAATATTTTGATATCAAGGGTACGTGTAGGTTACCGATTAACCTTACTATAATGGATAATATTTCATTTTAGTTTTGAGGTAAAATAAAAATGAATGTCAGAAAAAAAGTCTACGACACCCAGAGATGATACGAATAATTGTATATCAAGAACATTTTTTCCATGCAACGAAAAAGCATTGCTTTCGTTTACAAATTTTCGTTCATTGTGATTTTAATTTTGGTTCTTTATTAATTACCCGAATGTATAGGTACCATTTTAGCAAAAGTATTCCGAAATTAATTCACAAAATCAGCACGTGCATTTGATCTTGGCACAATTCTAAATGTCAAGCGATGTCCATATACGTAAGGCTTTGTGACAGTCCAAAACAGTTCCACACACCTTCGAACAACCGGACGTGACTGATTAAATCTTGTACATGTCATTTTGAACATTATTAAGCTGCATAGAACAAAACCACTTCAATAATGAAAAAAAATCTATTCAATAAATACATTTTTCATACACATGGAAACCATTAAGATGTTTACTATCAAAGATTCCTTTAAATTTTCCATAGTTCTGCGTCACTTGCTGCCACAAAAGCATTATATTCCAACTAGACAATTACGTTAAGTCTATTCAATGTATCAATGGAGGAAAAGTTTGATTCAAAGACAAATTATAAAGAGGCTCCGAAATAATCAATAAAACACAAACAAATACTTAAGCAAATTTATACTAATCCTTGGGTATGCGTGTTAACCTTATTCATCGATTCCATAAAATGCAGAACTGATTCCGCCTACTAGAGCAAAATTGCAAACACCATTGCATATATGCATTCTTGAATGGTCTATTTGTTTTTTAAATGCTGATCATCGTTACTGAAGGTCGAATACAGCCCAATGTCACATCTCCTACAAGGGCAGTATGCAGATTAAACGAACAATCTGGATTATTTAAATAGGCCGTGATCGGAAGGTTGCTATGGGGACTGAAGAGACGAGAATAAAATCTTTTCTCTATGGTGGCCTTTCATTACAATTTCACGGCTAAGTGGCCATTAAAGTGAAGATTTCCTTGAGGTGTAATTTATTGCCGAAATTTTGTCTAGTTTAGTGACAATCGCCTTGAGTATTATTTTTGTGACGGTAAATGGTTGATGTGACCTGAGATTTCGTTTTTATGACAATAATAAAGTCATATATTTTTTAGATTTATGATTCGTTTCCAGAATTTCGGTTTGTTTATTACAAGGTTCCGAATTTTCAATGACGAAAAATAATACAATAAAATAAAAGTGTAATGATGTATGTTTTGCTTTTTCTTTATTAAAATTTATGCTCATTTAATTTTATTATTTAAATTTGAATCATAAAAAACAAATTTATCGAGATCCTATTAAAATATTGGCTATTTTACAATTCACGTTTCTATCCCATAAAGACGTCTGTTTCAAAATTCTTGACATTCATTGCAATACAATACTTTCTTATATTCTTAATGCGGAATATCTTCGGCATTCATATGATATATTTCGCAATAAATAATAATGATAGCAAATCGGCAACACATCTGAGCTTGTTTATTGTATCGAGTCTATGTCAATCTTCGCTGCAAAGGTGAAGTTACTTCGAGAACAACCTTCCCTTGAACGCGATAAATAATTATCCGTGAAATAATATAATCGATTCCGAATAAAAAATATTTAGAACTATTTATTTAAAAAATCGTTTTAAATGCATAAGTTCCGCGTTCTCTTGGAAGTACAAATAGGTTTTAGAATACAAATTTGTAAGTGGATACTGAAAATATAAACGGAAAAAAATTGGATAAATTAAGGCCCAACTTACTTAATTCAAATATAACAACTTAATATCCTAAAGAGCATAGGAATAACATAAATTAACATACAAGCAGATAATACAAATAAAACTTGCAAAGACATTAGCATTATTAAACATGATAACAAACGGTCTCAATTCACTCGATTCTATAATTAAATATGTTATGCAAACACCAACATGGGTAGTAAGAATAAGCATGATAAATTATCAGGGGTTAGGCAACTTATAATGACTGTATCTTTTATTTTGGGATTGCTAAATGCATTACAAATCCAAGGACGTTAAAAGAATAATGAGAGTAACTTAAAGGATTTGTAAAATAGTTCTACTTTTCAAAATAAAGTTAGCTATCAAAATCGGGGAGTCTGTTTTTAACCAGAAGTTTATTAAACAGTAATATTTAATAGTGCTGATACACAAGGAAACGAACAAAATTCAAGCTAAGATCTTGTTAAAATGCTACAGTTGTTTAATAATTTAACGTTCTTCCTAACGAACGAGGAAGCTGAAAATTGACATTAAGCAATTTAATTATAGTTATTGTAGTCTACTTTCGAGGTCTTACCAAGTTGATTAAATCTTTAATGTGCTTTGTTTACCTATGTTCCTTATTAAACAATATTGTTTATACAATCTATGCCTAGTTCTGAAATCATTTTAAAAGATTATGGCGTTAAAGATTCTGTAATGTAAATTTGAGTTTTGACAAATATAGTTCTTCGAAACGATGTTCTTGAAATAGCCACGTGTACAAAAAGTAGTGTTATGAGTAACAATAAAATAAAAATAGGTAGTGGTATTTGGCTATGGTTGAATATATCATTAATCATTAAGGATTACTCAGAACTCTTTGAGGAAGATACGTGTCATTTTCATACATTATTCTATCATGACTTGTCGTTTTTATTATCCTTTAGTTGTTCAAAATTGCTAATAAATAAAATGGCGCCGATGAATTGAATAAAAAGTATAATTCATAGTAATGGGCTCTAGAGAAAAGTAATAATTGCATAGAAAACTTAACCAATTTTGAATTACCAAGAGATAAGAAAGCTTGTTATTAAGTTATTTCAAATATATAGCCGTGAACTTGCGTCACTGTTCTAAAGATTGTGGTGGTTGTAGTGTTAAAGGACGTATAAAACAAAATTTTATACAAAACAATGTTTAGATGAAGACAATAGTTCATCAGATCTTATAGTCAGAATTAAAAATTAGGTATACATTTTGAAAGCAAGCAACTAACGAAGGTTCAACGTATCACTTCTTGCAAAAGATCGTGCGAAGTAATTAATATAAATCGTGACTGTTGCAAGGATCCCTAATAAACGTTGAAGATGCATTTTCCTTATTGTCATGTCGTAAATTTTATGGAGTTACAATTGGTCAATTTAATTCTTCCAGAAGCATCAAATGATTGGTGTCGTTATTATCTTACGAAAGAGTTTAAAAGAAATAATCATATCATCTTTAGTTATTCTGAAATGTCTCAAAGCTTTTAGAAATCTCCACATCCTCTTGTTTTTAATCTCTTAAAAAGAACTGGATATTAAGATTTTTGCTGAAAATACTACCTTACTTGAACCGAACAGAAATCAAGTTGTAAGGGCATTACCAAAATCAACAGTAAATCCTAACACAACCTAATTACGGTCCCAAACTCAAATAGTAACATTGATATCATATTAAATAGTACGTGAAAAGAAGTCGGTCACATTGCGTCGATGCGGTCGACGGTTTGCGAAAGTACTCTTGCACACTCCGATGTTGAATATAATCTGTGAACACATCTAAAACTTACGAAACGCAAAATTAGATGGAGCTGCAAAAATCTCTTGTGCAAGGTCACGTTATCTTGGTAATTCCCGATAAAATCACTCACAACGCTTCAAGAAAACGGATATTATTTTGAATTCTGTAGAACCATAAGCAAAGCTGATGTTTTCGTAGTCAATTCCAATGTTGATTTAAAACAACGAGGAGTCATGTTAGTAAATTTGCAGGTACGGTAAACATGCTATACTGGCGAAGATTTATTCGTTCTGTTTTGACTTCCACTAACCTATCGAACTAATTACCGTTAAATCGAATCGTGCCCACGTTACGCACAAGCTACGTTTTGGTTTTTGGGACGCAAACAGCCTTCAATGAATCGCGTTGTATGAGAACGCGCCTCGAATGCAAACATTTACGGCTCGCCGTAAATACTCAATGTACGTAAATGTCTATATGTGCAACGTACTCAATTTTATTTCTGTATTGTTCCAGGTTCGTCATCAATCTTTTGGCGACGAATTTGTTGACGACAACTCTGCTCGCCCCTGCACTTTTCGGCGAGCACTCGACGACCGGAGCCGCTGACCTGTGGGTGGAAGCAGGAGATACTGTGGCCGCGGCGTGCAGCCTCGCAGCGTTGCTGGCAGTCATGCTGATCGCACTGGACCAGCATCACGCAGTCACGGACCCGCTGCGCTGCCACACACGCCTGCTGCAGCGCCGCCCCGCCACGCTCTGTGCCGCAACCTGGCTCGCGGCTATCTGTGCCGCGGCGATTCGCGCCGCAGTCGCCATCGTCCGCCGCTATTGTCCGCTCGAGGCCAGTCTACACGGCGTTCAACTTGCCTATTACGCAGTGTACTTATTACTAGGAGTCGCAACGCCAATAACAGTCGTCTGCGTCATGTACGCAAGGATATACCGTGCGGCGCGCTCGTCCGGACTGCGAGCGCGAGCGCACGGTGCCAGCGCACTTCAGCTGCATGAACCCCCACCGAACCTACCGGATCTCGTCGAGGAGGGAGAGGGGCTCACACTGAGAATAGATGCTGCTGAGAACGTCACATCGGGGGAAAACGACCGCAAATTTGGGCCGTTCCTGCTTCCGCCGGAGAGGCCTGTTCGTTGCCCCTCAGTCGCCAGTCTTCGCAATTCGCGAAAAGAGGGCAAATCCAACGAAGATCTGAGGAAAGGGCTGCCATCCGTGAGCTCGGCGCCGTCTCTGGCGGCCCCATTGCTGTCGGTGCAGCAGCGCACACCTCAGCCTTCACAGAACGGATCAAGGATAACTTCGATACGTTGTAGAATCTCCAACGCATCCCTATTCCGCTATAGAGAAGAATCTCGCGCCGCTCGCGTGGGCTTGTTGACTGGCGCCTTGGTAATGCTCCACGTGCCACATGCAGTGAACGCCGTCGCGGCCGCTGCGGTTCCTGGGCTGGCGGACTGCGCTCGCACACCTGCGTTGGCGCTGCTGCTGCTTGCTTCAGCCGCCTCTCCGTTCCTATTTGCATTGCGCTCGCGGCGCGTTCAGCGAGAAGCGCGCAGATTGCTGCTGCCAGAGAAGAGTGCGTGGGAGCGAGCGTCGGGCTCGGCTTCGGCAGCGGCGGCAGACGGGCAGCGTGCGCGCGCCGCCCTCGAGCTGCTGAGGACACTCTCGCCGGGCACTGGCGAGGCGGCGGGCGCGCCCGGCGAGGCGGGAGCGTGCCGCGGCTCGTTCAGCTCGGGCGGCAGCACGCAGCTGTCGTCCGCGTCGGACGAGTGACCGCTGGCGGTGCGCGTGCCCCCGGGCGCGCACGCCCCGCCGGGCGCCGCGCGGGTGCGCTTCGCCCCGCGCCCCACCGCTCTACTCATCTGTGATACTAGGCTAAGCCGCTCCGCGCTCGGCGCGACCGTTAGACTGATTTAGTATTAAGTTAATTTATTATGTCCGTATGTACCTTTCCGCTGAGCGGATAACTTTTTACTACCTGAATGAATATTGTATATAAAAGATTAAATTCGTATCGAAGTGATTATTTCATTGTTTCAATTCTACCTGAAACCTTAACCCTATGAATTCGGTAGCAGACAATAAAAGATACATTGAATTTGCAATTGAACTGTAGGTTAGGTATTAGTGATGAGTTACAACGCAATAAACACACACATGCATTTAATTCTTAATAAAATATTTCCTATGAAGCGTCGAACTTCTGAAAATTTCTTCGAACGTACACATTACACACTTTTACTTTCTCCAAAGAAATTTAAAACAATCGATGTTATCATAAAAACAAATTTTATTGCTAGATTTTAAATATCTGTTATATACATTGGATATGAGAACTAAAAAACGATTTCATATTGTATACGAGTCAGAAAATTCAGTAATTCAAGAGATATATATCGCAACATATACGTACCCATTCTACATAACCAGGCATACAAGGTCTCTAAGCATCCTACAACTTTACAGTTAGGTGTGGTAGACTAATGAATTGATTGCAACATATGCAACTTTATGTATTCTCATTACTCACTGTTCTATTCAAAAATAATAATAAATACACCTATCAGTTACATACACAGTTGTGACCACACGCTAAGATACAAGTATTGTATAGCCGGTATCTAAAACTACACGAGACTTCTCTATCTCAGAAACATCCAAACCTGAAATAAATACTAATGAATGAAATGTCTGATCTGATTTAATAAGAGTATCAAGATTCTAAATAATATTTTAGGTTGAGGATACAATATATAAATGAATGATAAGTATGACTACACATGGGGTGGAAAGTTTTCAATGGGAGCGGAAATAACGTAGTACTTACTCTTATTATTACGTCATTCTAGTATACACAGACATCCAGAAAGATGGATATGCTCTTATCGTAATAGCTTCTCACCAGTAAACGCTATTCTTCTATCGTACTGCTCGATCTGACGGTCACACTTCCGTGTCAGCATATCAAACACCGCTTACATTTATCATCATCATCATCTATCAGTCAAAGGAGGTACACTGCTGGACATAGGCCTTCCCCAATGACCTCCACTGGAATCTGCTGAAAGCCGCCTGCTTAGTTTAAAATTGACTTTAAATTCTAAATGCTAATATTTTTTACTAGACTTACAGTCACTTGAAGATCACTTGTGGGGCTATGTGATGGCACTCGAACCAACTCTTTGAACATTTGGCATGGTTTTATGACGTCATCGAAAAGTTGTGACATTAAGTTTGTCGTATTCTAGGAATATTATGAAAATGAGATACTGAAACAAGCACGTGAAAACACTTATATAGTCACGTGAAAATAGGATTCGGATCTTAAAAAATAATGGACGTCAAAAAATCACTAAAAAAAGTACTTTATATTCTTCTTATTGAAATTGGAAAAAAATGCCAAGCAGAGTTAAGCATACTATGCATACAATTGGTTACTAAAAAATATAAAAAATGAGACTGAAGAAAAAATTTAAACGAAATTTTGAAAAGTATTTTATTTCCCAACATTGGACTTTCACTCCTATTACTATACTATTTAATAATAAATTAACGGAAATGACACAAGATAAGCGATGATAACTTGTAAAGAAGGGAGGGAGGCTATCCCATCACACATACACACACACACAAACAATCACTCTAACTCCTGTAAAACAGACATAGTGGTGGAAAAAAGAGGGAGATTACAGTTTCATATAATTGTAGTGTAGTTGAAGCTGACTGCATAGCTTTAGTATATTATATTTACATTTGGTAATACTATATAGTATATAGTAAATGCTATATAGTATATACTAACTTATACTTTATGCTTAAGAGTGTAATTTAGGCAGTCAGTTCCGCTTCTACCTAACCAGTCATTAGCTTTATGCTTTTATCTGTTCGACCTCAATAGACGATTAATAGTATCATGGTATTTACTTTCTACCTGATGACAGCAAAAAATGAACGTAAAACAAATGGCAATCGTGCGAGTGCCAAATATATTGTCAAGGTTAAAGATCAAAGAACTACATGGCATGTTTCTAAATACAATAGATTTGGTAATACAGAAATACAGATCGAAAAGTCATACGCATCTCACAGAATCATTGAAAACGTTAGGCCTGAGGTAACAAAAATAATGAACAAAAATCCGGAATGACATAAATTTCATTCAGGTCATAAACCATGTGCCTCAATGGGCTCAACATTAGCATCCAAAATCATTGGATCGTTTTTGTATAATCTATTTTAATATAATAAAAAGTAGAAATTTAATTTGTTGTTTGTTACTACGAGACTTAAAAAATACTCTAGCGAGTACAATTATTTTTGCAATGGACATTGATGATACGAGAATTTGTTCGCGCAGGATGGGAATTCAAAATTGCGCTCAGGCGAAGCTGAGTGGCAGCGTTAGTTTTATAAATGTACTAAGTCTTTAAAATATATATTATATATTCATGTTATGTTTATTAAAATAAATGAATAGTTTTTATAGTCTTTGTTCGATATACAATAAATTTTATTACAAACGTGACCTCACTGTTAATTTAAATGCTACAGTTACAAAGCAATTGTATACGGGGATCTTTTATTTATTATATGCAATTGATGGCAAGATTGTATCGTCATTTGGACTTGTAATGCCGGGAAATCCCCCTGCTCATCGTGTTTTCCTTGCGGTGGAATAAAGGGGCCCATAAGAAATTCAATTATATTCTAGGGTCGTGCAAATTACATGATGATAAATACATAAAAAGTCTTTAAATATATGTACGTAAAGTTAAAATAAAATAAGCGATAATACAAATATGAGTAATTTTGTATTTTACGAATGTTTGCTCATTTTACATAAACTTAACTGTTATGTTACTAACTCTGCCAACCATACTGGATATAAAAAAAAATATATAAAATGATAGACCTGATAGGTTAATTCATCAAACTACTTATCAGATCACCTCTTTTGAAGCTAAATCACGATGCTAAATTGAGTCGGTCGCCACAAAACCTACAGACCTAACGAATAAAGTTAAAGGTTATAAGTCTCTTTAAGTTAATATATCAATCCAACTCACCCAATCACCGATCTTGAAGTTCAAATCTTGGTAAGAGTGTAAGAAAGAGTAATAAAAAAAAGGGTGACAAAATCATGACATCATGGGGATATATTTGATTATGAGTAAATAGTTCTAATCAGAATAACTCATTTTAAGTATCGAATCACGTTTTACAAGTAATAATAGTGTGCTAACCCATCATTGTTAAACAAATTATAATGAATTCAGCTGGTTAACATAAAATTCCGCGAACAGGTGTTTTGTGACTAATACACGATTATGAGGTGTTAGGTTTGAGAAATGATTTGAGTGCTGTATTTCTAATGTCTTTCAAACATTTTTGAAAGTCTTTTAGTTTTTAAACATAGGTAAGGAAACGAGACGTTTGAACTTGGAGGTTAACTAACTCGAAATGTCTGATTTGCTTCCCGGGTCAGGTATGGCTATCAAGTTTTCCCTTTGGGAAATTCTTATCAGTATCTCGGTGGACGGGAAAGTGCTCGAAAAACTATCACTATTTCACTTAAAATACAACTAGGATACCCTGAGTTCAAAAATGAACTTTTGGCTACCCTCTAGGTCAGTGGTCGGCAACCCATGTCTGCCAAAAGGTTGCCGAACACTGCTTTAGGGTAATCTCGGGCAATGGGATTTATTGAAAAGAACAACTCATAAACAACTATGAACAATACAGATTAATCAACTACCACTACCCAACGTGTTGACTTGTAATATTACCATGAGGAAAGCCATGAGCAAGTACGTCGGGACTTTAGTAAGAGTTTCTAATGCTTACTCAACTGGCGTTATGTAAACGAATAGTGGAACAATAACCATTGTCTCACACTCGACATAATGTCAAGGCATCGTAGAACTGAATTGATTTTTATTCCGATGTAGATCTATTGCCAATATGACAGTCTATCGCAAGGTTTAAATATGGGTTTACGTTATCGTTTAATTGATCTACCCTACTTATGGCGAAATTTTGAGTTACCTCCTACCAGATATTTATTAAAATGCTTTTGTTTTGCTGCGCGCTGATAAACAAAAGAATGAAAATGAAATAAATAAGACTTATGAAACACAATAAAAAAACCTCATTTTTAAACTTATAAAAAGAAAAAAAAGTCCGTTAAAATATTAGTTTTTTTCCCTATTAAGATAAACTGCCTCAAAATAAAGAAGCACGTGCTTATACAAAAATAAAGGAAAGACATGACCAGCATGAGATTAATTATGCATCGAAATTAATTGTCTTATCAGAAAGGCGATTTGTTTATAAATATTTCTTTTCAAGGATAAACAGCTTTAAATTTAGTCGGGGAATTCCTTGCTGTTAAATAATATTTATAAGAGGAAACACTGGTATTAAAAAGTTGTTCCATTGCTTTACATACATTTTGTACGAGTATGCATATATTTGGTTTTGGCATTGTATTGTTTTTATTAATCTATATTTATTAGCGCTAAATGGTTTTCATTGTTTTATTTAAATTTCTAACTATCTTAATAGTAATTTATAAATAGACCGAGCATATTTTTTCTTTACTTTTTTGTATATTTATATTGATTCCACGATCTCTATTACATTTGTATTTAATGTTATGTACTTACGACAACATTTCATTTCTCTTTTTCTCTCATGGATGAGAAAAGACAACCATGGAATTGTTTTTAAGAGATCGCTTTGTGCAATAAGACTTTGTCCTTTTTTACTTTATTATTGTAGTCTACTATATTCTATAGTTATTTTTATAAATTACGTGCACAATAAAATTTTAAATAAATAATATTATGTTAATTTATAATAAAACTTTTAATCTTTTAGCCATCAAATTTGCGCTCCATTACCCCTGCTTGCTAATCTATAACGGTTGCTTTCCTTCCGGCGCCACTTGGATAAACACCGGTTCATTTTTTAACATAATTATCGAATGTGGGTTACGCAAATATATTTAGGGAAATAATATTACGCCGCCTGAGATAACATCGACAAAATATTTAATATCACGTCACTCTTACGTCAAATGGTTCATGTGGGGCAGAAAATACGAGCTGTGGTTTTATTTCTACAAAAAACAAATGACAAGCTCTTAACATGGTAGGTGATGAGGACTAAATACGAAACCTAAATCACATAAATAAATTAATTAGTATCGTGGAGAGAATAGTGAGGTAGTGTAGAAAAGACTAAAGAGATGCATATGTAAGTACAGAGAGCTTTCAGGGCAACCAGTTCTTATACAATTCTTAATTGTTAATATAAATTTTCATTCTTATTTCCCATTAGAGATGTCGTAATGACAAGACTAAAATCAAGTAAGAAATGCCGCTACGTTAATTCATCAAAAGCAATTTGACATACATAAATATGATTATTATGACCCCGCAATAAATAAAACGAGCGGGTTCGAACCCCAGGCACACACCTCTGACTTTTGGAAGTTATGTGTGTATTCACATTGAATTATCACTTGCTTTAACGGTGAAGGAAAACATCGTGATGATACCTGCACACCTAAGCGTTCTTAGGAATTTCTTCGGTGTGTAATCCGCCAACCCGCACTAGGCTAGCGTGGTGGACTATGGCCTAAACCCTCTCAATGGTAGGGGAGACCCGTGCTCAGCAGTGGGCGTATATGGGTTGATGAAGAAGAAGAAGAATAAATAAAAATAAGCTATACATTACACAACTAACGTATAACCATTTTAGGCTTTCATTCAACAACCACTGGTATAAGCGTATATATCCAAGGCAATTTAAAATCGAGCAAGATGTATACGCAATCACGAATAAAATTACGACAACTCGACATATCTAATGATAAGGGGGCACGGCCCCACGTCACACCATTCAGTGATAACGCGAAGAGTAAACAAAGTAGTACGGATAACGCTGTGTGAATTAAATGTAGTATTTCTGTACAATGATAATTTTTGTACGGTAAGCTGGAGCAAGGTTGTTTTGGTAATGTTTGTGTATTGGAATTACTCGTGCGTATTATAGTATAGTATAATAAGCGAAGAAAAGATTTTTTTGGGGGGAAAAAGTGCTTTGGGATTTTCGGGTTAGATCTAAATAGGACGGAGGCTGCATATGTGCCGAAAAACAGCATTTGGCTCGATGCCAGTTATATAATACTAATAAATATGAATACCTCTTGAGCCATGACATGTAGATGTAATTCTGCCTATCTTAAATTAATTTGTAATTGTTACTCTAATTTTTGTTAATTATGGAATACATGTTTTGTGTCAATATTATTTTATAGCAAATCCATGCCTAGTAAAGCAATAATATTCATGAATATTTAACGGTATTCTTAAAGACTCAACGATTTTAATCAGTATTGTGCTTAAAAATAAAAATATATATCGATTTGAGAGGGCCATATCCAGCGTGATAATGTTCTTTTTTTTCCTTGTTTTAATTGTTTTCTTTTCATTACCTTACATTTGAAATCAAATATATCACAGCGGCGTACAGTCAAAGCGAGATTTATGCACTTATCTAATAGGTGGAAAGCAAATCGTTATATATAAACCAGACTGACAACATATAATGATCGATTTCGCGTGAATTAATCGGAACAGGTTTCATGTTTTCGTGTCGGTCGATGCTTATCATCTCTGAGAACTGAGAAGATGGGGAAAACAATGACTGATGTATTTTAGCTTTTACCTGCAGCGGAATTTATAGATGTTTCTATTTCGAATTTATGAGCGGTGAAAGGGTTTTGTACATCTAGATTTTCTATAGAAAGTTTTAGTTGTACTGTCTAATACGTAAATCACATGTATGTTCAATATTAGACAGCAAAAGTTACTACTACTTTCATAGAAGCTCAAAAGACCACCCTTCCTTAAAAAAAAAGAATAATCGTTATGCTTTGAATCATTAATTAACAGATGCAATTTGACATACAAATGAGGACACACTGATCCTACAATAAAATATAGTAAACTAGACATACAAAACACAATTAATGTTTTTTAATGCCGATGGGATCATAAACACCGAGGCTTATTACCTGACTTAGTTTTCGATCAAGGTCCGAATACACCTGTATATTATAAAGTAACATATAGCGATGGACTTAAAGGCTGACGCAACGAGGCTGTAGCAATACGTTCTACCATACTGCCTACTTTTTGAGGGTACAAACATCGGTATATTTGTTTATAAACACAAGCTACACATGCTAATTCTAACTAACCAATAAAAAACGAGAAACTAAACGGCATATCCAAAGTAAACTGAATGAAATCACACCGCAAATTGTGATCTGACGAGCGTTTGAAAAAATGTCGCAAATTTTAACACCACATCTTATAATTATACTGTTTACGAACATGAAGTCACTCGATGGATTCCACAGAACGAATACTTTACGTCGTCGGCTGACGCAAAAATGCAGACAACGTGCCTGATTTATAAACGACCAAATAGAATTTGCGCATGCTTACTACTCTTTATTTACAAACAAATTATAAATAAAAATTGGTGGTACTGTCCGTACCTTATAGCAGCAAGAAAACTTTTATTAGGAAGTCTATTAAATATTTGTTTAAATCCGATTGTCAAATTTATTTTCCACGGTTTGACCGACCTCTATAGTTTCAATATAGTAAATTTAATTTTTGTTCAATAGCGGTGTTGCGGTGTTTAACGATCGCCCTGGGTGCATGGCCAGTCAAAATGCATCGAATAGGGAATTAAAAACAAGGTGTGGCCTAGCGGGTTATTATGGATATGCTAATAAACAAATGTTTTTTAAACCAAACATATTCTTAAACCCACACCTTTGAAGGTTAAAAATTCGGGATCACGATTGGTAAATGCAATAAATATATGTATTACACTACTGAAGTGGTTTTATTTGGACTACAAGAAGAATGAGTAATGATGCGAAAGAGAAAGTTGCTAATGAATCTTCTTCTTCCTCGTTCTTTTACTGCTGAGGATCGCGACCACGCAGTATCAGTTTCCATTCTATGCGGTCATAAGCAGACGACTTGAGAAAGGTGGCGGGTAACGGATGGATGAGGGCTGCACAAGACCGGGATGGTTGGCGCTTTCTTCACGTTCAGCAGTGGACGGCGATAGGGTGAGTATATATAGGCAGAGTAATTTGCAGGACTCGTCAAACGTAGTGTAGGACGACCGCTGGCTACGTGGGGTGACGATATCCGCAAGGTGGGTGGCAGAAAGTCGAAGATCGAGAGGCGTATGTCCGGCAATGAAGACTGATGATGATAGCTGCACGCTGCATGCTGCCTCCCACTGCCTCCCCCACTGCGTCAGACCATCGTGTAGGCGCTTTTCCACTAGCACGCCATCCATGCTTATGAATAATGAAGTGATATTATTGATACAGACGAAACCACGTCAATTTACTAGCAATACGTATACTTGATCATTTGAAATTCAAATATTTGCAACAATAACATGTTGACTCGGTTCTACTTGGGTGGTTTTTGTTCTATAAATAACGCTTATAGTTCTTAAGTAAAACAAATTACAAAAAGACGTATACTATGGCTTTTGTTGGTTTTATTTCTTATGAATGATATCCTTTACCTAACGATAAAAAAATTTGATGCAAAATTATGTAGCTTTTTACCTAATAGTATCATATTATCAGAACAAAGTAGTTAATAAAAACGTCTTTTCAACTTGGTGTAGAAAGCCACTATTCACATAAGCACTTTCTATAGTCAGTACTTTGAAACTTCAGCATTCTTTCAATCGAAAAAACCATCAAGGATTTGGATAACGGTTTTTGGGAGACAGTGACAGCTCCACTGTCGAGGTGGCCCATTCTTCGAACAGTTTCATTCATTAATGTCCACTTCTATATTTCACATGATTAATGTATTGAATCCTCCACGATTGTCTTACTATTCTTTTAATATTTCAAAGGTATCTTTCTTCTTATAAGATTCAGTAAACTTGAAGTATTCACCTTTGTATGCCGACTTATCATGCCATATGTCATTCAAACATAATAACAACAACTAGTAATAATGTTACCTAGTTACACAATACAATTGGAATGAGTTACAGGGACGCAGTTGTGGGAAGCAAACCGCACAATGCATATGCGATTACAAAAGATTTGTTTACGTACAACGAGACAAACTGGCGACCATTTATACAGTAATCAGCTGTAACATAATTAAGCCAACCCTCTCAGTCATAGAGGATGTTCATGCTTAACAGTTGGACATCTTCTTCTTCTTCTTCATCAACCCATATACGCCCACTGCTGAGCACGGGTCTCCTCTACCATTGAGAGGGTTTAGGCCATAGTCCACCACGCTGGCCTAGTGCGGGTTGGCGGACTACACACCTAAGAAATTCCTAAGAACTTTTAGGTGTGCAGGTTTTATCACGATGTTTTCCTTCACCGTTAAAGCAAGTGATAATTCAATTTGAATACACACATAACTTTCGAAAAGTCAGAGGTGTGTGCCTGGGGTTTGAACCCGCGACCGCCGAGATTCTCGACGCCGCGCCTAAACCTCGAGGCCATCACTGATCACCAATTGATAGTATTTCTCTTAGTTTATGTCTCTTAGTTTTTGGTGATTTTTAATTACTATTCTCCATTCTGGACAACAGTACTTTCTCCAGTTTTAATTTCAACGTCCATAATAATCATATAGGTACATTGTACAATGTACCTATGTATGTACATGACTATGTGCAAACCAACGCCACTTGACTGTTCTCTAAGCACAGCGGATGTTTACAAAACTATGTTCAAATAAGAATAATTATTAACGTGTTTTAGATTAGTTGAATTGCAGAATGTCATGTCCATTATACAAACAATAGGGCAAAATAAAAAAGACAAACAAAAGCAAAGTTAAAGTAAACATAATTATCACAACTTCAAGAGTTACATAGCACGTGAAACTTCTTGATATGTTCTAGTACGTTCATATAATTATTGTTTTTAAATGATATAGCTGTAGTTTTTTTTCAGCAGCTCAAGATGTTTCAGAATTAAGTTTTCTTTTAGTAAATTGTTAATCCAAGCATGGAGATTAAAATTGTGACCGAAAACCCTCTATAGGCTCGTCCCATGTTACGTGAGAAATGCACCGCTGCCTACCCTTTCGGGAAATACATGCGTGAGCTTATCTATGCATTAAACTGTGTATCTACTAATAATTACCGGTATAGAGAGAAAAAATCGTGACGACAATGTACTAACCTCTCTTATCCCCTAAATGAATAAATCAGCCAAAATGAATGTCAGTGACACTCAAAAGCGAATCTCTCGACACTTCATTCATCAAACGATGTCACACTGTATTTTGCTCACAATTGCGTCAAAGATGTGTAAAAGACGAAATTAGATTACTTTGTAAAAATGGAAGAAAATTGCGACCATTCAGATGTCTATGGTCAGGTCGATGACCTAAGTGATTCGCGGGTGTGGGCGGGGCTCTTGAATCATTTGATCATGCACAAATGTGTAAAATAGTATTTTATTTGTAGGTACACATTCAAGGACTCTGAGAGGCGAGTTTTAGTAAGGGATACAAGGCTTAATTAAATGTTATGGTCGTTTTTATTGAGTATTAACCCATTCATATTTTAATAATACGCTTATTATCGCACTTAAACACTAGGTTCTTGCAGATTGAGGGGCATTTATGTCATTTTCATTAACAACGGACCTATGTATGACCTATTTCTAATTTCCGATTTCTTAAGCTGAAAATGAAAAAATCGTATTTATTCATATTTTAACATCACTTTACCTCTCCCCGCCGTTTTCCCCCTTTTTTGTTGGTTTGGCAAGAAGATCTTAAAGAGCTTTTCTTCCCTTATCCCTTTCTCTCACCACATATTAGTGACCAGCAAACCCTTAACAGTGTGTCCTGTCTGCAAAATATTACTTAAGTATAATCTATGGTGGTTGTCGGGACTACCTGCATGACCTTGGGACGTCGCACCGTGAGGTATGCGTGTCGAAGCCGCACGCCCGCACTTGCACATTCTATGCAGGAAGTCATTGCGTATGCCAGTTATGAAATTGCAGTGATGATTTTCCATTTTTTTATCGTGAAAAAATAAATTTAGCAAGGAGTTATATATGATTTGAGGTTATTGTTTGTTACGAAAAATTGATCCTATTGATGCACTGTACACCGACAGTAACTATTAACCAATTCTTCTAAGAGTTCAAATCAAAGTAGGCACTGTTCAGCTATAAAAAATACATAAACAGAAATTGATAAATGATTTCATTCTGACGATTATAGTAACTTTTGCACTTAAATATTTATAGCTTTTTTCTTATTTGAAATATTTTCCCAAATTTGTTTTGGTAACTCCAGCTACTTCAAAGTTACAAACATTTTATATAGGTATTATTATAGTGTCAAAGATTCGTAACCGCATGGCAGGTTTAACGGGTTGACACATGATCCTAGCAACTTACCTATAATATCAATGGACGCAAATTACCTCGGAAATTTCCCCTTCAATAATGCATCTTGATTATATTCATTGAGTTATGAATAATGATTAACTGTTAACTATTTTTGCTTCTCACGATTGACATAAACTCACTCAGATGCTTTGTTATATCATTTGCTTAATTAAACATTATTTTTTACATATCAATACCATTAAAAAACATGATTATGATTTTTTTTTTATTGGACAGATTATTTTATTTACTGAATGCTGAGTTAGGGGTAAATACGAAAATTTTACCGTTTCATCATTAATCTCATCTCATCCCTTTCCGAGGACCTTTTATCTCATAAAATATTACTTTAAAATTTATTACGCGTGTAATATCTACATTGTACAGGCAGACAAGAGCGAAAACTGTTCAGACGATAAATAACAACGATACATCAATAAGAATTAAGGCTTGTTTTTTTGTAGTAGGTACATGTGTCGGCGTGTACAGGACGTACAGATATCCGGAAACTGTCGATATCTGTTGACCATCTAGCCAATAAATATGAACGAAGGACATCGACACTTTTGCAATGGATTAAAATGTGGAAGATTTTGGGTTGACTTTTGAAAATATAAAAAAATGAATACATAGATTATCCCCACACTAATCATAGCGTAGGCTTCTATTATAAAATCTTGGTATTTCATCTCGTTCCAATACCTACTATAAATATTGTTTACTATGAATATACACAGAAAGTTGTTGTTCCTCGAAACTGCGTGTACAAATTTTCCCCGTTTATAACACATTTTCCATTAAAGCTCCGCTTCCAACAGCATTAGTAATGATATATTGCCTTTTTCGATAAATGGCGATCTGAAACTGATACAATAATTCGGCCTAGAATTACCTAAGATTAGCTACTTCAAGCTAACAAACAATCTTTTCAGCTTTATAATATACCTAAGTTTAAATATATTACTTTTTGAATCAATTTCGTAGTTCAAAAAACTTTTGCTTTGGTTCGTTTCGGTACAATCCAGTTTTAAACCGCTATTTCCCATTAATTTATTATTACTAATACACGTGTATCAAATGTACTTAAACTCACGTGGCAGTCAATGTGGAAATACAAATCATTTGTTTATAATCATGTAGCAAAAAATACTAGGAATGGTAATTTATGTGTGCAAAAAATAATTATAATATCCTTACTTAGTGCAACAACTATGTTTGGTCATCTGTACGTTTTTGTTTTGATAAAAGTGCCATTTGATCAGCCTTTCAGATTCAACAGATGAAAGGGTTTAGGGCTTTAGTCCACCACGGTAGCGTATTGCGGATTGGCGGACTACCTAAAGAATTCCTTAGAACTTTTAGGAGTGCAGGTTTCGTCACTATGTTTTCTTTCCGAGATTTTTTAATGGTAGAACCCATCAACACTATGCTTACATTGGACGGCACATATTATGTAGGTACTTGTATCGCGAGACCACGAGGCAATCCTATACCTAATCGTTTTATTGTTATTATTACTGTTTTTTAAATATTACAACTGCCTTCGTAATTTTTTAAGTTATTGTTTTCTACGTACATATTCGGATGCACAATTATTTATTCGTAAGTACATTGTGATTCAAAGATTAAAATATGTTTAACCGATAGGACAGACTAGCGTGTAGAATTCATATCAAAAACAAAAAAATGCACGCTAGCTACATTTTTTTAGGCATTGTTATATTTGGTAATTATGTTTTAATGGGCTTAAATATATCGTGGTGAGACACGTGAGGTGCGATTTTGATGTGATTGTCCTACGTCAATTTTTTTTTATAATAATGTATCATATAACTATACATACCGCAAATATTGTCACCCGATGTTTTTAATACGTTGCTATTTTTTTTTGTATTTTTTGTTATTATGGCCATATCAGTATTCAGTTGTCATAGCCTTGATGTAGAGGCGCGCGTTGTAGAATCTCGGCGGTCGTCGGTTCAAAACCCCACCAACACCTCTCTAGAGGTCAGCTCTCGAAATTATTCGTCACTTAAAGTAAGTGACAATAAACCTGCTCAGCTGTACAGGAGGCCCGTGCCCAACAGTGGGACGTATCGGGGCTGATGATCATGAACCGATTGAAATGCTATTGTCTGGTGTATATAAAATAATCAACATGACTGTAAAAAAACTGGACTCAGACTTTTTTATGAGAAAAAATAATCTGCAGTTCATACACAATTAAATCTATATAGTCATATTTAAGTAACTTAACATTTAGTTGAGTCAACTTGTAAGGGGCTAGGAGTAGTTTTATACTATTTGACAAATTTTAATAAAATACAAAGGCGTCTTATCCAAAATCGGTATATTAGCTAACCTGCTTAATTATTCAAAGCCAATTCCGAGCCAATAATTATCCGCTTCCCGCATTTAGACTGTGAGTGGGCACAGGGTAAGTTGTTAATGCCATTTATTTCAATTAATGTGCTGCCATCTATATCTTGTTTAGCGCACGAATTCGGGTTAATGGAACATTTGATAATAACTCCTCTTTTTAGCTGATTGGGTTGGGGCCTACTTTACTATTTTGGAGTGGTAATTAACTATTGAAATACAATGCTGTGATTAAACGTAATTGACTGGGTTTCAGGTTATAAAATAGACCTAGGAGATACCTACAAATTACGGATTAGGTTCCTAGATATTCAATGTAACTTAAGAAAATCAATGAAATCTTACGATATTTCCTTCAATTATTAATGAGTAAAATGCTGTAACTTTTTGCTTGTAAGGAAACACCGTTAATGTCATGGGTCAATATCATCTCTTGTCGAGCTTGAAGATTTGCTAATTCATACTTTTGCGATGTCATGAAATTGAAAAAAGAGATTTCAAGTCAATATTTTCTCATCTTTCTATTATAATAGGTGTATAAAAAAACCTTAGGGTTGATGCGACGGTCAATGTTGAAGTCAATAAAACTTGCAAAGAGAAGCACATCCATAATAATAGTAATAGCATGGAATATAGAAATGCGCGCAAAAAACAGCAATAGGCTCGTTACCTGTTGCGTCGGACCTAATAAAATTTTAGCGAAACGTGTGTGCAGAAATGCGCCTCTGCCTACCAAACACCTCAGTATATACAATTATTATTAATTAAACCTCAGTATCAAAATAGGAAGAATCACCCTTAGCAACGAGGTTGTTTACAAACAGTCGGTTCAGATATCATAATCGAAGTTCGTAAGGGCAGACCATTATTATGTAATATTTTATTTTTGTAATATATTTTGTTGGTTATGCCTTGACGACGGCTGATTAGATACCTCCCACTGGAGGGCACAGGCCTCCTCTACTGTTAAGACCTCTCTGACCTGGTGCAGATTAGCGGACTACACACAAAGAAATTTCTAAGAAAGTGGAGGTTCCGTCACCATGTTTTCCGTCACCATTAAAGCAAGTGATAATTCATTGAGAATACACACTGCGAAAAGTCGGAGGTGTGTGCATGGGGTTCGAACCCGCGACCGCCGAGATTCTCGATCGCGCGCCTAAGCCTCGAGGCCATCATTGCATATACTGGCTGATATATACCTACATTTACATGCTTAACCCTTGCAAACATTTGGCTTTACAACATGAAGTTATGAGCCCACTTACATTTGAAATAAAATACCTAAATATTAAATCCGTTCACCAGATATCTTCATACCTTCAGACTGTCCGGAAATGTCGCGTAAGGGATTGTTAGCGAACAATGGACTATTAATTCATTCAGTTCCTTTGTAACTATTGTATTGCAAGAAATCACCAGGGCTAGACAATGACTACGTGAATAGTATTTTATTTTTTTGGGATGTAAAAATAACTTCTTGTTTTATATTTTACTAGCGACCCACCCCGGCTTCGCACGGGTGCAATGCTGATATTTAATGGATGTTATCATACATATAAACCTTCCTCTTCAATCACTCTATCTATTAAAAAAACCGCATCAAAATCCGTTGCGTAGTTTCAAAGATTTAAGCATACAAATGGACATAGGGACAGAAAAAGCGACTTTGTTTTATACTATGTGATTGGATTATTTTTCTAAGCAAAATTGAGTGCATAAGTTACCTTTTGACATGATGTTAGAACCATTCTGTATAATAATGATATATGAATATACACACATAGACAGATATAAAAATATCCATCCGTCAGCCAAAGGAATTCCACTGCTGAACATAGCCTCTCTGCCAATGATTTCTGCTAAATTCTGTTGCAGGCAGCTTTCATCCAGCTTAAATGTAAATAAAGCATAAATACAGTACTTAAAATAAATCCGTATTCGGCGACAAAGTCAAAAAATTATAGTCATGTCAAAATCATCTTTATTCATATAGATTTTTACAAGTTCTTTAGAATCATCCCTATAAAATATGTTTTAATTAATAATATAATTCTAATATTCATAATATTTACATTGAAAAGGAGAACAAAACTTAGACATACGACTTTCATTAAATAAATATTACCTCTCGAAATGTCTCGAACCGATTACATAACAGCCTTAGCAACAGTGATCGGTTACACTTGATATTTCGACCGAGGCTAAAACAACAAGTTGATATAATTATCGTAGACGATAGATTTAATAGAATCGCTGCGATTGGAGCGTTTTGTTGGGCACAAATCTTTAGATTTAAGGAAGATATTTCAGACATCAGGTTTAAGACATTAGAGTTCTGACTCTATAAAAAACTGAGCTTATTTCTAAATAAGTAATTTCAAGGAACTTTTAGGTGTGTAATCCATCAACCTGCACTAGGTCAGCGTGATAATGATAATGATGACAATGATAGAGGAGGCCCGTGAGCATCAGTGGAAAGTATATGAGCTGAGGACGACGACGAAGAGAGACAGACAGATGGAGGTAAACGTACTGAAGGATATTGAACAAATACTTAAATTAGAAAGTAAGAATTTGATACTAAAGTAAAACAAAATAACATAACTTTGGTAGAGGAGGCCCTTGGCGTATATGAGATGATAATCACCTTCGATTATAATGATAATGATGATGAATACGGAAGTACCGCCACTGCTGTCTATTCAGGGAATACAGGCGTAATTAGATATATCTATAAAATATACGTTACCAAGTCGGTTAGCGACAGTTAGTAATAAAAGTGTCGGTATGTCACCCGATCTCGATGAAATATCAGAAGTGTCACACGAACCTTCGCTCAGGGTCGAGAGCTCCGATTGTAATTTGATTTTTATTACTGCACAATCGTAAAAAATATATATATGTTTGTTTTTGCACATTAGCGTTAAGAAAGATTAGAGGTGGACGGAATTTTGGAGAAGTTACCGGCTATTTTTAAAAACTTTTAGATCTGCAGGTTTCCTCACGATGTTTTCTTTCACCGTTAATGTAATTTATTGTGAATTTATTGTCTGTCCCTGGGGTTTGAACTCGCGACCGCGTGCCTTAACTTGCCCATCACTATTAGTTGGTCTAGAAATACACCACGGCACATTTATTCAATGTTTTAAGCGTCCATATATTAATCATAGACATAACATAAATTTTCAATTAATATAACAACAAAAAGTATTAGTAGAATATAAAAATCCTCCAATTTCAATCACTCACGTGCTCACGTTTCCATAACATAGGAGAAATAGGCCAGGAGACGCAACCATACAAAATCATCTAATAACTTAAATTCAGGTCGTTAAATGTTGAATGGGAAATAAATCCTTACGCGGTTTTAATGTTAATTCATGATTCTCGATTAAATTACGTGGTGTAATTTTTAATCACACATTTGTAATTAGTAATTATTTATGTATTTATTGCATAATTATGTTTGAGCCTTTATTTATTTGCTATAAAAAGGTCCGTGACAGCAGTGGGACCTATATGGGTTGATGATGATAAAAACTTTGTTATTTCTTCTTTTTCTATATTCTTTTGTTTATAAGTGTATATTTTATCAGTCCCGTGTAACCTACTGACATAAGCCTATTGTCATTTTTCGGGCACCTTTCTAGAAGTGTGCTGTTATGCGACCAGCCGAATCACCGAGCAAGCCTAGTGAATATTTTTTTTATATAGGGTTTATTTTTTTAACATTTTAAAACGGTACAACTCCCGGCCTATAAGGATTTAAAATGTATTTTATTACAAAGACGTGTGTGTTAAATTACATTGTTCCAGTTATGTCGTGTTTCGCAATATTTTATTTCATACTGTTATTATTACTTTGTAAAAAAATCTGGTTTTGTTAAATTTTAAAGGGACCGCAACTCAAAATTTATTTTTACGAAACCAGTAAGTAGTCTAATTGCCTTTTAAAGTAGTATTTTTCGAAACGCACAAAGTAAATACTAATTTCATCTTCAAAATAAAATGTAAATAAGATTGTATGTAATATTCCAAATTGCAACCCCCTTTTGTGAGATTTTCAACTTCAATAATAATAAACTTTCATACAACTTCACCAACGAACACAAAATACATTGTTATGATTTTTTTATTCTACAAGGTTAGTTGTGATTTTTAAGTTTAAAGCAAGGTCACTAATACATCTCTAAGATACCAATACAAAGATAAATAAACCAGAGTAAATACAAAACAAAAGACTGCACATGTATTTAGCGTGCGACTTGCAATTAATTTGCGAGTAACGTAATCAATTGATAAGGCTGCGACGGTCAATGAACCACTCGCAAAACATATGTTTTACACGAATTTCTAAACACACGTTTTTTGCACGAGACAACAAAGAATTATTGCTTTGCCGTGCGCTGCGTGAAGATTTCAAGGGCAGTAACTCGCAATACTGTTCTCGCATATTGAATTTCAAAAATGATATTTTTTTAACGCCTATCGTGACGAAGGTGAAATTTTGCAAATATTTGAATCCCAGATTTCTACATAGGTGATCAAGGTTAAAAAACATCCAATAATATGTTTTAACTACTAGAGTGTATTGTTTGCCCACGTAAAATTACACATTGAATGTTATTAAAAGAAGCACTGTATTGATAGTTTAACTTCGAAATAATTAAATGGTTAATCTATGTAACCGCAATATCCAGAGTATAAACAGACCGACAGAAAAACTAAGACAGGTAATAATGATGGTTTAGAAAGACGCCAAACTTTTAAATTTATTTTTTTAATTTTTAAAGCGTCAATGTATATTTTGTCACTGTAACTATTTTTACTGTAACTGTCTTAGTTTTCGATTCCGGTCTTTTTACACCCTGTATAGGTGAACTCAAAACACACATCATATGTATGTAATTGAAATCTATTTGTCATATGCGATAAGGCATCTAGTTAGAATACTGGCTGGCCGATAAAATGTTATCTATGAATGCTCTGAACTCAAGGACGTCCATTTTCATTTGAAATAGGGTGTCGAACAACCTCACGCTAAGTTCATGTGCGATCGGTACAAAATTATAGACTGGTTGTAAGTAGTCTAGAGAGTTTAAAGTATAATATTTTAATTTTTCGTTTTTAAAAAATAAAAATAAGGGCGAGGTGAAACCATGGCTGCAGAAATGTACCTACCCTCTTGTTAGAAATACAAAAGTATCTGTATGTTAGTAAAAAAATAAGTACAAAATATATAAGTTTTAGTGGCAGTACTACCACAGAAGCCTAAAAGCATCACACGTTAATTCTGTAATGTCTAGTTCATAATTGTTTTTGTGTCAGGATATTCTCATTTATGTACGTATTAATTTCTTTTCATAAATTATGATTTTAAGCTAAAGGATTTATTACTCGGAATATTGTTAGGTAAGCTGGGCGTTTATGCTTGTATGGAAGAACTAATATCTTGAAAATCAACTTAAGAAACTTAGAGGAATAGCTAAAGTCCCGTAGCAACAGTTTTCAAGAAGCATATAAAGTGTATTACTCGGTCTCGGTGTCACGGCCTTGGCCCTGGCCTGCAGTGCAGTGTGAAGTGGTCTCAAGCTTGCGGCGTGTGCACCTCGCCTTTACAGTTTTCAGGGACCTTAAACTACGTACTATCGATCTTCTGATTCCATATAAGTTACTCTTTATTACTCTAGGGAATATTTGGCGATTTGGGAAAAAGAAAAGCAGTTTATTAATCACAGAATGATGAAGATCATGAATAAAATTATCATCATCATCAGCTCATCACCTCAGAGTGCTGGGCTCGGGCCTCCTCTACCATCTAGAGAGTATAGGCCTTAGTTCACCACGCTGATCTAGTGAGATTTGGCGAACTACACATCTAAAAAAATCCTAAAAACTTTTTAGGTGTGCAGGTTTCATCCCGATGTTTTCTTTCACAGCTAAAGGACGGCATTAATTCAATTTTGAACGCGAAATAAATTGATAATTTATTTATTAATTAATTCAAAATAATGTATGTACATATAAACTACTATTATAACGTATCTCGATTATCTTAAAAATGTACATTAAGTACAGGAAAATCCGTTGGCCAATATATTTTTTTATGGTGCAAAGGTATGCAGTGATAAGCAAAGCTATAGGCTAGTCGGCAATAAAAAGGCTCACAGCTAGTAATTTACTTAATTCCTTAGCAGTAAAATCATAAATTAGTTTTTATATTACTTAGGAGTACTTCAGAATTTATGCAGAAATGAAAACCATTTATTTGTGCCATAAAAATCAAATATAATCGTTACCGGCCACATTGTTAATTAATATACCATTAATTTCAAAAGTCAATCATGTTTTTAAATAATGTTTGGAGAATAAAAGGCAAGAAGGTTTAATGTCGTTTTATGAAATTGTGTTCATCGCTTCACGTTTGCCGAGATTTTTCTCGCAAAAGAACACAAGTCCTCCAATTCCCAATTCTCCAATTAATCTCATTAAGCTTTAAATGAGTATTTTAATACATTCGCTGTAGGTACTATACCCTGGAATGAAAAAGTGGAATTGAAATTCTCTGCCTACCACTTGAGTGTAGTCGCGATGACCTCAAGTTTAGGCACGCGGTCGAGAAACTCGACGGTCGCGGGTTCAATCGTTGATGATCATGAAGATTAATTTATTAGGTATAGTAAGTGGCGCCAACAATACACATTACACATATTATACCTATTCTTTAGGTGAAATTAAATAATTAATACTAATTTATATGGTAAACATATCCGTGTTTCGCCTCGTGACACCACACATGGACCTCCACGTGCGCATCCGATATATCGATACTCGATACTCAGTGTCCAATAACGCTGCGCTTACTCTGTATTAGGTACTAGTTTTAGGAATATGGGAATATTCCACTTGGTTATTAAATGTATGGAACACTAGTTTCTTGCCCTTTCTTCTTTAGCGATGACTGCCTTCATCTATCTATCGGCCAATGGTGGTCTACCGTTGAACATATGCCTCTCTCAATGACTTCCACCGGGACCGGTCGGAAGCCGCCTGCAGCCAGCGACGTCCCGCGATCTTTACAAGGTCGTCGGACCACCTTGTCGGGGGACGTCCCACGCTGCGCTTGCCAGTACGTGGCTTCCACTCGAGAACTTTTTGGCCCCATCGGCCATCAGTTCCCCGCGCTATGTCCTGACCGAAGACTATATTTTGAAATGACTGAATTTATGTAATATATTTGACATTTTTTAGAGATTTAATAAATTTTATTTTATACTTGTATTTAATGAATTATATGTATATTTGACGCGTATGTATGTGTCTATGTATTGCATTTGCATACTCATGTGTAAAAAAATGTAAGGAAAAGTTTCTATAATCTCATCAGGCTAGTCATTTGGGTGCAACTCTTTAAACCATACGTTTAAGTCCAACTTCCCTACTGCCGCTTTCTGCGCACATATCACTGGCTCACTATCACAGAGTATTATATAGAACCTCGTTGTATTCATAACTAAATAAATGCTAAAATTGTAACACCTTGTAATAGTGAGCCAGCGATATCTAGACTCAGTGCTGCTACTGAGAATGTCCTAATGGAAGAATCCAATAAACTCCCTGAACAGGAAATGAAACCTTAGACGACTAGATCGCACGCCAACAATTGTATCACATAACCAACGAGTCAGTACAGATAACGTGATTCGAGAGAAATAAAGTGATATTTTTAGTCGCAAATTTTAAATTGTGGAATTCTATTAAAGTCGATAATATATCATCATCACCGTCATCATCACTATCATCATGATCATCACCATCGTCATCATCATCATCATCAACCCAAATACTTATTTACATACTACTGCTGGGTGGGTCTTCTTCTGCAACTGAGAAGGTTTAGGTCTTAGCCTACCACGCTTACATAGTGCGGATTAGTGCTTAGATATAGTTGCTTGATGTAAAGTATCTTGCCAGCCATCATTTGCATTTCAAATAAAATTATATGCCTCAAAACGAGAATCTCATTGTACTTCTATTAATTCCTTCATACAATTAAGCGGTTAAAAGATACGAAAGACAATTTTATTTTATGACCAAGTGATTTTTCTCCCTCACAAATAATGACCAATCTAATTCAGAAATGGTCATCAGATTAAATTTTTTTTTTCAAACAGGTGTTTACAATTATTTTTTCATCATTACCAGTCTTTTGCTTAACATTCTAACAAACCTAAGAGGTAATTTCGCAATGTACAGCAAAACTATGCAAAAAGAGGTCCATTAAAATGTTTGCCATCCAAGTATTAATGGATATGATGTAATCATTATAGTTCAAATATTGCAAATCTAAAAATAAATTTTACTCTCGTCTGCTTCAAGCAAAAAATGTTGCAGTTTATATGTGTTGTAAAGAAGGTTTCACATTATGATTACTTTTGGTTTCTAGTTTATAATTCAATAACTACAAACATATGATGTCAGATTCGTCGGCGTCGAATAAAAGATTATAAGATTCGAAGTTGTGATAGCCTTGAGGTGTAGACACATGGTCGAGAATCTCGATGGATTCAAACCCTAGGCAAACATATCTGACTTTCCAAAATTATTTGTGTATTACTTACTTTAACATTGAAATAAACTATCTACCCAGTTCCCACCTAAACGTTCTTAGTTCTAAGAATTTCTTAGGTGTGTTTTCCGCCAACCCGCACTGGACTGTTGGACTGCCTCTTTAGACTCTTTTACTTGTAGAGAAGACCCGCTCTCCGTTCTGACGTCTAATAGTGATGATATTTTTGATCTTTATATGATTCATCTACACTACTTGCACCAATTAAAAATTTTAAGCAAAAATCTTAATAACACTTCAATTGCAATAACACTAATGTGTTGCTATTATTGTCGTTATCAGCACGCACCTACGTCCCACTGCTAGGCACGGGTTTCCTCTACCATTGAGAAGGTTTTTAGGCCTTAGTCCATCACGCGGGTTGGCGTACTACACACATAATAACTTTTAGACACATCACTTAACATCACTGATCGTTAAAGGGACAGGCTATCGTATCCAATAGCGAGGCCTTGTTCCTTGCCAGCACACAATCACGCTTACCACCACACTCTACAGCGAAACATACATTACCCCCACAGAGAAACACTGGAAAAAAAAAAAAAAAAAAAACATCACTGATCTTTGTAAATATAATGATCACTCTTTTTGCCTAATGGATGTTAAACACTAATGTGAAATGTCTCTTATACCACCCAACTCGACCACGTAGGCTAGTAACAGCTGGATGCGACGCGCTGACACCGCAGTGCCCACTGCCCACCACTCAGCAGATCACAGCGCGTGTAACACACTTTATATCCGTGTCATGTCCACTTACTATTGCTTCATACGCACCTGTCTCAAATTCATTTTACTTAGAGTTCGAAAAATGAGAAGTTTTGACAGGGTACTTTGAAGATACCTAAAATTTTATGGGACAAAAGAGATATAAGTTTTTGCTTTTGGGCAATGATCAAAGTTACGTGGTTTGAACGTTTCAGTCAGGCCAGGTTGTGGTGGGATAGATTCCTAAAATTTCGATTCCTGCGACAAAAACAAAAGACAATAATTATGCACTTGGCATCTTGCGTATTTAAGTAGTAGACTAACTTTTACTTGAATTAAGTGCAAATCGTTTAGTATTCTTTTTTTCTATTAAATATAACATTAGTTGATTACACTTACCTTTTTTTACTCGAAGGCAAGAGACAAAGGTAGAAGAGATTTAAGTCGTAAAAAATGAAAACAACTATTCCCAATCATATGAATTCTTAGATATATTGATATGATTACGATGATTTTAATTAAACCACATCAAGCTGTTATTCTTTCTCGTTTACAAACGAGGAACAAATATAAAATTATCCTAGAATATTTTGTTGCGAGAGCCGAATTAGACATCAAACTATGTATATTTTAGGTACAAACAAAGCATAATTCAGAACACTGAAGCACTAATGACGTACAACACCTGTTAATGACCTGCAGAAACCTTCAATAAGAATGCAAAGCACGCAATAATTAGTAACTTGAGCGCCGCTTATAGTACACCATGCATTCCTATCTACTGCCACGAATTCATTAAAATATTATAATGAGTGGTTTATTTTAAACTCAATAGTTAATAAATTAGGCGAGACAATTGATTTTATAGTTATACATATTATATACACGACTAATTATGTTTGATATAGGTGTATTCAGACCGTAATCGAATCCTAAGATAGGTAATAGGGTGATTACTACCTCATTGATATTAAAAAAAAAAATGTTAACAGATGGCAGTTGATTAGAAAAAGGTATTTTTTGTCGGGATTTCTTAAACGTCAATATGTTTGTAATCATTGTAACGATTGCTTGTCTTAGTTTTGTATTGAAGATTTCTAATCATATATTTTTTTAAAACACTTTCGAATATAAAACTTTAACAATTTTATGAATTAAGTGACATAATAAACTACAGATACGAATCTCTATTTCACGCCTACTGAGCTATCCCATACACACAAATTAATGTCCCTATGTTATCAAAATGCGAGTTAATACCACCATAAAAGGTCATTGCCCACTTGCACCACCCCGTCACCTCGCATCCATGATAATGCAATTACGGAAAATTCTGCCTTCATATGAACGAGAAAATTGCTACCAAAAGCATTTATTAGTGGGTGGTTACCTTATTAAGGCGAAGTCAATTTATATGAATTGCATTTATTAGTTGTATAGAAGTATCGTTGACCTGCTATCGAGATGATTGTGTGATTGTATTATGCCCTTTAACTCTGGGGGGTAGGGGTTATAATTCAATGAGGTGAAATTAAGATACACATTATATTAAATTAAATTCATAATGAATTATAACGATCTTCATTTGTGCGAGAAAAACATTATGAAAATAATTCGATACTATGGTGTTCAATGCTATAAATTTCTAAGGTATATTAGACTACCCCAACTTAGAGGAATAAAACTTTATCCCTCTTAAATATACAAAAGTTTCTTGCCTAACAATTTAATAAATAAGGAAAAATATAATTAGACAAATGTTTGTGTGATCCACAAACCAAGAGCGATGTCTCTCATAGTTTCATATCCACGACACAGGTCCTGCATAGCAGTTTGGGTTAGACTCTTGGGTATACGGGTGTATTCAGACAGAGTGGACTCAGTGTGTATTGGCATTAAGAAAACCCTGACCTAAAATAAAAATCTTGACGTTTTCCTAACAGCCATATGTATAAAATGCATGTAAAATGTATGGAAAACGCCAAAATATTTAGATTTTGACCAACGGTCTGAATACATCCTGTATGTATTTTGTGGCTCTATATAACTTGATATAGTACATAATACATATACAACCAATAGAACTGATGAAATCCGATATTATTCGCGGTACAACTGCCGTCCCCATATATCATATTAACACTCCTCTTTAACAACTCAGGGATTTTCCACGTAATACTATGTAGGTACTACACGTGGCCTTCAATTTGTATTACTAAATATATCATCAATGCTCTGCCGTAATATAAGGTTGTAACAATGATAGAAACTACGGAATATTTCTGTACTTAATAAGTTTGTTTGTATCCAAAAGTGCATTTTCCACTCATGTGTCGCCAGTTGTATTGAATTCGCCAAAATAGAGCATGTTAATTTCGGACTTCTTATTATCTCGCGGGAAAGAATTTGCTGTACGATCTAGAGGTATACTGTAGAATTTTGTAGTCAGGCCGAGTGTTATTTTTTCCATTAGTATATACCCAAAAACGGTTATACGGTCGCCCCTATTACGTGGGATTGAAACCTGCTTGGCGAATTATGGATACAAAAATGCACCTCTATTAGCCCCTTCGGGGAATACAGGCATGAGGTTATGCAAGTATAATACAAGTAAGGCAAATTAACGCGATATGAAAAATATAATCCATATAAATTATACAAAGGTATACTACCTGTACCGAAACTAATATTTGTTTATTACACGAACTTTTGTTACGTGTTTATTTGTGAAACCGAAATACCTCTCGTAGCTTCGGATGACGTTGCAGGGTCTATTACTGTGCTTGCGACAATCAGATACTTATTCGCTCTTTTGGACAGATTAGGATTACTATAATGTTTAATAACAGCTTAAACACTGCTAAACATCATACTTGGACAATCAAAAGTTCGGGTGAGATTAAGGATTGATTGCTTGATAAATGGATACCAGTTTTAATTCCTTTGATTCCGTTGATATCTTTACAGTTGTGTTTAACCGAATTATAATAATTTGGGTCATAGTTTATTTTGATGACTTCATCATCAGCCCATAAACGTCACTGCTGGGTACGGGCCTCCTCTATTACTGAGAGAGTTTAGACTTTAGTCCACCCTGCTGGCCGAGTGAGAGTTAGCAGACTACACGCCTATGAAATTCCTAAGAACTTTTAGATATACAAGTTACAACACGATGTTTTCTTTCACCGTTAAATCAATGCATTTAATTCAATATGATAACGGCTTGATAAGTCGTGAGTCCAGTTACTATAGCTCCAATTGAATTCGAACCTTACTTGAGCATGAAAAAGACAATACTTCGCAAAACGATAAATTCCATTCATTGTTTCCGTTCTCAGTATGTGGTTGCTTATAATTATCGAAGTTTCTGAGATCTCTACAGCGCCGATTGCAAGAAACTGTATGGGATTGCTGGAATCCAGTTTTCAGTATAATGGATTATTAAGTCGGCGATCAATTTGTACGATGAAGTCATTAGCCATCGTGCAGTACCTACTTGAAGAAGTGTTTTGAGTTTTACGAAAATCTTGAAGAGTCTACATTAATGGTATATCCTGAGTTGTTTGGAAGAAATTGGCTAGAGATAGGGCTGCCTCTTGTTTTTTTTAATAGTTTGGTTTCTTCACATACTTTTGTCAATACAAGAAAGTGTAAATGCATAAATAAAAATCGTTTTTAAGCAAGTGCAACTTTATCATACCTCAAAAAATCCGTGACAACTTTTGAGTTCCCCACGAGTTTTTCTCACCATAAAGTTTGTTAACACACATCAATACGTCTGTATTTATTTGATTTAAAGAAGCTATCAGCTTTCCCTTGTTAAAAAGGGTTTTCAACCTAAGAAAGGAATTTGATGAGTCATGGAAGCAGTAGCATTCTTCACCAGATTAGAAATCCTTAATAATATTCAATATAAGGTTTTTGTAATAGACATTATGAATGTTAGACACTTATAACAGAGTATTATGGAGCTGAAAATAACAAGCCTAAGCGAGGTCATAATTCTAACGTTCATAAATTGTCTGGTGAATATTTTAATAAAGATATAGAACCGCTTATACATGCAGTTATGGGTTATTCATATATCTATCCAGGATTGTAACCAGATGTACTTGTTTTTAATTAAAAACTTTTTAGAATTATTAAAAATATAATACCTAACATTATTACTAATTTAATAGCGAAGTAAAATTTGTTAACAAAAAGTATCGTATAAAACACAGTGTAACAACCATGAGTGTCTATAGAATGTATGTCATATAGGAGAATATGAAGAATTTTATTTTTATTTCTTGTCAGGGATTTTTTTAACGTCAACATGTTTTTAATCACTGTAACTATTACCTTTATTACTTTTCGATCATGGTCTATTTACGCACTGTATAGTAAAACAATACAAACTTTGATCTTTTTATTCACCTAGCTAACCTTTTCATAACATTCCTTCTATAACACTCCATTAAAACTTACCTTGTATATCCAAAACAATTTATGATTAACAATTGCCTTCAAAATGTTTTTTAAGCTCTATGTCATAAAAACCGATTAACTGCTGTTCAAAATTGCCATGAAAAATATTGTTTTCAATATCAAACTCCAAGATAGAAAGTACCGAGACAGAGATCGTTGAAGACAGGCAAGGGGTACACAGAGAAGTAATTTTTAATAAATAATATAATTCGACTACTTGAAATAATTGCGACGTAAATCAAAGCAACAGCAAGAAAAAAACAGAAATAGGTTTAATATTACTAAATGCGATACTGAAATGATTAAATGATTACATAGCTTTATCTGAAACCGCGCGTGTTATCATTCTCACACTGTATCGATGCGAAAGTTTTTGTTATTCCATGTGCAAGATTAGTGTAGGTGTACTTAATTTATACTTGTCTTTACCTTTTAGATACCTCCTCATCTTAAATAATTATCGCCTCGAGATTTAGGTGCACTGTGGAAAACAGCACAGCCGCTGGTCGTACTAGTTCCAATCACTCATTGAGTTAAGATTTTATTAACGTCTTCATCATCATCATACTCAAGATTTTTAGTTGTTAGGTTGGAGAACCTTATAATAAATTTCTTCTGGAGGGTAGAACTGGTTCGTTTCTTTGTTTTCCAACTCCTTCTTTGTATTGTCTTTCTGATTATCTTCGTTTAAGGATTAAGAAAAAGATCCTCTTAGATTCTCTGAGCTTCATTGTTCAGCGTCAATACTGTGCGTGCCGCTGTTGATCCTGAAGCACAGAATTTACAGCGGCGAGTGTGTGGTGGGATCGGAACAAAATAGCATAAAATGGTTTTTAAATCGGAGTTATTCTACAGACCATTCATACTATGTGTTAGCAATATTAGTAGGAGTATTTATTTATCAATTTCCCGGACATTTATTCTGAGTACGGAGTACGCACTGACTCACTCCAATATTTTCATTCAATGTACATAGTTTATTATTGTAACAACACTTCATTGAGAAACTATTTGCTAATTTTAATGCCAATGTTATTTCTTACGCATCCGCTCGCTAAATACTTGGGGAATTCAGTTTTACATATTTGGAAAGGATGAGAGAGTTTATGTTATTAATGTACAATGTAATGATTTGTTGATATTTAAATAACAAAATGCACGATTAATCATGTAGTAGAACGGCAATTCCGGTTTTCTAAAGATGTTATCCTTCACCGTTAAAGTGTGTTATAATTCATTATAACACACATAACTTCTAAAATTCAGAGGTGTGCCTGGGGTTTAAACCCGCGACCGCCGGGATTCTCGACTGTACCTTTGCCTCAAACTCGAGGCCATCAAGACTAGCGAACGACGACTATTATCGAAATAATACCTTGATCATTAGCCTGATGACAATTTGCGAAACCTGGAAAAGGTGAAATGAAGTCATGCATTCTAGAGGTATGTTATTACAATTTTCTAATATATCCATTGGTTCCATACTATGATAGTACGTAAATTGATAACAACACGAGTTGTGTTACAGATAAACTACACTTTAATTACTTGATCAGCACAGGTACGTAGTCGGAAAAATGTTTGCGGGTGTTTTGTGGTCCATGGCTAACATAATGTATGTAACAAACGACTAGTAACTAACGGAGGACATGAAACGGAATATAATTTTTAGGCAAACAAGCGAGAAACCCTACTACGACCAAAAACGTATGAAACTAAATTTTCAGAACACAGGATGAAACAACGTTATTGTTGAAGTAAGATAATCTGATGTAAATCTAAGCACATTATTATCGGAGCTAGGCGTTCATTATTCAAATTGCAAAGTAAAAAGAAAACCAGCTTGGTGGATATTATTCACTAATTTAAATAATTATTTAAACCCTGAAAAACTGTTTTGAGCCGTAAAACTGTCAATATTGTGTTAGAGGGCCTAGTAGCATGAAAGGTATACAATGTAATTTTATTTATTGAAGTAATTTAGGTATTCTCGTTTGCGCGTTGGTTAGACCTATCGACATGTGACTGTTGTGTGAATGCGATTTTAAAACTGTACACATATGATTGTTATATGTATTTATTTAAGAAATATGTTTAAAATTGCATGCCATTTTGTTCCCATTATAAAATGAGAGTTCCTCCCTGCATTAATATATTGACGAACCGAATTTCACGAACGATTACCTTCATAATTTAGGTATTAGTTTACCTTATGCGTATAAAACAAGGATTATGTGTATTTGGACAATGAACCCAGCTGCAAATACTGCGTAGCAAATTTGTGTATTTGTGATCACTGTAACTATTACCTGTCTTTGTTTTCGATCACGGTCTTTTTACACCTTGTATAAATAATAACGACTTGAGAAAGGTGGCGGGTAAGGAATGGATGGGGACTGCACAAGACCGGGATGGTTGGCGCTATCTTGAGGAGGCCTACGTTCAGCAGTGGACGGCGATAGGCTGCGTATGTAAACAATTCACAAACAAATGTTTACAAAGTACTAAGGAGTACATATCGTTGCAATTTTAATACGAAAAGAATTATATATAGGCCTAGGTTTTACCATGTTTTTTTTTTAAATAATCAAATAACTAATTGACATGCACCAGGCACATTTCTAAATGGTTTTTGACACTGTAATATTTTAGACTAATTTATTCCGCAGAAACAGTACCAACTATAGCTAAAATTAGAACAAAATATTTTTCTTTCGAATTATCAGTTGGCACATACTTATTTTCTTTCTCTTACTCGTGGATATTTAATGTTTTTGTTCAACTGAATTTCGAGAAATCTCAACATCATCCAACTCCTATTATTAATAATTCTGCGCTCATTTCACATTAATGTTATCTTTACATAAGATATTTATAACACAAAATTATTCTTCTGAAGTTATCTTTACGAAAGAAATTACTTACAAGCAAAGGATTCTACCCTCTGGCTGAGAAAACTTTGTCGAATAAACCAACATAGAAAATTTTCCTTCTGTTACTAGCTTCGCAACGCTGTATGACAGACAAAAGTGATGTTCAACCAAATCGTATAAAATGGTCGAATTATTTATTTATTTCTGTGATTTCAATTAAAACGAGTCTTTTAATGTTTGCATGATAGCTAACTGAAGACAGAAATGTGAACGATAAAACTTATTAAATTAAATATTTTTCTTCGAAGTCATATAGGAGCCCGACATTGCACTCATTAAATCCTATTTTCCAAAAATCTATTTAAATAATCTGTTCTATAACTTATATTATAAAAGAATAACATATCTTCCACAAACAAATAAGCTAAAAATAATTTTAAACACGGATAATGAAGCCAAACAAAAGACTATCATAATTACGATGGATATCTGACATATATGATTTGAATGGACGTATTTGCCGGCTTACCAACAAAATGTCGACTAGAACACCAGGAATACTATTTCCGTTGTTCTATTGTTGTCCGACAGTCGGTCACTGTTGTTTTATTGCATATTATTTTGACTAATGTCTGGCCTGGCCGCCGTCCCATGGAACTTTCCGGGATCTACTGTTTCAAACATAAAGTCGAGAAATATTGAAAAAGCGTATTTATATTGTGTATAATTTATCTCAAAATTTTGGAGAATTGCTTTTTTAAAGCGTAGGAAAAAGACAAAAACATTATCATTAAATAATAATAAAAACTCTACTACTCTTAACAGTACTCTACTCTACTTTTAACCGCCTAGAAGCTAGAGTGATGTAAGGATTTTATAATGTTTAATCTTCACTTGATTATAAGGGTAGTCTCAAAAATAATTTAAGTAGTTTTTATAATCTAATACTTTACTCCAGAATCAGATTTTCCCTCGATAGAATAAAAAAGTTACCTAACTTAAAAATACCTGGAAAGATTTGCATATTTTTTTGTTAAAAAAGTTATAAATTCGTATGATATGTAAAGTTTAAAACAATACTTAAATAGTTTTATCATTTTGGTTTCAACTTTCAATCTATAACCAAATAATAAATAAATAATAAGCGTAAATAAAAGTAAATAATCTCAAATAGAATAGCGATTGACAAAAGATTTATTGAAATAAAATAAAAATATTTACAAACAAATTTAATTCTTTTCAATATCTCGTTCAAAGAAGTCGTATAACCTTCAGAGGCTTCAGAAATTCGAGGTAAAAGTTCATTGTACTTGCAATTACACAGGCCAACAAAAAAAAAAAAAATTTTTGGGTTTCTGTTCTAATGCTTCGATTCTGATTCCAAACATCGAAAAATACTCGGATATCAATTTTTAGGTCTTAAAGTTTGCTTTTGTCTGATTTATGTGGATAAGTTCGTTTGAAGATTTTCATTGATTTTTAGCTTTTGCCCGCGACTCCGTCCGCGTAGACTCTAGGGTTAAGTGCAAAGAGACTTTTGCATTTATAGCATGTTTATCCACGGGATTATATTTTCCAGGATAAAATTATCCCATGTTAATTCTGTGAACCCTACGTACCTCTATACCAAAAATCATTCAAATCGGTTTGGTAGATCCAGAAATACCCATTCCCACGGGAATACTACATTTTCCGGGATAAAAAGTATCCTATGTCCTTTCCTGATGTATAAGCTATATTATTGCAAAGTTTCATTAAAATCCATTCAGTAGTTTTTACGTGAAAGCGTAACAGACAGACAGACAGACAGAGTTACTTTCGCATTTATAATATTAGTATGGATGGGTGGTAGCACTTTGATTTTATCTTAATTGCAAATAGTGCATTATTTCTAAATGACACTAGTGAGTGTTTTACTTGTCCATTACTATTAAAAAAATCTATTACAGTTATAACAACCGACTTTTATGTCGTATTTAGATAAAAAATGGCAACAAGACTGTGTAAAGAAGATGTTGATTCATTCTATTTTATTTGCGGTGAATTTATCAAAGCAAGGATAAGGCGGATAAACCAAATATTCTTGTCACCTATGCTTATGGGATAGCAGAGCAGACTTAAAACATTACCAACGGCGTATATGGCATGATCGACTTTAATTTCAAATTGGAAAACATAATATGAATGCTTAACCAATCGTAAAGCCCAAAGATATATTGATACCACCGTAATGTATAAAGTTAGGTCTAATGAAGATGATTTTGAAAGCTCTAGATCATAATTCGGGAGCTTTTAGATATTTAAAGAGATTCTTTTCTAAATTATGTAATGCTAAAGTCCAAACTGGTATTTAGGAGTTCATACGAAAAAAGCCCATACATGCATAAAAGATCAACTAACAAAATCGTTTTTTGAGCTTGACTTTTTGTTATTTTCTATTTGTTTGCTATTATTTGTCATATTTCTTGTATAAAAACACTTTTTGTGTTCAATAAAAAAAAACCTTATTAAAATTTTTAATAAAATTAAAGAGAATAGATAAAAAATTGTATACATTTTTTAAAATTCATAAAATTGCTCTATTTTCTACAAAAGCAAACTTTGATCGGAATAGATATTTTTTTATTTATTTGTGACATAGGAGAAACTAAAATTTCATATTCAGGAGCCAGACCCAAAAATCGTGTTGACCAGTGTTATTGTTATCGGGTGCGCAGCCGGTAACCGAATTATGTCCAAAATAAACATATAAATTAAATCGAGGTGATGTATTCAGTACTTATGATTCACAGCATCGTTTTTCAACTGACTTGTAACTAATCTAATTCTATACATTATTTTATTAACTGGATTAATGACCTTTAGTAGGAAGTTGAAACGAAAAAATAATAAGGAAAAAACAAGGTTTGACCTATTATCACAACCTATTTTATGTTTCGCATTTCTTTGATTCAAACAGTAAGGTAAAATTGAGGAATCTATGCATATAACAGTTCTCAGAAAGGTTTTTTTTTTATATATAGCCACATTAGGCCAGTGAGGTAGCAAGGTGTGGATCGAAACTTCAAAAGAGGTTGTTGAAGTCTCCCAAAAAATGGCTAAGTGCGAAACAGTGTATGTACTTTTTTTATTGATATCTTTGGAATTAAATATGATGTTATCAGACTTTTGAACTCAATGGACCGTGAAAGTGTGTTTATACTAGAATCATATTAGGCTTATAGGCAAGCCCCCAACAATAGACCAGTGCTGTGTGATCAGATTCAGATGCTACTGCATCTCTTAACAGTTCTAGAAGCACGGCCTCTGTGTAATAAGTAAGTTGTGAATTTTTTCACTGTATTAATATTTGAACTGTCAGTTCTTTGATTCAATCATCATCAAATCGCAATTAATCGTTAAACTCTAAAACAAAATGCAATCCAAAACTAAACTTTATTGACTAATAAACTATTTGCGATCGAATTTATGACAATGGAAAGTATAAAAACTATTTGTATCGACTATTTACATTCATTCGATTTTTATTAATGGAAAATCGTGGAATCCGTGAAGTTCTATCGTAAGACAGTGCGTCATACAAAACTATGCAGAGGCAAATCTTTGTACTCAATTTTAGTGTTTTTTTGTTGGCAATTCAACAGGCCTGGTCTGGCGGAAATATCACTGCCTATAAACACCTAGAAACTTTGGACATTGTACAATCGTTTCTTGAAGATGAAAGATTGGAGTTTTTTCACCTTCAACTTTTTATAAAGAAGTCTTTGGAAAGTCACCCCACTGGTATGTGGTGATAAATGATTTAATTAGACTGGCAAAATAAGATTCTGGTTTTCACTAGTTAGCCAAATTCTTAGTAATAAATTTGAAGTTCTGAATTCGATATTTTTACCCGAATCTAATGGTAAGTGAAAAAGTCAGATCAGAATAATGTCTAGTAACCATGGACGTAATATATAAATATGTATATTATATATTATATATTACGTCCATGCTAGTAACATAACACAAGACATAAGTCGATACAATTATTCTGACTCGGTTTAATCTGGACAGCTGTTTGTATCAAACCTCTTTTTCTAAAATCATTTTTGTAATTGTTTTCTTTTTAACAGTAACGTGACAAAGATAGTTTGATCAAGAATAACAATTATTTTGCCATTCATGAGTCATTACTCAAGTAATAAATAATAAATATTCAATTACGAGAGTTAATTACAGTAAGATGACGGTGTCAATGTTCCATAGGACTTTAGACCTTGTGGAAATACCTCTCCTTATTAGATTAAGATATGTACAGATTGTATACTTTATGACTGTAAAGTGGTCTCGTAGCATAAGTAAGAAAGTAAGAGATTGCGGGTTCGATTCCTGGGTCGGACAATGTATTATTGACTTTTTCCATCAGGAATTTCCAGTAACAGCACGGAATCTGGAAATGTAAAAAACAGCAATAGTCTATTACATGGAACGAATACACATTGTCGAAGAATCGGTGCCGAAATGCTCTTCTGCCTACCTTTAGAAGTACTCACAGGCGTAAGTATATGTAGTTACTACACCACCTAGCCTAGTGCAGGTTACCTAAGAAAAGGTGAAAGAAAGGTGCGGACTACCTAAGAAATTTCTAAGAACTTAAAGTGTGCAGTTGGGAGGATTACAAAACATAACTCACGCCTATATTCCCCGAAGGGGTAGGCAGAGATGCATACCTGCACCCACATTTCGCCAGGTATGTTTCAGTCCCACGTAATAGGGGGTGAGCCTATTGCCGTTTTTCGGGCACATTTCCAGACTCCGTGCTGCTACTGAGAATTTCCTAATGGAAAAACCCAATAACACAATTGGGAGGATTAGTAATCTCCATAATTGTTACATGCGACCTTTTAGTTCTACTGTGCATCGTGTGCTACCTCAAACGCAAACGTCGTTTGAAATGGCGCAGTTCAACTGTAAACCTTGTCTGTTGCGGACTTTAACGTTTTATAATGGTCACTTTTATTCATACTTGGTCGATAATATGGTTTAACTTATCTGTGTCTTAATTTTACACCGAGGCGTAATGATGACGCGAAACTGTGACAAAAAATTCATTTATATAATTGTTGTTTGTTGTAAGTAAGGTTAATAAGGTAAGATTAATTATATGAAATTAATTTATTCGCAGCACTTTTTTCTACAGAAATTTTGTACCTTCCTAGGAGGATTCTATCATGTTTGTTAGATCCACAAATATTTGTTCCGTTGAGAGACCGAAAATACTCGTTGTTTCTGATACCCACACAAGAGTTGTATGATAGTGTGTTCAAAATTATGTATAAAAGTGTTCACTTTATCATCGGAACGAGATAAAAGAGGTTGTATTTCTTCTCCAATTATTATTAGATAAAAGTCAGACTTCAACCGATAAACGATGTTATTGGATAACTTATTTTGACTAACAATTTGTTTCAGTGTAAATTCAGCCCGTCTTAGCCTCGGGTGTCAAGACTGTTTTATGACGCGCTATAACAGACCTCGCTAGTCTGTCGCGCACCCCAAGGGTCCAAGGTTCAACGCTTAACAATGGCCATTACAAATTGTGACCTCGACGAACGTTACTTTAAGATTCATCTATATTTAGTACGTACTATTTTATTACAGACTATTATGTGGATAGTGCAAGGAATATTTTACCACGTTTCGCAAATTATGTTTCAAATAAATTTAGACGACTAAAACTTATTGACATCTATCAAGCCCAGTTGGATAACCAAAACTTTCTAACAGCTGCATTATAATCTGAAGATTTTTGGTGCTAATAAATTGGACACTGAAGAAGACCACTGTTGTATTAAAAAATACGAAACCTATCAAAGAGCTTGTGCGCTCCGACAAAACAATTCTTATAATCTACGCATTATTCATAATTTATTCTATTTTCAAAAAGTACAATACAAATTAATAACAAAACCTATAGGGGTTATCTAATCAAGTGAATTAAGGCCGCACCGAATCCCGAATCCGGGCAATGCATTCGGGTTATCCGGTAACACGATCATTCGGCAATAAGTATGCCGATGGCAAGTGGATACTCTGGCTAATTGCTGTTACTATTTGGGTTAAATAAAATATCAGATATTGCGTTATCTGTGGTATCAATTACTATTTTTGTACCAATGGGAATTTATGATTGCGAAAGTTTATTTATTTTGGTACGTTTTAACGCCCGAATTCCCCCGAAAGCTCCCGAGCAAGTAAACTAATAGCTTTCCTTAGGACGGACAAATAAAGTAATATTCTTATAAAACATTTTTACTTAACGGTTTTATCTTTATTGCTTGTGCTGCCTATGTTTTAAATATCATTATTTAATCCAAAAATATCTTACACATAAAATTTATTGAATAAAAAAAAAAGATTAATTTATTTGCAATTTCAAAAATATTCTGGTCACAGCAAAGCCACTGTATAAAGTTATCACGTAGTCTCAAAAACAATTGCGGATTTTGGTGACATCACAAAGAGCCCCATCACATAATATTTAATATTTTTATTACTGCTTTTAGAGCTCAGGTTTGACGTATTCCTTGAATTATCTTTTATATGAACACGTTCAGCCACTAAAATTTCAATCAATTGACAAAGACTATTGCGTCATTCGAACAATAATGTATTTCTTAGTATTACCACATCCGAACCTTTACTTCCCACCTTTGACATTGTCGTAACACAGATAACGTAAAGACAGAAGAAGCTTAAAAATCGAAAATACGGCCAAAAAGAAATGGACTTTCCCTTTAAACTGAGTCAAAACTACCAAGACATCATAACATAAAGGATTACACATTATTACAAGAACGTGTTGCACACTCGGCTTAAATATCAGCTGTTCGATTCTGAGTCGACTAATGTCACGTGCCAAGCTCTGTAGTATCAAACTCGTGCATGCCCTTTCTTCAAATCTGTGTTTCCTTGTTTACTATTTGACGTTTGTTAACATGAATGTGTAAAATATTGCGAAATAGTTTATTTTTAGTTGACATGTGTCATCATTTAAAAGTTATCATAACATTTTTTTTATTATCAACCAAGCAATAATAGCTTGCTCAAACATTTCCGATTATTCGTAAGCTATATAAAAAAAAACCACATTCAAATAGTGAATGAAAGTGAATTTGATGACGAATGAAACGTAATCCTGATTGATGACGACTGCGGAACGAAAACACATGACAGAACAACCAGGAACACAGAGTATGGAAGAGGTCATTTCTTTCGTCTTTACAAGATAACGCCAATTAATATTGACCTTTATTGCCGTAGCACAAAGTTCATCGATAATAAGTAGCTGGATACAACCAATTGTGTTCAAGAATAGCAGACAAAGTGAAATGTACTTAACTAAATAAAAAATAAAGTGAAATTTGCCGTAGCAACTAATTTTGTTCCCGGTCTCTTCACTCCGTAGCGTGTTCTAAATGATTATAATGCTAATGTAATTTCGTCTTTGTGTTTATAACCTTAGAGTCTGTTTTTCTATGGTGTTATTCGAAAGCGGTCGCATAGAGTGCACGTGTTAGAACTCTGCAGCTTTATGCGTTCCTGGTAGTTTCGGACGGGAAGAGGGTCGGAACACGGGATGGGTGGGACCCCGGATTACGGAACTGAGATTTTATTGGACAGGGTTTGACTTCTGTAATGCCCATGCGTTACGTGAGTAATGTCAGTGTCTGAGGTGAGATTCGAACTTGTTGCCGCAATCTAAGTGCTTATGAGTTGATGAGACATCCGTTTGTACTTATTGGGCTAATTCTAATCAAAGGGGGGAATTATATAGATTTAGTTCCCTGTAACGGTGAAAGGCGGGGTTTTGAATATATGCATTTACTTGTCATTTTCGTAATTTAAAAAAATATTAACTATGCATTATTTATTTAGGCGCACTTTGAGTAGCATTTTGCGAAAATTTGAAAATATCGTATTATTTTAAATTCAGTATATCAATCTTAATGCTAAAAATATAATTACATTATACAACTTCCAGCTTCGCTGAAGTTTTACGACAAAGCAAATTATAACAGACAGTATTCAATAATATTTTTGTTACTTTGCTATTTTTGTTTATCCTCATAATGAAATCACATGACTAAAGAGAGACTACTACTTATGGTCTCATAAGTACTCTGCATTGGACTTAAACGAAAAAAATCATATTATTTGTCAGCTTCAATGCAAGTGTGACGTAAGGGTAGAGTCAGTAAACATCAGCTTTTTACCAATCATCTATTTATATCAGCATCAATAATTATTATCATCATCATCGGTTCATATCACTCCACTGCTGAACACGGGCCGTCTCTACCATTGAGAGAGCCTCGGTTCACCACGCTTGCCTAGTGCGTGTTGGCGGACTACACACCTAAAATATTTTTTGGATTTCATCACGATGTTTTCCTTCACTTTTATAGTAAGTGATAATTTCATTGCTAATATCCACATAACTTCAAAAATCTAAAGTGTATGTCTGAGGATTAAACCGGCGACAATAGCTGTTCTCAACCGCACGCCTAAGCCTCAGGGTATCATAGATTCTTATAATAAATTATAAAAATATATTAATCGGCCTTAAGTGAGTCAGTGAGTACAAAACCTGACCTATGAACTGTGATAAAGTATTCCGTAATAATTAGAATTATAATAACATGCCATCATGTCACCGGTTATTATACATCTATTCAACTATATGTAATATGTTTGTTCATAAAGCAATTGTTTTTTATCATATATGGGCGCGGCAAAACAACAAACCCCTGCCATTAGAGTAATTAGCGGGCATTTAAAAGAGGATTTTTCGTCTTTTATTACGTAACAGACGTCGTTTGAGATATCCTAAGTAACCCTTAAAGAAAGCTCTTTTTTTTAATGAATACAATCAATCAAAGCTATACTACAAGGATAGCTTGTCGCAGTACTGTTATCGAACTTTAATTATGCAAGTTGCTAATAAAATATGTCAATATACGTAACGACTTCACCTTAATTATAATATTTGCTTGTAAAAGAAATACCAAGACCCCACTTCCATCTCTTGGATATGAATTACCTCAGAATTACAACCAATGATAAGGTTATTTCACACTTTATTCCCCACTTAATTTACTATTATTTCATGAGATATTAATGAACGAATGTATAGCTTTGAGGAGGTTGAGGCCTTAGTCCACCACGCTGACCACGAGCGGGTTTCTTGATTTAATCGTAGCGAGCAATTCCAACAGAATTCTTTGTAGATAAACAAATAATTTGCTTATATATAAATTCAAACGGTTTGCTTGTCGGAATATTCCTTTGGCCGGGAAACCCGCGGGTTATCACAGGTCCTTGTGTGGCGCTAACAACTCGCTATTAAGGGGACGACACCGTCTCACCAAATAAAATCTAGTAAACAAGTTACTACACCTCGTTGAGAATAAGTATGCTTTGATCAAAAGCCCATTAGTGCGTTTTCCGGACGTCAATTTAAGAAAATTGTTGGTTCCATTCGAAATTTCATGTCAGTAGAGTTTCGAGAAATTTCATGTCTGAGAATACGGTATTTGATCGGATGTGGAAACAGCACTGCCCAACTACAGTTAAATTATCAGATTGCGATTGTGGGGTATAATTTCCAACCATTTTTGGTCTACAACCTTACCAAGCCTATATCCAAAAATAGACCAATAAACAAAACAGACTATCAATCTGTCACCTCCCTCACGATGGCCTTCTTTCAACTAATGGGGCAGTTATTAACTTGTATTGATGACGTCAACACCGCCCCAAAAACACAAATATCCTAACAATGTTTCGTGTCCATTTCCCTGAATTTAATTACATTATTTATGTAATTCGTAAATTTAGCAACACCTACATTGGCTTCTAGCCTAAATTAGATATTATTTGATTTGTTTTGATTTTGGCAATATGAAATTATAGCAATAATTACTGATGTTCGAGAATGAGACAAAATTATATTTATGAGCGATAAACTATTGTAACATTAGGTACCTACTGTTATTTCCTTAATCAAAACTTATAAATGGAATTAAACAATTCTTAGTAAAGATAAATACTTTAAATCTACCTAACTCCTTCGAACTAAAACAAACATTATACCACGTAAGTAAAAAGACGCGAAATGCTTTTCAAAGGGACTAAAGGCCAGTATTTTAAAATTAACCAATCTGGAATATTTTTTGGAAAAAAAAAAAACAGTGGCTGTACTTCTATAGAATCCCAAAAAGCGTTACACAATTGTGTAAAGTCTAGTTTATAATTATTGTTTAACGTTGGGGTCTTTAAGAAATTGCTTCTGTTAATTATTTGAAATTTAAAGAACATTTTTAGAATTTTTGGATTTCTATGTAAGTACTGCCACAAAAAAAAAACATTTAAGTTAAAATTGTGATAATATGTACAGTAGAAGAAAATTATTTATTTGATTGCCTTACTGAGCTAAACACTCATTTATTTATAAACAGTTGTGCCAACTAAATACATATTGATATTCTACATTCATATTTTATCTATTGAATAATCATAATTGCCGACATTAATTAAATAAAATTTTAACTGTGTAAATTTAGAAATTCTTTGTGTTGGCCTTAAAACCTGCTGACTCTTGTGAATGGGAGATGGTGATAAATTCATGTCATATATTTTTCGCTGTAAGGATCGAATCCGTGGCCTGCCTAACCCAATCTTGCTCTAATCATGGTTTGGATAAAACTGCGCACATTATGCAAAGTTTTATTAAAATCTGTTCAGTATTTTAGAAGTACATTACAGACAAACAACCTGTTACGAAATCTTATACAATAATACCTCCTAAAGTCGAATATTAAGGGAAACGACAAAAGCATCGATTTATTTATGGAGAGTTTCGACTTGGCTGTTTTTTATTCGACATAAAGAACAAACCAGTTCAATAAGATATTACTGTGCTCGAAAAACAGAGCTCCAGCTTAATTTTTCGAGTTATGGAGGGGATATATGTACCAAAACGCCTTACTCACTGATTATTTCGACTAATAGAGAGTTGAGATTTCAAGGAATGAAAGTTATGGTGCTTGAAGAAAAAAAACATATTTTTTTTAAGATTTGGAGGTTTTCAACTTATTCAACTTAACGAGGTTCTATACATATATGTATATACAATATCGTTATTTAGAGTAAGAAAATAAGGCTTTATTACTTCAAAGTCCAAAGTCTGTATGCTTAAAATTAATAACAAATTTAAAAATGCCTACGTCACGAAACGGACTTCACTATTGACGAAATCTTAATATCAATTGTATCACCATTATACGTCATTTAACACATTTTTGACGCGCAAAAAATCCTTACAAATATTTGTGGTTATTTTTTGTGATTTTGACCATGACTAAACATTTATGCTCAATGGAGTGTTGTTATAAATAGCAAACGAATTAATGAAATAAAAAACAAAGTATTAATATCTTCTGTCATTGATCGTTGGAATTCCCTAATGATTTTGTTTTGTTATGAAGATATAATAGAAGAATGAATAGGTATATCAACAATAATGATACGATTTGTGTTATTCGGTACAACGGTTACAAGTTTGTGATCCGATAAATGTATGCTTTTCTAACTGTGAAACAAAAAACCATCGTGGAGATATATATTACCAACACATTTTAATACATTTACTCATCGACTTCTAACTTTTAAACTATTAGCAGAAAATTATCAGGGTAATTAGAACAATGAATGGGCAAAAACTGTGTTACTCTACGACTTCTAAAAGCGCAAAATCAAGAAATAAAAGTAAAAACGTGTTTTAAAAACGATATAAATCTAACACACGCTATTAAATGGTTTATTTGTTTAATTTTATAAATAAATACATTTGCACCTGTTCTAATAATATATGTCGTGTAACTTTTGAATAACACCAACGCGAACACCTTGTTTCATGTTTTTATACACCTTTTGTCTATTCTAGTACTTTTTGCACTGCAATATTCACAAGTTATAAGTTAAAACAAATGATTACAAATTTTTTATTCTTACAGAGGCATATTTAGGAATTTGAGCAATCAGAATCTGCTGCATGGTCAAAATCTTATTATAAATGTGTTTCATGATTGAGATCATATTACCCCATATTACCATGTAACTGTGTAACAAAATAAAAGTAGTTCAGGCTATAATAAAACGACAGGCAGCTTTAAAGAATAATTCATTGATGTAATGACATACACTCTTACATACATACATATGCTCATGCCTATATTTGTCTAAGGGGTGCTTACCCCTGACAGAAGTACCTACTATTCTACACTCATATTTATGCAGGTATGTAGGTATCAATACCACGTAAAAGAGGACGATTTAACTGTTATTATTGGAGCAAACTCTTAGACTGCAGCTAAGAATTTCCTAAGAAGAAATACCCAATAATCCTTTGCGTGATCCGGGACCTCTAAATCACACGGTTCTAATTCTTTTTTTTATTTTACGCCCACGATGAATGACGTCACTACATAATTAGTCTTGTTGTCATTTGTCGAGAGCGCTCAGGTCCCAGATGATGCAAAGTGAAAAGTTGTAATGGTTTCCATTTAGGAACTGCTAAAGTTAGTAAATATGGTCTGTACATGACCGTGGGCGTTCCTTATTACCTGGGATTAAAATACTAATGAAGTGAAGGTGTCTACGTCCTTTTGGGACTGAAATTTCAGCCGACAATGGTGTCATAATATGCTTTTATAGTTACGACTAGTTTCCTGGATGGCGGCGTAAATGTGTGTGTGTGTGTGTTTGTAATTGTGTATTTTATAAACTACTTTTCCCCTTTTGATAGTTATATATTATAATTAGCAAAGACCTGTTGCCCGCAATTGTTGTATGCGAAATTTAAAACTCTTAAAACATTTTTTTTTAAATTTATGATTTCTGCCCCGCTCCTAATGATAACTTAATTATCAGCCCATATACCTCCCACGGCTGAGCATGGGCCACTTATATCATTGAAAGGATTTAGGCTTTAGTCCACCAAGCTGGCCTAGTGTGGTTTGGTCTGTTCTTAATGGTAGATGATATGTAACTTAGCCTTTCTCGTTAAATGTTTAAAAATCTCCTTGTAAAATTGTCTGGAAGACTCGATTGAGGTTCACTTCTGCACCCACAAATCGTCATTTCAGTAATTTTTCTGCACTTGTTTTATAAGGTACATTTATATAAAGGGTATGTTATAAATTGCATGTTTATTTACTGTTCGACCTCTTGCGCTGTGACGCTTGCACTCAATAAATAAACCTGATAAGGTCGAGGGGGGTCGACAAACAGAGCAAAATGTTCCGCAGTAGCCAGCCGTTGTATAATTCTAAAAATATCGAATAAATGTTTACTGTCGATATGGGCAGATGCATTCTATTTTCTTTATTGGAAAGCGGTTGTGCTAACAGCTGAATAAGAAAAGGATCTTCAGTTACTTTACTGTCTATATAGAGAAAAAAAAATGAAATAATAATATAGCAGCTTGTAAAACGAAAGAGCGGTTTCGAGTCCCGTACCGAGACAAATGTTTGTGTAATCCACAAATATTTGTTTCAGGTCTAGATGTTTGTGAGACCAAAAAGTCTCTCATGGTTTCTGATATCTACGACACAAGACTGGTATGTTAATATGGGGTGAGAACTGTTTGTGACTGCTAGGTGTATTTATATATATATAACTTCCAAGTAAGCCTATTAAGATGGTTTATTTATGTGGCAAGGCAATATAATTGTTTTTATTTAAATAAAGATTGGAAGCTTCAAGACAGACTAGCTAGGGTTCTATGGAAGTACCGCCACTAAACTTACTACTGTTTGTAAGTGGACAATAAAATGTTATGAATAAATGAGTCTCTAATAGCTTACTGTGGTAGAGCACTGTCCTTGTCAAAACACATAATTATGACGTTGATAGCTATGCTGACATCGCAAGAACGGAATTGATTTTGACTATAACATAATAAAACTTATTTTATTCCAAAAATATTTTGATTAATTAGAGACAAAAATATTTTTAATCATTGAAAATTATTATTGATTCAAAAAAGTTTTATCAAGGTCGTAATGTAGGAATTATTAATTTCTGCTACCTTCTACTAAACTATTTTTTTTAATTGTTTTACAAAGAAGATTAACATCAATTTAGCACTTTGATTTCTTTTTTAATACATAAATTCCACCAAAGTTATATTAGAATATAGTCAATAACAATAGACTTTAATTTTAATACAACGTTTGTATGAAAAAACCTCACCATGAAAATTGCTAAAGGTGAACGACCTTATTGCGCAAGTCGCAAACGATGATGTAACCGCGCGAAGGCTCGGTTTGCGGGAACACATGACCTATTTCGTAAGCGTACTCAATGACCGTGTGGCCTAATGGATAAGGCGTCGGACTTCGGATCCGAAGATTGCAGGTTCGAGTCCTGTCACGGTCGGTTATCCAAACTTTTGTTTTTCAGCTTTTTGTCTACCATGTTTATTTCGTGATAGCATAATTTAGATTAAGAGTGGAGTTAATAAAATCTAGATTTATTTTATTCGCCGGTATTAAATATTTATCGCCGATAAAGTTCCCTACTTGCCAAGTTTTTCTATTAGTATAAGTATTTGTTTTCCGTGTAAACTAAAATGTAGTACACATTTAATATTTAATACTTAATATAATTTAATACTGAGTTTATTTTTTTACAGGCGGTTTTCGCATTTTGAAAAAAGATTTACTTTTGCGAAAAAAATAAAATAAATAAAAACTACCATTAAATATTTATATATGACAATATTGTTATTCAATTTATATTTATTTTACTTACCTAAAAGCCGAAACGAAACATTTTTTTTGTGTTGAGAAACGTAAGGATTTTCTATAGGTTGTAGTGACATTAATCGTTCCAATCCAAATTTTTGTTAAATTATAATCGTCAAATGTAGCATGAGAAAAAAGATTTTATAGAAAATAATTGTAAAAAACTAATAATAACTTTAAACAGGAGGTCCCGAAATTAATTCCCCGACCGAACAAAATTTAATTGGTTTCTTTCATTATGAAGTTCTGAGTGCAGACACGATATCTGGAAACATCCCCGGTAAATACTTCGTTAAAACATCGCTCGCCAAACGTGGGTGTCGAAATACACCCCTACTTACCCCATCGGGGATACAGGCGTGAGTGTATCCATTAATTAATTATCAACGGTGTGAATGGAAGCCATAAAAATGCTAACTGACGTCTCCTTATACAAAATCTATTAACATAAACTTTTGATTGAATTTTAATATTCCGATTATATTTAACTGCTTCCAAATTGTTCGTCTAGACAAGAAAAACCAGTAAACCACATTTAGAGTTCCGCAGTAAAAATGCAGCGATGTTTTGGCCAACATCTGGGCGAAATTAAGTCTGGTACTAGACGGTATTTCGTTTTCTGGGAAGAATTAAGTAATGCAGACAGATATAATTGTCTAGATTGACGGCAGGTAAGCTTAATCGTTTCTACTTCTAGCCAATACTATATTTGTAGCGTATGAAATAGAATGAAATAACTTTTAAAAAAGAAAAAACTATTCAATTTTAATTAAACTATACAGTTCCTGTATTATGTAGGTCAAACAACAATTCTCTTTATTGTACACATTTTTAACAAACATAATATACAAAAAAAAAAGGGGAAGGTACAACTGGCGGCCTTATCACTCAAGGTGATCTTTTCAAGGCAACCATAAAATGGATATATTGAAAGAATTTAAAGGGCGGGCAGTGTGTACAATAGAAACAAAATACATATAACACGAATGAGAAAAGAAAAAAAATAAAAAATAAAAATACAAAAAAAAAAAAACAGTAAAATAATATATACACATACATATATACAATATATATACAAAAATAAATACATACATGTATACAATATACGTATTTAAAATTTTAATTACAGGAGAGATAGTGATTCTTGACGAGTCTTTTAAATTGTATAAGATTCTTGGCCCGGCGTACCTCAACAGGAAGAGCATTCCACAATCGTACTGCTTTGATTGTGAAGGAGTTGTCGAGGAAACCAGTGGTATGCACGGGCATTTTCAATTTTAGGTTTTCTGATGACCTCAAGGTTCTCGAATGTGTCTCATGGAGATACTCAAATCGGGTTTTGAGATACGTAGGAGTGAGGGGATTAAATAAAACATTGTAGAGCAGAGAGAGGACATGAGAATTCCGGCGAAGTCGGATAGGTAACCACTTGAGCATAGCACGATATTCAGAAACATGGTCATATTTGCGAAGTCCAAATATAAACCTTATACAAAAATTTTGAAGGCGCTCAAGCTTATTAAGTTGGTCTTCGGTGAGATCTAGATAGCTGACATCAGCATAATCAAGGATAGGAAGGAGCAGGGTTTGCGCTAATGAAATTTTCGTGGAGATGGGAAGTAGATTACGCAGCCTTAGCAAGGACCTTGCCGAGGCGTACAACTTGCGACTTACCTCGCGAAGTTGCGGACCCCAAGTCAATGATCTGTCCATGTGTAGTCCCAGATTTTTGACAGTATCACTGTAAGTTAAGTTGACACCATCGCAGGACACACACGGCAAGTCGGACCAGTTTAACTTGGAGATCATCCTCGGGCTACCGACAACAATGACTTGGGTCTTAGAGGGATTAATGCTGAGTCCGTTGGCTTTGCTCCAGTAACAGATGTGATCGATGTCATGATTAATTGTGGCAATAGCATTGTTTAAATTTCCTATATGTGCTTGCGTGTAGATCTGGAGATCATCTGCATACAGGTGGTAGGAAGAGCGAAGATGATTAGAGATGGAATTTATGAATATTGCAAAAAGTAATGGAGACAGCACGCCGCCCTGAGGAACGCCAGCGACAAGATTGCACCAGGAGGATTTACTATCCTCAGTACAGATACGTTGCCGGCGTCCAAACAGGTAACTATGAAACCAAGCAATCGCCGTTGGAGATATGTTAAGAGAACGGAGAATAGCAAGGAGGACATCAAAATCAACGGTGTTGAAGGCATTACTAAAATCTAGTAAGGCCAACACCGTCAACTTGCCCTCCTCCATGCCAGCTCTAATGCCATCTGTGATGTGAATAAGCGTGGTAGTGGTGCTATGTCCGGGACGAAAACCAGACTGGAACGGATTTAAGAGGTTATTTTTGGAAAGGAAGTCACTGAGCTGGGTGTGGATAAGACGTTCTAGGACCTTGGAAAGAAACGGTAAAATGGAAATAGGACGAAAATCGGAAAGGGTAGCGGCGTTGCATTTCTTAGGGATAGGGGTAATTTGGGCTTCTTTCCAACTAGTTGGAAAAGTTCCCGAGGCGATGGAGTAGTTAAGGATGTGGCAAATGTAGGGAAGGAGTTCATCGAGGATAGGAAGAATCATACCACGGCTTATGCAATCACTACCCATGGCATTCGATGTGATGAGCTGAATGGTTCTCTTAACATCACAAGCAGCAAATTGTTTAAAAACTAGATTTGAGCAACTGGGAGTTTTCAAGGAAGAGAGAGATTTCAAAGTATTTTCTTTTGTTATTTTATCAAACGGTAATGATGAAGAAAAATGATTGTTTAAGGAATTTAAATCAATTGTTTTAGGAGGAGAATCAGTTCGAGATTTACCTACTCCCAATGATTTGAGAAACTTCCAGACCTTTGCTGGATCACCATTTAAAACTGAGGCATGAATGTGTCGGCGTTGAGCATTCCTACACACCTTGTTGCAGTGATTCCGGATGGCCACATAATTTTTCCAATTATTATCGGTTGGACAACGTTTATACTTTGTTTTGGCCGATGCCTTGTTTGAAAGCAACGTCTTAATTTCTTCGGTAAGCCAAGGTGAGGGTTGATGCTTAACTCTAATAGAACGAAGTGGAGCATGCTTGTCGTACAACGCAATCAGATTGTTGGTGAAGATGTTGACTTTAGCATCGATACAATTAGCGTTCATCAGAGGATCCCAGTCAATGCTGCCGGCATCCCTGCGAAGACTAGCATAATCCATACCACGAAAATTTCGCTGCACAAGGATTCTAGGTGAAGGTTTTGGAGGACGTATGCGATAGGATAGAAAAATGAGATCATGATAGGAAAAGGCGTCAGCAGAACATTGTCCGTGCTTGACAACATGATTTAGAGAGGAAACAAAGATCAAGTCAAGAAGGGAAGGAGTACAATTAGGGAAATGATGTGTGGCAGAAAGAGGAAGAATCGATAGGTTACAAGATTTTACAGTGTTTTGAAGGAGAGAACAACGCCTGTCGTTCTTAAGGAGACAGGTATTAAAGTCACCCATGATTATGCATTGACTGTATGAAGGAACTAGATTATCGAGAAGAATTTCAAAAGACGAAAAAAAGTCAATAAGAAGTGAAGGACAGTAATATACACCGAGTAAGAGCTTACAAGAAGAGAATTCCACCTCAATAAAGAGATGTTCACCAGCGTCTGTAGGGGGTGGCTGAGGTGACAAACTAACAACAGAAAAAGGAATATTCGTACGGAGATAGATTGCCACCCCGCCACCAGCACGCGGTGTTCTATCATTTCTTATAAGGTGGAACCCTGGAAGTGAATAGGCAGAATTAGAGAGGGAGGGTTTAAACCAAGATTCGGAGACAAGAATAGCATGCAAATGAGTACAGTCAAAACTTGCCAGCATATCTGGGAAATGAGCCGGAATACTTTGAGCATTTAAATGAACCACATTGAAACACTTGGGTACATCAGAAAATTGCGCTGTAAGGGTATCAGCAAGTGACGGAACACTAACAAAACTGTCATCACTACAAGCCGATAAAAACTCGTCATTATCACTACTATCAAAATCATAATCAAAAGACATAAATCAATATGTTAATATATAAAAAAATAATAATAATAAAATGTAAACTAATAACTTATAAACTGTAACTTATAAATAATAATTTAAAAAATAATAATAATAATATCAATCTAGACTTAAAATATACACTCTACCTGCCGGTTACACATGGAGAGAACAGCTAAATGAAACAACACTACTTAACTAAATTACAAATATAGTTAACAAAACAAAATGGTTACTTAAGCATAATGGTTCACTACCCCTGAACACAGTACAACTAATAGAGACAGAATAAAATTAATACAAATGAATTTAAAATAACAACTATAGCAATAAAGATTACAATTAAATAAAAATAAAGTATTAAATTAACAACAAAACACTGAACAAAATTTTTATAAAACAAATTTCAAAATAATAACAGAAACGAAACGTAACGAAAACTAAAAAGATAAGATTAAAAAGTCGTGGCTGTATGCGTTTGTCCTTAGCCTAAACATTATGCATCAAACTTAAAAAAGAAAATAACAAAGTTGCTGTCAAAAAACAAAATAGACAAGTGCATACCCTAGGTTAAACTTAAAAAATATTAAACTAATAGACAATATAACTTGAAAGAGACAAGTGCATACCTTACATTAATCTTATAAACAAATGTGTGAGAAACAGATAATTCAAAATAATTGCACTAAGGGGTAGTTTATAACAAGTAACGGCTAAAATTAACTATGGTAAACTACTTTTTGATGACCGCTGTACGCTTCGGCCTAGTGGAAGCTGCAGGATCTTTAGGCACTGCTTGGCTTTTTTTGTTCGTGGAAGCCGCAGGCACGGTCTTCGGAGCAAGTCGATCCAGTTCCGCCATGGTCGTGACGCGATGACGCACACCATCTGGACCCAGTGCGTAGATGTCACCGTCGCGCGTCCAGCACTTCGGCACACCGAAACGTTCCCGGGCAGCCATAAACAAATCGTGGCGTCCCTTAGTGAGGAACTCAGATAATGTATAACCCGATCCCTTGAGTTTAGTCTTAGAGGCCCAAATTTTAGCACGAAGACTAATATCACACAATTTGAAGAGAATGGGCCGGGGTCTATCAGGATCTTGAGTTTTACCCATTCTGTGGCACCGAGAAATACTGGAGTCTACGAAGTTGGTACACTGCAGTCGCTGCGCAAGCGTGTTTACAACTACAGTAGCAGTGTCTTCATTGGGCTGTTCCGGTACTCCATGCAGCAACAGTATTTTTCTTCTAGTGTGCATTGCTAGTCTATCAGTTTCATGTGCAATAACTTCAACCTGTGTTTGCAGTGTGCGGAGCGCAAGAAGAGTAAAATTCTTGAAAGCAAGAAAGTCTGCTTCGAGCGTTGACTGAGATGAAGAGCTCGGGGAGGCCAATTTCTGCTGCCTCTCCTCAAATTCAGCAAATTTTTGGTTGAAAGTTGCTTGCAGCTGTGCCATAGACTCTTGGATGGACTCCATAATTGTGTACTTGAATAAAATATTTGAAACAACTGTCACTTTTATTTCTGGATAAATATAGGATAGCCGGCAGGTACAGTATGTTAGGTTTTTTAATTAATCATGTGAAACCTAATAAAATAAACTTGTCCCACTGTATAAATTGACTGTATTATATTTTATTTCTCCATTAAGATTTGTAATATTCTACAGGCTTTCTCTAAAACATAGAGAGGTTAGGCCATAGCCCATTTCTATGCCGTTGTACCACGGATACTATACACGAATATTGTTTTACTATTTTATTTCTATTTTGTAAAGTGAGCTACGTAAATTCTCTCTGCTGGCCTTGAATCGAATTTTCATGAGACTTAATTCTAGTGATTCTTTGCAAACACTAATACGATTTTCATCTCTACACCACGCAAGGTTCGACTGGAAGATTATATCCCAGGCATTAAGTCCACCTTTACATTGTTTATGTATAAAGTAAAAATAAACAAATTATTTTTTTATTTATTTATTTAAGCTTCATATACCGTATACGAGGCCTATGTCCAGCAGTGGACGTCCTTTAGCTGATGATGATGATGATGATGATGATGATACCGTATACAAGTATAAGTCTACCTCATTAGTAAGTTGTAAGTGTTTAGTCATCTATTTGTCAATGTTACCGTTGTTTGTAAGTTTTATAAGCGGAAATTCTTTGTAATGTATACTTTAAAACTTAGAATATAATTATTGCCGTGGCAATGCCGCCGCCAAATGTGACACTACGTGATTTATAATTACTTGTACCAATGTTGTATTATTGTGGTGTGCAATAAAGAATATAAATAAATAAATATGGTATTGTCTGTTTTTTCAAACAAAAAAAATGTTTAAAAAAGTTCATAGATATCGAAAATCTCCGTACTCATAGCACAGTGGTATATTTATGTATAATTTTCGAGTAAATAATGATTAAGTAATATTACACCGAGATAACATCGGAAAACTTCGCTCCACGAGGAAACACGTAGTTAGATGATCCATCTGTTTTTTGTATTGCTTTTGTTGAGAGGACGCATTATACAATACTACTTGTAATAAAAACTGTTGTAATTGTCACAGTGTGTCAGACAAAGAATGATAAGTGTTTCTCATGTCCTATAACTAAAAAAAATATTCTATAAATAAAAAATACTTTTTACACCGGAATTTTTATTGAGCGATGATGAAAAGAAGTTTGTGTCTATTGCTTAATGATTCTTATAATAATTTCACTCCAATCAATAAAATTTAGTCCCAATAATAATTAATTTAAAAATAAACCCTTCTTTACAATGTTAAGAAACCTTGAGGAGTTTTTTAAAAATGAATAAAAATACACTCATAATTCAATGCCGATAAATGAATAAATAAATGAGAATAACATTAGAAATACCGTGCCTAGCATATTAAGTTGAGCCTAGCCCCATGACGTAGACCACCAGCTTACAAACGAAAGACCGCGGGTTCGATCCCCGCACCGCGGCATTTTTTTGGGTGTAACATAAATATTTGTTTCTTTTTTTTATACCAAATAATCTCCCTTATATATTCTGTCGTTTCTGATACTCACGACACTATGTGTGTGACAGTTATGTGTAAAATTTATTTATTAATTCATAAATATATTTCCGATTCAAACCTATAGTCTCTGCGATTAGGACGTTCAACCAAACAAACTCTTCAGACTATATTAAAATATAAAATATACGAGCCAGTTAATTACCTCTGTTCCTTTATATGCTAACATTAACTTGTCCGCCAACATATTCCCCGTGTCTAACCTCCTGCCTAATGATTAATGACCCATAACATTTCTGAGAATTAAAAAGCGTATTCTGTACAAAAAGTCGAAGAAAGTGGCACTTGTAGAACAGTATTCAATTCAAATCATCTTCCCACGCGTACAGTATTTAGAGATAATTCGTATGATTCACTTCTAACTATATTTGGGGATCAGTAAAAATACGTGCATAAAAACAAATGCTTACATTTTCGTAGGGCTAAGCGGAGTAACATTTCTGCATACAAAATACCTACGTGAAATGTGTTTTTAAGTCATCTTATTTTTGAGATTAGGTATGAGATTTTCTAATTGGAACAATAATACTTTGCCCGAACCGAAAGTAAAACTGGTTACCCTAGGATGCACGTAACACTTTTAGAACATATCATATTGGCGATTAAAGTAGTGGCTGTTCATACCACATGCGATATCTATTTTAGCACCCACCTCTTATTTTTCAGTATCTTTACCTACTTCAGCTGCCTAAAACCTTGAACATAAATAAAACTATGATTGACACAAGAACTCCGATGACATACAAATCAAAACTATACTAATTAGAAACGAGTTTCGGTCACTGCCACTTAATAATTACTTCTAAGAAATAAAGCAAATAAACGATTATTATAATCGTTATTAACCTAACCTCTGATATCAAATCGATGTGGGTGGTTGGCAAACTAAATTATTTATGACATCCGGAACCCATAGTGAGACCGTGCTATCGCTCTTAACCGAAGATAAAGTCGGCGTGCGACCCGATACATCATTTAAGATTGATTTCATGAGTCATAGTGGATTCTGGTATGTTAATTGTATGTTATTTTAAATATAGAATACATTCATATAACCTCACGTCTATATTCTCTGAAGTGGTAGGCAGAGAAGCGTTTCTACACCTACATTTCACCAGGTATTTATCAGTCGAGCCATCAAATGAGCCGATTCCCGTTTTGCAATAAACTTTAAAAAACCATATAAAAGTTTGCAGAACACAGGATTCGTACGCCACATACTTGAAAAATTAGACGAAACTTCCAATTTTAGGCGAAGAATTCGCTTTTAACGTAAGTAGTAAGCGTGAGGTCCTCCTTGACAATTCAATCGTTATGCTGGCAAAGATATATCGGGACCCCAGCCTGTACGTTACATTTGAATGCTAAGGCTGGACATACCAACACATCCTTCCAAATTAGCCAAACAGCTTTTCCATATAGAAAAAGGCTTGACTCTTAGGTGTGTCCATTTGTCGCAAACATACAGACACGTGAACTATAAAAAACTGTTGATTTGAAAAATATTTCTCAGAAAATAATTAATCCACTTAGGAGACCTTGGCTGCGTGTAGGTGGCCCATCGATTTCCATCAATCGCCCCTTATGTGACCAACGACTGTCCAATGTCCATTGATACGAGTGTGTCAACATTGCTACATACGATACGAGGAAGATACCGTAAGACATAAAATTAATCGAAATACAATACAATATTCTGATATTGTATCAATGAACTGCTCTAATTCGGGAAATTGAGTCTTTGTATCAATATTGTTAGCTATCTCTTGATTGAAAAGAGCAACACTAGAGTTTCTTGCCCGGTCTTCCTTAGTGATGACTACCTTCCGAACAGGGTGGTAAAATTTGAAATGACTGAATCTAAATGATGTACTTGACATTTTATAGATTCAATAAATATTATTTCATTTCAAAGTAATCTAAACTTGTGATGGCTATAATGGTTAGGCGCGCTCAGACTCAGGCACAAACCTCTTGAAGCAATCTATTCGCCATGAATTATCACACACTATGACCTTAAAGAACAACATTGTCAAAAAACCTGCACACCTAAGGGTTCTTAGGAACTTCTTAGGTGTATAGTCTGGCAACCGGTACTACCACAATCTTTGTTTTACTCAGTAATCTGGTTTTGGAATAATCTACTGAGCAATTCTTAATGGAAAACCTGAACTTGTATTAGACCACGAGGTAGCCTTATGACAAAGAAGGCACACAGTGTTATCACACCAGTAGAGCTGGTCTATGATGCAGTCAATGTAAGATCAAGATACAAAAAAGCCCCTTATTGTACGTTCCAAATCGCACGTAGGCCGATTTAGATTTACATCTACGCGGTCACAAGGAAAATACTGATAAATGCTCGGAATCCTAAACAACGTGTGACAATTTGGTTTTTCGTATTTATGTAAGTTTGTCGTCATTGATGACGTAGCTGTGAGGAAAACAACAAAATAAACGAGCGCTGGTGATGTATCAAGAGGTGCTTACATGAATGACAATGAGAAGGATGTAGATTTTACTACAAGTCCCAGAATAGATTAGCATCATATGTGAGGCTTAGTCACTTATTATTCAATTTACTCTTGTTTATGCGTGTTGCTATTGGAAATTTCTTAGACATCATGTCGAATCGTAAGTTTGAACCTTAATCAGCCCTATCCGGACGTATCCGTCCCACTGATGAGCACGGGTCTCCTCTACAACTAAGAGAGTATGACTTAGCTTACCACGCTGGCTCAGCGCGGGTTGGCGAACTAAGTAATTCCTATGAACTGTTACGCGTGCAGATTTCCTCATAACATTTTCCTTCAACGTTAAAGTACGCTATAATCAGTGGCGGTACTTCCATAGAAGCGCGAAAGCCCGACTTGCCTTACATAGTTCCGAATAACGAACTTAACGATTGTTTATTTATAAAATAACGCTATAAACGTGAATGTGAGTACTAACCACTAGGTATTTATTAGTCCTACGTACCAAAAAAAATATGCTGCTACTAAATAAACATTTGGGCTTGCCTTAGTTTGACACCCTAGGCACGCCATTGGCTATAATCCATTATGAATGAAATGAATTCATAACACACATACCTTCGAAAAGTCAGAGGTATATGCTTATGGTTATAATCAGGAACCGCCGAATTCTCAACCTCGCGCTTAAACCTCTTTTGGTTTCGGCCATACTACTCTCTTATAAATTCTTGTTACAGTAGATTCTTTGATATTTCTACATATAGAATCAAAAATAGAAATTGCCAATGGAAACCTGTTCGTATGTGGGCATTTCTACGAAGCTGACAGGCGAGCCAGCAAATCCGCGTGTGTGGGGCGCAATCGTTTCCCATCGCCTAATTAATAATTGCCTTTCGTCTGGACTTCTCACGACAAAAATTTGCGCAAATACTTCGCTTGGGGTAGGTAGTTCCTGGAAATAGTATGTGGGTGCCTAAAATACAATAAACTCGCCTACCACTACCGCTCGCCTACTCCAGATAGATTCTAAGGATGTGGATCTTTATAATCACTCAATTACATGACTTTAATTGTTTAATTCACTACTAACGATCACATACATAGTTCTAGCCATATACTAGGATAGAAGAAACTACGAGAGTATTTTCGGTGTCACAAACATCGAGACACGAAACAAATATATGGGATCACACAAACATTGGACTCGGTGCGGGGCTCGAATCTAACCAACTGCGCTACAGGGTTGTTTTACATTGAAAGTAGAAAGATCCATGAAACGCGAATTCGAAATCATGTTTTTGCATACTCTAACCATTGTATTAAGAACTTTTGCTCGCGACTCCGTCCGCGTAGACTACAGGGTTGAGATCAGAAGGAAAATAAGTTGTAGTCTATTTTACTTCTCTGAGTCCTATTTATGTCCATACCAAAATTCATACAATTCGGTCAAATTGTTCAAACGTTAAACCGTAACGCGTCGATCGGCGCCTTGTGCATCATTACTGCGCGCTTGATCAATATTTTAAAACTGCAATATCTTCTAAGATACTCAGTGAAATCAAATGATGTAAAGGGCAATTTTATTTAAAATTAAATACTTGTAATGAATAACGTATTTATTTGGATAAGGATTAATATCATATTTATAAAAACACCTTCACAAATAAAACTTTATTTTAAAATAAATTTGGTTAGGATAAAAAACGTTATAGTGAGCCAACCTTAAAAAATAGACATATGCTGTCGCGGACGTTTTTTTAGAACTTTTAAAGAGGAACATTTCTCTCATACATTATTTTAGCGAAACTTTAACCGTTTCCGCAGCGCACGCCGCGGAAGCTCACAAAAAGGAAAAAATGTCCCCGATTTCGAAACATTCTTTATTGCTGCTCCGCTCCTATTCGTTGTAGCGTGATGTTATATAGCCTATAGCCTTCCTCGATAAATGTGCTATCTAACTGTGAAAGAATTTTTCAAATCGAACCAGTAGTTCCTGAGATCCTAGCGTTCAAACAAACAAACAAACATACAAACAAACAAACTCTTCAGCTTTATAATATTAGTATAGATACCTCACATCTAGGGGATTCGATCCCGGTCGCTTTTTGTGATCCCGGGATTTCGGGATTATCAACAGATAATCCCGGGATCCCGGGACAGTCCCGGGATTGTATTAGTAATAAAAAGTGGTAACAAAAAGAAAGTAAAGTAAAGTAATAAAATCAATCTTTTATTTTAAATCTTTACTTAAATATTAAAAAATAAAACAAAATTATAATTTCTTCTGATAAAATAAACAAACTAAGCCCTTTTATCTAAACAAAGAAACGCCATTATACTATAAAAAAAGACTGCAAAAGAGATCAATATATTTTAAATAAAATATAAATATAGGAACTATAAATTACTTATTTAAGCCACGAAAATAAAATCTTGGAAATAACAAAGCATCCAACGTTTCATCCGAAAGCATACTTCTTAATTTGTGGCACAAATATGAAGAAGTGTAAAAAGCGCGTTCAGGCTCGATGGAAGTTGGAGGGATCGTCAATAATTTTTTATAGGTCTTCTCCAAATTACAGCCTCGTGTAAAACTAGCCTCATAAAGAGTAATTTCTTGTTTAATGATCTTAGAAAGCACATTTTTATTGATTTTTATTTTAAAATATGTCAATCCCGAAAATCCCGGGATTTATTGAATTTAATCCCGAAAATTTCGGGACTGAAAAATGACCGGGATCCCGGGATCCCGGGATCGATACCCCTACTCACATCACATTTCGATCTTTAAGAGAAAAATATTCTCCTCAAAATGCAAGTATTAAAAAACTGAAAATATTATCGAAAATCATTGCTCCCAAGCGCAAACGAGACAGATCGTTATTGTAAAGAACTATTAATGTATTCGTAGTAGTAAATGTTTCTATAATAATTAATGACATTAAAATGCTATCTTGTTAAGATAATTTCAATTCATGTCTTTCGTAACCAGTTTTTTCCGGTTTTTATATCAAGTCGGATATTATCAGTTGTTTTGGCAAGTATCCACACACCTTCGATAGCTCAGTTGGTAGAGCGGTGGACTGTAGAGGAATTCAATTGGTATCCATAGGTCGCTGGTTCAAATCCGGCTCGAAGGATTTTATTTTTAATTATTTCTATAAAACATAGCCAGAGACACGCGCCTCTTTTTCATTCTTTTGATTCCTTATTAATATTTTTAAAAATGGTTCAGTTCAGTTAAAATATATATTTATCAATTGATAATTTTATCAATTTCTTCGACAAATGTCTATATTTTGGTCATATTTGCGTTAGTTATAATATTAAGTCACGACATTAAAAAAATATACTGCTATGCTATTATTGCTATTGCTATTATTACCCAAATAATGATTAAGAAGTTTCATAGGACTATAGTGTAAAGATGATCATTAATGAAGAAAAACACAACTATCATTTTTCGATCACATTTTCAGCCCGTATTGCTACAAAGAAACTTCTAACGGTAAATACAAACACCCGGTCTGGGAATCGACTTTAGGATATCTCAATTTCTCTATACTTATATTACGGGCCGAACGAGGTATTCCAACATTTTAATGGAGTTTATATATAACTTCGAAATACTTGTCCCAATGCATTGAAGATGATCGTATTCCAAAGTAAAGTAAAAGCTACATTCGATCGATTCTCAAACTGCCCTTGAAAAGGATTTATTATGCGTCAAGCGTTCCATCCATTGTCTCAAAGGCTATTGTTACAATTTTTATCCATTTACAACAGAATTAATCTTCGAGACCTTCTCGTATCGGAATACTCAGCAGGAATCAGATTACCAATTATAAAAAAGACATATTCTCTTCCTTTTTCAAGGCGTTTCATTCTATAATAATTTTATTTCACTTTTAAGTCTCATATAAGTTATTCAATTCGATCACGCTTTTAATATAATTTTATATCTTTAACCAAAATTTAAAATACGGTATAGCATTACCTATCTTAAGAACAACACTGTATTACCAATTTAATCTTCGATTAAGTCAAATTAACCTGATAAATATCCATCCAATCACACTAGACAGAATCAGCGCGAATCGGGTACTGAAAGCAAATCTTCGCGAATTTTTGCCACTCCCGCGTCCTACATTTGGGTTGTCAAGTCTGCGGTCTAGCTAATTGAATTTTATTATGCTAACTTCAAGCATCTTGAGTCGAGACTTCCGCGATAAGGGGTAAGAGTTTATTGCGACCCTTAAAGGGCCGTAACCTTCTGTCCCCAATCTCTGCTTTCATGGTGCGTTCAAATGCGAAGATATTTTTATCATGGTTCCGCATATTTGATAGCGTGATGTGGCACAAAAATAGAACGAAAAATCTTTGTGTGAGTTGCAAAAATTGTGTACACGTAGTCTCAATGAATTATTAGTTATCATCTAAGTACTTAAAAGTGAAGGAAGGTATTAAGTAAGCCTAGTCTCTAGTCTCTACTATTCGTAAAAAATAAAAATCAACAAAGGAGTTTCTTCCTAAATACCACGTATCTATAAACGTATACAAAGGAAAATTAATAATAATGGGAAAGTGTCTAGATATATTATCATCTACCCGTTACAAATAAGTAATTTTGAATCGTGAACTCTTTTACCATCTCTGATTAAATTAAATCTATGCAATTGGTAAAGTCGTAGCATTTATACAAACACAAGATGAATGTTGCAATAAAGCCTTCAATAGAAAAAACTATTTGAGTTGGTAAACATTGGCATTCCTCGGCACGTGGAAATACGTACATGTATCACACTCACGCCTGTTTCCCTGGAAATGTAGGCAGATGTTTTTTTCTACACCTACGTTTCGCCAGTCTATATTCAGTCCCAAGCTGAGGCGTGTCTAGGGTGTCAAACTAAGGCAAGCCCAAATGTTTATTAAGTAGCAGCATATTTTTTTTTGGTACCTAGGATTAATAAATACCTACCGGTTAGTACTCACATTCACGTTTATAGCGTTATTTTATAAATAAACAATCGTTAAGTTCGTTATTCGGAACTATGTAAGGCAAGTCGGGCTTTCGGGCTTCTATGGAAGTACCGCCACTGGTCTTAAGCAGTAGGGGGCGAGCTTATTGCCATTTCTAGAACACATTCCCTGACTTCGTTCTGCACAAAATTTATTAATGAAATCGCACCTTGCATTTCCTAAATATGTATGTTTTCCAACTCATGGAAGAATCTTAGCGTAAAGAAAGAGATATATATATAGATAGATATAGATCCAACCTTTGCCTATTTATTCATCAAAATTATTTCAAGACTCTACTATGAACACTACCAAGTACTTTTCTGTAATGTTTCCTATATTAGCTTGTTATCATATGGACTAAAGCCTCTTAATGGTGGAGGAGAGCCGTGCCTAGCAGCGGGATGTGTATGGGCTGATGAAAAAATATATATATAATATGACTAACAAGTGTTTTTTTTATCATCATCACCCCAAATATGTACATACGTCTAACTGCTGGAGACAGACCTCGTCTACTACTACTTACAGGTGAGGCCTCAGAGCACCACGCTTATCTAGTGCGGGGTGGCAGACTACAGACCTAGAAAATCAGTAGAGATTTTTCTTCGTAAGCAGAAGAGTGAGAAAAGACTCGTTGCCTATAAAATATAAGAGAGTAATATATTGTTTTACACACAAGAAATCGGAAAGTAACCTGTGAACCAAATTTGGTTTAACGGTAAAACTTCTAGAGGAACTCTAAATTATAGCTCTATATATTGGCTAGGTTAGTTTATCCCTGGATACACTGAATGTAGGGCGCGTTTTAGGGACGCCGTAAAAACTTTTATCGGAAATAAAGTCAACGACAAGACTTTTAAAAGAAAGAAATAAAAATTGTTGATAAATGGGCACTTAGAGTACATTATACATTGTTTTTAAATAAAATAGATTTTAATCGTCTAAAATGTAAAAAAACAAAACAAAGTTTCCATAACTATCTTGAAAAGTATTTAAATCAGATTTATTTTCGGCGTTCAGCGATCTGAATGATTATTTAGTAACGCACATATTTTTAAACATAGTTCTTTATTTACCAATAGATATTTCTTAATCATTACTAACAATTGTCAAAAGGCAGCAAGTAAATTAAAAATCTAAAACGAATGGTTTTAAAAATATTCTATTCAAAACTCTCATACACGTTAAATCAGAGTTGCAAATAAAAAACCGAACAGATTTACCTCCGCGCTCCTTTCTAACTTTCCCGCTGAGGTGCACCTTCCTCTGGGAAACCCTAATTGTACCAGGCTATCATAAATTATAAGCGTTAAAGTTACAACGACCGGAACGCGCAACCCTCATCCATCCTTTTCACACAATAACGTCTTCCCGACCTGAAGTATTTTAACCACGGGTTTCATCTTCCTCCGGGAAGACCCTAACTGTACCAGGCGTTCATGGAAACATAAGCGATGTTAAGTAACGTTTTATTCTCCCGAACGCATCCCGCATCTCTCCTTTTCTAACAAAAACCTTGGCTATGAAACCTTGCACCGTTTACGTAACAATACTATATTACAATATACATTGCTGCTTTCTTGGAACCTATTAAAGTGAAGTCTGTTTGAAATACAGCAGTGTAAACGTAACAATATTTGTTCGTCAAAAATTTTTAATGCATGGTACAAGTATCTCACCCCAACTAGCCGCTCCTTGGGTGTCCACGCCCACCTCGTGTCATTTTACGCCTTAATTTTATGCGCCCCTAGTACATGACAGTGTGAAGCGCGGGGATTTTTACGCGACAATCGGAGGTTTAGCGAGAAACGAAAGAGATAGATAGGATAGATAGTGAGTAAAAAAGGACAGATAGTTCGTCTCCGGTGGCTATCAATGTGATTTGTTGGGTCGTTTTGTAGCGATTTCCTGTGTTATTCGAGAGCATCATGTTTTAAAGATGCTTGAATGCATTATACATATCATGAACAGAGGTTAAAAAACACAATGGCGTCCAATTGTATACAGGGTGTAAAAACACCGGGATCCAAAACCAAGACCGGCATTAGTAATGGTGATTACAAACGCATTGAAAATCCCCCACAAAAAAACACTTTTTTATACTGACCTCACATATAATATTTATAGTTGTTAGGAAAACGACAATTTCGACAGTCAAGCATAAGGATTATTTTATAATAGAATATGACATTAAATACATAAACTAAAATATGTATTACTAGCGACCCGCCCCGGCTTCGCACGGGTGCAATGCTGATATTGAATGGATGTTATCATACATACAAACCTTCCTCTTCAATCACTCTATCTATTAAAAAAACCGCATCAAAATCCGTTGCGTAGTTTCAAAGATTTAAGCATACAAAGGGACATAGGGACAGAGAAAGCGACTTTGTTTCATACTATGTAGTGATGAAGCTGTTGTCTGATAATAAAAGGAATTGTTTCGAATGCGTCGTTTATTCCCACTAGGAACTTAGTAGGTAACCCGCGTCGATTTTTTAAATGATAACTAAGTTAAGAAAAAGAAAAACATTTACATTGAAAACCATATTTTTAGGCTTAAACTTAATTCTTACAGCCTTATCTTGAACAAGGGGAGCGAAATATTTCCAGACATCGATTTAAATTATAATAAAATTCAATTTGCCGTTCCATTTATGTCTAGAAACATCTGAATTAAAAAATAACACTAGGGACCGCGACTGCGCAAACAGTGTAGGAGTATGGACCCTTAAAGAGCAACGACCATGGGCCAACCGCAATTTCTGCTCCAACGTTAAAGAAACAATTGATTTTAAAAAAAGTAGTATAAAACTACGGGGTATATAGTTACGAGTTCGTATTATTCTTCAAGTGAAATGTTCAAGTTGTCATTGTATTTATGTCCTTGCAATTTGTGTCGTAGTAGCTAACCAAGTTAGAAAAATACTTTTAAATATATTCTCTTATATATTTATAATAGAATTACAATCATAGGTTTGTATGTATCTTCTGCTTCGAAATAAACAAAGTTGAATCGATATAATATAGAAGGACGATACAAAACCTCTTGTAAAATGCAATATAAATAAAAATTAATAACATCTATTTTGTAACACTTAGCGTCTAAGCATTTTTTTTTTTTTGGAAAAATTCAACCTTCGACATCTTGAAATATAATGTTAGCATGTTGGTTATGGCTGAGGGCTTCCCCGTAGAAATGCGTGCGTAAACAGGAAAAACTGATTTAAAACCCGATTCATACAAACTTTGAATACGAATTCGTGCGTTGAGAGATAAAGTACATTGATAAAATATGTTAGGTTTATTTTTTCCCCTGCCCAAATCATTAATTAGACATAGTTTTAGGAAACGAGTACTCTAATAATCTGTCGTTAGGATAGTAAAATTATGTTATCTTTCTTCATCCATTACATTGTCTGTGCTGTTGAAGTATTGTGTACGCTTTGTCACAATTACTAACCCCGTCTTTCCCCATGTCAGCAAAAGTAATTATTTTTTGTATTTCAATGTTTAAATAAGCATAGTTGGACATATTTGTTTTAATCCGTTCTAGTTTCATTTTGTTCAAGAAACCAAGACAAAAATTTGTGAAAAATACTCGAAATATAAAAAATGACCCCCTCCCCATTCCCCTATGTCATATCATAAGTAAATAGAAGAAGCAGGGGGGTCCTTCCTTTAAGTGCTTGCATAATATTTGATTGAGCCCCTTAAAAACCGTCCGAGCAATATTGAACTTGGGCCTCGAAAAATTCAAGGAAGAAGATGATAATTTTCGTAGTTTTTTTGAGACAATTGCTGGATCACCGGCATAGATAAATCTGGGTTTAAAGTTATTACTATCATTGTAGTCTACGTTGAACACTCCACCTAAATCTAAACACTTAATAACAAAAAATATTCTTTCAACTCCTATAAATATTTAAACGCAAAAATAGAATATCAAAAATCTTGTCCTACCACAATCCTGAGCCAAAATTCATAAATTTTTCCATCAAATATATTGAATAGAGTGACATCATAGAACCCGTAAACTAAAAGTAATTCTGAAGACACACAGGTGTGTAAAAGTGCCCGAAATACCCGCTTTCTAAAAGGTATAAAAATATTGCGTCCTTGAAGTGTCTGTGTAACCAGGAAGTTGGCACTAATACTATTACCAGACATGTAATTGAGGATGGTTCTAGGGGGTCCGACCCCACACTATTAAGTAATAAAATTATTGAGACTGTTCATGGGTTTGAGCGATTGCCTGTGAAACGGGCGTATCAATTTGAATGGAGCTACTCGTGATTTGAGTAGAGCACTAATAAAGCTTGGTTAGTTTTTTTTAGTACATTAAAGTCGTGAATCAAAAGTTATAACTACATTATTTTATAGACTAATACACCAAACTATAAGATTAAAATTACCATTGATGAGTGAGCTATGGCCTATTAAGTTCGTCAAAATAACTTGTCAATCGCATTTGATTTTAGGCGGATTTAGTAGCGGAGTTACATTACTGCATCCATATATATTTATTATCAGCCCTACTTAGTTGGGGACAAGCCTATTTCCGTTATTCGGGCACATTTCCAGACTCCGTGCTGTTACTGAGTCGAGTTAGGTAGATTTTACTGCACACACATTTCGACAGATATTTATCAGTCCTACATTCTTCTGTTTACGTTTACAATAAAGTTTTAAATAAATAAATACATTATAAGGGCCGAGTATTTCCTAAAAGAAAAACCTAATAGCCCGACTCGAGATCAAAACCACGCTAAAAGAAGACTAGATTAAACTTAAACAAATGAGTCCCACAAAGAACAACACAGATGCTTCCCATTCCGCACTAGATTAAACCGTAACATTAAATTTTATATGACAAAATAACAGCTTTATAGCATTTTTATAGCGAACTCTATGAGTTATGACGAAGAAGTTTCGTCGGCACGATTTACTTTTGTGGTTTTTTGATTTGTGTTACGGACACAGGTTTGTTTACGTTGTTTCGCAGTTATTGTTGCATAAAACTTCGCGAAGAACCCACGATTAAAATAAAATGAGTAATGACCTGTATGTTTGGCCATACGGAGTGTGAAGATTTAGTTTAGACAGTCGCAGGTCCATATAAATAGTCTAGCTATTCGAATAATACAAACTCGTATTGTACATTGAAGATATCACGCTCTTAAATAATTACTATTATAACACCACGGTCAGCTTATGAGCTTATATATCTACACTACTGTTTTCTGGGTTCATCATCATCAGCGAAAGGACGTCCACTGCTGGATATGGTCTTCCCCTAAAGACCTCCAAAGTGTTCTGTGGAATCGGCCTGCATCCAGAGACTTCTGAAGATTTTCACAAAGTCGTCGGTCTACCTTCAAAAATTGAAAGATTACACAAAGTTTAAAAGAATTTCGATATGTTTTTATATTTGATCGAAGTTTATAACAATTTAGTATTCTAGCTTAAAACATTTCTGGAGATTACACAAACTTTTGCTTTGTTAAAAGAAACAACATTAGTGGCTACTTACGATAAATAAAATCTGTAAATATGTCAATTAAATTCCGTAATTTATATATATAAAAGAATTTCATTAGAAAATATTGAAAAGATTTTCAGGCCGTCTTAAAAAGCGACACGAAATTTTTCACACATATTACGTCCAATTAGTTCCATCAAAGAAGCTGTAAAGAGCATTTGCTCAATATTGCCCAGCTTCTGAGCTCATTTCATACATTTGTCCCCATTTTTACGTTCTTGTTAGGGCATTGACATCTATTTCGGCTGGGTTTTGTGCTAATAGTAATATTCCTGCGGCATAATAGGTGAAAGTGGCTATTTTCTGGGTTTCATATTTTTGTATTATATTCAGTCATGCTTGTAGCAAAGGGGAAGATAGATGTGCATATGTATGTATGTTATACTCACATATTGCAAACTTTAATCAGTCTCTAATTTTGAATAGCTACCGATAATTGCCCCGTCATCCCGATCTCAAGCCGCACGATCATTCAGTCCATAATAATAGTCGTATATGTAATGTCTGCTGGGTACAGACCACCTCTACAACTGAGAGGGTTACTCCACCACGCTATCCTAGTGCAGCCTTAAAATCTTAGAAATTGAATGTTATAATATTTATAATTTTTAAAAATGTTACTAACTAAAAATAGTACTACCACTAAAAATAGTACTTATTTCCAAGAAAATACATCGATTGACTGGACATTACCTGAGTACCTACATCCTTAAGAAGTCTAGCGACTAAGCCTTAAACAAAACTGAAATTACGTCTCAACATGCCTCTGGGGGATACAGACGATAGTCTTTGTATACAAAGAAATTACTAGAATAAATCGAAAGCAATTTTCTAACACACATACTCATATACCTATTGCTTTTCAGCATCCTCAATAAGTTCGCAACTGCGATCTAATAATCAAGATATTACATATTGTTACAAAAGGTTATCCTAAGAATATTGTTCTACTTCGTCGTAACAATAAAATGTTCGTTTCTCTTCTAACTTGATACTTTCATTTTAGTTTTGCGGCCAACTGGCTATGTGTTATTATTGAGACTATTGGCGCTTATTAGTTTTGTAAGTTCTATTGGATCTGATCCAAAGCTATTCTCTCGATTCGCTTAACATATGTATGTTCTTCTTCTTCTTCATCAACCCTTATACGCCCACTGCTGAGCACGGGTCTCCTCTACCATTGAGAGGGGTTTAGGCCATAGTCCACCACGCTGGCCTAGTGCGGGTTGGCGGACTACCCACCTAAGAAATTCCTAAGGACTTTAAGGTGTGCAGGTTTCATCACGATGTTTTCCATCACCGTTAAAGCAAGTGATAATTCAATTTGAATACACACATAACTTAGAAAAGTCAGAGGCGTGTGCCTGGGGTTCGAACCCGCGACCGCCGAGATTCTCGACTGCGCGCCTAAACCTCGAGGCTATCACAGCTTATGTATGTTAGTCTTTAATAAACTACATATGAGTAAATTGTGTATTGTATATCAATCACAATTCAAATTATGAAAAGTTTTCTATGTGGAAAAATAAGCTACTTGACTTTATTTTATTGGATGCCTTGTGATCTCCCGGTCTGTGCAATATAATTTTTTTTATAGATTTTTCTACTAGAAAATTTTCAGTAGCAGCATGGAGTTTGGAAATGTGCCTGCAAATAAAATAATAAGCTCTAACACGTGGGACTGATACATATTTGGCGAAATGTCGGTGTCGAAATCTTCATATAAATAATAAAACACCTCGAACAAAAACTTATAGACTAGGTCAAATTAAATTAATATTTTCCTGTTCTCCGAAAGACATTGAGGTGAAAAACCATAAACTAATAGAATGGCAACCTAAAAAAACATCGTGTAATTTGTAAAGTGAGATTTATATACAACTTTAGATTAAAAACAGCGCCCAGAAGTAGGGTAAACATTTGTAAAACGGTCGACTTTCTACCGTAAACAATAGTAAACATGTTTTGTAAACAAACGTATTGCAGCTGTAGGTCATTTGCACTAGAATTTCTCTCCTTGAGTCTAACATTAACTAGTAGAAGAAATCATCTGCCTTCCCCGACATTCTCTTCTCCTAGATCTTCTAGATAATACTCATAAATACAAGTAAATAGTTCTATATTACATGCACGTATTAGGAACTTTGAGAAGCTTTTTTGTTTCTGTCCTCTCTTACGTGAAACTGAAAACAAAACCAAAATTTGGGTTTAAAATTGCACTAATAGCGACCCCTGAGGTTACAGACGAGAGTGTATGTACATTTGAAAGCCCAATTTATATCAATAACTTAGGCTTTGCTTCTTCCTTTCTTCTGCAATCTCACTTCTCTATTCGAGTTACCTAAATCTTTTAGCAGGAAAAATACCTCAAATGAATATTATTGACATAAATTTATACACCTGTTTTGACACGGCACTTGACAAAACAGATTTATTAGTCTCCTCAAAAACATCCCTACAAGACTTGTCACAAGGACTTTACGACAATAAACTGCTCAAATATTCGAACGTGTGTAAATATGAATGTAGGAATCACGCCTCCTGTGTCGTCCTTAGGGATACCCAAGGATGTTCCCGAGGTCAGAAGGTTACGTGATGTTTAGTTGTAAAATATACGTCAAATTTGTACGCGGAAAAGGTTTTACGAGTGCCCATATGATTGTCAGTTTCGTACTGAGCTGACATTGAGAATGCTTTGTTAGTCCAGCGAAGGTTACAAATGCCATCTGAAGGTTAAAGTGCGAATCTATCGGGCAGAGCATAGGTTCTGTGTTAGAGACTGCTCTTGAGGAAACTTAAGTCTAAGCTGAATGGATAAGGCTCAGCCCCTAGTTGGTGTCTGTCAACGTGTTTTACATTCAACCTATTGTGCGATAATGTTTTTTAATTGTCAGCCCTATTTACGACCAAGGTTAGCAGGTTTCTTACACAGTTCAAGATATTTACATTGTACGGGAAATTAAACGGTTGCCTCTTTCTTTAACTTTCTGGTGCAACGAACAGTGTCATGAAGGCTGCCATATTTTTTATCTTTTTCATTTTTAAAATCCCAATCTCTTAAAAACAATCGCATTTAGAGCGCTGAACTGAAACTGGGTCGTGGATCGAAAGACAAATAGTGGAAAGCCACGCTGTGAGACAATTGAAGAGAAAAATCACCTGGAACAATTTCATTAGAGCGGTTCACCCCGAGATAACACTCGTGTACCGTGAAGTTCAACGATCTTATTAGTTTGCAGTCAACCAGCCCTCAGGGCTAGTGAGTGTTCAAAACTATACATACATATTATAATGCTATGTTTATGTTAGCCAATATATGCTGGTAAAAGCTACGGTTATTAGGAACAAATTGGCGTTAAATAAATCTTGACAAAAAAATAAAAATGTTTACGTTTTCCATTATGCATTACATTACCACATACAATAAACCTTAGACTTTCTAATGCAGTAATATATAATATCCTCTTATAATAAATCTTCTGTTTAACCCCACAGTCATTGAAATTGAAATTTTTGTTTTGTTTCGAAGACTAGCCAAGCTCACTGTTCGGTGTCACTTCTGTTGGGGTCAAATTTTCTTGGGGTTCCAAAAGATTCCATGCTATAGGATTTGTTTCCAAGGACTTACTAGTTACTACTACTGTTTCCAAGGCCATACTTTTGAATCCCTGATAAGGCAATAGTTTTGCGCCCGATCCCTATCTCTGAAACAAGTAGGTACTAAAGAGACATTAATAGGTGCAAGTTTATTTAACATTCAAGTTAAGTTTATTGTATATTTAAAATATACTAAACTGACATCCACATGAAACTTTAACATACACATGAAAGTATTTTAAGTCGTCGTACAGAGTACGTTAATGCTTGTGTACAATAAATTCTAATGTATGCGAAATTTAATAATCTGTTTAAATGGAGTTTTAGAGTACGACAATGTACTCTAGCGTTGAGTGTAATGCACTTTGAGAACACAGTACTTTGACCCTAGGAATCGGGGTGTTTTATGTTTTCCTGGTACCGACAAATTAAACATTGGAAGACACCATGCACCCATGAATGTCTCTTGGCTGGTTACCTACGTTCAAGGATCAAGCTTCAGATTTGTAACACGACGGGATATTGAGAGATAAATTTACTCATGTAGTATGTACATTTAGGTACAAATAGGTAATTGTGTCAGTGCGAGAATCGAACCCGCGAACCCTTCGATTCGTTAGCTAGCATCTAGTCAATTGCGCCACGGGGCGAAATTGATAAGTTGTGAACTACGCATATTTGCATTCGATGTCTCCACCGGCAAAGCGATAGGCTATTATTTCACTATAAAATAATGTCTAAAACGCAGCAGGATTTAAACAAATATGAATATACTTTTGACATAAATGTACAATGTACATAATATGTACATTCTACCTATGATGTACAATAAAAGTATAGACTAGTGTGAAATGTTAGCAAATAATAAATTGTATTATTGAAAACATGTCATACTTCATTTGTGATTACCATAAAAACCCGCTATCGTTTTATATTATCATAATAATTCTACAAGAATCCCAATTTTCACAAATTTATTCACACGCCATCGATTGCAAAACAAAACGTTCCCACAGTTATTAAACTAAGCAAAATTCCAAACAATCGCTGCAAATCTCCCACAGGATATAATCAGATATTCCAAAATCAAAAATTAGAACAAACGAAACGTATTCCATGCAACTGGCCGGATGAGAAAAAAAACACACACAATTGCTCGTCGCATCCGGCAACGCCGCGCAACCACCTGTGAGAGAGCAGCGTGATATCGAATATTGATCGGTTCGGAAGAACTCTTGCTACATTCTGCTACCCTAGTACTTTCCGATCGGGCGGCCATTATCGGAAATCGTCGATACGCTTCCAATAATCGGATATCAGTTCCGATTTTGTGGCTAGAACGTTCAATGTTGCCTGCGTTCGGTTTTTCGGGTGAATGTAAATTTTCGTAGTAGTTTCTTTTTAATTAAAGTCCCTTGAGAAATATACCTTCAAATCATTCAATATATACATACATACATACATCAATAGTCAATACAAATAATATAACAATATGGTATGATATGACGTGTAAATTGTAAGTACAACGATATTATTTGAACGAATTGATCAGAAATGTACTCTATGTCGTCGGAAATTAGATCTAATTTGATCAGTAGGGTACATGAAACGACAGGAAATATTTTCGGAATATTTATTGTTTAATATTTTTTTTACTCTTAAATAAAATATAAATAAAAAAGACTGCATTAACAAGTAAAATAAAATTAACTGAATCTAAACTATTTTCGAACTTAAGCCAGGTTACTATTAAAATATTTCGGTTTAAAATACTGCTTTTATGCTCAATGAATGTCTTGGGTGAAACCACAATTAGCCTTAAGCCAGGCATTTTCTTGTTGCCAGTCAATAAACCCTTATATTACCCTCCAGGGGGTCGTTGCTCCGAGCACTTAAACGAAATGTCCATCTGAAAAATGTGAGGGATCCATGACCGAAGTTTTACCTAAACTGGACTTACACAAATTCTTCAAAGAGCTTTATGGATAGACCACTGCGATTAGTATTATAGAAAAATTGAGTCAACGCAAGAAATCAAAGGCTGTGTTGCACAATATTAAATTCTACTTAACAGGAGCAAATGTCGGAACTCTTTCATGCATGTAGCCTGGTGTATGGAGTTACACTGGGCTATCCGATAGCATGTAAGTCATTTGTGGATAGGGTTTCTAAGTAATTAGCTATGTATCCTTTCGCCTATAGTCATTTTTTTATTCCTCATGTGTTTATTTTATTTTTTACATTTTTAAATATAAAGTTTATAAAAAAAAATACAATAATTTTATATAAATTGGTTTTTTCTAATAGGAAATTCTAAGTACCAGCACATCATCATCATTCTCCTGCCCTGCTCCCAATTCTTATTTGGGGTCGGCGCAGCATGTTTTGTCCTTCCACACAGGAAGGAAGGACAAATCATGCTGCATAAGAGTTTTGGCAGATTTTTTACGGCCGGCCGCCTGCCTGACGCCAACCCTCCTTGGGACTTTCATTGTTTTAGGAATGGGGTAGGGATAGCGTGTGTTTGGGTACAGGATACTGCAGGAAAGGATATTATATAGGATGATATGCTCGGGGGGCCGAGCTCGCGTACTCGTAGCCCTGTTCTATGACTGGCTAGATCAATGGAAAAGGCATCCCGTGACCATGAAATTCCAAGTACCAGCACAGATTCTGGAAATATGTCCAAAAATGTTTTACGAGAGACTGATACCTACCGGGCGAAATGTGGATTCGAAAATTCACTCCTTCCTTCGGGCTATGCACTACTGTGTGTGAGGCTAACTACGCATGTATTTGACTATATTCGAATCGCATTTCGACATGGTTTAATAAATCGACGTTATTTTTTACACATCGTATATTCATCATAGACTGAGTAATGTCTATTTCAAAGACTCAATAACACTTTACCCGACTCGGGAATCCAACTCGAGACCTCTAGATGGAACGACAAACACCAGCATCCAAAATTAGGGACTTGTGAATCACTGTAAGTATGTCTATTATGATAAGTCTTCAGAATAGTTCAGATATCGATGCTGACGCAGTGATCCAATCAGCCAGTATTGTCTTAATAATGTTCATTAACAAGTTGCTCTCGACTGTTCCATCGATCTAGGAGACCGGTACTTCCTGGTTATTATAAAGCGTTAATTATAATAACAATATTTTATTATATTGGCATTTATAAAATTGGATGTGTCACAAATCGCAGCTACAAATACATATTTGAGATGAGACGTTTTAGGTACATAAATATAGGAGTAATATAATGAAACCTGTACATCAAAAAATCTTATGAATTTCTTATGTGTGTACTCTACTAACCCGCGCTAGACAAGGCTGGTGAACTAATGCCACTCAATGGTAGGAGAGGCCCGTATCTATTAGTGAAACGTATATGGGCGTAATTATGATGGTATACCTATTTAAAAAATTACAAAATGTTCCAATGCATCCTCTCATTCATAATGCTATAAAATGACCTTTCTATCAGAACCTTCCCGAACTTTAGTTATCCCATACGGGCATTCGACGGAAAATTCTTAATTCTAGATTAAGACAACCATAATTCTGTCTGACTCCTAAACCTAATAATAAGTTTACATAACGTTCAATTAATTTCTGTTACGTAAATTGTGAATATTTATAGCTGAAACAGTTTAATTAGGGATACCTTAAGAAGTTTAATGAATGAAGCTATGTCAACATCGTTTTAACGGTTCTCTGGGATATTTCAATTCAGTCTGGCGAATAGCCGGGAATATTCTGGAATTTAATACTTGTATTTGTTAGTTTTAAAAAATTCTTTCTTAATGGTATAACTGTCACCAATATGACAGCTTCGCGGCACAGTTTGCTGGACAACCAGCTAGCTAAACGAGAAGCCTCAGGTTTGAACCGCGCACCGAAACAAGTATTGGTATGATCCACTAATATTTGACCCACGACACAACACTTACATCTTAGTATAGTATCAGTATAGTAGAGAGAACTACTGTTTAATTCTTCTAAATCATATGATTAGTAAATAAGGTAGGTACTTTTCATTGAACATGTATTATAGAATTTGTATAAAATAAATAATCTATTGTACTTAATAACTTCTGTTTTAAAGAATTTATCACAAATAATTTGTAGCATTAATTTCGTTATTTCTTAAAACAATAAGAAAAAAATAAAAAAAAAACATGAATAAAGATTACCAAAAAAATGACGAAAAATAATATCTTCACACTTTACTTTTTATCAAAGTTAGCGGAAATCATATAAAAGTACATTAAAACTATCAATACGAGAGTTCAACTTTTACTACTAATATTAGAAACTTCAGCTCTCTAATTGAATGATTCGATGTTTCCAAGTAATCAAGTGAAACTCAATAATTGCATTTGCCGTCTAAATCGTATATATTTGTTGTTGTGAGGTGTTTAACCCTTGTATATAGGTCAAGTGGAACAGCTGGGTGTTCACGATACGAAGTTTTACTACACTGTTGGGATAGCGAGCGCTGTAAAAGCAATTTCATTTGTGCAGATAAACGTTGGTATTGTCCGGGACATTTAGCGCGAGTCTCCAAAGCTTACTCGTAGTTCATTCACTGTTGTCTGCAGGTAATAAAAGAAGACAATAAGGTTGTAGTTATTGCTTTTTTGTGTACTGAAATTCGTGATGGTTGTGATTACTGGTGTCTTTTAGTTTCCTTATTAAATGCATTTAAACGACGTAAGAAAATATCACGAAAAAGTCTACAGGTTTTGAAGTTCTATCGAGAATTTTTTAAGTACGTAAATCCCATCGTGAGGACTTGACCTGCTTAGTAGACTAAGATCTATATTCCTTAACAACATAAGTAAGGGTAGGATGTGAATTATATGACCACGAATATAAAAAGGGTAAATACAAACATAGATTTCCGTAATAGCATAGCAGAGCTAATTAATTATCATTTTTCTAAACAATAATAAAAATATTTCATTAAAAATACAATAACTAAATTTGTTTATTTCAAGATAGGGTCCGTTCTTGCAGAATAAAATAAAATAAATTAAATATCCGAAATGGCGCGCATGGGCGCGTCGAAAACCTCCACGAGTACCAGGATACCAGTGCTTAGCAGGAGATGCCCGCATTCCATCGCTCCTGCCTTCCCATGACTACGAACGCGCCAGACGTGCCGGTCATTGAACTCTAGGCTAAAGAGAGACAGAAGAGGGACACGTCATTGCGTCTCGCTCTATTTATCCACGATTAAATAGTGCTCTTATTTCTTATGTGTTAGAGTAGATTTCCGCTTGCGTTTGAGTTACATCGTTAAAAAAATATAAGAAAAGACTAGACAATTTCCTGTCCTATTCAAAACAGCTTATGCAGACTCCCTTTTGGGGAGAAATAAACCTTATTTACGTATCGTTTAAGTTACAATTGCGACGATCAAATCATTCTGGTTTTGGTAAAAACGGGATTAGAGCGTGAGAAATTCGGGAAGAAACTTCTTCGGTCTTACCAGGAGTGCATAAAACGCAACGACTTTACGTTCCCACGTTGACTCTGAATCGCTCACACGTTTGTGTGTGAAACACGCGTCTGTTCATGCCAATAATATTCGATCGTTAAAAGTTTGTATTGTACTCATAATGTACATCGTAATAACAATAAAAATGATGAATCGCATCAATTACTCTTTGTAGATCTTCTTTAATGCCTTTGTGTTAATTTTGGATAAAATAAATTATGATATAAATTCTCAATGGTCCCATAAATCAATGGAAAAGCATTGTGAAGAGTGTATCGGAAAAGTACGGTTGAGTAATCGAATTTATCGAGGGTATTGGCAATCATCGATAATGGTGAACTGATCGGAAAGTACTAGGGTAGCATGAACTGTGAGGAGTTGTATCGAACCGATCAATACCGATTCCCCATAGCTATCTATTGACGCGCACATGCATAGAATCCGACAGGTGTTCGTTCGATCGCTTCCGGACTGTTTTGCTTCTCGCTTGAGGAGTGAGCGTTTTATGAATATCTAATTTATCACTACGTAATCGTATTTTAGTTATTATTGGTATTTTGGATTAGTAATATTGGATTTTAACAATGAAAAATCGATTTATTTCTATATTTTGTTTATTTTTTTTACAAAGAATCAATAATTTGAAATTAATATTGTACTTGCATTAGTAAATAGTTATAAACGCATTCATCATATATCGTAATGATCTCTTAATAGTTTTATGCGGGCATTAATTTTATATTTCTAACTAACAGGCCATAGTCTTTTTTATTTAATCTGGACGATCTCTAAATGGCCCGACTGTACTGTTTGCCTGACCCCGGTATCAAACTCAAGACTTCGCAATTGCACGAGGCGCACTTGTATTGCGGAAACAGCAAAGCATAATATTTATTTGAGGAGTTCAATAATTTTAATCCATCAAAGACTTCGCTCACGATAAACATTTCAAAGTTCAGCAACCTCAAACTCTTCTCTTTGACACTTGCAAAACTGGGGCGGTTATTTCGACGCGGGAAAAATAGTGAAATCTCGGCCACAATATGAATGATGTTTATGCGAGATTTATTTGATGTCGACACCGTAACGCGAGTCTAGAGTCCGTTCACCTACACACAGTTACCTGGTCAAACTAGCAAAGGGCTACAGTTTGTTCAAGGTAGTGCAAAAAAAAGGATTTAAAAAAGTTATTCGTAATGATCATGTACTTTAACGGTGACGGAAAACGCTACCAGAAAACTTCCAAACCTTAAAGACGTAGAAATTTCTTAGAAGTGTAGTCAGGCAACCCGTAATAGGCTAGTGAGTAGCGTCAAGCGTGGTTGACTAAAGCCTAAAAGCTCACAGTTTTGGAGTTGGCCCGCGCCCAGCAGCGGTACATAAATATATGTACTAATAGGTAAAGATATAAAAGCATTTCATTGCTATTTCTACTCAGATACTTGTTGACAGCCCCCGTGGCGCAGTTGGCTAGACACCAGCTTACGAAACGAGAGGCCGCGGGTTCGATCCCCGCACCGAGACAAATGTTTGTGTGAACCACAAATATTTGTTTCGGGTCTGGGTGTTTGTGAGACCGAAAAAGTCTCTCGTAGTGTCTGATACCCACGACACAGGTCTTGTAACCTAGTGTGGGGTCAGAGCTATGTATGTGACTGTTGAGTGTATTTATATTTATATACTTTTTGACGAAATTTATTTTACATTTATTATGTTTAATGTTATAAATATGTCATAAAACTACTAATTATCTAAAGCTAAATTTCAGTTTCAATATTAAATACACAATACGATATGTGATACACATACGTCCGCGCATCATTACTACGGTGCGGTTTTGCTGCGAAATATTGCTCAAATGTTGTGTTCAAGCGCTTATTTTAACATTACATCTTAAATTGTACTAAATGCTAGCATAAGTATACCTACTATACTATATAAGTACATTATTTAAAATGGGAATAATATTTTCAGATACACTTAAAGTAGATCTTAATAAAACAACTGCGAAGTTAAACAGCAACTTATAATATTTTTTGGGCTTTAAAAACAATTTATTTTTGTGTGGCAATGGTGTTAAAGTAAAATATGAACATGTATTAGTAAATAATTATGTGTATTTTTTTTTTCAATTGTACCCTTTAATCGTAGTTGGCTTTGAGGACGGAAATTGATGAGACTAACTATGTTCAATTGACATAATAAAATATATTGAATATTATGTTCAAATTTAAAGGCCACCAATGCTTTGATAGCTCATCTTCTCAAACAAAACAAGCTAATTGATCCTTACTGTAAATAAGTATTTATAAACAAATCTCCCATACAAGGCCAATACTGAAACATAAGACTTCAATAAGCCAGAACAAAAGCTTTTGTATACATTTCTATTTTATGAGATCAGAAGGTCGATCCAAGGCCTTTTGTAATTGAATTGGTTTTCATTTGTCAATAATGCGGAGACCCTGAACGGATTGGCTTAAAATAGTTTAAGAATGTGCTGGTAGATGACGCTATAATGAATTTAAATCGAGCAATTTGTAGCTCATTTTTAAAGTTTTTTTAGCATGAACAATTTAGTATACTTCTAAGTAACAACAGTCATAGGCTACGTGGTTTAGAGACAGGGCAGAGAATTTCGGCAGTCGCGGGTTCAACCTCCAGGCTCACACCTCTGACATTTCGAAGTTATGTGTGTATTCACAATGAATTATTACTAACGATGACAGAAAGCATTGCGATGAAACTTGCACACTTAAAAGTTCTTAAGAATTTCTTAGGTGTGTCGTCCGTCAACCCGCACTAGGGTAGCATGGTAAGGCCTATACTTTCTCAATAGTAGAGGACGTATATGGGCTGTTGAAGATGAAAAGTAAGTGTCAGTCATCCCTATATTTCTTGGCAAAACGACACCGTATTATCGAATATTTGCTACTATTCCTTGCCAATGCAACATTACTTATTGTTCCCAAATACTAGTCAATCACGTGAACTTCCTCACCAGAAACCAGAAGCCATCTCGTAGTTTTCCGTCCCATTGCTACTAAGCCAGTACCGTAATTTTGATCGACATCCCCATTTCCTCGTAAGGCCGCTCGAAGGTCAATGGTGATTGACGCTGGATTTATTTCATCTGAGAGATGTTTCCACTTCGTTGTCAAGGCCAGAGCATTTTGTATGGGGAAATGCTTCATAAAAACTACATTCCTCATTACACACATGATGGGACTTCCTTATTTGCCAAGTTTATTCATGTTTACAAATTGTACTTCCATAAAGGCCCAGAAGCGTTTTCAATGGTGTAATGTCTAGTTTATAATTGTTTGTTGTCGGGTCAGGATTTTCTCTATCATATATCAAATTATTTCTGTTAAATAATAACTAACGTTTAAAAAAATCTCTACTAGGCCATCAGTACTTAAAATGGTTAATAGTTACATCCAACAGTCATGTATATAGTTCTGACACCACCTTTTAAATTTTATTAATATTTACCAAAAATCTCGACTATTTATCCTTCCTAATCGTGCCATAAAATAAAAACTAACACCCCAACCGCATCTAATGTTTCAAAACACTAGAATGCATTAGCGTGAACAAAAACTCTTTCTAATGTCGAGTATATATTTTCCAGTAAAACAATACACGTGATCTTATAAAAGGTTATAAAAACACAATAGCTATTTGACATCTTACATGCATAACTCCGTACGGGTACACCACACATCACCCTACCCTGGAACAAAAGGTATTATTAGTAAACAACATTTGTGTATTCACAATGAATTATCACTGGTTTTAACGGTGAAGGAAAACGTCGTGAGGAAACCTGCACACCAAGTTCTTTTTTCTTCACCTAGGAATTTCTTAGGTGTTCAATTCGGCAACCAAACTTAGGCTAGCTTGGTGGAATAGGACTTAAACCCTCTCAATAGTAGAGGAGGGTTTTTCATGGCAAAATTCTTCTTTAAGACCCATCCCACCACAGACCCGCCACTGTAACTCCTGTGCTCCAAGATCAACAGCGGCACGCATAATATTAACGCCGAGCACTGAAGCTCAGCGAATCTGAGGGACCTGTTTTGTCATAATCCTGCAACGAAGTTAAGCAAAATAAAGGAGGAGTTTTAAACAACTATGTGATGGTGACATATGAAAGTCAGTGTCTAGTATTATGTGAAGTAAGGTTAAAGTGTAGTAAGTATTGCTGAAAGTATAGCCCGGCTCTGTCCAAGTGAGATTTAGATTTACGTGCTCATTGCAAAAAAACACGGAATTCAAAAGTATCAAACCCATCCAGTAATATTTATTAAAACGCCTGTCATAGCATTCTGAGCAATGTTCTGTGAATGTGTTTTATATTTGAAGTGGCATTAGTTAAAAAAAAAAAACAGTATAAAAAAGTGTTAAAAATGACGATTTAAAAGAACTTATAAAAGTCTATTTGAATAAAGGAGATATGATGCTTTGTTTTAGCGCAATCTTAAGAGCGTGATAATACATATAAAGAATTCCTCGATAAATGGACTATTCAACCCAAAATATTTTAATTTTGAACCAGTGATTAGTAAGACTAACAAGCTCTACCAAAAAATCTCTTCATCTTTATACATACCTAGGTAGTAACTACATAGTAAGTATTATATAATGATAAAATTTAAAAGCGTGACATTCTAAACACAGTTATTCAAATCGAATCTGATCAATCTAAATGGAACCAAATATGCGTTGCATGTTTCTTTTCAATTGCATGATTTCACGTTATTATAAAATGTAAAACCTCCTTATCATAAAATAAATTCCTACACTTCTTATACATGCGCAATAAAATAATAATAAGTGTATTATGTGATAAGCTTCTGCTTAATGTGATAATTCTGATGTCTTTAATGATTCTTCATTTGACGAAAAATCATCAGGGCTGTCTCCTAATAGTCGATATAACTATGCAATTTCACAAGTATGCCTATCAAGCGGTCACTATAGCGAGTGTTACAAAAGTCATACAAAATCTATCGCTTGGAAGTATTACGGTAAGTAGTTGTAAGAAGAAAAAGCAAAACAAAGGTATCCCAACAATCTGATCCGATTAACCACATACCCGGGTCACGCATTTCGTTCAAATCCGATTTAAACTTCATAATCCTGTTAGCCATAGTTGCAATCCCTGTTAATTGGTGTAAGGTATGCGTTACTATCATGGACAATAAACTGGTTTTCCCTTTTTTGTTTTTTGCCTTCTTTTGTTTTTATAGTGACCGAAATGACGCCAAATCGTTAGTGGAATGCAATTGGTTATCTCTTCGTTTAGCAATTGCCACAATGAATACTAGCCTATATTTACAGGTCTTTCTCGGAATACATATATACAATTTTTGCGTATTACAATGCAGTTTCTTTGTAGTGACTTTGAACGCGAGATTATAGTCCCTAGGTTTGATTTCTCCAGTACAATAAAAGTTTTTTGTAAGCCACGCATAATTGCTTCAAGACTGGGTCTTAAAAGGCTCAGAAGTGTACAGTTAAATTTAAATTAATGGAAAAAATATGTTGTTATTCACAATGAATGACACTTATTTAAACGGTGAATAAAAATATCGTAAGAAAACCTGCACACGTTCATAGGAATTTCTTAGGTCTGTTGTTCGCCGACACGTACTAGGCCAGCGTGGTGGACTAAGACAAAAATCCTTTCAGTTGTAGAAGAGCCCAGAAGTGGAATGTAAATGGGGTGATGATGATGGTGATGTTGAAATAAATATGAAATTATTCCATAACATAAATGAAAATTAAGTGACATATTGGTTGATAGTTATAACATCGTCAATGATGATTTCCGTGGAAGTCAAAATAATTTTCGGTACGCCACTAAATGGTGATTTTCCCTTGTTAAAATTCGTGCGATATAATCCTATTGTGAGTACGGAATCAAACGCATTTAATCCAGCAAACACGTGTCATATGACCAGTCACACGTTACTAATACAATTTGGAAGGACATTTTGGCTACATATAGTGACTCCTGTATGTTGAAGGGAAAGCCAGGGGTATGTTTCCGTACATATGCTATATGCAAGTATTTAAAAACTTGCTATTTCCCGTCACGACTTATGCTAAGCTTCAGGCATCATTTCTCTTCCCCATTTTGCATTGCTTCTCAACTCCTTTTTTATTGAGTGGTACAGCGTTCCTTGATAAAAGACTATTCCACACTTTTTTTCAAATCGGACCAGTAGTTTCAAAGATTAGCTCGTTCAAGCAACGAAACGATCTCTTCAGCTTCATAAAGTTAATATGGATTACGTAGGTAAACGCGTAAGGTTATCCAGGTATTAAAGAAAGAAACCTGAAGATTAGGCTGATATTGAGTCACTAGACCCACGTGAACTAAAAGTTTAATTCCCCCTATGAAGTCGAGGGTTTACGAAATGTCATAATATTTAAAAAACGATTACGCTGTTATAAATTAAGAAAATATTCAAATCAAAATTCCAAACGATGGTAAAATTAATGGTACCAAAAATGCTATCAATGGCGTTCGAGCGGATTAGCGGACTACACACCTAAGAAATTCCTAACGTATTCTTGATGTCAAAGTTTCCTCTTAATGCTTTTACCGTTACAGTACGTGATTAATCATCGTGAATACACACATAACATCGAAAAGTCACTGTCATGCCTGGTGTTTGAACCTGCGTCCATCGAGAAAACCAAAACAAGCATCAACAACCATATTCTTGCACTTAAACTCCCGACGGAGTCAACAAAACCCCCGCTAACCTTTCGCATGAACTCGACAAAGACGTCGGAATGTGGGTTAAGTGAAATCAAAGGTCCACTTAGGGTACAATAGATCCCGACACAACCTGTACACAGCATGCAAATGAGGTTGTTAACATCCAGTGACACTTTCAACCCTAAGGTGTCGCGGGAGAGCGTCGGGGCCGAGAGCACCCCCAGACGGGAGGTTCGTTGACATTTTAATTGTTGCACTGTTAAATAATCACGCCTTGGGTGATCAAAGCGATTCACGTCTTGAGATTTAATCAAAAGTATTTGAAGCGCATGAAAAGACCTGTGTTTTCATTGATTTTGGGAAAGTGCAATGGAAATGTGGAGACAAAGAGCATCAGGATCATATGATGTAAATGCTTCCTGATCATTATTAGTGAAGCTATATTGCTCCTAAGCGCCCATATTAATTGTATTCTATAATATGCAGTCGACATCTTGGTATGATTTATACAATTAAATTAAGACAGGATAAGAAAATCCTAATACTTCAAGTTAGGGACATAACAAAATTTGGAATCCTCTAGCGAAAATCGCAGGAAGCCGCTGGATGCAAGCCGGTTTCGATAGAAATTTTGAACGATTATTATTATATATAATTTAAACTGTTTGCTAGTTTAGATATATTAACAGATTTCAGTAAATATTTTTTTTTTAAATACCTAGTTGTGACACATTTGATATTTCAGTATTTGTGACACCGAAATGTGTCTCGTAGTTTCCAATACTCACGACACAAAACCCGTATCCCACATGTATTGTATGTACATACCGCAACCTGTATGTTGAAGTATTAACTCAGGGGTTCCCAAACTTATTTACACTATGACGCCCTATATGATAATTATTTTTCTTGCGACGCACCTCCCCCCCCCCCCCATCATCAAAACTACCTACTTTACTGGAAATAAAAACAGCATTACTTAGCGTAATATGAGGTTATCAGAAAAATACGGACAGAAAATGTTTGCCGATTGCCTCGCGACGCCCCTCGCATGTTGCCGCGACGCCCCAGGGCGTCGCGACGCACAGTTTGGGAAGCCCTGTATTAACTTATTAATTGTCATAACAATAGAAGTATAATCAAAATTTTGATATACTATAATATATTAATATAATATAATTAACATTAAAATTCCCACGTCTTGCTACAATCTGTAATTAAAGTCGGCGATCCCGTTTTATAACCGCATTAATGTTAGATCAAATTAGATTTCAGACATTGTAAATAAGTTCGTTGAACTATTACAGCCAATTCCTTGCCCCGATTGTTCAATAGACTTGAGGACTTAATCGGGTGTTATTCATTAACTTCGATTGCGTCACTAATACCCTTTTCACATGTACGGTAATAGAAGTACATACCTAAGTGGTAAGGACGTAACACACTGCCCGGTCTTAACCTAGCGAAAACTTTCGATGAAAAGATCAATTAGGGATTGAAATAAAAACGAGAATATTCCGACTCCACAATAAATAATTATAAACTAGACATTACAGAATTTACGTCCAACGCTTTTGGGCTTCTAAAACTGCTTTAAATCCTATTTTTTTTATTTTGACGCGGATTAAGCCAAAGCCCGCAGCTTTTAATTATAATTACAATTCATTTAAGTGTTTTTAGGCTAAGTGAACAACTGATACAAAAGAAAACAGATAAAATTATTTATCGTTTTTTTCTATCATTACTTTAAAGTGGAATTAATGAGCACTCGGCACTAACAAATCATTCTTAATTTATAAACGAAAAATTCTTAACTTTCTATGTCAAGCTGGAATAATACATCCAACCTCTACACATATCTCTAAAAAAAAACTTAAGTAAAATATTAAATCCTCCTTTCTCAAAAACCTCCTTCTCAGGCCATTGGCCTTTACTATACATCCCTGAAAATGCATACATACAATCCTTTATAATCCTGGGGGGATAGTCGACGTTCTTCAGGTGTGAACGACTTCATATCAACCGTGTTAGCTTGCCCGTGAAAACGATGTATGGAGATTACAATGAGACGTGTTAAAGCTTAGTGCAGAAGGGATAGTAAAAATAAAAAAAGATCGAAATCGCTTTGGGGTTTGATATTCGCTTTGTGACTGCAGATGTTTATCGGGATGGAATGAATACATTTGTAGCTTAGATATTTAAATGTTTTTTTTTTTATGTCACTAAACATATTGAATTGTTTATCACGACTGTTTTTGACCGAAAAGTAGGTACTGTTTTCTTTGTTTTAATAAATAAATGAACGAGAATCACTATGCCCAATGATGCAGTGGCTGAAACAGGGTTTCGGTCAGTTTACTAAAAAAATCTAATACTGAGAGATGTAAAGGGAAAAACACCTAATTAAATAGGTCGATTCCTATGACCGTAATTGTCATTTAAATGTTAATAAAGACTTGTATACAAAATAGTTTTGCTTAATTATAATAATACGTGGAATATACGAGGATACAATACATAAGTGGTGGTACTTCCATAGAAACTTAAAGTCCAGCTTGCCTTGCAAAATTCTGAATTTTCAAACTTATAAATAAATAAATAAATAAATACACCCAACAGTCACATACATAGTCCTGACCCCACACTAAGATACAAGTCTTGTGTCGTGGGTATCAGAAACTACGAGAGACTTTTCGGTCTCACAAACACCCAGACCCGAAACAAATATTTGTGGATCCCACAAACATTTGTCTCGGTGCGGGGATCGAACCCGCGGCCGCTCGTTTCGCAAGCTGGTGTTTAGCCAACTGCGCCACGGGGCTGTCCTCGGGGCTTGAATCCTCTTTACTTAATAAAACATCTAAATATATAAACGAGAATTAAATGGCTGCACGATAAACAATTTTAAGCTAGACATTACACAATTAACGAGTAACGCTTTTCGACTTATACGGAAACGTCGCCATTTTTTACAAAATCCTCCGGTAAAATACGTGAAAAATACGAAACAAAATTTAGAGGAACATCGTCCGTGTAGACATATCTTTTTGACTGTATCGCACCACGCTCCAGCGAAGTGTAGTCCAATTAAACGGTTCATCAGACACCGGCCGATCGTCTGCATAGTAATTATGGGCGGCTGAGTGAAAAATTTCCACCTATCATCGACTGTTCGACGGCAAATAATTTCCCTAAAACTTCCACGATGTTTATTTTTGTTTCGGTTTTGATTAGGGGGATGTGATAATTGCGTGTGAGTGTGTAACCGTCTCAATGGTAGAGGAGACTCGTGACCGTACTTATATGGGCTGATGATGATGATGAGAGTATCTACACGTTTTTAATTCAAGTTTTTCTATTACAAAATTATTTCGGCTAACCTGGAATTATAGGCAAAGCTAGGCTAGCATCCCCGATAAATTGGTGGTTAAGCCATCAGAATGGTTAATGTATTTACCTGTTTCCCAACGAAGACATACCGTCAAATCACAAGTCAGTGTCCATGTTCCAATCAACAACACGATAACTAAATGTATATTTGGAATATCAATGGAAAAAATGTTTAATTCACTATCTATGGAGCACGATTAAAGTTGTTCTTTAGTCGGTTGTTTTTAAACTTTTTAACTTCACAGACTTCAGAGCCATGGTAGGCTGAGATAACAGTAAAAGTTTTTGATATGACTACCTTCATTTAGAATTACAGATATTGAAATCGCAACGAAGTCTGTCAACTCGTTGAAATAAAAGAAACCTATGCCTTATTTTTAGCTCGTAAAAAAAATTGGAAAAATTCATAACAAAAAAATTAACATTATTTTTTCAAAGAATGTAATTGGATATTTGATGTCGACTGTATATGGCAAATAAGCCTATAATTTAAAGACAGTATGCGTCATTCACCTATAATTGGTACATCTATGTACCAAAACAAAATAAGTCCGTTAATCTCGTTGCCGTATAGTAAGACCTTTTGACATTTAAGCGTGGCAAATTAAAAGAAAGACAGATGTTTTAAACTGTGTTCTTAGTAAAAGGGCATTGAAAGACTGACCTTTAAAAACTGTACATTACTACCTACAAAAATCCCCTTGCATTAAGACAAGTATTGTGTCGTGTTCTTTAAAAAACTATGACGCAGCGGTCTAACAGCATAGATCCGAAATAAATATTTAAATGACTGTCATAATATTTTTTTCTTGAAGTAAAGATTTAGATATGATGAGTGGTAGTCACGTAGTTCGAAAACTCCTACTTTATAGGTCTTTCTGATTAACTTCGTTGCGGCATTATGACAAATTAAGTCCCCATAGTTTCGCTGAGATTTATTGCTCAGTATTAATACCGTGCGTGCCGCTGTTGATCCTGGAGAACAGGAGTTACAGTGGCGGGTGTGTGGTGGGATAGAGGCAAAAAACAATATTTTACTCTAGGAAAATAATTTTGGTAAGGTAAGTAAAGCAGCATCTCAGCAGACTGGCATTACAGTATCGAGTGACGAGATACGAGACTCACTTGACGCTATGTCAGGTACTGTGTGTTTACTATGTCGTGTCATTAAATATAGTAAAAACGAAATAAATTCTGACAGATGACTTGCACTTGTGTAAATTTATACTTTTATTCCTTACTTTTTGGATACTCATATTAGTATTTATCGATAGCTAGTGGTATAAATTATATTAAAAAACTCTTTTACTTTTGCTTTTCACTTCTCTATTTTTACCATATATAAAATAAATTGAATATATAAACAAATTCATTTTTTAACCCACCCAGATCTAAATTTTTAAAACAAATAATAATGTTCCAAAATTGCAAGAAAGATCTTCATTTTTTTAAGTTATCTTGAATGAGAAAAATATTTTAAATTTACCTATTGGTCTGGGAAAATTGTAATGCACGTATTGGTACAAGTGAACATTGAACAAGAGTGGAGGGATCTTTAATTTACATTTATCAACTAGGAATAATTTTAATATTTCAACGTTACAGAGTAAGCGACTAAAGGTGGATGAAATGAAACAACACAACTACGCGATCAAAATTATTATAATTTAATATTTCTTAAAAATACAAAATTTAAACTAGGCATAATAAAAATCAAACAATATATTTGTTACAAAAATAACAATGTACCGTCAGTTCAACACTTACATATTATTTACTGTGTTACATAATAATTAAATATTCCATTTGATTTCGCTAATAAATAACCACTTGACTTAAATAGTAATACCGATTCTACACAACGAGCTAGGGAATAACATCGATCTCTACGATTTCACTACTCTCACGATACATAATATTCGATTCAAATTATAAACTACATCTATTTAATAACATAGAAGCGATCAAGCAAAATGAAGGAACTGTTGTCGAGTGCACGTGCACTTAACAACTTCATATTCCGTCGCTAGATGGCGTTAAACATTTTCGGTGACGACAACAGATGTCGCTTTTCAGCACTCTGGCTATTTGCAAGCACATTGAATAAATTACACTTATCAAATCTAAAAGTGTTTTGTTTAGTATCAAATACTGACGCCATCGGCGTGTGTAAATGTATAAAAGCTGTTATAATATCATCGAAAAATTGAAAAACCCAAAGTAACCTAGCCCATTCTATGTCCCTATTTTGTGTTGTATAAAATTTGTGTCGTTTGCAAGCGGACCTCGCGTTCCGGTACGATTGTGTCGTTGGTGTTTATTGTGTTGTTTCTGGTGTTGTGTTGTTACGTGTCTAGTACGCGTGGTTAGCGACAAAGAGGCCGGCTTCGGCGCCCACACCTGTTACGGATCCAGCCACGTATTTGCCCATCGACGCCTGACCGTTGGCCTGAAACAAAAGTACATAATATTATATATCATAGCTTTATCACAACTATTAGCTTGTTTGAAAAGATAAAACATATTAAGCCGATCCCAAATATTTGGAACAGGACAAGAGAATGGTGATGAATTTATTAGCATTATCACAAAATAAAGACTATTTTAGGGCCGTAACATTAAGGAAGGATCAAAAATATTTTAATAGTGTAATATTGTCTATACAGTGATATCTGACACTGACATTTCACTTTTACAATTGTTCATATTGTGGATGGAAATTTTGTAATAAATACACATTGGAGATGGCTGTTTAAATAAAAGCTTAAGATAGCTTAACGTTATATTAGTTATCAGCAAGCACGCCAAAATACCTAAATTCGTCACAACACATATTATATTTGCACATTTTCCTGTTTAAAAATAGTTTGTTTTTTTACTAACCAAAAGCAAAACTAACTAAATAAAATAAAACTTAAATCCTCATTTTCACACTTCCTATTGCTGGGCACATGCTCTCATCATCCATGGGCATCCTTTCAAACTGAGAGAGTTCAGGCCTTAGTCCACATTTAAATTAAGAATAAATATTGCAATTTTATATAAAAACAAGACACTAAACGTTTCATTTTGTGAAAAAAGTGAAGTTAAAAGACGCCTCATGAATGGAACAATGAACTGATATTATTAAAATCGGGGTCACCTCTGTGAACTTATGATAACATACAATTTCGACTACATCCAATTTATAATGTTGTATTTTTACTACAATGACGATGTTTTCGACAGTTGCCATAATAAAAAAATGAATGAATGATTTTTTTAAAGAAATGTCTATGCTTAATTAAAAAAAAAATCTAATTAGACTATACTTCCAACCAAAACCTTCAAAGCATCAAGTCTGTTCAGATAAAAATATGTAACGCTATATTTTTGTTTTAGTAGTGAAAAAGAAAGAAAGAAATTTACCGACGTAGGAAACATAATCCGTATATTAAAAAAAAAACATAACGATCAAATACTATCGAATTTAGAACAATAATCGATTTAACAGTCATGTATTGTGCATATAATTTCTAAATATTTATAGTCTGTTAAATACGTCGCATCACTCTTTCCATTAATAATGTAAAATACAATACGATTTTTTTTCATCCGTCGACGGATTTTTTTTCTTACCAAAAATAATGTCACCAACATTTTTCCTGTTTTATTAACATAGCAATGTCGCTATGCTGCATTTACTGGTAAGTCTAATAGTTAAGCAAAGAAAGATACTAAAAATTTGTAAATTTTAATTTAATTGTACATTTTCTTATCTTTTATGGTGTTCGTACTATTGATTTAAAATGAAAGTTATTATGCTGTCTATAAATAAATATTTATACAGACTTACTATGAAACTACGAAACAATTGGTTGAATTTTCGACCCATTCATACTATGAAAATAGTTCAGGAGTCAAAGTTACATTCATACATTCTTCGACTAAATTAATAAAATGAGAAGCATCGCCAAAAATATTTATTGGTCCTTAACAGTCAATGGTTTTGAAATAATATTAGGTAAATAATAGATGATCAGAGTTTACATTAATACGAACGTTTTTTTTTCTCATGCAACATAACTTCTACTTTCTACAGAAATAACTAACTACGAAAACTAACTACTTATAAATTTATAAAAAGAAATGAAAATATTTAAGCATTAATTTTTCCGTATTATTTTTCCCAAACGAAAAATCGAAATGAATTTATTCTGAAATCTTAAGTCCAAAGACTTTTACGATTTCTAGTTTAGATTACTAGCGAATTATAAAGAAAGCTTGTCTTTAAATACATCATTATAAATCCATTAATGAAACACTGACATTTAAAAAATCCCATTTAAAATTTTAAAGAATAAATCTCGCTTCCCTTTAAAACTTATTAATTAAAGAAAATGTTAATTATATTGATGAAAAGGACAGTGATAGCCACATTAATAAAATTATGTGGTACTTATTAAAAACTCCATTTTGAAACTTTTTTGGATGTTACTACTGTTCTATATACTAGGTTAGTACAAGAAAGTTAGGGATGAAATAAGTAACAACACGTCAATATTATTTATTTGAAAATTTTATGGAATGTTAGCACCTTGTAGTAAATGTATGAGCCAGTGTAAAATACACAAAACAGGTATATGTTTTAGATAAAGTCCTTTATCTTGAGTGATAATAAAGGCGTTTTCTAAGCCTATAACGAATTAACTTGCAATTAAAAAAAATACAACAAATACTCTTTTTTAGTTCTAATATGATGCACCTTCAGGAATTTAAATGAGGGAAATTGCAGATAAATATGTCTGTAAATATTATTTAAGGTGGTGAGAAAATAAATTGTCTAGATGCATCATATATTTAAAAGCATAAAACGCCCTTTAAAAATGTTACTGCTTTCTAAGGCATACCATGATAGGATTTAATAATTACTAAACAATGTATAGAATGAATAATCTTCGACAAAATTATTTTCATATTATTTACTTTTAAGACGTAGAGGAATATGTGCAATACGTCCAAAAAACGAAGATTATTCATTCATAATCTAAATGAGCAACTAAGGATTAGCGTTCTACAAATAAAGCAAGGACAACCAACGGGTACAATATTCGAAATAAACTTTTTATTTATTAACAACAATAAACTTACGTACTAAATACATAATGCTGGAAAGTAAGTCACAAAGCCATGCAAATAATTCGTAACTGCTGCACGATTCGAGACGATTATCGATTTAGATTTGAAGTTAACAGGAAACGAATAACAGATGGCGTTGATTGCGCAATAGAGTAAAAAACCATTAAGTCATTGTTCAGTCAAAATTTAAATTTGGAATCCAATTAGTAGGCGTGGGATTTGACGAAGTTGGATTTGGCTGCGGCAAGGGATTCAATAGATCCAGCGACGTATTTGCCAGTTGCTGCCAAACCATTGGCCTATTTGTCCAAAGTGTTTGCCAAACGTTTGACGTTATATGCGATGGTGTGCGTAGCAAGCGGCGCCGTCGATGCAATGTAGAATGTGCGGGTAGGAGAAAGAAAAAATCAAATTAGTACTAATTACTACAACTACAGGTTATAGCACACATTGCCAGTGTTTTGCCAATTGGATTTTCAACTGGCAATGCGTTTTAATACACAAACACAACAAACTAAAGCAATACATATAAAGCTACATGGTTAGTGACAAAAAGTTCTATATCTAGTGTTAAGTAGCATGCAAGTTATGTTAAAAACCTATGTTTTAATAGATGTCCGTTTATATCCACGAATCACTCGAAATTAAAAATGTACGAATACCCATTTTTTTGTTACCGATTTGTGTACTAATATTGCTATTTTTTATGGTTAAGTACAAAGGAAAGTGACTCTAATTCACTTTAAATTTATCCAAGACCCAAACACTATAACTTATTATTAACAAATGCCTAAAATTCCTTCGTTAAGTTATATCTATTCCATCATACCTTAGTCCATCCTCAGCAATATATAAATCAACAGCCCTGCAAAAACCTATTACATCCCTAAGTTATAAAAAAACAGTTTAACACAAATAAGACTATTGATTGAAATACGAAGCACACACCGATTTATTCTAAATGAATTTTGCCACTATTCTATCACACCCACCACCTATCACGTCGCTATCACGCCCCGTCACGGCACCATCATGTCGCTATCACGCCCCTATCACGTCGCTATCACGGCGCTATCACGGCTTACCTTGGCACGCTTGAGCAGCTCCTGTTGTCCGGCGGGCACGTTCTCGGGCTTGCCGGCCCACGCGCGCAGCACGGAGGCCTGGAGCGCGCGCCCGTAGCTGAACGTGAGCGCCCACGGCCTCTTCAGCTCCACAGTGTTGATGGCGTTCAGGTTCACTGAGGCCTCCTCCTCGGACTGACCGCCGGAGAGGAAGGTGATGCCTGCAAATGGAAAAATAGCTTTTTCTTAATTTTTTTTTAAAGTGATATTTTCTGAGTGAGTGAGAATAATATTTCTTAGCTTTAAAATTTTGAGTCGGACCATCAAACGATTACATTTTTATATGGTTTAGATTACAGGAAAGGTTTTTGAATATGCTTATTATTATACAGGATATTACCTAAAGTGATTACAAAACACATAGTACATTTAATACCGATGGTTGTATGGAAAACATCAAAATGTTTATTTTTTTTCGGGATTTTCTTTAACGCCGGGGGTATGTAATCACCTTTGTTATTACCTCCCTTAGGTTCCTTATCACGGTCTGAATACAACCTGAATAGTTTTAGAGATTTTATGAATATGATCTGTGCTGGCATACTGGGCACAGGTCTTCTCTACCATTCAGAGTCGAGGCCTTATTCCACCGCGCTGGCCTGATAGAGGTTGAATATGCATATTATAGTATAATTATGTGTGCAATCTTACCGGGAACCGCGGCGGGCACAGTCCTGAGCAGGGCTGTGACGGTGGCGCGGCCGATGTCCATGGGGGTGTAGGTCTTCTTGCACGACTGGCCGGCAGTCACCTGGAAACAAACGGTTATTAGGTATAGCTAAATTGCTTTTTGTGAAGGAAATCAATAGGGGTAACTACATAATTATAAATTATGGAATACCCTGAGCGAAATAAGTTTATTAAAGGTGTCAACAAAGGATACAAACGCAAAAAAATCTTAATTTCTGTTCCCAGTTGTGACGACTCCGATAAATTCAATAAAAATACAGCTTATTTTACTGATTAATTTTAAATTCATTTCGCTTACTAAACCAGTAATTTATTGAAGTGAAACTTCTTCATCAACGAAAGAAAAAAAAAAACAAAATAGAAATCCGTAACGATTTTCTATTATTTTTATCAAGTACTCCTCCATTATAAACTATGTATGAATATGTAAACTGGTTGCAGGCTACTTACCATGTTGGGTTTGAGTAGCGTTCCCTCAAGGTAGACGTGGTGGTCGCTGAGCGCCTTGTACACGGCGGCGAGGACCACTTCCGTCACCTTCTGGGCGCGGTCGAGGTCGTGCTCGCCTGGGGAAGGAACATACCAGTGTAGTATGAGGAATGGAGTGATGGAATAAATTTACTAAGGGTATACGATCAGCTAGGAAATTATCTAACTAAGGCTTTAGTGTTCTATGAAAATTAGCCAATATATTGACCAAATCTAACGTGAAATTTACATTTAGTTTTATGTAGAATCAATTTCTTAGTATTGTACAATATTTAATGTCCCATACTCGTCGTTATTTTTAATGAGAAAAAATCATAATCCATTGCTTAATGCTATAATATTCTTATAGACAAAACCAATCGAAATAGATCAGGGAATATTGGTGTGAGCAAGCTTTAAATACAAAATATGTCAAATATTATTATCAGTTTTTTCAAGTAAATCTGGTATTATAATTTTACATGAATAGCAACTTACCATCAGGCAAGACCTCGGGCTCCACAATTGGCACGATGCGCTGGCTCTGGCAGATGGAGGCGTAGCGGGCGAGCACGTTGGCGTTCTCCAAGATGGCCTGGTATGAGGGCGTGTTGCGGCCGATCTTCAGCACGCAACGCCACTTGGCGAAGTGGCAGCCGTCCTTCTTGTACTGGGCGCAGCGCTGGGCCAGGTCGTCCAGACCTGAGGGGAGAAGGACGGTGTGAAGTAAGTGTGTACTAATATAATTATGGGGAATAGTTTTAGTTTGGTTAAATGCGTTAGACTAAGGAAATATTAGTTCATATAAAAATATAATTTGTAGTGGAAGGCTATTATAAAATCCACCTAGGATTAATAACAGGGGAGAATCAGTGTTAAATATAGCAAAAAGAGAAAAATATTCATTATAGTAACGTAAAAAAATACAAAAGGAAACGAAAAAGAAAATTGTTGCAAAACACCCAAGTTAGAAAAATTTTGCAGTCTTATTACGAAAAAAAACTACTTCTTCTAGCCAAGCCTCTACGGAGAGGAATAGTAAAAAGTGTCAAAGTTACAGCCGAGATTAAAAATATCATTCAACCGCAGCCTAAATAGAATAAAATTGATATAGGAAATGAAAGGGATCGAAGTACAAAGTCAATTTTAGATTTCGCTTGTCTTAATTTACTTTGTACCTCATAATCTACGCGCAGATGGGAATAACGATTGAATATTAATTTCGATGGCTAATCCAATAAGCCAGCGCATAGCGGGTAAATACAAAAGTATTCAGTCTGGTGATTACGAATTATTATTGAATAATCGATCGATAAGATAAAATATACCATCAAGTAGAGTAATAGCTGTGTTTTTACGTGGCTTTGGAAACGTTGATTACGTTATGAAAAACTTCCTGTATCATATTCTTAAGTAGAGTAATTTAGAGACTATTACACCACAAATCCGTCACTGCAACTGCTTTTCAAAAGAAGCGATCGTGGTACTTATTGACATGACAGCAAACAGTGAAGTTCAAAGAGTCTCTATGAGGACCGAACTTTTCATCATCCAACAACGAAATTCATTAGAAAACGATAAACAAAGGAAGTTGGAAATATTGGTGTTCAATACAATAAACCCCTGGGTTACTTGTATTACTAACATAGATATAAGTAATTATTAAAAAAAGTCTTAGAAATATTTACCACAACAGACCGACTAGGAGTATAGCGTGGTGTAAAATCATTTTTACTCTTTCAAGTGTAACATATTGTAAATTTACGCCGCCTAATTTTTCTCTACATTTATGACGAATTACGAGATTTATAATCTCTGTCTTCAGTTTCAATGAATCATTTTTAGAGGCATGTGTCTTGGCTTCAAAGCTAGTATACCGAATAATCAGCTCATAAAATCATCAAATACGTGCAACCAATTTTTATCATCACATTAAATAACTTTACAATGGCCGTCTTGTTTATTCCCTTAACGAATGTTTATTAGGTCAATAACGGTTAATAATGTCTCGATAATATATAATTTACCAACGCGTGGAATATTTTTATCGCCAGTGGAAAAGTAGATGTGTGATCGGAGAAAATAAAGATAGAGCCAATCAATTTAATTGCAGCAGCTTCTTATCACTTTAGTATAACAATAACTGTCTCTTAGTTAAGCTTACGATTTGGATCAAGCATTTATACTTAAATTTATGTTTTGAAAACTAAGGAAAATATTAAATTAAGGTTTGTCTGTTATATTCGACAGTTGGTTATTATTGTAAAGAAACAGATGATTGTATCATCTACACATATTTGTATTGGATTTGAATATCTTTTAATCAGAAATGTCTTTAAAGTTTTCGATACTTACAAGGAGAAAAACTACAACAATAAAACAATACGGTTTATAATAAGTATGAACAGCATACAAAATAAAACAATAAATATAAATTTCGGCAGAAACAAAAAGCTTATCGCTTTAAGACAACTCTCTGGTTATAAAATTATCTATAATACGGGCATATTGTTGTTATATAAACATTGTCATCTCAAGGTGAATTATGTCAAATAGAGGAATTAAGTGTGATAAATGTGGAAAATTTGAATATCATCACGAGTTGAATTATTTGGTTATATCAATATCTTGACAATATCTAAAACAATAGACGCAGCACGTGAATATTTTTATGAGGCCCAACTCCATTAATTACATTAACAAAAATAAATAGGAAAATAGGCGGTCTTATCTCTTGAGAGCGATTTCTTCCAGACAACCTTTGGAGCTGTTTGGAGCATGTATGGGCATATTTGTTGGTAGTAAAAGTAATGAGCATGAAAGTTGCAGGATGGATAAGCCGAGGAAAGCCAAAGAAAACATGGATGGAGTGCGTTAGAGGAGATATAATATGAAAGAGAAAGGCGTGACTGAAGACATGACGGCTGATAGGGATGTGTGGAAGGATAAAACATGCTGCGCCGACCCCAAATAAAAATTGGGAGCAGGGCAAGAAAATGATGATGAACATTTGAAGCTGTTAATACGCTAGTCTGGAAAAGATAAGTTAATCTCATTACTCCTTACAATTACGGTCGAGCTCCTCGATAAAAACGCGCGTTCACGACCACGAAATAATTTTAGGGTATTTTTTTCTATAATTGTTAATTACGAATAAAAAGAGTAAAAAGAGTATTACTCTATTTATGATCCTTAGCTACATATACTGCACCGCATTTTTTATTCGTCTACCGGATAAAGTCTATTTGTGGTAATCATCAAGTAATCATTTGCTCTGTGGTGGTAATTCATCTTCGCTCAAGCATAGTGCAAAAAGCAACATAAGATGTAGTTTTCTATTTTGATAAACCGAATTTTTATGTAGTATAATCGCATCATCATCATCATCAGCCTATCCCACCTTGTGTAACTTAAATCTGGGTAAAATCTATTTCATATCGAAACAAATGCTTCCAAATACGTGTCATATCAGCTTGGTTACACACTTATATTTACTTTTGGTACATAAAACTATGGACCCGCGAACCCTGACCTTTAATCAGTCGAATACGATGACGTTTGTGATCCGGAGGGGCTCGGCCGCTTATCATCATTACGATAGCCGGTATCAACGCCCACTTTTAGTAAACAAGTCAGACCGGTTTTGAAATATCCGCTTACAACATTAGTACAGTCTGTGGCAAGTTGCTATTAATGAAATTCTGGAATGCAATTAGAACTGGCTAGTTTTAAACCAGAAAGCGACTGGATCCATTATGATAGGTATTCAGGTACTGTAATGGCGTATAGACAAATGACAATCAAGCAGTTTCGAAATTTAAAATAATAACGCGATAAGATATAGCAATGACAATGTTATTAAAAATATTTACACCACAATACGACTCGATGTTTCATCATTCGTAGGTAATCTACGTGAAACAACATTAAAATTTGTTGTGTTACTAAGCCAAAATTGAAATTAAGCATTATAATGTTTTGTTCGCTGTTATGATGTATTTAAGTTCGAAACCTTCAACAGTACTAAATGCATGTTATTGTCAAACGAACCGTCAATTCCATATCCTTTAAATTATTCCCCGATCGTTCGAACAATAACAATATCCTCATATATAATAACTACTTCAAAAGCAGTAGGATTTTATTATGCAAATATAAATTCCACATATCTTACGAAAACAATTGAAAATCGACGGACATACTAACAATTCTAGAACAAATTCAAACTTTGAAAGACTGGCCACTCAAATCTGCAGTAAAAACTTTTTGCTGCCAATCCAAATCTGTTATAAAAACTTTTTGCTACCAATCAAAATACGAACAATATAGGACTTACCTTGTGTGGTGCACTCGTCTTCAGATCCGAAGAGCGGGACGACACCCTTGTCGACCTTGATGCCGGGGATGATGCCGCGCTTCTCAAGGAGGGAGACCAGGGGGGTGCCATCATCGGCCTTCTGGTACAGAGTCTCGTGGAACAGGATCACACCGGAGATGTTCTCAGAGAGGGCCTGGAGACAAACAATCGAATTTATAACTCGTATTCTTCTAATGAAAAAGGCGTGAGTCTACAGCGATAACTTATCATGCGTTGATTAAAAAGTCATAGAAAATTACTTCATGTAAATCTTAAACGTGCAGATTTCTTCACGATGTTTTCCACAGTATTAAAGTGAATGACAATTTTGCTAAGAATACAACCAAAGAACCATAGAAGGACGAAAACGTTTTAGTAAATTATTGTCAATGTTTTGGAAAGTCAACATTAGGTCTAGGCGATTTTCAAGTCGGATAAAGATTTGTAAAGATAAGATGTATATAAAATTTTATAAGGATTTACCCAACACGTTCTCCTCACGTGTAACGTGTAAATAGAATCTAAAAATATATATTTTTCTAAACACACGTAAAACAATTATATAAGTACTGGCCACAAACCGAAGCGCATGTAAGATTCGTGCCAAATATTCTACTCGGCATGGCACGTGACTTTTTAAATAAATCATTCATACGACAAACCGATATCTCACCTGAAGGAATGTTATGCTCGTTTTCATCATCATTAACATGAGAATATGTCTACTTCTATACCTAGGAGTCTCTTTCAAATAATACGCTATAAAATCGTAAGAAACAATTGGGGTGTACTAAAGCAAGTATTGTTATGCTTTGGTAATTCTTTAAGATCGTAGAACTGCGTTAGTCCATTTATAGACATCATTGAGGAGTTTTACTAATTTTAAAACAGTACTATCCCTTTGGACATAAATAAGTTAATCAATAAAAGAGACCAAATCTTAGATAAATATTAATCTAAAGACTTTGGCGGATTCTAGGACCTCCACAAAAAATTATAGAAGAGACAAAACTTTCATAGATTCTGCGTCATATACTTTAGTATTTAGTCATGCTGTGACGACAACATTTCAAAACAGTTATTCTAGGAACGCATACGTGACTAAAAATACGCAACCGTTTGAAATATTAAGGAAGATCGATTTTTATCGGGTGCTTTCATGACTTAAAGTGCGATTTCCTTGTATACACAACACGCTAATAGGAGTCAACGATGTCTAAATCACGTAGGCTTTTTATATAAAAATAATATCCAGCTATGTAATAGGATTTTATGCTCTTTATAACCACGGCATCAGTGTATAGCGTACAATAAAAGAGTTCTGAATACGATTCTAGGGAATCATTATAGCAATAGCGGTATTTCCGTAGAAGGTGAAATGTTTAATTTATAATTATTTATCGTGGGGTCAGTATGTTCTCATTAATATGACATATTGCTTTTGTTTAATAAAGATTTTAGGCTTAAAGAAAAAAATTCGAAATTTAGTAAGGTAAGGTGGAATTTAGGCATTTTTGGAATTTCCGCCACAGCACTAAGATACTTATTAAAATAAATGTAAAACCTTCCCGAATAGGCCCGCTTCTGTGTAAAGGGTAACGAGAAACATTGTTGTAGACATAAAACTTGTTATGACGGTACTAAAAATCGACCAAAACAATATTGAAATGGATAATTCAGAAGTTCCAAGTGACCCTGATTGTACTGTGTGAATTGTCAATGGAATGCATTAAATGAATTTAATTGAATGTCAATATCACTTAAAAGCTACGCAACTTCGTATAGAGAAGCTATGTAACATTATATTCGTGTATGACGCTTTATTATTGGAACGTTCAATTCACTATGAATGAAAATATTTCGTTCATTCAGTAACCGAATTGAATGATTACAATTAGTGTAATATAAATGATTACGACCTATAACATACCTAGTGAGACGTAATCTTTAAGGTAGTGAATTTCTATTGCCTAACTCTGGCGAACTCTGAAGTTAATCTTCCGAGGTCTGATCAGGCAATATGAATATTTGCGTGCAAAATCTACGATATTATTTATAGCCTAATGCATTTTGAATTGCGATTTAATGACAACGTTGGCGCTTGCATATTCTAGATAACCTAAATACATAATACCTTGCACACTCATTTCTGCACTCAAGTTTCGCCATTTTAGTCCTACGTAACTAGCTGTATCTATTGTCTGGTCTATTTCGCACATTTCGAGACTACGTACTGAGAATTTTTTAAAGAAAATAAAGCTAAATTCTATACTAGATATAAATGTATATGTATGTACGTACCGGGTCTGAGCTGAACAACAGCTGACGGTATTTGCGACGGTTCTCTTCTGTGTTTTCAACGCCAATGTCTTGGAGGCGTTTGCCCATAGTACCTGTGTATCATAAGACATACGGTCAAAATACATTAAAAACACTAAAATTAAAGTTATTATTCATTGTTAACTCTCTCAATGGTAGAGGAGACCCGTGCTCAGCAGTGGGCGTATATGGGTCGATGAAGAAAAAGAAGAAGATTCATTGATATAATACAAGAAAGTGAGGTCAAAATAAGCAAAGGTGTAATTTTTTCAATATAAACATATGCTCTAAAATAAAAAGTTTTTAAGTGCTTTGTACTATTTAGATTTCGAAATTGAAGATGTTACAAATTACACCCTAATATGATTCGCGGCTTTCTATTGGCTAATATCACTAATATATAAACCATATTTTTTTTCAGAATATCAAGCGGCCTTTGATGCATGACAAGTTACACGATCTTGCTCTTTTATGAGCTCTCACACCGCGCAATTAAGTTTCTCTTCAAAAATGTCAGTAATTGCAAGACTAAGATAAAATTAACAAATCTATTTTATCATAAAATAATTATATTTAACAACTAATATTGATACCCATATATTGGATAATCTGCTAAAATGGAGAGGGGATAGGCCACAGGTGAGCAAGTTTTTAGTGAACTTGTTTCTCATTACATCCTCATTAAAAACCTGGCATTGACAATAGTCAACCAAGTCAACTGCATACCAAATTATGAAAACATGATTACACCATTGACTAAATGACCATACTTCATCTCTCCACGACCATAAGATGGCCTGGTAGAGAATGCCACAGGCCTTAAGTCTGCCTATATACAGTTTTGTGTATGAAGATTTTTGAATAAAATAATTAAATGCCATAAGCCTTAAACAAAAATATATAAAACAAAAGTGTTACATACCGGTGGACTCATCAGCGGCAAGGATACCCTTGCCGGGAGCGACGATCGCCTGAGCGATCTTCTTCAGCTCATCCTGAAGCTCGGGAGTAGGGTATTGGAAATAGGTGGTCATTGTGGCTGAAACAAAAGAAATATGTTAGTTTATGCGATGATGTCACAAAACTAATACTTTATAACACCCTAATATTACAAAGTTGAAAGTTTTGATGTAATAATTTTGTTAAATTGTAACATTTTCATCATCTGAAATTTGGAGAAGTTGAGCCCCTGCATTAATATATAGGCTACTTTATATCCTAGAAAGTCTGATTAAACTCATATTATACCGCAAGGTACAACTAGTTAGTTGTGAATATGTGTACAATAGCATTAGGTCTACATTATTAACATGTCTATAAAAGGCAGTTCCTGAACTACAACAGAAAGAAATGTCACTGTCATGTGGTTTTAAAAATATTAAAATAACAAATTGGTTTATATAGCACCACCTACCCAGTATCAATTAGAATATAAAAAAAAATATACCAATGAATCTAAAACCTACGAAACTCTAATTATATAACTGTTGCCAATAAATATAATTAAATAGTAAGTAAATACCTTATAAACTAAAATACATAGCATGCAGTATCTTAATTAAATATAAGTGAAACACTTGGCACTCCTCCACCTTCTAAATTGTCAATTTGGCTCAATTGAATGTACAACATTGTTTTTGCTTTCATCAGAAGTATTAGATAACATAATGTCCTGATTGACCTAAAAAATCTTTGCAATGACCTTCACATGCTAGTTTCTGTTACAATTTATAATGAGAAATTTCTAAGGAGTGTAATCTGCCATCCAGCACTAGGGAATTATGATGGACTAAAGCCTAAATCCTCTGTTGTAGTGGAAGCCCATTGGGGCATAAAAAAACTGATAATGATGATATTTAGTTTTCCACCATTTAATTAATTGAATTAAGTAGGTTTGCTACCAATTTGTAAAGAAATATTAGCATCAGTCATATTACAGTCTATAAAGATATGAGTTGATGCAAATTATATCCAAATGCTTGGAGGATTGTAATAAAGTTAAAATGCAATTTGGTACCAGAAGACAAGCAGGACAAAATAACATTATCAGATATAATATCCATAATATGGACTCTGACTGGAATGGGGATGTAAGGGAGTACGACTAACAGCTTAGTGCGCCAAGCCAACCTCTCCTGCACGTGGTACATCCTGCTGACCAACAAACGAGGCTCTGGCGACCGACGAACGGCGGTATATCTGTTCCGAAACTCCACAGACCGGTGACGGGCAGCAGCGTCACCGGTGCGAGAATCACTGCGATCGCCAACCCGCCTGCCCAGCGTGGCGATTATGGGCAAAATCCTTTTTATGGTGAAGCGCACACAACGGCCCCCAGTTCCCGGTAGCCCCGCTATTCCTGGCAATGGCGGCGGCCATGGTTCCGGCGGGGCAGGGGGTGCAAAGAATCCCCGGGTTACGGTAGGCCGCTATAACCGACTGACCTTGGCAACGTTTAACGGACGCACGCTACGGCTCGACGAGCATCTGGCTCAACTAGAGGAGGAGCTGAAATGCATGAGATGGCATATTCTAGGGCTGAGTGAAGTCCGAAGAGAGGGGGAGGACACTGTAACCCTGGAGTCGGGCCATCTCATGTATTTCAGGGAGGGAGACCAACCATCCCAAGGCGGCGTCGGGTTCCTGGTCCATAGGAGCCTCTCTGACAACGTTGTCGAAATCTCCAGTGTGTCGACGAGGGTAGCGTACCTTGTGATCAAATTAACGGAGAGGTACAGCCTCAAAGTCATCCAAGTGTACGCACCGACCTCGACTCACTCGGACGAGGAAGTTGAAATTATGTACGAAGACATCTCAAAAGCCTTACATACCACCTTAAAGGCCCACTTCAACGTTGTCATGGGGGATCTTAATGCTAAAGTGGGAGTACAATCTAGCGGCGAAACGGTAGTAGGACCCCACGGATTTGGCAGCAGAAATCATAGGGGACAAATGCTCGTCAACTTCCTGGAGCAAGAGGGGCTCTTCTTAATGAACTCATTCTTTAAGAAGCAGCCCCAGCGGAAGTGGACGTGGCAAAGTCCCGACGCTATGACCAAAAATGAGATTGACTTCATCATGACCGATAAAAAGCGTATATTTAGAGATGTCTCAGTGATCGCTAGGTTCAAAACCGGAAGCTATCACCGACTCGTCCGAGGCACTCTAAATATAAATTACAAGCGTGAACGAGCCCGAATGATGAAGTCAACGCTCCGACCAAATCTGCTCAAATCCGTGGTAGGATCTGAAGCCTTCCAGATTAAATTGGAGAACCGTTTCGCTGCCCTGGAAACCACAAATGACATTGACCAGGAGCTCGGCCAAGTGGTGGGTATCCTCCGGGAAGAGGGGACGAAGTTTTGTAAGACGCCACATACCTGTAAGAGGTCCAAACTCTCAGCAGAAACTCTGCAGCTAATGCAGCAGCGACGCGAAGACCCCACTATCGCTCCGTCAGATCGGCGGGCTTTGAACAAGAACATTTCAAAGCTAGTAAGACGTGACCTCCGAAGCTCTAATACACGCTCCATTAAGGAAGCTATTGAGCAAAATCGGGGGTCCAAAGTTTTTGTTCAAGCTCTGAATCGAAGCCATCTGACGAAGTTGCGAAAATCTAGTGGAGAAATCGTCGTTGCTAAGCCGGAGATTCTCGCAGAGATACAGGACTTTTACGGTGATTTATACACATCACATGCGTCCCGTCCCTCACCCGAGAGTGAAGACCCGAGAGCCACCTTAACCCGCCACTTTTCCGAAGAGCTGCCAGAGGTCAGCCTAGACGAGATCGAGATCGCTCTTGGGCAGCTTAAGAACGGAAAAGCCCCCGGAGAGGATGGAATCACTACGGAGCTCATAAAGGCTGGCGGAGTTCCTGTGCTAAAACAACTCCAGCGCATATTTAATTCCGTCCTCTTTTCGGGGAGAACTCCGAAGGCATGGAGCAGAAGTATGGTCGTCCTGTTCTTCAAAAAAAGGCGACAAAACTTTATTGAAGAACTATCGGCCCATCTCCCTGCTCAGCCATGTCTATAAGCTGTTCTCAAGTGTGATCACGAACCGGCTCGCGCGCAGACTCGACGAGTTCCAACCTCCCGAACAGGCCGGGTTTCGAAGAGGATATAGCACCATAGACCACATCCACACAGTGCGGCAGATTATACAGAAAACTGAAGAATATAATCAGCCCCTGTGTCTCGCCTTTGTGGACTATGAGAAGGCCTTTGACTCTATCGAAATCTGGTCTGTTCTGGAATCTTTGCAACGGTGCCAAGTCGATTGGCGATACATCCAGGTGCTGAGATGTCTGTACGACGCTGCCACTATGACCGTCCGAGTACAGAACCAGCAGTCTAAACCAATTCCAATGCATCGAGGAGTGAGACAAGGGGACGTTATTTCCCCGAAATTGTTCACAAATGCATTGGAAGATATGTTTAAGACACTGAACTGGAAAGGACGCGGCATAAACATAAACGGCGAGTACATCTCACACCTGAGATTTGCAGACGACATCGTCATCGTGGCTGAAACCGTCAAAGATTTGCAACAAATGCTGTCTGATCTAGCTTATTCTTCAGCACGCATCGGTCTCCGGATGAACTTGGACAAAACCAAGGTCATGTTTAATCGGCAGGTTATTCCGGAACCGATAGCAATAGATGGAGTAACTCTCGAAGTTGTTCCAGAGTACATTTACCTTGGTACAATTATACAAGTAGGTAGGAGCAACTTCGAGAAGGAGACCCAAAGAAGAATACAGCTGGGTTGGGCAGCATTTAAAAAAACTTCGTCGAGTCTTTTCGTCACCCATACCGCAAAGCCTAAAGACAAAAGTCTTCAATGAGTGCGTCCTACCTGTCATGACATACGGAGCCGAGACGTGGACACTGACGGTGCGACTGGTCCACCAACTCAAGGTCGCTCAGCGAGCAATGGAGAGGGCTATGTTAGGAGTTTCTCTGAAGGATAGGATCAGAAATGATGTTATCCGACAGAGAACTAAAGTTACCGACATAGCCCTGAAGATCAGCAAACTGAAGTGGCAGTGGGCGGGTCACATCTGTCGCAGAACCGATAACCGTTGGGGTAAACGTGTTCTGGAGTGGAGACCGCGGCTCGGCAAACGTAGTGTAGGACGCCCTCTGGCTAGGTGGGGTGACGACATCCGCAAGGTGGCTGGCAGCGGTTGGATGAGGAGAGCCGAAGATCGAGCCCAGTGGCGTGCCATAAGAGAGGCCTATGTCCAGCAGTGGACGAATTAAGGGCTGTTGATGAATATGGACTCCATCCTAAATAAAATAAAAAAAATTGGTACTAGTTGAAGTTGAAAATAAATTTCTTCAGAGATAACTACAGTTCTGTTTATTCTAATGACATTTACTTAACCAGTATAACTGGTTTACAATCATTCCAAACATATGTACATCTCATTAAATTTGTAGGTGTGTCTTGAGGAAAACAAATATATAAATAATTGATCAAGATATTTGAGTAAAATATCAAAATCTTTCAATATGTTTTTTAAAAATAGATATAATAATAAAATTAAATCTATTTATTAATTCTGTTACATAGTAGTTTATGTATCAAAAGAAATGTTATCTTATTATAGTTATAATATGATTCACAGAAAAATATTAAAGCTTTTCCCTCTTTCCAAACTACTGGGTTGTTGTGGAAATTTGAAACTAAATAGATTGAAACATTTTGTGTGATTTTTTAAATCAGTTGTTTAAATAACTGTCTCAACAATTGACTTTATTTCTGAAAATAAAACGTTGGGCTGGAAATTTCCAAATATTTTTATAAGAGACACTTTAAATCAAATTTACAAAGAATATCTTGCATAAATAAATTATCACAGTAATGATAATTTCATTTTAAATCTTATTTATGGGTAGAAATATATTTTTTTAAAGGTTTGCTTCACTTCTCGTTGAAGGAAAAGGAATGATGATGTTCAAGAATTACTTGTAAAGAATTTATGCAACAATATCAGATTCATTATGTTAGGATATTGAATTAAACAATATTATAAAATATATAATATGTGCTAGCAGTTAATCTCTAAACTTAGGTGAGATGTGTAAAAATTATTGAGAAAAACGATATTAGTCCTACCCTTGGTCCCGAAACCCGGCATCCATCCTGACTCCGGCGGACCTTTGCCTTTGCCTTTTCCTTTTGGAGGCATTGTAAATGTTTAAAAAAAATTATAAACTTAAAAATAACTTATACTCGACATAATAATATATCAAAACTCACCAAAATTTCCAATTGTTTTCGAATATTCAAAATTGGAATTACGAGATAAACGTCACGTAGTATGACATGAATAGTGTTGTATTATGTACACTAGTATTCAAAATATTATATGCATAAGTTGCGAAAAATCGACTACTTGTAAAATAATAAACAAAAAAAATTTTTGTAATTATTATACGCAATTTTATTATGCATTTTTCTTCTTTAATCACTAAGATATCCTATTGACGAGTTTATGACCTTGAAAGGTCAATGACGTATTTCACTTAAATGCGAAGACTTTTAATGAATAAATCTTATTTCTTATTAGAAAATTGATATTTTACCATTATAAAATTAATGTTGATTTGAGTAGAGTAGAGATGGTACCAGATAATCGTTTGATAAGTGATAATTAAGAAAAAATAATATTCTCATTTAAGAGTAGTTATCCCAATATCGTTACATATAAAATATTTTTTTTTAATTTCCCCCAATGTATCACTTAATTCTGTTACTGAAATTAACAATAATTAACATACACCAACTTTCAATAATTATTGTGAAACGCGCAATTCATACATAAAATTGTTATTGCAGCTTATGAAATGAAATATCTGCTATTTTCTCTCGTAGCATAACAAATAAAAATAGATGGTACAAGAAAAATAAAATATGTAAAAACTATTGATTTATAACCTAATAAAAAAAATCAAACCTTTGAAGTTACTTAGTTTTCTCAACATATAGCTTATTTATTTAATATAAATGTATAGAAAGCAAAAATAAAAAAGCAATGAACTTGAGAAAGTTTGAATATCACTTACATTTTTTTAGTAGATATTACACAAAACAAGAGACACTCCCGAACTGCTACTGCGTTGGTAGTGCTGTCAAAGTAATAAGTCGAAGAGAGGACAAACGGAAAGGTCGTTTGAAGGTCTGGTGATAGCGCAAGGCAATTTTAAACCATCGATTTGTATGCCATCTAGCGGCATTATACATTACTAAATACTATGCCACGCAAGTAATTGATGACGTGTTATTATTGAATAGTTGTGGACAAAAGCTTTAAGTATAAAATCCTAGATGGCGCTGTACATATTTCAACAAACATTAAATTTTAACTATTATTTTTAAAAGTAAATGCCTTAAATTTGACCCCGTAGAGAATTAGTCTTAATGTGCAGATATTTACTTATGTAAAATTGGTACAAACAGATATTTATTGTTCATACCAATTATTACACGGGGCGTTGTCCATAATAATAACGAAGATTTTTTCTAATATATTTTTTAATAGAATAAAATTTCCACAATTACTATTTGAGACTAAAAAACTAACGGAGAGCGGCTATAATAAGGTACAGATGCCTTCTTAACAATTGAGAGCCCAATGCGCAGGTTTAGAAAAATTTATACACGTAAAAATATCCAAACACCGAAGTCTTAAACATGCAAGTTTTCTCATATCTTTCCTTACCACATAAGCGCACAATAGAAGTGAAATACATACTTCAAGATTAAACATAAGCGATTACGAACCCAAATACAATTAAGAAGTAAACACGCGAAACCAACCGACCCCTATCAACCGCGATAACATTATCAAAATCATTTGCTTGCCGTATGATGTTAATATCTTAGTTGTAGCTGTGTCTTGTTATTAATCAGGTGATTATTCGTATTAAAAAGTATTTTTAATTGACAGTAAAGTGATAATATTGCTCCTAACAGTGCTGTGCTGTGAAAATGGAGTATCAAATTGCAAGAGACTCCAATCTTTCAATTGGCATACTATTGCCGAATCGCTTGCTATTTAATAGCGAGTTTTTAATTGTGTATAGTGAAGGAATGTGTGGGAAAATGTTTACATTTTATCATCAGCCCGTATACGCCCTTAACGCTGGGCACGGCGCTCTTCTACAGCTGAGAGAACTTTAGGCCTTGGCTAAGAAATTTTTAAGAACTTTTAGGCGTGAATGTTTCATCACGATGTTTTCCTTTAACGTTAAAGTTTAAAGTATACCTTAAAACAGCCAAATTAAGGTTACGAATGGTTACGTGCCTTTTTTATCTAGCTATAAATTCTTCCAGACATTCACTACAAATAATCGCCTCACGTTCCATAAGAACCACAAAGTTTAAAGTTTGTTAAATCGCGATTTTTCCTCGAAAACCCGTTTTATTATCTTCATAAATGAAATCTTGGCCAATAATTTTCAGAATGCCGACTTACTTCTCTTATCCCGACTCTGCTCTGCAGGAAGAATTACGAAAGACTGCAGAAGCGATAGTTGCACCCGGAAAAGGAATCCTTGCCGTCGACGAAGCTAATGGTATTTCATTGCTGAATAAATCATAGTCTGTTTTAAAACTTGCAAACTGTAACTTCTGAGAAGCGTCTTTACTCTGCGTTTGATGCTTCTTACATTCTATGTAAGAATAACTTATTAATTTAGTTATTATAGTTACCCTCCCAGTAAAAAGCATAAGGTTGTCAATTTTGTATTTTTTTCCTTGCTTTTGTTAACTCAAATTCTCTATGCATATTAAAGACGCATTTTTCCAACCATGTAACATGAGTGGGATTAAAACACTCGTCACTTGATTTTTTGTTAACACAATACCCTTCTTTCCATCAAAAGCGGCGTTGTTACATTGCCGTATTGGTAAGATGGAAATATACGAAAAAATGAGCAAAAGATTTGTTTTTTTCTTTTTTTCACAGAGGGTATTGGCAAACTACTCGCTGCCGTTGGACTAGACAACACAGAAAACAACAGAAGAAGGTACCGTCAGCTGCTCTTCACTTCTGACAACGTAAGTAGTAGATTTATGCTTACAAAGCTGATTGAGTTTTATATCCATTTCTTGAGTTACATTATCAACCCTGTTGTACCGGCCAAATTATACTTAAGATTTAATTAAGGTGACTACCAAGTACAGTAAACCAAATTTAAAAAAATCTGGGCTAAGACTAAAATATTCATAAAATAAATAAATATGACAATCTTATTAACTTTTGCTATTTTTTTTAAAGCATTTATCACACTAATTTCAGGCCTTGTCCGAACACATTTCGGCAGTAATTCTGTTCGACGAGACGGTATACCAGAAGGCAGATGACGGAACTCCATTCATAGAGTTATTGAAGAAGAGGAACATTATACCAGGCATTAAAGTTGACAAGGATGTCGTACCGCTGTTCCTTTCACAGGACGAAGTAACTACACAAGGTACAGTACATTATTACATTTTTGTTGTGGAGTAACTTGTCACTGGATGTCATATAGAGGTGTTTACAAGCTTCAATCCCTCAGACGGTCTCTCGTTATGTTTTATTTGTATAAGAAATATTGTTGGGGATCCATTAATGTTATATGTTAACGCGATCTAGAATCGTTTCTGCAAACAAATATGAAGTCAACCCTAGAAAAATAGAATTTGGAAGCAAAAGAAGGAATTATGAGGCAACTATGAAATACGATACCGGCCTTTTTGTAAACATCTACAATGTGATGAATCTTATGTTTTACAGTGTTATAGAAACGAAAAACTAAATGTTTCAGGCCTCGATGACCTGGCGAAGCGTTGTGCTGAATACAAGAAACAAGGATGTCGTTTTGCCAAATGGCGCGCTCCTCTCAAAATCGGAGACAACACTCCGTCACTACAGGCTATTAACGACACAGCTCAAGTGCTGGCAAGATACGCATCCATCTGTCAGAGTGAAGGTCTGGTCCCTATAGTGGAGCCTGATGTTCTGTTGGACGGTGAGTAAATAGATCTTGTACTAAAAGTTGAGAAGAACTAAACAATGATAGAAATTATGAAATTATTATCACATAAGAGTCAAAGAAATTAGACGTGTGAAAATAAAGTACTATTCCTGTATTTGGTAATGTGCTATATATTATTCTTTTTGAAATAATTGAGCAGCAAACTCGTAGTCTTCTTCCTATTCTTGAAGATTTTATAATATACCTGGCTAGATGCATGTAGTTTTCAACTGATCTAAATTTGTCATTCTATTTCTCCTAGGTGAACATGACATTGAGCAAACCCAGAAAGTAACAGAAGTTGTTTTGGCGGCTGTTTACAAGGCTTTGAACGATCATCACGTGTTCTTGGAGGGAACGCTGTTGAAGCCAAATATGGTAAGATGATAGACATATTCTTAATCAAAAATGTTTGCGTGATTTAAAAATGTATTTCATTTTTTTTTAAACATCATTTCAGACTGGGAGTAAACTAGTGAATAATTTATATGATGTCTTTATGTGACATCGGCACAACTCATAATTTCCAATACTTAATTAAGTGCTATATTTTTCGATATATCAACGAACTATCTCATTACTCTGGAGTATTTGCGTTATAAAGACGCCTTATTTATTAAACACGCTTTAAGTGACCTGAATGAATAATTATTGAAGTTTGTTAGCTTTTAATTAAAATTGGAACATCTTTTGCTAGGTGACCCCAGGCCAAGGATGTCCTAAAAGGAATACTCCAGAGGAGATAGCTGTTGCCACGATTACAGCACTTCTTAGAGGTGTACCAGCGGCAGTACCAGGTTTGATATTTAATTCTTTACATTGTATTTTAAGAAGTATTCTTTTAAAATTATAATTGTAGCATAAACTGAACTGACATGGCATACATAGCTTCACGCTTGTATTCCCCGAAAGAATAGATACAATTGCATTTCTGGACCCAAATTTCGACAATGTATTTCATACAATATTATTATAGTGAGCCTATTGCAAATTTCGGAACACAATTGAAGACTATGTTCTGCAATTGAGAATTTCCTAAAGAAAATCCCAATAACACTTGGCTGAACTTTGAGATACGAAACCACGAGGCAGTCTTTTGTTTTTTCTTACTTTAAATATCAAAAAGGAATGTCGCCGTTCAGCAGATTGGTTCTATATCGAGGCGCTTTTGATAACACATATATTTGTAGGTTAAACAAATACTGGTTCTATCGGGGATTGAAACTTTTCAATCAAAACCTCAGAAGCATTCTGAACAATGTAGTCGTATTTGAATAGAAACGAAGGATGAGAACGAAATGAGTATGAAAGTACAATATTTACTTTTCTATACGATTATGAAACCCGCAAAAACTAACCCGCACTAGGCTAGCGTGGTGGTCTAAAGCCAAAACCCTCTCAGTTGTATAGGAGGCCCGTTTCCAGCAGTGGGACGTATCCATATACGTCCATACTGATTATGATGATTTTGAAACCATATTAAGGCGTTGTCGAAAAAGCAAATCCATCAAAATCTTGTTTCAATCCCTTTCAAGTTAGTAAACTGGAGTGAAGTATGAACATACATATTTCTTCACAAAAGGGTCAAAGGTAAGTCTTCTGAATTGAATAACTCATTTCCATTACAAACGAAACAAAAATAAATGGGCAAAAAGTGTTGACGGTGTTGCCGTGGCTCGAGATTTGTTGTTTAAATTAAAATTGTGTTCTTTTGTATTGTAGGGATTTATTCCCCTTCTGTTGCAATAATAATCCTGTTGATGGAAAATTGAATCGTTTATTAAAATTTATAATCATAAACTTATCTATACAAAAGAATATTTTTGGTTTTTTTATTTATCTTTGCTTTGCAAGCTAAGAGAGATTGGTCTACGATGCAAGCTTTTTATGGTTTGTTGAATTCCATTTGCATTTAAATATTTATTGAGGACTCTTTTAAATGCGAGTGTTCCCATGTAGAGTCAATCGCGACTTATTAATTCTTTCTGATCTTTTAATTCGGGTCTGTGTTGTCTTGTATTTTAATGTAAGATCGAACTATTTTGTGACTGATTTGTTGATTTTCACAATATTATTCTTTGCCGTTTAGATGGGCTATGATTCCTATGACTATTAATTTGATTAACTTATTAATAATTATGTTGTATTTTGAAGGAATAGCCTTTCTTTCCGGCGGCCAGTCTGAAGAAGAAGCTACGTTGAACTTGAACGCAATCAACCAGGTCGGTTCTAAGAAACCCTGGGCCCTGACATTCAGTTATGGCAGAGCTCTCCAGGCATCCGTTTGGAAGACTTGGGCCGGAAAGGATGAAAACGTTTCAAAAGCACAACAAGAATTATTGAAAAGGGCTAAGGTATGATAGGTTTTAAGATCATAAAATTTATGTCCTTTTTTTAAATGGTAAAACATAGAACATTTTACTCCTGTGGTTTACATAGAGAGATACCTAATATACATGGAAGGAACTAGCTAAGATGCTATGGGATAAATCCTATTAAGGTTATGACATGGGTTAGTTCATCACAAAGAAGCTACCTAGTAACCCCGCAGCACAATTATTAGCCATTTGAACTAAAGGCCTCGGGATCGCAAGAACCATGGAAACATGAGAAGGTTGAAGTACCGAGTCGCTCAAAAACTATTGAGATTTTCTATTGGAAAATTCTCAGTAACAGCACTGAGTCCAGGAGAAAGCCTGGTAAAAGGCAATAAAATTACCTCATGTTAGGCGGCTCGTAAAGGACAACTAGCAAAACGTTGGTGCAGAAATACACCTCTGTTCACTTCTTGGATAATACAGGCGTATTTATCAAGTATCTCTCCACTTCCTAGAGAATATAAATAAACAAATACACCCAACAGTCACATACATAGTCCTGACCCCACACTAAGATACGAGTCTTGTGTCGTGGGTATCAGAAACTACGAGAGACTTTTCGGTCTCACAGACACCCAGACCCGAAACAAATATTTGTGGATCACACAAACATTTGTCTCAGTGCGGGGATCCAACCCGCGGCCGCTCGTTTCGCAAGCTGGTGTCCAGCCAACTGCGCCAAGGGGCTGTCAAAATATGTACTTGTACATACTCGTATTTTCCAAGTTTCCATCACTTCTATTTATCTAGTTTATACATTGATGTTTACTTTTGTGTTTCAGGCGAATGGTCTCGCATCTCTTGGGAAGTACGAAGTTGGAGTGGTAGCATCGGTAGCCGGCGACAAGTCCAACTACAGCGCAAATCACAAATACTAAATTTCAAATAAAATAGTATAAAGGATGGCTGTTTTTCTTACTATCGTAATTTCAATGGTCGCAATGTAATATGTGAAACTCCGGTACGTTAATTTGGGCCAACCACACAAGAGCTCGTTAAATCTTGAAAATTTAATCATTTATGCATTTTTGTAACCGTCGAAGAAATTATCAATCTTACACGCTGGCCTACTACGCCTTACATAACTTCGAAAAATCAGGCGCGTGTGGCTGGGGTTTGAACCCCCGACCGACGAGTATCTGGAAGTCATCACTACTTACGCACACTAATACCATATCAACAAAGATACAATCTAAAATATACTTCACTTTATTAATATCACAAATTCCCAATAAAGATTCTATATTCCGCCTCTTATTTTTATCAGCATTACATTGATTCCTTCACTCAATGCTTCGTCACGTTTCGCATAAATTCTAATGCTCGGAGATCTGAAAGACTGTCGATGTTTGGTGCTGAGTGCTGTGTCTATGAATAATGGAATAGCTTTCATGAGCTATGCTGTTACCGTTGTAAATACTGGACGGCGCATCTGTAATTGAGCATTTAGAAGTGTTATTGTTGCTTTGAACCAGTATTTCTTGGTTGTGTATGCATTAATACACTTAAAATATATCCTGTGTAACTATATATGGCTGCCGAAAACTTAGGTAAAAGTTACAGTGATCATTAATACATTAACGTCTAAAAGATTCTGTCTATTGTCTGTATTAAATGTTGGTGGCGATTAAAAAAAACATCATTTTTTATATGTTTTGGTGTCAATGTATTTATTTATTTATTGCTTGACTTAGTATTCGATCACAGTGTTTTTACATCCTGTATAGTTCTAAACACAGTCCATAAAACAAGTTTATTATTAGAAAGTATAAGACGTTTCGATTCTTCTATCTTAACATTTGAAAAGTAAAGGTTTAACTAAGAGTCATGCAAAGTTTTCATGCATTTTTTTGTAAGCATTTCCCACTTAAATAAGTCTACACCTAATAATAAAATAAGCTTAGCTATAATCCAATAATAACCTAAAACCGCCTACAATAAAAATAAAGCGTCATTAATTTAAGTCTATAAAAGAACGCCTGCCTCCGTCGATATAGAAAACAGGCCATTTTGCGAAATGTCCGCGCGTCCGTCACGAATTAATCGCTAGGGTTGCCACTGTTGCGGTTCCCTGGGACGTGAATTGAGAGCGCGGTGGCCCTGATTTAAATCGCGGTGAACAGGGTTGGCGCTGTGCAAAAAATATTCGGTTTAGTTTATAGCACGGCAGATTTACTACTTTGTAGCCTTCAGCTGAAAGGTTTTGTTCCATTGATCGCTTCGGGTGGGGAAATGGGCCGGAACGTTGCTCTCAATTCCGTGGAAGTTGTGCGGCTTTCATTAATGTTTCCGGGCTTTGAATTTCCAGGGATAAAAATACTATTTGGAATAGAATGTTTTATGGTAACTGTTGAATGTTCAGTGTTACTATTTTTGATAGAATAATATCTGTGATAGGTGCTGTCAAACAATTCAATTGATGTTCGATTTTTACTGCAACTGGAACAAATTACATAGAATTTTGGTTAAAAGCTTTTCTTTCAAATAGTCACTATATCCGACATAAGAGCGAGAAATATTTCAAAAAATCATTGGCTATATTTTTGCCCTTCCAATCGGATACCACGCTAACGACATGAGTGAATTAGCCAACATATTGTGGCTTGTTCTTATCCTCGAGAACATTTCATTAGTCGCAGCCTCATCTAACTCGCGACAGTTTTCCATCAATCAATCGCTTGGTCTGATATAAATTATCCGCAAGAAGAAATACGGCATTGTCTTTCTTTCATGCAAATTTGATGAAACTGACTAGAGAATAAGATTTTTTTTAAATTTTTGCTTTTGTATTCGTTGGGGTTTTTGTAGATTTTGCCAGCAAATATAAGCAGACAAATGCTCTGAGAGCCGACTTGGAAGGCAGTGAAAGGAAAGCCACTTTCCTTTCGTTAAAAGAAAATACTTAGTTTAGAAATTTCCGCACGGAGTCTGAACACATGGAATATTGTTCTCATCCCTGGGCTGGAGCCCCTCAGTACCAGCTTCTTCCATTTGACCGCATTCAACGACGAGCCATTCGGGTCATCGATAACCAGAACCTTTCGGACAAAATTGACCCTCTTTCATTGCGAAGAGACGTTGCGTCTCTATGTTTTCTTTATCGCATTTATCATGGGGAGTGCTCTGATGAGCTCTTTGGATTAATACCTGCTGCTGAATTCCACTACCGCACCACACGCCTGAAATTGAAGTTCCATCCCTACCATCTGGATGAATGGCGTTCTTCAACAGTGCGGTTCAAACGGAGTTTTTTTCCCCGGACAACATCTTTGTGGAATCAGCTTTCCTCGGCGGTATTTCCAAATGGGTACGATATAGGGACCTTCAAGAAGAGAGCCTATACTTTCCTCAAAGGCCGGCAACGCACCGATAATCCCTAGGGTATTGTGGGTGTTCATGGGCGGTGTTGACCACTTAACATCAGGTGGCTCACTAGCTCGTTTGCCTCCTTTCACATAAAAAAAAAAAAAAGTTTTACACGAAAAACAGCAACGCGCCTCCTATTACATGTAACTGGTAAATACCTGGCGAAATGTGGGTGCAGAAATGCACGTCTGCCTACCACTTCGGGATTTACATACATATAGTATGTTACAGGTGCTCCTAACTTAGCCTTTATGGAAAACATCATGCATCGTCATAAAAATATTAATTAAAAATTGCAGTGGAGTTTTACAGCCCTGATAGAGCAAATTAAGTTTTATACGCGCTTTCAGTGTTAATAATAACATAATACCTGGCTGTAGTAGATAAACTGCAGATGGTTCGTGTAACACACAACACACATATAATACAACTAGCTTTTGCGCGCGACTCCGTCCGCGTAGACTACAGGGTTGAGTTCAGAAAGAAAATAAGAAATAGTCTATTTACTCCTCAGAGTCCTGCCCTATTTAGGTCCATACCAAAAGCCATACAAATTGGTCAAATTGTTTAAACGTGAAACCGTAACGCGTCGATTGGCGCCTTGTGTATTATTATTGCGCGCTTGATCATTATTTTGAAACTGCGATATCTTTTAAGATACTCATTAGAATCACATGATGTAAAGGGCAAATTTATTTTATATTAAATACTTATAATGAATAACGTATTTATTTAGATAAGGATTAATATCATCTTTATAAAACACCTTCACAAATAATGCTTTATTTTTAAATAAATTTGTTTAAGATAAAAAACGTCATAGTTAGCTAACCTTAAAAGATAGACATATGCTGTCGCGGACTTTTTTTTAGAACTTTTAAAGGCGAACAATTCTGTCATACATTACTTCAGCGAAACTTCAACCGTTTCCCCAGCGCACGCAGCGGAAGCTCACAAAAAGGAAAAAATGTTCCCGATTTCGAAACATTCTTTGTTGCTGCTCCGCTCCTATTGGTCGTAGCGTGATGTTATATAGCCTATAACCTTCCGCGATAAATGTGCTATCTAACAGTGAAAGAATTTTTCAAATAGGACGAGTAGTTCCTGAGATCCTAGCGTTCAAACAAACAAACAAACAAACAAACTCTTCAGCTTTATAATATTAGTATAGATAAATAATAATTAACTTTTATCTACCAAAATCACCGTGAGTTTATTGATATATTTTTAACAATTACTCTATAGATGCAATCACCATCATCATCATCGTCAGCCTTTATTGCGTCCCCTATTGGACATAGGCCTCTCCTATGACACGCCACTGGGCTCGATCTTCAAGTGCATATGCAATGCAATGGTGTATTTCTTCAGTCACATTTCATTTGTCGTTTTAAGTCGTCATAATATAGAATTGCTGTTGTAGCAAAATTTCAAAACTCCGTTCGGCTACTGAGAATTCACGTGGGAACAGCGAGCAAGTTTTTCCCCGAATTGAAAATCGAACTCTATAAGAGGCGGTATTACGTGAATAGTTATTGGGTATTTATAGTGTTTCGTTTTATCATTATCTTCATTATCATCATCAGCCCTTATACCACTGAGGTTATACCATTACCGGGCCTCTTCTACCATTGAGAGGGCTTAGACCTTAGACCACGCTGACCTAGTGCCGGTTGGCGGGCTACAGGCCTCCGAAATTCCTTAAAACGTTTAGATTGGCATCACGATGATTTCCTTCACGGTTAAAGCAAGTGATTATTTATTATGAATCTACACATAACTTTGAAATGTGAGAGTTATCCAGGTTTGAACCCGTGACAGCCAAGATTGGCGACCGCGTGCCTAAAACTCGAGGCCATTACCATTATTACACTATTTTCAGTATAATTCACTTACCATCAGATATTTTTTCTGTTTCAGCATGAAAAAAAACAAAATATGGAAATTTCTAATGCGGTTATATACAATACCAAAGGAGCCTCACTTTGTAAAACAAATTGATAACATTCTTAAGGGATTGGATGTAGTCCCTTCCATTGTGTTTTTGATATGCCTAAACCCGCTTGGCATTTTGAATATAAAGGACTTAATTTAGCAAGTTCGTCACAATGAAAAATATGTAAGGATGCGATTATAATAACAATACATATTCTTCTTTGTAAATTGAAGTTTCCCTACAGTAAATTAAGGCGTTTGTGGAAAAACCTTTCAATATGAATATTTTGACGGGTGACTAGTAAAAAAAAGGAGGAAACATTTTGCTCATTACAATTAAAACGGCATAAATAGCAATCGCCATACAAAAGATGCCATAAAAATCTAGCAAAGTTATAATTTACTTAATACAGGTAAACTGGCATGATTGCGTTCATTGCTTAAAGTAAGAAATCGTGTTTCGTCAGCTATATTCGGACAAAGTCATACATGTTTTTTATGATCACCAAAACATTTATAAATCTAAATTTTGCCAAACCCACAGGCATACATGATATACCTAATTTTAATCAAAAATGAGATACCAATTTTGTCATTTTTCAATTCAAAATTCAGGATGAAACACAAAGAAAGTTTAGTGAAACTTACACGGCCATTAGCACACATTATTGGCGCTCGCACGCCTCAGAAGTTAAGCTGGGAGCTTTAGATTTGCCCAACCTGGTTATTTACTGTTATCCGCCGGTCGCGTAGTTTGCAAATGCTGGCCACTACCAAGCCCAACTTTATAACTCGCTAGGAACTAATTTAAATTCTGATGCTAACACGTACCAATAGTTGTTATCGAATGTTATTAGGTCATTTTCTGAAGGTAAGTTTTGTAATTTAGTGGTGGAAGAAGTGTCATTGGATTTTCCGCAGAACGATTGAATAAGAACAGACTATGATGAGACTATCATACGTTTGACACGACCGCTTCTCAGTAGTGCAGTTAGCTCTTTCTTTTTTGTTAGAAATTTATCATTACTCGTGTAATCCAAGCAGATTGAATAAGTGATCGACAAGCGGCGTTACGCGTCTCCGTATAAAATGCTGTCTATTTCTCTTCTAGTCTTATTATTCGGATATTGAAATCGTTGATTTTATGAGTAAAAGTAACTATAACCATCGCATAAATGAAGCCGAACTTTTTGAATGAAGATGTACTGTCCTCTGAAGACAAGAAAATAAATAATTTAATATAAATATGAACCAGCCTTTATCCGCAGGACAGGTGCCTTGAGACTTACAAGACGTAAATTTTTCAAATTCATCTGAACTCGCCTACCGACGTTACTCTTATCGTTTATGTGTCATCTTGGAGCACTTCTAAACGCTTTTATATAAGGGAGGAGAAAATAAAAAAAAATGGGAATGAATCGTCATCAAATCATCCACGCTAGTGTAAGTTGGTTATACATTCATACTAAAACGATGAGTCACATTGAACGGTATATAGAATTACTATTTCTTTTAAGGTCTCTATAATACGTTAACGTGTAATGCTTTTGCGGTTCTATGGAAGTACCGCCACCTCTTGGTTGCATTAAATAAATCAGCAAAATCTTTGACTATTCCATATACTCGAAGTAACGTACATGCGTAGTGTTACCTCAAAATTGTAAAGTATTTTCTGTGAAAACTTCAACCAATTTTGGCTCACAGGAAATGTATACCAACATCATATGCGCAAAAATTGAATTTCTTTTGAATTCAGTAAAGTAAATCGACAAAGCTGCGACCTCTGCAGTTTGCGTCATTCAAAGCAAAAGCCTTTGAGTTCTAACACACGTTGACACAATATTACAAGAAGAGGCATGACATCCTTACAGTATATAGACAGGCACAGTTATTGTACAATGTACATACCGTAAAATGAATAGTAAGTTTGCGTATTTCGCTTTTACGGCTAAGTCGTAAGAGCAATGTTTTGTTTCTTATTTTATATCTTGTTGTACATCAGTCTATTCCGTAACGTATTGAAATGAGTCATTATAGCGAGTATCATCATCACCATGATCGTCATCATCTCCACCACTATCATCATCATCACCGTCAGTCTCTCTCACGTCCACTGCTGGACAAAGGCCTCTCTTATGGCACGCCACTAGGTTTAATCTTCGGTCCTCCTCATCCAACCGCAGCTAGCCGCCTTGCGAATATTGTATCATGTCCTCTAGAGTGGAGACCATGGCTCGGCAAACGTAGTGTAGGACGCCCTCTGACTAGATGGGATGACGATTTGGCGGGTATACAGGGTGTATTCAGACTGTTATCGGAAACGAAGGCAGGTCATCACAACTATGATCACAAAACCATTGGCGTTAAAGAAAATTACAACAAAAACTAAAAATTTTGATGTTTTCCATACAAGTATCGGTATTAAATGTACAGGCTTTGTATGGAAAACGTCAAATTTTTTATCTCTTGCCGGCATTTTCTTTAACGGCAGGGGGTTTGTAATCACATTAGATATTACCTGCCTCAGTTTCCGATCACGGTCTGAATACACCCTGTATTTAAATTAATTTTCACTTCGTGTAGAACCTACTTCTGGGTAGCAGAATGTTTTTTTTTTATTGTGACGCCGACCCTACACAAAGGTAATGCTGGAACGCGTCGCCCATTCAGTTTAAGTCTTTGACATAAACGCTTAAGCTCTTGTACGTTAATTCGATGTTTATGGCCCAATATTTAGTAGGATAATGTCGGTTTTTTTTTGTGCACCTATGGAAGTGTATTTTATTACAAAAATAAACTAAATCTAGTAAATGTTTAACGGTAATCCTACCGTGGTCTACCATGGCAATTGGGGACTTATTTACTTTATATTTTTTTCCTTCCAAATATCTCTTACAGCCGTCATGCCTTTAGTCACCCCTTTCTCTTTCATATCCCCTCTCACGCATTCCATCCATCTTTTCTTTGGCCTTCCTCTGCTAGCCCATCCTTCGACACTCATACTCATCACTTTTTTTCCAACATACGTTTCATCCCTCATCATAATATGACCATACCACGACAGACGGTTTCCTTTCAACTTATCTATCACCGGAGCTACTTTCAAACTTCCTCTAACATAGTCATTCCTCACTTTGTCCATTCGTGTCACCCCACACATCCGTCGCAACATTCGCATTTCTGCTGCATGCAGTCGCCTTTCGTCCGTCTTCTTCGTAGCCCAACACTCTGATCCATACATGACGACAGGTCTTATGATGGACTTGTATATTTGGCCCTTCAATTTGAGGGCAAAAATTAATGTCTGATACCTTTTCACGGAATATAGGCGCGAGTGCCTATGTACATAAATTATATTTGTTCAGGGCAGCACACACATATGTGCGTATACATAACACTTATACGTCGATTAAGAAAATATTGCACAGTCACGTCGATACAGAAAGCTGCTGCGTCATCAGCAATATCAATTGCGCATCAACTGATCGATTTTATTCAATTCCACGGTTTTAAATGCAGTGATTGATGTTAGGTCGTAGGTGTTCTACCGTTCTATTATTTATTTTGTTACAATTCAAAGATCTTCAGTATAGTGCAGTAGAATAGAAAGATATAGTAAAGAGATTTATACGATACACAAAAAATGCAGGTTATAGTAAAAATAGCGCGTAAATAAAAGAACTTTAAAAATTTTGGTACTCTTAAGATATATTTTAATGCAATCGAATATTTAAACATGACCACAAAACAGTCCACCTCCTACGAGGACATTATATTATTTTCCTAACTCACAAACGTCTCTCCTAAGTAATATCTTGTCTCGTTTCCTCCTTCATCAACCACCATTGAAAAGAACGAGAAAATTACAGCTCACGCAGAATTAATCAACGTTCAAAAGAGGCCTAAATGTTCCACCTTTGAAGGTTTCCACAGAATAAATATCAATAACGGAGTACAGTACCGAGCTCGGAATATATTTCGCGACATTCATCAAACCCTTTTTTGTTAGCTGGATGATTGATTGAGTTTCCCGTAACGTTATTTTTCGCGTTGCTACGCACTTATATTATTATTTTCGGGAATCCATCACTCGTTTTATATACTTATTTCTTTTTGAATGTTGTTATTTGAATATAGGGACAAAATTGTAATATTTGCCTATTGTCGTCTACTGCTGAGCGAAAGCCTTTCGAGTGGCCACCAACCATCCCGGTCTCTAGCAGCTGTCATCTATCCGCTACAATTCTTAAATCACAGATGGTAATCATTTGGTCCCAGGTCTGAACTCTAAGATGGATTAATAAGAACCTCCCAATCAACCGATTCGATCGAACCGATCGACGCTAGGTCACACGTATTTTGATTTCCTACTTCAAGTGTTATATGTACTTTGTACTGGTAATAAGTATTTAATTATCTAGAAAGAAGGAAAATAAGAAAAAATGTCCTGAAAAACTGCTCCAAATTCCTTAAAATCGAGCATAAAACATAACACACACGTAAACCAATCCATCAGTCGATATGACAGTAAAAAGGCGAACACAATGCCTTCGAGCGCCCAAGGCCGTTTTATGATGCCTATAAAATATTTTCCGGAATATTGATTCCATCGCAGGAAGAGCATCTGCAGATTAATCTTATGGATTAAATATTACGTGGAAGGAAAAATAAAAAACTCGTTCATGTATATTTTTTTATCATTCTTAGAGGCTATTTGTATTCCATGGGCTAGCTTCCTCTACAACTGAGAGAGTTTAAGCCTTACTTACACCTATAAGAAATTTCTAAAAATATTTAGTTGTGCAGGTTTCCTCATGATGTTTTACCGATAAAGCAAGTGATAATTCAATACACCCAAAACTTAGAAGTCAAAGGTTGTGCCTGGGGCTTGAACCTGCGACCATCGAGATTATCGACCACACGCCTAAACCTTGAGACAGTCATACGCGACAATTTTAATGAAAAACAAATATGCAGCACCACGTCTTGTAAAATGCATGCAATGTCGTCTAAAATATTTTTCGTGTACGAGCAAAATATTCCAGGAAAATATGATCCTATATTGAATTCCCTCGGGCATTCAAATACGCGGAACCCTTGACGGTACGGTCAGACGAATGTACGATTTTGGGTGAAATATCCTGGTTTGTGTGCGGTGGAATGAATTCGCTTTTGATGAATTTGTGCCGTGTAAATATATACAGAGTGTATTCAAACCGTGATCGAAAACTACGACAGGTAATATCTATTATCTAAGGTAATTACCAAACCCCTGGTATTAAAGAATATCCGACAAAAAATAAAAAATCTGATAATGTAATATTAGACTTGCGACAAGCAAGCTTTTCAAGACGAGTATGGTAATACATAATAATACTTAAATCATAAATAATACGTGATTTATAAATTAATAAAATAAATATTTTTTATTATTTCATAATCAAATTATTTTGCATGCGTCTAAAAACAATGCTTATTGTTATCCTATCCGTACATTAATTTGATTGTTTCTTGTTACACATCTGGAAACGCGTGCGGTGATATTTGTATAATCTGTAATTGCTTATTGTGTTATCATTACAAATGTTATTGTGTAACATCGATTATCATATAGAGCTCTAAGGAATTTCATAGGTGCGAAGTCCGCCGACCCTCATTAGACCAGCGTGGTAGAGTAAGACCTAAATCCTCTCAGTGTCAGAGGAGGCCCGTGCCCAGCAGTGGGACAGAGGCTGATGATGATAAATAAATAAATAAATAAATAAATACACCCAACAGCCACATACATAGTCCTGACCCCACACTAAGATACGAATCTTGTGTCGTGGGTATCAGAAACTACGAGAGACTTTTTCGGTCTCACAAACACCCAGACCCGGAACAAATATTTGTGGATCACACAAACATTTGTCTCGGTGCGGGGATCGAACCCGCGGCCGCTCGTTTCGCAAGCTGGTGTCTAGCCAACTACGCCACGGGGCTGTCAATGATGATAATAATTAATCATCCATTATGATGATGATAATTAGCCCTGCAGTTGGGGTGACTGTATACGATGTAATGAGGCCAAAATAAACCTTGCATAACTCTAGAGACAGATTTCTATCAACAGAGAGTACACTAAAAAGATAAATTAAAAAGTCCTTAATTACTAAAAGAACATCTTTTTAAGAATTCATAAAATAATTTCTGAGCAAGCTAATTTCATTGAAGCCCTAAAACATTTAATGAAGGTCATGCTCAAAGTGGTTGCAAAATTTTATCTTGTTTGCGAAAGTTTAATTGAAAAAAAAGTAAATAAGAAGTTCTTAATTAAAATGAAAAAGTTTGCATTAAATTTAGAATCTCTGTTAGTCTATGGATTTTAAAACGGTCATGCGGTTTACAGACCCTTTAGATGACGAGCATGAAAGTTAATTACTATGAGCATGTCATATTAATATTTAAGTTAGCTACAAAATTTTAAGTATAGTTTCATACGTACTCACATGCCAACGTACGCACGCACGCAAGCTCGCATTCAAACACGCACGCATTCACGCACGCACGCATAAACCCACACACACACAAACTATAGGATGTTACTGGATATGATAGACACAGGCACTTTTCTGCAACCATACTAGATCGCAGAAAAAAATATATTTTTAGTGAAGTTTTTGTAACGCGAGGCCAAAAATAACAAAATAATGTAAAAGTTGTAAGTCACTTTGACGCTAAAGTTGTCACGTGTTTGTATGTAATTCGATAAGGTTTTATTAGACGCAGTGGAACGGCCGAAATGTGATTAGGTGACCGCACAACCTGCCCACAGACTCGCAGGCTTGTGACGGTGTAACTTACAAGTTTAAAGCGAGTATTACATCATATTTTATATGTAGTATGCTGGCTTATATAATACAAATATTATACAGGGTGTATTCAGTCCGTGATCGAAAACTTGGGCAGGTAATAGCCAAGGTGATTACAAACTTCCTGGCATTTAAGAAAATCCCGACAAAAAAATAAAAAAAATGACGTATTCCATACAACCATCGATATTAAAAGTATGTGGTTTGTATGAAAAACGTCAAAAATTTTATTTTTTGTCGGGATTTTCTTTAGTGCCAGGGGATTTGTAATCACCTTAGCTATTACCTGCCCAAGTTTTCGATCATGGTCTGAATACACCCTGTATGAGCCCAAAGGTTCGATCAGAAATTAATTCAATACAGCGAGCGGTCTTACATAGTATTGATTATACGCTCGAATTCAGGAAATTTAGTTTTTGGATCAATCTTGTAAACTGAGTCTTAACTGGAATAGAGAAACACTAGAGTTGCTTTTCCGTTCTTCTGTATTGATGACCGCCTTCCGAACAGGGTGGTACACAAAATTTTGAAGTGACTGAATGTAAGTAATGTATTTGACATTTCAATGATAATTTTTTTTTTTTTTTTTTTTATTAACATAATTAATAACATCTTTACAGTTACCCAATGCGATGTTATAACTAATAATTAATTATTATAACTAACTAATAATTATTTTTACTGTCCTATTTCAAAACGTGAGACTAGGTAGTTATAGTGCCTAGGGACATTATCAGTGTTTATGCTTATATTCTTGAGTCTATGAACCCGTACAAGTATTATAAATGTATAAATTTTCTGTTTAGATAAAACATTATAGGATAAGCCATCTTGATCTTATTTCTTTAAATAAAAAAAATCCCTTGAAACTCTATAATAATATCTCTAAAATTTACATTACGCGCATTCTCATCACCTAGCCCAGACTCAACCCTGCCCGCAGTTCATGATTCGGAACACGGCTCCCGAGTCCGGAGTTAGGCTAGTAAGCGCTACGTGATCGTCTCAACCAATGTCCCTGTTCGACGCTCCACAATCCTACGTAGCGTTTGAGTGACAATATGTAAACATACCGTACTGTACTTCTAAAGGTGTAGAGATAAATCTGCACCAAAGGCGATACTTCTATAGAAGCCCAAAAGCGGTTATGTCTAGTTTACAATTGTTATATAAGGCAGGATATTCTCATTTACATATCAAGTAAAAAATTGATATGCGGAATTTTGTAAAGCAAGCTGGGTTAAAGGGCTTCGATGGAATAGCCGTCTCTCATCTGGACTTAATTTCGCTTATTTGTTTTTAAGTTCCGCGTAATAAGAGATGAGTTTATTTAGTGTACATTTCGGACACAATTTCCAGCTCCGTACTGCAAGTTGTTACTGAAAATTTCTTAATGGCAAAACCTGATAACACTTTTCCCAACAAATACCCATCTATCTCTCAGTTGCAGAGGAGGCACATGCCCAACAGTAGGACGTATACGGGCTGATAATGATAAGAAACTATCTTACTACTAGAGACAAAACATTTCATAGTTTGTGACGTTAATGGCAATATATTTTCATTTTAAAACTATTTTCATTGCAACTTTTAATTTTCTCTTGCTAGATAGTAAGCAATAGCAGCGTTAACAAACTTATTCTTAATTCAAGCAGTTTGGATGAAACTTCGCAATTTATATTTTACGTTCTAGGAAAACTGGTTTAACTTTAGACATTCAGTGTTCGTTAATGTTGGTTTTTACTTTTCGGTAAAAACATTGCTGCATTTTCATTATTAGTCCATTTATTGGTTTTTACAACTGAAAGGGCATAGTGTGGGTGAAGTCCACACACCTAAGAAATTCTTAAGAATATTTACTTTAGGAACAAGGAGGCAAATGAGCTAGATAGCAACTAGATGTAAAGTGGTCAACACTGCCCATGTACACCTCCAATACCAGAGGAATCATTGCTGCGGTACCGGCTTTGAGGAAAATATAGGCTTTTTTCTTAAGGTCCCTAAATCGTATCCATTTGTAAAAACCGTCCTGAAAAGCTGATTTTAAAAATGAATTAGCCATCTCTAGTTTCAGACCTAAAACAATATTGGTTTTATTTAATGTTAGCCGTACTCTTTTGATTCAAACAATTGTAATAGATAGCTCATTGTAAATGTAATTTTTTTAAAAACATCTTTACTCTCGCCGACACACGTTTAAAAAATGACTTATAGCCTTAGGACTGAAACCAGGACCTCTAGTTCTCACTTATACCGCAGAAACAACGCATGTAATCTCTAAATGAGTAATTATGAATGAATATTTATGTACCAACGCAGCCTACTCAGTCATAGAGTTGATTAGACCGGCTGATGGGTTTATTACTGATTGCAGTCATGTTTGATTGATTCTCTTAATTAGAGTACGGGTGTTACATTACCAAATGAGTGTGTTAATTCATTAATAATATGATTGCATAGTAGTCGACTGGGATTTATGTTGTAATTTGTTGTCGGTAGTATTATATTTATAATGTAAGTCTAGTTGAGAATCTCCTTTAACGTTTCGAAGCTACATATGTTAGCGGTGAAGTACAATCCGGTTATCAAACCTGCACACCTAAAAGTTCTTATGAATTTATTGGGTGCGTAGTCTGCCAACCCGTACTAGGCTGGCGTGAGGGAAAACAAAACCATCTCACTTATAGAAGAGGCCCGTGGTCTACAATGGGAGGTATATCGTCTATTGATGATGATGATGATGATGGAACAGCCTATTCCAATAACTTTTAGCGGAGTAGCGGATTTACCAAAAACTACTTGATGACAAATACGATGTCGTATGGAATACATTAGACGTCAAACTATTCCTTCATGATTCGATGAAAATTAAAAACAAATATCGTTACATAAACATAACATTTAACTACACAGATGCATTAACAATAAATTAGACCTTAATAAAAATAATAGTTATTATACGAGTAAAATAGCACTTACATAAATGCCTGCCCTCGTAACGAAGTGAACGCATGTAATTAAGTTAGGGATACGAACTAGGGGTCCAAGGGATAGCACTTACCATTTGCTCCCAATAAACGTTTGCGCGTTAGCCCTAAGTAACAAGGGCTTGGGCTCAGTGTAAGCGGAATTTTAAAACGATAGTAGAAATTTATTTTGTTGTCTTTTGGGTTATACGTCCTAGTTCCATAGCTACGGACACTTCCTAGAATTATTAGAATAGTAATCGTCATTCTACCTTCTTCAAGGCTCGAACCAAAGCGTTCCCCAATGCATTTTTGGGTTACGCAGTGTCACTTGGTCATACCAATAAAACAAAGTTATGATAAGTGAATTGCGGTTTATATAGAGTCAGATTATATAGAGTCAATTTTCGTATTTTAAGAAGGGAAAATCGATAGAAGATTTTATACCTTAAGGTTGTGATATGCTTGTGGATATAAATATGATTCCACGCTTTTAGATTCTACATCTAAATCCGTCCTGAATTAAAATCATGCATAACAATTTTTAAGTCGTTTATTTTTTTGAGGTTGTGCTTAAAAAATCTACAGAGGAGTAGGACTCCAATAAATTGACTGCCAGGAGCAGTGCTTTCCGTTTGAATTAATTAAATTTGGTCGAAATGTGAAAATGCTTAGCGAACAATGATGCCGCTTCAACGGCATCGCATTAGCGTCGACAAAAATTAATGTTCATCCAAAATAGCCCTTGGCTTTATGGAAATGTGCGGGGTTCGTTCAAACCTACAGGTTCTATTTTTTAAAGGAGTATACACTCTTACATAAATACACAAGTATACACCAATCGCGGTCCTTTAGTAGAAACTCAAAAGCGCAACTTGACCTTGTATATCCTGACATTCAATAAACAATTATAGACATAACACAATTAACGTGTACATACATATATATTATGTACTTATATACTGTTACCTTTAGTTGAGGAGAAGGTAATAGGTCTCTATCTGAATATGAATAAAAAAAACCCTAATTTGTATAAAATCAACTAAAACTTTGACTAGTAGATACTGCCATTTTGCTCAGGATAAAAGAATATCATAACAAATTCGTGATCTGTTCATCACCGTACCATACGAACGAACTTTCAAATGTAGTAAAGAGAATGTTTTGTTGAAAGCGCGGCTCGGAAAATTTTAGGAAATTGTTGCGCGGCCAACGACGCGGAAGTGTTGCTCGGAGCGCGCGACACGGCGACATTGCTCTATTTTACGTGGCGCAAAGGGATCACGGGCTTTGTACGTGTTACGGAAATGAATTAGGTTTTAAAAGTGCATTTTTATTACGAACTGTAGCTAATGGGTACTTTAATATATGTATTCAGTCGAGGATTGAGATATAAGGCAGGTAATAATGGAGATTACAAACCCATTGACGTCGAAAAATCCTGCCATAAAATAAAAAAGATGCCATTTTCCTAATAAAACATGTATTTAATATCAATGGTTGTTTGTAATACGTATTTTTTTTGTTTTTAATTGATTTAATTAGAACTATTTTGTTCATTTTTTCAGTTGTGTAAATAGGTACGGATTAGTGTATTGTATTATTTGCCCTTGTCTTTATTGAATTTTGTAGTCAGAAGTAAAATGAAAGAGTTGTTTCCATGCTCAGTCATTTGACTAACATTCCGTTTTACAAGTTAGATAATTTTATTTATTTCTCTTTCCTGCAACTATTAATTCCGAACGTAAATAATGAACCTACTATATCTGATGTATTCTTGTCTTTCATTCATTATTTGTGAGTAATATTCCAGTATTATAGTACATTACATGTTCGTAGTATAGTTCTACGTATGTACTTACAAATATGACATGCGAACCCTCTTATCTCAACTGACACGAAAAATGAAAGTAAATGTGCGAATATTTCGCCAAAACGTACAATATTTACCTACATCAGCCTGTTACCCGACCCATTTCAAACACACGCTGCTGGCTGTTTTGCCTTAATATTCCCATTTAATCTCACTTTTTTATTTAGCAGGGTTATAACAAAATGACGTGGATCGCTGACGGCAGGGGGAGATTTTTTCAGCCTTGCAAATTACATAGTTGTAAAATGTGGGAAAAATGAGCGTTTTTGCGCAAAAAGATTTAATAAAGCTGTGTTGGAACACTTGTTTTGATGAAAAATACATCCACTTAAACACTGGTATCTTCTAAAGTAGAGGGAAAAATGTACCTATTTAATAACAGACGCATTATAATATAATATCTACTTCAAGTAGACCCTCTACTCTAAAACTTATGTGAAGAAAGTATTCCGTTTCATCATTATCATCAGCCCATATATGCCCCACTACTAGCTTCGTCTGCCATTAAAGGGGTTTTAGGCCATTGTCCACAGCGGTGGCTTAATGCGGTCTGGTGGACTACGCACCTAAGAAATTCTTAAGAACTTTTAAACATCACGATGTTTTCGTCCACCATTGAGGAAGTGATAATTCATTGTAAATATACACATATCTTGGAAAAGTCAGAGGTTTAAACCCGCCCCGCGATCAGTTACATTTTATTGAAATTTTGTGCGCATTGACGATCATAATCAGGAGAGCCACTTGCTCATTTTTCAGCCATAAAAATGTCAATAGAGTTTAAATTTATATTTGTTTTCACTTAATGAGTAGGCCGGTACATCGTCGAAGGGCTGAGGGCTGAAGTGAGGGCATCTTAATGAGGACGATGTCGAGTACCACTCACCATTCTCCGATAACCCGGTGAAATGTACAGCGGAATTTTAATTTTAGCTCGCGATTCCATGTTTGAAATTTTATTCACAATTTTTAGAATATATTTTTTATCTGCATTATACAATTTTTGTTGAGTGGAATGTTCTCGTCAATTCTGCTCTCCTAGTACTTGTCAATGCTTGTTATACGAATTGGCATTAATAATAACGTTTTTCTACATTCATTTTTTTATGATGCAGTAGTAAAGAGCATATTTTCTGTAGTGGAAAACTGTCATAATTTCTGCATTCCTAGTAATCAGTAATATTTGTTACATTTTTTAACAATTACATTATTTTAAACTGGTTGGGCATTTAACCGAATAGGACGAAAATTTATTCATTTATCTAGAAATAGTAGGAAAACTTTGCTTGAGATTTTACTCTTTTTTAAATTTCGTTCGAATCAAGGCAATTCTGCGATTTCAAAGGTTAAATTGCGGTAGTTAGTATAATCTTTCTACATTTTAAAGTGTGGCAATTTTGCAAGAATTTAGGCCGTACATTTAGGTATTTCATGGAGCTCTGTCATATTTATTTTTCACTTAAAAAGGCTTCGGTCAACTTAATTAGAACTTTGTTAAATATTACTTGTGATAAACGCGGTTAAACGAAAAGTTTTAACCGAAATATTTCTGATGTAATTTAAAGATATGTAAAAACAACGATTTTTGAACTGATGAACCGTTTTGTTTTGTAAAGAAATGCTAACAGCGTAATGTTGATGGCAAACTATTATATTTATTTAAGAATCAATTACATTTTTATTATCATTGAAAAAAGAACAGGAAGTTACTAGAATGTTCTAGTTATTCCATAATTTTATCAACTTGATTTTAACTACTTTTTTATATATAAAAATGAATTAAGTGTTAAAATTGAACATTGATAAGCCATACCGGGAAACACACCTGGTATAAACAAGAGAACATGTTGTAAATTAACTCATTGAACCGACATTAAGCGGCATTGAAACATGGAGCTAATCAATTTCACGAACACAAAGGCTGAACGGGCAATTCCAAGATTGAGTAACTATGCGGTACAGTATGACACATTTGAGTATGAAATTGTACGTTGAATAAGTGAATCGTATTTAAGTTCCGACGTTCTGCAGTCATGTTGAAGATAATTGAACTATTAATTTTACTTTAACTTGGGGTAATTTTCATGTTGTAGAGTTTACAATAGAAAGTTTGTTTATAGATAAGTCAAATGTTGTTACTATCATCATCATCGTTAGCTCATATAAGTCCATTTGCAGGACACGGGCCTCGTCCACTATTAAGAGGATTTAGGCCTTAGTCTACCATGGTGGCCTAGTGCGGGTTAGCGGACTACACAACTAAGAAATTCCTAAAAACTTTTAGGTGTGCAGGTTTCCTCACGACGTTTTCTTTCATTATGAAAGCAATTGATAATAATTCACTGCGAATGCATACACACAATATAGAAAACTCACAGGTATGTACATGGGGTTTGAGTCTATAGTTATTGGGTGTTTAAGCCTTTTATTACTAACTAGCGACCCGCCCCGGCTTCGCACGGGTGCAATGCTGATATTTAATGGATGTTATCATACATATAAACCTTCCTCTTTAATCACTCTATCTATTAAAAAAACGCAACAAAATCCGTTGCATAGTTTCAAAGATTTAAGCATACAAAGGGACATAGGGACAGAGAAAGCGACTTTGTTTTATACTATGTAGTGATACCTATAAACTAATTATAATATAACGAAATCTCTCGACAATACTTCAAAGTAAACTCAATCAGAATTGACAAAAATACATTATTCATATTACGAAGACCCTTTTAACTTTCAATGTAAAAGAACAAGGGAATATTCAAACAAAGTGGCACCGCCTGTTTGAAACGAAACTAAAATCAGAAAACTCGTGAACAACTTTATAGTTTTCTGTTTCACGCTTAAATTGAATATAGAGCGGGTGGCAGAAATATTCAATTTTACCTTTCAGTCTTTATTTTCTGTTTTATATTTATATCCATGTAGGTAAATGTATTGTATAATATTTTCTAAGCTACTTTACACTTAATTTAATATTTGAATTATTCTAGAACTGACTGGTAGAGAATACTTAAGGCATTAAGTTCGCTATATAAAAGTTCAAAAATAAAAATAAATACGTACTATTTCATACGAAATTTTAGCAGTACCAGAACAAAAGCAAATCGGCAACCGGGTCGCCTCTTATAACGTGGAAGTTTAGAAAAATGGTGACCAGGGGAATGGACGAATGTATCTCTATCTGTATCTCTCTTTAGAGATATAAGCAAATGTAAGCTGAGAGTTATTTAGCAAAACAACACATAAGCTAACAAAATCGAAAACAAAATCATCATTATACGTCCCACTGCAGGGCACGGACCTCCTCTACCATTAAGAGGGTTTACTCCACCACTAGTCAAGAAAGTAGGAATGAAATAGGACAAAATATACCAAAACAACGGCTGATAAAGCAATTATATCGATTTAACTAAATGCGACAAACATACGTCTCTTCATTTATTACTTATAATTGTGGAAATGTGTACGTGGACCAATAGCGGGCTGGCCGCTTAATTATTCAACAGGGATGCCACGGTTTCTATCAGACAGTTTGTAGCGCGAAATAGTATGAGGGTAGTTCACTAAACGGAATAATAAAGAATATTAAATTTATCGAGTTTGAAACTAGAAATAAAAAATATGTTGATGTTTTTTCTTTTTTATTTTAGGCATTTACATTTTATAACCTCCCACTCTAAGTTTCTGAACTCTGTAGTCCATCTTAAGGTTGCCAGGAAGAAATCGCAAATAGTTAAATATAATACTGTGATGTCTAATATTTATAGTGACACTACCCTATCGAGATGTTACTAACACCTATTTTGTCTTTGTTATAATGGTGTAGAAATAAGAATAAATAAATATTAGAAAACTCTACAATATTTTAACAAGTCGTAAAAAAGCCAGTCAATACTCGATTACACATAGTAAAAGAAAAAATAATAGAATTGGAAGAAGAGCTAACAATTTTTATTTATATTTTTGCTACAGCTAGGCAAAATATTATAGTATTTCTGTACTAAAGCGAAAAAATCTATTTGACGTGGAGATTGAAAATGAAAATTCCTGCTTCGTTTGTCCATTTGTACGTGTGGGTAAGTCGTGACGTCGAGTGGTCCTGAGTTTGATTTCAGAGTCAGCAAAATTATTACCTGTACATCATCATTCATCAATTCTACAGCAGATGAAGGAAATTGTTAATCAAGTCATCGTCATTATCGAGTATACATATATAAATAACGTCCTCCTTCTAGGTACGGGCCTTTTTTATAATTGAGGCTGAAATTCGCTACAATACAATGGAAAGCTTGAAAAATCGAAGGAATTCAATATGCGAATCGCATTGACGACGCACCAACGGGTGTGGACTGTAGACATATTCACGTCAAAGTATTCGCATTTGATATTGTATTTTTTAAATTTTGTCATTATCAATGTGGAGAATGTGGGTGTAGGACTTCCACCCACCCCTGCATGGGATACTGGCGTGAGATTATGTATGTATCTATCTATCTTTGTATGCTTATGGTGAAGGAATACATCATTAGGAATTCTGTCCCCTAAAAGATCTAAAGAATATCTTGAATATGTAGTCTGCCAATCCGCACTAGACTTGCTAATCTGTCTCAGTTGTAGGGCACGTGCTCAGTTGTAGGACGTACTAGGACTGATAATGATGATACCAATAAGTAACATTAAACAGGTTCGTATTGTTATAATACCAATTGCCTCGTTGCATATAATAATTAAAACGCTTACGTTTGTTCGGTACTTTTCCGATAAATTGAATATTAGTCGCATCATATTTCATTTTCATACAAAATTATTGGCTTGTAGTTTAGACCGGTTCTAGACTTCGTTGTGGGCACTAGTATTATTTTGTACTATTTTCTATATCTAAATAAACTTTGCTTTAAAGGTTGTTTAAAAGTATTTTTTTAAAAACGCTTCACAAACCCACCCCATAATAGTGGTGTCAGAAGTGGGATATCACAAGGAAATTTGGCAGAATTACGTATAATTTAAAGTGCCCACACGCCGCGTCTCTTTGTTTGCCAAATTGTGATATTCACTAAAAATCGTCAAAGACTAAAAAACTGAAGTGCAGTGAATTAGTTTCACGAACTCTATATCCTGTTGCCATATCATCGTCCTATACCCTGTTGTCGCATCGAGCTCTACGACTAGACATCAAACTCTGTCTACCGCTGATCCGCCGCTCCGACGCTCCGCCCTGCATCAGACCCAAAAGGGACAGCCATCCTCATCAACATCACGGTCATACGAACGAGGTTACGAGACCTCGTCCATCTTCCCAGCTTCGTGTCATCAAAGTCACCGCTCCACGGCATGCTGTTCCAACACGTGTTGATACTGTGAGTAACCTAATCTGTTTTCAGTTATTGCCATTTTTCTATCTTACGTTAGATAATATAACTAATACCTTTTTTTTTTAATTAATACTTATATCTTAACTTAATAGATTATCCTTCCTGTTACCAATATGTCCAAAGGTGAAGACAAAACCTCTCCTCTCCTCTCCGAACAATACCCAATCAAAATCTTATGCGATTTTATTGGTAACTACAGTGGGGAACGTGATATACTACCCGCTTTCCTCACTAACTGCAAAAACGCATTAAATCTTGCGTCACACTCCCAAAAAGAATTATTACTAAAATTCATCATATCAAAATTGAGCGGAAAGGCTCAGATTGCATGTTCAAACAGAGTGTTCGAAAGCTTTGACGAACTTAAAGACTTTCTCAAACAAAATTTCGGTGAGAGGAAACATTACAACCATTTGCTTTTAGAATTACAGTCGAGCAAACAACAACCTCATGAAAGTGTCGCTCAATTCGTTTTGCGATTGGAGACATGCCTCACATCTCTTCAAGCCGAAATTCATAACTCCGACACTTTAAAAAAAGAATTACCGGGTCGTATTGCAATGACAGAGGACCTAGCCTTATACACGTTTATGTTAGGGCTCCAAACAAATATTAGCAATGTTGTGAGATGTCGGGATCCGAAAACTCTGAATGCTGCGATTAATATCGCAATAGAAGAAGAAAAAATTTTAAATATGCAAAAAAATTCACTACCTCAAATTAAAATGAAACACTGTAAACTTTGTAATAAATCGGGGCATTCGGAGTCGGAATGTTTTAATAAAAGGCGTAATGATATTCGACCGCGCGAACAGCCGCGTTTGCAACGCTACACGCCGCCATCGAAACTTGACCCAAACGCAGTTATTTGTAGATACTGTAAAAACATTGGTCACGATATTTCGGAATGCCGTAAGCGACAATTTAACAACTTTCGGCGCAACCAAATAAATCCACAACCACCATATCAACAACAACATTGCATTGAAGCGACACCCGAAACATCGACACCGCCTTACGTACAGGAAATAGAATTTAATAATCATTTAAACTAAATTCTGGGCTCACTTGTAAGTGCCCACTTGAGACCCATTGTCAAGGCACTAAAAATATGATTAAAAATACTAATTCTACTAATTCTATTAATTCTACTAAATCTAAAATTCCTATATCTATTAAATCTAAATGTACTAAATCCACTGAATCTAAGTCGTTGTCTTCTAATTCGGCATTTAAGCCCACTGGCAACGCAAATAAGCTTTCATCGTCTTCCATATCGGACAAATATCCCATTGGCGACGAAAGTAACCAAACTCTAAATGAACACAAAAAAAATGCTAAATCTACTAACTCCACTAATACCCATAAAAAAAATTTAATCAGTCAATTTAGCCAAAATTCCGAAGATTGTCCCATGATTTATGATATATCGCAGAATAATAAAATTCCGTTGCCGTTTATTACAGTTAAGACGTCTCACTCCAAAAATCCTTTAAAATTTCTTATAGACACAGGCAGTTCTATATCCCTTATAAAAATTTCCAGTCTGTCAGAAATTCCTACATTAGATACTTCGGTTATTATAAAATTCAAGGGTATTAATGATCTAAATTCATACGCTGAAACAAAGGGCAAGTTTACGTTGTCTATCATTCATGAAAACGTCGATTTACCCTTCCATTTTCATGCTGTAGACAAAGTCAATCTCGACTTTGACGGCATTATTGGTAATAACTTCCTAGTAAATCATAACGCCTCTATATCATACACAAAGTCTCAGTTACAGTTGTCAAACACTTCAACCATTTGTTTTGATTTAAACACTGAACCAATTTATGTTATACCAGGCCGTAATGAGATGATGATTGAGTGTGCAGTTACAAATCCCGAGATAAAAGAAGGCTTAATATTAACAACTAAACTAAAAGAATACCCAAATCTTTATTTTTCAAAATGTCTCACTCGCGTAAAATCAAATAGTAAAATTAATATATCAGTTTTAAATACTTCCGAAGACAAAGTTATCCTACATCATGTAAAATTGACCCTTGAACCAGTTTCCTATGTTTTAGAACCAAAATCCCAAAATGTATCTATGCCTCCCGACCCTTCAGTCGAAACATTTCCTTGCTTCTATACTAATATGTCAGATATGGACCACGAAAAACGTGTACAAAGTGCGCTAAGATGCGAACATTTAAACAACGAGGAGGAATCTAGCCTCCGTCAACTATGTTCAGAGTTCAACGATATATTTTATTTAGAAGGAGATGTTTTAACGGCCACTAAAACTATCCAACACGAAATCCGAACAACCTCTGAGAAACCTATCCATGTCAAAAGCTACCGTTTCCCAGAATGCCATAAAGATGAAGTTAATCGACAAATTAAAAATATGTTAGACCAAGGCATAATCAGTCCTTCTGTCTCCCCGTGGTCAGCACCTATATGGGTCGTACCAAAAAAACAAGACGCTTCGGGTAAACCTAAGTGGCGTATAGTCATTGATTACAGGAAACTCAACGAGGTGACTATTGGCGACGCTTATCCTATACCGAATATTACGGATATACTAGATCAACTAGGACATAGTAAATATTTCTCGACCTTAGATTTAGCCTCTTCTTTCCACCAAGTCGAAACCAAAGAGTCCGACGCTGAAAAGACAGCATTCAGTGTGCCAGGTGTTTCTGGACAACCCGGACACTATCAATTCAATCGTATGCCATTTGGCCTTAAAAACGCACCCTCTACCTTCCAGAGACTCATGAATATTGTACTCTCTGGATTACAAGGTATTCATTGTTTTACGTATCTGGACGATATTGTTTGTTTTGGCCATGATTTACAGTCTCATATGTCAAAATTAAAATTAATCTTTGAAAAATTGCGGGAACATAATTTAAAATTACAGCCAGACAAAAGTGAATTTCTACGCAAAGAAGTACAATATCTTGGTCATGTGATATCCGATAAAGGTGTCAAACCCGATCCAAAAAAGGTTGAGTGTGTTCAAAAATTTCCAGTTCCAAAAAGCCCTCGCGATATAAAGTCCTTCCTAGGACTAGTGGGTTATTATCGCCGCTTTATTGACAATTTTTCTCACATAACTAAACCATTAACTAGTCTCTTAAAAAAGGATACCAATTTTAAATGGCTTACTGAACAGGAAACAGCGTTTCAAACCTTAAAACACAAAATTACGACGGCACCAATTCTCCAATACCCTGATTTCACGAAACCATTTATACTCACGACTGACGCCTCTAATTATGCCATTTCAGCTATACTTTCCCAAGGCGAAATCAATAAAGATCTTCCTATCGCCTATGCATCGCGAACACTAAATAAAGCCGAAGGAAATTACTCGACTACTGAAAAAGAATGTCTAGCAATAATATTCGGCACAAAAGTTTTTCGACCATATTTGTATGGCCGGAAATTTCAAATAGTTACCGACCACAAACCCTTACAGTGGTTATTCAACTGTAAAGACCCTAGTTCTAAATTAGTTCGCTGGCGTCTTAAACTGGAAGAATTCGATTATGAAATCGTATATAAAAAGGGTAAAACAAACTGCAACGCTGACGCCTTATCCCGTAACCCGATCCTCACCGTCGATCCCGATGCTCCTTCCAGTTCTGAAACATACGAAAAATATTTACAAATTAGTCAACAACAAATATCCTACGATACCTCAATTGAAGAACATAATGAATCCTTATTAAAAACAAAAATTAAAATGATTACTTACCCTTCTGCTATTGATTTAGATGACTCAATCCCTTACTGCTCAGAAATCTTAGAAATGTCCAAATTTGATGAAAACTTACCCGACATACGAAATGTAGAACGTGAGTTATATACATTTCAAAGTACCTCAAATGAAAAACATATATTCACACATTTATTTTTACGTGTTCATCATTACGACGAAATGACGTATAAAGATATATTCAACATGTTAAGAGACTATCGGGACATGATTACTACTTGGTATTCAGAAGAAAAAGAATTTGCAATTTCCGATTTCCAAGATCCATTTACTAAAATTTCATTTACAAAAATTTACAATATATTGAGTTTTCTTTTCCATAAGACGGGAATAAAAATCCATATATACCATAATAACATACTATTTCCAACCCCAGCAGAAATTCCCCGAATACTAAAAGACAATCATGATTCGCCTTCTGCTGGACACCCAGGCATTTCACGAATGTACGATCGGTTAAAATCCCAATATTGGTGGAAAAATATGCGCACAGACATCGAAAACTACGTTAAGAGCTGTAAGTCTTGCCAAATCAACAAACCTCTGCGTCACACTAATAAAGCTCCGATGATAATTACTTCAACAGCAACACGACCAAACGAAAAACTTTATCTTGATATTGTAGGTCCATTGCCGGAAACTAGAATAAATAATTATAAGTTCATTCTAACACTTCAAGACGACTTAACAAAATATAGCCAAGCATATCCTATGCAAACTTGTTCCGCTCAAGAAACAGCACAACGCCTTGTGCATTTTATTTCACATATCGGCATACCGCGAAACATTGTCACGGACCAAGGTACAAATTTTTGCTCGGATGTCTTTAAACAGTTAGAGAGATTATTCGGCATTAAACACATATATGCCTCTCCATATCATCCACAGACCTGCGGAGCATTAGAGAGAAGTCATTCCACCTTAAAGGAATATTTACGCTCATACATAGATGATAACACACATACTTGGGACTTATATCTCAATACTGCAATGTTAGCTTATAACTCGGCTACACATACAACCACGGGTTTTCCTCCTCTTGAACTGATGTTTGGTCATAAACCATATATTCCAAAGTCCATCGATAATCTTGAAAACAATACCTATACGGACTACGTACGAGCCTTAAATCACCGATTATATTATAGTCGCCAAAAGGCTATACAAAATATAAATAACTCTAAAGAACACTCTAAAAAATATTATGACGCGCATACTCGGCCTATAACTTATAATATCGGCGATTTCGTTTATATCCGCTGTCATCACAAACAAAATAAGGCGTTATCACCAGTGTGGAAAGGTCCGTATAAAATAATTAAAATCAACGGAAACCACACTGTCACAATTCAAATAGGAAAGAAATACGTTCGACATCACTATGATGAAATCAAACTCGCTGTAAGTTAAGTATGTACATCTCGTATTTATTTTGTCCTCAGGTTCCTGACAACCGTCTCCGGTTACGAGTTCATCTCTAAATTAATCGGAAATCCTGGCATATATTTTGATAAGTTACTAGATTTAAAGTTTACAAATGATAATTGGAATATAGTTACTTCGATAGATTTAAGTCATATAGAACCACATCTAAGCGAGGTCGAAATTTTATTCGAACGTGTTAATAAATATTGTAATTCAACTCAGTCTCATAAAATCAAAAACGAATGCTTTAATTCCTTAAGCTCCCTTAGAGCACAACATAATAATAATATAAAAAAATATTCCTCCATTTCATATTTGACACAAATTAAAGAAAACAAACGCTCTAAACGCGGTCTGATTGATGCCGGCGGCTCTTTATTAAAAACATTCTTCGGAACCCTTGATGTCAATGATGCTAATATGTTTACCGACGCTATAAACAGAGTACAGTCAGACGAAAAAGAACTAACATTACTTATGCGCGATAACATTCACGTCATTAAATCAACGATTTCTACATTTAATAATACTATGTCTAAAGTGAAACAAAATGAACATCGTTTGAACACCAACCTTGAGCTCATTCAAAATGCTTTTGAAAAATTAAGTCAAAGTAATGATAAATTAGAATTAAAATCCCAGTTATCTATTTTGTTAAACTCCATAGAGAGTTTAGTTTTGACATTATCCTTTGATATAGACGACATAAATACTGCAATATTATTCAGCAAAATGAACATTCTGCACCCGACTGTACTCAGTCCAACGCAGTTGTATAAGGAACTCGAGTTACATATGAATTATCTACCTAAGCATTCCGAGCTACCTACGTCATTGTCATTGGATAATGTTAATGAAATTATAACCATAAGTGACATTATATGCTATTTTCACGATAATAAATTAATTGTTGTATTAAAAATTCCATTAGTCCTTCCACAAATTTACACACTTTATCAGAATATCCCATTTCCTATTCCTTTAGATATTAATAGCCCTGATACTTATGTACTTTTAGCACCCAATTACAAATATCTGGCAATAACCTTAGACAGATTATTTTACTCACAACTCGCGAGTGTCAGTGAGTGCAAGGAAATAAAAAATAAGTGTTTTGTGTGTCCTTTGGCAAATGTGTATTCAACCATTGCTAACCCTACGTGTGAAACTACGTTATTAACGGAGGTTGCTCTTAAACTACCAAAAACATGTGAAACGCGAATTCTACGGGGAACTATCGATGTTTTCCAGAAAATCTCAAATAATCGCTGGATATTTGTACAATCCGATCCAGCTAAATGTCACATAATATGCAAGGGTGATATCATTAATTCCGATGAAATTTTATTTGGCTCTGGGATATTACACATACCAAAAACTTGTATAGCATACTATAAAACCTTAACTTTTACTCCAAGTGACTCTATTTCATCTAACATTTCAAAGTCTATTTCCAATTTTAATATTATAAATGATTGCTGTGACTATCAAAGTTTCAATAAATCCCATATACCGTTTGTCAAATTAAATGAACTAAATAATCTTGACTCACTCTTAAAAGCCAGCATCCATTTAGATGACTTTGAGAAAGAAATCAAAAAAATCTCAGAGCCATCACACTTAGAAAGATATTCAACTCATTACTTATCGCTCACTTATTTTATTTCTATTGCCACCTTATTATACTTTTTGTACAAAGCCAGAAGATTTGTTTGCCCTAAGAGATCTGGATGCTGCATAAAAATTTATAATAAAAATTACACTAACCACAAACAAGCAGCTCCTCAGCTACAGAACATAACTTCAGTGGATTTTACATCCGAATCATCAGCTGATGAACAAACAGACAATAAATATACATTAGCTACTAGTTCATTACCAAATCTAAGAAGAAATATTGTATCATAAATCTTCTAATATTCTACTATTGTATTTTAGTTAAGTACTCTTCTATATTATATTAAATTTTTCATATTCAATAATTAATATATTCTTAATATTAGGTTTGTAAGCTCACAACAAAGTTTAATATTTTATTGTTCTAACATTGATCATCCCTTAATCTGGAATGATCAATCTTAAGGAGGGGGTTGTTATAATACCAATTGCCTCGTTGCATATAATAATTAAAACGCTTACGTTTGTTCGGTACTTTTCCGATAAATTGAATATTAGTCGCATCATATTTCATTTTCATACAAAATTATTGGCTTGTAGTTTAGACCGGTTCTAGACTTCGTTGTGGGCACTAGTATTATTTTGTACTATTTTCTATATCTAAATAAACTTTGCTTTAAAGGTTGTTTAAAAGTATTTTTTTAAAAACGCTTCACAAACCCACCCCATAATAGTATACTATGTAAAGTAAAACTATAGTTTTCACGGGTCAGAGCTACATATACAGATAGGTTATGACTGATAAAAAGGCAGCATGGTAGTTAGGTACTAAGCTACTGCCGCCACGGACAGTTGATAACTAATTGACTTGTTAAATTCCGAGTAAATCTTTAGATGTCTAACTCACCCACCGTACCACGTGTAACACTTGCAAAGAAATATTAAAAGCCCAGTTCCCTTTCAAGAGACAGGTATTAAATTCCCAGGTCGGGTCGTTACGTGCGTGACACTGGTCGGGGCAAGCCAATTTGTGGTCGGGCTAAAAATAAACACGTCACAGAGATGCCATGGACCTATACGATTATGATAAACGAAGAGTGAAATTTGAACGTGTGCAATTTAATTTCTTTTGTGAGGATATTTTTTATGTTCGTTTGTTTAGTTTAGTTGCCACGGGTGACGGGAATAAGAAGTTAAAAGGAGTTACTAATTTGAATTCCATAGTTTTTGTTTAATTTAAGTGACGAGTTAGTTGACAACAAAGACGTAAGAATGGCAACTTTTTAGACCAAGTGACTGTCATACATTTTTTTTACCCTACATAGACATTAACCTAGATTTATTATTGAGTAGATAACCTCATTTTAAATTGCACGGCAAAAAAAACCTCAATCTGCTTTACATTTAATTACAATTATGAATAAAAAGGTATACTTTTCCAAAAATCGGCTGCGATAAATGAGTTCTCCGAACATTGAAGTAAAAGGGTTGCTAATAAAAATATAACAGGCCCCTGTTGTAATATGTTTAAATTAAATTGTAATAAACAAAAAAATATCCTATCACATTACCCATGAGGATTCCGAAACCCAAATTTATAATGAATGTATTAAATACGACGGCCGTTGGGTCGAAAAGGTTTTTGGGTGAAGAATTCAAGGAAAAGGTGTTGTACGACCTCAAATGAAAAGGCTATGAATATTAAATCCTAGAATCGCACATCTCGCCGTAGAAAACGCACACATCTCCTCAGCAAATCTCAGTAATTATCAAATCCTATCTCCGCATACATTATGACGTACAGTGTGTGGCAGATGTCACCAACGTAAGAAGACCCTTAGGCGCCCATTATCCACGTCAGTGGAGACGAGAAGTCGTTACGTAATGCTAGGGGTCAGTGTATGTTGGACGTGGGTCCTGCCTATAATACTTGTACGAGCTCATTCGATGACTGCGCGAGACGTTTTGAAGCTTGCGAGTTCTAAAGGATTATGTATGGTGCAAATGTAGAGGGAATGGCAATTTTAATAATGATCATTTGATGATGGGCTGATGGCCATATATGTATCTCTCACAGCTTTAGACGAGCCTTCTAAACCACTGAGAGGGTTCATGCTGTCGCAGTGCGGGCTGGTAGACATCACACCTAAGAAATTTATTAAATCTTTTTTTTTTTTTAGGTTTTACAATCAAGTTTTCCTTCATCGTTAAAGTGAAAATGCACCTCTGGGGTTTTACACCTCTCGTACCGAACTTGCTGTAACTTTAACAAACCTATTAAATTCTTAAATGTAATAATTTTATCTATTGTCAGTAGGGTATATGCGTACTATCTGGCTCACTATTTCGGGCCATATTTCAGTGAACCGACTCGCTCGCCTAAAAAAAAAAAAAAAAAAAAAAAAAAAAAAAAAAAAAAAAGTTTGGTGTCTAATTGGGGGTTTTAGGGGACGCCCGTTCGATCTGTGCTATCCGTTTTCTTGTATCTGCAACCGTTACGATTTTAGCTAATGTACTGCAACAGCCCCACTACCCCTAATTACCTCATTACGGTACTCATTACCTGCTCTTAATTACGGTCACCCATTGTGTTACGACTCGACACTAATCACCCTTAATCACCCTGTTCCTCATCAATAACAACACATTATTTCAATTGTTTATGCTTTATTCATCCAAAAATTGACTTAAACATTATATCCACTAACATGTCATTTTTTAAGGTATCCATATTGAATTGGTTGAAAAAGTCAGTGTTGGACATCCCATTAAACTTATAAAATATGTACAATATACAGTACTCTCCACAAACTGAAGTCCAATCATTTTGTATCCGGTTACTACAAAATTTCCATTGCTTTGAATTTCTATTCAAGAACATTTTGTGATAGCCAGTAGGACAACGACCATATGAATCGAAATATTCTCCAACACCGCGACTGTCTATATGTATAGCTATCCAGTGAGATCCTGGCTTTGTGTCCGGGTCCAAATTGCTTATAAGATACATAGGAACTTGTACATTCATTGGCAATCTGTTTGCAGCATATACATTGTACTGTAGACTTGGATGAATTTTTACTAAGCATTGTTGAATTTCATTAGTATTCATGGCTGCATTTAATTTTGATATGACTGAATAATTTGCTGGATCACAGCTAAGTGAAAAGATGAAGACATGGTACACATATATAAGAGGTAAAGAAGGTGTAAATAAAAGGTAAGGATAATGTTATAAGAAGCTTTATTTTAATCATAAACTTAGCACTAAGTAATACAATATTTACTATACTAGTCTTAGCTGCTATAATCAACAGTTACATTCCGATTTTTATCTATTTCGATAATGTTATCAAACTCGGCATATACCACACAGTTTATTGTTTGAGTAAGTGTGGATTCAAAACGAACTTCTAATCTTACGCTACCGTGCTTTATAAGATTCCAATGACTCGACGAGTTGGCTGATAAATCAGGGGTAAGATCAAAAGCTAACAAGCAATATCCATTGGAATATTTATCACGAGATATCCCATTACCTTCATTTAGAAAATGTATTCCCGTTCCTGAGAATAAGGTATGATAAGTTGTAGTAAACAATTTATTCTCAAACGATGGTTGCAAAGCTTTTGAGGGTATTTGTTGCCCATCTATGTACAAACAAAATGAGCTCATATCATAGTTTTCAAAGTTCAATGGATTTTTAGTTAGACTACCATTGAACGCTGCATTATTAATAAACCCAACTATACATCTTTTAGGTACTTGGCCGAGAAAAATATTATCAAGTGTTTTTCCTTGAACTCCTGATGGTATTGTTAACACTTTAACTTCAGCTCGAGTTATGGGATATTTTGCAGTAGTAGATGCTAGAACTTTTTGATGAGCAAGTAAAACTGATGGATTAATTTTTGTTCTTCTTACAACGAGAGTTGCATCTGTTATGCTAACTTTAAATTTCATGTCATTCGATGAAGCCATAAGATTAAACGATTCGCGAGATCTGACTAACTTTACACTCATTTCGACACCATTGATCAAACAAAATGAGCTCATATCAGTTCATATTTGAGAAACTATTACTTAAATGGTATGCAAATATTGTGAAATAGAGATAATGTAATTGGTTTTTAATGTTGTTATTTATTGAAACTAGATATTTAATGATTTATTTGAAGAATGTCGATTACGCTAGTATATAAACCCACAATGATATTGAAATGATACAGTCCCTAGTAGTAGTGGTACGGTGAATTAAGTTAACAACAGTGAATTACAGTGTGCAACGATATTATGGAGGTAAGACACATTTTTATTAATTTTGAAACTTATTGATACTGGATTGTTAGTAGAGTTTCATTGCGTATTTGTTATATTGTTACAGAACTCATTCAGTTATATGAAGGAAGGGAATTCCAACAAAGGCTTCTATTACAGTACACTCTCGGATTCCGAAACTGAGTTGGAGATAGTTGCACCACAACAATCGAACAAAAGAAAAGAACCAGAAAAACAATTGATCGATGATCTTTTTCAAATATCACCAAAAAATAAGAAGAAAAAGACGTCAAGCACTGTGTCTCGAACACAGAGTGGAGGCACTGCCTTTATAACTACAAACAAAGATGATGAGAAAAATTCTACACACCTCATAAAAATCGAGGTGTACGATCTCAACAAAATCGCAAAAATTGAACCCCAAGAACACTGGAAAAACAGTGAAATGAGATTGAAATTATACACAACGAAACGAACGAAACAGTTCGAAAATGTTGAAAAATTAATATACAATATAACAAAAGAAATAACCACGAGTGAAAGTTGCAAAAAATACTTGTTTAAACACAACAACAATTAGCTAATTACTATCATTGTTTTATATTTAAGGGTCATTAATTTACTAAGTTGTTTACCTGTATATTTTGTATAAGTTCCCTAAGAAATTTGAAATAATATACAGTTGAATGTCGTTATTCGTGAAGTAACTTTCATCTGATCTTGAGGTTTAACTATAAAATGGATTTCTCCAATACTTGTTGTGACAGCGTCTTCTTCAGTCCCGAAATTGAAGATATCGACAATGAAAACGAAATGGTTAAAATTTGTGAAGAAGTGGAGTTATGCGAAACATTAAGTTCACGTTTTGATGAAGTTTTCACATATGCGTCAGTTGAAAATCATAACATGTAAGTACTGAGTTCAATACCTATTCTAGTTAAAGATTTTAATTTTAACAATTGTACTAATATTTTTCTTTTGTTATAGTCAACCACAACAAGGAGGGTCACTTAAAAGAAATACACTTCATGATGGCCCCCATCCTGACGTGAAACGTTCAAGAACTGGAGAAACGGCTTCAACTTCTTCGGGTATTGGAGGAGGATCCCACGCAGGTAATCATTTAGATGTAGTAAATTGTGACGCTTGCCAAATTACAGTCAGAAGACGATATTTTACCAACCACTTAAAAAGTAATATTCATAAAAATAATTCTCTTAAATTATACAAAACTTTTGAAAACGTATCGGTTATTGAAACTGCTTTTGGACAAAGAATTATAACATATAAAATTTGCAATAAATCAAACCAGTCTCTTGAAGCAACATTTCAAACTCCTGAATCGTTTTTAAACTCAAATAAAGATGATATTTTATATTTAGTGGAAGAGTCAATTGAAAATCATAGTATTTTTAAAGTTAATTTCATATTACATGCTGAATTCGTTCAACAAAGCAAAGGTGATACTGTGAATTCGTTTGATTTTCAAACATGTAATTTTATCATATTTCGTGGGGATGACCTTAATATTTTTTTTACATCTTTGTGTGACACGTTAACAAATAAAATTAGTAGTTTTGAGAAAAAAGATAGTGGGTGGAGTCTAAAACACATAAAAAGCATAGATATGAATGTTAATAAATTTAATCCTCTTCGTGGTACTTCTTATATTGATTTACCCAAAGATATTAGTGCAAAAAAGGCTATAATTAATGTTCAAAACGCAGATTATTTATGTTTCAAGTGGTCTTTACTTTCCGCTCTTTACCCGGTTAGTAAAAATGCTGGTCGCGTATCGTCATATGCTATGCATTCTGAAAAATTGAATTTCAATGGCGTATCATTTCCAGTTAAATTAACCGACATTGCCAAAGTTGAAAAATTAAACAATATTAGCATAAATGTTTTCGGTTTAGAATTTAATAAAGATACTAAACTGCATAGTATTATTGGTCCTTTGTATTTCACAAAGAGTCGTAAAAGTACTCATATAAATTTGTTGTATTTAACTAATGGTACAAATAGTCATTATTGTTTTATCAAAAACTTGTCTCGTTTAGTTAGCAAACAACTTTCAAAGCAACATCATACTGTTCATATTTGTGATGGATGTTTATTGCATTTTCCAACTAGTCAACGGTTGTTGAATCATCAACAATATGATTGCACTCATGTTATTACTGAATTACCAACAAGTGATAAAACATTTAAAAATTGGTTTGGTCAGCCCACATCTAACGACAAATTGATGTTTGATCATTTTGAACGAAAGTTAAAAGTGCCTTTTGTTATATATGCAGATTTTGAAGCATTTTTAAATCCAATTAATTCATGTTCTAATAATCCATCCAAATCGTATACAAATAACGTTCAAAAACACGAACCATATAGTTTTGGGTATTACATAAAGTGTTCATATAGTAATAATTTATCAAAATATGAGTCCTATTGTGGATCCGATTGCGCACAAGTATTTATGAAGAGAATTTACAACGATTTGAAATCAATTTGTAGTAAAAATAATTTTCAAAAATGTCCCAAACCATTGACGGTAGAAGATCAAAATATCGTTAACAATTGTATAAGTTGTCATATTTGTGAGACTGATTTAAATGAAGAACAATTTATAGATTTTGACTGGCACACAGGTGAATTCAGAGGTGTTGCACATGAAATATGCGCTAAAAAGTTTAGAGCTCCAAAATTCATTCCAGTAATCCTTCATAATTTAAGTAATTATGATTCACATTTTATTGTTCACGCACTCAATTTTATAGATGGTCAAGTAAATATAATTCCTCAAAATAAAGAAAAGTATATCTCATTTTCAAAAACTTTGAATATAAATAATCAAAGAGTAAATTTAAGGTTTATAGATTCATTCAAATTTTTATCTTGTAGTCTTGATCAATTAGCCAAAAATCTAAAAGATCATCAATTCCATACCCTAAAAAATAATTTTCCTATCGATGAAGACTTTAACCTTCTCAGAAAGAAAGGTATTTTTCCTTATGAGTTTATGACCTCTTCTGATAGTTTAAAAGTAACATCTTTACCTGTGCAACATCATTTTTACAGTACACTAACAAATTCAACTGTATCCGATGCCGATTACAATCACGCACAAAATGTTTGGAATCATTTTAAATGTTCAAATATGCTTGATTATTCCAATTTATATCAAAAAACCGATGTCTTGTTATTAACAGATATATTTGAAAATTTTAGAGATCTTTGCATTTCTACTTATAATCTAGATCCTGCACACTATTATACAGCCCCTGGTTTAAGTTGGGATGCTATGTTAAAGTATACTAAAATAAAATTAGAATTACTAACGGATTTCGATAAAATTGCTTTCATAAGGGCGGGTATTCGTGGTGGTGTATCTCAATGTAGTAATAGATATGCCAAAGCCAATAATGAACATTTAAACAATTATGATTCCACCAAACCTAAATCATATCTTTCCTATTTTGATGCAAATAATTTATACGGTTGGGCTATGTCGCAATACCTCCCCGAAGGAGGATTCGAATGGATTGATCCTATAACTAATTTTAATGTATCTGATACATCTGAAAATGGTTTTATTTTAGAAGTAGATTTGGAGTATCCTGATGAACTTCATGATCTACATTCAGATTTACCTCTTTGTCCAGAAAATATTTGTGTTGATAATTGTAATGATTCAAAATTAGTTCCTAATCTTAATAATAAGAATAAGTATAAAATTCATTACAGAAATTTAAAACAATGTTTAAAACTAGGTATGAAATTGACAAAGATTCATAGAATATTAAAATTCAAACAAAGTCCCTGGCTTCAAAAATATATAGATTTAAACACTAATTTGAGAACAAAAGCAGTTTCCGAATTTGAAAAAGATTTCTATAAACTAATGAATAATTCAGTATTCGGCAAAACTATGGAAAATATAGAAAAAAGGGTTAATGTAAAACTTCTAACACATTGGGAAAATCGTGGTAAATCTCTGGGGGCACAAGACTTGATCGCGAAACCTGAGTTCCATAGTCTTTCAATATTTTCTGAAAATTTAGTAGCAGTCCAATTACGAAAAACAAAAATAATACATAATAAACCTATCTATCTAGGATTTTGCATTTTAGATATTTCTAAAACTTTAATGTATGAATTTCATTACGACTACATGTTAAAAAAGTTTGGTGATAAAACTAAACTTTTATACACTGATACTGATAGTTTAATCTACCAAATATTCACAGATAATTTTTATGAGGACTTGAAACCTGATTTAGCTGCGCGTTTTGATACTTCTGATTATCCATCTGATAACATTTTCGGTTACCCAAAAATAAATAAAAAAAGGTTAGGATTTTTCAAAGATGAAAATAACGGTCAAATCTTAGAAGAATTTGTTGGTCTTCGGTCAAAAATGTATGCATTTAATGTAGGTAACAAAGTAATATCGAAAGCTAAGGGAGTTAATAAAAGTGTAACAAAACAATTGAATATAGAAAATTATAAGTCTTGTCTTTTCAATCAAAATGTTCAACACCATAGTATGTATAGATTTAAATCCATCAAACATACAATATTTACACAAAAAATTAACAAAACTTCTTTGTCATATAATGATACTAAGCGTCACATTTTACCAAATCTTATTGATACCTTAGCGTGGGGTCATTATAAACTAAGATAAAATATCAATTGTAATATGTGTAGATGTTTGTAATCAAAATATATAATGTGCCCAATAATCTTCTTTTATCTGTTTTAATTTCTAATTTTGTAATATACGTGTGTTTGTAAATAAAATTCAAAATTTATGAAAAATATTTTTTTTCTTACATGTATTTTTTTGTATTATGTAGTTAGTAAGTTAAATTTATGATTATATAATATTTATTAATTTGTATGTGATGCATGACTAAAGAGAAATAAATAAAATTGTGTTTTATATAGAAATTGTTTCATTTTATTGTAAGACTTCGTATATGCCTCACGTGAACAACATGTATCATTTTATCCATCCCTTTACTGCAATAATTGCAGGACCTAGTGGATGTGGAAAATCACAATTTGTAACAAATTTCATCAAATACAAGAGTAAAGTATGCAACGTAGATTTTGTTCAAATAACTTGGTGTTTTGATGAAATGCAACCTCTTTATAACCTAAAAAATGTGAACTACTTTCAAGGATTACCCGATCTGAACATGTTTGATGGTAAAGAGCCCAATCTTATCATAATAGACGATCTCATGAGGGAATCTGATGGACGCATAGTTGACATATTCACAAAAGGTAGTCATCATAGAAATTTAAGTGTTTTTTATATAACTCAAAACTTGTTTCATCAGGGAAAAGGACAGAGGGATATTTCTTTAAATTCCAGTTATATTATTTATTTTAAAAATCCTCGTGATAAAACACAAATTCGCTATTTAGCACGACAAGTATCACCAGAAAATACCAAGTTCATCGAAGAAGCGTACAAAGATTCTACTAAAGACGCTCATGGATATTTAATGATAGATCTTAAACAAAATACTAATGACCAGTGTCGTATTAAAACAAGGATATTTCCTAATACCGGATTTTGTTCTATTTACATACCGAAGAAGGGCTTTAAATACGACAAGAATCAACAAATTTCTATCATTTATAAATAATGCAGGGAAGCTTAAAGACGCATAAAGATTTACTCACTGCATTACATACGTTGAAACCAAAATATCAAAAAGCCTTGTTAAAATCGTGTGATGAAGATGAAATAAATTGTATTTGTGAGTGTGTTCACAACGTTTTACAGGGTAAAGTTCAATTAAAAGAAAAGGAGAAAAAGTCTCTCAAAAAACATAAATCTTTGCTCCGTAAACTTGTACATAAAACTACAAATAAAGTAAGAAAAAATATAATAATTCAAAAAGGAGGAGCCTTTCTACCTATTATATTGGGTTCTATACTTAGTGGATTAATAAGTGGTCTTGTTTAAAATGGAACATGCTAAGAGAATGGTACTTGTCGAGCCGAGTTTGATTGAAAAAATATCACAAAGAGATTTTATGGATAATCCAAAATCACGATTAGATTTTGAAATGCAAAATATTTTAAAAAGCAAAGAAGATGATAGACAAAAATGTATTTTGTACTTACAAGTTTTACAGAGATACTTACACTTTACCGGTGAAGATCGTCAACCAATTGAACTCCCAATAATAACTTCACCCAATTCATCCGAAACAATTATCAAAAATCAGCCTAATGATAAAAGTATTAAAACAGATGTCCAAGATCCAGTTGTTGATCAGGCGTCAAACCAAGAAGATACTCACCAAGGGAGAAACACTATACAAACAGAACATGTTTACTCAATAAAACAAATTTTAAGCCTTATACCAAAGACTTATTCGAAAAAGGGTGAACTCTTATTAAATTTGCTCTCATTGAACAGAAACAAAATCAATTGGAATGATGAAGGTACAGTTTTTATTGGTAAAAACGAGGTAACTGGAAGCAATATTGTTGATTTAATTAATGATACATTGAGACCACTAAAAAAGAATGATCCTATTGGATGGGAAAAATTTGCAAAGGCATTGAAAGACCTTAAAGTGCCTCTGAGTTACGTTGGTAATTCGAAAAGAAGTAAATATATTAATCAATTACAGCTAAAAGATCTTGGAGAAAAATCTGATGAGGAATTTACTACTCCGGTATCTGCTGAAAAGTACAGTAGAAAAGTAAAAAATAAAATAGATTGGGAAAAATGGACCCCTTATTAGAAATTAAAAATATTTATTATGATGCATCAAACCCTGCTGGTTATAGTAGTATTATGAAACTAACTAAAGCTATGAAAGGTAAAATGACTGCAAAGGAAGTAAAAGATTGGTTGCAGTCTCAAGATACGTATACTCTTCATAAACCAATTCATAAGAAATTTCCTCGAAATAAATATATTTTATCTAATTTAAATGAATTATGGCAAGCAGATTTGAGTGACATGAGAACTTATAGTAAATATAATGATGGTTACAACTATATATTGTGTGTTATTGATGTTTTTAGTAAGTATGCTTATGCTAGAGCTCTAAAAACCAAAAGTTCATTTACAATAAAACAAAGTTTTGAAAGTATATTCAATGAAGCATGTACTACTCCGACCCATATACAATCTGACAAAGGTACCGAATTCGCTTCTAAAGATGTTAAAACATACTTTAAAACAAAAAAGATTAATTATTATACTACAAATAATCCTGATATTAAAGCTAGTATTGTTGAAAGATTTCAGAGAACTCTCAAAACAAAAATGTGGCGGTATTTTACTCATAAAAATACTTATAAATACATTGATATTTTACAAGATCTATTGTATGCTTATAACCATGGTTATCATTCAAGTATTAAAATGGCTCCATGTGATGTAAATTCTAACAATATAATGACTGTTTGGAATAATTTGTATGATAGGGAAACCGTAAGAACATCTAAAGATAGTCCATTACCAAAGTTTCATGTTGGTGATCATGTACGCATAACAAAATATAAACATGTATTTCAAAAGGGGTATGAGTCTAACTGGAGTGATGAAATATTTGTAATATCTTCTATTATAGATAGATCTCCTTGGGTTGTCTACACTTTGAAAGATTTGAAGCATGAAGTAATTGAAGGTACTTTTTATGAAAAAGAACTACAAAAAGTAAATTATAACCCCACTTCAAGTTATAAAATAGATAAAATAGTCCGGACTCGTTATTCAGGTCCCAATAAGCAATTGCTAGTTAAGTGGAAAGGTTATCCCGACAAGTTCAATAGTTGGATATTAGCTTCAGATTTAAAAACAATATGATAAAACACAATTTTTATTTAACATTACCAAGTAACAGCTCTATGGAATACTTTCCGGAAAATAAGACAACTATGTTTTCTACAAAACTACCAAAACCCATAAAGTTAGAGGGGGAATGGGTTGTTGGACTGATAGAATTTCAATATCCGTGTACTATGTTTACTGTTCAGGAACATGAAAATGTTTTATATATAACTAAAAGAATGTTAATGCCAAATGAAGAAACACCATCGTTGGTTTACTATAAAACCCATATTCCAGCTACAAATTATGACAATATAAATCATATTCTGTCAGCCCTAAATAATGTTAAAGAAAAGATAAAATTTCGATATGATGAAATATCTAAATTTGTTTCCGTGGCAGTTATGGACGCTTCAATTGTATCATTGAATTTATCGCCAAAATTGTCAGTTCAATTAGGATTTGAACCCAATAGAAATCTTGTAGAAAAAGGGATTGGCAAACGCCCTGCAAATTTACATTTAGGATTACCATCTCAACTATTCGTTTACTGTGATATAGTTGAACCTCAGATTGTTGGAGACGTGATCACCCCACTATTAAGAATTATTCCTCTTGATCCCGCTAAGTATGTATATGGTGCCAATAAAATGCATGTCTTTTCACCTCCTCACTACATACCTGTCATGCGCAGAGAATTTGACACGATTGAAATAGATATAAGATCCAGCACAGGACAAAAAATACCATTCCAATTTGGAACGGTGTGTGTTAAACTACATTTTATAAAATTATAATGTATCCCCGAACTAATATAACCTGTCCATATGAACATTACTATACTCACCAAGCTGGTTCAGGAATAGGAGTTATCTACAAGGGAGCCCCTTATCAACGTGGACATGGAATTGGTAGTTTCTTAGGAGGATTGTTTCGTTCAGTTTTACCGTTATTATCAAGTGGGGCACGGACCATAGGGAAAGAAGCTTTAAATACAGGTGTAGGGCTTCTATCAGATATGGTCAGCGCACGACCAATGGAAGAGTCAATCAAAACGAGACTTAAAGAAGCTAGTTCAAATTTAAAGAGAAAGGCTGATGACAAAATAGATAAAATAATGTCTGGTTCAGGATATATATCAAAAAGAAAAAGATTATCTCCATTCATTACACCATCAGCTGCGAAGGTGAAAGGAATAAAAACACAAATACCTCTAAAATACAAAGATATTTTTTCATAAAATAAAATGTCGTTTTTGCATAGTCATTCTTGTGAGTGTATCAAATCAGAATTAGATTTATTTGCTTTACCGTCGACTCAAACAAGTATAGAAAGTGGATTGTGGATACACTACAAACCCATATCGTCTTTAGCCGATGATGGTCCCATAGAATTTCAAGTGCCTGGTACTGGAGATGATTATATAGATTTGTCACATACTCTAATTCATGTAAAAGCGAAGATATTAACTCAAGACTCATCAAAACTGAGTGCGTCAACTGTAGTCGCCCCTGTTAATAATTGGTTACACTCACTTTTTAGTCAACTGGATGTTTACTTGAACCAAAAATTAGTTTCACCGCCCAACAACACATATCCCTATCGCGCCTACATAGAAACACTCCTTAACTACTCCCCTGCTGCAAAAGAATCACATCTAACATGTAGTCTTTGGTATGAAGATACAGAAGGAAAAATGAACGCAACTGATGAGACAAATATTGGTTTTACTAAAAGACAAGAATTAGTATCTGAGAGTAAGGAAATAGAAATGATTGGTCATCTGCACGGTGATATATTCAATCAGGAAAAGTTTTTAATCAATGGTGTCGAAATGAGTGTAAAGTTAGTCAGATCTCGCGAATCGTTTAATCTTATGGCTTCATCGAATGACATGAAATTTAAAGTTAGCATAACAGATGCAACTCTCGTTGTAAGAAGAACAAAAATTAATCCATCAGTTTTACTTGCTCATCAAAAAGTTCTAGCATCTACTACTGCAAAATATCCCATAACTCGAGCTGAAGTTAAAGTGTTAACAATACCATCAGGAGTTCAAGGAAAAACACTTGATAATATTTTTCTCGGCCAAGTACCTAAAAGATGTATAGTTGGGTTTATTAATAATGCAGCGTTCAATGGTAGTCTAACTAAAAATCCATTGAACTTTGAAAACTATGATATGAGCTCATTTTGTTTGTACATAGATGGGCAACAAATACCCTCAAAAGCTTTGCAACCATCGTTTGAGAATAAATTGTTTACTACAACTTATCATACCTTATTCTCAGGAACGGGAATACATTTTCTAAATGAAGGTAATGGGATATCTCGTGATAAATATTCCAATGGATATTGCTTGTTAGCTTTTGATCTTACCCCTGATTTATCAGCCAACTCGTCGAGTCATTGGAATCTTATAAAGCACGGTAGCGTAAGATTAGAAGTTCGTTTTGAATCCACACTTACTCAAACAATAAACTGTGTGGTATATGCCGAGTTTGATAACATTATCGAAATAGATAAAAATCGGAATGTAACTGTTGATTATAGCAGCTAAGACTAGTATAGTAAATATTGTATTACTTAGTGCTAAGTTTATGATTAAAATAAAGCTTCTTATAACATTATCCTTACCTTTTATTTACACCTTCTTTACCTCTTATATATGTGTACCATGTCTTCATCTTTTCACTTAGCTGTGATCCAGCAAATTATTCAGTCATATCAAAATTAAATGCAGCCATGAATACTAATGAAATTCAACAATGCTTAGTAAAAATTCATCCAAGTCTACAGTACAATGTATATGCTGCAAACAGATTGCCAATGAATGTACAAGTTCCTATGTATCTTATAAGCAATTTGGACCCGGACACAAAGCCAGGATCTCACTGGATAGCTATACATATAGACAGTCGCGGTGTTGGAGAATATTTCGATTCATATGGTCGTTGTCCTACTGGCTATCACAAAATGTTCTTGAATAGAAATTCAAAGCAATGGAAATTTTGTAGTAACCGGATACAAAATGATTGGACTTCAGTTTGTGGAGAGTACTGTATATTGTACATATTTTATAAGTTTAATGGGATGTCCAACACTGACTTTTTCAACCAATTCAATATGGATACCTTAAAAAATGACATGTTAGTGGATATAATGTTTAAGTCAATTTTTGGATGAATAAAGCATAAACAATTGAAATAATGTGTTGTTATTGATGAGGAACAGGGTGATTAAGGGTGATTAGTGTCGAGTCGTAACACAATGGGTGACCGTAATTAAGAGCAGGTAATGAGTACCGTAATGAGGTAATTAGGGGTAGTGGGGCTGTTGCAGTACATTAGCTAAAATCGTAACGGTTGCAGATACAAGAAAACGGATAACACAGATCGAACGGGCGTCCCCTAAAACCCCCAATTAGACACCAAACTTATTATACCTTCAGTCGAAAATTGGAGCAATTGCTTTTCTGGAGAAATCAATCTATGATGGCTAAAACCGCTGCCTTTTTATGTAACAAGTAAAAAATATTTGGCTGTAACGAGGGGTCTCAGCCGAAATAAACGCTTTCGCTTTTGCTCCAACCCAAGTATGCGTAGAAACATTCTCATTAAGAAGCGAACGTTGGGGCCTCGTGATATCTCGTTTAATTTCAGATGATAATGAAGACTTTAATCACGGCATCGCTTTTACCCGGCTTTACGGTCTTAGAGTCCCAACGGAGCAACTTTCCGGATACTGACATATATTTGAACTAGAACATTTTTTGCTCTTTGGGATGGTGCCCTTAATACGTGGTTTTTATTAACGAACCGGGAAAAAACCCAATTTTTAAAAATAAATACAGGTCATTGATAAGTTTTTTTTTTTTTTTTTATTTATTTTATTTAGCACACAACAACTTAAAAACTATTACTTACAGAATAACTTAAACTAAACACTTAATTTACTTTGCAATCTTTAGCAGTAATACTAGGTTCTAAACCTGTGTTACTACTGCTAAAAAGTTTGACAACCGTGTGACGCAATTGGCTTCAGCTTGTGAATCGAGAGGCTGCGGGTTCGTTCTCCACACCGAGGCAAATGTGTATGTGATCTACAGACAGTTATTTCAGATCTGAGTTATTGTGAGACTCAAAACTCACTCGTAGTTTCTGATAGCCCCAACGCAAATCATGTCTTATAGTGTGGGGTCAGAATCTTAGCTGTTTTAATTACTCAACTGATGAAAGAATGAAGGATTCTCACTCTTGGTAAGAACTGATCTATGCTAATGCTTATGCTCGGCGAACGTAGTGTAGGACGTCCTCCGGCTAGGTGGGGTGACGATATCGCAATGTAACTGGCAGCGGTTGGTTGAGGACGGTCGAAGATCGACCCCAGTGGCATGCCATAGGCGAGGCTTATGTTCAGCAGTGGACGTGAAAGGCTGGTGGTGATGATAAGCTATGCTTTACTCACTTCAATAGTGAATTTACGCTAATCTTGTAACATCTACAGACAGATCGATTCAGCTGCAAGGATTCGAGTAAACACCAAACAAGCGGTAAACTTCTAATCTGATTCGAGTTTGAAGTGGAAACTTTAACTGCGCCGAAACAGAATCTGTAAATCTAGTTAGATAGTTTACAGTTTCAGATAGAGTCTCTTCGAGTTTGTGTTAAGTTTTCGGTTAAGTACTACACTGGCTATTACTTTTGTTATTCTAAATATAAATTTATCTTGAGTTTAATTAAAAGAAAAGGCATAATCATAGTATTCAGTCTGATTGAAAATACTAGTGCAATGAAAATATATGACTCGCAAAAAGCAAGATTTACTTTACACAATTAGGACAATTGAAATAGACATGAAATATCACGCTTCCGTTTGTTTTATAGCTTTGGTCACAACTGGTCTCTGATGACAAACACCAACTTTTTATCAACATTTTATTAAAAAAATATAAGTTGCAAGTTACTAATCATCTGCCAATTCGTGTTGCCCAAATTCAGTCTTGGTCTTGCAGTCTTGGTCTTGTTCTTGCGTTTTTGCAAGACCAAGACCAAGAACAAGACCGCGTATTTTTAGCAAGACCAAGACCAAGACTGACCGTGCAAGACTTGAGCAAGAACAAGACATAGCCTGCAAGACTCTTGCGTCTTGCAGCTAGGACTTAGCGCTATTTCACGGAGTAGTTAGTTGTAACAGTTCGGTGTATAGGTACGCTTAGGAATTCTATGAGACGCAAAAAACTGTATCAAAGAATATGAAAAACTGGACCTATGCGCATTACGACTAATACCATAAACATACCTACATAGCGAATAAAAAAATATCCATTAAAATCAAACTGAGTGCATGCATAGTTATGTTTTAATCATAAGCACTTTGATAATGCGGCATCAAAGGTTTTGTACTTACTTCTCAAAGTAATTTGCCGCTTTTCGGAAGTACATGGTTATGATACACGCGCCGGCGGCTTCTTTTGAAATCATATACAACAATCGTTGTCGCCGCGCCGAAATCACATTTGACACTATTTGATTGCCGCCACAGGGCGTAGGTTAAAATATTCTTAGGTTTTTTAAAATATAGTCAAGTTATTGTAATTAATTTGTTTTTTTACATGTTTTAGCAAATGTAAGCTTATAAATCATAAATGTTTATTAAGAAACAGTTACTTCCATGGAAAACGACATATAGGTCAGTTGATTTTTCGAATTTCTTATCAAATCTTCAGTTATTTATTAATCTGCTTGATCTTTACTATGGCTATGTTAATTCAAGCTCACAATGATCTAATTCTAATACGTTTTTCTAAGATTTAAAGTAAACTTTAATAAATAGTAATAGACTAATAGGTAATTGCAAGACTTGCAAGACTCTTGCTGCAAGACCAAGACCAAGACCAAGGCTGGGAGCGCAAGACCAAGACCAAGACCAAGACCAAGACCAGGTGTAATGGCGCAAGACCAAGACCAAGACTGGCTAAGTCTCGTCTTGTTCTTGCATTTGGGCAACACTACTGCCAATATTCGTCCCACTGTTGGATACGAGCCTCCTCTATCATTGAAAGGGTTTAGACCTTAATCCACCACCCCATTTTAGTGCGGGTGGGCGGACTACACACCTAAGAAATTCCTAAGAACTTTTAGCCGTGCAGCCGTCACGATGTTTTCCTTCACCGTTAAAGCCAGTTTCATTGCGAATGCAGACATACATTCGAAAAGTCGGAGGTGTGTGGTTCGAACCCGTGACCGTCAAGATTTTCAACCGCGCACCTAAAGCTCGAGGCCATCACTGCTTTGCATCCCTACACAAACATCTCATAAACTAGGTACGTACCCAATTAGTGAAGTTATGATCAACGCTAGTTGTGAGTAAACTAGATACCAACTGAATCCCATTATAACACGTAATATAGTTTGTAACGGCGGAATGTTGGCCACCCTGGGATTTATAAGTTTTAATGATTTGTTTTCCAGTTTGTAATTGAGGTCCCTTTTCGAATGTGCAGAGTTTGAATGCAAATAATGTTTGCGTATTTTATTAGTTTGGTTTAGAACCGTACATAAATCGTGTGGGTTTAAATTTAATAGTTTTTGTTGGTAGGCACATGTTTCTAAATGGAAAACCAATAGATAAGAAAAACAATAACGAGCTCTTCAGCACAGAAAACTTCAAGGAAGAACGCTCTATGTAAAGTCAAAATTATTTTAATTCACATTAACTTTTAAAAGTTGCTTTGAATCGTCAATTTCAACTGAGCTTAAACTATTGCCGCTTCGAAACATTTATTGGCTGTAGAGAAGAAACGCCAAGAAACTCCTTTAAATGTAGTTACTGAAAAGTATTTTTTTAATGTTAAACTAAAAATTTTATGTAAGTTGCAAATGCAATCATAAATCCCGTCTGGATGTAATAAAACTGCAACCGCCTGATTAATACTTAATTAATTAAACAGTCATAAACTGTAACATTGGTTGATGGTGATATTAAGCTTGTTAACGTTTATTACCAAATTAATTGTAAGTGGGATGTAGCCGTGCGATAAACTACCCTATGGCGGTAGATGAGAAAATTTACGAGGTTATGTAAGACGGTGTTCGGCTTATGAGAAACAGTGATTAAATTTTGGCGAACTAGTCGTCTTATGTGGCATCGCTTGTATAAAGTACGTACGTACATTACGTCACTGCTGTGTTCTCCGTTGAGAATAGGGGATGTATTTCTGCACTTTCATTTTTTCAGGTATCCATAAACTTTACGTAACAGATGGCCTATTGCCGTTTTTGGAGCACATTTTCTAGAAAAATATTTTTAATTGATTGTTTGACATTTGTTTCGATATAAGGTTGGATTTTTCATATTTTTTTATTTAAAAACAGACTTTCTTTCATTTGCTAATTTGAAATTGATTCCGAATTTAAAATGTTTATAATCACACAATTGTCAATTGAATTTATTTTCAACGCAATATAACATGTTACATCCACAAAGTGCATCTATAAGTGCTATTGTGTGTGACTGTTGGGTGTATTTATTAGTTCTTTTAGTGAGTATCAATATTTTTTTCAACATAGTATATCAAAGAATGTTTTGGAATCAAATAATATTTGTGTCTGATTAGATGATTGAAAACACGACATAATATTTCCTAATTGAGTTCCTTATTCGCCCTTTCAAGATTCGGAGCAAGACATATAATTTTCTGTTACAAAAGTCCTGGTTAGGCCATAAAATACCGAATGGAAAAGACACTGTGTTGTTTTTGGCGTGGCAAGAATGATACCGTTTAAACAAATCTTGTCAGTAAATTTCTTCCATAACATGCTCCCCTATATCCAAAAATCTTGCGATTAATCCAGAGTAATTGCTCAGATTTATATTGTTCATAGTAAATGTTGTTTGCAGTATGAAAAAAATTCAATTTACCCATTTTCACACAAGCATAGCTAAGTTACTGCACTCGTATTGAAGACTAATAATTAACGGTGAAAAACATATTTTAAAATCAAGCTTTTATTATGCACGAAAAATAAAAAAAATAAACTAAGAAAACATTCATAAAATTTGTAGTTTTTTAAACTTTACAAGTAATGTCTCAGTCCCACGTAATAGGAGGCTATCTTGTTGCTGTTCTGTTCCACGTTAATTGTGTTTTGTCTAGTTTATAATTGTTATATTCTCATTAACATTTCTAATAGCTTTTATTAAATAAAGATGTAAAGCTTTAAGGCATTTGGTATTTTAAAAGGCAAACTGGGCTTTTTGACTTATATTATGAGTACTTTACTCATCATCAATACATCCCACTGCTAGGCACGAGTCTCCTCTATAATTGAGAGGGTTTAGGCCATAGTCCAGCACGCGGGCCTAGTGCGGGTTGGCGGACTTTGAAGTACCTACTAACGTTGATAATTATTAGTGATTTAGTCATTTGTGTAACAAATCCCACCAAAAACATAAATGTAAAAAAGGAAAGCCAAGTTCAATACAAAAATTATTCTCGACTGTGGGCTTCGCCGCAAAAAGAATGGAGATCTAATTGAGTGCCAAGTTCTATGCAAAATCCAAATATAAATAATAGGAAAAAAATATAATTATGAACAAGTATTAAAGTCTATTTCTGTGCTTTATTAGATATCTATATGTAGCCTAAGGGCTGACTTGGCTAGTTTTCTTACACGAATTATTATTAAGTACCTACTTTTACACAGTAACGGAAGAGCCTTATGTTCGATGGGTAGTTTCTACCAGCAAGCCAAATTTTCGGAATAATAAAATAAGAACCGAAAGGTAACAGGTTTAGAACATGCGAAGGCTATATAAATTGTAAATGAAAACTAGCCAAGTCAACCCTTAGGCTACATATAGATATCTAATAAAGCACAGAAATAGACTTTAATACTTGTTCATAATTATATTTTTTTCCTATTATTTATATTTGGATTTTGCATAGAACTTGGCACTCAATTAGATCTCCATTCTTTTTGCGGCGAAGCCCACAGTCGAGAATAATTTTTGTATTGAACTTGGCTTTCCTTTTTTACATTTATGTTTTTGGTGGGATATCATTACTTTTTGTTAAGAATATTATGCAGGTATTGAGATTTTAACTAACTGAATCGGTATTTTTAAGCAGTGCCTATGTTTATGTGTCGCTCGGGAGCGCTTTTATGTATGTACATTTATTTGTGTTCTGTGTATATTTATTATTATATTATATGTGGTGCCGCGCGCCGCGGAGGACACCGTTGCGTTCGCCGGTTGTTTAGCGCGTATTACAAGTTTTTTGTATGGGGACACCACTTATTTTTTGACTTAACTTCATTTTTATATTTCTGATATATAGCAAGTGAGTATACTAATACATATATTGGGATAGTTTTTTCAAATATCTGCTTGTAACCGTTCTAACGCTACAATTATAAAAAAAATGTATGGGGACCCCCCCTATTTTTTAACTTTTTTCTATTTTTAGATTTTTTCCTACGTTTACACATAATTACCGAGCTGTATTCTAAATTTTATCCTTCTAGGTCATCTGGAAGTAGGTTAGGTTTAGGTACTATCAGTCAGTCAGTGCTAAAATTTACGACTTTTTGACCTCCATATCTTTATAACCGTTTGAGCTAGCTTCATGAAATTTGGGCTTCTAGATGTCCTTATAGATATAATTAAACACACGTAGTTTCAAGTGTTTACGTCAAATAGGTTTTTAGTTATAGAAGGGTCAAAAGTGGCGCCAAATGGTTCGTGTAATGATACACTCGGCGCTGGCTAGCCAGTTTTACTTGAACTTGGCTTGACACGCTGCCGCGTGTCTAGATTTGATATACTGATCATACACTGTGTCACCGGCCATCCTTAGTATAAGTTACTGTTCCTCGCAACTACCCTTATAACACCACGTTACAAGTTTAAATTTGCATGTCCAAATCTTAGAATCCAATTTAATGTTATATTTCTGCAAAGACGTGAATGTAAAGCTTAGCTCAACATTTAGATTTCATTAGGGGTAAAGTAAATTTTACGTAAGAGCCCTTAATTTATGAATGTAATGTCTTTAGGAAATTTAATTAAGATCCTGTACCTATCTCTTTAATATAGTGTTAATTTCCAGATTTTTTATAAATCCCATATATTTTTAAATGTAATAAAGGGCTTTTCCGATTTTCCTACTAATAAAACACAATAGTGCGTAGTTAAGCAGATAAGGCCTCGAGGTTTAGGCGCGTGGTTGAATAATTACTTGCTTTAATGGAAAAGGAAGAAAATTTGCGCACCTTATAGTTTTTAGGAATTTCTTAGGTGTGTAGCCCGCCAGCCCGCACTAGGTCTGCGTGGTGGACTAAGGTCTAAACCTTCTCAATGATAGAGGAGGCCCGTACCCAGCAGTGAGACGTCTATGGGCTGATGATGATGATGAGTGTCAAGCTAAGAATTAACTGCAAACATTCAGATTCCGAGACTTGAATTCTAATTCAAGAATTAAATTAATGACAGAATTAAAACCTAGCTAAGATGACAAAAAATCTCGACATAGGTATTATCATATTTGACATCATGGATTGACAGAATCGCTTATATAACAAACTGTATGTAGTATTAAATCGATTAACATTATACGAAGAGTGATACGCAAAGACTTTTAAAATAAATACAGTGCAAAAAATCGACTTTAAAATTTCCTACTCTATAATTTCACTCCAGTACAAAGTAAAATTCCAGTGAACTTGGCATACATTTTGTTTATACATATTCGACGTTCGAAACAAACAGCAACCCTGCAATTTGTCTTGACCAAACAGAACCAAAATCAAACATACACTTTGTAAACTGAAAACTGGTAGCATAATAAATAAAAATTGAAATTTCAATATTGGACATGACGACATTGATCGATGCTGGTAATATTTATTAAACACACAAGGTTTCATAAATTATTGAGAAGAACTTGCTCGGTGCTATCGGACAAGTTGTGGTGGTTCCCACGACTTCTTCGGGCGACGCCATTCCGCCTGATGACTTTGAACAGTACACGTCAGTGCAAAACTTTGTGACAGTTAAAGAAAAATCGATCATTTCACCTTCAGTTGGTGTTCACGGTAGACGCGAAGGTGATTGAATTAGTGCAGATCCCGACCATAATGAGGAGGGTGTAGACTACGATAGCACTGAAGTTTAAATTGAAGAAAAGCAAAATATAAAAATCTGCCAAGGTGAGTTAATATTGCCTGAATTTTTAGGTGCAAACATATTAAAAAGGACATGGTCAGTTTTAATACAGACTTAATAACCGAGCTTTAATTCAACAATATCCAATCAAATTTTAAGATATGAAAATAAACGCATAATTAAAAAAGAGAATATTGCAATTTCAATAAATATATTGTCATAAAAACTCCTTTATATCTTAGATAAAGATAATCTATTTTTTTTTTATTGCAGATGATGACCAAAGTGAAAACGCAAGGTCTTGTGACCGATTTGATGCCCAACATAAAGTTGTTGCAGCTTGCAGGGCACTTTTTATTCAATTACCATGCAGGTTCGATATTTTTTTACTGCATCGTAAACAGAATCTGAAATATGTATTTATCGCTCTATCTCCGCACGTAAAGGGCCATAAAAAAGCTATCATCGAAACTGATACTTCTAATGCCAATTCAAATTTTAATGCCCACTTTTGCGTTTTTTTTTATGGCGAACATATTTTAGTATGACGTGTTCGATTTTTATGAAACAATCATTCTACCATGACGCTTTTTTACATCTAACATATCCTTAAGTAAATATTAACTACACGTTGATCTACTTTGTTAGAAGCCCAAGTATCAACTCATAAAACGAAATATTTCTATACAGGGTGTATTAAGACCGTGATCGGAAACCAAGGTAATAGTCAAGGTGATTACAAACCACATGACGTTAAAGAAAATACCTACAAAAATAAATATTTTGACCTAATTCTCAGAACTACAGGTATAAAATCTATATGGTCACGGTGATCACGGTCTGAATACACAGTCTTTTATTTCGTATTTATATTCCGTCATTATCAACAAGATTTCTCTTACAGATAACTCTGGTATGACCACACTGCTTCGTAAGGTCTACTCATCGGTGCATGCTTTCTTTATCTTCATACACTACGTCTGCATGGGTATCAACATGGCCCAATATTCCGAGGAAGTCAACGAATTGACTGCGAACACCATTACCGTTCTGTTCTTCGCTCATACGATTATCAAATTGGGTTTCTTTGCCTTCAACTCTAAAAGCTTCTACAGGTTAGTATTTTTATTTCACCATATTCTGCTCATCGACGAATTTCTAGAATACAACTTAATTAGTTAATCTAGAAAGCATATTACTGTATGCAGATTTTTAAAACAAATATTTTGTATCATGCTCAATCACAAAAATGAAAAGTCACACAACAGATTTTTAGTCGAGGAAATTATGATTTTAACGAATCAATTATAAGATGGTATTGAACATTGGGTCTTCCTTAAACTATTTTTAAATAAAAGAAATTGGGCTAAATACTTTGATTTCAACCTTGGATCAAGTAGGGTGCAATTGAAATAATAGGAATAATTATCTTTATGTGCTTACCAATCTTACATGATTTAAAATCATCCTGATCAAAACATTGCACAAAACACTTCTAAATTTGGATTGAATCACAAAATATCAAACATAAAAAAGAAATATAGAGTAAAGCATTTGCCTACTTCACTGATCTATACTATTATTATAAAGAGGAAAGGTTTGTATTTTTGTATTTTTGTATGTTTGTTACGAATAAACTCAAAAAGTACTGAACCGAATTGGATGATTTTTGGGATGAAGATAGATGGGACCCACCGAAGTAACATAGGATACTTTTTATCCCGGAAAATGTAGTATTCCCGTGGGATTGGGTAAAAAACCCTATATTTTTCTTACGCTTTCACGCTTAAACCATTCGACCGACTTTTATGATTCTCGGTATGATCATAAATGAGATCCTATGAAGTAACATGAACAACATTTTATCCCGGGAATATGTAGGGTTCCTGTGGGATGAGCATTTATTGTAACTCGAAAGTAACACTACCTGTGTAATGCTTTCACGTCTAAACCATTTGACCGATTTCAATGATTTTTGGTATGGAGATAGGTAAGGCCCACCGAAGTAACATAGGATGCATTTTATCCCGGAAAATGTAGTATTCCCGTGGGAACGGTTATTTCTGGATCTACTGAACCGATTTTAATGATATTTGGTATGGAGATAGGTAGGGCCCACCGAAGCAACATAGGATGCATTTTATCCCGGAAAATGTAGTGTTCCCGTGGGAACGGGTATTTCTGGATCTACTGAACCGATTTGAATGATTTTTGGTATGGAGATAGGTAGGGCCCGCCGAAGTGACATAGGATACATTTTATCCCGGAAAATGTAGTATTCCCGTGGGAACGGGTATTTCTGGATCTACTGAACCGATTTTAATGATATTTGGTATGGAGATAGGTAGGGCCCACCGAAGCAACATAGGATGCATTTTATCCCGGAAAATGTAGTATTCCCGTGGGAACGGGTATTTCTGGATCTACTGAACCGATTTGAATGATTTTTGGTATGGAGATAGGTAGGGCCCGCCGAAGTGACATAGGATACATTTTATCCCGGAAAATATAGTATTCCCGTGGGAATGGGTATTTCTGGATCTACTGAACCTATTTGAATGATTTTTGGTATGGAGATAGGTACGGCCCGCCGAAGTGACATAGGATACATTTTATCCCGGAAAATATAGTATTCCCGTGGGAATGGGTATTTCTGGATCTACTGAACCTATTTGAATGATTTTTGGTATGGAGATAGGTAGGGCCCACCGAAGTAACATAGGATACATTTTATCCCGGAAAATGTAGTATTCCCGTGGGAATTATTATTATCTAGATGTACTGAACCTATTTAAATGACTTTTGGTATGGAGATAGGTAGGACCCACCAAAGTAACATAGAATACTTTTATCCCGGAAAATGTAGTATTTCCGTGGGAATAGCTATATTCAAGATCTACTGAATCAATCTAAATGAGTTTTGGTATAGAGATAGGTAGGACCCACCGAATTAACATGATATACTTTTATCCTGGAAAATGTGTTCCCGTGGGTATGGGTACATGTTATAATTGCAAGAGTAAGTCTGTAAGTCTGTTACGCTTTCACGCCTAAACTATTCGACTAAGTTATATATTTTAGGTATGAACATAAATAGGACCCTGTGAAATAACAATTAAATGTTCCCGTGGAATAAACATGTTATAAATGCGGAAATAGATTTTTCAAAGTAAAACTTTTTTTAGACACTTATGAGACAAATTAAAGATTCACTTATTATCTTTCTGCACTCAGCCCTAAAGTCTACGCAGACGGAGTCGCGGGCAAAAGCTAGTACATTATATAACTCGATTGCTGTCGAAGGAAAGTCAAATAAAAATGAAATACAATAATAAATCCAGGTCAAACGTTTGAATCGTTGAAACGGCAGACTCCTATTCTAATTTTAACGAGACGCCGTGAGGCTTTGAAATTATTTTTTAATAAAATTCTCTTGGTAGTCGCTTTTCCGTTTATTCAAAATTAAATAGTCTCATTTCCATTGTGTTTTATTAAAAAAGAGGAATTTGAAGTGTCGAGCTGGTAATAAAAGCATAATATAAATTTTTATTTAGGCTATAAACCTAATAATAACTTAATTTAAAACGATGTTTTTAATTTTTTCACAGTATTTCTTACATTCTTTTCTTTATGCAAGTTTTGTTAAAATAACTACTATTTCTGTGAATATTGTTTTCTGTGGAACCTAATTAGTCCTAGTTATATTCAATGATGGATTGAGAGATAGTGGCCCTTGCCCACTATGGAATTACGAAGGCTGATGATGATGAATACTTAGTGAGCTTACTCTCCGTACTTTAAATCTGTCATAAGTATTAAGAAACACACGATTCACGCGTTTATACTAACCTACTACCAAGTGTCAGCTACTTCTCCGATACAGAACAAATAAGTTCAATCAAAAAACTCAAAAGCTCTTTTTTACATCTAGGACCTTGGCTGTGTGGAACCAATCTAACAGCCACCCATTATTTACGGAGTCGGATGCTCGCTACCATCAAATTGCGCTGACCAAAATGAGAAGACTGCTTTATTTCATCTGCGGCATGACCGTTATGTCTGTTATCAGTAAGTAAATTTCTATGTCACCTTATCTTTTTTTCTAAATAACAAGTCTTAGGCTCAGCTCGTATTACATTTAGGGTTTCTTAATACAGAATAGTTAAAAATCGAAGATTCAAAAAACCTTGTAAAAGTCTATTTGAATAAAGATAATTTTGAAAGTGCACAGAGTACGGACTCTCGTTTCATGCCTTTAGGAAGTGACTTAAAAAAGAAATCATAGCGGATATGTCTTAAAATAACAGTTATTTACAAGCACAACCCGTTCAATGATCGGATGTTTCAATAGACCAGTCGATCAGAAATACTTGTTTCCTTACTTACTTCTATTGCTTTTTAGGCTGGGTTACTCTCACTTTCTTCGGTGAGTCAGTGCGAATGATCGCCAACAAGGAGACCAATGAGACATTGACGGAGCCAGTGCCTCGGCTGCCAGTAAAGGCCTGGTATCCCTTCGATGCCATGAGCGGGTCCATGTACGTCTTCGCTTTCGTATTCCAGGTATGAATATCATTAAAACCTAACCTTTAGGTCGTGATGTCCTTGAGGTTTAGTAGACTTTTCGAAGTAATGTCTGCAATCACAAAAAAATATCATTTATTTTAACGGTGAAAGCAGTGATGGCCTCGAGGTTTAGGCGCGCGGTCGAGAATCTCGGCGGTCGCGGGTTCAAATCCCAGGCACACACCTCTGACTTTTCGAAGTTAAGTGTATATTCAAATTGAATTATCACTTGCTTTAACGGTGAAGGAAAACATCGTGATAAAACCTGCACACCTAAAAAGTTCTTAGAAATTTCTTAGGTGTGTAGTCCGCCAACCCGCACTAGGCCAGCGTGGTGGACTATGGCCGAAACCCCTCTCAATGGTAGAGGAGACCCGTGCTCAGCAGTGGGCGTATATGGGTTGATGAAGAATAGAATAGAAAAATTTTAACGGTGAAGGAAAACATCGTAAGGAAACCGTTGTGTAGTTTGCAACCCCACACTAGACCAGCGTGGTGGACTAAGGCCTAAACTCTCATGCCTGTAGAGGAGGCCTGCGTCCAGGATCTATGTATGTATATGAATTGATGATGATTACCCAAATTACAATAGAAGTTCTTACTCGTATGTAAATAGACAAGATTCCATCTTTTGGAATAATCGCTTTCGATATGATTGAAATTATTTTGCAATACTTTACTACGTAATAGCCGTATAATTTTAAATATTTCATAGTAATAGGTGGGATAGTTTTGATTTATAATTGTGATTTACATAGAATATTCAAATTTGAATCACTTCGGGCTTTCAATAGCTAACATAATTTATGAAAGCAATATTGGTAATGGTATTTATGGGAATCGGTTTATTTAGAATGCATTTTTATACTTGCTTTGCGAATGTTTTTTTATCAATAATATTAAAAAATATATAATCATCGAAATCACCTGATCTTTCGACGTCTAAGTTTAGTATTACGGTACCCATTACAGCAATATATTTCAGATCTATTGGCCCTATTCCACCATTCACCCACCACTTTAACTCCTGTGCTCGAGGATCAACAGTACCCACAGAATTGACGCTGAGCATTGAAGCTCCCTCCAAGCGGATCTAATATTTCATAACTCCACATAAAGTTAATCAGAAAGTATATATAAAGGAGGATGTTCTTTCAGATCTACTGGCTCCTGTTCTCCATGGCAATGGCTAACTTGCTCGATGTCATGTTCTGCTCCTGGTTGATCTTCGCGTGTGAACAGCTGCAGCACTTGAAGGCAATCATGAAACCTTTGATGGAACTGAGCGCTGCCTTGGATACTTACAGACCAAACACTGCAGAGCTGTTCAGAGTTAATTCCAATGGTAAGTATGTTTTTTTTTTGGAAACATTGGTGGTTTTAGTATGGTCCCCTTAATTCGAGATAGAGTACGCTTCTGATCGATTTTAATTCTTGATATCAAAATAAATGTTCACGAATTGTCGCAATTTCGATTCACTTCAGTTTCTCAACGTTTTGAAAGGTTTAAAGTCATCATTATCAGTATATTCTTCGTTACTCAGTTTGTGTAATGAGTGTTGTAATTAACATTCTGTTGGTTTCAATGTAAATATCTATATAAAGTTTTATTCCTCAATCTTTTGAAATTAGTATTCTACAATCAATGAATAATTAATTAATATTATAGTTGTATTCAAAATAAGTATTATAACTAGTATTCAAAAACAGAACAATAAAGGCATTAGTGCAATAAATTCTATACATAAATTCAGCGGACATATATGTTGATTTAAACTTTCCTGGAATTTTGGACAACAGTGTACGTTCACAGAACAATTACAGTAGCAAAATTCTATCGAACAATAACGAGGTTATGACGTTTTGATAGCTTTTCAGAAACTTTGCAGTCTGCTATTTTGTTTCCGCGTAACAGATTACGGCTCAATCGATAAGCTTAATACGCGAAAAGTTTATTATTTGTGCAATGATGTGAATTTAAGCAATAGATCTAGACGGCAATTTTTACGTTTAAACGTAAAACTGTAAAAAGAAAAATTATTATCTTTTGAAGAATTACAAAATATATCTTTGAGCAATGCGAAGCAATACACATCGTTCTCTTGCCTCAAGAAATTCTAATTCAAACATTTCTTAAGTACCACAAAAAATCCATTTCTCGTTCAACTTAACCAACAACTTCTCTTCAAAACAGAAAAATCGGAGAAAATACCAGACGCAGTAGACATGGACATCCGAGGTATCTACTCCACCCAGCAAGACTTCGGGATGACGCTGCGAGGAGCTGGTGGAAAGCTGCAGAACTTCGGATCCAATGGGAATAACCCCAACGGGCTGACCCAGAAACAGGAGATGCTGGCCAGATCTGCTATCAAGTATTGGGTGGAGCGACATAAGCATGTGGTTAGGTAAGTATGAAATTATAGATAGAGTATTAAATATTGTACATTGAATGCATAAAAAGAATAATTAGCAAGTAATACAAGATTGTCAAAGATACAAATATATTCCATCATTAGAAGAATCCAGATTATTTTATGGTATATTGTCAAAGGCGTGGTGGCCTCGAGGTTTAGGTACACAGTCGAGTCGAGAATCTTGACGGTCGCGGGTTCAAGTTATAATTTATGTGGGTACTACAATAGGCAAATTTATAACTTGCACCGAAAATAAAGCTGGAATAAATGGTTACTTCTTTCAAAAATTGAAAAATGTCTGTCGTCGATTCATGCATATAATTTTAATAGCTTCAAATCAAGCATTCAATTACATGAAACAACAATAAATGTTTTATTTACTCTTCAAGAAAGTCGCACTATCAAGGCGCCTTCATCGATCGCAGAACCTGTCACGAACACATGACTTTAATTACGTGAGAAAACACAAGTGCCTGACAATGACACTAGCGACAGTAAAGGTCGATCGATACACACGATTTAATTAATCTGAGACATCTGCTAATAAATGTTGTTTTTACAAAAATAATAAAAAAAGATAAGTTTGGTTGGTCGGCTAAAAGAATTGTAGATGAATTAAGCCTGCAAAGGATGCCCAACAGTGGCAAAACGTATATAAAACACAATTTATCTATTTGAATAAGATTTTTCAGTGCAATTGCTAAGTCTATATAAATTTTTAAAACGTAAACGATTATTATCAATATCGTCATGATATTATATTAAAGTTTACTAACTATGGTCATCTGTAATACAATCTTACAATATATTGTTACGGAAACCAACCACACAACAATTTCTACAAACAAAACCCCACTAATTTGCCTCATCAACTAGAAACTTCACCTTAAGCGAGAGACGAAGTTGGTTTAATGGGCGCAAACTCTCAAGTCGTGGAATGACCCTCAGACGCCACAGACGAGCAAACTTGCTAACTATCGACCAACTTCATTGTGGTTCACATCTTTATTGGGCATTCCACGATGTAATTACTAAGTAAAGTTTACTTATTGTAATTCGGTGGTAGATTTTACGAAGGTAAATGTTATGAAAGTTGTAATTAAATTAAGTTTAGGTATGGGTACTTAGGTTTTCTTGAAAATGTTAAAATATTAAGTAAGGTGGCATTTTTTGTTTTGCAATCGAATCATGGTAACAGGACTTTTCTTCGCATTGAAAATTTCTGAATAGCTTAATAATTCTTCTATCCATAATTGTTTGTTTATTTTTATAACCCACAAAAGTTTTATAAATATAACATTATTCGATGATTCGGAAACCGAATTGGACCCAAGATCGCACACACGATATACGTCGAAAAACCAGAGAGACAATAATTAATGTTCTTGGTCAGATGTTGTGTTCAGAAACTAATGGGTACTTTAAGCGGAATGTATAACCGTAATTAACCAGCCACTGGAACGATATTCACTGTTAATGCCTCCCTTTAGTCATGGTTGTAATAGAGTGTTGTAATGTTTTAATGTTATAGTTCTGAAAACTTATATTTTATTTCAAACATTTCTCATGAAATAAAATATCATTAGCTACGTTAACCGAAGCGTGAATAAACATTAAGGTAGACATTTCTTTTGCTTGCATTTGTTTTGCTCCAATAAAAATGGACGTGAAATATTCGTATGCTTTAATAAATATTTGTCAAGTGTTTGATATTTAGAAGGCATTGAGCAACAGAATTTAAACATCGCGTCTAATTATAAAGAAAATAAAACTGTGATTTTTTAGAGCGTCCTTTATTCATCTAGTGAGATATGTACATATAATGTGTCATACGTGATACATTTATATGTATGTATGCATCGACATACATATATATTATATAACATAACATTTACAGACTAGTGGCATCTATCGGCGATACCTACGGCACTGCTCTACTGTTCCACATGTTGGTTTCCACGATCACCCTTACTCTCCTGGCTTACCAAGCAACGAAGGTGAGTTAAATGTTACTCTAAATCATTATCATCATCACTGCTAAGCACAGGCCTCCTATACCATTGGAGGTTTTAGCTCAATCCGACCTTCAAAAATCCTTCTCAATGCTACTTGAAATAACCTTACAAATTAATTTATTTAATAATGTCTCAACTTTGATAAAAAAATTAATTACTTTCTTTTAACCCACGATTTGCCCTTTTGTGATGTTTAAAAAGATTTTTAATAATGCCTGTATTAAGCAATGTAGAAAATAATTTGATTGAGAGAATGTAATCTTTGTATGTTCTAAGCTATTTCTTGTTCTTTTCTAGTGATGACAGCCTTCCGATTAAATTGCCACATAAATTTTCAAATGGATTTTTAGAAGCTATGTGTCTGACATATAACGGATCTAATAAACCATATAGTTTCAGTACCGAAAATGCGCAAATATTTGCAATGAAAATTACTTATTAAAGTTTTGATCCAAATTCCATCTTCGAAAAAATATCACTTTATCTTAATATAGACTGGACAATTATCTAAAAATAAACTGCGTAGGTGATCCAGACACTTGTTATCTTGTATTACAGACAATGACGTCATGTTTATTGAATACTGTTGTCTAAGCGACCAAAGAAAACATTATGAGTCAAAGAACGTTAGACTAATATTTGGTGTGACTCTTCTATTCAAGTCATCATCATCAGCCTTACTCATCCTATTGCTGAGCACGATTCTACTATTGGGACGGTTTAGATCTTAGTGTAGAGTGGGTTGACGGACCCTCTATTTAAGTAATGTCTCTAAATTCTTTAACCTCTTCCAGATCAACGGCATCAACGTGTACGCGTTCAGTACAATTGGATACTTGTGCTACACTCTTGGCCAGGTGTTCCACTTCTGCATCTTTGGCAACAGGCTTATTGAAGAGGTAAATTTTACTAGCAAAATTCCAGTTGATACCGTTGGTTGGGATGGTACGGGTATCGTCATGACCATCAACCGCCTTAGTAGGACTCCCTTTGGCTGGGTCTGGAAATGACGATATTTGCTAGGAAGCTGGTATTTGTTGGATGAGAAGAGATCAAGTGGCGTGGCATAGTAGAGGCATATATCCAGAAGACGTATCCTAAAATCGAGAAGTAATATAGCAGTAGTTGAAATATTCTTCCTTTAAATTAACTCGACTTTAATGTAGCAACAAAGTAATTAGGAAATGTTAGAAACACAGACGCCTAAAGAGACTTTAACTCTTCACGATATAAATAGCTTGCAAGAACATCTTTCCAAAGACGATTAAACATTGTAAGCGAAGTTAAGTAGCCACATACATCATTGTGACGGGCGCGCTTCTGTAGTGGAGCCGTTCTTTGTATCTTCCGTTTGGGTAAAGATTTATGAAAAGACTGTATAGGGAAGGAAAGTATTGTTAGAAACAGGATTCGAATGTTAGCAGTCTTTAATCAGGTTTTGTTATAGCATAGTAATAGTCTTTAACTAAGTTTGTATTGGACTCTAACAAAACCATAACAGCATAGAATATTTTGTATTTATCTTAAACGACAACGAGATTGTAATTTAATAAGTTTTAAATTACGTTCGAGTTATTTTTGTATATTATTGCACGAGTGTATTTTGCAACAATTTCATTAAGAGGTCTTATCCAGCTTGAAAATCTTTTGATTGAAAAGTATTTTTATTAAAGAGGGTTTAGATACATTAGAGCTACTGAATATATCCAAGTTCGTCGGTTTCAGGTTTTAATTTATTAAAATAGAGTTAAAAGCTACTTAAAAGCTAAAGAATATTTTTACTCTATTTTTATTTAGGGACTTATATAAAAGCTTGAAGCTTAGGTCACAGGTATAAGGTCCAAGCTCAGGCAAAGTGATATTGATTTTTTTAATTATATAACTGTAATAGGCTCGCTCTCTATCGCGTGAGACGAAACTATATTTGGTGATGTGTAAGTATCTTTGTATGTACAGAGTTCCTCGGTGATGGAAGCGGCTTATTCTTGCCAGTGGTACGATGGATCCGAAGAGGCCAAAACATTCGTTCAAATCGTCTGCCAGCAATGCCAGAAGGCGATGACCATCTCCGGGGCTAAATTCTTCACTGTTTCTTTGGACCTGTTTGCTTCGGTAAGAATTTTGTGATATTATTTTGGTAGTGTTTTTTAGAGTTTTAAAATTCATATAGTTTACCCAATTGTTAATATTCGATACAAAAGATTTTCATTCAACTGAATCACAAAAATCCCTTCATGTTGAGTGTTTTCACATAAATAAACCAAAAATATTTTTCAAAAATATGTTCCTAGATTCTGATAATTTTGTTTATTTTTTTTTATAAATCATCTGTAGAGAGAGTATAAATAACTGCACACGAATGTATAGATATGTCTAAATAAATATATTCTTGAAATTGATGGTGATGATTATGATATTACATTACAGGTGCTTGGAGCAGTCGTTACCTACTTCATGGTGTTGGTGCAACTCAAGTAGAGATCCGTTTGCATACGTGCTGTGTGTCGTTTGATTTTAGTTTATTTCTAATTTATTTATTGAAATACTCATTATTGTTATAATAATTTCAAGACAAAATGAAGATATGTTAAGAAAATATAAGTTTTTATTTATAGGTAATAAAATATTTTTCTTTCTTATTTTTTTTAATGTCATTCTTTAACAATTTATAAGTTTTAATATTATTTCTAACATGAATTAAAAGAGTTGAATAAAGATTATGTAAGGTATTAGCTCATAATTAAATGTTATTATTATTTAATAATAAGTGTGCAGAGCACAATTTTTATTACGTTTTATTATTCAATGAAGTGATGTTTTTTTTTTTTTTTTTTTTTTTAATTGCCCTAGCAGGCAGACGAGCTGACGGCCCGCCTGATGGTAAGCGGTCACCGTCGCCCATGGACTTGGCAATGCCAGGGGCACAGCCACGCCGCTGCCTACCGTGAGGAAAGTACTCTTTTTAAGCCTCGTTTGAAGAAGGCCATGTCATAGCGCTCGGGGAACACCGAGGCAGGGAGTTCATTCCAGAGCTTGCACGTACGTGGTAAAAAAGACCTCTGGAAACGCACCGTACGCGTACGGTACGTCTCCAGGTGAAATGGATGAACTCTACTGCGGTGACGGGTGGTGCGATGGTAGAACGGCGATGCCGGTACCAACCCGAACAGTTCCTCGGAGCACTCCCCATGGAACAACCGGTAGAACACACAAAGAGACCCAAAGTCTCTTCGCAGTCCTAACGGCTGTAGTTTCTCCGTGAGATCGGGATCATCGACGATGCGAACAGCCCGTCGCTGTAAGGAGTCAAGTGGGTCGAGCTGGTATTTTGGGGCACCTGCCCAGAGATGCGAGCAGTACTCCACGTGGGGCCGGATTTGCGCCTTGTAGAGCAACAATCTGTGACCCGACGTGAAGTACCGCTTGGCTCTGTTCAGGATACCCAACTTTTTACTCGCCAATTTGGCTTTGTCCTCCAAATGACTCCTAAATTGGACTAAGCTGGAAATCTCAACGCCGAGGATCCCAATACTCTCGGAGATCTGGAGAGATACTCCTTGGAACTGTGGCGCTATGACGAATGGATCCTTCTTCGCAGTGAACGCGCAAACTTGTGTCTTCGTGGGGTTGAATTGAACCAGATTCTTTTCACCCCATTCGAGAGCCCGCCCCAGAGAGCTCTCGACTTCAGACACAAGTTGTGACCGCCTTTCCCCAACGGTAGTCCGAGGGACATTCTGTTGGCCGATGTATCGCGCGTCACTCGTACTATCATCTGCATAGCAATGCATGCTATCGATAGACAGCATGTCATTGATATGCAGGATGAAGAGTGTCGGCGATAGCACCGAACCTTGAGGAACGCCAGCATTAATGGTCATGGTCTCGGAGCAACAGCCGTCAACGACGACCTGGATGCTCCGACCATCCAAAAAGCTGGCGATCCACTTGCAGAGTCCCTCGGGGATCCCGTATGCTGGAAGCTTCGCCAGAAGGGCGCCGTGCCACACTCGGTCGAACGCCTTCGCAATGTCTAGGCCGACGGCAATAGCCTCACCCCCACTCTCCAAGGCCTCCGCCCAGCGGTGCGTGAGGTACACAAGAAGATCGCCAGCTGACCGACCGTGTCGAAAGCCATATTGACGGTCGTTAATCAACTGGCGATCCTCAAGGTACCTCAGGACCTGAGTATTAATAACTCGCTCCATGACCTTGGAGAGAAGGGATGTGACCGCTATCGGCCTATAGTTGGAAGGGTCAGACCGGTCACCCTTTTTAGGGATTGGGTGGACACGTGCGACCTTCCAAGAAGCTGGGACCCTGTTGGTTTTGTAGGAAAGACGGTACAGGCGCGTGAGCACGGGGGTCAACTCAGGGGCGCACGTCTTAAGAACCACCGCGGGGATACAATCCGGCCCACTCGACTTTCGGATGTCGAGAAGCCTGAGCTCCCGTCTGACAACACGATGATTAAATCTGATGTCAGACAGGATACTCTCACACCTGGGAATAACAGGTGGAATGGCTCCCCTGTCATCCAGTGTCGAGTTCGAGGCAAAGGATTGGGCCAGGAGATCGGCCTTCTCCTTTGCACTATGGGCCAGACTGTCATCATCCTTACGCAGTGGCGGGAGACTAGGCTGGCAAAAATTACCTTCGACAGCCTTGGCGAGCGACCAGAAAGCTCGACTTCCAGAGGGATAACTTTCGAGTCGCTCGCCAATTCGTCGAACGTGTTCCGCCTTGGCCCTAGCGATAGCCCTCTTGCTAGATCTAGAAGCGGCATTGAATTTTCGCTTCTCCTCCTTTGTTTTAGGATCCCGACGTTTTCGGGCTTCCTGCCAAGCCTTAAATGCGGACTGCTTGAGGCGCGCAGCATCGGCACAAGCGTGGTTGTACCAAGGTCGGCTGCGGCGCCCCACGGGTATTTTGGAACTGGGGATGAAAGAATCCATCCCCAGGATTATTGTGTCCCTTACGCAGTCCGCACAGACGTCAGGATCGTCGGAGGAGAAGCAGAGCCGCTTCCATGGGAAGGATGCGTAGAACTCGCGCAGTCCATCCCAATCTGCTGACCTATAACGCCAGACTCTGCGAGTCCCAGTAGCTGAAGGACGACTGGGACTCACAACAGGGGCCCATGAACGAACAAGGCAGTGATCAGATGACCCTAGAGGGGCTTCGATCACCACCCTGTATCCGTCAGGATGAGTAGTCAGCAGAAGATCCAACAGAGAGGGCTCATGGCTCTCGACATCCGGAACACGGGTAGGCTGTGTTACCAGCTGTGAGAAGCCATATGCCAGGGCCAACTCGTAGGCAGACCGGCCCGGGAGATCAGTGATCCTGGACCCCAACCACTCTTTGTGGTGGGCGTTGAAGTCACCCAGGACCACCACCTCCGCGGACGGGCACTGCTCGAGTATGCAGCTAGTCCCCACTTGGACGTTCTCAAACAACAGAGAAGACCCCGAATCACTGGCATGGGACCTGTAAAGGCACGCGTATACACGGGTTCGACCCCCGTAGTCTACGCGAAGCCATAATATTGACAGGTCCCGATGCTCGAGGCCCCGAAGGCGGCGACAACATATATCACCCCTGACGAAGACGCACACCCCGGCTTTACGTACGAATGTATGTTCCAATACGTAGCCGGGGTAGTTAAGGTACGATACATCGTCAGGGGTAGATATTTGTGTCTCCGTTAAAAAGAGCAGGGCAGGCCGCGCCGTCTCGAGGTGGTGATGGACGGCGTCGAGGTTGCTGTGTAGACCCCTGACATTGCAGAAGTCCACTGAAATTGTGGATAGTTTATCCGCCGTAGTTTGCCTGCTACTTCTATTTTCTCGGGTCATTTCAAAGAGATTGGTGGGAGGGAGGTGAGGATGGGTGCGGTGGGTCTATGGCAAATCCTTAACGATGGTGGAAGAATATAAAGTGAAATCCAATGTGAGGCAGCACACGGCCGAATGAGTGGCCTCCGCGAGGCACGGAAGGGCCCCCGGTGCCCCCCCACGTACAGTCGCCGGGATCCACCCCAGTCTCCCACTCTGGCACGACGACTGCACGACGGGATTTTCGCCGGTTGGCGGGACAGCTTCCCGAGGCGGGAGTTAAAAGTCAGCGGATCCTCGGGTTCAGGTCCCCTACTGACCGGCAGGCGGCCGACGGAAACCGTTCCCACCGGGTCTCCCTGTACCCCGCCTCAACCCCCAAGGCCGCATGCCACCCCAGACACTGGATCCACCCGGAGTAGTGCCGTTTCAACCCACCAGCACTCAAGAAGGTACGGGGAGGGACATAGAGGGAACGGCTATCCAGTCCTTCCGCCGGAACGCATTCCTGCTTTGCGGTAGAAATAGACTGGACGGTGGTACCAATCCGCTCGGGTTCAACATTGAGTAAATAAATACTCAATATTAAACCCTACCACCAGTGGTGGGTGAGGGAGGGGACACCAAAGCTGCGGAAAGGACAGTGAATGCAGCAATGGTGGCTCGAGGGGCCGGGGTCGCGTACCCGTGCCATTTTATAAGCCAACCGGACAAGTTGGCATAAAAATGACCCTCTGACCCTAATGTAATCCCTGATGTAATCGTTTAGCAAAATCAGGTTTAACGTGATCACTATAATTTTTTTTTAAAGTAGTTATAATCATTAACCGTTTGTTCAGTAAATTTTATACGATTCCTGATTTTAAAATCATAAAGTTAATAAAACATTGGGTCTCCCAATGTTTATGCACGTTCGTTAATTTTGTAATTTTTTTAACTACAAAGTCAAGCTATAATTATTATATTACTTCGTTTATTTGGATAAGTAAATTTAATGTTTGATTATTGCAATTTTAATAAACGCACAATTTTTATAGATGTTTAAGTACAACTGTCGTTTATAAATTATTATTGTATACGTAGCTCTATTATTTTATAAATTTAAACTTTACTTAAATATTTAGTGTATCGTTGTTGCAAATAATATCGATTATATGAAACAAGCATAGTTCTCAAAATAAGCAAAAAAATATTATGATTTGTTATTGAAAACCTTTATAACAGGATTATTATATGGGGTTCACATTATACATATTTTTTTATTATTCTTTTATCAACAAGGTTTTATCATTTCGATTATATATAAAATGTATAAAAATTATCATAATCGCTTTTCAGTAATATTCGGGTAAATTTAAACTTTAATTTAAATTTATTATTCAATATCAGTACTCATTTTATTCGCTCGGTTTCCTGGCTCAACGACAAAAGTATTATTGTGAAGTTAAATTTAATAAATAAAATTAACTTGAAATCTGCCTTTTATTTGCACGACCAAGTGACTAGACTGGCCTTTGATGGTGAATACACTGCGATACAAATAGACAACCTTTCATATTAACTACTACTATTCATACACATTTTGTCCTGTTCTTTTGTTAACCTTTGATGTTAGAGGAAACGGGACAAAGCATGTTTCAAGTAGTGTTAAATTACGTCCGCCCTGTGGTTCTTATCATATCATAGAGTGCAAGTGTCGACAGGCAAGAACAAATACAGTTATAAGTCACAACTCGACATAATCAAGCTTACCTGATGCTAATTAGATATAGATCTAGATTGTGTTTAGACACACTAATCTCGGGAAGTGAACCATTTACGTGAAACAATAAGTATGGTAGTCGCTTTTCATCAACATCGTACTATAAGCAAATTCGCCCTTCAGCAATCAAACTTAACAAACTAGGAACAACATTATACCAATTGTCGCTGATATGATGTAAGACAGCAGTGGATGTATGTACTGCCGAAGCAAGTACAAAAAAAAAGGTAGCCAACCGATTCGTAGCACAGCTCTAGTCGTCTACGGCGTAGCTTCTACGCAATGGCGTAGCTTTACAATGTGATGTGACTTAAACAATTACACCAAACCTTGACTTGACCATTTACAGTGAAGCTAAAATTTGGCTTCAATTTCTTCTTGCTCCTATTACTTTGAGCATTATGAATTATTATAGCTACTATTGATGTATGTAGGTAAAAAAAAATCTCCGTCTAGTGTGGAGTTTTAGAAAACAAATTTTAAACCTTACAGGTCCTTCAATAAAAGGTATCAAAATATTGAGCATAAATAAATTACACTGTTACGCAAACATCTCAATAATCTCATCAAACCACTGGTTCCAAACAGTTTCCCTTCACGATTCACACTGACTAAAAAAAATACATTTCTTAACATACCTTGTTGCAATCTGAATCTTTACAACATTTTTGAATAGCTAAAATCGAATTTTGCATTGGTAAAACATTCCTGTAAAAAAAATTTACAGTTTTTGCGCCCCTAATTACAATCAGGTATTATGTACTTAATACCTGGAACAAATGCCATTTTTTGAAGCCCCCAAGGGGACATTATCACCTTAATTGAGAAACACTGATCAATCGTAAACAGAGTCTCAATATTATACAAATTAATTCCATAATTAGGGAAAGCTTCGTTCATCATAATTAATTTATTTACAAAGGAACCAATTAAGGAAATTAATTTTGTACATTAATATCGACTTCTGAGCGCCAAGGCAACTTTGTTGCTTAAATAACATTTAGGACAGTATAAATTAATTAAATTCGCTGGCTATTGCTCCTAGATTAAATTAATTACGATCAATATAAATTACCCTGCTGTTTTAAATAGAGCGTCAAATATAAAAATCAGCAAAATTCTATGTGTATGTGTAAAAAATCTTATTTGTCCTAAAATGTATTTCTTCTGAGATATGTATCTTAGTATGGAAGTAAAAATCGGAAGGTAGAAATAAGTAAAAGGGTTTAATAGAAAAAGGTGTAACTTCTATAATCTCTTACTAATATGCGATACAGAATATAACCAAGATCATTAATTTTGGGAATTTAATTAAAAACGAAAACACAAATATTTCCTAAATGAAATATATAGACAAATCGTTCCCCCGCTATGCTTTATTTAAAACTTGAAAACGTCTTGCACAGTTTAAAATCAACCCGACGGGGTTAAATGGAGCAAATTGATTGTTCTGAAAAGTTTCATTTGTATCAGAATTTAATTTACTTTCGCACTTAAATATGTAAAAGGAGAATTTATACTTATCGTTTTTAATATTTGAGTCGAAAATTTGAAGAGGAATTATTAATTAAATTTACAATATTTTTTTGGACGGAAGTTGTTTTAAGACTCGTATTTTTTATGTCATCAAAGATTCGTAAATCTTATTCATATTGACCTTTGAATATATGTGCCCGGATATATAGATATTAGTGGCAGCAGCACGGAGTGTGAAAATATACACAAATACGGCTCGCCACTTATGTTAGCATATATAATATTGTGTTAGTTAAAATAATTTTTATTTATTTATTTATATTCTTTATTGTACACCACAATAATACAACATTGATGCAAGTAATTCTAAATCACGTAGTGTCACAATTGGCGGCCTTATCGCTGTCAGCGATTTCTTCCAGGCAACCGTTAGATGGACTGGACAGGTCGGAGGCATAATGTGGGTGTCACAATTAATGTGAATATTTATATAATTAATTAGGTATTACTACATAAAACTACAAGTAAATAAATACTATATACTAATGCGACAAATGTAAACAAATGTACAAGATATACATAAATATGATGTATCTGTGGCGTCACGCGCACATACAGAGAACATGCATACTTACCTTTTACCTCTCAAAACCAACCACCTTACCTTACCTTACCGTGACATACCAAATATACCATTTACCAGGAATTCAAGAAATAAAACACAGAGAGGACACAAGAAATAAAACACAGCGAATATAATAATAATACGTTTATAAGTCTTTTATAGACTGGATAATGGATGGGCGCGGCATGAAAATGCCACATACTTTTGACGTCAAGTCAAGTGAAACCACAGCAAGTGCGGCGTGAAAACGCCATCACCGCTGATCACGAAGCGAAGCTCGACGACACACGCAGCACGGCCCGGCGACAGTTCTGGAGACCCACGACGAGTGACGCACACCGCACACGACGAGTAGCTGCCCGATGATTCTTCCGACGACGCGCCGCGCTGAATAACCGCGAAACCGCGACGCGCCTAATATTTATAGGTGAGCGAGAGTCGCGCGGACGCGGGGCGCGCGGGGGCACGGACGCGGGGCGCGCGTTGGCACGCGCTCGTTTCCCGCGCTTTTCGCCCGCGCTTGCCCGCAGAGGGCACCACTCTCGCTGGACTATTTTGTATATAAGGAGTGCATGTTTCTCAATAAAACTTTACATATTGAGTGATAAAAAATGATCCTTGACGAGTTTTTTAAAAATAAACAAGGATTTGGCTTCTCTTATTTTAACTGGCAGATCATTCCATAAACGAGCAGCATGAACAGTAAAGGACCTGGTTAGGAATGAAGTGCTGTGCTTGGGGATTTCTAGTACCAAGTTCTCTTATGACCTAAGAGGTCGTTCATGTGTGCTGGAAAGAAATTTAAAGCGATTTTTGAGGTAATGAGGAGCAGTGGGAAGGAATAAGATACAATAGAGCAGAGATAGTATGCGAGTATTACGGCGAGAACGCATAGAGAGCCACTTGAGCTTAGCACGAAATTCGGAAATGTGGTCATATTTACGCAGTCCAAATATAAACCTTATACAAAGATTTTGAAGTCGCTCAAGCTTTTCAAATTGGACTTCGGTGAGATCAAGGTAGCTAGCATCGGCATAATCAAGGAGAGGAAACAGAAGAGATTGGACCTTATAATATATATACTCAGCCTATTGCCGTCCACTGCTGTACGTAGGCCTCCCCAAGTAAGCGCCAACCATCCCGGTCCTGAGCGGCCCTCATCCATCCGCTACCCGCCACCTTTCTCAAGTCGTCGGTCCATCGTTTAAATAATATTGTATATTAATTTTTGGCTTTAATATTGAGGCCGGTAGTGATTAATTTGTATAAAAGTATTTATGCAGTATTTATTTATTTGTATTAAAAGTATGATGGCCTCGAGGTTTGAGCGTGCGGTCGAGAATCTCGGCGGTCGCGGGTTCGAACCCCAGGCACACACCTCTGGCTTTTCGAAGTTATGTGTGTATTCACATTGAATTATCACTTGCTTTAACGGTGAAGGAAAACATCGTGGTGAAACCTGCACACCTAAGAGTTCTTAGGAATTTCTTAGGTGTGTAGTCCGCCAACCCGCACTAGGCCAGCGTGGTGGACTATGGCCTTAACCCTCTCAATGGTAGAGGAGACCCGTGCTCAGCAGTGGGCGTATATGGGTTGATAGAGAGATTCACGACGGTTGTGAATGATTGTACTTTTGTAAAATGTATTCACTCAACCATGTTCGCGAGGGTAGTTGATATTATAGTTAAAAACGAGTGATCAAAGTCAGTTGTACGCAAATTGTCGAAGTGTTGTTATAATAATTATTGTAATAAAGTGATTATACTCTTCGCTTATTACGTGAAATTTATACATTCCTGGTGAAGTGTGATGTAGAAATCCTTTTGCCTACCCCTTTGGAGAATACAGGCTTGAGGTTATTTATGCAGGTATGAATCATAAGAACCTATATTAAATTCAACATCTTTAATCATTTCTTAAATGCCATTACTTCAATGATCTTTGGAAAAATAATTTCATTTTGATTCCAAAGATCATTGAAGTAACAGCATTAACACGTTGAGTATCGTCGTGTACTCGTATTTAAAGGAAGGTTACCGTCGCTAAATAAAACAGCAGAACATCGGAATGAACAATAAAACAGTATCAGACAAATGGAACGTTACGTTGAATGATGGGGTTCGTAGTGAATATCCACCTGGTATACGGTACAATACATGAAGTAACAGAGCGTTTGAAATGTTTTGTGTGGATTTTATTTGTTAAAAAAGTGCTGCATAATACAATCATTCTACATAAATATGTACATACATACATTGTTAATGGGATGTGTGTATTATATTCATAATGATTGCCGACTCGTGGTCTCGCGGTTCAACTAGTGTCGTGCGATCTAGGCATTTGGGGTTTGATTCTCTGGTCGAAGAGGGTGTTATTAGGTTTAATTTTATTACGAAATTAGTAGCACTCAGTAGCACGAAGTGTGGAAATTAGCTTTAAATACAGCTATAGGCTCGCCCTCTATTACATGAAACTGATACATAACAACAAATGATACAAAGTATAGGTACAGAAAAGCAGCAACAAAAGAAATTTTCAGGTTTTTTTTAACGTCAATTTGTTTGCAATCACCCAAACTATAAACCGCCTTAGTTTTCGAACACAGTCTTTTTTCCTGTATCCATTTCAATAATTACTCACAACGCGTCTTAGACATCATAAACATTAGTAATACCGAATCGCTTATCGCCTATGACGTGTACCGTTCTCAACAAGTGGTTGTTCCCATAGGTATAAAATTGATCGACGTGGATAAATTCATTTCGACCCTCGTTTGCAAATAGCAAATTTTTATATTTTTTTCTTTGTATTTCCCATTATTTTTTTCAATTTTATTTTCTCAAAGCCCAATTTATTAAAATTTATTTCATTATGCTACAATTTCCTCTTGTTTTTGCTTATGAATATTTTCCGCGTGTTTTAAAACGCGTCTTATTTCTGAAATACCTGTTTCTAGTGAAAAAAAAATTGTATGTAGTCCATGAAGTTATGAGTGTATTCACATTGTATCATCACGTTCATTAACAGTGAAGAAAATCGTCGTGTAGAAATCTGCACACGTAAAAATTCTTAGGTTTGTAGTCCACAACCGCACTAAAGCGTAGGTTTTAAGACCTAAATCTTTTCAACTGTAGAGTAAACCCGTGCCCATCACTGGGATGATAGTGCAGTTAATAGTGTGTTAACTCTGCCTAATCTGTCTTCAGAGCCAGTCTATTCGTTGTCGAGTGCACACAAGTTAATCTCGGATAGCAATACAATGGAGAACATCACTGACGATTTATACGGCTTTACTCATTATTTACAGTCAGCATTAGGAGAGATATACATAGTTAAATGGTCGTTAAGAAAATTCTAGACTAAATGTACAATGTTTGCTTACAGTAATTTTTCTGCGTAATAGTAACCCAACCTTAAGCTGTCACCTGTATTTAAGGCTGAAAATTATTTAAAAAAATTGATCATGATACCTGTTTTAAAGGTGATAGACCGTGATGAAAGTAGCATACTTAAAACTGCTCTACAACGGGAGATAATTTATAAAACTATGATAAGTCAAATAAAATACCTCCGGCCCTTTAGAGGCTAAAATGTAAAGGTAAGTTTCAAGAGTTTTTTTTTATCCCAAGCAACAGTAGGGGTCTGACATTAAAATATTTTGGTGACATGGCTTGTGAACAAATATTTCTATGTATAATCAAATGTCACTTCCACAAACACGTTTAAATGTACACCTAGAAAGGTTAAATAACTAATATGTATAGACAAAGGAAAGGTTACGTAAATAAAGGAACTGTAGGAGAAAAACAAAATAGTGCTCCTTGGATATTTTCTCCCCATTCCAGCGTACGTATTTCATACGTAAACATGGACTCGGTTCTAGCGAATAGTCACAACATAGAAAAACTCAGATACTTCAATTATTTCGTATAATGTCGTATTAATTGCGGGAAATTTTATTAGTGAATTTTGCTGTAAACATGAATTCAGTATATTTGAAAACCAATACTATATATTTGCTTTTTCATAAAGAAATAAAAATATTTTGTGATGCTGAAATAGTTTCTTTTGAACAACGATAACACGTTCTGGAGCGGCATTAGTTTAGAATTGACAATTCAAAAGAACTTGTCAAAGTTTATTTGAATAAAGAGTATTTAGACATGGACTTGGAATTTTCCAGTAAAGCGCAGCTATAGACAACATATTTCATTGTTACTACAAAAAAATCGCGGCAAAAAATGAGGTTGCTGTTGGCAAAAGTTTTATGTTCACGGGTCAACATTTGTCACAGGGCGACATGTCACTCGAGTGACAAGGACACATTAGGGATAGTTGGACAATAAATATTGCGAGCTCACCTTTGTCACTTTAGTCAACGTGGAAAATTTACCAAAAATACGACCCAAATTTATTTATTTATTTATTTATTTATTTATTTACACTTCATACATAACATGTACAGGTGGACATAATGCCTGAGGCATTCTCTTACTGTCGAACCTTGGGTGGTGCAGAGATTAAAGGCGTAGGTGCGTAAATAAATTTATGAAATTAAAGTACATTAATTTTAAGATGTAATATAATAAACATACAATATACAAAACATAAATATTTATATAATACTAATACATGAATACATACATATAATATATATACATACATATATACACATATCAATGTGATGAATCTGCTATTCTGTTTGATAGCAACTTCCGAACTCTCAACTTGAACGAGTAACGACTCGTGCACGTCCTGATCTCTGAGGGAAGCGCATTCCAGAGGAGTATCGACTGTACCGGAAAGGAGGAATGAATAAAGTCTGAAGTATGAGGTGGGCAAAGAAGAAGTAGATTATTTGAAGATCGAAGATTTTTCTCGTGACTGGAATGTAGATATTTAAAGTAGGAGGCTATATATGAAGGTGTATTAGGAGATGTAAGGAAAGAAAATAGTGTAGTAAGAGCTCGAAGATTTCGGCGCTCACGAATAGGCAGCCACTTCAGTTGGGACCGGAAGGAAGACACATGGTCGTATTTACGGAGATTGAATATGAATCGAATGCAGTTATTTAGAAGTCGGTCGAGTTTATTGAGCTGATCTGCATTCAGGTCAAAATAGCACATGTCACCATAGTCTATGATAGGAAATATTAAAGTTTGTACAAGCATTGTCTTGGTCCCTGTCGGAAGAAAATTTTTGAGGCGATAAAGAACGCGGAGTATATCGGTTACTTTTCGGCAGACATGAGTCACTTGAGCTTTCCAGTTCAGGGTGGAGTCAATATTAAGTCCAAGATTCTTGACGGTCGAACTTAAAGCAATTACTGCGTTATTGTAAATAATAGGAGGCAGAACAACGTTATCTAGCTTTCGTATTTGCCGTTGACTTCCTACAACAATGGCTTGACATTTGGCGGGGTTTACCGAGACGCCAAAATTTTCGGACCATTTTTGAATAAGTTCCAAATCTTTGTTCAACTTACTTATTACATCTGATATTGACTCCACCCTAGCCTGGGCATACAATTGCAAGTCATCGGCATACAGATGATACGAACACTGAAGATTTTGTGTTATGAGATTTATAAATACTGAAAATAATAATGGAGAAAGAATGCCACCTTGAGGAACGCCAGTGTCGAGCTTAAGTAAATTTGACGAAGTTAAACCGACACGCACCGACTGCTGACGCCCCTGAAGATAAGTTGAGAGCCAGTCCAGTGCATCTGATGAGATCATTAGATAGGATAGGATAGAAAGTAGGATGTCGTGACTGACGGTATTAAAGGCGTTTGAGAAGTCCACCAAAACCACTACAGTGACTTTGGTATCCTCCATGCCCGCCCGTATATCGCCAGTCACTTTAAGAAGCGCGGAGACAGTGCTGTGTCCGGGTCTGAAGCCTGATTGATAAGGGCTCAGCAAATTGTTTTGATACACAAACCTGGACAATTGTCTGTGAGCACAGGCTTCGAGCACCTTGGACAAGAACGGAAGAATGGAAATTGGACGAAAATGGTTGGGTAAAGATGGGTTAGGTATTTTAGGAAGAGGAAATATGATAGCGGTTTTCCACGCAGTTGGAAAAATGCCTGCATTTAAAGAAAAATTAATTATATGTGTGATAGGGGAAAGGAGCCAGTCAAGGATTGCCAAGATCATGCGACGACTTATGTCGTCACAGCCAGTGGCATTGGATTTAATGGAAAGGATTATCTTTTTAATCTCGCCCGATGCAACTGGAGAAAAATGGAATTGATCAATACATGGACGAGGAAGTTTGTCCAAATACTCCAGTGTACGACATTTGGCTTGATGATCCATAGGTACGGTTGTTGTGAAATGGATGTTTATATCATCCAAGCCAATAGTCTTCTGGAAATCAAGATTATTTTGCTTGCCTATACCGAGCGTCTTTAAAAATTTCCAAATATCAGCAGAGCGGGTAGATGAAATATTACTGAGAATATGGCGGCGTTTGGCATTGCGTATCAACTGGTTGCATCGATTCCTTGCAATCTTGTACGCGTTCCATTTGTTCTCCGATCGGTCCTTCCGAAATTTCCGATATACCCGGTCCCTCCGTCTCATCGCCGCACGCACCTCGTTCAAATTGGCTCCTATGTTTCGGTTAGTTCGTTACAATAGTGTCAGCTTATTATTGGGGTAAATAGAATGTTTATTTTTAATGTGCTAGAATTTTATATGTGCTAGAATTGACCGTAGTCGTGAAAAATAAGAAAGAAAAAAGTTAGGATTTATTTTTTGGGATCTTTTTAGCCTCAATGTGTCTGTAATTTCTTGTCTCAGTTTTCGATAAGATCTGATTACAATATGTATAATTTAATTTCTTTTGAATGTTTAGTAATTCTATCTTTTTTTTCTCTAAATAAATACACTAATCAGCCACATACGTAATATCGCTAGCTGCGATTTCTTCCAGACAAGCTACGGGGCTGAAATGAAAAGTTGTTAGTGTAGCAGTTGTCTTCTCAAAAAAACATATGAATAATGTACAATACATATAAATCAATTACAAACATAAATAATTTTTAAACAGTGTACATTTAATAACAGAGATAAATATTGAGATGTACATACAAATTTAAAAGGTTTCTATTTGAAATCTAAACCCGAACAATATTGCTCGGAATCAAGTAATTACTCAAACCGATAGAAAATCTATTCACTAAACGATTCATAAAGATGTATTTGCGGCCTTTACTACTCTTAAATTATTAACCACGGTCAAATGGATGCAGTCAAGTAATCCAATTCTGACAGCGCACCGGCTAGTCGCCATTGAATTCGATTTTCGTCGGTCTGCACTCAATTTGAAGCGCTTTGACCGCTGCCCACAATGCTCCCGGTTGACAGCTAATAGCAGTATCATTGGACAGCTTACTGCTTTTAAGTGGGACAGATCCTGTACATAGATAAACTTACGCCCGTTTTTCCTGTTAGGGTAGGCAGAGGTGCATGAAAGAGGGGCCGAACTTATTGCTTATGGTTTTGGGGTACAAGTATGTACTTTGTGATATAGAGGTCCTGGGTAATTGGGTTTTCCATTAGGCAATTCTCAATAGCAGCACGGAGTCTGGAAATGTGCAACAGTTGTATGGATACATGTATTGCGAAAAGTGGGTGCAAAAGTGCACCTTTGCCTACCCCCTTAAAGAATGTAGGCGCGAGGTAATCTTCTTCTTCATCATCAATCCATATACGCCCACTGCTGAGCACGGATCTCCTCTATCATTGAGAGGGTTTAGGCCATAGTCCGCCACGCTGGCCTAGTGCGGGTTGGCGGACTACACACCTAAGAAATTCCTAAGAACTTTTAGGTGTGCAGGTTCATCACGATGTTTTCCTTCACTGTTAAAGCAAGTGATAATTCAATTTGAATACACACATAACTCCGAAAAGTCAGAGGTGTGTGCCTGGGGTTCGAACCCGGGACCGCCGAGATTCTATAAAACTCGAAACTATAAAACTCCTGTAAGTCACCTCTGGAAAGCTTCCAAAATTGGTTTCTGGGATAGATATATTGAGTCAATACGACATAATAGTAAAAATAATAACCGCAGAGCAAATTGATATAGAATTCAAGGCCTTGATTTGTAAGATGAGTGTTGGTTTAATTCTGACACACGGACAAAAAAGAACGTCAATATTTTAACTAGGATTAAGAATGCAGCTGGTTTAAGATCTTTGTTCCGAGGATTTTTCGTTCAAGAGGTCTTGCCATTTAAGTATGATCCTTCGATAACAATAGATAACTTTAAAAAAATGTTTAATTACGACACCGCAGGCACAAATGTTCGTTGGAGGTTAAAACTTTTCTAAACCTGTAAAAAATGTCCGTGCCTATCAATACTAATATAGGCTAATAATGATTTAAATTAAGAACCTAAAAACAACATCAAATTCAAATATAATTTCCAGCCAGTAAGTTAACCAACCCCTCGGTCAGTATACGTCTGAGTCATCTATCCTAAGTAAATACTTACCTGGCAGTCTCACATTCAAGGACCTAGCATTGTGTAGACAACCCCACAGTAACCATTCGCCCAATTTCAAATAACCGATATTGATTCCGATAGGTTATCCGCACAGCTGGAAATCCGTGGATGCCTCTTAGCCCGACATTTTATAAGCCGCTTTGTCAAAGTGGAAATCAATGGATTTGCTTCGGTAAAAGCTGACGCGGCGACAGGCCAGTAAAAACGTTCTATAGAGGTACTTTTGTAAGGTGTTGCTGAGGATTAAATTGGACGTGATTTTTTATAAAGGGGTTTTTAGAGCGTGATCGAAAATAAGGCTGGTAATAACCACGGTGATTTTGAACTCATTAGCGTGAAAATATCTCGACATAAAATAAAAAAAAAAGATTTTTATAACGTCAATGGTTTTGTTATAACCGTGGCTATTAACTGTTTTGATTTTAATTAATTTATTTATTTTATTTATTTTGATCAAGATCTAAATACATCTGCATAGGCACTATCGATGGGAACCAATTTCGCCTGGATGAATAATATATTTATGACGTTAAGGCACTTTTTCAAGGTCACAAACTTTGCAATAAAAAAATATTTGCTCCCGCTGTTTGACGTCAAAGTGCGAAAAGCGTAGAAACTGGTTTCATATCTTAATGCAACACTCACATTGAAACTTTTGTAAACTTGCCTCATTTCACAAATACAAATACGAAAGAAAAATACTTCAGGTCTTCCTTTTAAGATTTGGATGGAGCAACAAAATACATATATCAGGGTCTCTGGCCCTTCAACTCGACGCGCCACAGAATAAATGCACTTAACTAAAACAGAAAGTTGTTTGTTAAAAAATGCATAACCGAAAAATGCTTCGTAATTTTAAAGCGTGCTCGCGAAATTATTTAGAGCTTAGGTCAACCGAGGTGCATTTCATTTCATGGTAGATGAAATGGATGATTTTAAGAGATTATCTTCATTTTTGTTTCGACACAAAAAGTGAAGTACACTTTAATAAAAATGAAAATTTTAAGCTTTATTTATGTGTATTGCTTTTTATTGCATTGATTTTATACGTAATATAATGTCGTTTGTTAAGCTGTTCTGGCTTTATTAAGTAACAAATCTTTATGTCATAATTCACGTTGTAAATGTTAGCACGATTAGGCTTGACTCAAGTAACTTAGCCGAACTTCTACCCAAAAATACGGTTATTAAAGAAACTCCGTACAGTACACTCTTTATTAAAAGCACAAAGTTTTTCAAGCGCTCTTTATTTGCGATGTCCATCAAAAGTTTTTTCATTTAAAATTTTTCGGCCACACCGGTTGTTTGACGGATTAACGCAAACAACTCAATTTTAGCTTGATTAATCAAATGATAAACAGGCACAATGATTTCATAAACAACCCGACATTCGACCTAATTAATTTCACAATCAATCGTCATTCTACCAATTGTGTTTTGATTTCATTCGTGTTTCAATGCAGCGATAAATTCAGTAATCATCTGTGGTCATATTTTCGATAAAGCAAATGAAATGCAATTTTAATAATGAAATTGCAATTTTAATGTTGAAATGCAATTTTATATTATCATATTATGTTAAACTAGACGTTTAACTGACTGATTTTTACTAAATTACTTTAACAGGCATCTTTTACTAAAGAAATAAACATTTTATATTCTGTGTATCTTATTATTAATTATATTTTTTTAGAATACTATTTAATAATAAGATATGTGTGCTTCTAAATCTTAAATTTTAATAAAAAAAAAGATTCCGCAATACCTAAAATGATACAGAACATAAAATTTTATTTGTATTAGAAAACTTTTGACTCCAATTCTGTTCTGGCAAAAATATTAAATCTCTAACTGGACGTTAGCGAGCTTCAATGGAGCGGGCTTACGAAACCACACAAATATAAATGGCCGCTTTATTAAATTCATCTGGAAATATAGCTGTACTTGTGGTTTCTTAATCCCAACTTTGCTGGTTAGAAGTTATTTGATAATTTTGTTTATAGCCCCCAACAATTTTACTACGAAAATTAATATCGGTTGGTTTGCCGGCTAAGGTTTTGGCGTAAATTTACTTCAACAACTTTTTCACAGTTCGTAGGAATAGACAGGCAAGTAGTTACGTAAGTTTATGTATCAGGACTGTAATATTACATCAAGCATAACTAACAAAATAGCTTGTTAAAATATTCACAAAAATTGGGAGCTTATCATACACTGAGATATTTAAAGGCTAGTTAAAAATAAATTAACGCAAAACCAAAAGACCAAAAGTTTTAAATTGGAATGCCCATTTCGCAAAAAGTGGCAAAATGGAACCGATTGCCCAGCATTAATGAGATAGACAGAACACAATAGTGAAATTCCCCACCGAGGAATGTCTAAATGGAGCATTGGAATCTGTACAAGTAGATGTAGGCAAAAACATACGGGAGATAAATGCTGCGGGCACAAAAAAATGTAATTAGTTGAATCAGTCCCAAGCAGGAACATTGAATATAAAACGCTATAAGTTTAACTCAAAAATATTTTTCGTTTTTTTTTTCTTGTCGAATAGACATCGCTTTGAATTTAAATCCTTGTACTCCATACTTCCCACAGCATATCTCTTATTCTTCTTCTTCTTCATCAACCCATATATGCCCACTGCTGAGCACGGGTCTCCTCTACCATTGAGAGGGTATCTCTTATTATAAGAAAGAAACCTTTAATTTATCAAGAACTTTCGTTCAAAATTATATCATATGGGACTGTAATTGTATTCATATCCGAAAAAATCGAACTGGTGTTCTAAGATAAGTATTAAAATATACACATACTGTACAATATATATCCCCAAGGGAAATTGTAATCAACTGTCAAATATATAAGTATAACCAATCAAAGTATCAAAAGCCGTTTAATGTTAAAACCGCAATAATTCCATGCGAAATATACCTCCGTATATAATTTCAATCTATTGGATATCGTTAAAATATTTACAGGGGAGCGGAGGCGTCGTAATGAAATCCTGAATTCATCTGCCGGCTGGGACCGCTCTGTACCGCGAACCTCAATGAATTGGGACTCGATTAATTCTTATACCTCCCAGGTGCTGCGATCCTGGTACATGTAGCAATTTAGCGATTTATATTTATGTAGTGTAAGTTCGAATAGGCACACAACTCTAACTTTTCGAAGTTATGTGTGTATTCACATTGAATTATCATTTGCTTTAACGGTGAACGAAAACATCGCGAGGAAACCTGCACACCCAAAAAGTTTTTAGGAATTTCTCAGGTATGTAGTCCGCCAACCCGCACTAGGCCAGCGTGGTGGACTAACGCCTAAACCCTCTCAATGGTAGAGGAGGCCCGTGCCAAGCAGCGGGCTGTGTATGAGCTGATAAAATAATTCTTGTACCTCCCAGGTGCTGCTATCCTAGTAGATAAAGCAATTTAGCGAGTTATATTTATGTAGTGTAGGTTTGAATAGCGCCATTTCGCGTGTCGTTGGGTGTTCATTAGCGAGTTTCGGGCTTAACTTCGAATTATAGGGTAGTTTTCGCGAAGTTTTGGTTTTAGTGCTGTTTTCTTATAAGGTATTCATGGCAGATAAAAATATTTTATTGAAGAATATTTTTCGTTATTGTTTATTGGTCTAAGCTACTTTATATGGGGAAAAAATAACTTATTCTTCCGTCATTATCTTACAATTAAAAATTATTTTGTTCACACAAAAAATATAGCATTTATCAGGGCTCTCATGATACTCTAATTACATTAATTAAACATCAAAATCCTTTAAACATTAATAGAGATGACGCTTATTTTTTTTATGGTCTTAATAAAAAAAACAAGTAGTATTATTAATTCCATCGCTACAATGTACTGATAACCTGAATAAAGTCTACACAAAGAATAATAAAATCTCAGTCCATTTCGATTTTTATTAAAGGGGACAGAAAAGCTTTTAGTCTTAATTTATTAAATTATTCTGAACTTCTTTCTTCTCGCACAGTTTGTGTCTGCACTATATAATCTATCTATACTAATGCGTATTATAAAGGCGAACGACTGTATGAATGTCTGTTACTCATTTAAGTACAAAATGCTAAAAGGATTTTAATGATTTTTTTTAGGGAGTAATTGACATTCTGGATAAAAAATGCGCTTTTTTTTACCCGGCAAAATGTGTTCCAGTGTAGTAGTAAATACATCTCGGTTTATAAGTTTTTTGGAATAAATAGTCAGGCAAATTCAAGTTAAGTCTACCGAAAATAAATTCTCAGTAGCAGCACGTCCAGAAATATGGCGATAAAAAGGCAATAAGTTCGCCTCATATAGAATTAAAAAGAAGTCGGAAAACGTTGATATATTTATCTGCCTATACTTCACAGTACAGAGGTATAAGAAAGTGTTCTTGTTGAAAAAGTACATTACCCGAGCACCTATTTGTGAGTGTGTAAGCGTATGTATGTATGTATTATCCATTCCCTAATAACACACGAGGTTTAATTCAATGTCATACTCATACACTTTCACTCACGCCTGTGTGTAACGGGTATGAAGTGGTGCATTTCGTTTCTGCTACATTTCGCTGATTATTTATTTTCGTTCATAGTAATACAACGTCAAAATGTTGTGATCACGCAGCAGAAGTAAGCCTTAGTCGTGAACGATCAGCACCGTCCTAGCGACGGCTCAAGTGGCGCTATTACAGTTTTATAGAGATTCCTCTCCAGGCCCCGTGGCTTGACCTAATTTCACAATAAGATGAGAGCCTACTGCTTGGTGCAAAGTAGGGAATATACAGAATGATATTTATATTTTAGATGCAGATTGAAATAAACATACTTTTTATTCATTTTAAAATATTAAAAGTATTAAAGGAATTTATAACACATACGCAATTTAATATTATTTTTACATGAATCAGCATTTGCGAAACGCAACAGCTTTAAATAGCCGCGCGAAAGACGTCCACTGCTGGATATAAGTCTCTCCCAATATCTTCCAAATTTTCTATAGATCGTCAGCGCACCCTGTCAAACACTGCCGCTGCCGGTAAACGGCCTCTACCCTAGAACATTGTACTTTAATATTGACAACCTTCTGATTAACATTACCCGTAATGCATATTTGATCACAAGTTCGATTTTACAAGATTACAGTCATTACAATATTGTATAACTTCAAAAATCGCTTCAGTTTGTATTATAGGCCCTAATTTAGCTGAAGCCTGGAGGCACGAGCCGTTATTGCCAATATCGAGGCAGATCATATCCGCAGATCACCCATCATACTTACATAATTTTACTGAAACAATGTCACACAGAATAGGTTATTGGCCATTAGTGATGCTGGCACCAACGTTAAGCTGAGTTGACGTTAGTTAGTTACAGCTAAAAGCGTATTAAGCGTAATTTTTTGAGATGATAATGTAGTCTTTTTAATCCAAATTATCCGTAAATGTATAAAAAATGCACATTTTGCAATATCTCGGGAATAATGACGATGGTACAATGATTAAATTAGGTTTTTGGAATCCCTAATATGCTGGCGAATCTATTATTACAAGCTTTTATTTAACTTGCAATGTATATATGTATGTTTCTTCTGATAAAATCTTGCAACTAAAAATATGTAATTAATTTATTATTATTTTTTTATGGACTAAGACCTGAACTCTTTCGGCTATAGAAGATGTAATTATGTATATATAGACGTTATAAATAGAATTTTATTTATTTTTTTGTTTTAGCGTAATGAAATAAAACCTTCATAAACTTTTTAAAAATTGTATCAAGAAGGAAGAATTGAAATATAAATCGTAATTCAATTTTAATGACTTTGTGGTATTGATTTATTGGACATAAAATAAGAACACAGACTACTTTTCACATTGAGTCTGGGTAAAGTGAGCCCAACCACTTCTTAGTAATAAATACTGTAATAAAACCAGCTTCATCAGTCTTCCAACACTCGTTTCATTACGACTTCAATCCTGACAATAAGTTAAAAGATCAATAATACTTTCTGTCTTACAAAGTTTTGCCTCTAGCATCGTGGAACACTTTTAAAGCTCTCTGATCATTTTGAGTTCTTTTTCATAGGAAATAAGGTTTCAAATCCCTTGCTTAATATCTAACCATACTTAAACCGAACAAATAAAAAGTTACAAGCTTCGATTTATGGACCATCGACAGGGATGTCTTTGCTACTTCAAATAAGTTTTTTTGAGTTATGAATTGTGTCCTTCCCATCCAAGTAGGTACATGGCTCATTTTATTAGTTTTTTTAGTGTAAATAACTTATATAATATGTTAACAAAAAGTAGTGTAATAAAAATGTGCAATTTAACGTATGCCTTAGAACTACTTATTACCTACAACTGAAAATATGATAATAAAACACTTCTTTCTTAAAAAAAAATGTCATTTATATTATCAGTTCACGTGCTATTGGGCATTTTCTAGCACGCTGGCCTAATACAATTTGAACCAATTACACACCAATTTTTTTTTAAAGACCTATATTAGGTATATAAGTTTTCTTACGATGTTTTTCTTCACAGTTGAAGTACCTGTTATTTCAATGTAAACATTTATTTTCTTCTTAAATTGTATTTTTATAAAATGTTTTACCTGCCAGGGTTTTGCTTTAACAATCAATTTTGTTCTGTTGCCACGACCGAAGCCCAAGGGAGTACATTTGCATGCAAAGTAAATCAGGGATACCTTTAGGGACTTGATCGAATTCAATCACAGCGTTTAGAACAGATATTACCGACGCCACAAAGGAATTCTGTTACAGATACGTTTTATTCTTTATCGGTAAAATGGATTTTTTTCTACATAGTTCTATTTGTATTCTTAAATTTTGCGAGGTAGGTAATTATTTTTAAATTTTAAATAAAGATTGGTCTGCTTTTTCGAGATGTAAAGTTTAAGAGACAGAGATTACGTAAAAACCAATAGGTGCCCAAGGGTTACGAGACTGATGCAAAAAATATTTTTGCAGATCCCCGTTCAAGTATTTTAAGACAGAAGTTTTGTTAGTGTATCCTCGACGATAAACATGTAAAAATTAAAAAAAAGAAAACATGCACAAAATGTAGTTTTTATTTATTATTTCTGCATTAAGGTTTTTGTTCCTGTTTTTAGGTCAACAAAAACTTCCTCCCTTCAATATTTAAATAGCGGTTTCCCAAGTAGTACGTAAAATTGTGCAGTGCAGTAGAATTGCGTAAGCAGTGATGGCCTCGAGGTTTAGGCGCGCGGTCGAGAATCTCGGCGGTCGCGGGTTCGAACCCCAGGCACACACCTCTGACTTTTCGAAGTTATGTGTGTATTCAAATTGAATTATCACTTGCTTTAACGGTGAAGGAAAACATCGTGATGAAACCTGCACACCTAAAAAGTTCTTAGGAATTTCTTAGGTGTGTAGTCCGCCAACCCGCACTAGGCCAGCGTGGTGGACTATGGCCTAAACCCTCTCAATGGTAGAGGAGACCCATGCTCAACAGTGGGCGTATATGGGTTGATGAAGAAGAAGAAGAAGTAGAATTTATTCCGCTATAAATTTTAGTTTAATAGGATTGCTCGCATTTCGTTCATTGCCTTTAAAGTACATTTTAATAATGCATAATGATATTAAATTCTAAAATATATGAATTTCCCCGTTTCCATTAAATTCAAATAACTTTATCGAAATAGGTTTATAACGGTAAAGATTATTCTGACTTTATATTATACATTGATCAGTTTGAATATACATATATTTGGTAAGCAGTGATGGCCTCGAGGTTTGGGCGCGCGGTCGAGAATCTCGGCGGTCGCGGGTTCGAACCCCAGGCACACACCTCTGACTTTTCGAAGTAATGTGTGTGTTCACATTGAATTATCACTTGCTTTAACGGAGAAAGAAAACATCGTGATGAAACCTGCACACCTAAGAGTTCTTAGGAATTTCTTAAGTGTGTAGTCCACCAACCCGCACTAGGCCAGCGTGGCGCATTATGGCCTAAACCCTCTCAATGGTAGAGGAGACCCGTGCTCAGCAGTAGGCGTATATGGGTTTATGATGGATGATGGATGGATGAGTTTGAATAGCAAGTTTTAAACTGATCTAGGTTGAATAAGTTCGACTCCCATGTCGGGTACTAAAACCAGATCGAATTTCGTTTTTTTTAATAATGCACTTACGTAATACGTATTGAAGTTTACAAAGTTGTATATAAGTTTTAAAGAGACATATTATATATATATATATATATATATATATATATATACATTGTGTGACATATTTCGCAAATCCAAAGAGTTTACCACTGAAAATAGGCGTTGGCTCTATGCTGACCACCAATTAAAATTACCGTAACCACAAAACACATCTTACCTTTTTCTTGAAAATCATTATCATAAAGCAATGAGAACAAGAATATTCATACAAACATCTTCAAAAGTGTATGAGTCATTTGCAACTGAGTCTGTTATCCAATCAATTTCAATCCAATTAACTCACCTACCGCCCCTTGGTGAGGGGCGGTAGGTGAAAATCCGATCTCCTACGCTTTCAATTTGGACTGGCCATCTCGCCGGGATTGTTGCTGCTTTTGCCTAAAAGCCTCTTGTAATTGACGGACCGCGTTGTGATGATATTTTGCTGTTAGATTTTGGATATATAGGTACATCACTTCACGCTTATATTCTACGAAGGTGTAAGCAAAGGCTTAATTCTGAACCCATTTGTCCCAGATCTATCTGCGTAGTTATTTAAGAATAAACAGTATATAAACAAAACACTTATATTGTATCTCGTTTTGCGACCTACGGCCTGTGTTCATATGATTCATGTTGTTATGAAGACTATGGCTAAAAAAGTTCTCCTTGATTTTAAACTTAAACTGGAGATGTAGATGTACAGGTAAGATTTTGCAATGTTTGAGTAGGGCAATTGTCTTTACACTATAAAAACAATTTTCTATTGCAAAGACAGTTTAAAAATACGGAGTAGACATTTTGTCCTTTAAAACAACAAAGGTCCCTTTGAATAATGTCCAAGGGTGGCAAGATGAAGCCAATTATGTAATCCGTCGCAAAACTCAGACTTTGACAAGTTCCCAAGTCTATGAATAATGCAGAGGGTTATTAATTTTCATAAGTTTACAACAAGTACTTTGTTGTTTGTAAATAAGATGTCTTACGCGTTTTGACAGCCCTGTGGCGCAGTTGGCTAGACACCAGCTTGCGAAACGAGGGGCCGCGGGTTCGATCCCCGCACCGAGACAAATGTTTGTGTGATCCACAAATATTTGTTTCGGGTCTGGGTGTTTGTGAGACCTAAAAGTCTCTCGTAGTTTCTGATTCCGACGACACAAGACTTGTATCTTAGTGTGGGGTCAGAACTATGCATGTGACTGTTGGGTGTATTTATCTCTTCATTTTTAGTTGATGTCTGTGCAAAAAGTTCCAACATTTAAATGAAACCTTTTTTTTCATACGACACTGGATCATCATCATAAGCCCATTACCGTTCCACTGCTCCGGACCTCCCCTATAAGTTGAGAGCGTTTAGGCCATAGTCCACCACGCTGGCCTAGTGCGGGTTGGCGGACTACACACCAGAGAATTTACTAAAAACTTTTAGGTGTGCAGGTATCAAATATAACTGATATTTAAAATATTTATTAGAATCTACGTCTGTTCCATTTAGTTCAAATTTGTAGAATCGAAAGCATTTCGATAAATTATTTTAGAATTTTACTAATAAAAATCAAAATGTTCGATACATTAATTCCAAAATAAGCTTTTTACGACCATTTATGTTGGGTATTATAGTGGGGTCAGACTATATATTGGGATTGTGGGACATGCAACTTAAAAAAAAATCAAGCATCGGCAGCTATAAAAACAATTATCTTGCCTCGCTTGTTACTTACCACAATTTTAGTCCAACTTATTTAAAAGGCGTAAAAGCAGTATAAATAGAATCTCCATTTTCCGTAGTTGCATTACGACATTCCGCGAGCAGAGCCATTATTGTGATTTGTTTGTCTAACAATTTGATTAATTAGAGCCACGGCTACGAGGAAGCCGGGAATGACATATATGAGTAGAATTAATTGTTTTTAAGACTAAGAATCCATTACACAAGCGAGACGGGAAGACAGACGAAAGTTTATTGGAAAAAAAGGTATATTTATTTCGTTTAAAATTACAATGATTATATCACAGTGAAGTTTTAATAATAAAAAATTGTAACTTGTTCCATAAATTATACTTATAATTGTTATGTAGTATCCCGAAATAGAGCTTTTTGAAACTAAAAAACTATGGGTAGTCGTCAGTAACTCGTCTCTCAAAAAGACTTCGTCAAATATAACAATCAATACTTCAAATGCAAGAAAGTGACAAATTTCCATTCTTATATTATCTTAGTCGTTTTATAGTATTTACACCTTGAATCGACTGTGACGAATTATTTTGTAGAGGTAGATGGGACCCTGGAGATGGCTAAACCAATATAGATAAAATCGAAATTAAATTTACCGAACCCGCGGGCAAAAGGTATTTTAGCATGATTTATCGCCCTACATTTCCTTTGTATGAACAACCTAATTATAGACAGCCTCCAAGGTACAGTTATTTGTGTATCCACAATGCATTATCATTCGTTTAGACTCATCCTTTTAAACGCACCTACCTGGGAGCCGTCCATGTCTTCATTCTTTTTTTCTTCCGTATGCTCTCTTACGCACTCCATTTTAACTTTGGCCTTCCTCTGATTGTCCATCCTTCAACTTTCATACTTTTTATCTTTTTACCTATTCATCCCCTCCCAGCATTACCCATCCCTTCTAATAACATTCCCATATCACGATAGAAGGTTACATTTTTGTATCACAGAATTTTGTACATCATAGAAGCCACTTTCAAGTTTCTAACGTTTTCAGTTCTCACTCTCAAAGATACTTAATTATTTATTTACCATTTTCTCATATATGCACATACATATAATTCATGTTTGGTTAAGTATGAAATATGAATAATTACTACCTAGAAACGTATATTTCATAACTTTCCAGCCACTTACATTTTGCCGTATTTGGATAAGTGCCAGTAAACAAAGTAATGGGTCATCAGGAGTCTTGTTATTTTAGCTAAATCGAACGGGGAGGGGAATTTAGCTTATATCTCATGGCTTTCTTTTTACGATGTTTTTCGTGTTCTATTTTTCTGGTAAATATCTTGTCAATACAATGGTCTTGGAAGTCCGCCATGAATAAAAGTAGTATCTATCTTTTATAAAGAAGAAAAACCTATTACAAAAACGAGTCACGAATATCGAAGAATAGAATATACTAAAACTAGGTAAAGCGATTAAATACAAATCTACTATTTAAAGGATGCTGGCGTCATTAAACACACACCTAACAACGACAACATTACAGACTTTTACAAAGGAAAGAAAGGATTCTTCTTTCTCGACACTTTGGGTATTATTAAGAAGTTGGTAATTGGGCTGCCACGACCTTTTTTGGGATTTGGCTATTTAGCGAAGTACGAGTTCCTTGTTTAACTTAGTGACTTCGTGGAGTTGTTAAATTAACGCGTGTTTCTTAATAGAAGTAACTTCGTTTTTGTCATTTTTTTTATACTCACATAGGAGTACGTTTTGGATCATATTAAAAAGAAGACTATTGAAAATGTGTGGTTAATTCACCATGATTATCAACTAACATCCCATCAAGTATCGTTCATCGTTATATAATAAAGAAAGTAAAGACCTCAGTCTTCTAAACTGGCTTAGTTGACGGATTACATACATATACCTAAAGCCAGCTCTTAATTTGTATCGTACCTGTTGTTTCCATTCTTAATCGAGTAAATGTGTTGTTATTAATAAAATGATCTCAAAATCTTAAAAAAATAGAGATTGATGCCTCAAACTCAGAAAAGTAGCTTTAATACTAAAAACTAAACCATAAGTATTAAACATACGGTATCAATTTTTCATAAGACAGTACTGCTGCAACACTTGACATCTTTTTTACTGTGATTCCTATATTTTACAAAAAGTACGAGTATTATTAAAAAAAAGACAATAAATCCGCTCCGCTCAAAGATAAGTCACAGCAAGCTTCCCAACAGACCCGTGGGATACATTAGTCTAGCCTCACGTCGCGACGTTGTTCGAGCTTTTGTATAATGTAGCGGGTAGCACCGGGACGAAGGAACTACATACATACATACAATAAGGTGGTAATGTGTGGATTCATGGTTTTTACCTGGTTGTATGTTTTCTTCTAAAAAGGGTTCTAAGTTAATATGTGTAAATTGAGAATCTCTTATTCTTGGCAGGATACAGTAAAAGATATTTGTACTTCGTTTTTGTCATGTCTTTCGATATATTTTTCACAATGAAATTGTTGGTATAAGCAAATGTGACCAAGACGGAAACAAACTTCTTCCCCGTTTGAGATTGAAGACACAAATTGAGTGAAGTGGGTGTAAAATGCACCGTTGCTTTTTAAAAATATTTTTTAAAAAAATGACTGTTTAATAAGTGTTTTCCGTCATAAACGCTTAACAGATAGAATATTAGTAAGGATATTACCTTCCCTGTTTTATTTTTCAGATCCGAAACATTCTTTATAATTCCAATTCACAGACAAAGATGAAAAGCAAAACCTGTGACATTAAAGTATAAATAAGACTGAAGGACTCTCAAAAATTATAATAGTGTTAACAAACCAATTCTAAGAGTAAATTGAGGCGCAGCGCTGAGACGGCGGGCGGTAACCGGATATTGAGTTGTTCTGCGCAGGAAGTCGGCCTCCATTGTTACTATAGTTAACTATGTATAGTTAACTACCGGGAGCAACTCGCTAGACGTGACGGGATGTATTGTTTGCGATAGTGTAGGCATCACAGGGCTGGATAACAGTTTAATTATAGTTTAGGAGTATACAGGAACCAGTACGTGTATTAGTAGTGTAGTAGTGATGGCCCCGAGGTTTAGACGCGCGGTCGAGAATCTCGGCCGTCGCGGGCCCAAACCCAAGGCACACCTCTGACTTTTCGAAGTTATGTGTGTATTGACACTGAATTATTACAAGCTTTAACGGTGAAAACAGCGTGATATAACCTGCACACCTAAAAGTTTATAGGAACTTCTTAAGTGTGTAGTCCGCCAACCCGCAATGGAAGAGCGTGGTGGACTTTTGCCTAAACCCTATCAAGTTGTAGAGAAGGTTCGTGACATGCATTGGGACGTTTATGGGCTGATAATGATAATGAGTGTATAGGAATCTTTGTGTAAGAAATAGTAAAGACTTACATAATATGAGACTTTTATCTACAAGTATGCTTGCATGTCTTCAGGATATATCTACGTCAAATTTTTTTTTTGTGTTTTCATATTATGCCATTATATAATAAGTAGCAATAAATCACAAGAAAACACCGAGATTCCACTCAAAGCTACAACGTTAGCACGATAACTTCCCATGTAATTTATGAGGATGAAACTATATTAGCTGTGCAGCACGCACTGCTCTAGTGTACCTTTTATTTATTCTGTGAAAACAATTCTCTTCGTGGTACGTCCGCAACGAAATAGGTTATGTCAATATCCAGTGATTTTTCGTTTCCGAAATTGTAATGGAAGAATGAACTGTTCTACTATGGAAATTCCTGGGAATTGTTTTTAGGAAAATAAATACTAAAGAATTAAATGGATGTTAAAAATAAGCTTATAGGTATGGAGATTCTAGAGGAATTAATTAGGTGTAATTGATGTATGAGCAATCAATTAGAGTGTCTAGAGCAATCTTAGGTGATGTAAAAATCTGTCTGTTTTATACTTTAATGACTTTTGATTACGAAAAAAATATCACATTCCTTTACAAGGGAATAAAAGCCGGGATTTCAAATTAAAATTATAATCGTGTGATTATTTAGGTGCCTATCATAACTGGTAAAGAATTAACATTATGTTCATATTTAATTACCAAGATATTTTTAATCATAATGTTATTCACCAATTCGTCTTAGTAAGTAATTCAATCAAATCAAATCGTTATATCTATTTAAAAATGTGTAGACCAAGACTTTAAGACATAAAGACTTTATCTTTAACATGGAATAAGATAAATTGGCTGCAATGAACCGTGAAATCGTTGAAAGTGGGGGAAGTGACGAATTACTTCTTAGAGTCGACTTTATAGATTACTGTGAGATGGATTGACTCAACATCTAAAGAGTAACGACTACATATTGAGAGTAAAATTGCAATCGGTTTAAATGTGAGGTAAATTAGATGCCTTTACTATATTTGTTATACTTATATTATTTATTATGTACTTTACTATATACATAAAACTAGATTAGGAGTACCTTAAAGTCTTGTGATATATGTGTCTATTTAGTATGAGGTCCTTAGTTTGGTTCCCGGATTGTACAGTGCTTTGGGTTTCCCATTAGCAAGTTTTCAGTATCAGCTCTAGTTCAGTTTATTTTTCTGAAAATTGGTTTTCTTACTATTACGAGGGACTTTGACGGCCTTCGTAACACAGTTGGCTAAAATCCAGCCCGAGAAACAAGGGGCCACGGGTAATCCTCCTACCGAGACAAATGGTGCATAATATTTCTTCCTGGTCGAAGTATCTGTGAGGTCGAAAAGTCTCTCGTAGATTCTAATACCCACGACACAAGACTTGTATCAGTGTGGTATCAGACCTATGCATGACTATTGGTCATATCGATTTGTTATTATTTATGACTTAATACAAAAATGTTGAAAATTTTGGTGCAAAAATGATCCTCTAAGATAAAAGAAAAACACAATCACATTTCCCACAACTTTTATTGCACCGTGTAACATTTGTATAATCGTCGATAACATTTATACTTAACACGAAATGTGGTACACATTTGGCCATAATTATTTGTTTATCAAAATCTCAATTTTAAAATTACATCCATTAGGAAAGCTTGGGGTCCTTAATCGAAATCTAATAACAAAAAAAATTAATACAAACTTACATTTTTCTGCAATTGAAGAGATCAAATTACTCAAGCAATCGATTCGATTGTTAAAACTTTCAACAGATATTTAATATAAAAGGATATAATACAGACGCCTACTAAAATATTTTTACATCCCAAGACCAAACCTTAAAAACCTAAAACCAATTGACTTCACATAAATTTCTATCCTCATCAAAGAAATCAATAAAGAACATCGTGATAACATCTATTGATTCCTAATTTAAATAACCATCTAATGCTGATTTGGTTATTCAATAACTGAAACAAAACAATATCAAAGTAATTCCCTATTCTTATTTATATTCCATCAATACAAATGCTATTTCACGTGTCAATAATCAAAGGAAAGAGTTGTGGGCTATATTCTGAGCGAAGCCTTTCCGAAAATAAATTGCTGAGCGAAAAATAGGATTAAATTAGGGAAATATCGATCATACGGACGCAGAGAGAAATATTCAAGGTCGGAAGAGTTATAAGATAGTCTTAGAAGGGTATTTTTAATATATTTCATAAAACGAAAACAGATATTAAGAGATAGATTTTGGATTGAATCAATTAAAGATCAGTAAATTTAATAACCCACTTAATGGTAAAGGAGACCCGTGCTCAGCAGTGGGCGTATATCGGTTGATGAAGAAGAAGAAGAAGAAATATAATAATTATTGTAAATTACTTTATTCAAAAAGATGTAAAGACGAAATACAAAATTGAAATGGATAAGGTTCTATTAGAGCAATCGGAAATTGAGTATAATATAAATAATATTTAGGATATCCTAAACGGTTGATTGAATTTGTAATTGAACCTTTGGACCAATGGCAATAAGAACACACACAGTTATAATATCGACGAGCTGCAAACATTAGTGGTAGCACAGAAATGTTTTGAAAACAGTTTATCAACAATTAAAAGACATCAATATTGCTTTATTATTACTTTAAATTAAAGTATGAAAAATTGATCATAACGGACATATTCAAACAGCTTATCACAATATTTACATTTTTACATGACTACTATAAACTTTATCCTACCGGGTTTTATCTCACAATGCAACAAATTTTTACATTATACAAAATAATTTTATCGAAACTGGTTATGAAGACACTGTATTTTAATTGTCCGATGAAATATAAGTTATTGTTACGAGCATAAAATTTACCAAAGAGGTAATTACCGGTCGAAAATGGACTTCAGTTGACTTTTTACTTCATTTCAAATATGTAAACATACATGTTAATATTTACAGAGTATAAATAGACCGAGATCTAAAACTAAGACAGGATTTAAAAAAAACATTGGCGCTAAAAAAAAACAGACAAAAATAAAAAAAACTAACCTAACACGTTTTGAATGTATGCGGTGAGAAGGAAAACATCAATTTCTTAGTTTTGGTTAGATTTTTTGCAATGCTCAAGAATTTTTAATAACCGTAACTGTTACCTGTCTTAGTTTTCTATCACGATCCTTGTATTATTTATGTAGACTCATAGGCGATGTTTTCTTTTAAATAGTGTCCGTTAAAACCAGTTACAATAGAATAACAGCTAAGTACAAACATTTAATATGAAACAACATCGGAGGAAGCACACAGGTTAGAAAAGCACAACACAGAGTTGGGAGTATCCCTAAAATTCACTAACAAAGAAGCTCATAGCAAGAGGATCTCTATCCTCGTATAGAAGTAATTAATAACAGAGGTAAGCGTATACAATCGTCTAAACACTACAATCCTTAGCATACTATGCCTATAAACCCAATCTAGATCTTTTGTAGTAACCAGAAGACAAAATCAAATCCTTAATCTGATAGTTAATAATTTATTAGAATACTAAAAAATTATGGTTTCAATCAAAAAAGGTTTTACCAATTTCTGTTCAGACCTACATGGTACAAAGTTGGAATGTAATTATTCAAATACCGGCTATTGAACAGTGTGATGCTAATATAATATGGTGATATTAAAATAATTGTTGGTTTAATAACATTGCGAATAGCGTTGTAAATTTGAGCTCGTATGATGCATGAATTTACCAATGATACTTACTTAGGTATCAATACAATGTAATTTCTCTCATATTAGTAACTTTGAGCTGGTTAAAAATCATGTTACCTATTTCCATAAAAAAGAGAACAGGTCTTTATAAATATTGTAACCAAGAATTTACATACGAAGATTTAAGATACTGCTCAGATATTTGGCGATGAAAAGCACAGCGCTATTGTATACGTTTCTAAATATTTGTTATCATTTATGGTTTCTTATTATCAAAATAGCATAATCCAGTGTAGCTAATGACAGAAGTAGACTCCACTTTTCCAAACAATAGCATGGTCTCAACACGCAAGCACACATCATTTACAGACCTAAAATTCAAATTGAATAGAAAAATTTAAAATTACCCTGAAAGAATTCTAAAAACAGTAGACTCGGAATTTTGAAGAAATGATAAAACATCGATTTCTGGGATTTCTAATGAAATTAACGAATTATTTACAATGTTTCCTACCATAAATTGTTCAATGATCTGGAAAAGCTTAAAACTCTTCAACACACAAATAAATAAGAAGATTTTGAGACCGGGTGTAGAATTATTATTTTTCCTTTAATATCCATGCAACACATTTTAAATCCTAACACGCCTGTACTAAAACTGAATTGCATTCACTTCAAAACTTTACATTACATAACAAACATACTGCTAATTTTCTAAATCTTATTCAAATTGATACGAAACCTACAACCTTTCGAAACACCTACATTTTAATTTGTATCATCAGCGCTTGTACACACTGTAAACAAACCTATTCTTAGATGGTTTATACTGGATGTTTTTAAATCACATTAGGTAATTTACACGGTGTAAAAGCGCCCTTGCCAACATGTGCGTTAAAGAGTTTCTTAATAGTATCTTACTTAACAACACACTCTAAATAATAGTAGTAATTAAATATTCAGTTCTTTGAATATTACGTAGTCTCACTTAGAGTAAGGTCTTTTAATCTCTCGGTTACATTCACTTGCCTTCAGGCTAGAGCGTGTCTCAATAAAACTCATATCAGACTCTGCACAATCGCAAGCTAATTGTTGTTCGATGGTCTCAACAACTTTCCCAAGACAAATCCTACGGAACCAATATGAAATGTCCCTCCACAGTTTTAAAAGCATCTCCTTGATACGATCAAGGAACATAGCAAGGCGTATTAGTCAGCAGTGCTAAGCAATCACACAACGTGTCTCGTTAGAGCCGCCTCCGCCTCCAGTCGAAGAGTCGGGGGGAGGCTCTGCACTTCTTCCTCCCCCACTCCACTCCAAAGCGTCTATCATCTCCATCAGCTCTTTAAAAACAGCTATAACTCTCCAGTTGTATTTCGCTGAGCATTCCACGTAACCGCATTTCCAGTGCTTCCTCACTAAATTTACAATGTTCCTTCGCTTTTCTCGTGAATCTCCGCAAGCGCTTTCAGCGATCGCTAGCTGCTGAAGACCGCTTGCAGCTGATGGAGTGTTACTGCAGAGCAAGTCTTGTTTATTCCCAACCACTAGAACTGGAACGTTCCTCATATCTCGGCTTTCTACCATCTGGTCTCTAAGTGTTCTTATATACTGGAAGGTTTCTACGTTGGATAGATCAAACACTAGGATGTAAGCTGTGGCGTTCCTAAGACCGTAGAACCTGTAGTGAGCCCACTCGTAGTACGAATTAATTGGGAAGTATGGTATAACTGGCACATCAGTGATTTTTACTTCATACAGATGTTCATTGATGATCACCGAAGGGTAGAACGTGTGCTTCCGATCCGTTGGCACGTATTCTTCTGAGAAGTCGCTCCAGACGAATTGCTGGGAACAAAATCATAATTTTAATACATCATTGGAATCATAAAATGTAAACCTTGAGATAAACAGATCGCGGACCATTGGACCTATGAAGGAGCTCTAATATTTTTCCAACAAAAGGATTGTAGGTTTTTAAATAATGATACCTCTAGTGATCTGACTTAATAAACAAAATACGACGAAAAACTACTTCTTAACACCGTTTTCTAAGGCAGTTGTATGACCTCGTTTGATCGGCCCGAAAATTCTTACTTCAGTTGACAACAGCCTTACCAATTTTCATAAACACTTTTACATGAATAACGTACGAACATGTCGTACTTCATAATATATTCTATGAATATTTAAGGAATATGATAAACGCGTGTCGTTTTGTACGACATGATATTAAGTTTGATTTTTTCCGGAGCTCATCTTGTATGCCATAAATATTATAAAATAGACGTCCCTAGCATAAAATAAGTACACTTTTATACCACTAAGAATCAAATCTGACGTGAATTGTTTCAAAGACACATCTAAAACATATATAGTTATGAGTCACAAAAACATTTCTCGCCGTGGATATCTGATCAGAAGTCTCTCATTTCACAAGCTGTTGTTAGGAAACTGTGCCATGAGGGCTCAAACATTAAGGCTTAAAGTAAATGGCTCAAACTGTCTAAACTTACGTAACCTACCTGTATGTTTCGTGGCGTGTAAACCTGCCGGCTTTAATGTACAGATTAAAACCTTATCTTTACTTGTGCATATATTCACCACTTGCCTTATCTTGACTAACTTTTCATAAGGATCTCGTCTAATATATTTGTGTCAGTCGCGGTTACGTCCTTCATAAAATCCAAAAAGTCGAGTTTGCCTTTCAAATCCCCGAATAATAATCTTGTTGCTTTAAATCTGAATAAAACATCTGACATACAAGTATAATTGAGAATATCCTACTCCTCAATATCACAATAAAGAATAAAACAAAACAGTACTTTTACATTTACATATGTCGATTTTTACGTCTTTTACATACATTAATATTACAAGAGGCGTCGGTAGAAAATATCTAGACTATCTCGTAGACACAGAAATCCTTTTATCCTACTTCGTGTACACTAACGTTCGGCTTGAGATATAAAACTACTCGTAAAGGTGTCTTCTTACGTATATGGAGCATGAATAAGCAAGTTCTTTCGTATATACTCTATATTATAGTCGTAACATACATATATTGCAGTGTTGGGCATTAATCAATTAACTTATAATTGAACTAATCAATTGACTAAAAAATTAATTGCAATTAAATTAATTGCAATTGAATCAATTGCAATTAAACATTTAATTGCGTGTTACAATTATTTTTTTAAATTGATTGATGAAATAATTAAAACTAACAATTAATTTTTTTGCAAATTTTGTTCAGAATGGTGGTCCAGTCCAACAACCAGATACATATACCCTTGTTAATTCAAGTTTTCGTAAAAATACGTGATAAAAAAAATAATTGTTAATTGTTAACTTTTAATTTTTTTGTCGTAAAATAACTAACAATTGATCAATTGTTAATGGTATAAAACCATGATTAATAACTAATTAGTTCTTAATTGCTGTCACTGCAGTTAACAACTAATTAATTGTTAATTTTAAATTGTTAGTTTAATTAAAATTTGCCCAACACTGATATATTGTATTTTTTGTCCTATCCCACCACACATCCATCAGTATTGACATCGAGCACTGAAGCTCTGTTAGTCTCAACTGTGTTTCTAGTTCGTCTACTATCTGCAACGAAACTTATAAGAGAATGTTATAAAGGAGAAGTTTGGAAACGAAGAAGTTGTCTACTTCCTTCTATAGAAAAGCAGTAAACAAATATTAGACTATGAGGTGTAACCCTCAAATACAAAATAAATGCAATAGGTGAAGCCAGATTTAATTAAGACAATACGAAGAAATTTTAAGTGTGCAGTTTTTTATTTTGTCTTATTTATTCTTCGTTTTCAGTAATAGTTTTGTTAAATCTTTACTATTACACCCGCGTGACCGTAGTTCAAGTCACAAGCCGTCTGTCGGCTCTTTAAGCATTTTAATACGCATAATTTTTAGCCGTTTTTAAAAATGCAATTCTTAATTTCTAAAATCCTGTAGAAACAGAGTAAGACCAAACGGCACAATCAATTCCTATACCCAGCTACACAATGAAATATCTTGATATTACCCGGCTAATTTGCGAAATCGTAGTTGTAAGTCGACTTAATCACATGTTATATACAAAGCACCTACAGTCCTGACTATTTGCATTATGTAGATAGCTCTTGTTCGTCGCTGGGTTACACGGTTCATGAGAATTTTATTTCGTACGACGATGTTCGTTGATTTGCATATTTATTAATATGAGACGGGCTATCTTTTGCTGAAGGTTAAGCGCGTTTAGCATTGCATATACGACTTGGCGATTATGCATATTATATGGTTATAGTAAAGCTTTTTTTTACCTTGGAAAATGTTAGTAAGCGCTTTATGCCTAATATTATTAGCCAACTTCAAAAAACCGGAGATTATCAATTAGTCTGTATTTTTTTGTTCGTTACCTCATAACTTTTGACTGAGTGGACCGATTTTGATCAAGCTAAAAAAATTGTTTGTTTAATTGAACGTGGTTATCTGAGAAACTTTTTAATTTAAAATAAAAATAATGTTAAAGGCTTAACGACATTTTAATTCACTACGTCTTTTCATAGACTGTTCTACCACAAATTCTTTCATACATGAAACACGTAAATTAAAGAATTAGGCGGAGCTGCACATTTTCCCTCATAAATCTTCATTCCGTGAACTTTGAAACACTACTCAACGGTTTCTTGAAGTATTACGTCGAGCACTTCACCGCGTTACAAGATAATTACACTTTTGTTCAACTTGTCTGGCGCATGCACAGCGCAACTCGTAAACTTTAAACATTCACGACACAATTCTACGTCCCTACATTACCCAATCTCCAAGCTACAAGGAGATACAGGAAACTTTACTGTGACGTCAGATTTATTGCTAGAAGCTTCGAAATTTAAAACTGGCGGTAGTTCCAATTTTCTTCGCCTTGCTTAAAATTTATTTCGTTTTGAAATATTGATACAAATCGTCTGTCTGTATTCTGTGATGAATATGACTGAGATTGAAATATTTTATGTAGAAATAAAATTTTATTATAACTTGATGTGGCAATAAAAGTTTCGTTTGACATTTAAATATAAAAAATAAACCTAAGATATTTTGATCGCAATTTTTTTTGCCGCAGGACCAAAGACTCGTATTGGTAGTTTAGTATTCAATAGAAGTATTCAGTTTTTTTATACCGTCATATAAGAGCTGAATGTGCTAAATTGACATTACGTGTTTCTCTGAATTGAGCTATTTACGACCTAGCAAGCCGCCGCGACGAGAAATCTATTACATCAGTATCGATTAATATATTAGCACTTTTATTTAATATTTCGAAAAATTCTTATTTTGTTATGAATGATGTTATATGTAGTAGTGTTAATATTTTATTATGATGATTTATGATATCGACACTCATATTTATGTTAACTCATATTTAATTAATAAAACTCGCTTCGGATCAATGTATCAGAAGGGAACGAGGATAAGATACAAAAGACCGCATATTGAGTAAAAAAAAATAGAGTCCTAGATACTAGTATTTTAATACTGCACAATCGCTTACTCATTTTAATTTACTGCTGCTTAGTTGACCAGTGAGATACCTAATTTCCAAACCATTTCAACCTCAGAAGACAGTAGACGCAATGTTCCTTTACCTGGATGATGCTGGTCTTCCCGACAGCAGGTGCTCCAAGCAGCACCACCTTGACCAGGTCGAGGCTGTCGGGGCTCGGCTCCACGCTGGGAGCGCCGCCCACCGTCAGAGTGCCACCGCCACCTCGCTCCAGATAATCCAAGTCCAGTTCTGGAACAAAATTTTGTTTGAAATTATCTTGCAATAATGTGGTTGTATTTCTTTTGTTTGGTATGAGGAAAAAATTGTGGGAGAGAATTCGATAGTAGGACGAACAAGTAAATTATGGTAAAAACGCGAATAGTTTTAGAACGTTAGTGGTGCGAAAGTCAGTTTTTCCGTTAGACTCATTTTGAGTGAAGAGGGGGAATCCGTTGAGGGAATTCCATAAATTCCATTTTCAGCTCTTACATTATCTTCTAATTATAACCCAGGTGCTCATTATTGAGATGCTCAAAGCTTAAATCATCCCATTCAATACTTATAAAATACTAGCTTTTGCCCGCGACTCCGTCTGCGTAGACTTTAGGGCTGAGTGCAGGAAGATAATACGTGAATCTTTATTTCTTCTCATACGTGTCCAAAAAAAGTTTTACTTTGAAAAAGCTATTTCCGCATTTCTTCTTCTTCTTCTTCATCAACCCATATACGCCCACTGCTGAGCACATTGAGGGAGTTTAGGCCATAGTCCACCACGCTGGCCAAGTGCGGGTTGGCGGACTACACACCTAAGAAATTCCAAAGAACTTTTAGGTGTGCTGGTATCATCACGATGTTTTCCTTCACCGTTAAAGCAAGTGATAATTCAATTTGAATACAAACATAACTGCGAAAAGTCAGAGGTGTGTGCCTGGGGTTCGAACCTGCGACCGCCGAGATTCTCGACCGCGCGCCTAAACCTCGAGGCCATCACTGCTTATAACATTCTGCATTTATAACATGTTTATTCCACGGGAACATTTAATTATTACTTCACAGGGTCCTATTTATGTTCATACCTAAAATTATATAACTTAGTCCAATGGTTTAGGCGTGAAACCGTAACAGATTTACAGAGTTACTCTAGCAATTATAACATGTACCCATACCCACAGGAACACATTTTCCAGGATAAAAGTATATCATGTTAATTTGGGGGGACCTACCTATCTCTATACCAAAATTCATTCAAATTGATTCAGTAGATCTTGAATATAGCGATTCCCACGGAAATACTACATTTTCCGGGATAAAATGTATCCTGTGTTACTTCTGTGGGCCCTACCCATCTCCATACCAAAAATCATTCTAATCTGTTCAGTAGATCTAGAAATACCCATTCCCACGGGAATACTACATTTTCCGGGATAAAATGTATCCTATGTTACTTCAGTTGGCCCTACCTATCTCCATACCAAAAATCATTCAAATCGGTTCAGTAGGTCCAGAAATACCCGTTCCCACGGGAATACTACATTTTCCGGGATAATAAGGATCCTGTGTTACTTCGGTGGGCCCTACCTATCTCCATACCAAAAATCATTCAAATCGGTCAAAAGGTTTAGGCGTGAAAGCATTACATAGGCAGTGTCATTTTCGCGTTAGAATATATGCTCATCCCACAGGAACCCTACATATTCCCGGGATAAAATGTTGTTCATGTTACTTCATAGGATTTCATTTATGATCATACCAAGAATCATAAAAATTGGTCGAATAGTTTCAGCGTGAAAGCGAAAGAAAAATATAGGGTTTAATACCCAATCCCTCGGGAATACTACGCTTTCCGGGATAAAAAGTATCCTGTGTTACTTCGGTGGGTCCCATCTAACTCCATACCAAAAATCATTTAAATCGGTCAACTGGTTTAGGCGTGAAAGCATTACACAGGCAATGTTACTTTTGTGTTACAGTATATACTCATCCCACAGGAACCCTACATATTCCCGGGATAAAATGTTGTTCATGTTACTTCATAGGATCTTACTTATGTTCAAACCAAAAATCATAAAAATCGGTCAAATGGTTTAGGCGTGACAGCGTAAAATAAATATAGCGTTTTATACCCAATCCCACGGGAATACAACATTTTCCGGGATAAAAAGTATCCTATGTTACTTCGGTGAGTCCCATCTATCTCCATACCAAAAATTATCCAAATCGGTACAGTACTTTTTGAGTTTATTCGTAACAAACATACAAAAATACAAAAATACAAAAATCCAAAAATACAAACCTTTCCTCTTTATTATAATAGTATAGACAAAATGTATTAAAATCAATATCTATAATTTGCCGGAGTAACAAAGTAATTAAATAGAATATTAAAACCCTCGATAAAAAAGAGCCGCAATGAACCGCTAATTCCCATAAAATCGATATAATTATTGGCACGCGAACACAAATAATCGTAAAAGAGCGAATTTGCCGATAAAATAAGAGAGCTTATACTGCTGAACGGCAAACTCCCGTAAATTTTCAGGTTATGACAACAGTGAAGTCGGCAATCCATGAAAAATAGCCTTCGGCGTTATTGGAACGAAGTTTTACTGGATTGATGCTGCGCTATGCCAAGAGCTATGTTTCCACCAACTAACATAATGAAGTGAAACTATGGAAAACTGGTTGGTTTGTTACGGGATAAAGTTGTATTTTACATTTGATCATTGTCAAATTTTGTTTTCGAAGGTTCAAAATTTTATATTATCACGTAGTATTTGAAGATGGCGATGTAATCAGTTATCATCTCGAGGTTTAGGCGCGTGTTGAATCAAAAATCTCGTAGGGTTAAAACAATAGGTACATACATACTTCTGACTTTTCTGTGCTTTAACGTTGAAGGATAATCGCAAGGAAAACTGGTGCTCTAAAATGTTATTTTTCTACATTGCAAAGAGAGTCTGTACGCAACAAAAACAATTAGAAGAAATAATACTTTACGGAATAGTCAGCACTGTCAGAGGATTTTTTTAAGTTATTAAAATAAGTCCAGAAAAAAAATACCAATATACAAATTGCCAACGTCCAACAAATTAATTATTAAATTCCACCAAAATTCCGTTTCACAGAATTTTGATCGATACTGTGGCTCCGAGAACTCTTATTCAAAATTTATTCCGTGTTTGCCAATACATTGAAGCGTATTCAATGGAGTTTCCCGTGTAGTAAATGCCATTGTATTATCGAAACATTCGTATGAATACTACATTATTGATAAACGATACGTAATAACAATCTGAGAATTTATTATGGACGTGCGCAGTGAATGAAACGATGCAGAAACTGCTTCACTAAATTTAATAGTTTATTGCCTCTTTCGTTTGATTTATGTGCCTTTATTCTTATTTAGTTTCTTGTTTTGTCTGCCTTTATGCTAAGGATATTTTGATTGTACTTTACTATATTTTCTATTACTTTACTTTATCTTCTGACAGTGATATCTATATGAAGGCGACACGGCGTTTGTCATCAAAGTCGTGGCACTTCCCGTCGCTTCCAATCCGCGAGGTTTAGTTACAAAGATTTGTGCAAGACATTAGACTCGCTGTCGACTTCGGAGAAATTCCGCTTCCGTTCCTCCAGATAATAAAGCAGGGAGAATAATTATTCTATTTGTCTCGCCCCAGTCTTTCTTGGTCATTGAAAGTACTTTATTCTCAAAAATGGTTGTAACTGGTTTTAACTTACATAGAGTTACTTTTGAAATGGTAGGGCTATGGCGTAGTCAAATGGGGGGTCAGGTGTTTTATGGAAGGTTCCATCACGGAAATACTAATCTCCTTTAGAAAAATCGACGTCAAACAATTATATTACGTTTCATTCCTACCCAATTGTCTGTTTTGGGATATGCACTTGCGTAGCCACCATCATACATACAACCTTATTAGAAAAAAAAAATGTACATTACACTTCATCAAGCGTATAAAATCATTGGATTTTATCATCAATTAACTTTACTTAGTCCGCATTACACTTAACATCAGATAAATAGTAAAGTCAAATTATCGCGCCAATAAAAAACAAATGAAGCAAGAATCTAAAAGAACAAATAAAATAAGTTTACGTTACCGTACATTAATATGAATGAGCCTGGAGGGATCTATTCCATGCATAAAGTCCATTATTCAATTAAGCAACATAAAAAGAGAAGAAAAATGTGGAATGGAGGCGAGGAGAATTCCATTTGTGTTATTTGCGCCAGATAATTTCTGACATTAGGTTGCGAGACACAAAGGATGCTTCGACCAGGCCTTTTGTGAAACTCGGCCAATAAACAAATGCAAATTTAACATGAAGAGCCTTTGTTGTGTGGGTTTTATTTTCGGCTACATTTCAATCAGAATGAGTATAAATTCGTTTATCCCGATATTTCAATATCATTTGGTGCGACTGTAATATTTTGAGCTGGAATTTTTCAAGCGAATGTTTTTGACGTATTTTCCAGGATGCCTGTTGTACGGCAAAACATTTTGTAAAACCGAACATGACAATCAACGGAGAGGTGTCTGTTTGTTTTTCGTTTCGATACGTAGGGAATATTTATTCAGTAAATATACCTGCTATCGCTTTTGATACAGCTTGCGGCACCAGCAAATGCTACCTTTGTTTCATCCTCTAAAACAAGCGCGTAATGAGTCAACACAATAATAAGAGATTTCTTTACGTATATTATTATTACTCTCGTGCTGTCCAAATATAATGTCAAGCAGAGCAAGTTTTCCATATTTTATATATTGTGTTATCTATCGAGATTATCTTTGTTTGTCTGGTCCAGAACCGTGGCACTGCGGGGGCAATATCAACTTTACTTTTTCAAACTTTAATATGGTCACTTTGAAATAACTCTGGTAAGATGCAGATATATTGACAGCCGCGTGGCGCAGTTGGCTAGACATCAGCTTGCGAAACGAGCGGCCGCGGTTTTGATCCGCGCACTGAGACAAATGTTTGTGTGATCCACAAATATTTGTTTCGGGTCTGGGTGTTTCTGAGACCGAAAAGTCTCTCGTAGTTTCTGATACCCACGACACAAGACTCGTATCTTAGTGTGGGGTCAGGACTATGTATGTGACTGTTGGGTGTATTTATTTATGTATTTATTTATTATAGACGTTTTACGTTAATATTATGGTCGCTTCTCCATTGTAGGTACATGTATATCAAAAAATTTGGAGCTGCAGTACGGTCGCATTCTCAATACGTAGAAATGGATGAATGGTGCCTGGGGCATAGTCTTTCTATAATTGCATGTCTATAATTATTTTCCTTCCATAAAATAATGTATTGTTACAGACGGACGGCCGGTGAATCAGACAAGCGTTGGAGTTTCAACAGTGGCAGTGGATGGCAATGGCTAGTTTCAAAGAAAATAAATAATTGCGACATGAAAGAGGTGCAATATATCCACGTTATATCTCATGTTTTAAAAAAAAAATTTACAAATTTATCTTCCCACTCATATATTTTATGAATCTCGACTCCCGACCACTATGCCACCAGTGGCTTTGAGGTATCAAATCTTAATTGAATAATTTATTCGCATTATAACAGAATCAATCTAAACACCAGAATCATAACAAGCGGCACCAATCTGAATCACTTAAGGCGATTAGTCGATCCAATTCCAGATAATTTAATCGATTGTTAATCCGTTAAAGGATCTAATTAATTCCCCTCTTATACCCATAATCGATATTGCGGCACGAGTCATCGGGATTTGTATTCATAGGCAAGAAATTAATTATCGTACAAGAATCTGTATGTTGGATTTCTGAGGCGTCTTAAACATAATTACACGTTATATGCAGGGGTAATACTTCCGTAGCTCAAAAACGTTACTTGTTATTTGTGTTAAGTCTTGTTTATAATTTTTTATTGTAGGGCAAAATATTCTCACATCTGTTATATGAATCTAGGAGGAATTTCCGTGCCTTTCAGCGATTTTGCCATGCCTATTATTGGAAGTCTGTGTAATAGTTCGCACGTTAGGTCCAATTTAGGCAATAGTTATTTATCCGTGGTGCATAAATTGCGTCAAATTTTTGTTAGTTGTAATTGTCTTTCTTTATGCGAGGTTAAACCTCGTAGCTCAATATTTTGTCACCCGCTTTGCTGTGGAGGGAAGTGGACAACTCTTTGTTTTCCAACTCCTCCTTTACATTGCTTTTCTGATTAACTTCGTTGCGGGATTATGACAATTTAGGTCCCCTTAGATTCGCTGAGCTTCATTGCTCGGCGCCAATACTGTGCGTGCCGCTGTTGATCCTGTAGTACAGGAGTTGCAGTGGCGGGTGTGTGGTGGGATAGGGCAATCTGTTATATGTCAAATTGCTCTTGTTAAGTAAAGATTTTAAAGTTTATATTAAGATTTGAGCTCTTATACTAGCGGGTTTTCTCCCAAGTCATCCAAAGTGTTTTTGGATTGATTTAATTGCAATGAAAGCAAATGTTACAAAAACATAAAATAATTCATAAATGCCTAGCAAGTATCTTTTGTGTATCTGTCATCAAAGTTGTAGTTCATTCCTTTACTAATACAAAATCCATCAATTACGTTCCCACTTTTTAAAAAAAGTTTAATATAAATCATAAATATTATAAAATTAAATTGGTGAGCATTTTTGGTTCTATCGTCATATTTCACTATGATATAAAGCTTTTCACTGACATTTAGAGGCAAAGACAAAATTTATAACCTACGCAACGAGAATATGTTGTTTATCGGTATTTTCACTTTGATAAAAATCTTGGCTCTCTTTTTTATACGGGCACGCTGCGCACTAAAGTGAGTGTATTAATATATACACCTAAAAGTCACACACATAGTCTTGATCCCACATTAAGATGGGTGTCTTGTGTTGTGGGTATGAGAAACTTTTTCGGTTTCCCAAAGACCCAGACCCGAAACAAATATTTGTGGATCACACAAACATTTGTCTCGGTGCGGGGATCGAACTTGCGGCCACTCTTTTCGCGAGCTGGTGTCTAACCGACTGCGCCACGGGGCTACGCATAAAGATTGACTCCCAGAAGAGGTATTTCAACACACCTAACGCCAGGTGTGATAAAGCCCTAAATATTAGGTGGATACAAGAGAATTGTTTTTCCTGGCTGCTGCACCTCTTCCTACGCATTCGGAAAATACAGGCTTGAGGTTATGTATATATAATATGTCTAAATTATTAAAGTATTATTTGTATTAAGTGATCTCAAATTACGAACGCGGTCCTTAAACACTGCCGGTGGTAGGTAATAAAAATATTTTGCAAATTAATTGTAGGTTGATGGGATAAAAAGTATTTTATTTTATTTTATTTTATTTTATTTTATTAGGAAAACAAACAGTCACTTAAAATCTAATTAAACTAATACACAATTTGCTTAAAGACTAATAATATGTTTTCGCATATATATATCTATAACACGAGTTGCATAACAATCTTAAGCTAAATACTACGTACACAAGTAACAAAAAGAAAACTGGAATAAGAAATGGAAAAAATAATAATAAGTAAATACAATGGCATTTGAATTAAGTAAATTAGAGAACCGATTGGAACCAATGCTTTAAAAGTTTTCTTTTTACATCAGTTGTATTAAAAAGGTCAATATCGATAACGTCAGCCAGTTCATTATATAAGTGCGGTGTCCTCGAGAAGAACGAGTGCCGCCTGTACTTTGAGGCACTAGAAGGAATGTGTAATAGACATGGTTGTCTTATCCTTGAAGGAATTCGCAAATGTATTAGAGAGAGAAGATGAGGCGCATCAATTTTAGACTGAGCTAACTTCATTAAAAATGAAATATCTGCAATTTTTCTTCTCTCTTGTAATGGCAATATATGATGTCTCTTACATCTAAGGTCATAGTTGTCGTCGCGTTTATTACATTTGTATTCTAAGTATTTCAAGAATTTTCGTTGAATTGATTCTATTCTATTAATATAAACATGGTACTGTGGACTCCAAATCTGAGAACAATACTCGAGGATACTGCGAACGTAAGTACAATAAATAATTTTTATAGTTTTAATATTGCTAAATTCCGAGCAGGCCCTTTTTAAAAACCCCAGTGCCTTATTGGCTTTGGTACACATGTAATCTATGTGTTTTTCATAGGATAGTTTTGTGTCGTGTATAACACCTAGATCATTAATATCTTCGACTCGTACAAGTTCATTATCTTTAAGTTGGTAACTATATTCAATTATATTAAATTTGCGGGTAAATGATATAAAATTGCATTTGGACGTATTAAGGTCAAGTTTATTGTTATAACAATAAGATTGAAATCTAGAAAGATCTTCTTGTAATAATAAACAATCCTCAGGCTTGCAAATTTGCCTAAAAATCTTCATGTCATCAGCATAAAGGAGAAAATTTGAATGAAGAAAGCAGTTACTCACATCATTAATAAATATATTAAATAATAAAGGCCCGAGTAAGGAACCCTGCGGAACTCCAGAGGGTATATCATAACTCCTGGATATGTAGCCGTTTATGGCCACAGCCTGGGACCTGTTTCTAATGTAAGACGTGAACCATCTAAACAAGTTACCATGTATTCCGGCTGATAAGAGTTTTTGTAAGAGTATATTATGATCTATACGATCGAACGCTTTACTGTAATCTGTAAACACAGCATCAACTTGGCCACCACCAGCCATATTAGAGTACACAAAATTAGTAAAGGAAAGTAGGTTACTGGTCGTGGAGCGCTTTTTGATGAAACCATGTTGTTGCGGTATAAAAATATTAGCCAGGACATTATAAAGCTGTGTATGCACTATCTTCTTCTTCTTCTTTATCAACCCATATACGCCCACTGCTGAGCACGGGTCTCCTCTACTATTGAGAGGGTTTAGGCCATAGTCCACCACGCTGGCCTAGTGCGGGTTGGCGGACTACACACCTAACAAATTCCTAAGAATTGTTAGGTGTGCAGGTTTCATCACGATGTTTTCCTTCACCGTTAAAGCAAGTGATAATTCAATTTGAATACACACATAACTTCGAAAAGTCAGAGGTGTGTGCCTGGGGTTCGAACCCGCGACCGCCGAGATTCTCGACCGCGCGCCCAAATCTCGAGGCCATCACTGCTATTAGGCCATCACTGCTATACACTATACGTTCAAGTATTTTTGAGAACAAAGATAATTTTGAAATGGGTCTGTAGTTCGTGACATCTTCCACCTTTCCCTTCTTATATACAGGAGTTATAAAAGCAAACTTCCATATAGTAGGGACTATACCTTCTATAATTGAGCGTTTGAAAAGAATACCTAGTGGTTTGACAAGATTTTGAGCACACAGTTTAATAAATATAGCTGGAATATAATCAGGACCGGCACTTTTTGCAAGGTCAATCGATTTTAAAAGCTTAAGTAGGTATTCGTCATTTACTTCAATGTCACTAATTACGTTTGTGTTATATGTATGATTAAAAAAGTGGTCGTTAATTGGATGGCTACTTTGGGAAGGTGGTGAGGAAAGAAATGTCGACTGGAAATACGTAGCAAAAAGATCACAAATGCCTACTCCCGATTCCTCTCTGCGGCCATCATACAACAATGAAGACGGAATGTTACCATGACCCTTCTTGTGTGACTTAATAAAAGTCCAAAACAACTTAGGGTTATTTGGAATTGAGTTCTTCATATTTTTTATATAATTCCTATAGCATTCGTCTTCACATACCTTTGCTCGTTTTCGAAGTAAAGCATAAGTATTGTAATCACACATATTGTGATATTTTATGTATTTGCGATGAAATTTATGTTTTTCTCTGAGAATCTTTTTTAAAGGTGTACTAAACCATGGTGGATAAGTAGATGGGTAAATTCTTTTACTTGGTATATGTTTATCGATTACGTCTTGTAGGGCCTGATAAAAATTTTGTACTGCCTCCTCTAGAGGATTTTTAATTAAATAGTCTTCCCAAATTATATTCGATAAGCAGTTATTGATATCATCATAATTACCGGAATTAAAACATTTCTTATCTCTAGATTTAAATTTAATATAGCTAGTGTTTGTGACAGTTAATACTATAAGGAGGGATTTGTGATGTGGATCCTCAGGTACAAGAGGGTCCTCATCAGCGGTAACTGAAACAATGGAATTGCATAAAATTGAACTGGTTTAGATTACATTCCATTAGTGTGTCAAAGAAGTATAGTCTAGCTTCACCAGTTACACCCTTGGGCTTTAAATAAGAGTCACCACAAGTCCACTCAATGTTACTCATGTTGAAGTCCCCCATTATCAAAATGGTATCAGTCGGACATGAATTCATTATAGAGGAGAGTTTATCGGTAAAGTTTCGTAATTGAGTGTTGTAGGTATTACCGTATTTCTCATCACAAAGGTAAAGCGTGCAAAGGTGTATCTTATTTAATTTTCCGCTGTGATTTTTGCATGTAAGAGTTACCCATATATCTTCTGCAGAAGAATTCCATTCAGGTCGATGAACGGCTGTTAATTCCCGACGTATAGCTATAAGTACCCCACCGCCATACTTCTCTTGCGTCCTTGTATAATTTCTGTCCCTGCGCCAAACTATGTATCTGCTATCAAATAGTTCACTATCTGCAATACTATTAATAAGCCAAGTCTCCGTTAAGGATATAACGTCATAATTATTTAAAAGCAGAGCACGTTTGAAAACGTGTGTTTTAGTTCGCAAGCCTCGAGTATTTTGGTAATATATATTTAAGTTAGCCATGGGTATAAAATTTAAACAAATTCTCAATTAAAAACAGATAAAAATAAATTAAATATAAGAATAGAAGTATAACATTTAGTAAGGACTTGGAGTTCACTGTACTGGTAGTAAAGTAGATAATAAATTTTGATGAATACAATGTAATAATTAAAAGTATCACAGAAACGCAATTAAAAACTAATAATTTATAAAAGCAGGTATCCATATTAAAAGATTCAATGCATAAGGTATATTTATCGATTTTACGACAAGACAACTTAAACAAAAGGAAGCGATCTACGAGGAAATATATTCCTAAAAGCAAGATGCAAGCGCAAGCGATTGTGACATCTATGCCACGGTACACGCACAATCGCTCTATCAAAAGCGGTTTGAATAAATGTCCACTTACTTGCGTTAACTGGCCGACGATATCGAGGGACGAAGAACTGACCAATAGGTGGTCAACAATTATATGGAATGCGGTTCTCAAACTTTTTTTAAATAATATTATACTTCTTAAAAATAGATTAGGTGCTTTGATTATGAAGTAATTTTTAATAAGTCGTTTTCGCACTTTATAAAAAATGTTGGTGATGTATCTGATTTCCTCGCCATAATTTTACAATGTTTGACCCATATTCAGCGATTTTGCCATGCCTATTATTGGAAGTCTGTGTAATAGTTCGCACGTTAGGTCCAATTTAGGCAATAGTTATTTATCCGTGGTGCATAAATTGCGTCAAATTTTTGTTAGTTGTAATTGTCTTTCTTTATGCGAGGTTAAACCTCGTAGCTCAATATTTTGTCACCCGCTTTGCTGTGGAGGGAAGTGGACAACTCTTTGTTTTCCAACTCCTCCTTTACATTGCTTTTCTGATTAACTTCGTTGCGGGATTATGACAATTTAGGTCCCCTTAGATTCGCTGAGCTTCATTGCTCGGCGCCAATACTGTGCGTGCCGCTGTTGATCCTGTAGTACAGGAGTTGCAGTGGCGGGTGTGTGGTGGGATAGGGCAATCTGTTATATGTCAAATTGCTCTTGTTAAGTAAAGATTTTAAAGTTTATATTAAGATTTGAGCTCTTATACTAGCGGGTTTTCTCCCAAGTCATCCAAAGTGTTTTTGGATTGATTTAATTGCAATGAAAGCAAATGTTACAAAAACATAAAATAATTCATAAATGCCTAGCAAGTATCTTTTGTGTATCTGTCATCAAAGTTGTAGTTCATTCCTTTACTAATACAAAATCCATCAATTACGTTCCCACTTTTTAAAAAAAGTTTAATATAAATCATAAATATTATAAAATTAAATTGGTGAGCATTTTTGGTTCTATCGTCATATTTCACTATGATATAAAGCTTTTCACTGACATTTAGAGGCAAAGACAAAATTTATAACCTACGCAACGAGAATATGTTGTTTATCGGTATTTTCACTTTGATAAAAATCTTGGCTCTCTTTTTTATACGGGCACGCTGCGCACTAAAGTGAGTGTATTAATATATACACCTAAAAGTCACACACATAGTCTTGATCCCACATTAAGATGGGTGTCTTGTGTTGTGGGTATGAGAAACTTTTTCGGTTTCCCAAAGACCCAGACCCGAAACAAATATTTGTGGATCACACAAACATTTGTCTCGGTGCGGGGATCGAACTTGCGGCCACTCTTTTCGCGAGCTGGTGTCTAACCGACTGCGCCACGGGGCTACGCATAAAGATTGACTCCCAGAAGAGGTATTTCAACACACCTAACGCCAGGTGTGATAAAGCCCTAAATATTAGGTGGATACAAGAGAATTGTTTTTCCTGGCTGCTGCACCTCTTCCTACGCATTCGGAAAATACAGGCTTGAGGTTATGTATATATAATATGTCTAAATTATTAAAGTATTATTTGTATTAAGTGATCTCAAATTACGAACGCGGTCCTTAAACACTGCCGGTGGTAGGTAATAAAAATATTTTGCAAATTAATTGTAGGTTGATGGGATAAAAAGTATTTTATTTTATTTTATTTTATTTTATTTTATTAGGAAAACAAACAGTCACTTAAAATCTAATTAAACTAATACACAATTTGCTTAAAGACTAATAATATGTTTTCGCATATATATATCTATAACACGAGTTGCATAACAATCTTAAGCTAAATACTACGTACACAAGTAACAAAAAGAAAACTGGAATAAGAAATGGAAAAAATAATAATAAGTAAATACAATGGCATTTGAATTAAGTAAATTAGAGAACCGATTGGAACCAATGCTTTAAAAGTTTTCTTTTTACATCAGTTGTATTAAAAAGGTCAATATCGATAACGTCAGCCAGTTCATTATATAAGTGCGGTGTCCTCGAGAAGAACGAGTGCCGCCTGTACTTTGAGGCACTAGAAGGAATGTGTAATAGACATGGTTGTCTTATCCTTGAAGGAATTCGCAAATGTATTAGAGAGAGAAGATGAGGCGCATCAATTTTAGACTGAGCTAACTTCATTAAAAATGAAATATCTGCAATTTTTCTTCTCTCTTGTAATGGCAATATATGATGTCTCTTACATCTAAGGTCATAGTTGTCGTCGCGTTTATTACATTTGTATTCTAAGTATTTCAAGAATTTTCGTTGAATTGATTCTATTCTATTAATATAAACATGGTACTGTGGACTCCAAATCTGAGAACAATACTCGAGGATACTGCGAACGTAAGTACAATAAATAATTTTTATAGTTTTAATATTGCTAAATTCCGAGCAGGCCCTTTTTAAAAACCCCAGTGCCTTATTGGCTTTGGTACACATGTAATCTATGTGTTTTTCATAGGATAGTTTTGTGTCGTGTATAACACCTAGATCATTAATATCTTCGACTCGTACAAGTTCATTATCTTTAAGTTGGTAACTATATTCAATTATATTAAATTTGCGGGTAAATGATATAAAATTGCATTTGGACGTATTAAGGTCAAGTTTATTGTTATAACAATAAGATTGAAATCTAGAAAGATCTTCTTGTAATAATAAACAATCCTCAGGCTTGCAAATTTGCCTAAAAATCTTCATGTCATCAGCATAAAGGAGAAAATTTGAATGAAGAAAGCAGTTACTCACATCATTAATAAATATATTAAATAATAAAGGCCCGAGTAAGGAACCCTGCGGAACTCCAGAGGGTATATCATAACTCCTGGATATGTAGCCGTTTATGGCCACAGCCTGGGACCTGTTTCTAATGTAAGACGTGAACCATCTAAACAAGTTACCATGTATTCCGGCTGATAAGAGTTTTTGTAAGAGTATATTATGATCTATACGATCGAACGCTTTACTGTAATCTGTAAACACAGCATCAACTTGGCCACCACCAGCCATATTAGAGTACACAAAATTAGTAAAGGAAAGTAGGTTACTGGTCGTGGAGCGCTTTTTGATGAAACCATGTTGTTGCGGTATAAAAATATTAGCCAGGACATTATAAAGCTGTGTATGCACTATCTTCTTCTTCTTCTTTATCAACCCATATACGCCCACTGCTGAGCACGGGTCTCCTCTACTATTGAGAGGGTTTAGGCCATAGTCCACCACGCTGGCCTAGTGCGGGTTGGCGGACTACACACCTAACAAATTCCTAAGAATTGTTAGGTGTGCAGGTTTCATCACGATGTTTTCCTTCACCGTTAAAGCAAGTGATAATTCAATTTGAATACACACATAACTTCGAAAAGTCAGAGGTGTGTGCCTGGGGTTCGAACCCGCGACCGCCGAGATTCTCGACCGCGCGCCCAAATCTCGAGGCCATCACTGCTATTAGGCCATCACTGCTATACACTATACGTTCAAGTATTTTTGAGAACAAAGATAATTTTGAAATGGGTCTGTAGTTCGTGACATCTTCCACCTTTCCCTTCTTATATACAGGAGTTATAAAAGCAAACTTCCATATAGTAGGGACTATACCTTCTATAATTGAGCGTTTGAAAAGAATACCTAGTGGTTTGACAAGATTTTGAGCACACAGTTTAATAAATATAGCTGGAATATAATCAGGACCGGCACTTTTTGCAAGGTCAATCGATTTTAAAAGCTTAAGTAGGTATTCGTCATTTACTTCAATGTCACTAATTACGTTTGTGTTATATGTATGATTAAAAAAGTGGTCGTTAATTGGATGGCTACTTTGGGAAGGTGGTGAGGAAAGAAATGTCGACTGGAAATACGTAGCAAAAAGATCACAAATGCCTACTCCCGATTCCTCTCTGCGGCCATCATACAACAATGAAGACGGAATGTTACCATGACCCTTCTTGTGTGACTTAATAAAAGTCCAAAACAACTTAGGGTTATTTGGAATTGAGTTCTTCATATTTTTTATATAATTCCTATAGCATTCGTCTTCACATACCTTTGCTCGTTTTCGAAGTAAAGCATAAGTATTGTAATCACACATATTGTGATATTTTATGTATTTGCGATGAAATTTATGTTTTTCTCTGAGAATCTTTTTTAAAGGTGTACTAAACCATGGTGGATAAGTAGATGGGTAAATTCTTTTACTTGGTATATGTTTATCGATTACGTCTTGTAGGGCCTGATAAAAATTTTGTACTGCCTCCTCTAGAGGATTTTTAATTAAATAGTCTTCCCAAATTATATTCGATAAGCAGTTATTGATATCATCATAATTACCGGAATTAAAACATTTCTTATCTCTAGATTTAAATTTAATATAGCTAGTGTTTGTGACAGTTAATACTATAAGGAGGGATTTGTGATGTGGATCCTCAGGTACAAGAGGGTCCTCATCAGCGGTAACTGAAACAATGGAATTGCATAAAATTGAACTGGTTTAGATTACATTCCATTAGTGTGTCAAAGAAGTATAGTCTAGCTTCACCAGTTACACCCTTGGGCTTTAAATAAGAGTCACCACAAGTCCACTCAATGTTACTCATGTTGAAGTCCCCCATTATCAAAATGGTATCAGTCGGACATGAATTCATTATAGAGGAGAGTTTATCGGTAAAGTTTCGTAATTGAGTGTTGTAGGTATTACCGTATTTCTCATCACAAAGGTAAAGCGTGCAAAGGTGTATCTTATTTAATTTTCCGCTGTGATTTTTGCATGTAAGAGTTACCCATATATCTTCTGCAGAAGAATTCCATTCAGGTCGATGAACGGCTGTTAATTCCCGACGTATAGCTATAAGTACCCCACCGCCATACTTCTCTTGCGTCCTTGTATAATTTCTGTCCCTGCGCCAAACTATGTATCTGCTATCAAATAGTTCACTATCTGCAATACTATTAATAAGCCAAGTCTCCGTTAAGGATATAACGTCATAATTATTTAAAAGCAGAGCACGTTTGAAAACGTGTGTTTTAGTTCGCAAGCCTCGAGTATTTTGGTAATATATATTTAAGTTAGCCATGGGTATAAAATTTAAACAAATTCTCAATTAAAAACAGATAAAAATAAATTAAATATAAGAATAGAAGTATAACATTTAGTAAGGACTTGGAGTTCACTGTACTGGTAGTAAAGTAGATAATAAATTTTGATGAATACAATGTAATAATTAAAAGTATCACAGAAACGCAATTAAAAACTAATAATTTATAAAAGCAGGTATCCATATTAAAAGATTCAATGCATAAGGTATATTTATCGATTTTACGACAAGACAACTTAAACAAAAGGAAGCGATCTACGAGGAAATATATTCCTAAAAGCAAGATGCAAGCGCAAGCGATTGTGACATCTATGCCACGGTACACGCACAATCGCTCTATCAAAAGCGGTTTGAATAAATGTCCACTTACTTGCGTTAACTGGCCGACGATATCGAGGGACGAAGAACTGACCAATAGGTGGTCAACAATTATATGGAATGCGGTTCTCAAACTTTTTTTAAATAATATTATACTTCTTAAAAATAGATTAGGTGCTTTGATTATGAAGTAATTTTTAATAAGTCGTTTTCGCACTTTATAAAAAATGTTGGTGATGTATCTGATTTCCTCGCCATAATTTTACAATGTTTGACCCATATATACTGAAAATTGTTGTCTTTAGCTAATGCCCTCGCTTTCTTAAGTAAAATTTTATTAGCTGGTGTTAAGTGGTCGTTCACGTAAAAATTTTCATTTGATGGAAAACCCAGGTGTGATAAATTGAGGTTTTTGTTCTTGCGAAAATTTGCTATAAACTCTTCTTTAGTATAGCGGCAGTTGAACGAGATTATAATAGGCTTTTCTTTATTGGGTACTCGAGTAGGTATACGTGCGACGTAATTGATTTCCTCTTTTTTGATGGAAATATTTGATACATTTCCTATCTTCTGCACAATGTCATATGAATTTTCATTTTTCTTTGAAGGAATGCCTTGTATTTCGACGTTATTAGCTCGAGCCCATTGGTCCCGAAATTGTATTTCCGTACTGAGCCTGGATACTTCATTTCGAAGCAAGGGAACTTCCTCAGCTAGCTTTTCGAAGTTGTCTAGCCTATGTTCAAGTCCCGTAATTTTTGATGTAAAATCACAGATACGATCATGAGCTAATGCGTATGCGGATTAACTCTCCATAGATGTTTACATTACATTTCTTCAATAAAACAAGCGCTATCAATCCTGATGTCTGCAAAATCCGAAATAGCTAACCGACACGAGCTAACACTTTAGTTGAAGGACTTTGTCGACGACAAAGCCAGTAAATTGATCTTAAACGCGATCTCCCAGAACACCGAGACTCTAAGTCGGATTATTTACACTTTCGCATTAGATAAGTGAAGGAACTTAGACCAATCAAAAAGTACAAAATACCTATATGAAACCTTTTTGTTTGTGGACTTTTTTGCAATGCGGTCTTGGTAAAATCCGATTGGCGGAAAGTGATTACTTTTGTCAGTTACTTATTCGAGTTATACATGACAATAGGTGCCACATTCATGTTTGCTTGTGTCTTGTACTTGACGGAATATTATATTAGCAACATGGACATATTCTATTCTACTGTTCCTTGAATTGTTTATTATTTACTAAAATATAAAACTTGGAGAGTTTTTTTTATTTCATTTCGTTCGCAAAGGTAAGAATGCATAAGTAAATAAACTGTACCTACGTTGCGAATGACTACCTTTAGGCTTTATTGTATTTGCATATTGTGCTGCTATAAGTGAAGATAGGTTATTATGTTTATGTAGCTTCAATTGTTTTTTAAGACTTCCAAATTCGAATAAATAAAAAAAAAACGGTTAAGCCTGGAGCGCATCGCGATAACTTTGCCAGTTCAGGAGACGAAAGATAAACGCGACCCATAAACACATCAGCGAGAGAGCCGTAGGTGTGTTATGGACCTTAAAATTTTACGGCTTATTTAACGTTGGAAGATTAAAGGGTTGGATTCCACGCTGTAAATTACAATGTGGATTTTGTCGTTGTCACAAATAAACCATTTAGGTTTTGATCGTTATTTTGCTTACGTAGGTGTGTCATGTCTAAGTACTTGAAATATTAAATAGACAAAATAGTTCAAAAAAAAATTAAATTTAAAAAAAGTGGTGGCATGGACCAAATATATAATTTTAATAGATAGAATACTTATATTGCTAGCGCATTAGATGAAATAATAAATTATTATGAAAAATTTCGGTTTCACAAATAGCCAGACGCGTTATAAATGTCATTGGGATCAAACCCGCGTCCTTCAGTTAAACAAAACAAAAAAGTTTTTAAATATCGCCATCGCTGTCAAGTATTTAGTTAATATATTCTTTAATATGGGTAGTTCATATCTTAAAGTAACGCACTAAAATGTCTCAAGGTGATAAATTCATTACTTTTCTACTTATGACCAATACCAAGGGTAATAATAACAAAAAATTGTTACAAAGTATGTAATCAAAATATTTGCTATAGAGTCCTTTTAGGATTTGTACTAACCAAGTATTTTGTTCTGCTTCGTACAGTTTCCTTTTTCCTTGTCATCGTCCTTGCCTTGTTTCGATGTATTTTCCAATCTATTCATTTCAATAGAACTAACACACACGACAGCACATCATTAAACTTACACATTATTTTCATTTAGTATCGATTTTTGTATAAATTGTCTTCTAATCACATTTCTACCGACTAATTAAAATCCACTGAATTTCTAATTACTCATGTCATAGGGCATAAAGTTTAACCGAACATATTATATTAAACACCATAAACAATTATGGAATTTAAAAGTTTATTGCTTTAAACAATTCCACTTTTCTATAATCCAATTTTAAATTTAGAACATATGAACATACTCCACAGAGTCACTGGCTGTCACCACTTTTTTCCTTTGACGAAAATGGCGCAATTCAATATTGACGTTCGCAAGTTTTGGCGGGCAAATTCGCAAAATGGCGACGCGTCTTCCCGTTGTATTTGGCGGCGTGTAACTGACGCGCTTGCCGTGTGGCTGCTGTCCTCTATCACACAGATCATAGTTATCTGCCCTCACTGAATTACATGTGCTCTTTTAGTAAGATTGTTTTTCTACCGGGAGTAGGCAATTTGTGAAATGGAATGTTTATTGTTCTTTTACCGTTATTTTATTACTCGTACAGCATTCAACCTTTTTTGGTACTTAAGGAAGACCATTATCAATATTGTATCTTGATAAAACTCTATTTCCTCACGATATGATAAAAATATTAGTAATAAGATATCAGCACAGATTGTTGGGGCAATAGAGCTTAATTGCGGTTAAGAAAGTTGTAATATTTCAACTGAAGGCACAAGAATTTTAAAAAGCACCTAAAATAAAGCAAGGTGAATGTTCGCGATGAAAAGAAACGTATGTAGACCCTTTATTCGTATTACAACACTAAAGAAATTGGGGATATGTAAAAGAGAGGATGTTGTTACGAAATGGAAAGTAAAATACTCATATACCTTTAATGCCGGGGCCCGGGACCCTTCCCGCCCCCGCCTACTATTTATTTGCATTTTTGCACCCACAGTTTGCCGATTAGGCGTGTGTGTCTTTTTTTGTTCTGCTTATTAGCAAGACTATTGTCGTATTTCGACCAAAATAGCATACTCCGTGCTGCTACTGAGAATTTACTAATAGAAAAACTTAATAATAATTTAAACAGGAATTGATTTCAGGACCTAGGTATCTCATAGCAAAGTAATTTACCGAAAAGGCAGTTAACAATATCTAATTTCCTAACAAAGCTTCCACTTACGAAACGACGGTTAGACCCGCCTCGAAATGTACTCCTTGATAGTACAACTGATGTAAAAAGAAAACTCTTAAAGCATTGGTTCCAATCGGTTCTCTAATTTACTTAATTCAAATGCCATTGTATTTACTTATTATTATTTTTTTCATTCCTTAGTCTAGTTTTCTCTTTGTTACTTGTGTACGTAGTATTTAGCTTAAGATTGTTATGCAATTCGTGTTATCTATACTATTATTATAAAGAGGAAAGGTTTGTATTTTTGTATTTTTGTATTTTTGTATGTTTGTTACGAATAAACTCAAAAAGTACTGAACCGAATTGGATGATTTTTGGGATGAAGATAGATGGGACCCACCGAAGTAACATAGGATACTTTTTATCCCGGAAAATGTAGTATTCCCGTGGGATTGGGTAAAAAACCCTATATTTTTCTTACGCTTTCACGCTTAAACCATTCGACCGACTTTTATGATTCTCGGTATGATCATAAATGAGATCCTATGAAGTAACATGAACAACATTTTATCCCGGGAATATGTAGGGTTCCTGTGGGATGAGCATTTATTGTAACTCGAAAGTAACATTACCTGTGTAATGCTTTCACGTCTAAACCATTTGACCGATTTCAATGATTTTTGGTATGGAGATAGGTAAGGCCCACCGAAGTAACATAGGATGCATTTTATCCCGGAAAATGTAGTATTCCCGTGGGAACGGTTATTTCTGGATCTACTGAACCGATTTTAATGATATTTGGTATGGAGATAGGTAGGGCCCACCGAAGCAACATAGGATGCATTTTATCCCGGAAAATGTAGTGTTCCCGTGGGAACGGGTATTTCTGGATCTACTGAACCGATTTGAATGATTTTTGGTATGGAGATAGGTAGGGCCCGCCGAAGTGACATAGGATACATTTTATCCCGGAAAATGTAGTATTCCCGTGGGAACGGTTATTTCTGGATCTACTGAACCGATTTTAATGATATTTGGTATGGAGATAGGTAGGGCCCACCGAAGCAACATAGGATGCATTTTATCCCGGAAAATGTAGTATTCCCGTGGGAACGGGTATTTCTGGATCTACTGAACCGATTTGAATGATTTTTGGTATGGAGATAGGTAGGGCCCGCCGAAGTGACATAGGATACATTTTATCCCGGAAAATATAGTATTCCCGTGGGAATGGGTATTTCTGGATCTACTGAACCTATTTGAATGATTTTTGGTATGGAGATAGGTACGGCCCGCCGAAGTGACATAGGATACATTTTATCCCGGAAAATATAGTATTCCCGTGGGAATGGGTATTTCTGGATCTACTGAACCTATTTGAATGATTTTTGGTATGGAGATAGGTAGGGCCCACCGAAGTAACATAGGATACATTTTATCCCGGAAAATGTAGTATTCCCGTGGGAATTATTATTATCTAGATGTACTGAACCTATTTAAATGACTTTTGGTATGGAGATAGGTAGGACCCACCAAAGTAACATAGAATACTTTTATCCCGGAAAATGTAGTATTTCCGTGGGAATAGCTATATTCAAGATCTACTGAATCAATCTAAATGAGTTTTGGTATAGAGATAGGTAGGACCCACCGAATTAACATGATATACTTTTATCCTGGAAAATGTGTTCCCGTGGGTATGGGTACATGTTATAATTGCAAGAGTAAGTCTGTAAGTCTGTTACGCTTTCACGCCTAAACTATTCGACTAAGTTATATATTTTAGGTATGAACATAAATAGGACCCTGTGAAATAACAATTAAATGTTCCCGTGGAATAAACATGTTATAAATGCGGAAATAGATTTTTCAAAGTAAAACTTTTTTTAGACACTTATGAGACAAATTAAAGATTCACTTATTATCTTTCTGCACTCAGCCCTAAAGTCTACGCAGACGGAGTCGCGGGCAAAAGCTAGTAGATATATATATATATATTGTGTATTAGTTTAATTAGATTTTAAGTGACTGTTTGTTTTCCTAATAAAAATAAAATAAAATAATTACTCAAAGTGTAATTAATCCAAAGACAATAAAAACTACTTTGTATCCTATGTAAGATCTTCACCGATCATAAGATTAAAATAGAACGGGAAAAAAGTTCTACATTTCATAAAGCGAAAACATCTTCAGCATTCATAAAATGAATTATATTATAATACTCTCTCTGGATACAAAGGAGTTGCAATGTGATAATAGAACCATAACTTCTGCACACCACTCAGCATGGAGCATCAGATGGGTCGTCGTCGAGATTTACACTAATTGCAAGTCACTGGCTAATGGGTATTACGTATCAAAGGGTAATTGCGATCAATGCATAGAGAAGTAAGAGTTAATGGCGCCCACATAATAACATAATATCTGTTATTCCTCTGATATTGTGGGTGTTCAAGGGCTGTTATATTTATTATTATCTTAATTTAAATTTGATTGCCTCATGGTTTCGTGACGCAGGAATGTATGGTGTGATCTAGAGGTCCTGAGTTCGATTCCCGTGTTGGGCAGTATTATTGCGTTTTTCTATTAGGAAATGCTCAGTAGCAGCACGTATTCTGGAAATGTGCCTGAAAAACGTGGCATTGATACATAGCTGATGAAATGTGTGTAATACCAAAACTTGAGTAACAAAGGCATCCCTTCATTTTTTGTTTGAAAATTTTCATCATTAGTCGTGTAATTATTTAGAATGAAAAGGTGTAAAAAAACCGATGATACTCGTCTCCACTTGGTTTTGGGGCACTTTGATTTTTGTTTCTAGATCTATAGATTTCTATAAATTGTTATTTATTATTACAAAAACGTTTTGCTCAATCCTCACTTAATCCTAACGTAATTATCCGAACAAAGTACCAAATGGCTCATAAAACCTTTTCCAATTCAAAAGGTCAACTCCACTGGGCGCCATCAAAGCGAGTATCGCTACGTCGCTCTTGCATAATGTAGGTACACCAGTTTCAAACATTGACAGCGCAAACACAGGGCCATTCCATATTCTAACTGAAAGCTTTGGTTGCATCGTGGAATCTCAAACATTGGAATAGGATAACGGGAAAAGAGAGTGTTTGTTGTTTTCACAGTTTATTCGTATAGAAATTTTAATTTAAAACGGGATTAGGGCTGCTCAAGACTGGGATGGTTGGTGCCTACATTTGGAGGCCTATGTTCAGCTGTGGACGGCGAGAGACTGAGAACATACAACGTGTAAACGGTGATCCAAAAAATGAGGCAGAAAAAATGCTCTCCCTTTATTATCCCTATTATATCAGAGATGCGAAATATACATCACGCCCTATAGACCTTCATACTTCTTTTTTAATTAAAAAAAAAATATATATATTCCTCACCGCAAAGAAACATAACTTTACCAAAACCATCCTCAGTGCATTAATTTACTCATTGTCAACTGTAAAGGCAATAAAGTGGACCATAAGTCCATCCTCAAGCGACAAAATCTCCATTAAGCGCGTATTTTAAAGGAAATCATGAAACACTAAGTCTGCAAGGAACGCCGTCTAAAACGGTTCGCCAAAGTGTGGCCTAAAATTATGGCCAACATTTGCTGAAGTTTATAGGAATTTTACGTCTTCCCGCGTCCGATACACAGCCGCGCAGGAATTTTTACGATCTTACGCGCTGAGAATTTAAGGGGACCTAAGGCATTATTGTTATATTTTAAGGAAAATAACGGGGAAAGAAAATTCTTCGGTTTTGATTCATAACTTTAGCTACATCGCCCTATATTTATATACATACTTGTATGTGTGTATGTGGTGGTATTTTCATCCCAAGATTGAGATCTTTCCTTACAAAATTCCTTGCAAATTAATAAATATTTGTAATATTAATTACGGGATAATGTAATATGAAAGCTATTAATCTATAATAATGGTAAGGCTTATGACGTATATTTAAACTATATTTATAATATGTCACATATTACAAAGAAAGCTACCACAGCACTTTAAAAACACGAGGTTTTTTAAACTCTTTCAATTTTGTACATAAAAAGAATGTCAAGAAAAAAAATATCCTTGTTATGGCAATCCACTTACTGAAAATCTGCTAGAACGAACAAGTTATTCCTATTACTGAAATGATAAAAACACCATTATTTTTCCTCTTCATATGATTCATAAGCCAAACAATATTTTTTCCTACAGAAATTCAATTCCATTATCCGTAATACAAAAACAAGTGAAATATCTCTTGAGCCAAAGCAAACAATGTAATAATTAAAGTAAGACGACTTTGTTACACATGGAAAGCCATTCTGGAAGGAACAACATTAAGACACCGTTTGGCAACCTTCCAGCTAAGGGGACGTTACGCAGAGTTCTGTTAGGTAATGTCTATTGTAACCTTTAATTCCTATTTTTCCAAATAAATAACACTATAACTGAAAACTGTTACAAAAAGTTAGAAGATGTAAATCCTAGGTTCGAATTCGTATATGTTTTATCATATAGAAATTCTTTGTAGCACTTGTGGCAAATGTCACAAAAAACGGCAATAATAGCCCCCTATTTTATGTGCGAATAAAAATATACATACATACCCAAATGCCTGTAATCCCCGAATATGTAGGCAAAGGTACATATCTGTACCCACATTTCCCACGGAATATGTCTCAGTCCCAAGGAATAGGGGGCGAGGCTATTGCCGTTTTTTTGGGCACTTTTCCAAACTCCGTGCTGCTATTGAGAATTTTCCGATTGAAAAACCCCAATAAAACATTGCCCAATGGTACCTACTTACAATGAGTTTCTCTTCATACGTCTACGTCCTTGATTAATATTATCAGTGACAGATCGCATGGAACCAATCGCACTTTTTCATGTTATCAGCCTGTTGCTGGGCACGGACCTCCTCTACGACTGAGAGGGTTTAGGTACTAGCCCACCATGCTGGCCTAGTGTGGATTGGCAGTCTTTTACGTAAACCGTAGTTTTTGTACGTGTTAAAAAAGTTACAAAATAAGAAATGTTACAGCAAACCGCATCGAACAACAAGACAAGTGGAATAGAATTTATTTTCCATTTAAATTGAAATCCTTCCCACTGCATGTTTTGATTGCATGAATATTTTATGTAATTCAGTCCCTACGATGCCAGTCCACGATCTTCTACGTGCTGTTTTTGTATTTTTAATTTTCTAGTGCGTGTGTTGGTTGTATAAGAGATAGTTTTACTGTTTATTTATCGTTAGAACGGATGTCTTTCCCTACCATTCTGTAAACTAGCTTAGATAAATCTTTATAAAGACTTTTAGTTTTATATTCAAAGTCAAAGTCAAATCTCCTTTATTTAAATATACTTTTACAAGTTCTTTTGAATCGTCATTTTTTAACACTTTTTTATACTGTTTTTTTTTTTAACTAGTGCCGCTTCGAAACGTGTTATCGCTGTAGAGAAGAAACGGCAAAAACTCCCTCAGCAACACGATATGTCATTTTTTTTTAATGAATTACAATTCTAATCTAAAAATTAGATTACAATCTAATAATATTGTTTATAATATTAATAAAAAGCAGTTGTAATTCTTATTTCAAATTTATGGCTTTCCTAGACCATATAAGTAGTTTTGGTTAGGTATTTAAACAGATAAAAAAAATTGTGTAATGAAAAAATACATTATAAAAAGACAAAAATAAAAATGATAAAGGAAATGAATAACTTAAATGTTTTCTCTAGTCTTTTATCATAACACCGCGTAAAAATATTTTTTAGTTCATTCGTACCATAAACTTATGTCCTTTAAATGTTATCGCACTTGCAAAAATAATATGTCGGTGACGAGCTAAATATCTTGTCTTGTACTTTAGTAATTTAAAGCAAGATCCTTAAAATAAATTAAAAATTCAAAAGCTGCCACCACAACCGCCTGCTACCCTAACCCAAAATTAGGGTGAAATCGGGTTACAAGATTACCACTTGGGCTGTGAAAGCGTATTAGGCGCATAGTTCGTAGTTTCTTCACGCATCGGTCCTATTTTAACGTATGCAAATTACACAAGTTTTTGAATAGTTTGTGAAGGACGAGCAAGTTCTGCGCATTGCGACGAGCTGAGCTTGATATAGGTAACTGATATTGTTGGCAAATTACTTGGCATACACAAGTGTACAATAGCTGAAGTGGAATGTTAAAACTAAGGTTATTTCTACCTTGAGGTGATCTTATCAAGTTTTATTTATGGGTAAACTTGATTCCGATTTTAAAAAGATAAGGTCAAAAGTAAGTCAAAATTAAGGTAAATTTAATATTTCCATACAACAATCGCTATTACACATATTATGTAAGCGGGTTGTATGGAAAGCGTCAATTTTTTTTTGTCGGGATCTTTTTAACGCCGATGGGTTTGTGACCACCGTGGCATTCCTTTTACTTATTTCATTCGTGACACCTGTCTTAGTTTCCGATCACGGTCTGAATACACTCTGTATATGCTTTGACTACAATGCAAAAGTATTCCAGCACAAATTTTCACGCTTGTTTAAGCTGCAACTCTCACGGGTAATAAGCGAAAAAGCCTGCAGACTTTACAAATAAGCGTGATGCATATTATAAGTGTTGGTGTAGAGAGTGCATATTATGTGTACCTATAATTAAAAGATAATATGAATATATGATGATATGATCTCCTTCCGTCTGTCTATGTATTTATGTATATTTATTCCGTATAATATATAAGTATTTATATGTAATTATATTTAATATTTTTTCTATGTATATATTGTTCTATATAGTTTTGCTTATTTATAGTAGTTTATTTTATTTTTCTTTATTGTTTAAGCTTGTTTTTATTTATGCATCTACCTTTAATCTCTGCGACACCCTAAGGTTGACAGTAAGAGAATGCCTTTGGCATTATGTCCGCCTTTATACGCTTTGTGCAAAAAGTATAAATAAATAAATAAATATGAGCCATTATATCGCCAAGTGGTTACTTGTACACAAGTACAAGTAGTAACTAAAGATATATACTTGAGTTAAAGATAGCGTTAATGGTGACAAAATTCATTGCGCTTAGAGAAATATTAATAAGAGTATATGGGTATACCACATGAGTGTACGGGTATAGGTAATATGGTATTTTATGGTAATGGGTCTTAGTAATGGCAGAAAGACAAACCTTCTACTCATGATCCTTTCAAAATCACTAGATTATCAAAATTATACCTTTCAGGTCCCATTTTCCATTTATCTGACGGTACCCCAGAAATAGTTAAAATATCGCAATCCCAGCGTAACCGAACCGTAAATGTAAATTAACATGTACGTTAATTAACGTGTTAAGGAAAATGCTTATTTCCGCGAGCGTTCAAATTGGCAGGATTAATTAAGCCACACTCAAAACTGGGATGGGACATATGCTTATTCACTGAAACGACAGTTTTTAATCCCGTTTTTTGCAGCATCAAAGCTTTGTAATTTAATTAAATACAGACATGTCTAGTTGTCACTCGCTTTGGTTGAATACAGATTTAAAAAGCTATACGCTGGTTGCATTATTTAAGAAAAAGTAATACTAGTCACGGTGCGCGGTTATTCTTATGGGCCATTTTGACTTCTTGCTCGATCCCAAAGGACTCGATCCAAAAGGGATAAGAAAAAGTGGCTTTTATCCTTTTTTAAAGTCCTATATATCTCTTATACAAGAACTCATTCCGATCAGTCAAGCGGTTTAGGCGTGAAATCACGACAGCATTAATATAACATGGAGTAACGTTCTGCACCTATTCCCGTCCGTAACATCAAATGGGAATAACACATTAAAGACATAACATTTGTTTCAATACATAAATAATTTATGTATAAATAACTTTTCATTGGGTATTGTCGAAATATTAATTTACATATGTTTTTGTTACCATAAGAAAGCCAAATTAGCCGCCTAATTAGGCTGACTCTTAAATACATGATGGTCGCCAGTAGCCTCCAACTCATTCGTAACTAAGGCGTCAGAAGACAACCAGCTTTATCTATCCCCGTTATAACATTTTTCTATTAGCCCTAAGCTTGACAAAAACAAACGGTTATGAGAGACCTAGAGGATAACATAAGCGAAGTGTTAATATGCCCTATCCCACCACACACCCACCACTGCAACTCCTGTACTCCAGGATCAACAGCGGCACGCACAGTATTGGCGCCGAGCAATGAAGCTCAGCGAATCTAAATTGTCATAATCAAGCGAAGTGTTAGTGCGCTGTTCATGTATCTGAGAGAATCATTCCAAAATTGATAGAGCGCTATTTTTTTTTCGTGTTTATTTCACTATCTCGGTGGTGCAGTTAAGAATAAATATTTATTTGATCCAATTTTTTTATTAGCGCTTATTTCATTCTGTTTCAATAATATTGCCTAAATTATATTGAATCAAAAATTTTACTCCCTGTTGCATTAAGCATGTACAATTACATACAAGATTGGAGAATGCAAACTACACGGGCTGGGTTCTCCTTTCTATGTATTAAGGTGGGTCAGTCAGTCAACATTTTTATGAAGTATTCTATAAAAAAAACGATAGATAGGTGGTCACTGCCTACCCTTCGGGAACAGAGGCGTGACTATTAGACATTTTATAATTTGGATAAAACTTATCATAGACTCACTTGGGATTAATTTAATTGCATACTGTCACTAATGATCATTAGTAAATTATTTAATGAGGTCGTATAAAAACCACAAAAATACATTAATTATTTGATAACAAAAGTATAGATTTTGGATTACTATAAATAGCAGCAGAGTTAAACATTATCATCAAAAGTCACCATGGCTTCGAATTTAGTGTTCGTTGTGGCTCTCATATATTCCATTTGTGCTGTACCTAGTCTTAGTAAGTCTTTTCTATTTATCATCATCATCAGCCCATATAAGTCCTCTACAAGAGGGTTTAGGCCGTGATCATCCACCACCACTTAAAAATTCCCTAATAACCTTTAAATCATCATCATCATTCCCTTACCATTTTCCCAATTTTATTTGTGGCCAGTGCAGTACGCGTTGCCCTTCCAAATACACCTATCAGCCGTCATGTCTTCATTCACCCCTTTTTCTTTCATACCTTCTTTGACGCACTCCATTCACCTTTTTTCCCGTTCCTCTGCTTGTCCTTCCCGAATCGTTAAAGCACGTGATAATTTAGAACGAATACCTTTGGAAATTATAGAGTTTGTCTGGGGTTTGAATGGGCGCCATTGAAATTGTTACTTATATTAAGTTTCTTTCAGATGCCGCCCCGAAGGCGAAGAATGTGGGCATCGTCGGCGGCCACAAGATCCGAATTGAGGATGTTCCCTACATGGCTTCACTACGTTTAGACGGGATGTTCCACTTCTGCGGAGCTTCTATTATACACGAGCGTTTCATTCTAACAGCAGCTCATTGTATTCTACCGTAAGCAGCTTATAACCTTATTTTATTCTTCAGCCAACCGGACCCGGAGGGATGGACAGAGGTGCAATTTTGTAAACAATTACATCTATAGTTTCTTGAGTTCCATGTCATACAGAGTCAGTCTTGTCGTATTTACATAATTATGCTAGGTCAATATGTTCAACCTCTAGGTCGCATGGGACACACTTTTGTCATAAAACCATGTGTCCACCATCTTGGGACCGCAATAATTATCATTAGATATACGGCATTTTTCATTGCTCTATATAACCTTCAGTGGTGAAGGAAAACATCACAAAGAAACCTATACATACAAAAATGTTTAAGATTTTCTTAGATCTGTAGGTACTCCTCCTATTTCCCCTAGGCTAGGGTGGCGGATTAAATCAAAACTCCTCCCAATTGTACAGGATGCCTGTGCGATGGCACGTTAATTATTATAAGAGATGATTCTATATAAAAATATTCTTGCAGGTACCGGCGCTATAACGTACAAGTCGGCTCCACCCGTTCAGACGGAGGGGGCGAGATATACGAGGTAGAGAAGATAATTCCCCACGAAAACTATAGCAACAAAACCGATGACAACGACATCTGCCTGATAAAACTGGCGTCCAGCTTGCAGTTTTCTGATAAAGTCAACAGAATTATTTTGAATGACGGACACGTGAAGATGAATAGATTTACTATGCTGAATGTCACTGGATGGGGGGATGTTGCGGTAAGTACGCGATCACGCTTTGAAATCTTGAAATCAATGTACCCTATAGGAGATAAAGGCGGGACAATAATTTTGTAACATATTCATTACCGACGTGCACTCGTGCCTACACCCAAATTATTTGTCTTGCCTCCGTTTATATGGATTATCATGGGATAATAAAAAAAAATATCGTGTCTGTTTTTTATGAATGAACTTAATTCTATTAGAGCAATTTGGATTATAAACTTTAGTAAAGGCAAAAATGAAGCCTTATGATACCACTTCTTTTTAAATCAGCTTTTTTTTAATAGTAATGGGTAGGCTACACTTACATAGTAAAGATAAAAGATTTTATGTATGGATTATTTGTAACTTTTTCACGCACAAATTGCTGAAATGAAACTTTAATCGTAAAATCTACTATTTTCTGGTTTTTCATTTTTGAAATTGCGATTCGAAAGTAATTAAGGTATCTTTTTGTAACAATAGATGTATTTTCCAGGCTCACGGCCCGAGCTCGACCGAACTACTTCAAGTGCAAGTCCCTGTAGTGTCCACCTCGACCTGCCGCTTCATATACTTCAAAATACTGCGAGACATCACCAAGAGAATGTTCTGTGCTGGCACTCCTGGGAAAGACAGCTGCCAGGTATTGAATACGCATTCATTTCGTAGCGTTCAAACACATATTCTAGCCTAAGAACTTACAAGGCGATTACCTAAAAAAAATTAAATACTCGTAATTGCCTAATTGGTGTAAAAGATCTTAAGGTCCTAAATTTTACTTAGAGGGCGTCTTCATTTGGATCATGTAATCTACCTTGATAATGTCGATAAAATCGTCTCCTTATATTTCAAAAACTAAAATGGGCTAGGAGATATGTATTTTCCTTCGAGGATATAGGCGTAAATTTCGTGATTTAAACAATTTGTCCGATCTACAAATATTTCTTTCGTCTGGGTGTTTGTTGGACCTAAAAGTAATTGGTAATTTTGACACTTTCGACATGACTTTATGACATGGCTTTCGCTTCAAAGTATTTATTTGAATGTTAGGTGTATTCATTTATTTTTATTTACAGGGCGATAGCGGTGGTCCTCTCACACTAAACGACGTGCAAGTGGGAATAACTTCGTTCGGCATCGGTTGTGGCACAGCCCCCGGAGTTTACACGAAAATTTCTGAGTTCATACCCTGGATAGCGGATAACATGGCTCGAAACCTTTAAACAATATTCCTGGATAAGCAGCCGTTCCATTACCGAAATGCCTAATAAAAAAATGAAAAATATAGCTGGAGATTCTTGGAATCTGTACTTCTAAGCCTCTTTGTTATTCTTCATCCTTCTGTCCAAGTATCAAGACTATTCCCCATAATCCTAACTTTCCATAGTGCCAGCACTTAAAGTTCCAGGACAAACATGTAGAAGAAGCAATAAATATTAGTCATTTCATCGTTTTAGTTATTAAATAGTTCTGTCAAGCTTATACCATAACAACATAAATAGATGTAAACTGACTTCTCTCTACGGCTGTAATGTTTGGATTGTATTCTACTTTTGGTGTGTAACGTACTAATTATAATTAACGTGCTTCAACTAACTTTAAATATACGCATGTAAAATAAATGTTTAGTGTTTCATTTGTGTTTTACCTTACTGAAAATAAATGAGTTATTATTTAAAGTATTTTTTACTGTTTCATGTGACAAATAATTGTGAGGTTGGACGATTTTATTCAAATATTTACAAACATTTTTCTTCACTACTTGAATTTTATGATTTCTTTCATAACATGTACAACTGAAATGTCCTTAATATCGCAACATCTTTAATTACGACACTCTATGACTATTGATCAAACACACCTCAGCCAATGGAGCTCCACTGTTGAACATAGGCCTCTTCCAATCAGGTCCCTGTGTAAATCATTAGGAGAGGACACTTCATGACTGCCCAACAATAATATGCTAGTGTCCTTGAAACATTTAAAAGTCCCATGGTGCAGTTAGTCACCAGTTTGCGAAACAAGACGCCGTGGATTTGAGGGACTGACATAAAATATGTGGTATGAACCGCTAATTTGTTTTGAGTCTGGGTTTCAGTGAGACCGAAGAGTCTCTCGTAGTTTTTGATATCACGACACAAGTTTCGTAGTTATTTCGATGTCAGGACTTTGTGTCTTTAGATTGTTGGGTGTACTTATTTACTTATAAACATAGGGGATTAAATAGTATAAGATCATCATTAAGTATAGGAGCAGATTATCCGCTCTAGATGTGACCCTTACGCTGACCACTATCCTCAAATGTGAGGGACCGACCAGAGAAAGAGAGAGAGTATAATACTGTAGGTGGACGCCCAACGCTGCGCTTACCGGTACGTAGCCTTCATTCAAGAACCTTTCTGCCCCAGCGGCCGTCAGTTCTACGAGCTATGCACCCTGCCTATTACCACTTCAGCTTGCTAATCAACGTTTGTTCCCCTTACAAGATGTACTGACGATTTGATATAATTCACGGGAAGACGCTGTATGCAGGCCGCTTCCGATAGAGCACTTTGGAAGTCTTCGGGGGTTATTTCCAGAAGTAGATGTCTTTTGGCTCATGATGATGATGATGATGACTATAATACTAATTGCCTGTACGAGTATTCGTGCACGCATTACGTAAAACGTATAATATCCTAACTTACAGTCTACGTGAAAAAAAAACACAAAGGGAATATTTGTCTATTTTTGATCACTTATACGAATAAATCGAGACGATTATTTTGTCGACAATTTATTTATAGAATTTTATAAATTTATTTATTCACAATATATACAATGAATTTTTAAGTTAATCTTAATTCTTGACACTTTCTTTACCGGTCCATTCAACGGTCATGCAGAGATGAAAAGTGTTGGTAAATAAAATAACTTCTTGACAAACACATACAATATAGGTACAAAACAGTTGAATAATAATATTGAGCTGTTAATATAAAATTTGATAAAAAGACAAAAAATAAGTTATTACTCTTATACAATAGACAAATCGTTCATTTCAAGTATTAGGTATATAATACAAAGCGGATAGATGAAGATTTTTATCCATTTGCTACAAACTCTTGGATTTTTTTACGTGTTACCAACCTGCACTAGCGTAGTAAACTAACGCCTGGTTTAGACCATAAAGGATAGAGGACCGTAGTAGAGAAACAAAAGGCGGTACAACAGAAGAAAAAGGATAGATGAGACCCACGCCTAGAAGAGGGACTGATGACTATGAAGATAATGGTGACAAATAAAGCCAATTTCTGAAAGTATTTAAATGTTTTTTGGCATGGAGTTAGATGGGACCTTGGGCGACGATATTTTCCACTTATTAATCAATGTTACTAATGGAAATTAACTAACAATTACTAAAAAACTCAATTGATAAATGACTAATTTACGACAGCTGACAGATTGGATCGATACAAACATGAACATTAATTAGACCAAAAGAAGCATTTATATAAACTAAAAACAATGATACCATGGATTTATTATGATAAAATAACGAGTATACTTTATCATCTAATAGTTCGGATAAATTTTATCATAGTATAATATTATAGGAACAACTTAATTGCTTATATTCGCGTTAATGATCATTAAAAAACATGGATTAATGAGGCTATATAAAATCGATAAATTGATTTACTATAAATAATAGAAACGTGGAGAAATAGTCATTAATAGTCACTATGGGTTCCAAGTTGGTGCACGCTGTAGCTTTCCTACATTTCATTTGTACTTTTCTTATGTTAGGTAAGTCTTTAAATCATTTGTAGCAATAATTACCGCTTTTTTTTTAGCCCAAGCTATAGCCAGATTGTCAAGCGCTCTTCGAAAGAATTTCTTAGGAACCCCACTAAATACTAAATAGCCTGTACATTTTCTTTTATTTTAGAAGGTGTTGCTAAGGAACATAATGTAGGTATCATCGGAGGTAGCAACATTCAGATAGAAGACGCGCCTTATATGGCCTTTCTGAAATTTATCGGCAAGACTTATTACTGCGGAGGAACAATTATTCACGAGAGATTCATTCTCACAGCAGCCCATTGTATTGAACCGTAAGTTTTTTATGTTATAATTAAAGAATAATATGTAGTTTCATTAAAAGATACATAAATGGAGTGCGTGACTAAAGATAAGAATGAAAAAGGGGTGAATGAAAACATGCTGTCTGATAGGAAATGTTTACAAGTATAAAACATACTGCGCCGACCCCAAACGAAATTAAGAACAGGCCAAGGAGATGATTATCAGTAAGGACATATTTTTAGAGTGCTTGTTCCTAGAACTAATAAAATGTTATTTTTTTATTTGAATAACCATCAGATATATCATAAATATTTTTCCTTTCCGTCCTCGGAAGCGGTCTGTATTGAGCCGTGACCCGCAATCTTCGTGAGATTGTCGGTCCATCATTTGGGTGGACGTCCAACAAAAAACTAGTTTAACGACTTATTTATGTCATATTTTGAATTATAAAAATAAATACAACGAATCATTTCTAAACCCTCCAGAAATATATTGTTCCAGGTCTGAAGAGTACCAGGTCCAAGTTGGCTCTTCACGCAGGGATGAAGGAGGCGAAACCTACGACGTAGAAAAAGCAATACCGCACGAACTATTCGACAGTGAAACTAGTGATTACGATATCGGCTTGATAAAACTTGCTAACAATATAACTTTCTCTGATAAAGTAAGCAAAATAATGCTAGACGATGGAAGTGTTACGCTCGATGCATTTGATAAACTTAATATCACAGGATGGGGTCAAACTACGGTAAGCATTTTAATTTTATATTCTACGATGTTTGGTTAATTTCATCGTTTAACAAAATTCTTTAGAAATGTTTGTTACTTTTTAGCTTTTCGACGATGGATCTATGGATCTTCTTCAAACACAGGTTCCGTTCGTTCCGAACTCCATTTGCCGTTTTCTTTATATCACGAAAGAAATCACGGACAGAATGATGTGTGCTGGAAAACCAGGGAAGGATACCTGCCAGGTATATTATACACAATGTTTCACAAATTTTGAACCTTTGTTTCTTTTCCCCAAACGTTAACTCTATCTTGGCGGATATTTACGTCATAATAACTACGAGTACCTGCGTACCGACTTTCAGCGCCAATTCCGTCATTATTAAATGCCAGTATACTCATCCGTTGTAAGTCAGTTCTCTATTTTTATTGTAATGCATGTTAACATTAGTTGCAGTAACATTGCTGTATCTGTACAGAAACGAATTCTTTTCTTGTCCCTAATATATTCTTTTTCTCGCTACTATTTCCATGTAAATCAGCGGATAAGTAAGTGAGTATGCCAATGGTCAAGGCACATCTGCGGAAAACTGATAATCAATGGGCACAAAAAGTTCTCGAATGGAAGCCACGTAGCATCAAGCGCAGCGTAGGACGTCCACCCTCAAGGTTGACCTGGTAAATGTCACGAGACGGCGCTGGAGGCAGGTTTTTTCCACCAGGGCCTAGTGAAAACATTGGCCTTTGTTCAGCAGTAGACCTCCTTTGGCTGATCGATGGATAGATGATGATGATGACTATTTAATATATGATTTACAGGGCGATAGTGGTGGTCCCCTCACTCTAAACAACGTGCAAGTGGGAGTCACTTCATTCGGCTTCAGTTGTGGCATAGTTCCTGGGATTTATACGAAGGTCTCAGCTCTATTGTCGTGGATTGAGGACACTATTTCGCTTAATCTTTAATTTGGTACACATAAAACTCGTTTTGCCAAAATTTAAACTACATATTTTTAAGTATTATTTTCTTTCCTATCCTTTTCTTCGCTATTTTTCATATTTCAGCAATAACGTTAAGAATTTTATAAGTAATTCAGTATCATTATTAGGTAAATCACATTTTAACTTCCCCCATCCTTTTTTAAGTACATGTTAATAACTGAAAAAAGTTTTATTGACCTGTAATAATTAGGATGTACGTCACACATATGTACTTCCATATAAATGTATCGTTCTTTCATGCACCAGTTGTATAAAAGATCGGAATATAATAGAATATCACTATTTATTACAAGATATGTAACATGAAAACATTTTTAATATGCAGTTGTAATATTTGGATTGTATTCTAAATAATAAGCGTGAAAGCTTAAAAGAGAAATAAATGTTTAGCATTCAATGTTTTTCTTTATTGAAACGAAATTTACAATTGTACGTCTTTGTAATGTTAAATTAATTCTTTAATAAATTAATTATCTGTGATGTGTGTCAGTTAAGCTGTAGGGACAACATTATGTAAAAAGAGTCCATAATAACAAAACCTAGAATCTAATTTATTACAGACAAAAATTATTATTAAATTTAATGAATGAAATTATTTTTATCATAGTTCAATCTCACAGGGTCAACCTAATTAGGTATATTCGCGTTAATTATCATTACACATGTACTGTTAATGAGGTCATATAAAATTGATAGATTGATTTAGTATATTATATTTATTAATATATATAATGCTGGAGAACAGTCATCAATAGTGGCCATGGTATCCGTGTTAGTGCTTGCTATGGCTCTTATGACATCTCTTCTAGCGCTATCCTGATGTTCCCTAAGTTTATTTAACTTTTGAAATGCTGGCATAGGACGGTGAATTAGTCGAAAAGTGCAAAGGTAATCACGTATTCATAGGAAACAAGAAGTAGGGGAAGTACGTACAAAATGACATATAGTTTTGGTTTTGGGTCATAACTCTTTAATGGTAAATCACAGCCCATTCATATTATGCACCAGTAATCTTAGGTTTCATATCTTTGAATTATAATAGATACTCGAAAGATAAACAAACTGGAAAAATAAATATTTTTAAATTTAACTGAGATCAACGAAATCCATTTTGTCCATATGCTATGGACAAAATGGCATACCACATACGGACTAAATGACATGCACGACAAAAGTTATAAAGTTAAAAAATTATATGTCGATGAAAAGCCTGAGCACGGGCAGCTGAAGTAGCTTCTGGTTTGCGTAAAGAAATATCTTTATTTCGTCTCAAAAACCCTTTTAACCATTCTTGTCCAGCTATTATTTTTGTGGGTTAAATCTTTGAGCAATACCATTTTTTCAGCTATCTCAAAAGCTAATTCTTGAACAGACGTTCGCGTCAGTCCAAACAAACGAGATTTAAGTAATTTCAAATGCTCAACTAATTTTCTTTCCACATCAGGTGTAAAAGTGGCTTTAGCTTTTGAACTGCTTCTATAGCTTTACGCATTAATTCCTCACTCCAGGATTGACGATCAGTCTTACGCTTATAATTACGCATTTTGGTATATCTGCAAAGAAATTAACAGCTTATTAACGAGAAATAGGTACCTAAAATTAGCTCATAGAATCCTTATGGACAAAACGACATACCTATGTCATTTTGTCCGTTAAGTATGTATGTCATTTTGTCCATATAGCGTAATAAAAAATCAAAATTCAACAATACATGCAAAATAATTATTATTTACGGAAAATCTATTTGACGGCAACAACAAGTACACAGGGGATGTAATAAATGTAAACACAAGGTAATATCATGAAAAACATAATATTAACACACAAAACTCTCTGTAGCTAAAAAAAACTCGTAACTTACCAATGTTTGTCGTCGGCTATGACACCCAAACTAAAGGCTAGCGCGAGTTCACGTTTTCACAGGTTAGTATCACCGGATATAGTCACGAGATGTAGTTATCTATGGGGGGCTAGAAACGGCAGAATTTGAAATATGATGCCTGTGTCATTTTGTCCGTATATGTCATTTTGTACGTATTTCCCCTATAAACCAATTATTGTTTTTCTTTATACTATTGAAATCTACTACAATCGTTTTTGACAGCAACATGAAAATTAAATCATCAATCAATAGGAGAAAAGATTACAAAACAGCATTATTTTTAGTTACACAAAAATATATAGCGACTAAGAAAAATTACACCCCCGGTCCAGCAAAAATTTGGTTAACACAAAACAATTCAGATACCCAAACTTTCCGGCCTCGGTAAGCAAAATATGACAAAAAAGGACTTTGTCCCGCGACTAACGAGAAATAACTTTTCGGCTATAAATCTCAGGCGATTTGTGCGTTGCGCTGGTCGTCTCATGTTTTTACCCAGAGAGCACTTGATTACGTTTATTTAAGAAAAATGAAAAGCGCTAATATCATTACCCGTCCTTTGTATCGTACTGGTCAAGTGCTAAAGTTCAATATATTGAACAAAGCAAAGGTATATTTGAGGTGAAAAACTTATTCCACCTTGCAATATGCATTTGCCTAAACGACGTATGGTTGATTTCAGTTTGTGCTGCTATTGAGTACAAATTGGCAAACCCAATTACACAATGTCCGACCTGACTATCGAACCCAGGTCCTCTAGAACGCACATACATATACCTACATACTATTACACGTATTATTTTGTACATATATACGAATTTAATATACAAAACCCTAGACTACGAAAATTTTAACATAGTATAGAGTACTAAACGGTTCATGAAGAAATTTAATTGGCGACCATCTAAAGAGTGTAACATTTTTCCCGAGAATAATTCTATATAAAAGTAAGTTTTATATAAAATCCATGTAAAAAATACTGAAAACTGCGATTTCAACTGATGAACCATCACCAGCCTTTGTAAAATTAAATTCATGAATTTGTAATCAGCATTGAAAACACAATTCAATTTTCATTCATTGAATATTTACACTGTATCTGCGCAATAATCGCTCACTTTCGTCCATTGTCACGTATCAACAATAATATTAAATTGTTAATAAGATCAAAATAATACAATAGTATATTATACTAATTAACCATGGATTTTTGTAAGAAGAAAGTACATTTATTAGATGATTAAATACTCGACTATTTAATCTTATAATAAGTTTACTTTCTTCTGTTAGTTTGAACTGACTGTCTCAATGTTTTCAACGCTAAGCCAATCTTTATTTTATGTGCATTAATCCAATAATAAAAGAAAAAAAGACAGTTCGTTAGTTTCTCTGTCCCGCCTCAATTGCTACGCTGATTTTGTTTGATGTTCATTATGTTTACAACTAATTTGATTTTTATCAAGAAAAGTTATTAGCAAAGAAGCATCTCCTTCTCAAAGTCTTGTAAATAGAGTATTTATAAAACTTTTATTTCACACAGTTTACCCCTTAAAGAGTTAAAACCAAGATATTTACAGCGTTACCTCATATGACCCGTTGTAACCGGATAAGGGCATAAAGATAAATGATAGTACAAAGTCCCTCCAATTTATTTCACGCGCAGCCAAGAAATATCATTTCTTCCCGCTCGCTCCGCCTGTTGCTATCGCGTGACAGTCGGTATCGCTATCGGTGTTTGTATAGCGGTACTTTATTCAATAATAAAGGAGGTTCGTAGCCGTGGCTCGCAAAAAGGCTACGTGCCCAGCGTGCTAATGAGCTCGACGTGACAGCCAGAACTTGTTGGCTGTTTAGGGTGTGAGACTTTATTATTATATTTAATTTGCTCCAAGATCTTTGTCACTTGATAAATGTTATCAAGCAAGGATAGTTTAAGCAATGAATATTTATTTCTTTTTTCTTGATAATTGGTGTTTTGAAAGATCATTGTAAAGAAAATTTTGAAAAGAGTTGATCCAGACCAGTCATTTTCCGTTCTCTTGCTTACTTAAGCACAAGCATTTCGCTAATATGAATCTATACTAAGTCGACGTGGAATGAGTTGAATAATCTGTTTAGCCAAAGTATACTTAATTATATTTTACCAATACACTATTGTTGTAAATAGCGTCATATATATTACTACATGTCGTTAAATATAAATTACTTAAAACTTTTAAAACCAACATAAGTTCTGGGTTGCCTGGAAGAGATTGCTAATAGCGATAAGGCCGCCCTTTGTGACACATTAGCTTATAAGTTAGTATTATTTTATATTTTATTCCTGTATCTGTGGTGTACAATAAAGTAAATAAATAAGACGCACAAAACTCAAGGAAACTTCTATAAAAAAGAGTTGTACTTTAAAAACGCTCTGTAAACACCGTGAAAGGCAATGTTTTTCAATTAATTGCGAACTTGGTATCAGATGGTAATGAAAACGATTGGCGATGTAATAGTTCGCTAAGTGTACGTGCCCGGCGTGTAAACTGGCGTGACATCTGGCCCCAGCGATTCTTTTTTCAAATATATTTTTGCGTGACACTTGGTACATTTCATTCAAAGGCAAATTACATGTAGGAAAGTGTCGCGTTTGGGAAATTCATTTTATTTGAGAATGTTTTATTATTGCTCTGATTGGAGATAATAAAACTTCTAAGAATATAAAATTAAATACACGGTGTAATAAAAAAATAGAACAGAACTCACAGTTACGGATCAGGCTTTTAGACTTCTACCTTAGAGAGTGTACTAAAGAAATTTAGTTAAAATTGAGAGATAAGTTTTAGGTTAGCATGTTTCCTCAAAACGTTTCAATTCTTTATAAATATACATTTTTCTTAAAACCGTCAGAAGGAATTTATGTCCGCCTTGATTTGATCCCGACAAATTACTCGACGAATCTTCCAGTCCATGGCGTCAGTAATAATAATTAAATTAATAAACTTTCAAAATAACCCTAAATTTCCAATCTGTTAAAAACTATTACCACGTATGAAATTAATTAAACCCCAATATCTTAAGTGCTAAATCATTTTCCATCCCCACAAATACTAATCCACGCTATCTTATCAGCCAGAAAGGGACGGAAAGGGGGCGTTATCCCGCCCAGTCACGTATTATGACCTCCACGTCAGCGTCTAATTAATGAGACTATTACATGATACGAGGGGGGCGATATAACCAACAGGGGGATTGGGGGCAAATCTTTGAGAAACACTGGATACACATTGTGATTACTCTCACGTATAATAAGATACGTGGTCGAGGAATGTAATACGTTATTCGGACTCAGCGAATGTATAAAAGGGTCACGTGTTGGTAAGTAAAAGCGGTCAGCTGAGGACGTGAAAAATAATTTTTTTTTTGTAAGTCTGGCTGTGACGTGTTTGTGCTGTTTTAATATTATAATATGATTGTGAAATAAAAAAATATTTTACTCCCTAGGTGATCAAAGGGGAAAAAATATCTGGTTAGGTCATCGTAATGTTGTGTTGTTCTACAAAGTCAAAATTAAAGGCAAAATAATTTTAATTCAAATTGAATTTAGCGACTAATTTTGAATAGTCAGTTTAAATAATCTACCGCCGCTTTCGAACGAGTAATGGCTCGTAGAAGAAAATGTGCTTAAGTGCTTATTAACTTAGCATTGAGGTTAATTTTAGCTTGCAATAGGTTTACCCCTATTTTAAGAGGTAACAAAAGTGTCCATCTACAAAGGCCTGTATTCCAGAAGAGATTTTAAGTAAGTAGTTGATAGACCACCTTCAAAAAAATCAATTTAAAAAGGAAAACAATCTCCCTTAAGCTAATCTAATTAATATAGTCACTTATAAATCAAAATACTTTAGAGAAGTCAAAGGCGAGTGCCTGACATCGCGACCAACGATACATTTTTTCACAAAACACACACTTTATCCCTTACCATAATTAAACTTCCATCCTCCTATACAAGTCCTTAAGCGAAAATGTAAAAAACAAAACGATCTACACTAGCGCAGACTCGATCGTACAATGAAAAACCGCACGAACCGTTTCAAAACGTTAACTGCAATTTTGCAGGAGGTTGAAAATGTACAATAAAAATGCACAGGCAACATAATTACACTGCGGTTCGCCTGAGAGACAATTAAATGTTCATCTTCGCCGCTTTAAGCGTTGGACGGACGGTACGAATATAAAATAAGCCCAGTAAAGTGCTTTTATTAAAATGTTGAGAGCCGCTGAGCTGTGCAGGTTCAATTTAAGCTGGTGCACACTGGCTTTCATTTTGTATGTAAAATTCATGTGCACTTTACGCTGCAAAGTGGTCAGTGATACAGGAGCAAACGATTAAAGTACTTCGTTTGCATTAATAAGTCCTACGGTACAAATGAGTGCTATGGGACTCTAAGCTCTCAGACTTTACTCTAAGGTAAAGTCCGAAATTCCTGGAAAAATGGCAACAGTTTCAACCTTACCTTGAACTTAGCATATAAAAGTGTAAAAGTACTTGTATGTATGAAAACGAACAGCAGAATTTACGATTTGTTGAGAGAATAATTAGGTTCCTGTGGATAATGAGTGGACGCTACCTATCAACACTTAGAGTTTGTTGGATGTCGAAGCCCTGTGTGACTTAACACTAACGATAGTAAAAATATATTGGTACCTATTTATTTTAAAAAATTACTGCCCTAACATAATTGCTTTTGACAATCATGCACCTTTTTGATTCCGCAATTAAAAACAAATGAAGATCAGATACTTTGGAAAACTTAAGCACATCGTAGATACTTACGTACCTACGCTTGAATCAGGTGCGGTGTTCCCCATAATTAACATGACAATGGTATTCTGTCCGTATTCGTTGGTTTGCGAAGTTCAATCCAAACATTGGTTTCCGCTCGCAAAAACATAAATTACAATTGTTAATTACTTTATAATATCTTGTAATTTTATTTATGAAGTGTTGTTATTGTTGAGGTCGGCATCCGCGATCAAATACTTTGTTGTTTAAAAATTGTTGTTGTTTTGTTGTAGTAAGTTATTGTTGGCTTTTTATGTGGTTGTTGGAGTGAATGCGGATTTGGGAAAAAATATCTGGCTGATAAAATTTTGAAATCGTCATAGATTAGATTAGGTCACGAGGAAACTAAATTATCCAGATATTCCAGGCATGAAAATATAAATTTATATCCCCTTAGCTGCTGAGATTTAAAACAACTGATATTTTTCTTAGAATTTACTATATCTACAAAACTTGGAATACATAATGCTACTTATAAGTTTCCCCCTAGACCGAACAGAAAATAAAATGTTGAAGAAGGTAAAATGCTTTTTACCTAGATAAGACGGCGTAGAACAAGCTCCTTATCAGCGCCTTAATCTGTTGGGAGTTTTCTTATTTTTTTAATAAATTCGGGAACAGATAAGAGAAATAAGGTCCAGTGTTGTGTTTCTGAGAGCCCATTTTATCTTGAAAATAAGTTCATACCATTTTTCTAACGTACATTTTTTTTATTCGCAAATCAAATGCTTGTGAGGTGCATTCTTTGTTAGAAAACTTTGTCTGAACCTGCGACCTGACCCGAGATTTTTATATCTCATACAACAACTTATTCCACATTGTTCATGGGCTGCTGCTGATGATGATGATTATAATAAATGTTAATTAATTTATACAGTTACGGTCCAGACGTTTCTACTATTATCTGTATATATACATGAAGTTAAACGTTGTTTGTTTACGTTCTCCCAAAGGAAAACTTCGTCGGAAAGGGCGAGAGAAAACATTGGATATCTGATAATTTGTTAATTTCAGTCCTTCTCATTGCCGCGCGGAATATCCGGGCTTGGCTAATTAAGGATTCCTTGCGGGTTTTATTTGAAAACTGACCTTATTAAAGTATCCTTTTCTTAGCTTAATTGTTTTAGGAGCAAACAAAATAGGCATAATTTTATTTGAAATATCTCAGAACAAAGAGCAAACATCATGAATGTGTATGCATTAATAAATACTTCAGACTCTAAAAAAATATATCCTATATCACCAACTCGTACAAACAACTACAAACAGAATTTTCAAACACACAGATATCCTTTCATACACAAAATACAAAAATATTTTCTGTAGCGCAAAAACAGTCGCTGAAAAAATTCACTGGCAAAAATTCAAAGGATTTTGCAAAATGGCGTGGACGTAAACCGTTTTCCTAACTATGGCGGGAACTAGAAGGCCTCGCTACCATTTCCTATTACCTGTCGCGCCTCATTTGCCCTCTCGACTCAAGTTGTATTAAAAAGTACTTCCAAACTTCAATTGATTGCATTTTAACTAAATTTTTATTTGAGTTTAACTTGTGTTTAGGCGTTGTTGTGTATTGAATATGTTTCATGGTTTAGAAAGGTTAAAACAGTAACGGTACTTACAAAGAAGTCCATAATCTTTGTGTAACAAAAGCAATTTAATTTGTAAACAAGAATATGCTAACCCCACAAGAAACAATTGTAAACAAGAATTGGAGAATTATTTAATACTTATTTTTCAGTCCGAAGATGTATGACTGAGATTTAAAATTCATTTGTGGTTGTGCGAAAGATTTTTATGCTATTACATATCAAGACAATACACGAGAAAAGAACAGAAAAGATCATTTGTGTTTTGCATTCTTGTAACAATTAAACTCAAGAATCTCCTGATTTGAATGACTTTTGTTATGGACATACATAAATGGAACTCTGCAAAACAACAGAGGCCACTTTTTATCCCGCAAAAATGCAGTGTTCTCACGAAATGAGAAAGGAATTCTAAATTGCGCTGCGTAGCTGACCTCACCACTAGTAGAAAATATGTATTTTAAACGCGTTCGAGCTTGTAAACCGGCTACAAAATCTGCTACAAAACCTGTCACACACAGCTAACACTGAAACTTAGTTAATTTTAATTAAACGCTGTATTTTAAATCGAGATAATTACAGTCTGTTGTATTAAGTCAAGACTTTGTTAATAAAGTTTTGAATTTTAGCGTGCGCAAATTATTGCTTAATTTATTCTTAGAAGTCAAATTCAGTTTGGATACTCAAGTGTTATGTGTTTTTGTAGTTTGAATTATTTATACCAATATCATTTTTTTCATGAAACAGTCAAAATCTAAAATACGACATTGATCCGCCGTATATTTCGGATTTTAAACCCGATAGTTTTGAAAAGCATTAGTTGTAAGTTAACATGTAGGTAGGTATTATTACATTTATTATACATTAGTTGTATGTTTATATGTATAGATTTGCCGACCCGTCGTAATAATAGGATATGACTGTAGACTGTTTTTTTTTTTTTTTTCAGTGACAGCAAATATTATTTTATCACAGAAACCAAACGTTTTGTGGCGAATTCGTACCGCAGAGCGCTCTATTGAAAAATATGAAAGCCTCATTCCTGACGCCGCGGAATGGTGCGTTAAAAACTGTCGCCACTGCCCCCCCCCCCCCACTTCCCCTCCCTTCTTTCCCTTCTCCTCCCAACAGAAACGGAGGTCTTGGCAAGAAATTTCAATTTGTTGTGCCGGAAACTTGGCAGGCACCGCAACACTCGTCGCGATTGCTTGCTTGTAGCTAGGCGCGGTGGTCGAAGACATTTCGGAGTTCCGTACTAAGAGTATTTTTTATTTTGTCTTGAACGCCGAAGTTGTTTAGTGTAATAAATTTGGGCAGACATAGGAAAGAAAAAATGTTCAGATATCTTTAATTAATAATATACATAAGCAACAGAATTGATTGCTGTATTTGGACAAAGGAAATATTTTTTGATACGCTGCATAAAAGCTTAGGTAACAAAGAATTAAACACCCAATGAGTATAATCACGACGACCTTAGTAACTTTTTTCATGTCTGCCGAAAAATATCTTAATACAAATATGTCGCAATAATGCTTCAATATAATGCAAAGAACTCTAAATAGCAAGGCAAGTTCAATACTTACAAAAATATTTCAACGACAAAATTGTCTGGTAATATGATTACAAATAAATACAAAGTTACGTACATAAATTTCACGTTATTTAGATAAAATAGATTGTCAAAAGATTTATTACACGATATCAACGGTTTCAGCCCACCTTGCACGCAGATGCCAAGCCCTATCAGAGTTCCTTTCTTAACAAAAAAAAATATCAATTAAAACTTCAGGACTTCCATTACGCGTGTATCAAGAGCAGATGACATAATCGAACTATTCCTATTAGGCTCTGCCATGACGAAATACTATTAACCATTATAAACCTCTATTAAGAAGATAGACTTCCGTGTTAGTTACGACGCTTATCTCAAGTATTATGCCTAGAAGATCGCCCTGAATCCGATAACAACGATATTACTATTAAATGGATTACCAAAAAAATAAATACAAAATACATAAATAGATATGGCCGTCAAAATTCACTGACTTTTTTTGGGACTTGCATCCTCCTTTATTGAGGCGTCATGCTATCCGTATTTCAATAAATATTGCCTGTTAAACTTTTCTCTTTCAAAACAATTATCTACAGAACCTTCATTCTGCGCGCAGGGGAGTGCTTACCGCGATTTCACTCGACAATTTTCCAATAGAGCTAAATTGGGGAGCGGGGGGAACATTGGCGCGTTTTTTCGCAACGTAATAAATTGAAGGGAGAATGTACATCGTATTTTAACCAGAGCGACGGCCGTTCGACGCGTTATACTTATATTTCGCACGTTTTTACGATCGGAGCACTTTTTACCTTTTTTCCACCTGTTCTTTGACAGTAATGTATTAGAAAATTTATGCATGCTTATTGAAATTATTGGGATTTAAATTGTTTCTTTTATTTTAAATGATTTTGTTCAAAATAGACCTCCTTGTTTCCCCGACATGTAATTAGGTCTTGGGTTCGATACAAGAGTCAACATATGAAAATCTGAGTCACATGGGGTCTGAAAATTTTCTCCAAAACCGGCTACGTCTTAACTCTTGCTCCATAAGTACGAATTAAAAGACATATGAAATCTTTAGATATTAACTTTACCTACCCCTTCAAGCGTGTAACTATAGCGCAATCCTAAACCACACACACAGGTAAACAATAAAACCGCAAACGAAAATACAAACAAATATTTGGGTCGAACGAAAATGGCCACGTGTCTATACAAAAAGCGACTTACATCGCACCCCGCCTACCCTTTTACCACAAAGCGGTAATCCACGAAAACTATTTCCATACTGTGTTTCGGGACGGGTTGTTTATTTTCAATGCTTTTATTTAATGGACAGAACAACTTCATGTTTTGAAAACGAGGTTATATTATCACAATAATCAGAGGGATGTGCTTTTGCAATTCACAAAGACGAGCGCTTTATTTGATTTTAACCCTCAATTCTTATACGAGTTGATTATAAATGTAAACATTATTTTATTTCGACATTATCAATAGTTTAAAATTGACGATTTAAATGAATTCGTGAAAATCTATTTGAATGAAGAGTATTATGAAATTTGACTCTCAGTAGTTCCTGAATCTTTTTCTCCTATAAGTACCTCTGAAACGATCTAACATCGTTGATACCGAAATAGAACCGGAAAACTTTTTTTTCCCTCGCGCCCATTGCGGAGATAAAAATCACGACCTCGATTCACAAGTTGACGTCTAGCCAACTGTTCCACGGGACTGTCAAATAAGTATACTTTAGATAGACTTTATATCCCGTTTAGTTCAAACTAAACAACCCAAAGAGTTCTGGAGTAAATCTGACAAGATCCCCATTGTTCAGGTTTCCCCGTCCCCGTACCAATTAAAAGTTCGGTTGGTATCGCAGCTACTACCATTTGCTCCTGCGTGACGTTACTTAAACATGTGAAGTTTGAGATAACTTCAGTGAATGCGTGTACGTGGAACTCGTGTTATGAGTTCGTAATGGGTGGGAGAGCTTTTTTACGCTCCTGTCTACAACTAAGATTTCTAGAATATTCTATGAAATTATAGCTTTCTATGTAACTGTGGACGAACTTGTCTACGGTTTAAATTAAGAATACTACATATTATGGGTTGTATGACTTAACTCCCCTCCCATCATATTTGGACCTCTAAAAATTGCCCTGGGCAATAAGACTGCCTGTAAAAGTCTCGTTTGTATATTGTAATTCATTATTTTTTAGCATACGTGTAAAAAAATCGAAAAACGAGTTTATAAACAAATAAATAGGTACATTTTTATGTAGGTACGTGTATGACTTTTAGGTATTTATGGACAGACTACTCTCACGTGTACACTCAATGATTCATTTATTGAACGAGATGATTGGAAACGGTCGGTATACCTTCTCACGTATTGAGGGCGGAACGTGATACCCTATAGCAAAAGGGACTTAGATTATTTATTATTTTTGCGACGAGCTTAGTCAATGTATATTGAATTTATTTTATGATTTATTGTATACTACAAGAACAGAACTATGTTTGTCACAAAAAGCGATGATATTGATAAAATCGATCTTTTCCACACAGCCCAAAAATAAGAGCAAGTAAGTAAAAGATGGTCTTGATGTGATACAAGAAAATGACAGTATAATATAATCAATAAAACTTAAAACTAATTTGTTTCGGAACTTTGTAAAGGTAACTTAAAGACTTCTATGGAAGTACCGCGACTAGTATTTATTAGTCCACCACGCTGGTCTTGTGCCTGTAAGCGTATGAGACTATACCCTATTTTTATCATCTTCACTAGTTTGTGATAGATAAACACAACACACGTACCCAACTAATTTCGATGAATATTGTTACAGATATAAACGGAAGATAAGAAAAGGAAACAGGCTATTACTTTATAAAACCAAAATGTAGAACTAAATTACTAGTAACTGATAAAGATAAGGCAAAATAAAGTATATCAAAACGAACTATCACAACTTAAAATGGTGATTATAGATCGATGTGAACAATAGTAGGGCCATCCTTCGATTCGCAAAATGATTATTGGAATTGAAACCCCGTTCGGCGGTGTCATAAAGCGGCAACTTTTAATAAGTTTTCCTCTGTGACAAACTTGGATAATTGCGAAAGTAAAGTCTACAGGCGGAACAAAGGCGTTTATGCCGAACCTCTTTTGTTTATACATTGATATAACACAATAGGATAAGAAAAGTTTGCTGCCAAGTTTTACCAAGTTTAAAACATGTACAATACGTTTACGGAGAACAGGAAATCGTGTGGATATATGCAGGTTTAAGTTTGCTAACATGGAAATGTTGATAGAAATATATTTTCACATACTATTTACACCAACTGCCTTTTTACTAGACCACGGCAAAGCCAAAGAAGCTATGATTTTGACAGTAGGTATGAAAGTATGTTGATCTATTCCCTCATAGTTCCTCAACTGCTTATTAGACTGAATAAATACGGCACTGTTATAAGAGATGTGTTTTTTTAACGGGCGATTATCTGGCTTCCTCAGTAACATTGTTTTAATCACGGATTAAAATCTTATTTGTCATATTTCGGCTTAAGCTTTTAGATGTTTTATTCATAATTTCTTGAACATAAGAAGTCCTTTAACCTGCAATAGTACCCCCACAACAGGCCAAGTCAACTCAATATTAAAGTGGAAAAAGGAGGAACATAATAAAAAATTAATGATACAAATTCACAATTTCCTTATTTCAGTCAACGAAAACTTTTATCTAACGCAAAACGACCTGACAATAGAATTGACTTTCTTTGTGCGCAAAAGTATTCAGTATAAATACTACAAAGGCCAAAACTTGAAAGGATCTTCGGAACTTCTACTGTTTCTTGGGCGTTCGTGAATCTCGGGCGTGCGGAAAAAGCAAAACTGTGTAAGGTTTCCCGGAGAATTCGAGTAAGTACGAAATAAAATACTTTTCGTCTGCGTGGAAAGTTTTGTATGGTAACTGGCGACGATGATTTATTTTATAGGAAGAATTTTTATACAAACTTTTTTTAAATATATTTAAATGCTCTCTTCTTTGGTAGGTACCTTTACATTTGGTAAACTTTTCGCTTTCGTGGTAATTGTCTTAACTCGTATTTTAATGGGAGTCCAGAAATATGGATCCTGACTGTTGAGAGAATTTATTTAAAATTAAAAAAAAATCAAATTATAAGGACATGACAAAGACAATCGCTATTTTTACGAATTGACACCAATTTTATAAACCCAACAAGATATAGCAATCTTTCGTTTTATAAAATACCTTTTCTTACTTCATATATTTTGTATACAAGTGCTAAGAAAATGTCAACATCAGAGACAATAGGATTCTATAGAGATTAATAACACTCTGCCTTGTTTTTCCTTAAGATGTGACAAGTGGCACACTTAGCGCCAACGTCACAACGCGCCTTGTTGTTATCATTTGATCATTCACGAATTTCTCATAACATTATAATATATAGCAATAAAGAACAGTTGAATAAGATTAGAGAGAAAATTGGAAGTATTTCGTATGGCGACAAGTGTCGCCGCTTTTCTGTCATCTATTCATTCTACTTCGATTACACCAATTATAAATAATCGAACAAAAAAGAAGGAGTCCTATTGGTTTTGTCACACAAGTGCTGATATAAGACGCTACTTAATTACTAAGAAGCGTCCGTGTCAAACATATAATGACAGTTTTAATCGTATGTTCGGCACGCTTGGCATGCTAACATTTCCTTTCTAGTTTCTAGCATAGAAAATGTAGTTTTTTGATAGAATAGATATTATTGTAGATACTTACATTAACTCTTCAAGCAGTTTTTCAGTTGATTCAACATTTAACATATGAAATCAATAGAAAATCAGCACAATTATTTGTTCAAACAATTAAAACTTAATATAATAACCTATTTTAATAAAAGTAATTTATGTATCATATAAGCAAGTTTAATTAAACCCCAAATTAACGTTTAATTCCGGTTCATTATTGATTGCTGCACTGGTGAATGGGTGGACGAGAACAAAAGCGGTCATTGGAAATTAACGTTTATTCAGTAATTAATGCTTCAAACTCAGTTGATTAACAATACATCAACGGCAAATCTGTAAATTGGTTTCGCGGCATAAGTATTCTATATCGTTTCGGTTCCCGGGTCGTAGAAAGTGTTATTGGATTTAATCTGTAAAGATTGTTATGTAGTAACAACATGGACTCTGGAAAATTGCCTAAATTTTGCGATACGTTCACTTCCTGATACGGGTAACTTGGCTCTAGAAATACTCCCTTACCAGCAGATAAGGTAAAAAAGCATTTTGATACACACAGAACAATTGAATAAAACTAGAAATGTAATATCAACATACCAAGTGTTTCGAACCTATGACTTAACTGATGATGTAGGAGTAGGTATACGACCACAAAGCCGACTCATACCTACATTATAAAATTTTACCCTATGCAATATCATGGATCTTAATCCATTCAACCATTTCTTACGTTCACGAGGAAATCCAATTACTTCAACACATGCAGTACCATAAGTACGGAATATACGATACATAACTCATAACACATTTGATGCATAAAAATCGCCTACTCACATCTCCGACGGTATTCGCTTCGAAGCAACATTGCTGCTTCTATACCTTCAGGCGCCGAACAGTCTAGAACATTCTGGCGGCCGTCCAATAACGATATCATGTAGGAATACCCTCCATTGCCGTATACGGACGATTTGGCGAAAATGAATTCGTGAATGTGGCAGTAAAACTGGAATGGGTGCTTAATACAATGGTCGCTTGTAGTGTGCGGTGCGGTAAGGAGAGTGTATTTGCAATATGGTAAATTACGTTATAGTAAATAATGTACATTGTACATATTTGTATACCAGGAAAGGTCGGCAAAGTTTTTGTGACTCTTGATAGAGGGTACCACCCATGGTAGAAATGCGTATACATAAAATGTCGGTAGGTTTAGTGTTAATAATTATTTCTGTTATTTCTCTCTTTGTAGTTCACAACTCTACGTACTGAGAATCACTGACGCATATTTTGTACAATATAATATTTACTTAGCGAGAATCAGGTCACGCAATCATTTTCTCCAGCGCGTCCATTGTAGCCACGAACAAAGAGCACATTTAAGCTCATTCACCTCATTCTTTACAAAAAGGTATTTATGAGAAACAGGGTAATATCGTGACAAAAATTAATTTACCTGCAATTTATAAGAGACATGCTAATTTGTATTTACGACGATGTTCATGTTTTTATACACACAATGTTGAAGATTTATGGGATTAATAAATTTTAATAAGAGAAACAAACTGAATATTCATCATTAATAGTGTCTTAATTGCCCTGATAGTCCTTTAGTATTGTTAGCACAGGTGATCAAGAAATACTCGGATCTATCATAGAATTGGTATAGTGTTCTTAATTTAAGAATTCTTAGGTGCTTCAGGAAAGGAAAATAGAACTATCGTCGACCCTTCAACCATCGATTACAGACTAGACTTTCGAAACGAGGGTGTAAAATATACCAAGGATACAGGCGCAAATGTACCTCAAAGGGCCCCATACACGGTACGATTTGTCTGTATGATCGATCTGATGAAAATCGAGATGATAGGTCGCATCAAAAATTTCGCCCTAAATCGTCAACGATCTTGACATACACCATCGATTCGTCGTGTCGATCGGTTTGACGCGACGGATCGTACAGATAAATCTTACCGAGTATGGGACCCTTTATAAGTGTCTATGTCATAGACATATTAAAAATGTTATTATAAAATTTATACAACATCCGGCACAAAATGGGTCATAATATCATAGTAATGATGATTTTTTGAACTCGTTTAATAATCTTTTTTGCGACCATATAACTAATGACACATTGATGACCGATTAGACCAGTGGCTAAGTGTTGCTCTACGGTAACTTCCAGATCAAAATGGACATAATATTCTTTCTTTAAGTCTATCGTACCAAATGATGTGTTTTAAACGAACTTCTTTCGTTTCTTCAATGAACACTATTGTCTATACTTTACTGATAAGCTTGTAGCTTAGATATGTACATAGTACTTTACTGCTTCTTATATTCTTAACTGGTAAATGAACAAAAGATATATTTATAAAAACTAGCGACCTGCCCCGGCTTCGCACGGGTGCAATGCTGATATGTAATGGATGCTATTATACCTATAAACTTTCCTCTTCAATTACTCTATCTATTAAAAAAACCGTATCAAAATCCGTTGCGAAGTAAACATTTAAGCATACATAGGGTAATAGGGACAGAGAAAGCGACTTTGTAGTGATACATCAACATTATCATATCTAACTTCTTCGTAAATCGCTGCGACACAGAACGTTCAATAAAGTTTAGAACAAGGAAGCACATAGGTGTCTTAAAACAGAGATAAGTAATGGAAACGGCGTCGGCTGACAGTCGCCAAGTCGTTTGGACTATGTCCAGCGGCCGAGAACCAAGAATAGTGTCAAATTAACAGGATTTAAGGAACGTGTGGTAGTGGTCCATGTAGTAGTGTTTTGTTCCTGGGTATGAATATGCGATTGATGTTTTCTTAATCTTTTCTTATGATTGATGCAGTAAAGCCTATTAGTCTAAACTACAAAGGTGGTGTTCAGTCTTTGACCGGATACTGAGACAGGTTATATTTAGACATTACCTCTGTAATCACTTTAGAGTAATTACTTACCCCCTGGTGTTAAAGAAAATTGCGAGAAAAGATAAAAAAGGATGTTTTCCATATAAACCACGTACATGTAATACCAATGGTTGTATGGAAAATGTCAAAATGTTATATGTTTTGTTACATGTAGCCAATTGTGTTTTCGTCTAAATCACAAATAAGTTTGAAAAGTCTGCCTTGGATTCGATCAGAAATCACCGTCTTTTTCCCGATTGATCGCAATTCGCACCCAAGGTTGAAATGGCACAAAAATCTGCACTTTGTCTCAATTTTAATGACAACATCAAAAATGTGGAGCCTCATTCACTCTAGACTTTTTATTTAATCCCCTTCCCTATGAACTAAGCTTCTTGTTTCATATAGTTCTAAATTTTATGAACGCATTATATTGAATTTTATTGTTCAGAAAGTTATTCCACATCGCAACATGTCATTTAATTTTATTGCCTTTTATTATCGTTGTTTTCATGATGGCCGCACATTGAAAATGCACAATGGGATTAAATTTTAATTACAATTTAATCATTTTATTGAATTGTTTGATTTTAATGTACTTTTGTACGCAATATAAAAAAATCACCTTAAACATTTTCATAATCTATTTACCGCAAAGTGTTGCTAGATTTTCCCTTACTGAATTCTCAGCACCAGAACCGAGTGAGATAAAAGAGGCGATATTAGTATGCCCCCTATTAACAGAGCCTTTAAACTTCTAATGAAAAATGGAGTCAGAAGTTCTAATTTAGGTAGATTTTTCTTTCGAGATTATAGAAGTTGTCTATTTGTCTACAAATTTAGGCAACATATATGCTTTACTTAAGAAAATAAATTATCTGCAATAAGTATTAAGATTTCAACATCAGTTTCATGTAACAAGACTCCATCCTCATTGCGAAAAAGCATCTTGCAATTGACATTATTATGTGCTTCCTTGCTATTGTGCGTTTTATATGAATCAAAATAATAACTGGATTACAAAAGTCTAGGCAATATAGATGATTATGTTGAAATTTGCGTGGTTTCGTAATAAATAATATAGGTAGATAAATAGTATCTCTGGCGATTAGGAAAACGTTTTTTCTAAATTAATCGTTATCAATGTGTTACTTCTTATCACAGGATTATTAATAATAGTACAGATTTATTACCAGTGAACATTACATTTATTTTTCTTTTTTATCTAAATTATATTCTTGTCATTCTTACATCACAAAGAAATAAAAATTCAAGACATGACAAGGCAATTTCGAGTGTTACCTAGTAATAACTAAATTTAAAGTAGAAGGGGTGAAATCTGCAGGAGCATTACTACAGAATGCACATTATGTTTTGAAATGGAACCAAGTCATTACACGTAACTTATGATACTTTTTTATCACGCAATAAAACCGTAGAGGCAATGTTTGCGTCACTCGCAACACTGTGGCTTAGATGGCGAGAGCAGACATTGTCAGTGATTAAATTGTACTAGAGATTAGTACATACATCCATATCCTGACGCCTGTATCTTCGAAGGGGGAAACAAGTGCATTTCTGCATGTATTAATCCCACGTAATAGTTTTTGGGCCTAATTTCTAAACTCCGTGTTACTAACGGGAATTTTTTAAAGTAAAAACCAATTGGTCGGCACAGTAGTCGAGCTCAGAACATAAGAACAATACTGTCGTTAACTAAGTTATACCTCATAACTCAGAATTTCATTTCTTACTATGCTATAAAAAAATTAACGTAAGTTTTGACTACTCTTTATGTGTTTACTTAAAGAGTAGTCAAAACTTACGTTAATTTTTTATAGCATAGTAAGAAATGAAATTCTGAGTTTTCTTTTCCCTATCATTTTGATGCAGCTTGGATACAGTATAAGGGATATACACACGAGCATAGTGCCCTAAAAAAAAGATGTACATTGACCGATAAAGATGGATAAATATTCCAAAAACACTAAGAAATTCAAATTTAAGCTTCTTTCAAGGGTTTCGCAAACATCCAAGAAGGGTACGCAAAATATTCACAATTTGTAATTCATTTCACGATGCACACGAATGGGGATAATTAACACGTTAAATAGTTCTTGCCGGTAAAATGTTTGCTGAAGAAATTATATTTGAAGTGAACGTATTTTAGTAAACCGTGTTTGGTTTAAACAAGAAAGATGTTAATGACTATAATTCATATTGGAATATTTTTTTTATATGGTACGCAATGACCACTTCGTATATATGGCAGCATCAAAACCTAGTTAGTATTTCATTAATGAACGCATCGCACTACTACCACTGATGATCCCACACTTATTGATTCCAGAGTGTGTTATTCAATACCGACATTATGAATTGAATGCGAGATTTCCATTTCTCATAAATTGATTCCCATATGCCGTTATGGTATTAAGAAAGTCCGAATTCCACGTCATTTAGGATTCGGAAATCGAACTTGTAAACTCCAGACTGCGAAACACATTTGTGACGTGGGGGCAACGATGAAAGTTTTTTTTTAAGTCGTTATATTACTGCTAATAAGAGCCCGAGTAAAACTCCCTAAATTTATTTGATTAATATTCAAATTTGTTACCGTGTCCGCAATTGGGCCAAAGCGTAGCATAACATTTTGCTCTATAAGAGCGAGGCTGTGGTAATATTGCTGGTACATGTTACAAATTGAGCAATATTGTTGTTCTAAACGACGCCATAAAAACTGTTAAACATGAATAATTAAAGAATAAAAATCGTGTAATTTACGATTACTCCGAAAATATATTTTTTTCGTAGACTTGCGAACTTTTTGGTGTGAAACAACTACAGCCACGGGTGAAACTGGTTGATGATGTAGCGACGCAACGCTATTTTTTAGCCACAGGGTATATTCAGACCGTCATTCAAAAGAAACGAAAGCAGATAATAGCTACGGTGATCACAAACTCATTGGCGTTAAAGAAAATCCTGACAAAAATAAACATTTTGACGTTTTCCATACAACCATCGGTATTAAATGTACATGGTTTGTATGAAAAACGTCATTTTTTTATCTTTTGCTGGGATTTTCTGTAATGCCAGGATTGGAATCACGTTAAATATTAGCTTCCTTAGTTTCCGATCGCGGTCTGAATACACACTGTAAAAAAAATTAAAGTGCAATAAAACGATTTTAAAACTTCCAAAGAAGCCAAAAAAGTAACTTTAACTTCTGTATAAAAAGGCTTTCTTAAAAGAGACATCAAAAGTACATAAAAGTACTTACGGATTGTGTACTTCTTATCGGAGTGTCGAGATGTCCTCGTGGTCTGAGAAGTGCGTCTCTTGTACCGCATAATGAATTCTGAAACAAATTTTAGATATTAAAATATTGCAGCAAGATCTATCGCATCATTGGTTTGAATTTCGGCGAATCTATAAGAAAAAATTATATTTAGCGTGTGTTTAAATTTTCAAGGGAGATTGATTTCGTGTGGTATAATTTTTCGACCTCTGACAACTACGAGTAAGTTATCATTACTAAGAGAAGGAAATATTACTCCAGAACGCAACGAAACTTTGTATGTCACTTTGTGTACTATGGTCACAATCCTACCAAATAAAAACAATGGCAGACTTCCAGACTCCTTGCTTCTACTAAGAAATTTCTAATAAAACAGAAATTTCTAAAAAAATCACTGCTCTACCCAATAATCGGGAAAAAAACGAGGCAGCCCACTCTACAAAAAAGTTTCAATACTTCCTGAATACAAAATAAATCAACAAAAAGAGTTTTCATATCGGATTCAGAATATTAAAAATAAAACAAAAAAGAACCAATTCCGTTCTCAAGTCAAACAATCAGATGCGAGTATTAAATCGACATGTGCACGAGAACTTCACTTGAGGCAATATGTTCAACTCTTTATTTGCCCTCCGATACTAGGAAATTTCATTCCCTGTCTTATTTATAAACGATCCTCTGTGAGTGTATTGAATCTGCATGTTTAAAAATGTAGGTGACTGTAGATTTTATTCATGTATTTGCTTGTTAAATTGGGCCTTTGAGACAGATATTTTCCCGACGTTACGCGAAGGAAGGTGTCATGTTAATTTTTTGTTTAAAGTAAGCTGAAATAATATTGTAGGGTAAAAAAATGTATTTTTTTGACGTCATAGTGAATATTCTAGAAACTAACCGTACACCTTCTACTGAATAAAAATAGTTTCATTACACCAGGATTGTTAGTTTTTACCTATTGCCACAAAAAATGACCAACCATCACACCATGCAGTTAAGCTCAACAATTCTCTGTGGGAACCTAGTGTTTATGACTCGACAAAACTATTCAGAGGAAAAACCTGCCCAAGAGCGTGCTGGTTTCAACTGGGTTCCAAAATCACCCATAATAACACGGAGGCTTACAAAATTTATCTTAACCAAATGTTATTCAAAGTTCATCAAATGTTTTAAATTTCTTTTTTAACAAAAAAATACGCTTTAAAGTTAAAATTCTCACAAACGTATACCTAAATCGAACAATCGTCTTAGCAACCTCTAAATGATTTTAAAATATGTAAAAACCTAATAGTACACCATGGAGTAGACGCGAGATAAAAATCGATTCCATTTTATGTGTATGGGAGGTACCCCAAAAATTCATGATATTAGCACTTTGTCGCCGTGGCAAATACAAATAAATGGAGTTTTATATTTCTATTAATAAGCGTTTGGAACTCAAACCGAGGACGGACCCTAAAAATAGGAGAATGTGAGTGAACATTTTTCCTGCACCGTAAAAGTATGTCATAATTTATGTGTGCCGGGGTTCGAACCCGCGATCGCCGAGCTTTGACTATGCGCACCTATCATGTGAATGTACAACAGAAATATAAAATTAAAAGCTTAATTTTAAAACTCGTAGTTTTTACTATACTGTCTTTAAAATTAAATTTTGAAGGAAATTTCTCATCAGCTTTATAAAATAACTAGCTTTTGCCCGCAACTCCGTCTGCGTGGACTACAGGGTTGGGTTCAGAAAGAAAATAAGTTGTAGTATTTTACTCCGCAGAGCCCCATTTACTTAAATATACAAAAATCATACAAATCGGTCAAATTGTTTCAACGTGAAACCGTAACGCGCCGGTCGACGCCTTGAGTATCATTATTGCGCGCTTGATCATTATTTTGAAACTGCGATATCTTCTAAGATACTTATTGAAATCAAATGATGTAAATGACAAATTTATTTTGTATTAAATACTTGTAAGGAATAACGTATTTATTTGGATAAGGATTAATATCATGTTTGTAAAAACACCTTCACAAGTAATGCTTTATTTAAAATAAATTTGGTTAGAATAAAAAACGTTATAGTGAGCCAACCTTAAAAGATAGACATATGCTGTCGCGGACTTTTTGTTAGAATTTTTAAAGGGGAACAATTCTGTCATACATTATTTTAGCGAAACTTTAACCGTTTCTGCAGCGTACGCAGCGGAAGCTCACAAAAAGGAAAAAAGTCCCCGATTTTGAAACATTATTTATTGCTACTCCGCTCCTATTGGTCATAGCGTGATGATATATAGCCTATAACCTTCCTCGATAAATGTGCTATCTAAAAGTGAAAGAATTTTTCAAATCGGACCAGTAGTTCCTGAGATCCTAGCGTTCAAACAAACAAACTCTTCAGCTTTATAATATTAGTATAGATTTACATTCTACGAGACAAGGGTTCTTTGAATAAAAGCGGGTTTCAATTTTCATCAGACATTGTTGTCATTATTTTTGCTTTATATCTTTCTTCTATGATCGGAAGGATTTCTGAATAAGTGGGGTTTTTTATCCTGGCAAATCTAAAAAAAAGTTATTACAGAAAAGTTATTATTGAAACTTCATGGTAAATGCAGTGCGATGCAAATCAGCTACAGATAAAAAATGATGTCTCTGATTAGTAAACAAAATGATGCTCCCTTTTGTGACCATTATTCAATGCTGGTTTCTATATATTACTAAAACAATACACAAAACGGTCATTTACATAGACCTATATCCATGCGTAGATCTAACCAGTAGCCTTTCGTTTCGTAAGCTAAAGTCTTCCAACATAGTATTAATTACAACTTCGATGAGAGAAATTAAGTTTTGTTTTGGATATTTTTCCATGTGGAGGTTTTCACGAAAATACACAATTCAATAATAAGAAATATGATTACTCAGATCAAACCTAAAGTTTCTGACTAAACAGTGAGTAATCCCCATAAGTATATCACTAACAATATGTTATGGTGAACAAACTTAATAAGAAAGATGTAGAGAAACAAATAACTCGCGAAAAACATATTAACGAGATAACACGCAAAGGATTTGGGCAAAAACAAATAAAGCTAGTGCTGGGACAAACTTCTGGACAGAATATAAGCCATCTCAGTAATTAAGCCAATTTTCATGTTTCGCAAATCTCACAGGTGGAATAAAGCTTAGCACACAAACAACAAAGTTTAAAACAAAAAAAATGAGTGAGTTAATGAAAGAGGAATATTACACTGACATTTATTTACACTCATAACTCGCCATATTATTTCCAAGCTATTTTCGTTGTTCAGGCGTATTTTGGCCGTACTGCTGAAAAATTTCTGATGGAAAAAAGGAAAAATACTTTGCCCGACTCGGGAATCTCGAGTACGGCTATCGTTTTACACAAATATTCATAAAACCTGCTAAATTTGGTATGTAAAGCATTTAAAGCCAGCCTTGTAGCATGACATCAGCTTGCGATAAAAGAGGCTGCGCGTTCAATACCCGCACCGAGACCGAATGCTTGTGAGATAAAAAAAATCTCTCGTAATTTCTGATACCCTCGTGGGTACACAAGTATTGCTTTTTAATGTGGGAATATGATTGTGACTGTTGGGTGTATAAATATTTATTGATGGTAATCATTTTCAGTTAATATTTTATTTGAACTCTGCCCCTTTCTGCTTGTGTGTTCATCATTACATGAAACAAAACACTGGCTTTCACATGACACTCAATGAACGATCATTCTGTCCCATAAATAATATGAAGCATGGTAATAAAAGTGTCAATTTGATTCTACTCGTATATGGCGTCGCGTTTCTTAAACCCTTTTCGTAATAGGGCATTGACTTGTACATAATTGTATCGTATATTCTCAAAGTAGTTAGCTAAAAGGATTTTGATGTAATTTGGTGTCCACAATTTTTCATATAAGTTTATTTCAGCTGTATACAAGTGATTCTCTTGTACATTTAATGAACCTGCGACCGCCAAGATTCCCACCACACTATTACATCTCAAACCCACCAAAATTTCTTACACCGCACTCTCTTTCTGTAAAAAATCTAACAAGGAAAGCTTCGTCTCCCGGGAGCTAAGTTTTACAAAGTTAATCACTGGTCCATTTGAAGTACTAGAATCGTTTTATTCTAATGTATCACAGAAAAACGATGTGAATTAATATAAGTATGTTGTTTGAAAGAGCCTAAGATTGCATGTGCTGGGCACACATTTATCACTCCACGTTCACCTTTTAACACGGTAATCAAAAAGGTCAACACTTTATGTCGTTTAAGTGAAGTACCTACCCTGGTTGATTTTTGTTAAGAGCCACTTTATTCGGACCGCACTTAATTATCTGGTGCTAATTCGGTCGTGTTAATGTGCTAATGTCGCTTTTGTGTTGTGAGGCAAAAAAAAACTCGTAGTTTCTTATGCCCAAGTCTGACGCGGTTGGTTTGAAAAGAGAATATATGATACAATATTATCATCATCATCATCAGCTAGAAGACGTCAACGGCTGAACGTAGGTGATAGGCTTCCTCCTCAACCTTTGGGGGAGACAAGTTATGAAATCTATGAAGTAAATTTTGAAATCTTTTCTACATATTAATGTCAGGCCATACCACACAAATATGCCTTGCTATTTTCCTTCGCCACCAATTATTTTTTCAAATTAGTAAAATTTTGTAATAATGAAAAACAAACATTTTTGGAATGTTAATTATATAGGCGCAACGGGGCCGGTGTCGTCATAAACTTATGCTAGTTAACGTGTAATTAAACATTGTATTGAGTAAGGTTTTGTTCATCTTGTTAACATTGATGATGAGATAAAAATGAAGAAGTGTGTTATGCTTTCGATGTCATCATCATTACAACCTACATGTTCCCACTGCTGGATATAGGTCTTCGCCAATGCTCGCTATTTTTTTTCGGGCCTGGCCTTCTCATCCATAGCATTCCAGCTACATAATATGTCATCCGACTATCTAACTGGTGGTCTACTCCGTTTGCACCTTCGATTTAAATGATAAATGATCTAATAAATGAAAAACCTAACAGTTTTACAGATCTTAAATCTGTTTGTCACGACAAAGAGATTTAGCCCGCTCGCTTTTCACACGAGTGCCTAACGAACCGAGTCACGAAATCTGTCGATAAAGGTGTTCGTGTGGCGTCATTTATTTTGAATGGATTGTACTGATGGTTCATTTTAGATGAAATGACATGGGCGGTTACTTTATTTCAACTTTCAGGTACTCTATTTTATTTGACTATTTACTTTTTTAATATAAACCCTCAAGTTTGTCCGATATTATATTGTTTATTTATTACAAACCAACTGAGAGGATTATATAAGTAACTTCAGTTATAGAGGAGGCCCGAGCTCAGCTGTGAGACTTATGTGGGCTGATAAAGATAAAAATGAATAAAAATTTGTACAAAAATGTTTTCTTTTTTAATATTAGCGTAGGTAAATAAATAAACTCGACCTACAAATGCAGTCGGGTCACCGGAGGCAGAGATTCATGTACGAGCGAGTGAAGTGCGCATCGGCGGGTGTTAGTCACGTATTCGCTCAGTCATTAATAAACGCCTACGAAGGACCAGCTTCAGCGCGAACCACGAGACGTTGTCTCAAGGGTGCATTCTAATTGTCTTGTCTTTCACCTGATTTATTTCTACCTATAATAATACGACATATTGCAGTTGAAACGGAGAGTTTTCCTCGCGAAATATCGTTGAAGAATCAGGCTTCTTCGGTGGTATTTCCAAAGGGATACGACTTAGGGACCTTTAAGAAAAGATCCTATATTTTCATAATTACGGCTAACACGCCGAAAATGGTTTTGGTACTGTTGATGTTCATGGACAGTGTAACTTATCTCACCTGCTCATTTGCCTTCTTCCCAAAACTTTAACTTGTACTTGGTACCGACTTACACTGAGGTGCAATAGCTAGTAACCCATTCAAGTAAGCGAAATAAGGCTGTGCTGCTATGATTATATGACGATCTGTGTTTAGCAGAAAACTGACGACGATTTGATTGCTTGCGTAAAACGATTACAATTCTTTTAATGGTTTCTCGGTAGTCCATTAGTTAGACAGCACTACATGTCTTAATAATATTGGGGAGTACTCAAAAAACTTCCAAACAACCCCTGATTTTTATCCTACGTTAATCACCTTAGAAATCACATTTCTGCTGTTGTAATTTCTTTTATTTCAAAATTCGCCAAGATGAATACGAGAACTACCAGTAAACGAACCTGATAAAATGTGATTTGACAATAAAAATCTATGCCGTAAGATATTAAGCCAAAGTTAGGTCATTGTAAATAAAGGCTCAACTGTAGAATCTATACAATCGATTTGAGAATTGAAAATTTTATGGTGAATAGTTCTTATTTATGTTAGTCTACCCCTAAAATTTTAACTTGCGGAAACTCATAGTTTTTGAGATATTAATTTTTGAAATTCCTTAAAAATGTATGAAAAAACGCGTATTTTAGCCACGGAACGCACTTTTGACACTTTTGACGTTTTGTTATTCGTTACGTTATTCGATTTAAACTTTTTTTTAACACTTGAAATAGTTTTACTGTATTATTTTTATATTTTAAGTTAGTTTTTATTGTAATACAAATCGTAATGTATGTAGAAGTATTTTTGGAGTATTTTTACCACAATATCGTTTTGACATTCAATCCAAAAAAAAAGGAGAAACAAAACGCAACACTAACGACGCGACGCTGTTTTGTTTTTACTAGAAGGAGACGAAGGGGGGTTCGGGGGGCGGAGCCCCCCGCAAAACAAATCCAAATAAAAAGTAAGTGTGTAGGTTAGTTTTGGTTAGAGTTGTGATAAAACAAATAAAAACAAATGTCTGTCCAAAACAAATGAGTAGGTTAGGTTAGGTTAGAGTTGTGATAACACAAACGAAAACATATATCTGTCGAAAACAAATGAATAGGTTAGGTTAGGTTAGAACTGTGATAACACAAACGAAAACAAATATTTGTCGAAAAAAATGATTAGGTTAGGTTAGGTTAGAACTGTGATAACACAAACGAAAACAAATATCTGTCGAAAACAAATGAGTAGGTTAGGTTAGGTTAGAACTGTGATAACACAAACGAAAACAAATATTTGTCGAAAAAAATGATTAGGTTAGGTTAGGTTAGAACTGTGATAACACAAACGAAAACAAATATCTGTCGAAAACAAATGAGTAGGTTAGGTTAGGTTAGAACTGTGATAACACAAACGAAAACAAATATCTGTCGAAAACAAATGAGTAGGTTAGGTTAGGTTAGAACTGTGATAACACAAACGAAAACAAATATCTGTCGAAAACAAATGAATAGGTTAGGTTAGGTTAGAGTTGTGATAACACAAACGAAAACAAATGTCTGTGGAAAACAAAATGAGTAGGTTAGGTCAGGTAAGGTTAATGATCACGCAAAAGAAAATTGGAGAGATGGTCACTAGTATGCTCAAAAGTAATTTTCAAAAAATAATTAAAATAAAATTAGCGTTCGAGCCCCCCCCCCCCTTTAAGGGGGGGGGGGTGTAGAGGGTATCTACCCCTCGCCTTTCCCCTTTACAATCATTGAGAAACCGCAACAAAATCTATTGGATACATTGCAAAATGAGACCTAACCTCAAAATTTTCAAAAATTCATAAAAAAAAAACTATGAGGTTCCGCAGTCCCCCCTTCGAGGGGGGGTATCTACCCCCCTCCCCCCCGCCCCTCCCCCCCTCCCCGTCGCTCAAATCGATTGTATAGATTGTAAAGTCCTTCCTAAATAAAAATATATTATGACAAAATGGTAACGTGTTTTTACGATCAATCATGTTAATGCATACATTTTGTTTCATTCCAACAACTATTCCGTAGAACGTTACTCTAGGTCCCTGGATAATAAAAACTGTTGACAGCTTATACGCGCTCTCACTAGGTCATTGAGCCGAAAACTAGGTCGTTGTCACACATATACAGCAAGCTTTAAAAAGATCACCAAAGCTAAATAGGGAAGACAATTTTCAAATTCTCATTCTTTTAAACCTCTTACAGATGTATGAAATTCTGGTAGCATAAAATACAAATGTGACCTACATTTAGTACTTAGTAAATGAACCTTATTTAGAACAACTTTAGTCAATTATATTTGTTACAGTATATTTTAATATTAACGATAATATAGGTTTTAACATAGAAAGTACTAAAATGAATGGATCAATTACAAAGGGGGCGTATGAAATAATACATCTATGTAAGCATTCTCGAAGACGAACCTTACCTTTAACAACAAATGCTATTTCTTCTATATCTACCACAACCTTGCTCACAACTCTTTGCACCAGATATGTAACACGGAAGACTAGAAACACTATAACATCAACAATTCATTGAACAAATAACACACGCTTACATCTCTAAAGATTTTGTCGAACACTCAGTCTGTTACTTCACGAGATTCTATTACAATTGGAGAATATACTCCACTGAATCTATTTTAATTGATTAAATGTACATTTTCATTCATAATAATTTGATTGTGTTGTTAAATTTATCGCGAATTTCGCTCCATATTTATCGGTTTTGACGTTAAACATTTATGTTGCCATGTGAGAAGTTTTATTTCCCCATTAATTTTTAATGGGCGGGATATTACTGCTTCCAATCGGTATTAACTGGTAAAGATTAATGCGACTCTTAAAGAGTTTTCATGTTTAAGCGTTTTTTTTATGATTTTGCTGTAATATACATTTGTGGGATACTTAGTTAATTAGTATTTTTAACTTTCTTAGTTTCGCTACTATTCATTTATGTCATTATAAGCAAAATTTCGCAAAATTATGTTTGATTAAAAATATATATTTTAATTCCACTTTATCATATAACTAGAAAACGTAAAATGTAAAAAAAAATATTTTAAAACAGAGATATAGATATAGAGTGAATAGATGTAAAAAAACTATGATCTCTTGCAAATAATAAAAAATAATAATATACCAAATATCCCGCAATTTCGCAATTACAAATTTTCTTTGATATAGCAACACTGTTCCACGCATGCGCACTGCACATTCTCCCTACACCAGATGTTTGCTAGAGTTTGGCAGTTTTATTGATCTGACCGAGGCTGTAATGTGAGCTTCATTACCAGTGATAGATGCTATGTCTATTCCAAACGCACTTTATTTATATCGCATCGTTTGCCTGAACATAAGATCAAATCGATGACTGATAAAGACCGATGCCCTTGTATGGCTTTGTCTTCTCTTTTTAAATTTCTTTGTTGTTTTAGCAATGGAGCGAACTTCCTACACGATGGAGGCAAATTACTTGCTTTGTAGCTAATAATACTAGATCAAATCCAAGTTTTTTTATTATTTATTTGACACTATTGTTCATTTACTTAGAAATTAAACATAATATAAAAAATATATGAATACAGAATTCAAGTGGCGGCCTAATTTGGAATGGCGATCTTTACATGACAACGATAGAAAGGATATTCCGAAGGGATTTGTTGGGAGGGCAGTGTGTACAATAAGAAGGCTTCTAGGGTTCGAAAAAATGAACTAAGTAAAAAATGCTATAATATTAGCGATTGGACTCGCTTCGCCCGCCTGTAGAACTAATAAAAACGTCGTCCATTTCATTAGAAAATACAAGTTGTAAATCCAATGACAACAAACTTTAAATGTTCACTCAACTCAAAACAATTGCAATAATTCTCTTGTGCTTGCTAACACGTCTTCAACAAAGGACTCGATGTTTCCTGTAAAGCGTGTTCTTTTTCAGTAAATTTTAAACTCAAGCCAATTTACGAGTAAATTGTCATTACAAATTGCGTTGTTCAAACTAAATCACGAATTGAACTTGTAAGTAAAAACGTTCGATCTAAATTAAGCTGACTGTGAAATCGATTGTCACTGTAAATTTAAGGTGATTGGTAAGAAATAATTTTATACAAACTCTCTATTGTTAAAAGCTGGTCAATTTAAAGGCAAATAATGGTTATGTCAGGGAAAATTTTCAGGCTTAAATTCCGAGATCGAGTAGGCAGAGGTGAATTTCTGCATCTACATTTTTCAAAATGTGTTTTCGTCCCACGTAATTGGGATAGAGGCAGAGCCCATTGTCGTGTTCGGATACAATAACAAAGTATTTACAAATGGTGTAACCTAGTTAGGTATAATTAAAATGTGATAAGTAATTTTGGAAAATATAATTATATTCTCGAGACAAAGTTCCAATTTGCTTTATTGAATTCCTATACAAGCAGTGATACAAATACTAAATGATTTTAATACTAGATGCATTGTCGATGTAACCGAGTAACGTAATGCAATAAGGAAGTGGCAAATGTTAAAGTTGTTTCATAAAAACATCTTGTAATGCGGAAAATAAAGAATTAACTATGAATTAATACTGTATTTTTATATGATTTTTCTATAAATTGAACAAATGAAGCAACATTTTTTTGCAATTTCGGGGCATTTCTTGCTTCAAAGAAGGAATGGCAGTATTCGGTAATTACTGTGAGTTCATATTTTTGTCATAATTTAGTTTGCTTATAATTTTTTTTAGTATTTGGCTTTCGGATAGTAGATACCTGAAAAATTTACTTCACTACATTTTAGAAATTTATGTTAGGAATGCAGAGTAAAAACTAGATAGGCATTGTCATAGTGAATGCAGGTAAGTCATATCTAATCTGACAAAGATCGTTCTTTGCATCAAGATGCTGTTTCTTCGCTGCGAATAAAAACATAAATGAGACTTTAAGCCTTGACTACTTATATAGATTAAAAAAATAAAACATCCGACTTAAGAATACTAGAGCAGTTTAAATAAATTGATGAACAACTTTCATGATAAATGCTTAACGAATGATGATGATGAGTACAACACAATGTATTATAAACATTTTTTTTATTACTGCCGTTCGGTTATGTAGAACTCATAGCCACAGCACTCGAAGTAACTATAGTTTTGAAATATACTATTGTAGGTATATTCCAAAAATTCGGGAAATTACTAAAATCTTGACGCGAGTCTTACTTCTACAACAAATATAATTACATTCACGTAAGCAATATTAATTGCTTCTTTTTGAAAGCAAAAAACAGTATACAAATTCATTTTGTTCCTGGTCACGATAGGAATAATGACTACATAATAATCACGATTTGAAACTTGTTGCTATTCTGACGTAATGTGCTTAAATATTCTATGCTAAATTGTGCATTTTATGCCAAATATCAATGTTTAAAAAGTTAATGTCTGGATGCTGAACGATTTGAAAAGAACAAATAGAGTTACATTTCTGCATGACGTTTTGTCAGTTGTTTTATTAATTCCATTGTTGTTGTCCATATTTCCAGGTTCCAAGCTACCTAAGGCAATTTTATAACTTGCGTATTCAAACCAAGGGCACCCCGACATCTCGAATTTATGCATGTATTCACAACAAAATATCGCGTTCTTTAGCTGTGAAGAAAACATCGTGACGAAGTCTGGACAGATAAAATTTCTTTGAAATAAAAAACAACAGTTTTGCTTGACATCGATTCTGCATGACAGTGGTACTTCCCCGGTCAAGCTGATTCGTACTGCAGTCGTACTTGCTTCGGCAGTACATTTACTAAATACTAAGCTACACCGTTGCTCTACCACGTATAAGCCTGATGTGGCAAAACAAGGCTTTGTTTACCATATTACAAACTAGGCAAGAAGGAAACGTGCTATCAGCTTTACATAATGTGTTTTATTTGTAGATCAAGACTAATATGGAATGCAATATTTATAGGTGTTAGAAGTTGACCAAGACTGTTTTTATTCGATGATCTTGTGGGAGGAAAGGGTAGTGGTTTATGTTAAACTAGCGACCCGCCCCGGCTTCGCACGGATGCAATGCTGATATTTAATGGATGTTATCATACATATAAACCTTCCTCTTCAATCACTCTATCTATTAAAAAAACTGCATTAAAATCCGTTGCGTAGTTTCAAAGATTTAAGCATATAAAGGGACATAGGGACAGAGAAAGCTACTTTGTTCTATACTATGTAGTGATACAAACATTTATAAACATATGTTTCTCTTCTGTCAAGGTATATAGAGACTTCTCGTACAGAACACTAAATAAAATGTTAGTATCTTATAACCACATTAAATGAACAACGTGATATATTATACGCCTGAATTTTCGAAAGGGTAACCTGAGGTATTATTAGGTTATAAGAAATATAGTTTATCCAAAATTATATAGGTGAGCCGTTTTTAGGCACATTATGAAACTTTGTGCTGTTACTAAAAACCTTTTAAAGAAAAATGTATATATTACACTACATTAATTTTATAATATGATACCCGTTAATTTCATTTTCCTGATGGTAAATTAACACAGGCAATTTACCAAAGGAGGAAAATGTAGGTGATGAATGTATAATAAATATGTATGTTTTATTTGATAAACTATCACCGAAAATTTTAAATATTATTTTCTTAATTATTTATCGATATCTATTAATAGATTTAGGGACGATTAATACGAAGTTATACTTCACTTAAACAATTCCCGAGACCTACCTATCTTTTTTCCGTACCAGGGAATCATAAAAGCCGGGTATTAGCAATTAATCGCCGATAGATGTAAACATTAGAACGTAGGGTCAAGGCAACTCGGCGAAGACAATTCGACGCCCGCTGTGACTCAGTATTGTGCGAGCGCACGAGTAAAAGGACGTTGCGTGAACTCGGTATGTTTTTTTTATTATTACCGCTATGTTTTGTATTTCGAATGTGTTAGTGGCCAGTTCTATTTTATTTTGTTGGATATAAATGATTTAATTTTGTGTTTCTTTTTTATGTTTTCGATTTATGTTGTGTTAAATTTTGGTTATTGATTTGTTGTGTTTGTTTTGATTTATTTTGTTTGGTTTTATGATGATGTTTGGAAATAATTTTTAGTAAAAAAATGCTTAAGTACTAATTTATTGTTTACCTATATTTAAAAAAAGATAAAGTTTACCGTTACATCAAATAGGTAATCTTAAAATTTTAAAATACTCAACAAAGATCAAGTAAGTATTTTATTAATTAATCGTTATTTTTACACAATTAAGAATCAGAACAATCTTTGAAGCTTTAAAATTACTACCCTTTACTGTGCTCTACTATCCATTGTGAGTGCTTGTCTACCAAAAAAGTGTTAAGAGATTGACCGGTTCCAACCAGACGGGCGTCAAAAATACTTTTTCGTACTTCTTTTGTTTACTCCATTCGACGTAGCGAGTGTGTGAAAATGGTCATTGTTCAAAATTTCCGTAATAAAATTAACACTTATCTAATTGGGCGCCAAACTCATTATATTAGCAATATAGTTATGTTGCTATTTAGCTTTAGCTCCATCATCAACTTGTTAAAATGACTAAACAAGGTTGGACGCCCAAACTAGATTTAAAAATATTGTTTAGTCTGAAGTGAAATATATAATACTCAAATCATCTAAATCAGTTAAGTAGTTTTTAACTTTATTTGTTACAAAAACAAAAACATTTTCTTCAAAAAAATAAGAATATATTACAGCCACAATGAGGAACACGGCAAACTAAAGCTAGCCTGTCGGAACTTTTAATTAGATTCTCTTAAGTACTTTGAATTTTAGGCACCTTTTAGTAGTTCGTGAGCCTACTTAACTTTCCTAATTTAAGATTATATAGTAAACTTGCAGTATTTCATACAAAGCTTATGGTATTTATGTTTCCCCGAGATATTTTCCTCCTACCAATTCGAAACGTATACGCTAATAAATAATTAGAACACACAATATGACAAAAAATACTAGATAAATTAATGCCATGAGGATAATGCGGATATAACAATAGTACCTATAATAACACTGGACAACAAAATTGACACTTTTCTATGATGATTGACTTTTATCACTTGATGTTTACTAATTTGACATCGCTGATTCTAGATATGACCTCAGTTTTTTTGTATCAGCTCTAGTTTACGAGTTATAGCTATCACAAAACAATTAAAGTATTGCCGTGTTAAATTGCTCATAAATTCAAACTTATTATTTTTTTAATATAATTTTACATGGCATAGTAAAGACGAGTTTGTGTGAATGATTCGAGTATTTTTTTTTCATTTGCAGAGAATATATGTACAAATAATGCACTTTGAATGTGACAAAGCTCATAATTGAGGCTTACAAAAGTTACTTTCGACACTCCCTGGAAATAAACAACAAGTCTTAGATACGGCAAAAGTATTGCAAAACATGTGTTGTGTCTCTAACTTTGAGGACAAATAGGAAAAGGAATAGATTCAACCGCTATCATGTAGAAAGAAGCCGTGAACCATCACGAAAACTGTAATTTTTGCTACGTAAACATAACTAGTATTAGCTGTAAAAATCGAGTTAAATGGGAATATCCATCCTTACGGTTCGCTTATAGACGTGTTTTGAGTCCTACTATATAACCTGAACCTCAGTCCGGTCCTTCTCTGGAGATATCTATGGATTTTGTGGCGAAAACTGACACTTTTAATTTAAAAAAGTTTCAAAAACTGAGTGCAGGGAAGATAAAAGTGGGTATTTAAATATTTAGCGGGTATTTTTGACGGGTCACTGATGAAATCGTTAATACACTAAGCTAATTTGATGAAGACTGCGACAGATAGTGAGAAAAACGCATGGAATGCGTTAGTTTTGTTAGTACAGATTTTTTTGTGAAATAAGAAAAGTTTGGACGTATCTTATGACGTCCAAAAAGTATTATGCCACTATTAAAGGCTCGGAAGTAATATGAGCATCGAGGTACACTATTTTCATAACCATCTAAGCTTATTTTTCTGTCAATTTTGGAAATCTAAGTGAAAAACAGAGCGAGCGACTTCACCAGGACCTCGATTCGTACGATTGAGGAACGCTATCAAGGCTCCTGGAACACATATATGATGGCTGGCTATTGTTGGAGCATTCAGAATAGCTCTTTGCCTTTAGTTTTAGAAAAAAAAGTAAAAAAAAAACAAGGTATTTTCGACTTCACCTGGAAAAAGAAGGATTATCCCCAAAATTTATAATGTTTTAATATGAAAACAAGCCATGTGTCATATTTTTTCAACTAGAGCTCATACAAACATTTCAATTACAGATTTGAAATTGTCGTTGAAAATTGGACCAATTTCATATATCATAACCCAATCATCAGAAATGCTGTTGTCCAGTGTAATCATTAGAATGTAAGGCACTTCGCATTTTTGTATTTACGCGTTTATTTATGGTGAAATGTTATGCAATTTATTGGTAAAAGTACTTTGAAAAATCCTAATTGCCTGGGATTTTTCACATGAAATTTACCAATCAGTCATATACATACATCTTCTTCTTCTTTTTACTTCATTCATATTCGCCCACTACTGAGCACGGTTTTCCTCTACCATTGAGAGGGTTTAGGCCATAGTCCACCACGCTGGCCTAGTGCGGGTTGGCGGACTACACACCTAAGAAATTCCTAAGAACTCTTAGGTGTGCAGGTTTCATCACGATGTTTTCCTTCACCGTTATAGCAAGTGATAATTCAATGTGAATACACACATAACTTCGAAAAGTTAGAGGTGTGTGCCTGGGGTTCGAACCCGCAACCGTCGAGATTCTCGACCGCGCGCCCAAACCTCGAGGCCATCACTCATACATACATATGAGTGCATAATTATGCTGCAACACTAAGATACAATTTTTGCGTCCTGGTTATCAGAAACTATTCGATCTCATAAACAGCCACACTGCAATACAAAAATATTTATGGCTCATACAAACATTTCTCTCGGCATAGGAATCGAACCCGGCATTTATTACTTCACAAGGATGTGTGCCCACCAATTAAAAATTTGTGGATATTAATTATTATCAAGTCTGACTTTTATTGCAAGCAGTCATGATACTGGTGAGAGTTCCCCCCTAATCTTGCCTAATGGTACAATGGTAATCTGATGAGAAATAGAAGCATACGTACATATGTAAATGGAGAGAATCGGGACCTCTAAGACATATCGCATCTTTGACAGTTATGAAACCTTTATGTCAACATAGTTGTACCGTATACGGCAGGGCTTCCCAAACTTATTTACACTATGACGCCCTATAGAATTGTTATTTTTCTTGCGACGCACACCCCCCCCCCCCCCCCCTCCCCAATCATCAAAACTACCTACTATACTGAACATATAATAAAAACAGCAGTAGTTAGCGTAATATGAGGCTATCAGAAAATTACGGACAGCGAATGTTTGCCGATCGCCTCGCGACGCACAGTTTGGGAAGCCCTGGGATACCGTATAATAGAGGAGGCCCATGCTCAGAAGTTGGGCGTATGTTTATAAGCTGATAATGATAATCAGTTACGTGTCATAATTAAAGGTCCATTTCAGGCTATTTTACATCCAGTAGTACTGTAAATGAGAACTAAATGTCTCGTGTAGTAGAAGGTATGTGTAGCCTTGACGCCAATAAATTTCTAACGTGATGATTTCTTGCAGCCATTTTTTATTTCTACAATTGCGTTACCAAAACGTATAAAAATCAAATGTTATTATTATTTACACGCAATGAAATACGAAATTTAATAGCTAAATTGTTTTCAGCACGACTGATTGAGAAATTTTGAATGACCAAAGTTGACAATAATTAAAATTCGAACGCTCATACGATATTGAAAAGTAGGTCAGTAAAATATTGTTGAAGCTTTTTATTTTTTTGTAGCTAGGGTTTCTTTTATTATTCCTTAGCTTCTCTCTTCTAAAATAAAAAGTACTGTATCTGATATCTTCTAAATAACTTATAATCGACTAAAAAAAATTAAGTATGAAAGTTCACACATTGGTAGCATAAAGGAATAACTATGTTTTAGCGTTGTTTCTGTGAGTATGCTTTCCAATTAGTTAACTTTTAACTCCAATGTTTTGGTACTTATTTCCTTCATCATAATCAACCAACAGACGTCCACTACAGAATATAGGCCTTCCCCAAAAGACTTTTTAGCGCTTTGTCAAATACATTACCTTATTATTTCTTTACGCCTTTACTTTTGTAATCATTTTTAGGAACTGGCAAACTGATGATGACTAAACTGTTTTAGGTTTACAACTCCTTCAGCATAAACCTTCACACTAGGCGTACCTACTCAGCATTATCACTAGGATCAAAAATGATATTCCGATATTTCTGTGTACCATTCCGCAAAATCCAGCAATCTGCCAAATTTAATCAAGGTCTCTCCAATCGTCACTGAGTTTTACGTATACTCAGTACTATCTATCTTATTTATGATTATAGTTGTATGACTGATAAGTTCAACTCATAATGAATCGCAAGTATTAGAGAGGAACGGTCGTTGAAGTATAAAACGAATAACAAATGCGAGTATATTGAGATCAAATGCAATGTAATACCAAACAATCCTTTCTTGTCGCCGCAACTCGTCCTTCACAACAGTGGGCGCCAAGTATTGGATTCCACGATATCTTATTCTAATCACACACGAGGAAAAGGCTATTTATATCAAATTAGCGTCTTCATTTTGCATTTAATTTGAGGGGTGAATAAATTTATTGGCCGCGATATCATTACGTCAGCAGATACAATATATTACACCTATGTACATATACTGACATGGAAAACTAAAGCAATGGTTATGGTGATTAGCATATTGTCAAAAATTCCTATTCCTTTCTAGAATTTTTTAGCGTCAACACATCGCCGCCATGTACATGAAAAAACCTTTGCTGTCTTAGTACTTTAATACATAATCTTATATACTTGCGTGTATAATAAATATTCCTTCTTTGCGCTAAATATCATTCACATCATTAATTCTACCCATTCACTTTAGCTTTAACATTTGATAAATCATCTTTTATCCATCCTCTCTAGTTCCTTACTATTTAAGTCACCACATTCTCATAGACTTATGAGAATGTGGTGACTTAAATACGTAAGACTTTACGTACAGATTATTAAGAAAATCCTAGCAATGAATAGTGTTTATAAACAGTTTCGGTGTAGGAAATAACCTCGTCGGCGGCGGGCGGCCTTCTACCGCCGCCGTGCAACAAGACGCACTTGGCGCTATAGGATCGAGTATAGTGAAAGATACCTACTATTTATATGATACTTGAGTAAAATGAAATTTATTCAAGAATAAATTGATTTATCGCCGTCCTTCTAAATATATTTATAAATTTTTATGTGTTCAAAAGTTATTAATATATTTTTGGTAACTTTTACACCCGTCCGAAGTAATTGGCTAGAGCAGCCTTTTGTTTTCTTTTTAATAGTTTAGTTTCTTCATATTATAATTTTGAAAATACAAAAAAAATATAAAAATGATAAATTAATAGTTTTAATGTGTATAACCACCTTCCTCAGGAAAATTAGGATATTTATGGTTAATTAGTTTTTGATAGTTAAATCTGGATGACAGTACTGAATATTGACAGAATTTTGTTATTTAATCGCATTAATGATAAAGCCGGCACAATTGTGTCAATGGGCGAGACAGCCAACCTACGTCGCGTATAAAATTCCTTTACCACATTCTTTAGTATTAACCCATTCAACATAATGAGAGAGCCCGTTTACCTAAGGCAGACGTAATCAACACTGGAATCAATGGATTCAGGCTTTACGCGTTCATAATTTTATTTATGGGTCGTTCGTAATTACATTTACCAAGTTAAACGTGGTTCTTAATACGTTGAACTTTGTGACCATAGTTTATGATGCGTATACACAGATTATGGCTAATCTAAATCTTCGTGATAAGCTGAGAAACTATGACACATAATAGTCCTGTGTAACTATGGCTTTAATTTTTAACTATCAGTAAGTAATAGCTAAGAAGCATGTGTGGAGTGAAATTGGTAGATAGAGTGAGGAATAGTGTGATAAGGGAAAAATGTGGATTGAAAGTAGATGTAGTGACCAAAATTGAAAAGGGGATGCTTAAATGGTTCGGCCACATTGAAAGGATGAATGGTTCCAGAGTTACGAAAGAGATTTACTGTGCGGGAATGAGTGGTGAAGTCGGTCGAGGACGGCCCAGATGTACCTATAAAGACCACATAGGTAATTTATCCAAAAAGGGTAATATAAAGAGTCCTCGAAACCGACGTGCATGCATGAAGAGGATAATGTCAGTGGAAGAAGCGAAAGAGGTGTGTTTGGACCGTGGCATTTGGCGCTCTAGAGTCTCTGCCTACCCTAACGGGAGACAGGCGTGAGTTTATGTATATGTATGTATGTATGTAGTAATAATCTATTCCGCCGTCTATTAATGGTCCGCCAACCCGCACTAGGCCAGCGTGGCGGACTATGGCCTAAACCCTCTCAATGGTAGAGGAGACCCGTGCTCAGCAGTGAGCGAATGTAGGTTGATGAAGAAGAAGAAGAATAATCTATTCAATGTTTTCTCTTCTACTTTCCATCCAAAGTTTGTTTGTAAGAGATTGCTTAGATAGATAAGACCGCCACTTTTTTTATTTTCCTACTACAGGTTATTTTCTCTGTTTATTTATTGAATTCAAGAAAGAATATATAAATAAAGATTAAAATTGAAGTTGGTAACAATAGCTAAGAATTCTAGTCACTAATTATTTGAGAATGAGTCGTTTTAATGAAGGTGCTACGGTCCGACACGGAAAACTATTTTATTCGGTAAATAAAATTGGCAGAGGCCCTATATTTAGATGAATATATACGTATAGGTATATTTATACCTCTCAATGGCCACTGTTTTCCATAAAGTGTAAAAACCGCCATTATGAGTCACACAAGTATTGTACTTTTTTAAGACGTTGGTTTTTTCCTATAATATTTTACTTTAAGTCCCTTAAGTGTAGATTGAAGAGATAAGATTATCCTGATAGGAGAGCATGCCCTATAGTCTCGATTATCAGTATGATAACAAAAGAACAACGAAATTTCTCCCGATAAATAATGTCTCTTGCTCCTCGTTGATCTATTTACGCAGAATTGTACTTTCATATGACGCGAGTCTAGTGTAGGTTGAAGCAGTTAAAAAAAACAAATAATTTTGTTCGTGAATGTACTTTTCTCTCAGGAAGGTTTCAATGATTATTATCCTATTCTATTCACTTTATCTTTCATTAGGGAAATTCCGCGTTCGACGATAACGCTTGACCCACGCAATAGATAAAATCCTACATTTTCCTACTAAATTTCATTAGTCATATGTATTTCAAATGTCCTGTTTATGTCACCATATTATATACTTAAAAAACACATAATTTGATGCATGTGTTTTTACATTTAGTAGATACCATAGTTTCCATTTTTTTTAAAGACGAGATTGTCAAACGTGAAGATATTTTTTTAAAGCTTTTTTAAATCTCATTATTAACATGACATGACGTGAATACAGCTGAACTTAACTAATATGGAAAATTTTCCCTATATTGCAAATATAACAAAATCATCAGAAGCCCATAAACATACAGGATGTACTCAGACCGTGATCGAAAACTAAGGGAGATAATAGCTACTATGATCACAAATTTACTGGTGTTAAAAAATACAGGGTGTATTTAGACCGTGATCGAAAACTGAGGCAGGTAATAGCGAAAGTGATTACAAACCCCCTGGCATTAAAGAAAATCCCGACAAACAATAAAATTTTCGAGGTTTTCCATACAAACCACATACTTTTAACACCAATGGTTGTATGGCAAATGTCAAAAATTTTATTTTTTGTCGCGATTTTTAATATCGCCACTGGGTTTGTGATCACCCTCGCTATTACCTGCCTCAGTTTTCGATCACGGTCTAAATACACCCTGTATATTAGCTGTCGGGATTTTTTTAACTCCAGTAAATTTGTGATCATCGTTTATTTCCGATCACCGTCTGATTACACTCTGTACACACGTCCTGAGCACAGGCCTCCCTACAGCTGAGACTATTACATCAAAATACAAATAACAAAATCGACACGAATTCAAACATGACATGAGCTCATTTCAAATTCAAACATCAAGGAAGTCGTTATGCAAAAATTCTCTGACGCCATTCATTATCGACCACTTCCTTAGGGCTGACTGGTTGGTTGAGAGCCCCAGTCTACGTTGTTTGTCCCGCTTGAAGCCGCCATAAAAATATTTATGCAAATATTCCAGTGTTTTTCTTCCATTGCTTTGTTTAAACAACCAGGAGCTTCCTTCCCTTGATAAACAGAATTCACAAGAGGGGCTTTGGAAGTTGTTTTTGGCGCTTAGTTAGGTGAGAATAATAATCAAAGAATGAATCCATTGTTTCTTTGTCTAGCTACCTATGAGTCTTATCTAAATATATTTAAATGCTTTTGTAAGTCAAATCTTTAGTTATGATATAAAATTTGTCCAGGTATTAGTCTAAGGTGTTAAAGGTCTGAATACTACTCCACTAAAATAGTTAAACAGTTCGATTTCCGGCAATCGAACCTGTGACCTAGAAATCAATGGCACCTACTTGTTCCACAAACATACGTGGCACCAGCAAAACTTAAGTTGACTCAATCTCAGTGCCCCCTATAGTGAAATCAAAGGAAAATGATGACTTAAAACTGTCAACGATAAATCTACATACACAGCTTGATATCTCAATCCAAACCCGAAGACAGTTTCCACCCATCGTTGATATTTGGCTCGACTAATCTATGACCTTATGTTCTTGCGAAATAATCCGGATCGATTGCGCTCGTGTAATGTCAAGGGGACGGCGTGATAGGATATATGTTGGCATTTTTGACTATTGTTCTCTGCTCTTGAATGTAACGTATTTGGGTTGGAGTCACACGAAAAAATTATAAAATCGTCATTCGCTTATTAACCTGACTTATTTGTGATGAAGGGAAAAGAAGAGATAAGATTAAACATGCTAAATTTTACTAATATAATTTAATTGTATATTTTTATGTTGTATGGTAATAGTATGTATAACTAAGGTAAGTTATAATTTAGTTAATTTTCATTGTCTAGCAATCTAGTGCTTGGTACTAGAGATTGATTTTTAGGAATGCAATTCACAATATACATTGACAGTGTTGTATAATAAGCAGGACAACCCTGAAACTAACTTCATCATCATCACCAGCCTAAATACGTCCCACAGCTAGACCCGGGTCTCGTCTAGAACTAAGAGAAAAATAAATTGCCAGTAACATTTAGATATACACAAGATGACCTAATACCAAATTTAGAAAAAAAAACCGTCTGGTCTAGACCGCCAATACCAGTGAAATGAACACCGTTAGTAAAACAAAATAATTGCGGTCACGAAACATGAAGTTTGTACCGTATCGCGTGAAATTATAATACAGATACACTAATTAGTAATGAGTGTTAGCCAACACGCAACGTTTTCTCCGTTAGACGGTTATATTGGTAACCTTTAAGACGTGAAAAGTAAAAGTATAAGCCATTGAGATAATATTGAGAAACAGTTGAATGCATCAACATTTGACGGAAAACACGAGGAAGACGTAACTCTACATAAAAAATAATTGAACGACAAAACTTCAGATTACAAAACTATTTGGAAACCGTCTTGGCACATTGATTTGGTAAATTTAATTGATTTTTGCTTCGCGGTGACTAGGTCGATTGTAATAGTTAAAAATTTACTTTTATCTTGTTTCGGTGAAAATATTTTGGGTTACATGTTGTGACATAGATCAATTATGAAAATCGAGTAAATGTATCTTTTGGCTTTAAAATAAGTTTACAAATCTGATTAACAAGGTTTTATATTAGACGCGTTTCATTGGGGAAGTTTCGTTTCGTTTCCCTGTATGTTTTTATTATTACATTTTTTTTAACTAGGGGAAGAGCCTAAAATTATGTTGCGTCGCTAATTAATGAACAAATGAATTATAGCTAAATCCTACAACCAAAATGTCGTGGAAGATTTAAATCGGATAGATGACTGTCAATCCATCAACGTGTACTTTTGTAGGTACTGAAGTCCGAAACCTTGTATATTTTTACTGCTTTTAGATCTTAAATTTTGGCAGAGCAATCAAGATGTTTAACATTATAAAATTCATGACTTTTAAATGACAATTACTTAGGAAATAAGAAACAATATTTATAAGGTTAACACAAAAAGTATTCAAATTACATGTTTCTATAAAAATGAATATTACAACTTTAGACAGCATCACAGATATTTACGTACGTTCTAAAAATTCAAGGAAATGGAAACGGTAAACACACAATAACCCACTAAACACTTGTAGACTAGAATTCCAGTGTAAAGAATGCATTACCGAAACTTCACAGTTGTATTAGAAAAATAAATAGTTGACAATCGGCGTGAATCATAGGTCGTTGACGTTTAGTGTTTCATGCAATGCCATTCAAATTGGCTTAACGGGGTTTATTCACTTCAATCCGTTATGTGGAAAACATAGTTTTTTGCACAGAAATTTAATGTTGCTTCTTTTTATTTGTATGTAATATGTTAATTAAGAGATAAGTGGTATAAAAACGAATTTAAGACTCTGAAGACTTTGTTTAAAATGTAAAAAACAGTGAGCTTGAAAATATACGATTTGAAAAGGTAATAATACCATGACCAGAATTATACTTTTCTAAATTCTCCACATATACTAATTTTAATATAAAATTTTGATATAGTAAACTAAGAAAGATAAACCTTGTCGTATTTTCAAGATTTATAAATGAACGTTGTCTTAAAAAAAACTTTAAAATAACCTATTCCATAAATTACTTAAAATTTCCGTTTTTGGTGTCATACCTTGGTCGGCTTATTTGGAAAAGTCAAGGACAAGCGCAACTGAGACATACACAGTAAATCTTTGTTTCAACTGTGTTGCGACCTCATATCTGATACCTAAGGTCATTCCATTGTGAGTGTCCAAGCAAAATCTCACAAAACACCTAATTGTGTTCGTGCAAACGTATGAATAGCGAATGATTGATATAAATTGAATTTGATAGAAATTACCAATTCGTGACGCCCGCTTCGTATTGTCCGATTCGAATAATGCGTTTTAGATTTCGAGTTTCAGCGTGATGTAATGTATAGGTGCCGAAGAAAAGATCGTGGTAATTATATTTGCTAATATCTATTCAATTATGTTGCTTGGATCGTGGTTATTAAAGAGGATTTAATTTGGTCACCATATCGTATGTGACAAAAATATTACCCTCCAAGCCAAGCTTAATTCTAATAAAATCCATTTAGCGTTTTAAACTATACTACTGGAAAAAATTAAAGGATAAAAAAATAAATCCGAATTTTTGGGCGATTTTCAACAGCCCGCAACTTCGAGAAAAATGGTCGTATAGGAAATTTAAAAAAAGGAAATTATAGCTTCAAGTATCTAGTTTTTGAATTAAGACAATACAATTTTGTAGCATCAGCGGTTTTGGAGTGATCTTAGGAAAACCAGCAACAAACAAATCTTGAAAAATTTTTGGTTTCTTTTTTTTATATACGGTCGTGGAAAATAATGTTCTTGCTTAATGACTATAAAGATCGGATACTTTGCTTATTTAGCTTGAATTTCTTTTATTTAACACCTCGATGCGTTTAGTGCTCGTCGAGATATCAGTCTTCAAATGGAAAAGGATCCTTCTGTCTTTAATTATCGATATCTCAGCAACCAATAATTACACACCAAGTTAAAGGAGCGTTTCAAGAACTGGAATACATATCCTTTAACCACCAGCAATTGCTTTTTCGAAAAACCAAGAATTGTTTTGTCACATGAATTTGAAAATGCAACAAAAAATGGGCTTTGGGTGGCTTTTTGGAAAATCAAGCGCTGGATCGAAAATATTGTGAAAACCAATAATGTTAAGTGTGCGTTTTACAGTTCAATATGTACACAAAAATCCTACAAAGTACCAAATTAATCCATTCAGCCGTTTTTTTGTTTCACTCGATCAAAATTTAAAAAAAATTAAAAGATCATGTTTTTGTTCTGCAAAGCTCATAATTTAAGAAATGAAAAATGTTTATTTTTTAAAGCTTTTTCCACGTTTCTGTTGAACGAATTTGTTGTTCTGGGTCTACTTGAGGAAATTTAAGAAACCAAAGCCCAATCAATTCAATATTTTGTCAACGCGAATTTGTTGTTCAATAATTCCCTAATCGCAAACAATAGCAACAACGAGCAATATTGGCGTTAGTTACTTGAATTTCCTCAAGTTGCCCCAGAACAACAAATTCGTTCAACAGAAACGTGGAAAAAGCTTTAAAAAATAAACATTTTTAATTTCTAAAATTATGAGCTTTACAGAGCAAAAACGTGATCCTTTAATTTTTTCAAAAATTTGATCGAGCGAAACAAAAGAACGGCTGAATGGATTAATTTGGCTCTTTGTAGAGTTTTTGTGGACATATTGAACTGTAAAACGCACACTTAACATTATTGGTTTTCACAATACTTTCGATCCAGCGCTTGATTTTCCAAAAAGCCACCCAAAGCCCATTTTTTGTTGCATTTTCAAATTCATGTGACAAAAACAATTCTTGGTTTTTCAAAAAAGCAATTGCTGGTGGTTAAAGGATATGTATTCAAGTTCTTGAAACGCTCCTTTAACTTGGTGTGTAATTATTGGTTGCTGAGATATCGATAATTAAAGACAATAGGATCCTTTTCCATTTGAAGACTGATATCTCGACGAGAAGTAAACGCATCGAGGTGTTAAATAAAATAAATTCAAACTAAATAAGCAAAGTATCCGATCTTTATAGTCATTAAGCAAGAATATTATTTTCCACGCCCGTATATAAAAAAAAAGAAACCAAAAATTTTTCAAGATTTTTTTGTTGCTGGTTTTCCTAAGATCACTCCAAAACCGCTGATGCTACAAAATTGTATTGTCTTAATTCAAAAACTAGATACTTGAAGCTATAATTTCCTTTTTTTAAATTTCCTATACGACCATTTTTCTCGAAGTTGCGGGCTGTTGAAAATCGCCCAAAAATTTGGATTTATTTTTTGATCCTTTAATTTTTTTCAGTAGTGTATTATCAATTATATTCATTCTCTTGTCATCTTTTTTTAGATATTTCAACATACATTACACGTTTCATTATATACAATATCAACATTATAAACTACAATATAAAAAACTTAGTCATAACAGGACGCGAATTATCTTATAGACAGGATATAAGTTACATCACCCAATATTAAAAAACTTGGCTCAACCACATGAGATGACTCCGCTGATAAGCTTCTAACAAACAACAACTACAACTCTGTTATCAGCTATAACTTTTATAGCTTAGTCTTGCAGTTTAGATACCGATTAAGGCGCTTAGACCAGGGCAGTAGGTTAATCTCCTATTGCAAGACTATCCCTGAGATGTCCAACTGTCTAATCGGGATTAGCATTTTAAACAACGAGAAAAACTTTGAATAACAACACTGTGAACATCGTTTTGTTTAAATTAGATTAAGTTTTTAGTATGATATCGCTAATCCAGTGTTGGAAGGCCAATCAATATTTACACTCGTAGTTCATTCAAGTTACGAATGCATCATTTTTATGCTTTTCAAAAACTCCGCTAATAACTGAATTGATTAATGGTTATAATTGTTTTATAATAAACATTAGTTAATATATCTAGAATATAAACCATAAGCACATATACAATTTCTACGATACAATGTAGGTTTTGAACAATTATTTAGATAAATAAAAGGGTTTATAACTTTTAATATGCTGTGATTTACTACTCTAAACTCAGTAGTAACCTAAATTAACAATACCTTTGAAAACTTTGTTAAAATTCTTTGCTGAATTGGCAGTTTAAACATATAATCCAGACACACTATTTTTCGTCCGATACAGTTTTATGATAGAGAAACTGCTGTTTAAAAGAGAGTTCACGCGAAAATGAAAGCAGAGTAACTGGAAAAATGTAAATTTCGAGTATTTAAATTACTTTGAACGAAATGCAGCTATTTCTTCTTATTTATACAATATACATTTCTATTTATGTCATATTTCCTATTCTTAAATAATTTTTAGCCGTGAATAGAAAGAAAAAAAATTACCAAATTTAATTTGTACCTCAAAGATCTCAAATAACACAGAGACAAATGACTGTAATCCGCAAATATCTGTTTTGAATCTGGGTGTTCGTGATACCGAAAAGTACCTACCTCATAGTTTCCGATACCCACGACACAAAAGTAGTATCATAGGGTAATTTCGGAACTATGTTTATGACTGTTTTTGTTGAGAATGTTTATTTTTTTATACATATCTATTAACTATGAGACTAGAATACATCATCACTAATCTAAGCGCAGTTGACGCGACTAGATCTATATATGTCTTGTCTAGATGTGACTTGTGTACTAGTGTTCATGAATTTGCGCTAAACGTAACTCCTTAATTATTTGTGAAATCCCGAGTCCGGACCCGAGCTAGAAAAAATATTATATGGTTTTTCTATAAAAAAATAATTTCAGTGGCAATACGGAGTCATGAAATGTGCTTTAATTACAAGAGACCTTAAAATCATATTTCCATTTCATATCTTGTAGTATAAGTATCAATGCTAAAATTTATTTAAATTTCTAGGTAAATAAACTTAGGCAGATTTATCTTGATAAAATAATCCAGCTATGTGTTATACATTACAAGATTGTCCTAAATAATAAAACGTATATGCGGGTCCTATATTTGGTAGGCAGAAGGAAATCCAACTTGTAAATCAGTTCTTACAATGAAAACTACGTACACACTACTTTGAATAACATATTAACAGGTTTTAAATGTGACGCACTCAAACACCAAGAAAAGTGACGAATAATGAACTTAAGTTACGACATATTTTTAGATATTACTTTTTTGCATTAAAATTATTAATCCGCCGCAATGAAAATAGAAATCTAATACATTTAATTTTCTAACACGCAGTTTTAAATCGCTTTTACGCCTGTATCGTGCAATAGATTACTAGTATTTTTTTTGTTTCCTCGTAACATAAGCATGTGTATAATGATATTTTGTTGAACACTGCAATAATTTACTACATTAATTAAAATCTGAGCGTCCAGTTGGTTAAACACAATCTTGCGAAACGAGAGGCCGGTTCGATACCCACGCTGAGATAAATGTTTGTGTGATCGGCAAACACATTTTGTTTCGAGTCTGGGTGTTTCTAATGCCAAAAAGTCTCTCGTAGTTTCTGATACTCACGACACTATATCGTATCTTAGTGTTAGGTCAGAAATATATATGTGTCTGTTGGGTGTATTTATTTTGGACTCATTATAAGCTACGGTCCCATAGCATCACTGAACATGATATCAAGCAGTAGCTAGGTATCACTCAGGATTAATTCTATGTTATAAAAATACGAGATCTCACCATGAGCTCAGAACAATGTACATAACCATTGCGTGTATTCTTCTAAGGTCTTCTCCCATCAGTTTCAGGATGTCCCCGGCAGCGTCGTTTGCCGAACGATGGGCCAAAGACAACCTAACCCGAGAGCCGACACAAGAGGAGCTGACGATACTAGGCCTCTTCCCAATCACCTGCGATGGAGACGAGACCGAGGCCTCTAAGAGGGCGAGGAGGTACTACAAGGCCCGAGGACCAGGCGGCTTGACCGAGCTGTGGCATAAACGACATCCTGATGACGAGGAGATACTTTCTAGTTGTCAAGATGTGTACGTATTGTTTATTTTAATTGATCCACAATTATGTGAATATTAACTATTAATTCATATTTAACCAAAACCAAAATTTAAACTAACATAGATTTTTTAGTACTTAAACAAAATCTACCAACAATTACGAAATTTGCCTAGGAATCCCGACAGAAATAAAAATTGCTATTGATTCTCTGCTACTCATGTTGATACCGACCTGAATCGACTAAAGGTTTTGTTAAATTTATACTCCTGTGTGTAACTACATTTACTTTTCTGTTTTATATGGTCAATAGAATCTTTGCAAAGACGATTTCATTTATGTTCTAATTTCAAATCTTCAAAGCACTCACAGTACATTTTCTTCTAATTCCAGATACATCATACCATTGAGAGCTCGAACTGTTGGCGGAAGGAGAATGACATTAGTTCGACTCCCAGCACCCACAGCTATGGATAGACCGATATCAGCCAAAGCCCTACTAGCACGATGGCTCATGATACTAGATATAAGGTAAGGAAATATTCAGTGACATTTGAATGCTGAGAATTATTATATATCAGTCAAGTAGAACCGATTGCTGGATATAGACCGTTTCTAAAGAGAGGGATTAAGCCGTAGTCATTAACGTTGGCCTGGTGCGGGTTGGCAAAAATATGAACTGGATACGTCAAGATTTTTTTCATTACCTTAAAATTTTAAATAAACATGATTTTTAAATAAAATCTAATGCACACCAGCCGCCAAGGGTTTGAAACCCAAGTAATGGAGAGCTCCCCAAATCCAAACAATGATAGATAGAAAAACAAAGAAAAGCTAGCCCTGGTTGCTTGCATTATTCTGACCAGCAGAATCTCTTTGTAACACTAACCTTTATGGTACATGAAGTCCTTGCCAAGCCTTGGCACGTCAATAAAATCATAGGCATAGTGTTATGTTCCCTGTCACGAATATTTCTATTGTACTAGTTAATTAAAAATCGTGCATATCATTTTCCAGGCTTCGAGAAGACCCCACACCTGGTGATGAAGTGGTATTCATAGACGTAGCGGATCTTCAACCAGCGCATATCAAGAATCACTTCAGAGGCACCTATTGGAAGGATTTCGTTTGGTGTATGAAGGTACATCCTTTCTTTGATATCCTCATCTATAATTTTGCCTATAATCATCTAGCTTTTGCTAGAACTTTGTTGCTTTTCTATATCAGAATAGCAAACCCGATTGAGCGTCGTTAATTACAAAAATTGCTTAATATCCTAAAAAAGTAAAAGTGGAAATCATGACGGTAGCTTATCAAATATGTCCATCCTAAAAATAATAAATGTGTAACGCCTACATCTGTCTTTCTGATACGCCTTCACCCTTATACCAATGGAGTGCTGTTTTTTGTATGGAGAAATGTAGGACATTGGATACTTAACTTTCTTGAAAATGCGCCCCCGCGTAGACAACCTTTAAATACAGTTTTATTAAATACTAGCTTTTGCCCGCGACTCCGTCCGGGTTGACTCTAGGGTTAAGTGCAGAGAGATTTTTGCATTTATAACATGTTTATCCCACGGGATTACATTTTCCAGGATAAAATTATCCCATGTTAATTCTGTGAGCCCTACCTACCTCTATACCAAAAATCATTCAAATCGATTTGGTAGATCCAGAAATACCCATTCCCACGGGAATACTACATTTTCCGGGATAAAAAGTATCCTATGTGTTATTCTGATGTATAAGCTATATTGTGGTAAAGTTTCATTCAAATCCATTCTGTAGTTTTTACGTGAAAGAGTAACAAACATACATCCATACTTACAAACTTTCGTCTTTATAATAATAGTAGGATGTAACAAGATTTTTAAGATTGTTAAATGAATAAATTAATAAGCAAATGATAAAATAGTAATTAAATAGTAATTAAGTAGTATTTTTTTTTTTCTTTGTCTTCTTCTATACACTTTATTCTACCCTATTTATTTTTTCCTTTCTTACTATCCATCCTAAGGTTGCCTTTAAAATATTGCCTAGAGCGTTAGGGCCGCCTCTTGTTTTATTCCTTATTAGTTAAGTTTTTTTTTGTTATTTAGTGTATATACAAGGAAGTTTTAAATAAATAAATAATGACCTATTTTCTCCATATTTCAGACAGCATACCCGCACAGATTTACAGAAGTCCACGTGATTAATACTCAGAGATTGAAGACCATTTCGCTCCTCCTCCTACATATCGGCCTATATCCCTGGAGGCGCAAAGTGGTGAAAATCCATACAAATGCTGAGGAAATAAACCAAGCTATGGGAGAAGACTACTTTCCAGTTGAAGGTCTGCCTTACGAATATGGAGGCAGAGCTGGAGCTATGAAAGATCTCAACGGTTTGTATTACTGCTTTGGTACATTATTCTTCATAGCGCTGTTGGATATTTTTGAAGCCAGAGAGGTTCATCTACGTAATGTGAGATGTTTATGTGAAACACGATTATTCACTTCGGGCCTGGATGTATGTGAACAAAACACACACAGGCAAATCTAGAATTGTTATTTAATCTGTAGTAAAAAAACTCATAACTACAAACCATAGATGTAAAAAGAGAACGATGTATAAAAAACATGAAACAACCAGGCGAAACAATTACAATAGTCTATTCGTAATCAAGTATACACGATTAGATATAGGTCTTCACGGGAAAGCAAAATACTTGCGACAAATATTCCACGAATCCAAAACAACAGTTTGATCTCTGGAACAAAGCAAACTTTTTTGCCTAACGTATATTACTGATAATTATTATTACCTTAATAAAAAGTTATTAATAATAGCACCTGCGTCCCTTTTACAGACGAATGGACAAAAAAACTTCTATCCAGCTCAAAATGGCTACAGTCAGAAGAGCGAAAATTCTACGACACAGACCTCCGCCCGGAGACCCGATCTCGGAAGAACAAGAACGCAATGCGGACCCTTCGAAGCAACATTGGCTCTTATGACATGATCACTAGGGCTCATTCTTGCAGATCACTCCACACTCGTGACGACCTCGATGAAGGGCTGTACGGTGCCTACAGGACTCTAAAAGTGAAACCCGATAAGTTTTATGTGTGATCTTTGTTATTTATAAACCTGAACCATATTTTTTTAAACTGGTATGAAAATACTGACCAACGTATCAATGTAGAAATGAAAACACAGTCAAAAAGTTATTTCAAAATAGTTCACGCACAATATGGGGCTGAAATTCCTAATGGATCAGTTTAAATTCGTGAAGAAATCCTAAATTATTGTAAGAAACATAGTTTGTGAATTAAATCTTGTGCTAAACGTAGCAGTTACCCTTGAACTTGTCAATTGTACAATAAACGTTAGAAATTTAGGACCAAAACATTTTGCATAAGGCAAATAAAATTCTCTCAAAAGAACATGAAATCTTCTAAAAGAAAAAGCTCATTTAGAGTCAGTATCAGCAGCAATATAAAATTGTATGACGTCATTTCTACGTCTTAAGGATCTTTCATAATATTTTGTCTTCAAAATTAGTAAAGCTATGAATTAGTATGCAATGTATGATACTCAATACAACCAATACTGTAGAAACCTGACATTCCTATTGTACTCTAGTTTTGTTAAGTTGTATACATAAATATTGTAATTATATGCTTTTATTATAACTACTTTTTTCTGATTTAAATTCCTCACTAATATAGAAACACCTAAAAAAATTATCATCCTGAAATTACAATTTTATTTACCGTGATGGTAAAAATAGCAAGACTGCCATTTAAAGAACTAAAAAACATAACGACGTTTACTTAAACCCAATTGCTTTCACAAGGTTTCAATGCCAGCAATAATATATATGAGGAATAATAAGGATATAAGGAGCCATCGCAAGGAAATCATCATAAGTAGCTTCTGCAAACTTTTTTGCACATTTGTAGTCTACTAAACATAACATCAGGCTAGTGCCTGAAGTAGTCTAATTTAGTGAAATAACCGGACCCAATGAAATGAAACGGATGGATGAGAGCTGTTCAAGACCGGGATGGTTGGCGCTTTCTTGTGGCGGCTTACGTTTAGCAGCCGACGGTAATAGACTGAGCATATGTATGATTATTCCCAATAATAATAACACACTAAAAAGGGAGTCGAAACATCGCAATTAAACCTCAGAATACTCCACAATAATTTACTTATAAATAATACCTATTTTGCTTATAATAGGTATTATTTAGTCCATAGGTGAAAAAAGCTCCTCGGATTTAAATAGACTAATAAATACATTTATATTTGTGCTATTGTTGTGTCGCAGCACTCTGATCTATTTATATTACTAGCGTCATTAGGTTAAACTCACAAAAACCCCAACCGTCACACACTTTTTGTATACATCGACAATTATGTTTTTACATACAACGTCTGTTCAGTTTTTGTCACATCACAAGTATTGTGGCTACAAAAATGTTTCAATTCGCTTCGTAAATTACAATAACGGAATTTCGACTAACCAACACCGTGAAAATAGCACGTAGATTTATTTTGTAGTAGTTTAAACCGTTTTTTACAACAAATTAGGTTATTGCCAGATGACATAAAATAAGGTATCTATCTAGGCTATTTGGTATTTAAGATAGATATTACTGAATCGAGGTAAATGACTCTTTGTATTAACACATAGTCCATTTTTTTATATAAAATGATTTCAAGCGTTTCAACCAGTTCTGTACAACACACGCCCAAAAAAATTTTTTAAAGCGTTCTAAGATATTCACATTTCCTAAAGAGAAGCACGAAATTCAAGACTATGCTAGGACGCGGATATGCCCAGCGGCTACTGTTAAAATCTTTAAATATAACCATGGCGTTAGTGATAAAAAGCAAAAAGGAAGCACTTCTTCAGCCAATTGCAAAAAAAACCAACAGTAGCGAAGAAGATGTACGTTGAGTGCAGAATATAATGTAAATCGTGTGGATGAAAGCACAGCTTCGTGCTCCGGTGAAAGGAGACCGCTCGACGCCAGAGCGTTTCGTGACTTAAATATACTTTACAGCTTAAGGCCGGTGCACACAGATCTTCGGGATATGTTTGAAGCAAAACTATTTGATAAATGAAAAATTTACTCGAATATATATAATTTTAGTGAAAAAAATATGACTCATTAAATCACATTACTATCTCTATGTGAAAAAGTCATGACCCTTTAATTTTCTTTTGTGGATGTCAGAAACTACGAGAGACTTTTCGCTTTCAAAGACACCCTGACCCGAAACAAATACTGACTCGGTGCGGGGGTCAAGCCCACGGCCTCTCGTTTTGCAAGCTGGTATATGAGCTAACTGCGCCACGAGGCTATCGAATCAATGACGAAATTTATGATTGGTTTTCTTACCAATATCAAATGAAGACATTCGTCCGAAGTAACACGGTTCTTCTCTACGATTAAGATGTTTTTTTCTTCAGCACACTAAGTTAACTCAAGAAAGATTAAATAAATAAATATATAAATACATCCGACCAGCCGACCAGCTGCTAGATGGGTGGACGATTTGGTTAGGGTAGCTGGAAGATCATGGATACGACTGGCCCAGGACAGAGATGAATGGCATGCAACAAGAGAGGCCTATGCCCAGCAGTGGGTCGAAAAAGGGCTGTAAATGATGATGATGATGATGATAAATACATCCAACATTCACATACATAGTCCTCACCCCACACTAAGATACGAGTCTTGTGTCGTGGGTATCAGAAACTACGAGAGACTTTTCGGTCTCACAAACACCCAGAACCGAAACAAATATTTGTGGATCACACAAACATTTGTCTCGGTGCGGGGATCAAACCCGCGGCCGCTCGTTTCGCAAGCTGGTGTCTAGCCAACTGCCCCACGGGGCTGTCATTAGAAGACCTGAAGGCTGGGGATTCGAAGACCCTATTTAACGTGCATCTTTATCATCAGCCCATCTACGTCACACTACTGGGCCTCGACTGCAACTGAACCCAACTGGGCCTTACCTTGTCCAGCACGCTAGACATTCGATCTTACATAGCTAAAATAATTAAATTATCACGCATTTAATTTGATTATGTCATCTTTGCGATATTTTATAGCATTTGTTCCAGAGTATCACAGCTTTACGGTGCATTCAAAGATCTAAATCCAATACATAAAAATCCATTCAGTCTAAGGAGGTTCAGCTTAGCACGTTTCAATAGTAAAACGGTTTTTCAAGTATTCAATTTTAGTGAAAAGAGTATTTAAATGGAAGAATAAAAAACCCGTACAGTTCACTTATGTAATTGATTTCATATTATTTTATGATCTGTGTTAGCTCCAAGGTCCACACTACTTACTACTGCCGCTCTGGCTATTACAAAAGACCCGATTATGTGTTCGTATAAGTATGAGGCGTGCTATCTACAAGATTAAGTTTGATTCCCGAGACGGACAAAGCGCTACTGAAAAGATTTAGTCATATGCTCAGAATCAAGATGAGCCTCTTGGAAATAGAATCGACTTTGATTGCGTGGGACTCAGATGTCAAAACTTAATATCGGAAACAAGCATGGGAGTTTGTATGTAACACTCTTTTTGCTAACTACCTACACTTTTAAATGACAATAACGTTAATTATTGCCCCAAAAAATTGTATTTATTTACTTACAACTTACATTATATGTATGTTGAATTCAGCGTGACTCTACCTTTTACAAAACTAATTTACCGGCCATTAAGAGAAAGGCGAGTGATATTTCAAATTATAAATTTCAAGCGTTCATACTATGCGAGAAACTTGATAATGTTTACTAATTACCATTCTGTTAATTCACCCTAATTAGTAACAATTCGAGGATTTCCACTCGTGTTTAATTAAACCACTCGCTTTCAGAATTAAATAATTGATAGAAATATTTTTTCGTTTCTCTTTTGTTTTCGAGTGTTTTTTTTTTACAATCGACGTTAATAAACTGCGTTTATTTTTATTGTATGTTCGAATAACACAATTTATTGTACGTCTGATGTGTGGAAATGAACATCCTTAGCAAATATGAGTAGTTACACTTTATGCTTTCGGAAAATTCTAGATTTTAATGAGGGTCTTAAAGATGAAAAGATTTGGCCACTATTTGTGGTGAAATAAAAACTTCAATTTTTTTGTTTACCAATTTATACGTTTTTGAGGACGACGTTTAAAGTAAAGACTGTTTGCTTTTACTTCGTAGTGTTTGCTTACTTTTAAACTTTTTTTGTAAAAAATTCTCGTATGTAGTATGAAAATTTCTTAAGGAATTTCAAAGTAAAGCTTTTAAAGTTATCTCAGATCCATTAAGTATGACATGCTTAGGTTTCCTTACTCTTATCCACATTTTTATTTTTCTTTATGAAAAATTTCAGTCACATCCCGGAGAATGAAAACGTCCCTCTTTAATTAGTGATGATTCACCCGCTTACCTAAGATTCAATTAGGAAAAGATAATTATCCTTATCCTGCCTTTTCCACCTTCGTTTTTGCTCTTGAGGGAAAGTCTAATTATAACTTTACTTCCTTGGGCAAAGGCGGCGGAAAACGCATGCTAGGGTCATCAACATTCCAGCCGTAACGATGTTACCTTCGCAGATGTTAGTGCAGGGCTGGATCCCTAAGCGCTGTCCTCGAATCGCGCCTAACAACTCCAAGGGTCGCCTTTAACGACAGGTCGGGGACACCGTGGTGAGCCTGTGCTCTCCGCTCCCTTGCTACATTTTCAACCTACCCCATCAGGAAGACACACGAGTGAACACAGGCTATCACTATCATCAAGGTATTTATTCAATTGTTTTTTTTTATTCTTTGAAATGCTAAGCGATAAAAATCCTCTGAAAACCTTAATGTTTTCATCGTCAGTCCGTGCTAAATATACTTGGACAATAAGCGTGAACGGCACACGTCTCGACTTTCTAATGCGCACGTAACTTTGCATCGTTAAAAATATTCGCAACGTTGATTTGGGAGTCGGCTGCGTGACAAATTCTGTCATGCGTTGTCGTTTTGTTCGAGAATTAACGAATCATTTTTTTGTCGCTGCGTTCAACAGGCAAACTCTGGGAGTTTTTACTGTCAGGGTTCTCAAACAGTCTATTGGAATTCCAAAAATGGCGCCAAACCATTTTTCTAGTAAATGGTGTTGAAAAACGGCTATCAATCATTTCTATAAAAAAAAAAACAGGAATAAACTCGCCTCTGATCAATGAATCTGATACAAGCCTGGCGAAATGTAGATGCAGAAATGCACCCTACCTACCCAATCGGTATATAGACGTGGGATTATTTACTCGTATGTAATGTATCTTTCACAAAAAATCACCGAGACTTCATCAGACTTACATATTATATAATTTCACAATATTAAATCAGCGCGCAGAGTCATACATATCAACAACAGTAATTAAGTTTATCGCGCCAAAAGTTCTATTGCAATTTACCCTTTAAGACAAAGTAGTAAGGGCTATAGTTCCTTAAACATAATAGGCCCTAAACTGGTGAACATCAGACTACAATACATCGGTAAATGTGCGCACGCAACGCTTCACGCACTAGTAAAGGCTTGTAGGTTGACTTCGATTTGAAGAAAACTTGAGATTTGGGAAAAAATATTTTATGTTTAGAATATGTCACTTCGTAATTTATTGATTTTTATCAATACTAATATTATAAAGCTGAAGAGTTTGTTTGAACGCTAGGATCTCAGAAACTACTGGTCCGATTTGAAAAATTATTTCACTGTTAGATAGCACATTTATCGAGGCAGGCTAAAGGTTATATAACATCACCTTACGACCAATAGGAGCGGAGCAGCAATAAAGAATGTTTCAAAATCGGGGACATTTTTTCCTTTTTGTGAGCTTCCGCTGTGTGCGCTGCTGAATCGGTTAAAGTTTCGCTTAAATAATTTATGAAAGAATTGTTTCTCTTTAAATGTTCTAAAAAAAAGTCCACGACAGCACATGTCTATTCTTTAAGGTTGGCTCGCTATAACGTTTTTTATCCTAACCAAATTTATTTTAAAATAAAGTTTTATGTGTGAAGGTGTTTTTGTAAATAGGATATTAATCCTTATCCAAATAAATACGTTATTCATTACAAGTGTATAATATTAAATAAAATTGCCCTGTACATAATTTGAGTCACATAATTTCTTTACATAAATTCACTGAGTAATATGGCAGTTTTAAAATATTGATCAAGCGCGCAATAATGATGCGTAAGGCGCCGATCGGCGCGTTACGGTTTCACGTTTAAACAATTTGACCGATTTTATTTATTTATTTATTTATTTAAATCTTTATTGTACACATAAAAAGTAAAGTAAAATGACATACATTAAACAAAACACATAAGTACAAAAGGCGGCCTTATCGCCAGAGGCGATCTCTCCCAGGCAACCGGGGATGGACATGTAGAAACAGAAATAGAAGGTAGTTATAAGTGTACAAAATAGATAACCAGAAAAAATATATTTTCATTAATAAATAAACATACATACTTACATACATACATACATACATAAATACATACATAAATACATATATACATACATACATACATACATACATACATACATGCATACATACATACATACAAACATATATACATAGACAATTCTTAATTTAATGTGACAAGTAATGATCTTTCAACATCTTTTTAAAAATAGGCAGTGACTTAGCCAGTCTAATGGACAGTGGAAGCGAATTCCACAATCTAGCCGCTTTGACGGTGAAGGAGCTGTCCATGAAACTGGAAGTGTGGACTGGTGTTTTAAGTTTCAAGTTATCTGATGACCTCAAGAACCTTGAATGAGAGTCATGTAGGAAACGAAAACGAGATTTGAGATAGGGAGGAGTAAGAGGATTAAAGAGAATGTTATATAGGAGAGAAAGAACGTGAGTATTCCGGCGAAGTCGAATAGGTAACCACTTGAGCTGAGTACGAAATTCAGAAACGTGATCATATTTTCGCAAACCAAATATGAATCTGATGCAGAAGTTTTGGAGGCGCTCAAGTTTGTTTAATTGTTCTTCCGTGAGATTTAGATAGCTGACATCCGCATAATCAAGGATGGGGAGGAGAAGGGTTTGTGCAAGCGTAATTTTCGTGGCATTGGGCAGAAAGTTGCGCAATCTTTGCAAGGATCTGGCTGAAGCAAATAATTTACGGCTAACCTCACGCAGTTGCGGACCCCAAGACAAACATTTATCCAGATGCAGCCCTAGGTTTCTTACGGTGTCGCTGTAGGCAATGTAAACACCATCACAAGACACAGGGGGCAATTCAGGCCAGTTGATTTTGGCAATCATCTTCGGGCTACCAATTATAATGGCCTGTGTTTTGGATGGGTTAACCATAAGACCATGAGACCTACTCCATTCGCAAATATTCGAAATATCATCATTGATCGTAGAGACGGCAACGTTAATTCTGTCAGTGGTGGCTTGAGCATAAATCTGGAGATCATCTGCATAAAGGTGGTAGGATGAGCGAAGATGAAGGCTGATAGAGTTTATAAATATAGCAAAAAGTAGAGGAGACAGCACGCCGCCCTGGGGTACGCCAGCAGATGTGTTGCTCCAGGAAGAAAGAAAATCTTCAAAGCAAATTCTCTGCCGGCGACCGAACAGGTAACTACGAAACCATTCAACTGCCATTGGAGATATGTTAAGAGAACCCAAGATGCTGACTAGAATATCAAAATCGACGGTGTTAAAGGCATTGCTGAAGTCAAGTAAAGCCATGACAGTCAGCTTCCCTTCCTCCATGCCAGACCTGATATCATCCGTAACATGAATTAGGGTGGTAGAGGATTTGTATGATTTTCGGCATGGACATAAATAAGACTCTGAGAAGTTAAATAGACTACAACTTATTTTCTTTCTGATCTCAACCCTGTATTCTACGCGGACGGAATCACGGGCAAAAGCTATCAATTTATAAAATAAAATGCCAAAATAAAAGATATTTTGAATACTGTTATATATCAACTTTTTCTATTCTTAGGTATATAAGTGTATTACAAACTACGATACGATAGACATTTCGGCCTCACAAATACCCAAATCCGAAACAAATGTTTGTGGATCACACAAATAACCATCTATGGGGTCTAACCATCTGCGCCACGGAGCTGTAATACCATCGTGTGGCTCTCGTAATTTGTGTCGCCATATATTGATATTCAGTTATTTTAAATTAAATCCTAAAAAATATTAATACTCAGTACTTCAACCAGCTATTTTATACTTATAAATGAAAAGCTTTAGCAGCGTAGCAAATTCTGTCAGAAATAATATATCAAAAACAAATAGTAATAAAAATCAATGTCGACTGAATTGGAGCTATTACTGTGATAGCGCTAAGTTAATTATATTACACATTATGTTAACCATAACTTATTTAAAAACATTTGTAAATATCAACAATAATTGAAAAACAACAAACTCCTGGTCACCCTGATGAAAACTGCACGTTATATATTGCGGCACGGCAAAATTTAGCAACACTTACGTAATGCCAGTTATAAGTCCATTGTCCGACGCAGAACTCATAAACGGGCTCGTTGGATGCAATATTTATGTCATAAGTATGTAAACATGGCTCGGCTTATACCGAACTATGTAGATATATACTCACTTAGGCCTGTATCAGCGAAGAGATAAGCAAAAATGCATCTCAACCATGTTTTTATAATTGAGTCGTAAGTCTAACGGAATAAAAGACGAGTCTTTTGCGGTATATCGGGCTCATTGATACAGCTATCAATAAAAACTTTGCGCGACTCTGGAATCAAAAATAAAATTAAATAAAAACTAAATTAGAATGCGTTAAAGAATTAGATAAGACCACAAATCCGCATGATCTAATTTAAAGATATTCACATCTACAGACAGCCATTGCATCATGTCATCAGTTCTACATGCCAGTGGCGTTACTTCTATTGAAACCCAAAAGCCGAACTTGCTTAACATATTCTGTATATAATCAAAATGACATATAAATGAAACTATACTTACCTCAAAATAAATTAACGGTGAAAAACATATTTTAAAATCAAGCTTTTATTATGCACGAAAAATTTAAAAAATAAACTAAGAAAACATGCATAAAATTCGTAGTTTTTTTAAACTTTACAAGTAACAATTTACAAAAGTGTTCGGTTTATAAGTAGAAGTATGATACATAAACATATATTATCTATAACTAGTATATTAATATTCTTAAGTGATCTAAAAGCTCGTCGCGGCCGAGGTCTTTGCATTAACGAAATTGCGCGACAAGCTTTTAAATCACTTAAGAATATTAATATACTAGTTATAGATAATATATGTTTATGTATCATACTTCTACTTATAAACCGAACACTTTTGTAAATTGTTACTTGTAAAGTTTAAAAAAACTACGAATTTTATGCATGTTTTCTTAGTTTATTTTTTAAATTTTTCGTGCATAATAAAAGCTTGATTTTAAAATATGTTTTTCACCGTTAATTTATTTTCAACTTTTTAGTTGGAAATATTTCTAAGTCTATCCATTTCGTAGTCATACTGAAATTTAACTCAATCGGTCCATGGAAACTAGTGTTCCTATGGGCACCTTCCAACTTCTCATGACACCAGATCAACGATACCTTGTTATTATGTTGTCACTGAAAATATAAAGGCATACCAAATTTTAGCTTAATTGGTCCACAGGAATCGGAGTTCCTATGGGCTTCTTCCAACTCCTCATCAGATCAGCTTCATGATACCATATTTTTGTATTGTTACCGAAGTTACGAAGACACACCAAATTTCAGTTCAATTGGGCCACAAGAATCGGAGTTCCTATGGGCATCTTCCATCTCTTTGTCAGATCAGCTCTATGATACCTTGTTATTATATTGTCACCGAAATTACATAGGTATACCAAATTTCAGCTCAATCGGTCCAAAGGAATCGGAGTTCCTGTGGGCTTCTTCCAACTCCTCAATAGATTAGCTCTATGATACCATTTTTGTATTGTTACCGAAATTATGAAGAGATACAAAATTTCAGCTCAATTGGACCATAGGAATTGGAGTTCTTATGAGCATCCTCCAACTCCTCATCAGATCAGCTCCATGATACCATATTTTTGTATTGTTACCGAAGTTACGAAGAGATACAAAATTTCAGCTCAATTCAACCATAGGAATCGGAGTTCCTATGGCCATCCTCCAACTCCTCATCAGATCAGCTCCATAATATCATATTTTTGTATTGTTACCGAAGCTACGAAGACACACCAAATTTCAGCTCAATTGGACCACAGAAATCGAAGTTCCTATGGGCATCTTCCAACTCTTCGTCAGATCAGCACCATGATACCATATTTGTGTATTGTTATCGAAGTTACAAAGACATACCAAATTTCAGCTCAATCGGTCCACAAGAACCGATGTTTCTATGGTCATCTTCGAACCTCATCATCAGACCAGCTCCATGGTACCATATTATTGTATTGTCATCCAAGTTACGTAGGTATACCAAGTTTTAGTACAATCGGTCTATTGGAAGTGGTTCAAATCTTCATTGCAAGATTTGTAGACATACAAACATACATACATACATACATACATACATACATACAAAAGTGAAGTTAAATAAAAGCTTGTAAAAATGTCAACAAGATATTACAAAAAATAAATATTAGTGGTGACAAAATGAATATTGGTGGGTCAAAAATCCAAGCAGACGAAAAAAAATGTATATTGCATAATATTGACCAAACGAGGGAAATCTTTACCTGTTAATCCCTAATACTCGTAACTGTGAGTTCATAATAGACTATTAAAATTAGACTGGTAAAAAGGACAAGTTTAGTTACGTCTTAATCTATAATCTCTGGAAGTTTCATTGAATAAGATTTTTTATACTAAATCTGTAACATATTTACACAGTACCTACTATCTTTCGTCGCGATTTGATTTTAAGTCCAATATTCTTTTCCGATCTTATTCAATTCTGCCAAAAATTTCTAGATCGCACGTGCTATGTTATCGGGAATAACGAGAAAAGTTCAATTTAGCTAATTTAAAAAATATATGCTGCAAAAAAATATTCGCAATTTGAAAGCCTAAGTTTGTTTTAAGATGAAAACTAATTACAGGCTTAGGTACAAATCATAGAGCGTTACAAATTAAAATTCTGCAAAACGTGATTGCTATCTTTGTAACAGTACACACAGCGTATGAACATTTATGTTAGGATAAAGTTTGCTGACCAATAATTAAAACCGTCTCACTAATTAGTTTAATTTATTATAAGTACTCAAATTTGGAAATACCATTGGTTCAAATTTTTAGTTTGTTAACGAGCCTACATTTTTGTTAAGAGTAAATTTTAATTATTTTAGTATTAGAAACACTTATAATATTACAAATTAAAGGAAAATATATATGTTTATTATGGTTTACGAAACCGATTTTTATAGATTTTGGGTTGTTATAATGGCACGAAGACGGATGTCGATTTATTCGAAAAAAACTTAACATGTGCTCTAAAAACACTTGTTAACGACATATTATAATCAATATTATTGAACATCAAACGATGTACAGGCTTGGTACTTCATTGCCGAAAAAAGAAGTAGAATCAAGTGTCAAAATCTCATGTAAAAGGATGCTCACGAACAACGTTCAAAGATCAGACTGTAATGCTCTCCGATAGCATTAGGAAAACCTATAACTAACGTATGGGTAATGAAAAATGCATTGATGAAACAAATGATTTGTCAACGTCATAGCTTATGGCACTTGATAGTGAGTGCAGTAATCATATTTATCATCAGCCCACATAAGTCCCACTGCTGGGCACGGGCCTCCTCTACAACTTGAGAGGGTTTAGACCATAGTCCACCACCCTGGCCTAGTGCGAGTTGGCGGAATACACACGCAAGAATATAATATCCTTTTCAAACAAACAAGTTACACTTTCGCGGTTACTTAGTTTCATCTAGAGCTACTGTCGAAACCAAAACACCAGGTAATGCTATACTTGAGTATTTCGAAACAAGATTAATCGCTTTGTTTTCATTATTATACGATACGTCATTTTTTCTTAGTCAATCAAGCTTGATTTTCCAAAGAATTTCATGTAAATTTTATGGCTGCATCTCTACCTGCCTGATAAAAAAATATAAGGCAGTAATCAGTTTCGTATCTTACATACTAAACAAGGCTCCAAACCAGTAATTGTTTTATACACCTTCTCAAACGAAATAGATTCACCTGCATTAAAATAAATTAACATAATTCTGATAGTGTATAAGAGATAGCTTTAAGCGATGAGACTGCCAATTGTCCACTGTATTTTACTTGTTTTTATATCGTAGTATATCAGTTTAAATGGTAATAAAAATGTTTTATTTACCTGTTATGTTAGTACTTTTTAAAACACAAACAAACTCTTCAACAAAGCTTTATAATATAAGAATATGTTTATATACATATGTACAAATTCAACCATCGATGTGACGTGGTATAGTGGAATCAGGTACTCTGACCGCAGTGGGGAGGAATCACACCACTCGATGACTCACGGCACGCATTAGCCGCTTTCCGACCTAAACATTATGATTACCGCGCGTGCGCATTGCACAGAGCAGACCATTGTGAAAATGATGTGCGTGAGGAAATAACAATCACATAGGAATGTCGTAACTGCCATAAAAAATTATTTATGTAGTTATATAAGCATTTTCATTTCGCGGAGTATTTTTTTGAGATTTTTATTTTAATCATGTAATAATGAAGTAGACAATGTCTAAAGGGCACCGCGGCTCAGTTATGTGACGTGCGATCCAGAGGTCCCGGGTCTGATTCCCGGACAAAGTATTATTGTTTTGTTTTTAACTAGGAAATTCTCAATAGCCGTAGAGTCTGAAAACGTTGCCAAAACGGCATTAAGCCCGCCGCATGTTAAGTAATGGTGCAAAAGTGCACCTCTGTTTACCTCTTAGGAGAAAACAGTAAACACATTAAGTTGCGCCAGCAAAGGTACTTCCCATTCAATCCTTCAGGGCTACCGGCTGTGCGCATATGTGCATTGGCGTGGAAAAATACAACAATTTTTCGTAATACTGCAAGTAACGATACCGCATATGAAAGGTATAAGTTTCAACCACAGATTTGTACACCTACTGTTCAACTGCACTCTGGACTTTCCTATATTGGGTAATGGGAAAACATAATTACGGAAAATACAATTTTGAAATTTCTGATATAATTTTTGATTTATCCTTCAGATAGTTTGTGATGAGCATGAGATTCTCTAGTCATGCATGCATACGACCATTATTTTATCTACATTTATGACATGACTCTAAGAAACTCTATGACATAGACTTTATATAAGATGTACATATATAGAGTGTGATCGAAAACTAAGACTGTCAATAAGCACGTTCATTATAAATACCGTAATAATAAAACAAAAATCTGACAAAAATTAAAATAAAAAGTTTTTTTACTAATAGTTACATAAACCTTGCAAAGATTACTTTTAAGTAATAAGTCTGAAATTACAATTAGCGATAAACGAAATGCGCTACTGGTTTATTTAATGCTCATAATTTTATGACTTTACTTTTAAGGTTTTTTAACATTCATAAGTTTACACTATAATGGCATGTTTCCATCAAAAACTCTCTGTACCAGTTAACTTTGAGGTTTTGATAATAAATAAATACCTGTATAAATTATAATTTTCGCATAACCTGCATATACTCAGTGTCTCAAAATATAAAAAAAATAACTCAGTGAATTATACATATGTTTTAAATGTTTATTAAATTTGATTTTATGAACTGAGATTTAATAATAGTTGTATCCATTTTATGGTTGATAAAAATGTCTTATAAAGTTAATTCAATTCAAATTCCAAGCTTTTTTAGTTTTGAATGTATAATCTAGGTCTTAAATGGAAAAGTACTTGTAACGGAGATAAAAAAATGCTGAATGTATAAAACATCATTGTAATGTTTGCAAAAAATTACACAAAATATCTATTTCGTAGAAAGTGGAACAGAGCTGTAGTCACGAGTTGCAATTTTGAAGAGAACGCGTTGATGTCTTTTCTTTGTAATGGATTTTTCACTTTTTTAAATGTTAAATGTCGATGCTCTGGCCTATAAATTGCGATGTGTAGTTATTATTTTTGAATTGCAGCTTTTTAAAGATGAATATTGTTAGGTTATAGTACATTATCGTTTATTGTTATGTAGTAAAATTTATGATAATTACAGTAATAATGATACCTGTAAATATTTGTAGAGGCTCATGTTCGACGCTTATGAGAGAGCTTCCAACGAAAATATGAATGTTTTGGATATAATTCATGTTAACATTTTAATATTTTAACTTAATAATCTACACTTATACCAATATACGAATAATATTTTTAAGTGAAAAAGTTAAGGTGCATTTTTGTATTTGTAACGAGTAAACGCAAAAACTAGTTGACGGATTTGAGTGTGTTTGTATTCCTGTAGATGGGTAACTGGAAAGTGACATAATTATATAGGCTATTTTCATTAATAAAAGTACGTCCGGGTGGAGTGCGGCATAAAACGATATGAAATATATTTAAGAAACAAATTGCTCAGAAAATAATGACAGGCGTTTTATAATTTAGTTATTTCGTATTTCCATAGGATGACTAAGCGATTCAAAATTGGTCCCGAACGTAGCAGAGTTCCACTTCTAGTAGTCAATATAGTAGTTGAGAGAAGACTGCTGCACAGAGACTAAACAGAGTTCGTAGCAGTCTTTTTTTCATTTTAATTGCAAAAACTCTCTCATGTTAGAATTAGAAAAATATGAGTGTTCTTTAAAGCTTTTCTTAATTACTATTGATGTTCAACGGGCATCTGATAAACGAGTATTATAGCTCCTTAATGATCTGTAAGAAAAAGAAAAATAATATTCTGTTTTCCTTTTTGAACTTTAAATAGGAAATTTACCGATAAAAATATATCCTTAGCGTATGAAATTATTGTTGTATCTAGAAAAATAATTTTCAAAATATTTTTATGCATAATGTCTAACAGCATCATGTTCTGAGACGACGCAGATCGTTATCTCAGCAAATTACACTCGCTTTTACATTTTCCTCAAATATCTCGACAACCGCACGATGACGCATACTTATAAGTTTCTCGGTCACTCTATTTACGACATGGATGTACTGACAGCGATTAGCGGAGGAATAAATAACACCTCATGGGACCCTACCCTTATCTTGATATAGCTAAACATTTAAAAATAAAAGTTGTATGGTTAGTTTTGACGGATAGTCCCATCCTCCTACCTCTGAACTAAAGTCATTTTTCAGTGCTGTGTATACATACTACTTCTGTAAATTTTCACAAAAATCGGCAAGCTGCCGCTAAGATTGAAACAAAATCCTTTGACAAATTTATTTTATATGTGATATAAAAAATAAAAAATCCCTATTATAAAAATATTTGATGAAAAACTGTTAAAACTTATAGTAATAATTCAATAAACTTTTACCACATATAAGCTAAACGTTATTATATGTATTATTCTTAATCGATACTTTGACTTAATATAGATAACATGAACTCTAATATTCAGCAAATTCGCGATAGAAAACAATAGGCAACGGGTTATCTAAACCTGCCCAAATCCAAATACAGTCGCTGATATTCCCGACCATTCTCCGACCGCAGAAACAGTGTCATATACCCCCAACCTCCCCCCAAATGCAATTGCAGCCGCGCTCACGCCGCGTGACGAAATCATAAAAAGAGCGCACGCGCTGTATCGGCCGCATTCGGTAGAGCGCGGTAGTTCGCGCCGAGTATCGGAAATTCAAATATTTTTTTAATTATTTTTTTTACAACCCCGTGACTTTCTAACTACAAACACGTTGCGTTCAAGTGCCAGTGTTTTTACCGTAGAGACTTTGGCGTGTGACTTGATATTCCAGTTCAAAGGTGATTTTTCTTTTTTTTTATTTTGTTGTGGTTGCCAGTGTTGTGGATTGTCAGGATTTTTGGTAAGGATTAGTTAAGAAATTGGATAAAAGATGGCGTTGATAAGTCATTCATATAACGGATGCAAAGATGATTAATTCCATCGCGTTTTATAACTACTTGCGTTAGTCAGAACTTTGTCGTGCACGCAATCCAGTAATTAACTAATTTTACATTTACAAGTAGGATTAATACAAGTGAATATAAAAAATTAACAGTTTTTTTAAATTTATTTGAAATTAGCATTTCCAAAAATACGGTCACTGTTAACAACCCGTCAAACTTTAAAATTGAGAGTCATCCTGTAGAATTTCAGCAATTTTGATTGTGCTGAAAACTAGATAATCTGACTAGTTCTTCACAACAAAAATACTAAAATTTATTGATATTTATAATTACATACTAGGCACCCCTGACTTTTCGAAGTTAGGTTTGTATTAACAATGAATTTCATCACATTCTTTAACGGTTATGGAAAATATCGTAAGGAAAGAAATTTTAGATTAGCAGTGGGACGTATCCATATACAGCCCTTATTGATTATAATTAAAAAATGTTGAAAATATAATCCGTCACAAGGTACATTGAAGAAACGAGGGGCCGCGGGTTCGATCCCCGCACCGAGACAAATGTTTGTGTGACCCACTAATATTTGTTTCGGGCCTGGGTGTTTGTGAGATCGAAAAGTCTCTCGTAGCTTCTGATACCAACGAAACAAGACTCATATATTAATGTGAGGTCAGGACTATGTGTGTCACTGGGTGTATTTATTTATTATATTAAGATTTTCGCAAATTATTTTCTTATAATCTTATGTCGCATTGGTAGACCTCACATTGGTTTGGACCTCACATTAAAAAAATCATTCAACAAATTCTATTCTCAAATGTCTTTGCCTCATCGTAGAATACCGATTGAGTCGACTTAGGCTAAATCTCGCACAATGGACTGTAATACCGTTAATCAATTTTATCTAGCTTTACGTATGAATATGGAAAATATGCTAAAAAAACACGGTTTTTTGGGTATATTTTCCATCTTCATAGGTAAAACTCGATCTGGGAAATCGAACTTGCAAGTTCTTAATCATACGTCACATACTTATTTCAAAACCTAATTAAGCATTTAATCTTACGATATGGGATTTAAAATTGGTCGTCTTGGTAATGTTTATTACAGTCAATTTTCTCCCTAATCACGAATCTAAGATAAGTTATTCAACATTAGAAATTGATTACTCAAGGAGTTACGGTATAAAATTTAAGCTAGCAACGAATCATCACCCCACGAAGCATTTCCTACAAAAAGTCAGACCATGAATGCCAAATTTCATACTGAACCTGGAGCCCAAAAACAGCAGAAAGTCGTGTGTAACTGACCGTAACATGGAAAGTTGGTGAAAATAATTCAACATTCGTGTAATTTTATGTTACGGTCCGGCTTAGCGCTAAGATCTCTTACGTGATAACAATGCTTCGTGCAAAACGCCGAGAAATCTTAATGGTCATCATGTTTTCTTACTAAATCTCGTTCAGTTACCTCTCCAAATAACTGCAGCTGCCACTTTACGAGCACTTTCCAACACAACTTTAGTATTAATAATTCTAATCAATCTGATTTGGTTTATTATAATTATGGCTTCCGCGAATACGGTTTGGTAAGAGCCCTTAATCATCGGTAGTGATTTTTTATGTAATAATTTCAATTTCTAAAATGATAAGTTCGTGGTTAATGGTCAAACATTGGAAAATTCATTAATGAGGTAATATAATGCCGATAATGTAGAAAAGAGAAACAAAAAACAAGTTTTTTGGATCAATCTTAACATATCATCGGGTACAAATGAGATCACTGCGATGAAAAATAAAAAATATTGATGGCTTTATAATCACCCGTCCGCATGAAACTACATTTTTACAAGGTATAACAACGGCTACAAGTCCCCTCATTAGCTGCCACCTTATATCGACTCACTCAATTCGAACTATTTTATTTAAATCTTTATTGTACACAAAATATAAAAACTGAACAACAAGAGTTTTTGAAACGGCTCTTCACTATTCCTACATTTCGCAGTATAATTTGTTTGCTTGAAAGAATTAATTTCTGGAACTACGTCTTGTTGGATTTGCAAAAATATTTCAGTGTTAGATAGCCCATTTATCAAACTATAATTTACAAATATCATCATGTTACGTTTAATAAGAGCGGAGCAGCAACGGAAAATTTGGCGAAATGGGGAAAGAATATTTTGAAGTTTAATGTTTTATATAGTTACGGATATATGGACAACAACTAGCTACTATTTTTAGATTTCCATATATCCTTGTACTGAAATTCATTAAAATGGTGTAAGTGATTTAGTCCCGAAAGCGCACCAAAAGACTCACATTCACGAGTATAATATTAGTAATATGCATAGTAATGTAAAAGCAGTGATGGCCTCGAGGTATGGGCGCGCGGTCGAGAATCTCGGCGGTCGCGGGTTCGAACCCCAGGCACACACCTCTGACTTTTCGAAGTTATGTGTGTATTCACATTGAATTATCACTTGCTTTAACGGTGAAGGAAAACATCGTGATAAAACCTGCACATCTAAGAGTTCTTAGGAATTTCTTAGGTGTGTAGTCCGCCAACCCGCACTAGGCCAGCGTGGTGGACTATGGCCTAAACCCTCTCAATGGTAGAGGAGACCCGTGCTCAGCAGTGGGCGAATATGGGTTGATGAAGAAGAAGAAGATAGTAATGTAAAGAATTTGTGCAAGTGGTATTTTATTACCGGCAATAAACATAAAAGTTACATACTAGAAAGTACTTTCACTGTGAGCTTAGGGTCATTTAGTGAGTTGCAACAGATCTGTCATATTAACTTGTCAAAAACGACACCTAGCATAACAGTTACTAAGATAAATGGAATAATACTAGATCGATCCTTCGATCAAAACAAAAGGATTGACATGATAGAAATTGTTTGTATGAAACAGAGTAACCTAATACGCGTTTATTAATGTAAGATAAGTCATTAAATAGTCATCATCATCATCAGCATCAACCCATATACGTCCCAGTGATGGGCACGGGTCTCCTCTACCATTGAGAGGGTATAGGCTATGGCCTATACCAGACTGATGTGGAGTTGGACTATGGTCCACCATGCTGACATAGTGCGGGTTGGCGGACTACACACCTAAGAAAGTCCTAAGAACTCTTTTTTTAGGTTTCAGGATTTATCACGATGTTTTACATCAGCGTATTCATATGTATATCTCGCTACTAAATATTCTATTTCGATAGTATTCTTCTTGTGAGACCTTATGGCCTCGAGGCTAAGACACGCTGGCCGAGAATCTCGACGGTCGCGTGTACAACCCCAGGCATATATATACCTCTAACATTTCGAAGTTATGTGTGTATTCACATTATGTTATCACGTACTTTAACGATGAACGAAAACATAGTGAGGAAGTAAAAAGTTCTTGGGAATTTTTTAGATTTGTAGTACCCCAACTTGCACTACGCCAGCGTGGTGGATTGAAGACCAAAACCCTCTCAGTTATAGAGGAGCCCCGTACCTAGCAGTGGGACGTGCATACATAGATACATGGACAGATAATGATACTGTACTTTACTTTAGCGTGTTCACTGTGAACGAACTTCTAATGCTACAGACAATGCACCTTATAGTGTCAAAAACAATACTTATATTTTTTTCAATTTTAAAACACAGCGTACCTACATTAAAATGTTCGTATTTATTCTCTAGAAACACTGCGATCTAATATCAATTCGATAAAATGATCGCATTAAAATTTCAAAGAAGTAACTAGAAGACAAATGAAGCAAAACTTATCGGACGTGACTTCCGTGCCGATGCATCATTAGAGAGCATTGTGAGGAGTAGCGGTAAACCGACTACCGTTACTGTAAATGTCGATGCAATTATTCGGAAACGCACCTATTGCCACCTGATGGCTTATATTTTTTTTATAATTCGTTCTAGCTCCGAGGCTTTTGAGTTTTTATGGCTTAACCGGCCAGTACTAATGCGTTTTCAATGTTTCGCTTAAACTTTATTTACTTTTGTGTTTGAATCTTTCCTGTGGTAAACGGCAGTCATTAAATTTCAGTGGTGATTGATATCTCTTATAAATGATAGTTGGCAAGCCTTTAAGCATTAAGTATTTTTTTACTGCATTTTGATTCCAATATGCAATCACAATATCATTTACGCAGTTTATTAAATTTCACGGCTACGATTAAAAATTCACCTGCATTTTTTCAGCGAGTTAAATTTATATCAACCCGTAATGATATTTATTATTCTTTAATAACCATTCAAAACAGAATAGGAAATAAATCTCGTCTATTTCACGGCTCTCACTTTTTTCAAGTAGCGCGCCATCTCTTAATATGTTTTAACACTAATAAAAAATCTAAACTTAATAAGCTTGTGAAGGCTTTCGTCCACCTTTCTTTGTAATTGTAGTTCATATTATTAAAAGCAGATGGCAGTGTGATCATAAAAAGGTGCGTGTCAAAGCGAGTTTTATATCGTATTTTCTTTATTAATTTATTCGGCACGCGAATGGTAAACACCAATTACGTGAAGAATCAGAGCGAATTACTTAAAATCGTGACCGTTAAAAATGCTCACTGGTGAAAGTTTTCGTGTGGAGCTAAAACGTTCACCACTTTTTACCGCACGAAAACCGTTCCGCTGTGTAGTCTAACATTCACTTTTTATTTCGGCACATCATTTGAATCCATTAGAAAAGATTTGGATGAAATTATGAGTATTATTACTTGGGGACATTCGGTTTATTAAGAAAAATAGAAAAACACGATGAAATTTTAACTTCATAAAAATAGACTGGACAAACGAAACCTTCTAGACCTTATAGACGCATTTTTAAAACATTGTGTTAATAGGTTGGTAGGTAACCAATAACTTCAAATTGAATAGTTTGCTAACTCAAAAATCTCTTGAATCTAATTATGACATCTAGTGCTTCAAATTATTACTACTCGGTTTCGTCAACCTTCAATAGATGGCGCTATTTATTCATTAACCTTACAGTGAACTCGACTTGACTGCCGGTGCTTATACACATAACATTTCAACATATATTGACGTCCGTATTCGCTGTGTGCGCGATGACAGCGCCCCTAGTGGCCACAACTATTCAGGACTGAGATCTGTCAAATCATGTCAACTACATCTAGTTGATAACGATTTTCGACTAGTTTTTCAACAAAATTAAAAGAATATCGTAAAAAGTGAGTGTGTATATTATACCTAGTGATTTCCTTCCTAGTCAAAAATATGAACATTATAATACGTACGGGATTTGCATCGATTAAACATGAACTAAATTTCCAACCTCAAACTGTGAAGGGGAAGAAATTGGTATTAGCACAGCATGTGAGAGAAGTGGAAGAGCTTAGAACGAACGGAGAAAGCTTCTTAATAAGAGCTCTGATCATAAGACAAACGTCTGTGACACAAACTCCCTACAAAACATCATTAAATGTGAGTACATACCTACCTACATATCAAGTTATAGAAATAGTATATCTGAGTTAGCTTCATGTCAGCTTACTTATATTAATTATTTTATTGTTTATTTTAATTCCAGATAGATGATGAACGTGTCGTTACAAATGTTAAGTGCGACTGTGTTTATAACCAAAGTGGCAAGTGCAAACATGTTGCTGCTTTGAAACATTATATCTTTGTTGTAATGTCCATTTTGATGTTGGAAACGAATAAAACTTGCACGAACTGTTTTTCCCATTGTTTTTACAATTTACGACACATCATGTACTGTGACCCATATCGCAATTTTTTACGTTTTTACTTAAAAATACAAAGGAATTCATGAAAATAAAGCAATTTGACACATGACAGCCCAGAATTAATTCACATTTCTGCCACATCGTGCGCTACGATCGATTTGCCGTTCCCCACCACCCACTTCGCACATAGCGAATAGGCCAACGATATGCTCGCGAACTAAACAGTCAAGGTTTAATTTCGTCATTGAAATACCCATATCGTTGAGAAATTCTTTTTTTATGGTTACGAAGGTCGAAACGTACTTAGTGTTGGCCTAATGTCCGAATATGTACCATGTTATCAATGATATTTAAAATTAATATGGTCTGGTATTTGGAACAGACCTCCATCGAGGATAAATGAACTTAAACTTGAGTTTACCATAATGACAAAATGTAATACAGATAATTTACAGTGACACAAGTTACATAATTTAATCCATTTTATTTATTACGTATGATTCAATTCGAAAGACAATAATATTAATTGTCGTGAAATCTAAAATCTCTCAAAGCTTCTAGTCTGACCTATTACCATAACTTAGCGTATTTGCAGAAATACCTAATCAACTTATATACTTCACTCTTCAGACTTCGCCATTAAAGTGCCAGATAATTCATTATTGGTGTTTGTGAGACCGAAAAAGTCTCTCGTAGTGTCTGATACCAACGATACAGGTCTTATAACCTAGTGTGGGGTCAGAGCTATGTATGTGACTGTTGGGTGTATTCATTTATTTATTTATTAATTCACGTATCAAAAGTTATGAATGAGATCAGTTCCAACAACCGTTAGTCCTATTACTACGATCATAGATCTTACTTTATCTATATTCAATGTATAATCTTCTTGATTTCCAGGACCAGTCGAAGCCAAGATGACGCTCGAACAGCCAGCTGGTGAGATGTGGCAGAAGATCCGCGAGGAATTGAACGAGAAGGTGGACACCAGAGACGCAGACCTGGCCCACATCAAAGAATGGCTCAAGAAGGAACCCCATCTACCTGATGAGTTCGGTAAGTCTCGATAACTTGGATGCTAACTTTGATATATAAAGCTGAGAGATATGATAAATATTGTGTGGCTGTATTCATTGTCGTCATGAACAAGTTGATCCTGAGAATAGAATGGTCATAAATTTGTATGCTCTTCAAATATTTATGTTTATTTGAGTCCTGGTAGGATGCAATAGTTCCTCAATGACAATAAATAAATAAATAAATAAATAAATAAATATCACGTACTTTAAAGTGTGGAAACTTGCACACCTAAAAGTTGTTAGGAATTTCTTAGGTGTGTAGTCCGCCAACCCGCACTAGACCAGCGTGTTGGACTACGGCCTAAAATCCTCTCAAAGGAAGAGGAGGCCCGTGCTCAGCAGTGGGACATGTGTGGGCTGATAAAAAGCATGAATATCGGTTACTTAGAGTTTAGTCGGTCTCGCAGATGTCAAAGCTTGATTTGGTGATTATATCCGGACCGAGCCAAGCTCTAACGGTGTTTAAACATTCAATAACTCTAAATATTCTATTTACCAGATGACCAGCGCATCATGACCTTCCTCCGCGGCTGCAAGTTCTCCCTGGAGAAGACCAAGCGCAAACTGGACATGTACTTCACCATGCGCACGGCTGTACCAGAGTTCTTCACCAACCGTGACGTATCACGCCCCGAGCTACAGGAAATATTGAACCTTGTGTAAGTGGACATGTGGTCTATTCTAGCATAAGAATAAGACCAAAGACCTTTCGAACCTTGGAAGCAATGATTCAGGCACATATATGATTCACATATTTTAACTACTCTAGGGCGGTTAGACTACACGAAATCAATCTGCATGAAACTAGCAAACACGAGATTGATCTCATGCTAGAACGCTAGAATGCCATGTTAGGAATTAAGTTCACCTATACAAACTTTGTATGAAGTGTAAATAAATCAGCACCAGTACAAATATTTGTTTCTAGTCTCTGTTCTTGTGAGACTTAAAAGAGTAGAGATCTCTCACTACACGAAACTATAGTTTTAGGATGAAGTTAACTGTGTATGTCAATTATATTTACTGCAAAATGAGAAAACATCTTCCATAATCACTATCACAGCATAAATGACAATTATTTATATGTTTTTGACCATTATAAATCATTCAATAGATAGGTGTTCACATTAGAACAATAATGTCAGTTAATCTGTAGTAATTGCGTGTTCTCATGTCATTCCCGCGCACCGTGGTAAAATTATGCTACATTAGAACGTAATGCTTTGTGCTGGCAAATTGCAGCGTGCAATTAAGAGAATCAGTTTTGTTAAAAGAATAGGAATTGCAGTGACGCAGTGTAATAAAGTATAGGAAGATACAAACTTATTTGTAATATAAACAATTAAGAGAAACTACTTAGTTCTATCCACATTTCACTAATTCATAGGAATATTTGTATAAAATTAAGTACCTTACTATAGGTCTTCTTCTTCTTCATCTACCCCTATACGCCCCCTGCTGAGCACGGGTCTCCTCTACCATTGAGAGGGTTTAGGCCATAGTCCACCACGCTGGCCAGGTGCGGATTGGCGGACTACAGACCTAAGAAATTTCTAAGAACTCTTAGGTATGCAGGTTTTGTTACGATGTTTTCCTTCACCGTGAAAGCAAGTAATAATTCAATGTGAATACACACATAACTTCGAAAAGTCAGAGGTGTCTGCCTGGGGTTCGAACCCGCGACCGTCGAGATTCCCGACCGCGCGCCCATACCTCGGAGCCATCACTGCTTATACTATACTATAGGTATACTATACTTATACTATAGGTCACAATTACATCATATAAAGTAAATCGAGTACCGAGTACTATCCTTCGTTTTTTTAGTGAGTCACCAGTCACCACTCACCCGTATATTTGTTATTTACAGTCAAATGCCGCCACTACCCGGTATTACTCCTGAAGGCCGTCGTGTTATCATCATGAGAGGTATGTTAAATTACATTTATAACTTTATAGCGTGTAAATACAAACAAGCTAAAATAAGAAAAGTTTACCAAAAGCATTAAATGAAAACTATGATTTTGGTAGTTTTTTTTTCTATGATATAAAAATTACTGTTGCATTACATTGCACGTTGTTAAAAAAAAACATTAATGATAACTGTCTTAAAACATGCACATTGCACAGATCTGTTTACGGATATAAAAGTTTATATCAAACCTGCGTCATGAATAATTGTCTTCGTTTCTGACTGACCAAAATCCTATTTGGAATCATGTACTAACAGGCGTTAGTGTCAAAATTTCACATGGGTAATATATTCTTCTTCCTTCTCTTGTACCTAGAACTCTAAGATCGTCTTCTTTTCCCAAGGTCTGGACAAGGACGTCCAAACTCCTAACGTGGCAGACGCGTTCAAACTAGCCCTCATGTTGGGAGACGTGAGGCTGGTGGAGGAGAAGGAAGGTGTGGCTGGTGATGTCTACATCCTGGACGCTTCAGTAGCTACCCCTACCCACTTCGCCAAGTTTACTCCCACACTCGTCAAGAAATTCCTAGTCTGCGTACAGGTTTGTAGGAAATATACTCAATATATTAGTAACCCAACATACTTTATATTACAAGCCAAACAGGTATGAAGCCTCGAGGTTTAGGCGCACAGTCGTGGGTTCAAACCACAGACAGATTCTGCTAACTTTTCGAAGTCATGAAGTTACTCACAATGAATAATAACTTGCTTTAACGGTGACGGAAAACGTTGTCAAGAAACCTGCAGCTAAAGTTATTAGGAAATCCTTTGGTGTGTAGCCCGCCAATCTGCATTACTAAAGCTAAGGCTTACACTAAGGCTTAAACCCTCTCAATGGTAGAGGAGGCCCACACCTAACATTGGGACGTATGGGCTGATGACGATATTACTAATCTACATACAGATACGCCTAAAAAAGGACTTAAAATAAACTATAAACAAAATTGTTCAAACAAACCGTTCAAGGTTTCACGGTTTTATTTTATTTTGATATTTGATCATGTCCCTTTCTATGATACTTTCAAAGTTATTGTTTCTGTTTTTACAATTTTACCGTTCGTACTGAAGGTTAACTACTGTCCAACAGGAAGCCTACCCAGTAAAGCTGAAAGAAGTGCACGTAATCAACGTGTCACCGCTTGTCGACAAGATCGTTAATTTCGTCAAGCCTTTCATCAAGGACAAGATCAAAGAAAGGGTAAATATTATAGATACATCGACTGGAGACAAGCATACTCGTTTAATACAGAAATATATTGTTGTTGACAAATATCTGTAAATACTTGTGCCTATTTTTAATTTTTATTTATATTCTCTATATTTACTACATATCGCATGGTAAGGTTTTTTGATTTCCCGTTGACGTTATATAATGTAACTCTGATTTCTGCGGTTCGTAGTCTCGTGGTATAAGTATGTGCCGTGCGTTCTAGAGGTCCTGGGTTCGATTCCCGGGTCGGGCAAGGTGCTATTGGGTTTTTCATTAAGAAATTCTCAGTAGCAGCACGGAGTCTGGCAATGTGCCCGAAAAACGGCAATAGGCTCGTTCCCTATTACTATTTATGGGACTATTATTATTTATGGGATTAATACATACCTGGCGAAATGTGAATGCAGAAATGCATCTCTGCCTACCCCTTCGGGGAATATAGCCGTGAGGTATGTTTTTTTTGTTGATTTCTGCTAGGAAAAAATGGAAATAATTTATTTAAAAGTTAATTTAAAATACCTGTTTGAAAAGAGGCGGTAAATAGCTAGTTCATCAACTATTTTAAGTTACAAATAACCATTTTTCTAAAAAGTTGTTTTCTTCCACAGATCTTCCTGCACACTGATGTCAACGATCTTTACAAATACGTTCCTAAAGACATGCTCCCAGCTGAGTACGGTGGAAATGCTGGCCCCATGAATGATCTCCACAGTAAGTTGAAATATACGAATATCTTTACAAGAACCAAAAATGCAGCTTGAATTTCAATTACAGTTATAATTAAAATAAGTCCGTTGTTAATATTTTTCCAACAGCATTAATTTATCAAACCTGTTCCTGACTTATTCATCATTTATGTTTTATTTTGAATTTGTTTTGTCGCGTATTTATTAATATACATTAAGATTTCCTTTCGCGACAGATTTAAAAATAAATAAAGCAATGAAATAATATCGATACATATTTTTGACATTTAAAGAGATTGTTTCCTTTTTTCAGACGCATGGGTGAAGAAGCTGGCTGAATACACAGACTGGTTCGCAGAAAACGAGAACATTAAGGCCAATGAGACCCTGAGACCTGGAAAGCCGACCAACTACGACGAACTCTTCGGAATAGACGGATCCTTCCGCCAGTTGGTCATTGACTGAACATATAAACACATTTAGTATGAAACATCACTTTGGGTCGTCGAAGATATGTCTTGGCTTTTGACACCTAATCAAATTCCTATTACCAATCTGAGAGATTAATGCTCAACTGTTTTATTGCTCAAAAAAATTGTGATCAGAGCTGCTATTGATTAGATCATGGGTTATGACTTGTCATTGACGATCAAACATCTCTAGCTTTCGTACAAAATGTGCTTTATCATAAATTTAGTGAAATAACCTGACCAAATGAATAATTTGATATTTATTTCAAATTTGGTTTGGTAGGCGTCTCTTCTGTCGCTTATTTTCAAATACCATTTTTCTAAATTGGTATTTTAACAATGGATTGCAAGCTTCGGTTAGTTTTCATACCTCATCATCTTCATTGTTAATTAAAATGACGTTTTCATCACCTTGTTTTACATTCTCATCTAGGTTGTATTCCATTGATTAATATTTTTTTGTCAACCAAAGTTTTGCTCAATTTTATACGTTGCTTTTTAACGTATGTGCGCGTGGTGTTTTGTTGTTTAATTAAATATTCTCTTTTTAAAATTGTTTTTTATTTCCCGTCCGCTATTCTAATAGGTATACACGCATATTGGACATTTGGCGCAATGTGCGCATTTCTGCATTCAGTCTAAGAGATATCTTAGGCGTACCTATATCAGATAATAAAACAGGCTTGAATATTCTGTATGTATGTACTCACCGATTAAGGCTGCCATTTCTTAGTAGCTGAGTTTACTTAATATTAGTGTGAAAATATCAAATATTTTTTTCATTGTTTTAATCAATTAATCAATAAGGAACTAGAATCAACTTAATTGCAAAATCGGTTTAGGCATGTCAGACACTACAGACAGTCGTGTTTCCACAAGTTTCTACAGATTATCAACATACTGTCATTATACTCTTCGTCAATACACGAGTTTTAGTTAAGATATCCAAAAGATTTTATAAAATATTGTTGAAAAAAAACTAATGGACTTAATTATTCACCGTCAAATAATATCTACTTTAACGCTTGAGATCAAACAGTAGATAGCTGCCAAGTTTAACGATCTTTAAAATCAGTCACGTTGAAATTCAGGAGAATAATTAAATTAAAGTAATTTACATTTGTATTTATAAATATTTAATGCTGGATTTATAATTATTAATCCACTTTTTTAAGTTAAATACAAAAATTTTAATTATAGCTTGTTTGCAAAAAATGTTATAGTTGATTCTTCACTGTCTACTCGTAATATGATAAAAATAAAGTTAATTTGCATATTTTCCTCATTATAATATTATAGAGCAAGTAAAATATAAAATACTACAAATATTGAAGAGTTTGCGATTACAACAAAGCACAAAGATGAAAAATTATTAAAAAAAACTTGGTGCTACCTCTATGGTTTCAAATTCTATGCTGTTTTACAACATAATGTTTACATTAGTATAAAATACATCTCATCTTCAGCATATTTAGTCACGCCGGAAGAAAATGAATGTCATCAATTATATACCTGCTTTCACAAACCCCTGTCTGTCTAGAAAATCGTCATAGTTTGCCTAGATACTACAATACATAAATGTACACATTTAAAGCCCCATGAGGATCATTTTCATCGGGATGGTTGGCGCTTTCTTGGGGAGGCCTACGTTCAGCAGTGGACGGCGATAGGCTGATTGATTGATTGAGGATCATTTTCACCCTACATTCATCACACTGCTTGGCACGGGCCTCCTCTACAACTGAGAGGGGCATGTCGAGTCTTTTGTGTGTCATAAGTTATGACCATGACACATCTTTTTGCTTCTTCAGCAAATATTTATTACAATATATTAGCTCTTGTCAGCCTTGTTGTTTTACTTTCGTCAGCCCAATTAGACTTTTAAAAAGATAACCATATTCCTCCTCCTCGCGACGTTCACCTCATTGGTGATGGTCCTGCACCAACAATAGTAGTTCAGTAGTAGTAGATAATCATATTATGTATTAACAAATGAAAACCCTGATTTGTATAAGGTAATTAACAGTACTGTTAATGTAACTAATTAGTGATTGTGATACTAAGATTTAGTAATTGTAATAATTCAGTTGCGCATCCTATTGCCCCGTGGTTATTAGACCGGCACAAAACGCCGCAACACGCCTCGGTCTGTGTCAAAACGAGCTAGTGACGTATCCGGTTGAGAAACATGAAGTCGCCTGTTCGATTCCTATGTAACCATGTATAAATTCCCATACATGTCATGCTGGGTAAAGAGCTCTTTAACTGAGAGGTTGAGAGGTTAAGCCTTAATCTACTATGCTGGCCTAACAAAACCATATATATTTTTCAAGTAGGATTTTTAATATTATTGAAAAACATCTATTTTTATTTTTATTTTAGCGTTATTGTGATTATTATCACCGTAATTATTAACCGTCTTAGTTTTCAATCACGATCTTTATTGTGGATTTCTTAACATACAAACGTAATTAACGCAATTTACGTATATGATATAAAATAGGGAAATGTTTATCAATATGCAAAATTAACATTAAAAGAAAAGGTCACTGAAACAATGATAAAAAAACGATACGCAAAATAACTGTAAAACTTGAAACAAAGACCGAGCAATGTCTTTAGAATGGATTACAACAGTTCCTTAAAATCACTCTTAATTAACTTATGAATCATCGCTTACTTAACGGTGAAGGAAAATACAGTGAGGAAACCTGCACGCTTAAAACTCTTAAGAAATTTCTAAGGTGTGTCGTCCGCCATCCTGCATTAGGCCAGTGTGGGGGACTGAGGCCTAAACCATCTCAGTTGAAGGGATGTCTTGTGACTCTCGTGAGAACTACACACCGAAGAAATTCCTAACATTTTTTTAGGTATGCAGGTTTCCTCGCCATGTTTTCTCTCATCGCTAAGGTTCGTGATAACTCTTACGCATGTGTGTGTAAATAACCGAAGTTTGTATCCGCGACGGCTAAGATTTATGTCTCGAACCTCGAGGCCACCACGACTCTAATTTGTTAATAACAGTACTAATTTTCGCACCTAAAATACGCACTAAAGTATGAAGAAAAGAGTTTCTACAGTTCCGTGTGTTACTTTAACGGATGCCCAAAAGCAGCTTGCCTTATAAATTTCGGATAATCTTTTACCTCATAAACAATTATGTATTGAACAAGGGCAATTTGACATATAGGGCAGGTGACCCGGTTTTGGCCATTTTAAGAATTTTTTAGACTTTGAGGCTCTATCATTTTACAGTTTTTGGTATCACGGACATATTTCTTGTAAAAAGTGATTAAATATATATAAATCTAGCCTAAGGATACATTTTTTTTTCATAATGATTCACTGGAAAAATAATCCTGTAGAAAAGAAAAAAAAATGGGAATTTGTGCCACTTTTGGCCAGATTTACCCCATTTCTGGTCACAGTCATGTGCCAGTTCTGGCCATCAAAATTCATCAAAAATAAAAAGCAGATAATTCAAAGTAATAAAAAGTTTATTCGAAAATCGCATATTGTACGACCAACAGTCTTTATTTAGAGAAAAATAGCTAACATAATATTGACGACAAATATGAAATATAATATCTCAGCTTGAATTAAAATTATTTCTTCTTCTTCTTCTTCATCAACCCATATACGCCCACTGCTGAGCACGGGTCTCCTCTACCATTGAGAGGGTTTAGGCCATAGTCCACCACGCTGGCCTAGTGCGGGTTGGCGGACTACACACCTAAGAAATTCCTAAGAACTCTTAGGTGTGCAGGTTTTATCACGATGTTTTCCTTCACCGTTAAAGCAAGTAATAATTCAATGTGAATACACACATAACTTTGAAAAGTCAGAGATGTGTGCCTGGGGTTCGAACCTGCGACCATCGAGATTCTCGACCGCGCGCCCAAACCTCGAGGCCATCACTGCTTGAATTAATTCAGAATTCTGGCATTCTGCTTGAATTAATGCTTGAATTTCGATGGAGGCATTATAATCGCATCTCTGAAAATTAATAGATTACTTATGTATATCAAAATAGCTAAGTAATTAAGGTCAAAAGTGGAGTTCTACGTGCACCACTCTTGGCCAGTCATGTGGCCAAAGATGGGAAAATTCATTCATTTTGGCTCCATTAGTGGCCACTCTCATAATCTCACTTAATAAACAAATAGCGATAAAATATCATTAGTACTATTTAGGCAGTGTATTCTTAATGAAGGATTAACATAAACTTTAAAGAAATAAGAAGGGTTTAAAAAATAATGATTGATTACTCACCCGCTCGCCTTAGCCTTTTTGCTAAGACTTATAACAATTGACGGTCGTCAAAAAATAATGACTTGTTGGATTGAAGTGAAGTTTGACACATCAAAGCTGTTAACGCTATCAGTTTTACCAATATTAGATATATTTATTCCCGTAAACCTTAGAGTAATATATTTGTCTTTGCCTTAGTTATAACGATTTGAAGTTCTAAATGGCCACAAAGGGGTCGGTGGCCACAACCGGGTCACTTACCCTAAATGAGAATATTTTGACCCCAGAATAAATAACTATAAACTAGACATTTCACATTTAACGAGTGACGCTTTTGGGTTACTATCGAAGTACCACTGCTACAGTTATACTATTACCAATATTACCAAAAGCATTGCAAATACTAAACAGACTATGCGTTCGATTGTAATAGCCCACTCCAATATTACGTAATGGTATAACCAAAAAACTATCTTGCGACAATCTTTGATGTAATTTTGATATCTCACACAATCGATTTTAGTCTTAACATTCATTTAGATTGAGTCTAAAATCAAAAAACAAAGACAAGAATTTGCAGAGGTTGAATTTGTGCAATGAAATTGTACTTTTGAAAGGTATAATAGACAGTATCTTAAATGTATGACTGTAGTTTTTGTCTATAGATGTGGTTAAATGGTTTTTCTTATAAAGATCACAGTTTACCGGGAAGGAAACTAATGAGACAAAATGCAAGATAGGGATTAATTTGTTTACTTGTGAAATCCCAGGCCAGATAATGTCTAAACTGAAAAAATAAAATAATAATGAATTCTGTTGCATAGGTCTCGTGGAATGTATGAGCAGTACGCGATTGAGAGCTTCTGGGTTCGATTTGCGAATCAGTTTTTTGTATATGAAAATAACATATATAAAAAAAAAACATATAAATATTAAAACTATATAGGACATGGACTAAGCTTTTGCATGCTTTTGTGAAAGGTTTAACTATATCTTATATACTAAATTATTATAAAGCTGAAGAGGTTGTTTTCTTAAAGCCAATCTCAATCACTTAATCTCAAAAACCATTAGCCCGATTTAAAAATAAAGCTATAGGCTATGTATCATCACGCTGCAAATGAATAGACCTGACAGACGACGACATGGTCTGGAGTCTGTACCATACTTTACTCGAAGTCATGTAAAGTTTAGACCCCTAAAAAGAAGTCATTTAGTATCTCATAAATACACTGATACAAAACAAATATTTGTATCGATGCGGTTTGAACTCACGGCCTTACATTCCACAGGCCGCTTCGCAATTAATTGCCCGTTGCCATGGTTACGTATGTTTGCAACTGGGTGTGACTTTTCGGTCATAAAAACTTATATTTATTTTTAAACTTGTCAAGCTTCTGTCCTATCTTTTCGCTACCGGTTTATCCTAATATACTACGATCATGAATCAAAGGCTCTACTTCTATAGAAGCCCAAAGGCGTGACTTGTTAATTGTGAAATGTTCTGATAATAATTATTTGTTAAGGCTTCAATATATTCTTATCTATATATCTAATTGCTTTTGTTATATAAAGATTTAATTTTATAAATTATTAATTTGTGATTTTGTAAGATAAACTGAGCCTGCCATGATAACGAGTTTATTTAATAAAAAACAACCACATTTTTGATATTTCAACACAATTTTATTATATGTGCGATACTTAAAATCGTAAAGCGTAACGCTAAGGATAATGTTCTTTGAAAAAAACCTCATATCTTTACCCAATCAGTAACAAAAGAAGATAAAAAGGCCAAGTTCTAGTCGCAGTTTTGTAAGACGTCGAGTTGCTCAACGGCTGTGTAGAGACGCAGTGCCGCTTCAGAGCTCGGGAACAGCTGTCGTTCATTCACGTGTCATTGGATTTCGCGTCTGTGGTACTACTGTAAGTATTATTTTTAATTTTGGAATTGTCTTTTAAATATATTATAATGTCAGTTTTTTATTTATTATGAAAGGCACGATGACAAAATACTGGCTGGATAATAAAAAAAATAAATATTATTTTAAAACAACGTCAAATAATTTAAATTCCAAATTTAAATTATTATTATCTTGGTTTTTATGTAGTTAAGGTTAAGTCATTTAATTACAAGAAAAAATATTTAAGCAATGTCTTTTATAGATTTTTTTTCTGAGCTAGAGATTTTTTTATCATCGAATGATTTCCTAAAAAAATATTGTAACTCAATATTAATTATAATATAGACAAGGCTTACCATAACTTGCCATTTTAAGTTGGTTTTTATTAGAGATGGGCCGAGTACTCGGTTGATACTCGGTACTCGGCGTACTCGGCGGGTTTTTTGATACTCGTACTCGGCCGAATAACTCGGTTTGAATGCCGAGTATACTCTGTTTAAGAAATGCAATATATTTCGGTAGATATAATTTAAACAACAGTCATCATCATCATCATTAGCCAATGGAAGTCCACTGCTGGACATAGGCCTCCCGCAATGACTTCTACCAGGTTTGGTCGGAAGCTTCTTGCAGCCAGCAACGTCCCGCGACCTTGACAAGGTCGTGAACAGGGTGGTAAAATTTGAAATGACTGAATTTAAGTGATGTATTAAACATTTTATAGATTCAATAAATATTATTTTATTTCATTTCATAAACAACTGTGTTAATCAAAAATTATTTAGTAATTTAGGAAATCTTTGAACATCTCAATTAATAAAATCAAAATTATAGTACGTAATAAAAATAATTAATATTTAAAATTGGATAAAGCTAACTTATGATGCAGTGATGGCCTCGAGGTTTGGGCGCGCGGTCGAAAATCTCGACGGTCGCGGGTTCGAACCCCAGGCACACACCTCTGACTTTTCGAAGTTATGTGTGTATTCACATTGAATTATCACTTGCTTTAACGGTGAAGGAAAAAGATCGTGATAAAACCTGCACACCTATGAGTTCTTAGGAATTTCTTAGGTGTGTAGTCCGCCAACTCGCACTAGGCCAGCGTGGTGGACTATGGCCTAAACCCTCTCAATGGGAGAGGAGACCCGTGCTCAGCAGTGGGCGTATATGGGTTGATGATGAAGTTATGATGCAGGAACACAAGCCTCGCTGCACGTTCTGGTAACAGCCTATTCCTCTATTCTTCGTAGACGTTACCGGCCTCCGAAAACAGGCTATTTAAATTCTAATGTACCACGCGCGAATTGGAAATTTAATTGAACCGAGTTACTCGGCCGAGTACTCGGTTGAAAAAAAATTGAACCGAGTAAAACTCGGTACTCGTTACTCGGCAAAAGTGTAACTCGGCGCATCTCTAGTTTTTATGATTATTATAAATCTTATTATATTTTTCTTTTTTTCTACGATTTACGATACTATACATTGCTCGATATGTTTTTCGCTATATGACGTAACTTGAAACTAAATAAATGTTGTACCGGAACCAATTTCTGTCAAGTTCATGTTTACTTTTACATATTGGTTTTTCATATTTGCTTTAGTATTTCCAAGTGCAATATTTACATGTTCAGTTAAATAGATATGAATCTATATCAGTATAAGAACGTTCCATTCTTTCGGACCTTTTTTACGCCTGAGAAAGTTCCAACATTTTCATTAATATATTGAATAAACGCCACAAACCCTCTTTAACTCTTTTTTACGTTTTCTCACGAATTATAGCTTTAAGGCATACTCATAAATACGCCCAATATTAGACACAAATCCAATGGGTATCAAAAACACAAACAAATATTCATCCGAAACAAATACTTGTAATTATACGAAAAATTTGTCCACCTACCCTCAATAGGCCAGCATGTTGAACTATGGACTTAACACTTTCAATAGTAGAGGAAGCCCGTGCGCAAATGTATATGGGATGATGATGATACAATTTTTGTTTTCATAATCTAACCTGTTATCTCTAGTTTTCCCGCAGAAACCGTCTGAAATTTATTTTGATTACTCATGCATGAGTGTGTGATTGTCGTCAGTCATCTCATAACCAATGCCTTATCTACGATCGATCATAAACAGATGTTACTTTTCGTCAACTGATAAGATAACTATTGATATGCTTTCCCGAAACCTAGTAATTCATTGTCAAAGAAAACAAATAAGCGAGATAATTTACTTTTTAGAAAAGAAGAAAAATTTATTTGAATTTGCGTAAAATTGACTTGACTAACATTCCGGTCTCACAAACACCCAGAACCGAAACAAATATTTGTGGATCACACAAACATTTATCTTGTTGCGGGTATCGAACCCGTGGCCTACTATTTAACAAGCTTTTAGCCAAATGCGCTACGGAGCAGTCTTGATTAACCTTACTTCGTAAGAACGATATGATTGTTTTAAATGTACAGTGAAGTACTTAGTCTCCTTTTTTCAAAGCGAGTTCATTCCATCCTTCCCTCCTGGTCATTCAAAGATATTTCATGATAATAGCGTTTATTCTGCACTTAATATAGCCTCAAAATTGTTATTATTTTGTAAATTGTCTTTTATGTAGAAAAAAACTATACTAAATATGGTAAAAGTGCTGTCAAAATCTGTCGTGATATGGATGACACAAAATACGTTTTAGTATTCGTCGTATTGACGCCACCGATAATATCGTTCAAGATAAGCTTCGGAAATTCAGCTGTAATGAAATCTATTGATAACATTTACGCTTCTACCAAGAACCTTATCGAATTTGGAAATTTGCAAAAAAGGTAGAGTTTTGCATACTTACATATAAACGAGTTTTAAAAATAATTATTCGCGAATACAAATTTTCTCTTGTTGATTTAGGTTTAGATAAGCAGAATTGTAAAGTACAATGCGATAATATTAATTTTTTCCTATCAAAAATAACTTACAACTGTCATATCATAAAATATAGATACAATGATTTTTTATAAATAACTAAAGTAATGGATAGCACTTAAATTTTATGTAAAGTTAATTATCCAACCAAAAATCGTAAAATTTATAGCCTGTTTTGTGGGTGTTTATATCTGCATATTATAAAAGGAAAGGAACTGTATATGTTATAATTACACGTGTTTAGTATATTATGTATATATGTATGCAGGTATATAAATGTAAATGAAATAAGATATAACTCGAGGTCATTGTCATACGTGACTGCGAAGCGTTACGTATGTACATATATATGTTTCTATTATTAAATTAACACATATTGTTTGCAAAATCTTTGTATTTGGAAGTAAAGTTTAGTAAGTAAAATATAAATAGATCGCACATTTATAAATATAGAATTAATACCATACAAAAATTAATAACTAAAAATCGAAGCAATCCAATTAAGAGTTTAAAAAAATACCAAAACAAAAAAGAAAAAGAATCAAAAAACGATACAAAACAGACTTAAACGTATGAGATTACCATGAGATTACTTATTTCAAATAGGATTACAATTTTCAATAGGCAATTCCAGCAACAACGCCTCCCTTAATTTTAGAAAAAGCAAACCTTTTGAGTAAAAATCGATATATTTTTAGAGTTCCGTTTATCTACCTATATAATTTACTTACGATGATGGGAAACACACCTTCGCACAAACAAGGGCATGTTACTTAATGTTTTTATGCATGAGCCTTCATGTGTTTCCGTAACAATTGAATCAGTTGATCATTATGCGATAATAATAAAACCTTAAGTCTTCTTTAATCACTATACATAAATGAGGAAGATACAAAAGGTGATGAACATCGATAAGTAATTACGTTTGTATATTTATTTATTTATTTTTTAACACTGACAACGCAACTTTAGCTAAGACTAGACAGAAATTAATAGATTTCTTAACTATTTAAGTATGGTACGCCAATTCACAATAGAATTAGCAAGTAAACATAAGCATAGCTCACAGCAAGTAAACAACTTATATCAATTATACTGTAATTCACAGCACTCTTGAATAATACAAACGAATCTCATGATTGGATTAATTATTTTTTTTACGCTACCTATTAATTCAATCATTCATTAAAAACATCAAACCCAATAGGATTTATGTATCTACCCAACACTCGAAAGGGTTTTCTAAACTATTCATGACTCACCTGATTATGACCTTATTTTTGTGGCCGTCAATCAAGCTTATTTGTTTATCTTCGTTATCGTATCAAGCGATAAATATCTATATCTGTATATATACATACATACGTTCCACTGATCTCCAGCTGAGATGAGTCCACGCTGGTCTAGTGTTGGCAGACTACACCTAAGAAATTCCTCGGAATTTTTACATGTTCAGGTTCAGGATGTCCTTCTTAATTAAATATGAAGGGTCAACTGCAATAATGATGAATGACCATTTTCTTTTATTTTTTAATAATTGAGTTTTAAATGTATAAACGGTGTTATAAAACCCAATGGCATTATTGGTTAAGAATGAAATTTTTTTGGACATTCATCATTTTTGCAGTGGACCCTTCATATGTTATACATACCCATGTTCATTCATACCCAGGGCTTCCCAAACTGTGCGTCGCGGCAACATCCAAGGGGCGTCGCAAGGCGATCGGCAAACATTCGCTGTCCGTATTTTTCTGATAACCTCATATAACGCTAATTACTGCTGTTTTTATTTCCAATAAAGTAGGTAGTTTTGATGATTGGGGGGGGGGGGTGCGTCGCAAGAAAAATAATAATTCTGTAGGGCGTCATAGTGTACATAAGTTTGGGAACCCCTCTTATAACCTATTGTTCAATCCTCCCATAACTTCGAAAAGTCCCTTGTGTTTGAGGTTTGAGCTCTCTGAGATTCTGTGCCTACGAATCTTCATGTTGAGGCCAATAAGACCTTTAAACATATGCGATAGATACATATGCATATTGCACAAAACAATAAACTACCTTGTAGTCTCGCAGTACGAATATGTGCCGGGCAATCCCCGGGTCGGGAAGTGTTATAGGGTCTTTCTGATATGAAATTCCCGAGGACGTCGAAAATACGGCAAAACGCACCAAATTAAGTAGGACTGGTAAATATCTGACGAAATGCTCAGCAACTTCGGGGAAAACTGTGAGCTTACTTACATATATACATTTATGTGTATAACAATGGAAATTAATTTGTACAAAACAATTTTCCTCTGCTTCATTTGAACTTTACCCTCCAATTATAATGACAATTGTTCGTGAATATTATGTTCATTTATTATGGACCTTTATTTAGTTGTTGGACGTCATACATAACAGCACAAATTGTGCATATTATTATGTATTTTTTATTACTCAAGAAAATACTATTGGGCTCTAGGATAGCTGGAAACTAATCCTTTTTCGTCATTTAAATATGGTACGCCAACAACGCGTAATCATGTATCGTCATATTAATAGTCCACAATATCGTACATCACTTTAATGAAATATATACAAGGCATGGCTATACACAGATAATATAATGCTTAGACAATAGAAGCCCAAAAGGTCTATAGTTTAATTCTTTAATGTCTAGGTTATATTTAATATGGGGTCATTATATTCTCATAGATATTTTTGTGAAAATACTTTTGTCAATCAAATATTTCAAGCTTAAAAGATATTCAGAATTTTGTAAGTCAAACTAGACTTTTAGACTTCTATAGAAATACCGCCATTGATAAGTACACAAATACCAATTAATAAAATTAAAAATCCCACTCATAAATACGTAGTCAAGTCGGCCGCATCTGGTGTTGCCACACTAACTGGTAGGGCGAGTTGGTACTACCATATTAATCTATTGCAACAGACCGACACGGCAATTCCGCTTAGACATGTCTTAAATACAAGTAGAACATGCCGCATTCTAAAATTACTACGTTTATATTACAGAATAGAACGTAATAAGAAAAACTCTTTGAAACAACTGAAAAAGTAAGCATTTGAAGAAAATATTGACTTTTATAAAAGAAAAAGATAGGTTTTTTAGATGATAACATGAAGTGATCATTAAAGTCGAATAAATACATTTTATGGTTTTAGTAGCGACATTAATAATACAAAACAATATTAGATAGCAACTAATAATATTTTTGTGTCATACGTGAGATAGCATTTTAAACAGCACTAATATCGACACTAATATCAATATAATATCTCGGCGGTCGCGGGTTCGAACCCCAGGCACACACCTCAGACTTTTCGAAGTTATGTGTGTGTTCACATTGAATTATCACTTGCTTTAACGGTGAAGGAAAACATCATGATAAAACCTGCACACCTAAGAGTTCTTAGGAATTTCTTAGGTGTGTAGTCCGCCAACCCGCACTAGGCCAGCGTGGCGGATTATGGCCTAAACCCTCTCAATGGTAGAGGAGACCTGTGCTCAGCAGTGGGCGTATATGGGTTGATGAAGATGAAGAAGAAAGAAGATGAAGAAGAATATCGACACCGGGGTCGAAGCCGCGACCTCTCACTCCCCATCTTACTGCTAAATCGCTAAACAACAATTACTAAACCTAACATTAGCTACCTTTCTAATCATTGTAACACAAAGCAATCCTTTCTAATTCAAAAATAGTAATTCCAAAATTGTATGAGATAAAAAATATTTGTATGGAATTGTTGACCCAAATGAGTGCCTTACAAAACATCTTGCGGTTTGCCAACACTTAACAACGGCCTTACTGAACTTTCATCAGTGTGTCCAAATATGACCTTGGATGCGTTCCGTGATTATGATATGAGTCCGTTGGCTAATGCCCAAATCATGAGAATCTATGTTATTCTTTTTATGTACCGACAACTTGGTTCTCATACTGCCCAGAGTCTTGTTTCGTGGGGATAAGAAACGACATTAAAATTTTTGGGACGCCAAATACTCTGACCAGAGACAAATTTTTGAAAATAGTTCGCTGTACGGGCTAGAATCTTTTGCTGTCGTTTCACAGCGCAGTATCTAAATAACTGCACCGGCTGCTGTAATAATGTAAAAATCATACAAATTATAATTTTCTTTATCCCCAGAAATCAAAATCGTAATCTTTTTTAGACCAACTTAGTGCTTAAACATTTTTATTCCGGTCCTATAAAGAGCCTTCTCGGTTAAGGAACCATGTAAAATATTCAAATAAAAGAGAGGATCAATGAATTTTAAAATCAAACGACAGCAGTCATTAATCCTTTTCATTCTGTAAATACACAGGTAAAACTTCCATTGAATTATTAGGTTGTTTTATTTTTATACTTCCAGCCCGTTTTAACATATTGAATTCTTCGAATGAGATACGCCTTTTTTTTCATAATATAACATAATCTGCATAAGATCCATTAAATTGATTTACAGTTATTGTAATTTTTATTTATTGTGAAACCGAATCGCATTATTTTATTTCTGTAATCTTAAGGGTATCTTAATTGTTTTATGGTTTATTTAATTTAAATAAGGATGGTACAGAACTTATGTATAATAATACCGCGTGAGCAACGAGGCATAAAAATAAATAGAATAAATTAAGTGTTAGAAGTTTGAATTTTTTAAGTAATATTTTTTGCTGAACAATTTCATATTAAAAAAACCTTTTTTCCAGAACAAACATGGCAGTGACGTTAGTTCAACCTACTGGGGAGTTGTGGAAGCAGATCAGAGTGGAACTCAACGAAGACATCAATACAAGGGAAAGAGATTTGGCTACCATCAAAGACTGGCTGAGGAAGCAACCGCATCTGCCAAATGAATGGGGTAACGTATTTTTTATTAAGGAATCGATCACTGGTTATGCAAGCAACAACCGTACCATCATAGGCCCATTAAGGTCTTTCAAGACAAACCAGGAATTAAACTGAACTAGATTGTCAACATACATCTCAGCAACTCTAAAACTATTTCATCTAAAAGCTAACCAAATTAACAAGCTGGTCTCTCCTTTCTTCTAACACAGAGATTTGCATCTGACTAGCAATTTAAACTAACAAAATATTTAAAAACCTAACGGCCTCATGAGCCCTTATTTAAACATAAGCTTTATTTATACATAAGATACAAAACCAGAGACATTTTAGTCTTACAAACATTCGGAACAAATAAAGTAGAAGAAACATAATATGTCTCAATACGGTGATTGATCTCTTGGTCTCTCATACCACATAAAAAGGCTTTTCATAGAAGCACAAGTGTCATTTTTTGTCAACCACTATTAGTTTCGAAACTTTTTGTTGGTATCTAACAATGTACACGTATACATGACGCATGAAGACATGTAACAAAAACTTTTCTGAAGCCAAATTGTACTCGAAAATTCATTGAATACCTTCTATAGAAATACGCTATTGTCGTAATGAATGCATGTTCTGGAACAAATTAATCCTCACGATATTAGAATAACGTGTTTTTTTTAGATGTTTTTATGCGTTTGTAGATAAATGCAGTTTTTTTATGCCATGAGTCAGACACTCTTTGAAAAAATATTTATAGAACTTAATTAAGTACATAATGGTGTTTACACGTAGAAGGCATAGTTCGTTTTTGTATACCAAGCTTAGACAATATATTATTCATGATAAAAAATGGTGATGTATTTATTTTATTTACAAACAAAATCTGCAAAAGCAGCGATAAAAGATCACTGCGACGAGCGAATATTTGCTTGCCTAGCTATTTTTGATTGTGGTTTGACTATCTCCATCTATTTACTCATTTTTATCAAAAATATATGGATGTTTTCATATCTCGTTCCATTTTTAGTTTTTTTTCCCCTGCAGTTAGTCGTATATGAGCTGACATAGGCACAGATTATACTTTACTTCCCGATTAACAGTGTATCAAAAAACATATTTGCATACACAAAAATTCCATCCAAACTTTAATAAGTCTCTCATTGCAACTGACGATAAGTCGCAACTCCAGTATCCTAATAATGAAACAGATCCTAATGACGGTAGTAAATTTACAATTACCTTTCATCAGACGACAACTGCTTGATGACCTTCCTCCGAGGCTGCAGTTTCTCCCTGGAGAAGTGTAAGAAGAAACTCGACATGTACTTCACGATGAGAGCGGCTTGCCCCGAGTTCTTTACCAACAGAGACATCAACAGACCTGAACTCACAGAGCTGATGAACAAGGCGTAAGAATTTTTAGTTATACTACACTTGAAACAGACATCTGAGATATGAGTTAGCGTAGTCCAAAATGAATTAATTTAGATTAAAAGCTATTCAATGCCACTAGAAGGTTGTCAATAGTAAAATTTACCGATTGTGTTAAAGTTTGTGTAAAACGATCGCAAATACAGGGTGTATTTAGACCGTGATCGAAAACTGAACCAGGTAATAGCGAGGGTGATCACAAAGTCAGTGGCGATATTAAAAATCGCGACAAAAAATAAAAATTTTGACGTTTTCCATACAACTATCGGTGTTAAAAGTATGTGGTTTGTATGGAAAACCTCAAAAATTTTATTGTTTGTCGGGATTTTCTTTAATGCCAGGGGGTTTGTAATCACTATCGCTATTACCTGCCTCAGTTTTCGATCACGGTCTAAATACACCCTGTATGTATAATCGCTCTTTTCTTACATTTATCATCATCATCAGCCTAAAGACCCCCGCTGCTGGACTTAGGCCTCCTTGGGGGCTTACTTGGGGGAGTCTAAAGACATCCAAAGTTTTCTAAAATTTATATAAGGATAAAATTTTGCATTCGTTTATTTTAATGGTCAAATTGTATATTTGCGGGTTATTATTATTAGTAACACATAACTTTGATAAATTACAGCCAGGGGCCAACTCTTCCAGGACTCACACCAACAGGTCGACGAGTCACTTTCTGCAGAGGTTAGTACAATCTAAATATACCTACTCGTATATAAAAGGAAGTCCTCTTGTTTCCAGAATTAATATTAATTTTACGAAATCAACGGATAAGCAACAATGTTTACCTACTTCAAAAAAAAAATTTTCTTCAACTTCATCCATATAGATGAAGTTATAAATTAAGATTACATAATCTACATGCAAATATGATCGTGTCAGAATTGATCATTATGCTTGAAAATTGTCAATTTCCATTGCGCTGGTGATTAGGCTTCACTTAATTCGTTGTTGATATAAAGAAGTATTAGCGTTAGAAAACATATTACCAACAACTTTCTTATGAACATAATATTATGTTTTAATATCTGTATTTCTTTTTTGTCATTTTATGCACGTTATTACGATGAGACTTACTACTTATGAACATTGCAAAATCCGAGTACGGTTACAATTATGCTTTTAACACCTCAGATCTTTATACTAATGTACACATCTAAATCATTGAAAGAATTTAAAAAGTTTCAACATGTGCAACTCTCCAAATCAAAATTAGCTCCCATCGCTGGAAAAAGCAAACAGATTTTAGAAGCAGTCTTTTAACTAATTCAAAAACATAGCATGAGTAAGGTCGTTAAACATAAAGATTTTTAAAACTCAACAAAAAAAATGTTATTTATTTCAGCTCTCGAAAAAGACTTGGACACCAACATGCTGAATGACGCTTTCAAGATGGCGATGATGATCGGAGACATCAGGCTTAAAGAAGAGATCGAAGGCGTTGCTGGTGATGTGTACGTTCTAGACGCTTCTGCAGTCACGGCGAGCCATCTCGGCAAGGTGTCCCCTTCCGCTATCAAGAAATTCATGATCTGCGTACAGGTAAGATTTATCATATATTTTACTTCCAATTAATCATGGATAATTATAATAATTTTAGTTTAGATACATCAGTTTCTTTATATTTCTTCATCCCTCATGGGGAGTAGGTACATGTTTGTGGAAAAACAATTTTTACTTTCTGAATTGGAAGTAAAGTATCCATATAAAGGAACTATAAAACAAAACCGTAGCCTCAAGTTCATGGTATAGAATTCCTGTTGTAGTTTTATCATTTTTTTAAATATCAATCAAAATGCAAAAAACCATTTGGAAAAATCTCACAAAACTTGGCAACACATTTTAAAAGACCTGATTTACTCCAAATTTATGTATCTAATTCGTCAATATATTAATTTTCAGGAAGCCTACCCCATAAAATTGAAGGAGGTGCATGTGATTAACGCATCGCCGCTCGTGGATGCGGCCTACAATATTGTTAAACCATTCCTCAAAGAAAAAATGAAGAGCAGAGTTAGTATCTTTTTGGGTGATAATTTTTTATGCATGAACTTTGTAAACAATTTCTAACTTCAGAATCAGTGCAATATTCTTAAACATCGATAAGTATGAATGATTTGTAAGTAGTGAAGGCTCAATTTGCAAGTACTGGCCTTAGCTGCGCTGGCGATTCTCATTGATCACGGGTTAAAATCACAGACATACAGTCTTTTCATAGTTATGTGTATTCATAATGAATCACTAACTTTAACGCCATGCAGCTGTAGGACGTATGATTCGTGATGATGAGATTTAATTATCACCTCTTCATAGTATCTATTTATGACGTAAATTGCGATCTAAAGCTGAATTAAGATGTTATATAAAATATTGTTAGGTGATTCTTGAAATTACATGCTTCTGAAATAAAAAATAAAATCAATTTCAAGTATGGTTACCTACTAGTTTCCATACTATTAGTAATATGCAGATGATCGATTCATTCATTTTTTAATATATTTCTTCAGATATTTTTCCACACTGATATCGCCGAGCTTCAAAAGTACATCCCAAAGGAGATTATACCAGTAGAATATGGTGGTGACGGATGCTCTCTACGTGAAGTCAACAGTAAGTTCATTTTCTATTTTAGAAGCAAAAGTTTTCTAATGTAATCCTCTTACTTATAATCTAACATAGCATGTTAGAGCCAGATAGACCCAAATTCTAACGTCACATAGCAACGTAATGTTATCTAACTTTTGATCATAAATAAATTAATACCCCCAAGTGACATTCATAGTTCAGACTTCACACTAACATTTGTCTTGGTGTAAGGATCGGACACGCTTCGCAGGCTGGTGTCTAGCCAACAAAGCTGTCAAGTTATAAGTACTTTTCTATAATTAAAATCAGACTATTAAGGATTGCATTAATTGCATGAAAAACCTACTGTGGTTTGTGATACACTAAATACCTTTGTAAATATTTGTTACTGTTTTTTTAAATAAATAAATTAGCCGAGAGGTAGTTGGGAAGTAATAGTATGGCAAATAATGTCAGAAAACATTAAACATAGCACAATCAACAAAGAGCGATCTATGCACATTGTGATCAGAGTACGCAATGGTTTTAGAATTTAAATTGCCTATTTTATTACTCCATGATGTACGCAATGTCTACAAGAAACTGACAGCTTACTTGATTCCGATGAGTTTCTGAGATTATATTGAATGGAATTACATTTCCCACCAGAAGTATTTGCATTGTTGCCATCTACTCGTACATTCCTTGAATAAATTATAGTCTGTATATAAATAATAGAAAGGATTTAAACTTCTTTGCAACTCCATTGGTTAGGTTAATTGAAAAATTATTGTACCTATATCTAGGTGATTTAAATATTGTCTTAGAGGTGTATGTGTACTCGTCTTTACATTAAGGATAGAGCCTATTGCCTTCGATGCCCTTTTGGTACTTTATTTTTGATGAAAAATACTTTTCTATAAAAACATTGGACCTTTTTAATTTTTAGGCATACTTTTGTCAGCTTCAAGGCATAATTTCGACTAAAACATCGAGCATATACTGTGTCCGTTTATTCTACAATGCCTAACATTTTATGCCTTTCCAGCGGCATGGGGTAAGAAACTTGAAGAATACACAGCCTGGTTCAAAGAACAGGAGGATGTGAAAGCCAACGAAGCGCTCCGGCCTGGCAAACCTACCAATTACGATGAACTGTTCGGAATAGACGGTTCCTTCAGGCAGCTCTCTATTGATTAATTAATTTTAAGTATCTTTATAAGGACTAAAATTTAGAATAATGGTTGTTTGTACTGACCAAACAAGCTAGCTTAATAGACATAAGTACTGTCCTATGGCATATCGAATATCCAGCTCATTCATATTCATTTCGACTCAATCATTACTCTCTTCATTCATAACTCAGGACTTACTCAGCGGTTTAGGTCACAAAATGGACGAACTTACTTCCAAAATATCCCTTGTGATCCCAGTTCTAGAATTTGCTGTGCCTGGACCTAGAAAATGTTCTAACCAAACGTTTATCCATGCAACTATTTTTGGTCAATAATTCTAAATTATTCTAAATCTATATGTTTACCTTCATAACGTTGTACTTTTTTATAAGTATTTTTGTGTTTAAGAAAACGAGGTTATTTTAGTATCAGTTAATGCATAACGAGATATTTACGCTAAGTAATTGATCTTTATTCGACGTGGTGCTACTGTGATAAAAGATTGATTTAATTTTAATACATTTATATATAATGTGAGTTATGTGTTTTATTTCATGTCTAATCTACATATATTATTATGCTTAATTTACTTAACGATTTCACTTTCAAACTGAGATCCCGTGTATTTAAAAATGTGATGTACGTATATGTATGGGTTTTTATAATACTTTCAATGACATTTAAATTAAATACTGACCCAAAATTATTACATTTTAATAGCCATATCAAATCGACATTTATTCATTTTTGTAAATTATTCTTAATTATATATTTAAATTTTTTACAAAATGATTAATTTAGTCCAACATAAAACAGTATATTACGTATACAATTTAATATCACATGAATATTATTACATTAACTTATAAAAATGAGAACATTACGATCTACGATTACCTCACAAATCTACGCAATGATCGCTTATGAGATCATTTACGGCTCAACAATGAACATTCATAATTACTTGTAGGTTATTCTAGGCTTTTAAACAATACTTCGCAATCTTATCCCCCTCAAAATTTAATTTACATGAGAAAATCATTTTATAATGGATCTTAAAAAAAACTTTTTTTTAATACATTTAACTTTTTATTCATAAAAGGAGGGCCGTAGTAGTACGTCAAACGTAATAAAAATCTGTAGATACTATTGGTATTGTTCGAACTTGTTTCTTGAAACCGTTGTGCTAGAAAGAACCTTCTGATAGAAAAATCGTGAATAAATTGCTTCAATTTATTAATTATAGAAGAAGCAGTGATGGCCTCGAGGTTTGGGCGTGCGGTCGAGAATATCGGCGGTCGCGGGTTCGAACCCCAGGCACACACCTCTGACTTTTCGAAGTTATGTGTGTATTCACATTGAATTATCACTTGCTTTAACGGTGAAGGAAAACATCGTGATGAAACCTGCACACCTAAGAGTTCTTAGGAATTTCTTAGGTGTGTAGTCCGCCAACCCGCACTAGGCCGGCGTGGTGGACTATGGCCTAAACGCTCTCAATGGTAGAGGAGACCCGTGCTCAGCAGTGGGCGTACATGGGTTGATGAAGAGATGAAGATGAAGATTAATTATATTCTCAGGTATACAATGTGATCAATAAGTATACAACATTTTACGATCAGGAAACAAAGTACATAATGAAATAATAGATGTCTCTAAGGAAAGAATAGATTGATAGCTTGAATAATAAGTAAGTTATTGTTATTTATCACCGTGAGATCTTCCTCAACACGTTCTATTCTAGTGTCCCGTATACCTAATGTTACTGTTGTCAGTAGCGTGTATCATTCGATCAAAAAGTCAATGCTTGATTATAGACCCAAAAAAAGCGTGGAATATTTTCGAAAAACGGCAATCATCATCAGCCTTTATTGCGTCCACCGTTGGACATAGGCGTCTCCTATGGCACGCCACTGGGCTCGATATTCGGCTCTCCTCATCCAACCGCTGCCAGCCACCTTGCGGATATCGTCACCCAACCTAGCCAGAGGGCGTCCTACACTACGTTTGCCGAGCCGTGGTCTCCACCTCAGAGCGAAAAACGTCAATATAAGACATAAATAGACTTGAACGAAATTGACAAAACATTGATACACAAATGCTTTCCGCAAGCATTATTTGCCTATTTTATTTATTTTGGAAACACCAAACACAACCGAAAACATTTTTCACTAAAAGATATAGTTGTGAGTGATAGTGCATAAGTGTGTAGTGTCAGGCTGTTACATTTTCGCGGTCCAGTAGACCGATTTGAATTGTTTTAGTTACTAGACAGGAACTACCTTGGAAAATGACGTAGGGTATTTTTTACATTATTGCACAGTGGTGATACAGGGTCCAATACAATTAAATCGCATTCCCGAAACATTGCTCAGAAAAGAATGACAGGCGTTTTGAATTTATTTATACCAGTACTAATAGATCAGAATCAGGTATTAGATCAGAATTCAAATTTGCATTCAAAAGGAATAACTCAAAAATAACCGAACAAAAGAACATAAATGTGTAAATTAGTAAGATAGTCGCAGTAACTTACCTACAGTAGGCATTACCATAATAATTAGGCAACCGTCAGGTCATATACATCCCCCTTCACACGGGTCTCCTCTAGAATTTTTGGGGCTTCGTCCACCACGCTGGTCTAGTGGCAAACTAGGCGGAAAGTATAACAATGAATATTATTATAGCTAAGTTTAACCGAGGTACTATAACCTGTATAATACATAGCTAAACAAAAACCTGTATAAAAACACGTGGTTTCCTACATGTTGGCGACGTGTAGTGAATGATTAAATCAACTGATGAGGCAGTTTGTATTGTGTCGCCGTACATCTCATTGATCTGAATGTTGACGTCAGCTGAGTCGGGAATTTTCGCGTTTTTGTTTGTGATGCCTTTTGTGTTGTGAAGGGTATAAATTGTGCGAAGAAAGCACTACCTTGCATTATCATTTAGCCCAAGGCCACTAATTGACAATGGTTATCAAATATTGCAGATAATATTACGTACTTCAAAACCTGTGGGCTGGGAGTTTAAGCACACATACGTACATAGTACATACATATATGTATATCTCGAATCACTTACTGCCGTTTGCTGGTCATATTTTGGCGCCATCAACAAATCTTTGAATTCTCTTCATCTTCCAATTAACAAATTAGTAAATTGATGTACATAACATATCTTCGTTCGTCTCAAGATCAAAAAGAATCTGTCTTTTTGTAATATCAAAATTGTCGAAGATGAGAAATTTAACAAAGACGTGCTAAAAATCCCAGTGGCATATAGGTAAATGATATTATACCGACACATCTAACAAAAGCCAATAAATTTAATAATATTTTTTTTGGAATGTAAAGTGGATTTAAGATTACGCATTAGGGAATTGCTGAGCATCACTACCTTTTACATTGGGAAATGGAAACCATAGTAGTATTTTGCACTTGTTATACTTAGACCAGTTGTGGTACTTCTAATGAAGGCCAAAAGCCTTACAAAACTTCAAATAATAATATTTCTAAATATTTATTTAACAAAAAAAGTGTCTTGAGCACAATAACCAATTATATACTGGACATTACACAATTAAAATGTAACGCTTTTGTGCCTAAATGATAGTACCGCCACTGCTTGAGATGTCTCTTTCCACAATCAGCTACTTCCTATCTGAACCACTGACCTCATCAAAATAATACTTATGCTCATTTTCGCTAAAGAATTGTATGATTTCTCATTAGCTAATCCAGTATTAGCAAATTTACTAACAATACATTTGTTCCGTCAAATAATTTTCAATAGTCAATTGTCGTGTTTAGAGATGGTCTAATTATTGACAATTGCCTTCAATTGATGATTTTATAGATGTTGTAAGCTTATTAAGCAAGTGGTAATCTCGTTGAGTAGATAATAACTTTTTTGTTGATAGACTAAGTTTTTATTGCAGTATGTAAACAAATGTATATACAAGTACCAAATCACATAACAGTACTCCTCACTTCGATATTTATTACAAAATATTGTCAACATCATATCATTGCCACTTTGTATGTTTTTCTATAATTCTTGATATGTAATAAGAAACATGAAAAGGACTCTCAATAAGCCATCATGATTGTGTCGCATAATAAATTATCTGCTCAATAATTGATGATAGGAATATTATAAGGATTACGGTGAAAGGGTTTAACTACCATCAGAGTATACTCAGCCTATCGCCGTCCATTGCTGAACGTACGCCTCCCCAAAAAAGCGCCAACCATCCCGGTCTTGAGCAGCCCTTATCCTTCCGAATATATCACTTTCAGAATGAACGGTATTAATATTAAAAGTTGTTTAGAAGCCAGCTTGTAAAATAAGAGCCCACGGGTTCAATCCCAAAAAAGCAATAAATATTTGTTTCCGATGTGAGTATTTGCGACAACAATAGCAGTATCCCGTTGTTTAAAATAAGACGAGACTTGTCGTATAGACTTCAGTCAGAATTATTAAAGTGACTGTTGAAGAGTTTATTATTAACTAGCTTTTGCTCGCGACTCCGTCCGCGTAGACTACAGGGTTGAGTTCAGAAGGAAAATAAGTTGTAGTCTATTTTACTTCTCTGAGTCCTATTTATCTCCATACCAAAAATCATACAATTCGGTCAAATTGTTCAAACGTGAAACCGTAACGCGTCGATCGGCGCCTTGTGCATCATTATTGCGCACTTGATCAATATTTTAAAACTGCAATATCTTCTAAGATATTCAGTGAAATCAAATGATGTAAAGGGCAATTTTATTTAAAATTAAATACTTGTAATGAATAACGTATTTACTTGGATAAGGATTAATATGATATTTATAAAAACACCTTCACAAATAAAACTTTATTTTAAAATAAATTTGGTTAGGATAAAAAACGTTATAGTGAGCCAACCTTAAAGAATAGACATATGCTGTCGCGGACTTTTTTTTAGACCTTTTAAAGAGGAACATTTCTCTCATACATTATTTTAGCGAAACTTTAACCGTTTCCGCAGCGCACGCAGCGGAAGCTCACAAAAAGAAAATAATGTCCCCGTTTTTTAAACATTCTTTATTGCTGCTCCGCTCCTATTCGTCGTAGCGTGATGTTATATAGCCTATAGCCTTCCTCGATAAATGTGCTATCTAACAGTGAAAGAATTTTTCAAATCGGATCAGTAGTTACTGAGATCCTAGCATTCAAACAAACAAACAAACAAACTCTTCAGCTTTATAATATTAGTATAGACTAGCTTTTGCGCGCAACTCCGTCTGCGTGGACTACAGGGTTGGGTTCAGAAAGAAAATAAGTTGTAGTATTTTACGCCGCAGCGCCCCATTTACTTAAATATACAAAAATCATACAATCGGTCAAATTATTTCAACGTGAAACCGTAACGCGCCGGCCGACGCCTTGAGTATCATTATTGCGCGCTTGATCATTATTTTGAAACTGCGATATCTTCTAAGATACTCATTGAAATCAAATGATGTAAAGGACAAATTTATTTTGCATTAAATACTTGTAATGAATAACGTATTTATTTGGATAAGGATTAATATCATGTTTGTAAAAACACCTTCACAAATAATGCTTTATTTAAAATAAATTTGGTTAGAATAAAAAATGTTATAGTGAGCCAACCTTAAAAGATAGACATATGCTGTCGCGGACTTTCTTTTAGAATTTTTTAAGGGGAACAATTCTGTTGTACATTATTTTAGCGAAACTTTAACCGTTTCTGCAGCGTACGCAGCGGAAGCTCACAAAAAGGAAAAAAGTCCCCGATTTAGAAACATTCTTTATTGCTGCTCAGCTCCTATTGGTCGTAGCGTGATGATATATAGCCTATAACCTTCCTCGATAAATGTGCTATCTAACAGTGAAAGAATTTTGAAATCGGACCAGTAGTTCCTGAGATCCTAGCGTTCAAACAAACAAACAAACAAACAAACAAACTCTTCAGCTTTATAATATTAGTATAGATTTGATATTTCCGTTTAGTTTTTAATATTCCTGTTGTAAAGTAGGTTGTCTGGCAGAGGTCATAGTTAGTGATAAGACCGCCTATTGTTCACTTAATGATTGTTATTGCTTTCATTATTTTTTATTCTTGGTGTACAATAAAGTATAAAAATAAATAAGTAAATATCTGTCAAGATCTGATATCATACATACTAAGCTATTTGCTACTTTTTAACCGGATGGTAGCAGTAAATACAAAAAATGAGTAAATTAAATTTACGGCTATGTTGAAAATATTTTCGTGTTTCATAATTATAATCTTGTTTAGGAATATGAAACATCCGAAATGTTCGTGTGAAGGTGGATACGGTCTGATAATGGTTCGCTGTTACCGCGCTCGTACCCTCGTTTTGAGACTTTCGATTCCGGTAAAGGATCAAGTAAAATGGAAACACACAACTTATAATTAGTACTGGCTTATATCCTGGTTCAAAATTCGAATGTGAGTTTGTCATTTGTCACGCTTCATCAATTACTTCGCCTTACTAATTTTGGAATAGGTGCAAACCTAAAGATTTTAGATAAACATCTATTGACAATTGTTGTAGTGGAGTCTCTTATATGCTGATGATGATGAAGATTAACAAAATCTTTATCGATGCGATTGAAGCTGATAGTAAAGTAATGAAGTAATAATTAACACCTATGTACTATGTATTAGTTTACTCGTGTCTTAGCGGTTACATGCGTTACCGTAGTACCCGATACCAACAATAAATTGGGACTTAAATTGTCTAAGGCACTGGATAAATCAACTTTGCTTAACGTCAATTATTTTTTGTGAGATTGATACAACCTCTGCGAAACCAGCACTTAAAAAAGATATATTTAATAAAAACCTTACCATATTTCTTTAACTAATCATAAACATCACAAATTATTTTGTTGCAATTTTTTTTATAAACATATTAATTTTTCTAAAAAAAGTCCGCTTATAAAACATCGTAAACACATCAAAAAGCGCATATCAGAAAATGCGTCATGGAAATTATTCCCGTCAATTAATTATTATCATTACACTAACATAGGCGCAGTTACCATCATTTGTGGGGTTCGGCACAACGCACGCTCGTATGTCGCTTGTGCGGTTTTAAGTGCAATATTTCTCAACAAGCAGAGAGAGGTGAGGTCGCACAACGAACAGTGGTCACCGAGTGCCGACGCTCGGCAGACGCGACCTACTTGAATTGTCTGTGGTTTGTGCATCAGCTGTAAGGACAAACAGTGAGTTTTTGAATTTTGAAATTTAGAATACACATCTGTCACATTTATTTTTAATTTGAAAAATACAGTCAGGAATTAGCAGTCAAAATGAAACCAGGTTATGTGGATAAATCGATTGCAGATTGATTTAAAAAAACATGTTTTCTTTTCGAATAATCGACGATTATTTAAATTATGAACTCTTTATTTAATCTATTATTTGCAATAATATGGTCAAGACATGTTACGATACAATCCGCCATGATAGCTCACTACAGTTTAGGGGTGAACGACCGTAGAAGTTAGCAGTAGTTTTAATATCATTTAAATGTTTCTGTTCTATTTTTCATTAAGGTAATTTATAATACTTTTTACATTTCTCTATTATCTTGTTAGAATAAGGACGTGTCCTTTATTGAAATTGCATAGAAGCAAAGGATAACCAAAACAAATTTATTTCTTTACGCTACAATAATTATTATAAAAATATTAAATTTGTTGAAATAATACAAATTTTTGTTTTATTCTTGTCAATAGTCATCCCGATTATTTTTTATTAATTTACAAAAGTTTATTTATTTAGGTAATTAAAAAAATATTATTCTGAGTAATGGCGTCAATTTCCATAATTGTAAATTAACATAACCAAAAGAAATTAATTTGCTTTAATGTTTTCCTGGGAGTTAGACACTTGCTCTCAAAACATAAAACGAATACTGAAAATTATTACCAAAACATATCCCACATCAAAAAATGCGTGCCTTATGACGTGTCACGATGATGGAAAATTAGGTGCACATTCGAAAATTACTAAATCTCACTTCCCTTACTTAATATGATTTGTAAATAAATAAATAAAAAGCATGGCTTAGTTGTGGTCAGACTTAGCAGAAGGATGCTGTGAAAGACTGGCATAGAATTAAAAAACTGTTAAGCGTGCAGGTCTTCCGAGGTGAAAGACAATTATAAATAAATTAAAGTGGCTACTTCTGTGGCGCAACAGATAATCTCTCGTAGTTTCTAACAACAAAACAAAAGTTGTATCTACAATTATGAACATTTGCATCACTAAATATTATAATTATTATGAAATCGATTTATTAATATTGAGTATTCACAAACGACGATATTTTCCAAATATGAATATTGATTTGTCCTTCAGTTCTCAAAAACTTTCTAAATTTTTATTCGGAAATCAATAATATTCAATTTGTGAATTTTATGTTATCACTGTTTATGTTTACATAATTTGTTGACCTCTTCTATACAACCAACGTCATATCCGTATGATTTTTATTAAGATAGATCTATATCTGCAATTATACTAAAAACAGCATCGGCAGTAGGACTGAATTTCATAAGCGTTTATGGCCTCTGGGCTCTGAGTCTTAATTTCTTAGTGTTTCTGGTAATGTTCTATGGAACTTTCTAAAATTTCTTTCTCAAAACTTCATTGTTTTCAAATCAAAATAGCTTTCCTTACACATACACATCTTGGGTTTATCTTCGTGAGATGCCTTTGTCTTTCGAAGTAAACCATACAAAGCGGATGAGAATGCAAATACTTAAACCAATATGACGTCAAACAATGGATGGGTGAATGTACTCTTTTGACTTTAAAGTATGCATAAATAGAATATTTTAATTATTATTTTACATTAATCATCTTAGTATAATAAAAATATTATATTAATATTTACCTTCAGGATGTTCATCCTTTCGTAGGATAGGAATGTAGTATGTAGTAATAGTAACTTATGTTTGTGGTATGTATCTTTTTAATTATTTACAGAGTGTACAAGAAACTATGGTAAATATGGAAATAAAACAAATAATATTATCATAGAAAAATAAATAGAACTTTCTTTATTTACATCCTTGTAGAAAACTAGATAGTTTACTACAAGGATCACAACTTTTCCATTGCCGTGTGAATTACTTTATAACATACCTCGTATATTAATACAATGTTGTAAATCTGCAGCAGTTTCTATTAAGTCGAACAATATTTCACAATTAAACATTACAGACTGCATCTAACATTTCAAAATAATTGACATTTAGCTTGCAATATTCCGTTATTGCTCTGGGTACTTTCCTTTGTTCGAAATAGCGAACCGGTATAGAAATTACATACCGCCTACACACACATTAACTCATGATATTTATTTAGACTTAAATATATTCTCCACAACCATTGCTAGAATATAGCATACGAAACGAGACGCAGCGGATCAATCCCCGCACCGAGACAAATGTTTGTGTAATCCACAAATATTTGTTTCAGGTCTAGGTGCTCGTGAGACTGAAAAAGTCTCTCGTAAATTCGTAGTAGGAGTTTAGTAGTGAAGCATAAATGCTAATTTGGCACCTGTTTGTCACCGTCTAACGTACTTATACTTTCATTTCATTTTAATATTTTATATGTTTTAACATGTCAAGTAACAATAACATTCTTTCCTTCGAATGCAAATAGTAAAAAAAATATTGGATTGACACATCAAATTTAAAATATTATTTTATAGGCTTATGGTAAGCGCAATTTTTTACCATCATTTTTCACCACTGCTTTACGAATAATATTTCGCCATTGTGTCGATTAGTTCTAGCTAAAATAAATCCGAAAGTAGTGAATATCTATAACGCTTTCACATCTGGACCGCTGTACCGGTTTTGATTAATTTTGGTGCACGAGTACGTAGATACAGGTTTAAACTAACTTAAGGTGCCTCAAAGACATTTTTATTACATCGGTAATAAAAATTGAGCTTAGTTGCTATCAGGGGGGCTTAACTAATGTTATAAAGGCAAAAGGTTATTTTTTTAAAACGAAAACGCTCAAAACATTTTCAACTGATTTAAAAAAAAAATGGTATGATAGTATCTTATGAAAGAACGTAAGCTATTCTATATTTTATCCGAGAAAAGACAATCAACTTAACAATATATAACCTAAAATGTAATACCTACATGTGTTTGTGCGTGACACTGCGTATTGCATGCGTGATTGACATAAATCCTAAAATTACTCCTTATGATAATAGAGCATTAACGAACAACACACGCATCTACGTGTCATACCATAATTTTGGTCCTTCTTACATGTATCATTATAGACTTAATTTTCTCCTAATAGACGGCACAGTTTTATGCAAAAGTAGCCTTTATTTCTTTGTTTCCTAAAGTTCTATATAAATTCACGCCAAAATCCTATCAAAGCTATTAAGTATACATATAATATTCGTGACAAACATACTGAAATAACAATATTTCTGCTGACTAGTTGTCAGCCGCAGTTTCAAGTGTATCAAATATTTTTCTGGAATAATAGAGTTATAAACTATAATATGTACTCTTCTAATTTTATCAGATCGCCATTGATATTCCTTCATTAAAAGTAGACATACAAGTTAGTAAGGCACCGTATAAGGCCTAGGTCTAAGCACCGTTAGGTAAATGTCTGCTCTCAAGTTTAAGCGTCCTAGCTAGATAGTATCGCAACGGACCTGTATAAGAGATTTTTACACGAAATTTCTCAAAGCTGAACTATGAACCTCACTAACTAATTTTATAGTTATACTTATGTACAGTATCATCAGCATATTTACAATTGCGAGGCTTTCGTCAACCAAGCTGGCCTAGTGCGAGTTGACGGAAAATAGACCTAAGAAATTACGAAGATTTTTTAAGTTTACACGTTTCTTCGCTATGTTTTTCTTCACGTGAGATTTAATAGTAAATTTATCTTGCTTTTTCTTTTATAAATATGCAAAAGGTTATTCACACTTAAAACTGCTGTTTGTGACTTGTCATCGTCTAGTCCGGTAACATTGCGTAGTATAAAAGTTTGATCTAAAGCAAAGATTGTAAACACGATTCTTATCCAACACTTTCACATATGAAACGATATTCGACCTTCGACGGTTAATGTAAATCACAACGGATGGACAGTGAGGCAAGTGTTATGAAACTCGAACCTTGGTGTAAGTGACCTACTGGCCTTGTATGTCTCTCTTTATTGTTTCGCGTAACGTACAATCATCGTAAAGCCTTACTGTTTCTACTCAATAGGGAGAGATGGAAAATAATAGGTAGAAGATCGTAAAAATTATTTATAAGTACATACATACAAAGTTTAAAATGTTACGTTGTGGATTGAAAATACGAAAAAAAACATTTAACAGCTTAAGCTCGAGATTGGACATTTATTTTAGAAATTATTTTTTGAACAAGATAATTTTAACAAGTTGGGCTGTTAGATAATGCCAAATGACATTATACGCAATGAAAAAAACATAAATAAAATAAATAAGTGGGTATGGGGGAGGTAGACGTGGCCTGATCTGACAAAATTATCTATATAATGGAAGTTTAGTTTAGTTAATTTATAAGGTGATAACAAAATAAAAAGCTGCGAATTCATCTTTGGTAAAACATGCGAACTTTTATAATGTTCTGAGATCGATTAGTTTTTTGCATACGTAATTGATATGAGTCATAACTTAGTATGAAATGTTGAATTAACCAATATTAGTCATATTAATATCTCATTTTTTTACTTTAGTAATCTCTTATCAAGAACATCGTCATCTTCATCATCATCAACCCATATACGCCCACTGCTGAGCACGGGTCTCCTCTACCATTGAGAGGGTTTCCTCTACCATGTCAACTTATAGCTCATATACCGAAAAAAATATTAATCAGCGATAATTAATAACATTTTGATAGCCATGAAATAAATATTAACGCAACTAAGAAGATAAATAAAAATACACGCAAATTACATGCAAAAAAAAACATAAACTTGAAAGACGAAAATAATACTTACACAAAAACCTACACGATAAACAAGATCTATTTATAAACATTTTTTTCATAATTCTCAAACATACATTTCAATAGCTCGTTGTAGATATTCATACAGCTTAAGTTATTAACGTGAATACAGCTTACATCGCAAGTACAGTTTCTAGAAACAGTTAGCCGGCGCAGTTAGCTCCGCCACATAATTCTCAGACTTTCTAGTACATTATTAATAAACACTTAATGTGAGCCTTTCATTTACATATTAATTATCGACCACCCAGTCGCTATTTAAACAGGGTGTTTTAGACCGTAATCGGATACTAAGACAGGCAATGGGTAAGGTGATTACAAAACCGCCCTGGCTTTAAAGAAAATCCCAATAACAAATAAAAATTTTGACGTTTTTCATACACCATTGAATACATCCTATATAGAGGAATACCGTAAGTCTCGCAGCAAAAGTAGGTATACTGGTGATCAAGGGGTACTGGACTCTATTCCCTGGTCGGATGTTGCGTTTTTTCATAAAATTGCAACCACACAAATTCAATATATTTGACCGAATATCGACAATTTTTTATTAGGACATGAAACATATAATAAGTCAGGGAATCATTGGTTTAGATATGTACGTTGGTACCTCCTATGGATCCTTCGAAGGGCTACTAGGAAAATAAATTTAACATCACTACTGTATTCCGCGAATGTGCAAGCAGAGTTGCATCTCTGCTCCAAAATTACGCCAGCTATCCACACTACTATGAAAAATTACCTAATAGAAAAACCATATAACAAACCCAGATTCGGGAATGTAATACAAAATGTATTTTATACCGTAAAGCTTCATAACGTATCACATTAATGACACTCAATGTATTAAAAAAATACTAATTTTTAAATTACTAGAAAAATTACCAATATTTTGTGTATTTTTTATGGATGCAACAAATTTTTCAGAATTAATTTTGTTTCATAATTAATTGACAGGAATAAAACTATTATTTACAATATTTTTTCTATATTAAATTTATCTTTTCTTTCAATACATATCAACATATTGAATAATTATGACATTGAAAACATTTAATCAATATTTATATGTTCAGTGTCATAAAAAAAAAACATATTTGACGGTTTTTTTTCCGTGAATCATAAGTTATTATGAGATTCTTATTAATAGTTTGTTTTCCGATGTTTTTTATTTGTTATATGTTTAATATTTTAACACTTTGCTCTTACCAGAACTAGATGTTAAAAATGACTTAAAATAAATCGATAATCACAGGTATTTTTCAAATTTGGTCAAAGAACATCACTACCATGAACAATCTAACATAAATTCTGGGAACAAACTTAGCCGAAGAAAATAATTGTATGTGTATTGGGCTGGTAATTTTATAAAAAAAAATATTGACTTCCAACGCACTTCCAACGCGAAACTGGGGCATTCTTTCAAAACATATCCTTAAAAGAATTGGCCACATGTATAAATTGATGTTATGTCACTTAAATTATTATAGCACGACGTTTTATGACTTTGCGGCGACATTGTTGTATGAATTAAAAATTGATAAATTTTTATTTTGAAGTCCACCAGTCTACTCTAGACGAGCGAGGTAGACTGTCTTAGGACTGCTTTGTTGCGATATGTGAGAAAAAAAATCGTTTGTCTAGTTGGAAAATATAAGAAATAGCATTGAGTCTGGAAGTGTGCTCATAAGGCGGCACTGTTTGTCGCCTGCTATATTTTACGTAGAAATTAAAAAAAAACTCTATGGAAGTCATTTGGTTCATAAACCAGAAGTTTAACAGTGGATTCTTTTAGCGGATAGATAGTCCACATACCACTTCAGGTATAAAGGCGTGAGTGTATTCATAAATGCTCATCGTAGCTTATAATACTAACCGTACGTGACATGCATCTTGATATAAATATTATGTCTTGATACAATTCTCAATTTTAATATAAATGTTTTTATACATCAAGATAAGAGACTGAATAGGTTGTGTAGAAGATCGCAGTTAGCGATAAAGAGAACAACGTTACAAAAAAGAACAAACAAACCTTTTTTTGTCGAACATTTAAATGATTTTTTATTAGCGTTATAGTATACGGTAACTATTCGTAATGGAATCGTATTCGTAA